>JAYESA010000001.1:40108547-41416047 GCA_036927795.1 Iris macrosiphon | reverse complement strand
AGGGGTGGCATTATCCTGGTCAGTGATATTTGCAAGGACCGAAAAGTTTCTTTGGGAGGCCGAGAGTTGAGCGTATGTCTACTCGTAATGCCACTTCTGAGCTACTATATAATACTCGGGATGGATTGGTTGAGTAGGCATCATGCTAGTATCGATTATCGTGGAAGCAGAGTTTTGTTTCAGTCGCTAGGAGAGCCTGAGTTTGAGTTCGTCAAAGGAGCAGCAGAGCAAAGTGGAGAAGACTTCTGTGGAGCTTTGGTAGAAGAGCAAGAGCCGCCACATCCATTGATTATCGAGTATATGGACGTCTTTCCAGAGGAGTTATTGAGGTTATCCCCAGACAGAGATGTGGAGTTCTCTATAGATTTGGTTCCAGGTGCAGAGCCAATATCACAACACATCTATAGAGTGAACAACTGCGAACTGGCGGAGTTGAAGAAGCAAGTGGATGAGTTGCAGGACAAGGGTTTCATCCGCTCTAGTTCATCACCATGGGGTGCTCCGGTACTTTTTGTACCAAAGAAGGATGTGTTGGTATGCATGTGTATCGATTACAGGGCACTTAACAACCTCACTATCAAGTACAAATATCCGTTGCCACGGATTGACGATTTATTTGATCAATTGAGCGGTGTGAAGGTATTCTCAAAGATAGATTTGAAGTCGGGGTACCACCAGGTGAATGTGAAGAAGGAAGACAATCTGAAGATAGCCTTTAGGACTCGGTATGAGCAGTTTGACTTCTTGGTGATGCCGTTTGGGTTGACCAATGTCCCGACGGTATTCATGAACCTGATGAATAAGGTGTTTCATAAGTACTTAGATCAATTTATGGTAGTATTCATTGACGACATACTGATTTATTCGAAGAACCCGGAGGAGCATGAGAAGCACTTGAGAATAGTTCTGGAGACCCTCAGAAAGGAGAAGCTATATGGCAAGCATTCAAAGTGTGAGTTCTTTCTTGATAAGGTTGAGTTCCTCGGGCATGTGATTACAGAAGACGGGATCTCAGTGGACCCGAAGAAGATTTCAGCAGTGGGGTCATAGTCTACCCCGAGTTCAGTGGTGGAGATAAGGAGTTTTCTTGGATTGGTAGGCTATTATCGGAGGTTTGTTAAGGATTTTTCCACGATTGCGGAGCCGATGACTAGACTAACCAAGAAGGACGTAGAGTTCGTCTGGACTAAGAATTGTCAGTCTGCTTTTAAGGAGCTAAAGAAGAGGTTGACTACAGCTCCAATATTAATATTGCCATCAGGGACAAGAGAATTTTCTATATACAGTGATGTATCGGGTAAGGGTTTGGGTTGTGTGTTACAGCAGAACGGGAAGGTGATTGCCTTTGCTTCCAGAAAATTACGTCTGCATGAGAAGAATTACCCTACCCATAACTTGGAGTTGGCAGCAGTTATCTTTGCTCTTAAATTATGGAAACACTACTTGTATGGAGAGCGGGTAGAGATCTTTACAGACCACAAGATCTTGAAGTATGTGTTTATACAAAGGAGCTCAACATAAGACAGCGGCGATGGTTGGAGTTGATGAAGAACTTTGACATTTCTTTGCAGTACCATCCAGGGAAGGCCAACGTAGTCGTGGATGCCTTGAGCAGGTATCCAGTGGCTTTGTATTTGACGAAGGACAGACACTTATTGGCCGATCTTGATAGTTTGGACGTTGAGGTATTAGTTCCTGAAGTTACATCACAGATATGGGGACTTCAGGTATAGTCAGAGTTGATGGACCAGATTAGAGCCACACAGTTTGAGGATGAGTCTCTGAGGAGCATGAAAGCATAGATCCAGACAGTGTTGGCAGAAGACTTTAACATTGTAGATGATGGATCATTTTGGCATGGTACCAGATTGTGTGTGCCGAGTGGATCATTATGTGAGAAGATTCTTCAGGAGGCGCATCGATCTTAGTACTCTATGCATCCAGGTGCCAATAAGATGTATAGGGACATGAGAGCGCATGTTTGGTGGTATGGTATGAAGCGGGAGGTAGCTAGCTTCGTATCCAGATATTTGGTATGCCAGCAGGTAAAGGCGGAGAGATAGAGACTAGGTGGATTGCTTCAGCCTTTACCCATTCCAGAGTGGAAATGGGAGCATGTGACGATGTATTTCGTTTTAGGACTTCCGCATTCTCCAGGAGGTAAAGATGCGATTTGGGTCATCGTAGACAGGTTGACCAAATTAGTCCACTTTCTGCCATTCAATGTGGGTACGTCTACGGAGAAGCTCGCGGAGATGTATGTGCGTCAAATAGTCAGATTGCATAGAGTTCCGGTGAGCATAGTCTCGGATCGGGATAGTCACTTCACGTCCCACTTATGAAGGAGTTTGTAGGCTAGCTTGGGCACTCAGCTCAAGTTCAGTACTGCATATCACCCTCAGACCGACGGACAGTCGGAGAGGACTATTCAGACTCTCGAGGACATGCTACACACCTGTGTTTTGGAATTTAAAGGTTCTTGGGAGGATCATCTTCACTTGGTAGAGTTTTTTTTACAACAACAGCTACCAGGCCAGTATCGAGATGTCACCGTTTGAGGCATTATATGGACGGAGATGCCGCACTCCGTTATCATAGGATGATGTTGGTGAGAGAGTTTTATTTGGACCAGAGATGGTAGTGGATGCAGCTGAGAAGGTGAAGCTCATCAGGGATAGACTTCAAGTGGCGCAGGACAGATAACGGCATTGGACCGATAGCCACCGGAGACCATTGGAGTTTGAGGTATAGATTTTATTTTACATTGCTTGTGATTGTTTATTTTGTTAGAGTGATAAGGTTGTGTTTCGTGCTAGGTTGGCGGTCTAGTTTTTCTGAGAATTTCTTCGACACGTGGCATAATTCGTTTCGGTGGAGGCGGGAAGCTTAGTCCACGATTCATCGAACCTTTCAGTATTCTTGAGAGGGTCGGTAAAATTGCATACAGACTAGACTTACCACCTGCATTGGAAGGATTGCACAATATATTTTACGTGTCACAGCTGAGATGGTACATGGCAGATCCTAGTCATATGTTGAATCACTCGGAGATAGAGGTGGGCCATATTCTTAGCTATCCAGAGCAGCCAGTTGAGATTCTGGATCAGAGAGAGAGAAGGTGCTGAGGAACCAGATAATTCCTTTGGTGCATATCACGTGGAGGCATCACTCGCTAGGAGAGAGTACCTGGAGCGAGAGACCGAGATGCACGAGCGATATCCACATCTGTTTGAGCCGTGACTTATAATTATTTCTTGCTTGTATTTATTGCTTTTGGTACTTAGTTTTTTACTTAATTTAGAGGACAAAAAATTTCTAAGGTGGGTAGGATTGTCACTCTC
Organism: Iris macrosiphon; assembly: GCA_036927795.1. NCBI lineage: Eukaryota > Viridiplantae > Streptophyta > Magnoliopsida > Asparagales > Iridaceae > Iris > Iris macrosiphon. The sequence continues at coordinate 41,412,706 of JAYESA010000001.1, read as the reverse complement.
ACTTTTTCAATTAAGGGTAGTTTGGTAAATTGGCACGAGTATTTTTATTTTAGGATTATTATATTAAATTTTGTGCCTGTGTAAATATTATTTGTTGTATTATTTATTTATTGTTAGATGTTAGATTTGTTTTGGACTAGTGTAGTGGACCTAATTAGTTAGTTTAGATTCATGGACCTAACATTAAATTTTAGTTTAGATTGAGCCCAATAATTAGGCCCATTCATTAGGAGGATAAATTAATTAGTGAAACCAATTAGACTAGAACCTTCCCTCCTTAATTAATTTCTTCATGAGAGACCCCAAAGGGTGTTTTGGACATTTTATAATTACTTGGAGGAGGGTCAAGAGTCGGTCACCTATAGGGAGAAGAGAGACTCGCTCTCTTCTCATTTTGTCATTCCAATCTAGATCTAGAATTTTTCTCTTCCAAATTCTCCATTTCCACACCAATTTATACTTAATTTCTTCCCAATTCCATCCTTATTCTTCATGGAGGCTACTAGAAGCAAGGATCTACAAGGAGAAAGCAAGGATCTATAAGGAGGAGTAAGGATCTACAAGTTGGAGGCTATTTCACTTAATTTAGGATTTTTATTGGGAATCTATCTCTCAATAGGTACAATTCAGTTTTTTCTCTTTAATTAGGTTCTAAATCTGTAATTTAACCATAAGAAACCACCCCATATGCTAAGGCTACCCAGAGGAATTGGAATTAGGTTCATAAGAGACCTATGGAGAAAGTTATGTGTGGTTTTGTGTCAATTTTGGAGGAATTCTGAGATTGGCACATCTTATGTTTGTCAAATAGTCAATTAGACCAAATTAACATGTGTTTGATTGTGTGTGACTAGTGTCATATCCATAATTGAATACATGTAGGTCGTATCTCGATAATTTGGCGATACGGATTGATTTTGGGGGTTTTTCTCCGACACGGGGGTTTGAGCATGTCATATTTTGACACGGACACGTAGTTGAGTAATTAGTTCTTCGTATTGTTCATAATTATTATTTTAGACTTGCTCGTGTCCTTTAGGATACGTTTGGTTGTGTGGTGGAGCCGTATCGCAAGCGTATCATAGAATGAGTGTGATACTGGTGCGGTGCACTCCACGTATTTGTTCATTGTGCCTGAATTCAATGTGACTTGTGTATACCTATTAGATATGATATATATATATATATATATATATATATATATATATATATATATATATATATATATATATATATTATATTATATTATATATGATATATCTATGTATATGTGTATGTATCTATATTATTTATATAGGTATGTATATATAACTATGTGTCTATGTGTTATATATGTATATGTGAGTTATCGATATGTATATGTGTATGCTTGTATATATATATATATATATATATATATATATATATATATATATATATATATATATATATATGTGTGTGTGTGTGTGTACTCATGTATATGTATTTCATCGTATGTATTAGGTATTGATTATTTATATTTTGTGTTCACACACTACTCGTATTCAGTATGCTTATTCGTGTACACACACTGCTCATGTTCAGTGTACCCATATTCGTGTTTATAACGCGTCATGATTGGATCCATTGGTATTAGTTGGGGATAGGAAAGTAGGAGTTGATTATGTAATCAAAGCCCCAGTGTATTCGTGTAAATATCGATTACATACCACACTTGTAATCCAGTTATCTTATTGTATTCGTGTTTAACCTAAACCGATCACATAATGAACTTATATTCTGAGACACATTAGTTAGATTTCAGTTATTTCCATTATTGCAGATATTCATATTGCTTGTTCTTCATTCTCGTACATTACCTGTTCACCCTAGTTTATTTTATTCATATATTTAGATATCTTGTATTCTTTTCTATTATCTATTTTATATGCTCGATTATGTATTTGAAACTGCTTTCAGAGGTATGTACTTCGCTGCAATCCTGACTGGATATATTTTTCAGATGATTGGCTCATAGATCAGTGTCCTACATTCAACAGGCCGCAGGATGGTGTACCTTTAGAGGATACTCCTGTAGACTAGGAGGACTTAGTTGCAGAGCCTGAGGAGGTTTAGTTTATATTTTGGTGGACTTGTATTAGACTATTTTTGAGATTCATGGCATGTATATTATTTTAGACTTGTGGATTGTATCTTCATTCTTTTCTTCGTTATTCCATTCGTGCTCTATCTTTCTTAGTTTGCATTATGATAGAGTTTAGTTACATTTGTGAGATACCATATTGTTTCTCCATTTGGAGTTGAGATAATTGATAGGTACTATATTTATATTGTTGAGATGTTAGTTAGTTAGAATTTACATAGACAGCGTTCTACCGTCGATATTGTGGCGTAGGCTGGATATACCCACGTACTCGTGCCCGAATATCCGGTTGTGGGTCGTGACAGTATCCTAATATAGCTAGTATAGCCTAGTTACATAGTGTATGGACCCAATATCCTAGAGATTGACTCATACAACCTAGAAATAGCTAGTTTGACCAAGTTTGACTAGTTTGACCTAGAGTTGACCTAGTTTGACTATTTTGACTTAGAAATGGCTTTATGACCTATAATTGAACTAGTTTAACTTATTTTTATTCTAAAATCTTGTATTGATGAAATATACCATATATAGGTCTGTGTGACACCAGTTTGGGCATCGAGAGACACACCTTACTCAGGACCTCAGACGAGTATATTTTTCTATTAGTTTTTATTTCATAATATTGTATATATCTCATGTTCTAGAACTGTATACTTGATTCCGACACAGTGGTTTCATGGACTGGTACTACATGGATCCTGTCAGGAGAAGTTAACCCTTACCGTGTTCAGCGGGTACTCTTTCACATGTATTTTATCGTGTGTATCAGGTATTGATTTAGTGTACTTCATGTTCACATACTGCTCGTGTTCAGTGTGCTTATATTCGTGTACACACACTGCTCGTATTCAGAGTGCTTATATTCGTGTACACACACTACTCGTATTCGGTGTGTCCATATTCGTGTTCGTAACATATCGTGATTGGATCCATTGGTATTAGTTGGGGATGGGGGAGTAGGAGTTGATTATGTGATCAAGCCCCAGTGTATTCGTGTACATGTCGATTACATACCACACTTATATTCGAGTTACCTTATTATATTCGTGTTCAACCTAAATCGATCATATAATGAACTTATATTCCATGGCACATTAGCTAGATTTTAGTTATTTCTATTATATTAAAGATATTTTGTTGTATGTTCTTTATTCTAGTACATTACCTGTTCACTCTGGTTTATTTCATTCTGTTGTTTAGTTATCTTGTATTCTTTTCTATTATTTGTTATATATGCTCAATTATGTATTTGAAACTGCTTTCAGAGGTATGTACTTCGCTCCAATCCTGACTGGATATATTTTTCCAGATGATTGGCTCGTATACCAGTGTCCCACATACTATGGACCGCAGGACGGTGTTCCATTAGAGGATACTCATTTAGAGCAGGTAGACTTAGTACCAAAGCCTGAGGAGGTTTAGATTATTATTAGACTTGTATTAGACTTTTATTGTGGTTATTGGCATGTATATTTTATTTTAGTCTTGTGGATGTATTATGATTCTTCCTTCATTATTTTATTCGTGCTCTATCTTTCTTAGTTTATATTATGATTGAGTATAGTTTACTTTTATATGTACCATATTGCTCCTCCGTTTGGAGTTGAGATGATTGACAGGTACCATATATATATGGTGTGAGATGTTTAGATAGTAGAGTTGACCCAGACAATGTTCTACCGTTGATGCTGCGGTGTAGGCTGGACGGACCCACGCACTCGTGCCCGAATATTTGGGTGCAGGTCGTGACACATTTTTAGTGGTGGCCCATGCAGGTCAGGCATCATATTTAGTACGATATCGTAGTAGTGCTCACCTAGAGTACTGCTACAAGCCTGCTTTAGGATATAGGATTTATGCTGAAAGTATACTCAATCACAACTAGGAAACACTTCCAATATCAGTTTTTCAATCCTTCCCTAATAGAATATTTCTTTTAATTTGAAAAAAATTGTCCTTTATTGATGATATCGTATCATACTCAATATTGATTCCTTTGTTCCATCTATCTTCAGGATACCGTCGAAGATGCGTTCCCAGTGCTTAGGCACAATGTCAGTGAGGTTGGTGACTTTTTGCCTATTAGGGCAGCACTATCAGACGTTGTCCAGCAGCTACATTCCAGAGGTCTGCTTCAACGATCCTAGTAGGCATTTTTGTAGCAGCTTTCAGAGGTGCTCCACCTCCGGTACAGAGGGCAGCGCCGATAGTTTCAGGGGATCTTCCACCCCCACCATCCACAGTCGATTAAACGCAGATGTTTGTGCTCTTTCAGCAGATGATGTCAGTCAGAGGTTATGAGGTAGGGCATTGAGAATGCTCACCAGATTACGCTCGCAGCAGTCAAGAGAGTCACCTTAGTCTAGCCACAGATGGCACCACCTCAGTTCACCCCGCAGCAGCCAAGGCCGGAGACTATTATAGATTTTAAGAGGATGGGGCCGAAGGACTTTAAAGGGACTGAAGGGATCATATATGCTGATGATTGGATATAAGATATTGAGCAAAATTTGCGACTGGCACAGATTTCAGAGAGGTTGCCGATAGAGGCCATAGGGAGCATGATGTTCGACATTGCGTTAACTTGGTTCAGGACGGACCCCAGGATCTCAGCACCAGGACTTACTTGGGAAGCTTTCAAAGATCTCTTCAAGAAAAAAGTTTTTTCCAGATGTGGCTCTGATATCTCTAGAGAGCCACTTCCAGTACCTCGTTCAGGGAGGTATGATGGTGGATGAGCATGCGGCAGAGTATTGCAGATTAGGCCGCTTTGTAGAGGGGTAGAACCCCAGAGGAAGAGCCAAGAAGTTCAGAAAGGGCCTGAACAGGAAGATCAAATCACATACGAATGGAGATTCCACCGCTACTTTCGAGGAGATTCTGAGACAGGCACAGCGGGCAGAGGATGAACTAGAGCTTGGCTCTAAGAGGCCAAGAGACGTAGGAGAATCCAGTACTAATACAGGTCCAATGAACTGGCTTTATTTTTAGCAGCAGCACCAGAGGTATTTCCAGCAGCCGAGGCAGCAGTATCGTGGACTAGCTAGAGCGCAGATGCACCAGATCCAGAGGATAGCTATTTCTTGTACAATCTATAAGAAGTAGGAACATGGATGGGATGCATGCAGGATAAGATTGGGCCAATGCTTATTCTACGGATCAGGAGACCACTAGTTGAGGGCTTGTCCCAAAGTTCCAGCTTAACCAACTCAGGGTGGAGCTCAGGCACAGAGAGTACCCGTGAGACCACCAGCGGTACAACAGAGATGACCTCCTCTACCACCACCACAACAACAGTTTTCTCAGCACCAGCAGCAGCAGAGAGGTGCCCAGCGATAGGGGTGAGCTTTTGCCTTGACTGTCGAGGAGGAGGAGCCAGTCGGTGATGTTATCTCAGGTTCAATCTATCTTGATTCTTTTCCAGCTCATGCTTTATTTGATTCCGGTGCTTCACATAGTTTTGTATCTATATCTTTTGCTCTGAAACATCACCTTGAGACTGAACCATTAGCGAGGACTTGCAAGATCATGATCGAGGGTGGCATTATCCTGGTCAGTGATGTTTGTAAGAACTGGAGAGTTTCCTTGAGAGGCCGAGAGTTGAGCGTATGTCTACTCATAATGCCACTTTTGAGCTATGATATAGTACTCGAGATTGATTGGTTGAGTAGGCACCATGCTATTATCGATTATCGAGGAGGCAGAGTTTTATTCCAAACACCAGGATAGCCAGAGTTGAGTTCATTAGAGGAGAAGCAGAGTAGAGCGAATGAGACTTCTATGGAGCTTTGGTAAAATAACATGATCCGCCATATCCATTGATTGATGAGTATATGGACGTCTTTTTGGAGGAGTTATCAGAATTGCCACCAGACAGAGATGTGGAGTTCTCTATAGACTTGGTTTCAAGCGCAGAGCCAATATCACAGCACGTTTATAGCATAAACAACAATAAACTGGCGGAGTTGAAGAAGCATGTGGATAAGTTGCAGGATAAGGGCTTCATCCGCTCTATTTTATCACTGTAGGGTACTCCGGTATTATTAATACCAAAGAAGGATGGGTCGGTACGCATGTGTATCGATTATAGGGCACTCAATAACCTCACTAGCAAGAAAAAATATCCGTTACCGTGGATTGGTGATTTATTTGATCAGTTGAACGGAGCGAAGGTATTCTCAAAGATAGACTTGAGGTCAGGGTACCACCAGGTAAAAATGAAGAAGAAAGATATTCTGAAGACAGCTTTCAGGACTCGGTATGGGCAGTTTGAGTTCATGGTGATGCCGTTTGGGTTGACCAATGCCCCAGCGGTATTCATGAACCTATTGAATAAGGTGTTTTATCAGTACTTAGATCAGTTTTTGGTAGTATTCATTGATGATATATTGATTTATTTGAAGATCCCGGAGGAGAATGAGAAGCACCTGAGGATAGTTCTGGAGACCTTCAGGAAGGAAAAGCTATATGGCAAGCTTTCGAAGTATGAGTTCTTCCTTGATAAGGGTGAATTTCTCAGGCATGCGATTACAAGAGACGGGATCTCAGTAGACCCGAAGAAAATTTTAGCAGTTGAGTCGTGGTCAACCCCGAGTTCAGTAACGGAGATCAGGAGTTTTCTTGGACTGGCAGGCTATTATCGAAGATTTGTTCAAGATTTTTCTAGGATTATGGAACCAATGACCAGAGTAACCAGGAAGGATGTGGAGTAAGTCTAGACTGAGGATTGTCAGTCTACTTTTGAGGAGCTAAAGAAGAGGTTGACTACAGCTCCAATATTTATATTGCCATCAGGGGCAGGAGAATTTTTTATATATAGTGATGCATCGGGTAAGGGTTTGGGTTGTGTGTTATAGCAGAACAGGAAGGTGGTTGCCTATGCTTTCAGAAAATTATGTCCGCATGAGAAGAACTACCCGACCCATGACTTGGAGTTAACAACAGTTATTTTTTCTCTTAAACTGTGGTCGCAAGAGTTTGAAGTATGTGTTTACACAAAAAGAGCTCAACATGAGGCAGCGGTGGTGGTTGGAGTTGATGAAGGACTTCGACATTGCTTTGTAGTATCATCCAGGGAAGGCCAACGTAGTCGCAGATACCTTGAGAAGGTATCCAGTGGCTATGTACTTGATGAGGGAAAAATATTTATTGGCCGATCTTGATAGCTTGGGTATTGAGGTATTAGTTACTGGAGTTGTAGCACAGATGTGGGGACTCCAGGTACAATCAGAGTTGATGGACCGGATCAGAGCTGCATAGTTCGAGGATGAGTCTCTGAGGAGCATTAGAGAACATATCTGAATAGGATTGGCAGAGGACTTCAGTATTGCAGATGATGTATCATTATGGTACGGTACCAGGTTGTGTGTGCCGAGTGGAGCGTTACACGAGAAGATTCTTCAGGAGGCGCATCGATCTCAGTACTCTATGCATCCGGGTGCCAATAAGATGTATAGAGATATGAGAGAGCATGTTTGGTGGTATGGTGTGAAGCAGGAAGTTGGTAGCTTCTTATTCAGATGCTTGCTATACCAGCAAGTAAAGGTAGAGAGACAGAGGCTAAGTGGATTGCTTCAGCCTTTACCCATTCCAGAGTAGAAGTGGAAGCATGTGACGATGGACTTTGTTTCATGGCTTCCGCATTCTCTAGAAGGTAAAGATGTAATTTGTGTTATCGTAGACAAGTTGACCAAATCAGCCCACTTTCTGCCATTCAAAGTGGGTACGTCTACGGAGAAGCTCGTAAATATATATGTGTCAGATAATCAGATTGCATGGAGTTACGGTGAGCATAGTCTCGGATCTGGATAGTTGCTTCACGTCCCACTTTTGAAGGATTTTGCAGGTTAGCTTGGGCACTCATCTCAAGTTCAGTACCGCATATCACCATCAAACAGACAGGCAGTCAGAGGGGACTATCCAGACTCTCGAGGATATACTACGCACATGTGTTTTGGATTTTGGAAGCTCTTGGGAGGATCATCTTCACTTGGAGTTGTCTTACAACAACAGCTACCAGGCTAGTATCGAGATATCACCGTTTAAGGCATTATATGGACGGAGATACCGCACTCCGTTATCATAAAATAATGTTGGTGAGAGAGCCTTATTAGGACCAGAGATAGTTGTGGATATAGCTGAGAAGGTGAAGCTCATCAGGGATAGACTTCGAGTGGCGCAAGACAAACAACGGCATTGGGACGATAGCCACCGGAGACCATTGGAGTTTGAGGTATAGATTTTGCCTTACATTGCTTGTGATTGTTTATTTTTGTTAGAGTTCTAAGGCTGTGTTTCGTGCTTGGTTGGTGGTTTATTAGACCATTGGAAGCAACGATCTACAATGAGGAGAAATAATCTACCAATTAAAGGCTCTTGACACTAAATTTAGAGATTTTATTAGGAATCCATCTCCTAATAGGTACAATTTAGTTTTCTCTCTCTAATTAGACTCTAAATCTGTTATTTAATCATTAAAAACCCTCTCATGTACTAAGCCTACCCATAAGAATTAAAATTAGCTTCATAGGAGGCCTGTGGAGAAAGTTATGTGATATTTTGGGTCAATTTTAGAGAAATTTTGAGATTGGCACATCTTGTGCTTGTCAATAGGTCAATTAGACTAAATTTACATGTGTTTGATTGTGTGTGACTAGTATCATATCCACAATTGGATACGTGTAGGCCGTATCCAGATAATTTGGCGATACGGATTGATTTGGGAGTTTTCTTCCGACACGGGGGTATGAGCATGTCATATTTTGATACGGGCATGTAGACGAGTAGCTAACACTTTGTGGTTCTTCTAATTATGATTTTAGACTTGCTCGTGTCCTTCGGGATACGTTTGGTGTTGTGGTGGAGCCGAATGCAAGCGTATCATAGATTGAGTGTGATACGGGTGCGGAGCACTCCACATGTTTATTTTCTTGTATTTCAATTCAATTTACCGTGGTTATAGCTATTAGAGTATTATAATTATATTTGTTATATGATATATATGTATATGTATAATTATGTATATGTTCTATATTTTATTTTGATATGTTGGTGGTTATGGGAGAATAGGAGAGTGCATGTGCATCATTAGTGTGGGTATGTTTATATGAGAATATATATATATATATATATATATATATATATATATATATATATATATATATGTGTGTGTGTGTGTGTGTGTGTGTGTGTGTATGTGTGAGTAAGTGTATGTGTGTATTAGATCTGTGCATGTAAGCTAGAGGGGTGAATTATAGGCATAAGCAGCCGGATAAGCAGGGCAATAAGCTGCAGAAAGAAGGGTAATAAGTAACAATAGCAAGAAGCAGCAGTGGAAAGCAGTAGCAGCAAGAAGCAGCAGCAGAAGTAGTGAATAGCGAAAAGCAGCAGCAGAAGCAGTGAGCAGTAACAACAATAAGCAGAAGCAGTGAGCAGCAGCAGAAGCAGTAAGCAGCAATAGCAGTAAGCAGCGATAAGCAGATGCAACAGAAGCAGAGATAAGCAGCTGCAGCAGAAGCAATAAGCAGCAACAGAAGTAGTGATAAGCTGCAAATATTATAATAAGCAGTAGTAGTGTTAGTTAGGGATAAGTTTAATAAGCTAGTTAATAAGCTAAGTTAGTTATATATATATATATATATATATATATATATATATATATATATATATATATATATATATATATATAAGCACTAGTTAGCATTGGTTAGTATTATTTTCTAGATTACCTTGAGTGACACTAAGGTAATGAGAGTTGAGATATGTTGGGTACGGGTATTAAATATCAAGGGGTATGTTAATTTAGTATAGTATTGTATAAGTTTAAATGCGTGATAGTGTATTGTTCGGTGTATAGGTAGTTAGTTATATGTTAGATAGTGTATTACCTTGTGATACCAAGGTAATGTCAAGGTTTTGGTTTATACTCAAGGTATTGAGTTTGTATATCAAGATGGGTGTGTAGGTAGTGTGATACCGCATTTGGTTCAAAGCTAAGGTATCCACTTAGCATTAGTTTGGCTAGGAGTATTATATATTTTGTCTGGTATATATATATTATAGTATTTTTATATCTAATAACTTGTGTATCTTATGATACGGTATTTTGTTGGTATCCTAGTATAGCCTAGTTACATAGTGTATGGACCCAATATCTTAGAGATGGACTCATACAATCTAGAAATAGCTAGTTTAACCAAGTTTGACTAGTTTGACCTAGAGTTGACCTAATTTGACTGTTTTGACTTAGAAGTAGCTTTATGACTTAGAATTGAACTAGTTTAAGTTATTTTTATTCCAAAATCTTGTATTGATGCAATATACCATATATAGGTCTGTGTGACACCAGCTTAGGCATCGAGAGACACACCTTGCTCAAGATCTTAGGCGAGTTTATTTCACTGTTAGTTTTTATTTTATAATATTGTATATATCTCATGTTCTAGAACTGTATACTTGATTCTGACACAGTGGTTTCACGGACTAGTACTACATGGTTCATGTCAGGAGATGTTATCTCTTATCGTGTTCAGCGGATACTCTTTCACATATATTTTATCGTGTGTATCAGGTATTAATTTAGTGTACTTTGTGTTCATACACTGCTCGTGTTCAGTAAGCTTATATTCGTGTACACACATTGCTCGTGTTCAGTGTGCCCATATTCGTGTTTATAACGTGTCATGATTGGATCTATTGGTATTAGTTGGGGGTGGGGGAGTGGGAGTTGATTATGTGATCAAGCCCCAGTATATTCGTGTACATGTCGATTACATACCACACTTGTAATCGAGTTACCTTATTGTATTCGTATGTTCAACCTAAACCGATCACATAATGAACTTGTATTCCGTGGTACATTAGCTAGATTTTAGTTATTTCTATTATATTGCAGATATTCTGTTGTATGTTCTTCTTTCCAGTACATTACCTGTTCACTCTAGTTTATTTTATTTGGTTGTTTAGTTATCTTGTATTCTTTTCTATTAACTGTTATATATGCTCGATTATGTATTTGAAACAAGCTTTCAGAGGTATGTACTTTGCTCCAATCCTGACTGGATATATTTTTCCAGATGATTGGCTCGTAGACCAGTGTCCCACTTCCTACAGACCGCAGGACGGTGTTCCATTAGAGGATACTCATTTAGAGCAAGAGAACTTAGTACCAAAGCTTGAGGAGGTTTAGATTATTGTTAGACTTGTATTAGACTATTATTGTAGTTATTGGCATGTATATTTTATTTCAGTCTTGTGGATGTATTATGATTCTTCCTTCGTTATTCCATTCTTGCTCTATCTTTCTTAGTTTGCATTATGATTGAGTATAGTTTACTTTTATATGATACCATATTTCTCCTCTGTTTGGAGTTGAGATGATTGACATGTACCATATATATATGGTGTGAGATATTTAGATAGTAGAGTTAACCCAGACAGTATTCTACCACCGATGCTGCGGCGTAGGCTGGACGTACTCACGTACTCGTGCCCGAATATCCAGGTGTGGGTCATGACATACTTGCTTAGCGAGCTGGAGTCCAATAACGAGGGCGTTATACTCTGCCACGTTGTTGGAGCACGGCTCTGTGAGATAATAAGCAAGGTTAATGACCAGATCGTACAAAAATATTAGTATTATCCCGACGCCAACGACGATATCGCCTTGGGACCCTGTTCTTGATGCACCATCGAAGAACATTCGTAAGACGGCTTCTGCTCTTGTGGTTATGTTTGAGTCTGCTACCTCATATGGGATTTTCTCGTAAGCTTCAAGGTTTTTGAACTGGATGGGCATCCAGGAAGTCAGCCAATGCTTGACCATTGACCGCCTTCTGCGGAACAAATACCATGTCTTATGGTGACAAAAGTATCTCCCATATGGCTAAGCAGGAGTTGAATGCCCCATATTTGGTCATGAGGACCCTGAGGGGGTTGAACCATGAGATTACATGGATCGTTTGTCCTGTCACGTAATGCCTAGTTTTCTGGATAGCAAATACCAGAGCAAGGCACTCCTTCTCGACGGGATTGTATCTGTGCTCTACGTCAACCATCATCCTGATGAGGTAGTAGATGGCCTACTCGTGACCTATGTCACTCTTCTGGGCTAGCAAAGTGCCAAGAGAGTGATCCATTGCTCGTACATAGAGCAGAAAGAGCTTCTTTACTATAGGGGCTACCAGCACCGGAGGGTTCATGAGGTATTCTTTGATGTCATCGAATGCCGACTGTCACTCTTTGTCCCAGACAAAGGAGACGCCCTTCTTCATAAGCTGGGTGAATTGATGACAACGTCCAGAGAGGTTTGATATCAACCTCCTGATGTATGCCAGTCTTCCTAGAAGGCCGTAAAGCTCTTTGAGGTTCATCGGTGGGCGCATCTCAATGATTGCTTTGGCCTTGTTGGGGTTCACGTGGATACCCTTAGAAGTTATTACAAAACCCAGGAACTTGCCGCTGGAGACTCCCAGGAAGGATTTGGTAGGATTTATCTTGAGTTTGTGCACATGCATTAGGTCGAACACAGTCCTCAAGTCCTGATGGTGATCATCTTTAGAGAGACTTTTGACAATGATGTCATCAACGTAGCACTCCACTATTTTGTGCAGATATTTATGAAAGATTGTTCTCATAGCTCGCTGGTATGTAGCGCATGCATTCTTCAGACCGAAGGACATGACTGTAGGACCGCGTATGGCAACTCTAGAGGGGGGATGAATAGAGTTTATGTATGCAACAGAATAAAATCACTAGTTAAAATATAATTCTATGGCATGCAATGGTGATCAACTACTAGTTGTTAGAATATATCTCATGTGTAAGTAATACTACTAGCAGTGTTATGAACATATGTAATAGAGTGAGAGAGCAAACACAAACGTAAACACCAAGATGTATACTGGTTTTCCTCTGAGAGGACTAGTCCAGTCCCGAGAACTCAAGCTCGGAGTTGTATCCACTATAATCACCAATAGTGAATCACAAGCTTTGATCTTAAAGCTTGCTACTTCTTACAACCACGAGGTTTGATCCGAAGTCTCGCAACTTCACAGTTTGATAGAGAGAGTAACTGATGGAATAAAGCTCTTTATAACTCAAAAGACTTCTAGACCGAGATCGGACATGGTACTAGGAAGGCTAGGGAGTTACTCTTTGAGATGGGAAGGTTAAGGCTTTAGAGGTTTTCTCACAATAGGATATAAGACTTAAGAATGGTTGAGTTGTGTTAGAATAAAGCATTCCAAGCCTATTTATCGGGTGTAAGCAAACAGAATTCGGCCAAAATTCGGTTAGGGTTTAATTCAAATTTCCAACCGTTGGGGCAAAAAATCAGGAGCTATTGAACTGGCTGATTTCAAATCAAAAGGGTAACCAAGTTTGGTCCGAGTTTGACACGAGTTTAGCCCGATTATCAATTGATGTTTCTTGTTTTGATTTTTGGAAATATTTTGATTAAATTCACCCTTGATTTTGATCAATTTTAGTTAATAATTCTAAACCAAAATCTAAATTCAAATTTTTGTTCCTGCTCGCCAGGTGTTTGGTGAATTGCTCCAGAGTTGATACTCTGTTTCATCCAATCAGACACGAGAAAACCGTGTCGACACGTTAGGGATGCATAAATAACTTTCTCTTCTGGTCTATTTTTTCTTGTTAAGGAGTTGCCTTCCTCTCCTTGATCCAGTTGGATGATTGATCGACAGTCACTTGTGTCCCAATCGACACCACCGAGGAGTTGACACTTATGTATCAGGGTTGGACAAGCGGGGACGATATTGATGTAAAGATACTAGTTCGGTGTCCAGAATTACACAGGGATCAGTACTCAGTTACCACAAGATCCGGGTATATTTAGTTTTCGATTAGAATCTGAACATAATGGGAGTTTTATTCTTGAATTACAGGACATAGGAAGGTTGCTGAAGGTGACCATTAGGTTAAGTATAATTTGAATTGAGTTATCGGGTTGCGGGTTGGGTTGGACTGGATCCAATACTTGTTGGACCAGGTTGAAACCAATTTGGATCGGCTCTAGGAGCTTGGTGCAATGAGTAGGCCTGGGTTAGAGCCTAGAGGACTGCACTGGACTTGGGCTCAGTTGTTGGGCCTGTTGGATAAGTTAGTTTAATTATTAATTAAATTGGTTAGTTAATTAGTGAATTGGTTTAATAGTTAGTAGTTATTTAGCAAATGGAAGTTGGTTAAGTTAAGTGAATCAGTAAAATTAAAGAAAATGGTTAGTTATTTGTTTAGTAAAATATTAATCAAGAGGATTAATGCAAATTGATTAGAAATTGGTTGAGTGTTGGATTTAAGGATTAATAAGACGAGGATTTATTGGATTATAGGCTTTAGGAATTGGAATATGAATTTTTAGTGATTAAAACTAATAAATAATATTTTATCTAGGTTGGGATTAGAGCGACTACAACTTTGGACCAGAGGCATGTACTCTATAGTATGCTTTCTTTGGATTTTCGTATTTCGTGATTTATTGCAAGTTTCTATATTTCCATTGTATTGTTTGCCCATTGTAAGTTCTTCTTTCAATTCCCGTAAATCATTATTATTTTTTGCAAATTCCTACACATTATGCATCTTGCTATTCTATATTCGTTTTATTGCATGTTTCGAGACACAGTAGGACACACGGTGATTTGTGTGTCGTGTTCATTGTGTATCGTGTCGTATCATTGTGCTTTGTGTCATGTCCATTATAATCTCGTATTGTATTCGTTATTGTTGTCGGAAAGAAAATACCAGGGTCGTGTGTGGATGACCCAATTCTCAAACCATGTTGGGTAGCGGTCGCATGTCACGTACGGGACACCAGATCACTTCCAGTTGTCCACCACGACAAAGGTATTAAAATCACCCGTTAGATTGTTTATTTGTGCATATTGATTGTACTTGGTCTTATTATTTTCATGTTCATGTTGTTTCATATTTTACTAGTATTGGGTAGATGTACTTTGCTCCGTCCTGACTGGACAGTTGATACAGATATCCGGGAGGTGACACTTGAGGCCAGCTGAGCTATTGGAGGATTTAGTATAGATATTTTGATTCATTGATGTATTTGGTGATTGTATATTTTTATGATTTACCGAATTTATCTCTAAATGAGATTGAGATGTATCATGTACAAAAGATCATATTATTGGACTGTGGTAATGTATGTGTTTGGATTGTTTATCGATTATAGTGTTGACTTGGATCATCATTTACGTGATTTAGTTATTGATAAGGTATAGACAGCTGACTACCGCTGTCAACGATAATGTAGGCTAGACTTGACAACTCACTCATACCCGATATCGCGGACGCGGGTCGTAATAAATTTTTATGGTGGCCCATGCAGGTCAGTCGTCGCAAATAGATGTAGTGGTGCCTAGGCTTCGTCATATCACTACAAGCCTGTAATATTAGGAACTCGTCATAGCATAGGCCAATTGTAATCCTATATAGCATTATCATATATTGAATTTGCCTCATCTCCTAGAGATGTGAGGCCATGGTTAAAATTCTTTGGCTCTTGAGGGAATATTTAAAATTCAAACTCAAGTATCACCAATAATTAATATACTAAATCTTTTAAAGACTTAATTGATTTTACTAAATCCTAAGCTAAAATATTCTAGTCTAGTTATTGTATTAAGGGACTTGAATAATTAAAACTTTTCTTTGATCATAGAGAATTATTTTCTAACATAATCTCAGTATAGGCCTAATTCAGGCAGCTTTGGTTTAATTCTAGAAATCAATCATTATCATTCTTCCCTCATGCTGGTAATTGATCGCTTGATTCTCAAGAACAGATACCTACATTTCAATAACAGATACTTACACTGATTTCTTTTTATCAACCTCCTTTGAATTTGTTTGAATTGTTAAAACATTACCTTAAATTTTCTATGGATAATGTCGAGAGAATATTTGATGACCTACTATGAAGTGGCAAATGCGTACTACAACCATTTGTCTGAGTCATGGAAACTGCGAGTTATTGCAGCCAGATACGCACTGGCGCAACACGTGCTCTAACTTGAAGTGATTTCAGGTATGTATAGATTTTCGAGTACTATTGAGACTATGTCCTAAATGCATCATGTTTGGCCTCTTATTACCTTTGGAAAGTTACACCAGAAATGTTTTGATTTTCTTGATTTCACTTTTAATTAGTTAAGGAAACATAGCTTGTACCAATATTCAATAATAAATTCTTTTAACTATCTTCATCCCTTGACATTCCTTTCTCGACTCTTTTCTTTCGAATATTTTGTATTCAAAATAGCTTATTATTCTTCTCCTCCTCCTTGCTTGGTATCCGGACATGTTTATCTATCGTGTCATTCCCGAAATTTCGAGAACGAAATTTTTGTAAGGTGTGTAGATTTGTAACTCCCTCTTTCCAACTTGGAATAAAGTGTTTTTCAAATAAAGTTTCTAGATATATTTCTAAAACAAATATTAAAATCAATATTAAAAATAAAGTTCTATTATTATATTCAACTAATTTTTCAAATATTTTATAGCTTGAAAGTTTTCTTAAAAATAAATTTTAGATTAATAATTAATAAGCAATTGGTAATTATGAAGTGGGAATATCAGTTTTCTAAATAAAAAAGAAAAATTACTTAGAGGAAAGTTTCTAGATGGAGGGATGTTTTGGACATGTGCCTAATTTGGAGGATCTAGAGCCTTCTTATGGATTCTATAAATACCCCTTAATCCCCTTGACAAATTATTTCCATTTTTCAATCCCTTTTCATTCATTGGTCTTGGGCTTTGCCCAGCCCATCCATCCCAAGCCTCACACCCACCCGACCCATTTCCTTCTCCTCTATGGATCAAGAATCCATCACCAACCGGCCTCTTTTCCAATCCATCACAGACTCTTCTCTCTTCTCCTCTGCGCACGAGAACTCGAGAGCTCGTGGATCGAGCCATGGCGTTAGCAGTGGCGGTTCCTCGACGTCGATCGGAGAGACATCTCGAGCGGCGGCGCTTCTTCCACACTGAAGAGCATTGATGACTTCTCCTCCGGCGAGCGGCGTTCTCGCCGACGATCCAGTTCACGAGTGATCGACAGATCGAGCGGCGGCTCTCCGACTATCTGCTCGAGTGATGATGACCCAGCAAGATTCCTTTCCAGGCGACGACGGCAAAGCTCTACCGTGATTCGACGCAGCAGCGGCGATTTGAGACGATGAACGATGGCGTTAACAGATGATCGGCGGTGATGGAAGCAGCGTCTCCTCTTCACCGAGTGGCGAGTTTCTTCTGTCGACGAACTTCTTTTCTGGCACCGACTTCTTTCGAGGCGACGACAAGAGTGTTCTTCGGCGACGATTTCGGTACGAACGTCATTTTCTTTTCTCTGGTTGAAGTTTTGTTCTAGAGTAATTTCGATCTTGTTCGCTTTTTGGTTCGGAGGTTCGGTTCTGGGATTGATCGATCTCGATTGGATCGAGTGGATTGATCAACCCGAATAGCTGTGTTCTTCGATTCAAGATCGAATTGATCGATCCAGACTCGTCGGTCTGAATTTGAGTTCCATTGATCGATCAAAGCTCGGATCGACGAGTACTTCTTCATTCTGGATCGCCATTTCTTCTCGGATCGACTTTGTTTATTGGATCAATTTTGATCAATTGATGTTTCTTGATTTGATTTTTGGAAATATTTTGAATGAATTCACCCTTGATTTTGATCAATTTCAGTTAATGAATCTGAATCGAACTATATATTTAAACTTCTATTGCTGCTCCCCAGGTGTTTGGTGAATTACTTCAGAGGAGTTTTTGAAACTCTGTTTCATCCAATCAAATACGAGAAAACCGTGTCGACACGTTAGGGATGCTGGTATGATATGTTCTTTCTTGATAAGGAGTTGCCTTCCTCTCCTTGATCCGGTTGGATGATTGATCGACAGTCACTTGTGTCCCAATCGACACCACCGAGGAGTTGACACTTATGTATCAGGGTTGGACAAGCGGGGACGATATTGATGTAAAGATACTAGTTCGGTGTCCAGAATTACACAGGGATCAGTACTCAGTTACCACAAGATCCGGGTATATTCAGTTTTCGATTAGAATCTGAACATAAGGGGAGTTTTATTCTTGAATTACAGGACATAGGAAGGTTGCTGAAGGTGACCATTAGGCTAAGTATAATTTGAATTGAGTTATCGGGTTGCCGGTTGGGTTGGACTGGATCCAATACTTGTTGGACCAGGTTCAAACCAAATTGGATCGGCTCTGGGATCTTGGTGCAATGAGTAAGCCTGGGTCAGAGCCTAGAGGACTGCACTGGACTTGGGCTCAGTTGTTGGGCCTGTTGGATAAGTTAGTTTAATTGTTAATTAAATTGGTTAGTTAATTAGTGAATTGGTTTAATAGTTAGTAGTTATTTAGCAAATGGAAGTTGGTTAAGTTAAGTGAATGAGTAAAATTATTGAAAATGGTTAGTGATTTGTTTAGTGAAATATTAATCAAGAGGATTAATGGAAATTGATTAGAAACTGGTTGAGTGTTTGATTTAAGGATTAATAAGACAAGGGGATTTATTGGATTATAGGCTTTAGGAATTTGAATATGAATTTCTAGTGATTGAAACTAATAAATAATATTTTATCTAGGTTGTCATTAGAACGACTACAACTTTAGACCGGAGGTAAGTACTTTTATATGATGTTTTCTTTCGATTTTCGTATTTCGTGATTTATTGCAAGTTTCTATATTTCTATTGTATTGTTTGCCCATTGCAAGTTCCTCTTTCAATTTCCATAAATCATTATTATTTATTGCAAGTTCCTAAACATTGTGCATATTGCTATTCTATATTCGTTTTATTGAATGTTTCGAGACACAGTAGTACACATGGTGATTTGCATGTCGTGTTCATTGTATATCGTGGCGTATCTGTAGTGCCTCGCTCCGCGTAGGCACTATGTACAAGTGATATCGCCTTGCTTGCTCGAACGGAAGTCTTCTCGGAGAGTTCCCGACCGATTGACCAATGTGAGTGGGCAGAACTGCATTATCTGATTCTTGCACGACTTAATAATGAATCTGAGTTTTTGAATACTTGTTTGTTTAAGAAGATTGTTTTCATAAGAGAATGATAGAACCGACTCAGCATGCTAATAAGTGAACTCACATAGCTTGTCATTGAAACGAATCTGCTGCCTAACTAAGATATTATGAATGCTTGTCAGAATGAGATAGAACCATTGCTATGCTAAAGAGAATAAGAAATGTTGCATGCTTCGAAACACCGACACAGCTATTGAACGAACCTTTGCTATGCTAAGAAAGATAAGTAAATGAATCATTCGAATATGTCCCTTTATAATATGCTAAGAAAGAGATAGATATTGCATGTTAAGATATGAATGAATCGTGCTTGCCTTATATGTTTCGTTTGTCTGTTTGGTATATCGAACTGCTAAGTGAATGTGTGAGTGCTGTGACTAATAGTACGCCCTGAGGATACGGCTCGAAATGGTCTAGTGGGGTGTGCTATTAGATATGTGAATGTGTGCTTCGTCTGAGAAAGATATGCTTAGTTTGAAAGATATGTTCTGCTAAGACCGCATATGTTTTGCTTGATCATTGTTTTGCTTGCACTATGTGTTTATGTCATTGCATTGGTCTCGGACAACTTGTGCACAAGGTCTTGTCTCTCGAACGGTTCCTGGGGCACTGGGAACCGCTCGGTCCGGAAGAGATTTTTGGATCGCCCTGAGGTGTACGGCTCGCAAGGGTCTAGTGGGGCGATATGTCTATTAGTGTTGTGTGGAACCCATGATGTCACAACTACTTGCACTCAGGTATGTTGGTGAAGAGCTGAACAATGAGTCACAGCTGCCGACACCCATGCGTGCTAGTGAAGAGCTGAACCTTGGGCAACTGCTGCTAATCATGGGGCAACCCATGGACCGTCATATAGATATGGCGCATGCTAGGTTTATCTTCTTGCATACCTATCGATTGATGACACAAGAGATTGATACATAAGTTATGAATATGCAAATTGTGGCTAACTTGTGTGTCTGCTGCAGGGATAACCGTTCGGCTATGGGGTAAGAAATATGAGTTTATACATAAGCCGGCTTGTTCATTTTGTCTGCATCGTAGAGATTATCTGTTAGTGCTTCATGCATTGCATCGGTCAGACAATGACTATTAGTGCAGAGCTGAACCTCGGTCACAGCTGCTAATAGTATCAGAATGTGAGTCATTGGTTAGCTGGATTACCGCTACCGATCCTGAGTTACTCGGGGACCGAAATCATATAGATGTGATGCCTTAAATGCTTGAATGAATGATAGTCCACTTGATATGTTTGCCTCGATTCGATATGATCAGTCTGTTAGATAAGCTTTGCCCCAAAGAGTTAGATTTGATGCACAATACATGCTGCGCACTGCACGATAGAGCACTGTCCCGATTTGTGATGCTTATAGTTTGAATATGCAAAACTGTTTCAAAGTTATGTTTTCAAAAGATGTAATCTGACTAATAGTTCTGAGCTGCATGAAATGAACCTAAGTAAAACTAGCAAGATCACTAGTAATGCAATATTTTGCCACATGATTACTTAGTGTGGGTTTCAGGGGGTGTAGCTTCTGTTCAGTTGTTTATACTCACCAGTACTTGTATAAAGTGCTGACCCACCAATAGTCTGCTTGTTCTCAGGTGCCTGATCGTCCGAGGAAGCGATAGCCGTGCCTCATCCCAAGGAACCGGAAATCTGGAGTCGACGCCTTGAGCCGCATCGAGCTGTGCCTGCTTTGAGCTGCTTTTGTATAGTGGGACATAATGTATGGAACAGAGTCATTGTAATCGAGAGAGAGAGTGCTTGAGCGAATTGTAACCTCGGCCATGCGCCGCTTGTAACACTTTCGATTATCAATAAAAGAGCTTGTTTTGCATATGCCATTGTGTTCTTTACTTTTCTGCAATATGTGTGCCGCTGCTTCAGTATGAAATAGCTTACTTGCCCTTGTATCAAAGCTTTGGCCTTGTACAAGCGCACTTTAGGCTTGTACGGCATCACGCCCGTGCGAGGACGATCGGTTCCGTAGGGACCAAAGCGAGGACGAACGGCCCTGCGAGACCGGGGCGTGACATAATGGTATCAAAGCAACTCGATTCTTTGTCCATTCTGTTGCCTCCGACTCTGAGTTGTGATTGTGTTGCAATGAACGTTCCATACAATAAGTCCATAGATATTCTCAAAGATGTGCACAAAAGTTTTCTGGATTTGTTTTCATTGTTTGAGATGTGATTTGTGACTTCGGGATTTGCTGAGTTTTGATTGAGGAAGGTGAGGGATGAGGATTATCGCTGCTCTATGTTTTCGTATGAGTTCCTCCTTGAGTTTCGAGGACGAAACTCTTTGTTGGTGGGTAAGTATGTAGTGCCCCGCTCCGCGTAGGCACTATGTACAAGTGATATCGCCTTGCTTGCTCGAACGGAATTCTTCTCGGAGAGTTCTCGACCGATTGATCAATGTGAGTGGGCAGAATTTCATTCTCTGATTCTTGCACGACTTAATAATGAATCTGAGTTTTTGAATGCTTGTTTGTTTAAGAAGATTGTTTTCATAAGAGAATGATAGAACCGACTCAGCATGCTAATAAGTGAACTCACATAGCTTGTCATTGAAACGAATCTGCTGCCTAACTAAGATATTATGAATGCTTGTCAGAATGAGATAGAACCATTGCTATGCTAAAGAGAATAAGAAATGTTGCATGCTTAGAAACACCGACACAGCTATTGAACGAACCTTTGCTATGCTAAGAAAGATAAGTAAATGAATCATTCGAATATGTCCCTTTGTAATATGCTAAGAAAGAGATAGATATTGCATGTTAAGATATGAATGAATCGTGCTTGCCTTATATGTTTCGTTTGTCTGTTTGCTATATCGAACTGCTAAGTGAATGTGTGAGTGCAGTGACTAATAGTACGCCCTGAGGATACGGCTCGAAAGGGTCTAGTGGGGTGTGCTATTAGATATGTGAATGTGTGCTTCGTCTGAGAAAGATATGCTTCGTTTGAAAGATATGTTCTGCTAAGACCGCATATGTTTTTCTTGATCATTGTTTTGCTTGTACTATGTGTTTATGTCATTGCATTGGTCTCGGACAACTTGTGCACAAGGTCTTGTCTCTCGAACGGTTCCTGGGGCACTGGGAACCGCTCGGTCCGGAAGAGATTTTTGGATCGCCCTGAGGTGTACGGCTCGTAAGGGTCTAGTGGGACGATATGCCTATTAGTGTTGTGTGGAACCCATGATGTCACAACTGCTTGCACTCAGGTATGTTGGTGAAGAGCTGAACCATGAGTCACAGCTGCCGACACCTATGCGTGCTAGTGAAGAGCTGAACCTTGGGCAACTGCTGCTAATCATGGGGCAACCCATGGACCGTCATATAAATATGGCGCATGCTAGGTTTACCTTCTTGCATACCTATCGATTGATGACAACAGAGATTGATACATAAGTTATGAATATGCAAATTGTGGCTAACTTGTGTGTCTGCTGCAGGGATAACCGTTCGGCTATAGGGTAAGAAATATGAGTTTATACATAAGCCGGCTTGTTCATTTTGTCTGCATCATAGAGATTATCTGTTAGTGCTTCATGCATTGCATCGGTCAGACAATGACTATTAGTGCAGAGCTGAACCTCGGTCACAGCTGCTAATAGTATCAGAATGTGAGTCATTGGTTAGCTGGATTACTGCTACCGATCCTGAGTTACTCGGGGACCGAAATCATATAGACGTGATGCCTTAAATGCTTGAATGAAGACAGTCCACTTGATATGTTTGCCTCGATTCGATATGATCAGTCTGCTAGATAAGCTTTGCCCCAAAGAGTTAGATTTGGTGCACAATACATGCTGCGCACTGCACGATAGAGCACTGTCCCGATTTGTGATGCTTATAGTTTGAATATGCAAAACTGTTTCAAAGTTATGTTTTCAAAAGATGTAATCTGACTAATAGTTCTGAGCTGCATGAAATGAACCTAAGTAAAGCTAGCAAGATCACTAGTAATGCAATGTTTTGCCACATGATTACTTAGTGTGGGTTTCTGGGGGTGTAGCTTCTGTTCAGTTGTTTATACTCACCAGTAGTTGTATAAAGTGCTGACCCACCAACAGTCTGCTTATTCTCATGTGCCTGATCGTCCGAGGAAGCGATAGCCGTGCCTCATCCCAAGGAACCAGAAATCTGGAGTCGACGCCTTGAGCCGTATCGAGCTGTGCCTGCTTTGAACTGCTTTTGTATAGAGGGACATAATGTATGGAACAGAGTCATTGTAATCGAGAGAAAGAGTGCTTGAGCGAATTGTAACATCGGCCATGCGCCGCTTGTAATACTTTCGATTATCAATAAAAGAGCTTGTTTTGCATATGCCATTGTGTTCTTTACTTTTCTGCAATATGTGTCCCGCTGCTTCAGTATGAAATAGCTTACTTGCCCTTATATCAAAGCTTTGGCCTTGTACAAGCGTACTTTAGGCTTGCACGGAATCACGCCCGTGCGAGGACGATCGGTTCCGTAGGGACCAAAGCGAGGACGAACGGCCCTGCGAGACCGGGGCGTGACATAGTGGTATCAAAGCAACTCGATTCTTTGCCCATTCTGTTGCCTCCGACTCTGAGTTGTGATTGTGTTGCAATGATCGTTCCATACAATAAGTCTATAGATATTCTCAAAGATGTGCACAAAAGTTTTCTGGATTTGTTTTCATTGTTTGAGATGTGATTTGTGACTTCGGGATTTGCTGAGTTTTGATTGAGGAAGGTGAGGGATGAGGATTATCGCTGCTCTATGTTTTCGTATGAGTTCCTCCTTGAGTTTCGAGAGCGAAACTCTTTGTTGGTGGGTAAGTATGTAGTGTCCCACTCCGCGTAGGCACTATGTACAAGTGATATCGCCTTGCTTGCTCGAACGAAAGTCTTCTCAGAGAGTTCTCGACCGATTGATCAATGTGAGTGGGCAGAACTGCATTCTCTGATTCTTGCACGACTTAATAATGAATCTGAGTTTTTGAATGCTTGTTTGTTTAAGAAGATTGTTTTCATAAGAGAATGATAGAACCGACTCAGCATGCTAATAAGTGAACTCACATACCTTGTCATTGAAACGAATCTGCTGCCTAACTAAGATATTATGAATGCTTGTCAGAATGAGATAGAACCATTGCTATGCTAAAGAGAATAAGAAATGTTGCATGCTTAGAAACACCGACACAGCTATTGAACGAACCTTTGCTATGCTAAGAAAGATAAGTAAATGAATCATTCGAATATGTCCCTTTGTAATATGCTAAGAAAGAGATAGATATTGCATGTTAAGATATGAATGAATCGTGCTTGCCTTATATGTTTCGTTTGTCTGTTTGCTATATCGAACTGCTAAGTGAATGTGTGAGTGCAGTGACTAATAGTACGCCCTGAGGATACGGCTCGACAGGGTCTATTGGGGTGTGCTATTAGATACGTGAAT
The DNA here is from genome assembly GCA_036927795.1 of Iris macrosiphon. Taxonomy (NCBI): domain Eukaryota; kingdom Viridiplantae; phylum Streptophyta; class Magnoliopsida; order Asparagales; family Iridaceae; genus Iris; species Iris macrosiphon. The sequence continues at coordinate 41,388,041 of JAYESA010000001.1, read as the reverse complement.
GTGTGCTTCGTCTGAGAAGATATGCTTCATTTGAAAGATATGTTCTGCTAAGACCGCATATGTTTTGCTTGATCATTGTTTTGCTTGCACTATGTGTTTATGTCATTGCATTGGTCTCGGACAACTTGTGCACAAGGTCTTGTCTCTCGAACGGTTCCTGGGGCACTGGGAACCGCTCGGTCCGGAAGAGATATTTGGATCGCCCTGAGGTGTACGGCTCGCAAGGGTCTAGTGGGGCGATATGTCTATTAGTGTTGTGTGGAACCCATGATGTCACAGCTACTTGCACTCAGGTGTGTTGGTGAAGAGCTGAACCATGAGTCACAGCTGCCACATCCATGCGTGCCAGTGAAGAGCTGAACCTTGGGCAACTGCTGCTAATCATGAGGCAACCCATGGACCGTCATATAGATAGGGCGCATGCTAGGTTTACCTTCTTGCATACCTGTCGATTGATGACACCAGAGATTGATACATAAGTTATGAATATGCAAATTGTGGCTAACTTGTGTTCTGCTGCAGGGATAACCGTTCGGCTATGGGGTAAGAAATATGAGTTTATACATAAGCCGGCTTGTTCATTTTGTCTGCATCGTAGAGATTATCTGTTAGTGCTTCATGCATTGCATCGGTCAGACAATGACTATTAGTGCAGAGCTGAACCTCGGTCACAGCTGCTAATAGTATCAGAATGTGAGTCATTGGTTAGCTGGATTACCGCTACCGATCCTGAGTTACTCGGGGACCGAAATCATATAGATGTGATGCCTTAAATGCTTGAATGAATGATAGTCCACTTGATATGTTTGCCTCGATTCGATATGATCAGTCTGCTAGATAAGCTTTGCCCCAAAGAGTTAGATTTGATGCACAATACATGCTGCGCACTGCACGATAGAGCACTGTCCCAATTTGTGATGCTTATAGTTTGAATATGCAAAACTGTTTCAAAGTTATGTTGGCTAATAGTTCTGAGCTGCATGAAATAAACCTAAGTAAAACTAGCAAGATCACTAGTAATGTAATATTTTGCCACATGATTACTTAGTGTGGGTTTCAGGGGGTGTAGCTTCTGTTCAGTTGTTTATACTCACCAGTAGTTGTATAAAGTGCTGACCCACCAACAGTCTGCTTGGTCTCAGGTGCCTGATCGTCCGAGGAAGCGATAGCCGTGCCTCATCCAAAGGAACCGGAAATCTGGAGTCGACGCCTTGAGCCGCATCGAGCTGTGCCTGCTTTGAGCTGCTTTTGTATAGAGGAACATAATGTATGGAACGGAGTCATTGTAATCGAGAGAAAGAGTGCTTGAGCGAATTGTAACCTTGGCCATGCGCCGCTTGTAACACTTTCGATTATCAATAAAAGAGCTTGTTTTGCATATGCCATTGTGTTCTTTACTTTTCTGCAATATGTGTGCCGCTGCTTCAGTATGAAATAGCTTACTTGCCCTTGTATCAAAGCTTTGGCCTTGTGCAAGCGCACTTTAGGCTTGCACGGCATCACGCCCGTGCGAGGACGATCGGTTCCGTAGGGACCAAAGCGAGGACGAACGGCCCTGCGGGACCGGGGCGTGACAGTATTATTGTACTTTGTGTCGTGTCCATTGTATCTCGTATTGTATTCGTTATTGGTGTCGGGAGGGAAATACCAGAGTCATGTGTGGATGACCCAATTCTCAAATCGTGTTGGGTAGCGGTCGTACGTCAGATCACTTCGAGTTGTCCACCACGACAATGGTATTAAAATCACATATTAGATTGTTTATTTGTGCATATTGATTTTACTTGTTCTTTATTGTTTTCCTGTTCGTGTTTTTTCACATTTTACTTCTAGTATTGTGTAGATGTACTTTGCTCCGTCCTGATTGGACAATTGTTACAGATATCCGAGAGGTGACACGAGGTCAGTTGAGCTATTAGAGGATTTAGTGTAGAGATATTGATTCATTGATGTATTTGATAATTGTATATTTTTATGATTTACCAGATTTATCTCCGGATGAGATTGAGATGTATCATGTACAAAAGATCATACTAGTGGACTATGGTAATGTGTGTCTGGATTGTTTATCGATTATAATGATGTGACTTGGTGATTGATTTATGTGATTTGGTGATTGATAAGTGTTGGCTCAATGTTTATATTGAGTTTTTGAATATGACTAATCGATTAAGTTTAGCATTATGATGATCGATCAATCACTATGGTATCTTCTACTTAAACTTAGAATTGTCCAGATATGCATTAATATTTCAATATTTGCTTATGTATATTTTTTTCTTCGTCTAACATGCATTTGTAGAAAGCAATGCACAAGATAAGTATGGACATATGCTATGAAGAAATGATGATGAGCCAAAGACGACGTTATTCGGGAAGATGTCTCTGAACCGCCTACGACTTATTCAGATTTTTAGATCTGGTTATCTTTGGACAACTGTCGTCAAGGAAAAAAACTTCTTCAAGTCAGCAGATGTTTTAGAAGATTGGAGTCATCAATGCTTTTGGTTTTCAGCAATGTAATTTGATGTTTATTGAGTCTAGGACTTATGTACATCGAGTCGCACTGGCATAACAAGTCCACTTAAACAAATCCTCGAACCTAGCCACTAAATCAGCTTGCATTCAAACCCAAACCTTACTAGAATAGGCAACCGAACTCGGATCGAATTCGTGCCGAGCTCGGACCGAACTCGGTCACCTATTTAGTATGAAATCAACCCAGTTATTGCATCCCTGATTTTTTGGCCCAACGTTCAAAAATTTAAATTAAATCCAATCTGAACTCTGGCCGAATTCGGTTTGCATTACCCTATAAATATGATTAAATTTCTCATTCTTAATAACTCATACATTCTATATCTTTCTATCATATAGTGAGCAAACCCTCATAGCTTTAACCTTCATATCTCAAAGATCAACTCCACAACCTTCTAATGCCAAGTGCGATCTCACTTAGAAGTTGTTCGAGTTATAATAGCTTGGTTCATCAAGCCTCTTCTTATGTGTGAAGTCTGTGTGCCCTTCATATCAAACGCACGTGTGTGAAGTCTCTCAAGCCTTCGGATCAAAACTCGTATTTGTAAGGAAGTTGTAAGCCTTCAGATCAAAGCTTGTGATTCACTATTGGTGATTATAGTGGATAAAACTCCGAGCAAGAGTTCTCGGGACTGGACTAGTCCTCTCAGAGGGAAGCCAGTATACATCGCGATGTTTGTGTTTGCTCTCTCTTACTCTTGCTACTTTATATTACTGTCTTGCATATACACTGTTAGTTGCTAGTTGCCTTCACTCGGCTTAATTTTTAATTGGGTAGATTATTCCGCTGCACTCTATTCACCCCCCTCTAGAGTTGCCCTACAGTCTTTCAATAAGGCATAGACAACTGACTACTGTCAAGCCCCAATTCTGTGGAATCGATAGTCGTCCCCCGGGTGTGACGTCGTGCGTGCCTGAGATGAGCATCGCACAAGGCTAAGGTATTTTAGATAACGAGCACATATTCAGAGTACGCAGATAATTGAAACACAAAGTTAAAACATAGAAAAGTTCTCTTTATTGATAATGAACATCTTTTATAAACTCTTGAACGAGTCGGATAATTGCCGCACGGCTTACAAAAGTGGGCTCAAAATGAGATAGTCGTCATGTACATTACATCCTTCTACTAAAACTTTAAAATGTTAAAGACCTTCTGGCGAAGCTATCACCTTTCCACGGAGCTGCATAAGTTTGTAGACGAGCTCCTGAAAAACTTTAAAACACTTCTTCGAGGCACGATCAGGACGTGTCGGTAGCTGGACTGGGTTGGGAAGTAGCTAGGCTCCTTGCAGGATCACCTTAGTGCAGGGAACCTGTTGCAACGAGGGTCAGTACATCAAAATGCACTGGTGAAGGCGAGCTAACCCAACTATACCAAAATCACAAGTTATTTATGTGAAACATGCAAGTTATTTGTTGTGGTCTTTCTATCTTGCCTTAGTTCATTTTACAAGTAAGCATTGGATATGCAACTTTACAGAAATAAACATGCCACCGTTCGGTGACTTTTACCTTCTCGTCTGAACTACATGCACAATACTTATCATGTCCTTCCCTGCCACGAAGACACAAGTTAACTTGTACAGGTTTAAATATACGAGGGGATCACTGGCACGTTGCCATAGTGGACGGTTATAGTCTCGGGATGGAATGACGAGCAACGCATGGAACAAGGCGTCATCGGCCATTCCGTTCTATAGCAGGCGACTATCAGGAGTTTCGTCTAGATCGAATCGGTGCCAGTGCCCCAGTGACCGTCCGCAGAAACTAAGACCTTATGTACAAGTTGTCAGTAATCAAGCGAAGTCTACTAAGTTATCAATCGAGGCAGTTTAAGGTAACACAAGTACGAGACAAGTAACAGGGCATGATATATTTTGCATAGTCTCCCTGATCAGTTTATTGCATGGCAATGTGTGTTCTATACATAACACAATTTATAGAAGAAGTATACATTCTAACTTGAATTGAAATACTATGAAAGAACATTTAACTGAACTAGCATACAACAAGGTAACCATTTTCAAGTTGATTGACAAGCATAAGTAGTCCAAGTCTATTCCTTTTTATCTTGACATCTTTTAGGTATTATAGTATTGTTTGATCGGAACTGTAGTGCCTCAAATCCCGATCCGACCGGGATATGCACTATATAATTGGGCTTGTGGCTAGTTCGTCTGAGTCGTAGCTTAGATCTTCGGCATCTTCTTGCCACGGACGAAATGCGATGATCCTTTCCAACTCATGGAAATGCCTCTATTGAAACGAGTCCAATAGTTTTCGTGTTTGGTTGCTTGGTTTTCTTGCTTGGCGCTTTGGGATTTTGATTTGGTGTTGCTTTCGATTTTCTTGGTTTTCGCTGCTGGTTTTATCGTTTGGAGCTTTGATTCTTGGGGAGTTCGACAAGGAAGGATATGCAAGAATTCTAATTGGTGCTCATGCTGTTGCAGGTCCCCGTAACTGATGCTTGATCGTCGCTAGGCGGGATTCCTTGTTTCAGCTACCTTTTCCCTTAACCAGTGAGTGGTTTGGACCCTTCTTTCCTACTTCTTCACGCCCACATCTCTAATGTTTCAAACGTTCACTCGATGATGCCCGGTTGGACGCCTAGGAAATCCTTTGCCACAATGCATGCCAGCCACTAAGAAAGAAACATGAAAATTGTAGACTAATTTTACTATATACTTGCACACCTTATAACTTGAGTTTGTTTATAAAGGAAATTGGTTGTTGGTTGCGGCCTAGTGCCTCGGATTGAGTTTGGACCTATGGGATACCAAAATCGGAACACCGCTTGAGAAAATATGAACTGTTGCATGAGATATATGTTACTGCTTTACTTCTTTTGTTTATTTCGATACATTGTATGATATATGAATTGTTCATGCATTTGCATGGTCTGGGACAACTTGTGCACAAGGTTTGGCATTTCCTCGAAACGGCTTTCCGGGGCACTGGAACCGTATCGATCCGGAGGAAAATATTTGATTCGTGCTAGTCATGATGCATTGCGGGACCTCCAGCTGGGCTTGCTACCTGGGCTGATAGGGCGCGCCGCTAATGCTTGGAATATGTCCCTAAGGTGTCTATCACACCAATGATCGCATAGAATAGAACACATGCTAATTTATTGTCTTGTGCAGATGGTAAGTATTACTTGTGTTTCGTTGCAGGGAAATGCGTGCACCGGTTGAGTAAGCAACCGATGTACTGGTTGGATTCATGGTTATTTTCATTCCTATCAAAACATGCAACTGATATGAATTGAATTCACTTGCTTCTTTATAGAAGATCATCTTAATGCATGCTCGCCCCTAATAAGCTAGTGTCGATTTAGTCGAGTGGGTTCATCCCGCTCACTAGTACAAGTTGAGTACTGACCCACGTTGTGGGCAACTATTTCAGGCACTTAGACGGTGCAACGCTAGTACATAGCGAGGAGGCGTTAGGAGCACCTATATTTTGAAGTATAGCTGGAGTCAGTTCATTTTGGAGGCATGGACTGCAATCTATACAAGGGCGTAATGTACAAATGACGTGGACTATCTGATGGAGCGCGCCCTGCATTTTGAGTTATCTTTTGTAATGCAATTCAAGTAGCCGAGAAGGCGCATCAATGTAAACTCTATGTAAATTACTCTGAATTATCAATGAAAAAGCATGTTTCTTCCTACACTTGTGTTCAAATATCTGTGAATGTGTTTTCTAAATTGTGTTTCAAAATGGGTTCCTATCACTGCAAGTTCTTGCCTTGTGCGAGCGCAACTCCAGGCTCGCACGACATCATGCCCCAGCGAGGACGAATCGGTTTCGTTAAAGGATCCAGCGAAGAGGATTGACCCTTTCGGGATCGGGGAGTGACAGGAACAAGCAAAAATGCAAGATTTTAGATGTGAAGACTTGGAAGAAGAGTCAACTGAATCGAATATAGCCACTCACTAGTTGGTTGGAGAAGGAAAGGAAAGAGGTGCTTCAGGAAAGGAAAGATGTGCTTCAAGATTCCGTTCGCACGACGTCTACTGCACGATCACCTGTATTGCCACGAACAGCTGATCAATACCTCTTCAACTCTTTCCAAGCTCGGAATGTAATGCAATTCAACGAGCGAAAGCAATGAAATCCATGGAAACCGTTCAAGAAAACGCAAATCCAAAAACTAACTCAAAAGCACGAAAGCAACAAGGCGACAGCGAAAACTAGGCAAGAAAAACTTGCAGCAGAGAGGTCCCTCTTGACTCTGCCGCTAAGTCCATCCTCGGGGCACGATCCACTGAATATGGGAATCGATTCCGAAGAAGAAAATTCATAACGAGGCTAAGATCTTGATTCAATCTATCCCGATCTAACGATATCGATTTGCATTTCTTAGCCGCGCTCCCCGAATAGGGGGAACGGGGCACCACATCCTAACCAAGTAATAGGAAGTTTCGTCCACGAAACTTAGGAATAGAACCTACCACTATAAAACAATGAAGAAAACTTTTTCCACTTCTCAGAATCAAGCTCCCAGGTCGATTCTTCGACCGAATGATTTCTCCAAAGCACGCGCACGAGAGGAACCGAGCGACTTCGGAGCAGCTTCTCCTTGTGATCCAAGATTCGCACAGGATGTTCAACATATGTCATGTCTGTCTTCAAGTCCAGTTGATCAAGATCCACCACATGACTCGGGTCGTACACATACTTCCTAAGCTGTGAAACGTGGAAGACATTGTGCACTTCAGATAGTGACAGTGGTAGGGCAATCTGATATGTGACTGGGTCGACTCGCTTTAGTATCTTGAACGGCCGACGAATCTTGGACTAAGCTTCCCTTTTGCTCCAAATCTGGTAACTCCTCGCATGGGCGAGACTTTAAGAAATACTTGATCGCCTACTGAGAACTCAAGAGGTCGTCAATGCATGTCTGAGTAGCTTTTCTGACGACTCTGTGTTACCTTCAGCCGTTCACGGATCAAGCGAATCTTCTGGATGGTTTGTTCTACAAGTTCCGGGCCAAGAATTTGTCGTTCACCAACTTCATCCCAACAGATCGGGGATCTGCACTTCCGCCCATACAATGCCTCATACGACGCTATTTGAATGCTGGATTGATAGCTATTATTGTATGCAAATTCGGCTAACGGTAGATGCATGTCCCAACTTGTCTTCAAGTCCAAGGTGCAGAGCCGCAGCATATCTTCGATGATTTGGTTGACCCGCTCCGTCTGGCCGTCTGTCTGAGGATGGTAGGCGGATCTGAACTTCAGCTTCGTCCCTATTGCTGACTGAAGGCTTTCCCAGAAGCGTGATAAGAATCGTACATCTCGATCAGAGACAATGGATACGAGCAGGCCGTGGAGTCGAACGATCTCGTTGAGGTAGATCTGAGCCAGGCGGTCAGCACTCCAAGTAACTTTGATAGGCAGAAATTAAGCTGACTTGGTGAGTCGATCGATGATGACCCATACGACATCGTTCTCCCATTGCATCTTTGGCAAACCAACAATAAAATCTATCGTTATGTGTTCCCATTTTTACTCCGATATAGCAAGGTTCTACATCTCTCCGCCCGGCTTCTGGTGCTCGGCTTTTACTCTCTGACAAGTCATGCATTGTGACACAAACAACGCCATATCCTTTTTCATGCCGTGCCACCAAAATATTGTACGGAGGTCTCGATACTTCTTTGTGCTACCGGGATGTAAAGTATAACTCGCATAGTGGGCTTCAGTAAGTATCTCCTTTTTGAGGTTTGCATCATTAGGAACACACAATCTTTCCTTCATCCGCATCATTCCATCCGTGCTTACCGCAAAGTCGGTTGCCTTTCCTGTTGAGATAAGACTTCGCATCTTTTCCAGGAGTAGGTCATCCTTCTAAGCGGATAAACTTTTTTCTAATAAGTCTGGTTCGAGGCGCAGCTGAGCCACTTGTGCCACTTGTGCCCCTTTTGTATCTGATTCAGAGTGTAATGCCCAAGCTTTCAAGATCCCATCGCAGCCTGTTATCGATAGCCAAGCTCCCAACGAATACTCGACCTAGCGCATCAGCTACAACGTTACCCTTGCCTGGTGTGTATCTGATCATCAAGTCGAAGTCGCTAAGGAGTTCAAGCCAGCGTCGTTGTCGTAGATTCATATCCTTTTGAGTATAGAGATATTTTAAGCTTTTATGATTCGTGTAGATTTTATACGGTACGCCATAAAGGTAATGCCGTCATAGCTTCAGTGCGAACACTACTGCTGCAAGTTCCAAATCGTGCGTTAGATAGTTCTTCTTGTGAAGCTTCAACTGCCTCGACGTAAAGGCTATAAATTTGTCCCCTGCATAAGGACACATCCAAAACCCTTTCTTGAGGTGTCGCTATCGATCTTAAAATCATCGGGTCCGTCCGGAAGGGTAAGAATTGGTGCTGAGACAAGTCGCTGCTTTAACTCCATAAATAAAGCTTTACAGTCGTCCGTCCACGCGAACATTACTCCCTTCCGAGTGAGATGAGTCAGAGGCGAGGTGATCCTTGCAAAATCTTTTATAAATCTCCTTTAGTAGTCTGCTAGACCAAGGAAACTCCGAATGACGCTGGCTGACTCAGGCCTTTTCCACTTCACGATGGCTTCTACTTTCTACGGGTCAACTGAGATGCCCTCTACGGAAATAATGTGCCCAAGGAAAGATTTGTTGTCCAATCAGAACTCGCACTTACTTAGCTTCGCATACAACTTATTGTCTCGAAGAGTTTGAAGTACCATCCGCAGGTGTCCTGCGTGTTCATCCTTATTCTTCGAGTACACTAAGATGTCATCTATGAAAACTACCACAAATTTGTCGAGAAAGGGTCGGAACACATGGTTCATCAAATCCATGAAAGCGGCAGGGGCATTCATCAGTCCAAATGGCATAACAGAAAACTCATAATGGCTATAGCGGGTTCGGAATGCTGACTTCAACATGTCCTCTGGCTTAATCTTCAATTGGTGGCCAGAGTGAAGATCAATTTTTGAGAACACTGATGCTCCTTGCAACTGATCAAAGATGTCGTCTATCCTGGGCAGGGGAAACTTGTTTCTGATAGTGACCTTATTTAGCTTCCGATAGTCTATGCAGAGTCATAACGTTCCGTCCTTCTTCTTTACGAAGAGCACAAGTGCGCCCCAAGGAGACACGCTCGGATGAATATATCCACGGTCTAGCAGTTCTTGAAGTTGGCACTTTAACTCATTTAGTTCAGCATGGGACATTATGTATGGAGCCTTGGAAATCGGTTGAGTATTTGGGAATGTATCGATGGTGAACTCGATCTCTCGGTCAGGTGGCATGCTGGGTTGTTCGCTCGAAAACACATCAGGGAACTCCGCCACAATGGAAGAAGACTCAACGTTTGCGTAATTCAGCTGCGTGTCCCGAACCGACGCTAAGTATCCTCGCATCCAGAGTGTTGCATATGCCGAACTGACATCGCAGAAATCACCATGCAGGCCCTGGACGCATCTGTTGCTGGACCACTTGTGTAGAAGAATTCGGCCTCTCCAGGTAGACGGAAGATGACTCGTTTCTCTGTACATTGGATAGTTGACGAGGAAGTGCAGAGCCAATCCATCCCTAAGATGATGTCGTAATCCCAAACATCTAGGACTAAAACATCTAGCGAGAGTTTTCTTCCCCCAATACAGACGTGACCGCCCTGACATACTGAACGAACATGTATTTTTGTACCCTACGAGGTGCTAACACTAAGGTCTAGATACAATGGTGTCATTTCAATCATATTTTCTACGATAAAATTCGTAGATATAAAGCTATGCGTTGCACCAGGATCAAATAGCACACGTGCAAGTATCTTATTGAAAAGCAATATACCTGATACAACAGTGTCCGATGCCAGGGCTTCTTCCTGTGTCATAGTGTACAACTGGCCTTGAGCTTGACGACGCTTTTGCTGCGGCGCGGCTCGGTTGGCTTGGGGTGCTGAGGCAGGATTTGGATGCTGACGAAAAAGTGGACAGTTACTAATCTTATAAGTTGGATCACCATAATAGAGGCATGACCCGATCTTTCGGCGACAGTCATTTTCGGTGTGCCCTGGTTTTTTGCAGTAGGTACAACGTTACCCTAGATTTCCTCTCGGATGACCGCCATTATTTGGACGCTTTAGAGAGGTATTTTCTCCTGTGTTGCTATAGCGCTTGTGATTGAAAGTATGCACAGTGCCGGCAACAACTGGAGGATACTGCGGTTCAAGAGAAAGGGCATGGTTGAGAACTCCCCGCATAGTCTGGTATTGGGGAATGACCACGTGCACATGGATGGCAGGTCGTAGGCCGCCTTCAAATCGTCTGGCACGACTCGTCGTATCAGGTAAATATGAGCTTGCAAATTTAGCGAGCCGATTGAATTCGGTGGAGTACTGCTTCACGGTCATGTTGCCTTGCCGAAGCTGCACGAACTCGTTCTCCTTTTGCCGACGTACGGGAGGGGGTATGAACTCCTCTTCGAACGCGCTACAGAAAGTAGCCTACGCGATCGTCTCCTCTTCATCGTCAACTGGAAGAGATCTCTGATGCACGTCCCACCAATCGTGCGCGTTCAGACGAAGCTGCAGTTGGGCACACGCGACGCACTTTTTCTCAGGTACCTCTAGCAATTTGAAGTGATCCTCAAGCTCTACCGGTCAATCTAGAGCCATGGTCGGATCTTCAGTCCCTTTAAACGACGTATTGCAGACCTTCTTGAAGTCAGCAAAGTCGAAGGTAGTCACATCCTTCTTCTTTGGAGTTTGAGGCATTTCGACTTCAGGCGCGGGTTGCTCCACCGGTGCCGCTGTTGTCATTGCGGAATGGTTGGAGGCCAAGGTCTGGATGATCTGTTGCAGGGTATCTACCTGCTTTTGTTGGACTGCAAATAAGGCTTCTAGATTGCCTTCGAACTTGCTCTGTCGTTCTTCCACCCGCTTCTCGGCTCGCTCATAACGAGCCTCATCCCTCTGTTGACTTGCTTCAAGCATCCGCATCATTTGTTCAATCGGGTCGACACGGGGCATGGCTCGCTTGCTTCTAGAACTTGTCGAGGTGCCGGAACTACTTTCCTGGGCTTGTACCTCTCTTTGTGCTTGCGCTGATGCTTGTGCTTGCGTCATTCCTTCAAAAGAAGGTAACTTATATCAGGCTCATAATGTATTATGGACTCATTGTATGGAACGTATCTCATTTTAGCCTAACGAGTTCAAGAGTTCGCATAGGGAATAGATCGTTAAAGAAACTTTTTCGACACGAGGGTCAAAGGAACTTGAAGCTGTACTCTGATACCAATATGTCAAGCCTCGATTCCGTGGAATCGATAGTCGTTCCCCAGGCGTGACACCGTGAGTGCCTAGGATGAGCATCGCACAAGGCTAAGGTATTTTAGATGACGAGCACATATTCAGAGTACGCAAATAATTGAAACACAAAGTTGAAACATGGAAAAGTTCTCTTTATTGATAATAAACATCTTTTACAAACTCTTGAATGAGTCGGATAATTGTCGCACGACTTACAAAAGTGGGCTCAAAATGAGATAGTCATCCTGTACATTACATCCTTCTACTAAAACTTCAAAATGTTAAAGACCTTCTGGCGAAGCTATCGCCTTTCCACGGAGCTGCATAAGTTTGTGGACGAGCTCTTGGAAAACTTCAAAACCCTTCTTTGAGGCACGATCAGGACGTGCCGGTAGCTGGACTGGGTTAGGAAGTAGCTAGGCTCCTTGCAGGATCGCCTTAGTGTGGAGAACCTGTTGCAACGAGGGTCAGTACATCAAAATGCACTGGTGAAGGCGAGCTAACCCAACTATACCAAAATCACAAGTTATTTATGTGAAGCATGCAAGTTATTTGTTGTGGTCTTTTTATCTTGCCTTAGTTCATTTTATAAGCAAGCATTGGATATGCAACTTTACAGAAATAAACATGCTACTGTTCGGTGACTTTTACCTTTCCGTCTGAACTACCTGTACAATACTTACCATGTCCTTCCCTGCCACAAAGACACAAGTTAGCTTGCACATGTTTAAATATACGAGGGGATCACTGGCACGTTGTCATAGTGAACGGTTATAGTCTCGGGATGGAATGACAAGCAACGCATGAAACATGGCGTTCCGTCCTATAGCATGCGATTATTAGGAGTTTTGTCCGGATCGGATCGGTGCTAGTGCCCCAGCGACCGTCCGCATGAACTAAGACCTTTTGCACAAGTTGTCCGTGATTAAGCGAATTCCACTAAGTTATCAATCGAGACATTTTAGCGTGATATATTTTGCATATTCTCCCTGATCAGTTTATTGCATGGCAATGTGTGTTCTATACATAGCACAATTTATAGAAGAAGTATACATTCTAACTTGAATTGAAATACTATGAAAAAATATTTAAGTGAACTAGCATGCAACAAGGTAACCATTTTCAAGTTGATTGACAAGCATAAGTAGTCCAAATCTATTCCTTTTTATCTTGACATCTTTTAGTTATTATGGTATTGTTTGATCGAAACAAGCAAGAATGCAAGATTTTAGATATGAAGACTTGGAAGAAGGGTCAACTGAATCAAATATAGCCACTCACTAGTTGGTTGGAGAAAGAAAAGGAAAGAGGTGCTTCAAGACTCCGTTCGTATGACGTCTACTGCACGATCACTTGCATTGCCACGAACAGCTGATTAATACCTCTTCAACTCTTTCCAAGCTCGGAATGGAATGCAATTCAACGAACAAAAGCAATAAAATCCATCAAAACCGTTCAAGAAAACACAAATCCGAAAACTAACTCAAAAGCACAAAAGCAACAAGGCGACAGCGAAAACTAGGCAAGAAAAACTTGCAGCGGAGAGGTCCCTCTTGACTCTGCCGCTAAGTCCACCCTCGGGGCACGGTCCTCTGAATATGGGAATCGATTCCGAAGAAGCAAATCCATAACGAGGATAAGATCTTGATTCAATCTATCCTGATCGAACGATACCGATTTTTATTTCTTAGCCGAGCTCTCCGAATAGGGGGAACGTGGCACCACAACTACCGCTGTCAACGACATTGTAAGCTGGACTTGACCACACATTCGTACCTGATATCGCCGGCATGGGTTGTGACAGCCTGCTAAAATTATTATCCATAAAATGGGCTACAATTTGAAGTCCAACAAAGGTCTCAACTACGGAAGAGGTCGACGTACTCCTATACGTCACTTTTCCCAGAAGGCAAGCATGAAACCTACTACCAGCAGAATCATAGTGGTTTAGGTTATGTCACTCCTCCGACGACTCCTGAAAGTTTAGAGTCAGACGAAGAAACACCTTCTCTCTCCTCTGAATCATCATCCTAGGATTCCGATGGAAGCATAGGTAATGTATTCAAGCATGTTCTGTCTGTCAACATAGTATCAACTGGCTCGGACAAAGAGGATGATCAATTATTAGAACCCTTTAAAAATGATCCATAGGCACAACAGATGGATTCATAGTGGGAGCTACGATTTGAGCAGCGCGAACCGCCTATAGAAGATAAAATTATTCAGATCGATGTAGGAGTGGAGTCTTCCCCAAAACTAATCTTTATTAGCAAAAGTCTATCGGATGAGGATAAACAAACACTTATACAACTTATCAAAGAATATATTAATGTCTTCGTCTGGAGCAACGAGGATATGCCCAATCTGGATCCTCAGATAGCCACACACAAGCTCAATATCCTTCCTGATGCTAAACCAATGAAGCAACAACAATGACGATTCCGCCCAGATGTTATGGATGCAATCGAAGTTGAAGTCAAGAAGCTAATATCATGCGGCTTTGTTCGAGAAGAACAACATTTTGACTGGATAGCTAATGTAGTAACAGTCATGAAGAAAAAAGGGAAGATCTGCGTCTGCATAGATTATCGAGATCTAAACTCGACTTGTCCAAAAGACGAGTTCCCTATCCCCATCATAGATGTCATGAATAACAATACCTGCAGTTTCGAGCGTATATCATATTATATCGATTCTCTCAGTTTGAACTTGTGTATTGAAAAAGTGATAGACGCTCTATCTTGATGTTTCGATGAATATTCCATACAATGAGTCTAAATATTTTTGAAAGTGCATGTGAATGATATGATTTGCTTGAACGGAATTATGATGCGAAGGCCTTTGTGCCAACTTGTGTCAGAATTCGTGGGAATAGACTCGTGTTAGAATTTGCAAGTTATATGTGAACCCGAATATCTATACGTGAACACCAAACGGGTTAGTGTGCGAGATAGAATATCGTTCGGACAATTACCTATGCACACAGCCTTCTGGCTAAGTTGTGTTGAGTATCATGCACCTAGACCTTTTGGTGCGAGCAGGTTGTGAGCGAGATTTGGGTATTGTTCGGATAAGAATAAAGTCGGACTTAGAATGGAAATCAATAGAGGTAACAATACCTGCGGTTTCGAGCGTATATCATTCATGGATGGATTCTAGGAATATAATCAAATCAAGATATTTTCCGACAACGAAAAGCACTGTAACAACCTATTACCACTAGAGGGGTATTTTGGTTATTTGATATTTATTGTTGAATTATATTAGTAGAAATATTTATTATTGTTGTTAGTATTATTTATAATTTATTTGTAATTATTGGGCCTTTGTGTTAGCTAGTTAGTTTGGACTAGTACATGGACCTAGTTAGCATCTAACATGTAGGCCCATGACCCAATTTGTTAGTCATGACATGGTTAGCTTCATAATTAATTAGAATTAGTTAGAGGATATAATATTATCTCTTATTAGAGTGATACTCTTCCTTAATTAATTAAGAGAGACTTGGAGAACACACATGAACCCACTAGAAACCTTTAGAAGCTTGTAGAAGGGCCTAGTGGATTCACCAACCTTCCCCAAACCTACCCAATATAGTCGGTCCCTTAGGCTAGGAAGAGAGAGAAACTCATTAGTCCATTCATTTTATTTCATTGCCAATTCCTTCTTCTTCCCCAAGCAACCTATTCTCCACCAAATTTTACCCAATCCATACTCATTTTCAATCCATTTCACCACCAATAAGGCCTAGGAGCTTGGAGGACACAAGGAGATCTAGAGGAGAGGTGATTGTAAGGAGATCGTATCCTTCTTCTTGTCCACTTAGAAGAATTCATTGGGAATCCATATCCCAATAAGTATAATCCCAATTTATTTTTAATTCTATGGTTAATTTGTAGTATTGGACCTATAGGAACACCCTCAAGGCTAAGGACTACCCATAGGAAGAATAATTTGGTTCTATTAGGCTTTATTGTGATAGTTACAATGAGTTTTGTGCCCAAATTCGGAGAAATCCGAATTTTGGACACCAAAGTGTTTGTCATTTGGTTATTTGGGTTCATTTGAACTTGTATGGATGTTATGAGGGTAGCTACGTGTCCACAATTGAATACGAGTAGTTCGTATCATGATATGCCATGATACAGAGTAAATTTTGAATGTTCCCTTTGTAATTATATTTCTATACATCAACTTCATATATATTTATCTGTATTGCCTAATGTTACTCTATTCTAATTATATTTTATATATTAGAAGTGTTCAATTAGGGTTTTGGTTGATTTGGAGGATTTGGGAGGAGTATCACTAGAGTATCACATGATACTTGATACTCATCGTGTTTAAGGAATTGCCTAATCAAGTATATATTAAAGTATATATATTTATATGTATAGGTGTATATATATTCTTAAGTGCTGTGTTACATGTATATGTGAGGTTTGTGATGGTTCAAGTGAGTGTGTACTGTAGAAGCATGAAAAATACGCTGCAGAGTCATACGCAGTATTTCAGTGCTGTGTGGCATAAGATATGACTTCAGAGCCATCGGCGTACAATAGAGCTTCATCGCTTAGTACAGCGTAAAAATATAAGCTCCAAGACAACCCGTGTAAGGCAGTATTTCCAGGCTGCTTCAGCGTAAAAAGGTTGTTACATCGCCATTTTGGCGTAAAACCTACTCACTTTTAATGCAGTGGGAAGTCGTACAGAGAAATCTTCGTATTCCTCGGATGAACCTGTCAGATCATACAGTGAACCTGACTCCTGACAAAGAGTACTTACTGCACGACTATCCAGACGACGGCTATAATGATGGTGCGGCACAGAGACCCAAACCGTCGTTTAGTGACATTTCCTTGATAAAAATTGCTTTTACGCGTCCAAGGGAATACGCTGCCTAGTTTTATACATGCAGATGTGAGCTTTTACGCTCAGCAGAAGACAAAACGAACCGCCACGTCAAAAGCTGCTCTTCGTACAGAGCTCGAGGCACGTCTCTGCAGTTAATGCGCATGATGGGGGTAGATCTCTGCATTTAATGCACGGGATTTGATTCTATTTTCAAATACTGGGTGAGCCATAATTATGACTAATACGTCCACATCATCACCTCTGCACATTATGCCATCAGGCTATTTTCAGCTATAGGAGCACGCTGTACGCTACCTCCTTGAAATACGCCGACCTGGCTATTTTCAACCATAGGAGTACGCCGTATGCTATCTCCTCGGAATACGCCAACTCAGGCTATATTTGCATTGGTGCGTAATAGGGCTATTTGGTCCAGAATTAGCTCAAGACCTCAGTCAAGGAAGGAGGATCGGCTATCTTGTACGCTAGCTACCTATCCATGCAGCATCAGGCTTCTACGCCTACTGGGCTTCTACGCCTACCTGGCTTCTACGCCAGTTTGACAACTATTTGGCTTCTACGCCATGGTGACAGTTATTGGCTTCTACGCCAACATTTTCTATGCGAGGGACAGCTACCTACGTGGCTTGCATGCCGTGATCTTCGCAGCAGTTATACGCATTATCTCATAATGGGACACGCGTCACATGCAGATTCAGAGGATCATTCATACGTGGGTGGCAGTTATTGTAATCGTTGCATAAAAAGCGTCATACTCTCCACTATCCGGCTTCTACGCCGACTGGACGGTTACTGTTACTAAAACCCTATAAATAGAGACCTTTGTTGATAGAGGTCCAGGGTGGTCGGAAATTGATTTTTGGGAGAGAAGAATCCAGAGCACAGACAGAAAGTAGTGATCGACGATTTTGGCATCGAGCATCCACTCCCTCTTGCAATCTTTGAAGCTTCTCCGTCTTCTACAACACTTCTTCATCATCGTGTGGTCCAAGGGACAAAGTGATCGACCGCAGATCAGACTCCTATAGCAATATTTACCCAGATTAAAATTTGTACCTGACATCCTCGTATAGGATTAATTATACTTCTTGTTTGTAAACCAAAGAGAGGGTTTCGTATAAACCTTGTTTTATTTCTTTCGTTTATTATCAAACACAAGATGGCGACTCTGCTAGGGAACTCTTTCTCATCTGACGAGAAAGCAATTGCTCAACATGATGTTGTATCAGTAGGATCAATGAAGAAGACCTTGGTCGTCCAGTTCGACCAATCCGCCTACGAAGATATGCTTCGAACATAGGGTAGGTCTCACTCTCTCTCTGTCCAAGACAACAGGAAACTGCGTAAGGTCTGGATGCCCCGGACATCCCCTACCAGTCGTGCCGACTCTCTGGTTTCTCCGACCAACAAGGTTGTAGCTTCGCAACCTCCGCACCCTGCGCGTAAAATTTTGTCTCCCGTCTGTGATGTGGCAGACTGTCACGACCCGCACCCGGTTTAGGGGCACGAGTGCGTGGGTACGTCCAGCCTACGCCGCAGTGTCGGCGGTAGAATGCTGTCAAGGTCTTGATACTATCTAACTAATGTCACGCAAGCATCCAATCTCCATTAGGAGGCACGGATGACACAAATAAGATGAACACATACTCAATCACAGGATTACAGCACGATAAGATTTCGAACAGAAATTAAAATTAAACACAACAAGTCAACAAGTAATATTCTAACTCAACAATATCCAAGTCTCATCAAAATGTCGGAGACAAATCCGGTACCAAATAGTCTACTTAAAGAACTAACAATAAATAATAATTCTGGCTAGACCTTCCAGAATCACAACTAAACTACCAAGTCTGCAGCTACTCACCAAATGGTCCATAAAGTGTCGGACATCGGTCCTCTAAGGCATAGTCTGAAAAAATATTTCCAGTCAGGAAGGAGCAAAGCAACACTCTCAAATAACAGTTCCATTAATTGATAATGTCTATAATACAATAAAACATGTCATGCTAGCTACTGAGAAGACAGTGAAATAAATGCAATGGCAATTTAAGAGAGACAGGCAATGAAAAAAAAAGGCAATAGGCAATATGATACAGTCAGTGCATGTATGAAAATGAAAAGAACAAGGAACAGTATCATATACGGGTGATGTAGTATATGATCTAAAATAGAGAACTGTAACTATTCTAAGTGTTTGAAATTGTAGTTTTGAAATGTGATTGGCTTGGGACTTGTACGATTGCTACATGGCCTGGCTAATCATGCGTGAGGCGAATGATTAACACCAATAATATAAACTTGTACGATAGGTATTTGATCACATTTCTCACTAGCAATTTCCCCGCCCCCAACTAGTATTGTGGATCCAATAATGACACGTCACGATACACGAGCAAGTCGAGTCTATCATGTACGATGTCTAATATACATGTCGTGTACAATGTCAATACGAAAATCAAGGTAACATCTCATAACTGCAGATCCAAGCTATACTAGTCCGTGTAGCACAGTGTCAAAGATTCAGATGTAACATTTCATGATTTTTGAACTTATAGAAATTATCAAAGAATTGAAAATTATCAGAGAATGTACTTGCCTTGGGTCCTTAGCTGGTATTTATGGATGTCCTGTTCCAGAGTATTTCCTGGGTAACCAACAGTCCTATAAACATATCACAATTATAACACTTGCATCAGATGCCACCCTAACACACAGAAGAAATACAGAATTTGGGACTACTCTAGGTAGGATACTGGTCACCTAATAGCTAGATACATAATTATACACATCTTAATTAACAGATGTACTTACAATATATACATCCAATTAAATACACATACAAAATATATGTATATATATATTAAAAATATGCTAAGGTTTTATACACAATATATATACACCAATACGAAAATATAACTCTACATATATACATTGATACCAAAAATATACGTTTATATGTTTTAGTGGAAAATACCTTGGTTATATCTATATGTATGTATCATTACCAAATAAAATATATATACTATATACCTGTATACACACATACTAGAGTATACATATACCAATATGTATATTGATATATATATACCAATTACATTATATATATATAACATTAAAACTCATATATAATACATGTGCATTAATTTAAATACATACTTATTCAATTAAATATTAATAAAATAAATAATATACATATGCTAATTTAAATCATACTAGTATACTTTTCATTAAAAGTCATAAAATAAACCAATGTATATATACATATATATATACAAATTTAATTAAATACATATACTTACATACATTAATTAAATATATACATATACATATATATTAAATTATATATACATTAACATACACATACTAAGAAATATTTATACTAAAATGTTTGTATACATATATACCAATATATATATATATAACAAATATATACTAATTATATACCAAAAATATATAAATTGATTTAAATATATATACATATACGCATACACATTTATACCTACACAATACATACTATACATAAATTAACCATACATATACAAAATATACCTACATACATATTTTCATACAATGCATTCACATTAATTAATTAAATGCTAAACTTATATATGTATTTATATACACTCATATGTATATACGTACGTATATATATATATATATATATATATATATATATATACAAAGAGGGAAGAGGAGAAGAAGGAAAGAACTTACAGTGGAGGGGGTCGCCGGCCGCCGGAGTTCTCGCCGGACTGAGCAGGGAGGCCGGAAGCACAGCAGCGGCAAGGGGACTCGGCTGGGAGGATCAGCCGCCGGGATACAGCGGGTCGGAGGTGCTCTGGAGCCGGCTGCAACAGAGGAAATGGGGAGCTGGACTTGGCTGGCCGCCGGAGTACGGCTCGGCTCGGGAGTGGATGGATGGAAGGATGGAGGTGGTGGTGATGATGAGTTGAAGGTGGTGGTGGTGATTAGATGGTAGGAGGAGAGGGAGCAGTGGGGGTCGCCGGAGGGGGACCGTGCGTGGAGGAGATGGGAGGAGGAGCAGAGGAAGGGGAGGATGCAGCAACGTCGCCGGGCGCGAGGGGGCTCGGCCGCTCGCCGGACGCGAGAGGATGGGGAGCACAGCCGCCGGGGATGTCGGCCTGGAGCAGCCGGACCGGAGTACAGCAGCGGCGAGGGGAGGAGCCGTCGGGCCGGGCTGAACAGCAGGGAGGACAGGAGCGGCCGCCTCGGTTGGTTGGCCGCCGGCTGAACGCCGGAGGAGCCGCCGGAGACTGAACAGTATGGGGTGATGGGTGAACAGTGTTCCCCCCTATTGAATTCAAATTTAATTTCAATGAATGAAAAAAAGAAAACAATAAGGAAGAAGGAAGGAAGAAGGAGAAGAAAGGAAAAAAGAAAAAGAAAAGAAGGAGGCTACGGTTTGGTGTTGAGGGTGGAGGAGAGAGAGAGAGAGGTGGGGGAAAACCTAGGTTTCTTGGGATTAAAGGTTTGATGTAGACATTATATATAGGAGAGTGTGTTTTGATGGAGGGTGAGGATGCACTCATTGAATGAGTGGTCCAGATTGAACATGAGGGAAGTTAATTCATGTAGGAAAATGCCTTTTGGTCCACAAATAAATAATCTTTCCATTTGGTCTTGGACAATGGGGTGATGACACCTACAATTGAATAATTGCAACTTAGCCCCTTAAATTTGGGAAATTGCACAAACACATAAAATGACGGAAATTTGGCGGACGATTCGGGGTCCGATGTTTTGTAGGGTCAGGGGGCGCTGTAAGGTTTGTGTGGGCTCAAATAGCAGGGCACTGGAATTAAATTGGGATTTCAGAATCAGATAAAATAGTATCCTCAATTTAAATAGAAATAAATGCAAGTTGTGTTCAACAATTAATTAGGAGTACATGGGACCAGAATCAGGTCAGGTCATCAATACCAATAATGAAGAAGACTCAGAACAGAATATTACCCTAATTTGGGCCGCACGAAAAATAGGTCAAGATTGCCTCCAATTTTAGATTGGAACGCACAACGATGAAAAATAGGGATTTATTAAATAACGTCCGCGACGATTTTTGCGCGGCCAGAAATAATGCACAGGGAGCAAAATTATGAGTTGCAAAAATAGCAGAATGGAAGGCGGGCATGTCTAGGGCAAGATTGTGAAATTTGTTGGAAGACAAAAGTCTGGATAGTGCTCCAAATATCGAAGCAAAGGCAATGCGCAAAAATATTAAATAAAATACAGTAATTAATTACAATCTCCAAATATTAAATTCTAATAAAATAATAAAATCCAGAATTCTATAATTCGGACAGGTGGTCTTCTACTGGGCTTCTAGGTCTAGTCTGCTAGCAAAAATAAATGAACACTGCATCTAATACTATATTTAATTACACATCACACATAATTATTTAAATCAATATATACTATTCATGCAATTAATTAATTATAACTACAATAATATTAAATATTGTAAAAAGTCAAAATTACCCCTGTTTTCGGAATGTGGTAGTGACAAGTCTATCCACCTTAAAAGAATTTCGTCCTCGAAATTTAAAATCCTCATAGTAGCGTTTAATCATACCCATTATTATTCCCTCAATTTAAATTCATCAACCACGAATCAATTAATAATCCACAAGGTCTTTTCACAATTTCAAACTTTTAAAATTATTGCATAACCTGAAAAATCCTCGAAATAAAATCAAAGTCCATTTATCAAAATTTCCTGAAAGTTTTAGTTAATAATTCAATACTCGGAATTTAATATCCACTCCTCAAATTTGATTTAATCAATGCTCAGATATATATAATGTAATCTCGTCCCACAAGATTTGATTTTAAACATAAACCCATAAATGATTTTATTCCTCGATTTCCTCTTTCCTCAAAATACTCTACAATGTCACCTCCAAATATAACATTTTAAAATTCATAACTTGCAATCAATTTAATATATTGATAATCCCCCAATTTTCTAAATTTTTATAATCCATTTAATCATGTCATAATCTTCCTGGAATTAATACATCATAAATTCCGTCATGTTAAAATCTTGACCCTTTATTTAAATCAATGTTTATCCTCGAATTTTTTTTTTTAAAAAATCCTCGATTGTTTTATTTATGTATTTACTACCATCAAAATTAAATTCATCAAATCATATAATCATGAACTACTCCATATTGTTATTTCTCAATAAATTTTCAAAATTCTATAATTATCAAATCCCTAAAATCTTCAAATATAAAATCAAATCCCATTCTTATCACAATATCATCAAAATTTTAAGTTAATAACGAAATACAAGAATTTAATATTCAATCCTCTAATTGAAATCCAATCAATGCATATTTCTAAAATTGAATCTCATCCCAAAATTTGAATTCAACACTAATCCATTTGTGTTCTTATTCCTCGATTTTTTTTTTCACATAACATGCAACGATGTAATACTTATGAAACCTCCAATACAATATTCAAAATATAAGTTCATAACTTGCAGTCCAATAAATATATCGATAGCCTTCTTAAATTCCTCAAATTTTGATAAATTCAATCATTTCATAATCTTCTTAAAATCAATGATTTAACAAAACTTCAATTACGCCATATTAAATTCCTAACTCTTTATTTAATTTAATATTTTTCCTCAAAATTTAAGGCACCTTGTCTCTCTTTGTCAAGTCATAACCTCTTCGTTAATCTTTACTACAGTTAAATCCTCAACAATCAAAGTCTAAGAGAATTCTACCTACAACCATACAACATGCAACCTAAGGGAAATATGTATGATCATGGTGTCTATTGTCATGGTATTGCAGTCTCTGTATCAGGGGTACTACTAACTACATTATAACAAGAAATCATGCATACAAGCTACGGTACTAAGGTATCAATCAATCAGAAGACAAAAAGGAACATGGGGAAAGAAAAGAAAGAATCTGCTAACATATTACTTGCAATATCTTCTATCTCTAACACAATCATAGGTCAAATGATGCATGGAAAGTTTGATACCTCTATCTCTTTAGGTACCACACTCTACTACAAGCATACTCACTGCTAGCTTCCTTACCTACTGCAATAGTTGATACTAGTTATTCTTATCACTCAAGTGCATATCAATTGCAACACACTATACTAAGTACTGCTCTCTTAATACAACCCTAGATCGACACCCAAGTCAGTTGGCAGTGAGATCTCAATCATGCTCAAGTCATCAGATCCTTACACATGCATATCATCTACTCATATATTAATATTCATCTCTTATCTACCATAAAATTAATCCTCAAAATAATCGTCAAGGTTTAACTTCTCGATCAACTTAAAAATGAATTATATATACCTCCTCAAAATTAGATACTCAACATCGAAACAGAATTTAATCACTTCTAAAATCCTTGTAGCCTTAACCATGTTTATTGAATTTATATTTGAAATCCTCAAAAATTTAATGACAAAATCTCAACTCCTCAATTATTCTAAAAATACAATCTTATTTCCACCTTTTAATTTATAACTCCACAATGTACATATCAGTGTTTTCTTTCATGATTTCAATTTATGTCAACTGGTATATCATCTTATTATCATCACACCGAGTGCTTACTGTTACTAGCACCATTTTCATTACCAATTTCGGTATTTCTCTACCCATGACACCTCATTAACTCTTTATGCGTATATATTTCCTTACCTTTAACACTTCCGATATCAATCATCAAATTGAACATCATGCTCCATAAATCCTTAACACAATTCCTGGATACTTAATTGTTCACGTAGATCATCCAATTGCATAATCATGATTATCCAGGACGGTTATGTTGGCTCTGATACTAACTCTTGAACTATCACTGATACTCTATACTCTCCTTCTACTCACAGTCTCTAATGACCTTATCCCAGAACCATTGTTACAAGGTACTATGCTATGGGTATCTCTAGATTAATGCCTAATGCTCCCATGTCCAACTAAGAAACACTTAAAACTCACAAGTCACACTCAGTCAACTAATACAAGACACAACCAAAATTGCAAGTTACTAATTATCATACTTAACAAGGAATCCTCAGAGAATAGGAGCTCAAAAGAACTGTATTGAGGACTGAAGGTATTTCTACTGCTAGTAAAGAAAAGAAGCGATGGAACAAAGTCCTGGAATAACAGAAATAGATAAGTGTTGAGATGATAATTTAAGAACCAATTTAAGATACAACCTGATAATCATACACGTCTGTCAGAAATCATGACACACAGAATCCTCGCCACGCCAGTAAGCATAGATGCGATAAACGACAGGTTCCGTAACTAAGGTATGCAACCCTATAATCATGTCATCTAGAATCCTCGCCACGCCAACCGGTATGGCTGCGAGAAACTCTAAATCTCATAACTAAAGTATGTACATCCAAGTTAGGTTCCTACGTTCTCGTCACGACAGCTAATATGGCTGCGATAAACTCTAGGTTCCATAACCAAAGTAGACGTTTTACCTTTCTCACTGTCCTCATCAATATATGTCATCAGATGATACCGTAAATTTTAGCCCGTAAAATTCATCTCGATATGAAATCAACTCAACAACGATACCAAAAATTTAAATTTAACAACTGGTCGAAAAGAATCAAGCTCAATATCAACAAGCGAGAACAGACGAAAACAAGGAAAAGGAATTAAAATTAGAAATTGTAATAAGATTCTCAAGGGGTCGTCCCAGGAATCTCTCAAGAAATTGTGATTGAGTATTCGCTCTCGTCCTAGTATCCTATTGTCACGCCCCGAGGCGTCCCCCGAGCCGTGACCGCCGTGCGGGCCTGGAATTGCGCCCGCACAAGGCTTTTTAATGATTTGCATAGCAAGCACGTATTCAGAGTACGCAGATAAATTGAAACACAGATTTGAAACATAGAAAAGTTCTCTTTATTGATAATGAACATCTATTACAAACTCTTGAACGAGTCAGCTAATATGCCGAACGGCTTACAAAAGGGTTGACTCAAAATGAGATAGCAGTCCTGTACATTACATCCTTTTATAAACTCAAAACGATAAAGACCTCCGGGCTGGAGGATCGCCTTGCCACGGAGCTGCATTTGTGTATGAAGAGTTGCAGGCTCCTGACTCCAAAATGCTTCGGGGGCGCGGTGAAGATGCGCCAACAGTTGGACTGGATCGGGTAGACGACTTCGGCTCCTCGCTCGGTTCGCCTTGGTGCGGAGAACCTGTTTCAACGAGGGTCAGCATATCGAAACATGCTGGTGAAGGCGAGCTAGCCTGACTATACCAATCAACACGTTGTTTAGTGAAGCATGCATATTTGGTTGGTTTCTATCTTGCCTTAGTTCATTTACAGTTAAGCAGCATATTGAATTTACTGAAATGAACGTGCCACCGTTAGGTGGATTTTACCTGACCGTCTGAATTACCTGCACAATACTTACCTTGCCTTCCCTGCCACAGAGACACAAGTTAGTATGCAACAGGTTTAAATATACACGATGATCACTGGCGTGGTGCCATAACGGACATAGTCAAGGACAGGGATAGCATGCAACCAGAACACGACAAGCACACGATGCGTTGCAAGTTATCCCCTCCAGCACATGATGACTACACACGAGTTCTGCCCGGACCGGAACGGTGCCAGTGCCCCAGCGACCGTCCGCAGAACTTACCCTTGTGCACAAGTTGTCCATGATCGAACAATACGTTAACTTAAGGAATCAGTTTACGCCTTCGAGGCAACACGAGCACACGACATATTCATAATTGTTAAGCATTCATGCACTTTCAGGCAACACGAGTATGAAATATGTATTTGCATAAGACAAGCAACATTTTATGATTATTTCCAAGCGAACAAGCATGAATTTAAGTATTCGTTCGTGACAAGCATATAACCAAGTCTATTCTCTTTTATCTTGGTTTCTTTTATTATTACTTGGTATCGTTTGATCGGGGCGAAGGAGTGAAGCTGGAAGCAAGCTAGCTAATCGGGTTGGTAGCCACTCACTTAGATTTTGGAAAGAAGAAGGAAAGAGGCGCTTCACGACTCCGTTCGCAAGCCGCCTACTGCTCGTTCACCTGCACACGAACAGCTCGATTAATACTTCTTCCTCTCTTTCCATTCTCGGAATAGAAGTGCAAGTCTATGAACGAAAACAATGAAAACCATCGAAACCGTTCAAGGAAAACAAGCAAATCCCCAAAACCAACTCAAAGCACGAAAGCAACAAGCGACATCGAAAACCGAGGCAATAAAAGATAGCAGCGGAGAGGTCCCTCCTGACTCTGCCGCTAAGACGATCCTTGGGGCGCAGTCCACTGAATATGGGAATCGATTCCAAAGAAACAAATCCATAACGAGGACGAGTTCTTAATTCAATCTATCCCGATCGAACGATACCGTCTTGTATTTCTTAGCCGCGATCTCCGCATCGGGAGAACGGGGCGTTACATCCTACCCAACTAATTGGAAGTTTCGTCCCGAAACTTAGGGTAGAACTTACCGTTAGGGATTATTTTGCTCAGGACGACGACCATGAAGGTTCGGACAGGAGGAAATAGCATGGGCTGGATCGCCACAAGCGAGGCATAATCCAAGTCTTTTACGGCAGTACTTCTTAAGGTGCCCTTTCCTCCTACAGAAGTGACAAGTTTTGTTCCAATCCCCGTCCTGCTGACCAGCGTTATTCGGGCGCTTTGTAGCGGTATTTCCTCCCTCGTTGCTTTGGCGTTTGTGACTGGATGTATGCACAGCGCCGATAGAAACGTGAGGATAGAGTGGTTCGAGAGATAGGGCGTGATTCATGACTTCACGCATGGTTCCATACTGATTGTTGACTACGTGCGAATAGATGGCAGGGCGTAGTCCACCTTCAAACCTTCTGGCTCGACTCGCTGCATCAGGTAAATAGGCCCTAGCGAATTTGGAGAGTCGGTTGAATTCGGCGGAATACTCTTTCACTGTCATCCTGCCTTGCCTTAGTTGCACGAAGTCATTTTCCATCTTACGTTGTACTGGAGGCGGTATAAACTCCTCTTCAAACGCGGCACGAAAGGTCGTCCACGAGATCGCCTCCTCTCCGTGATCAAATTGGAGAGATCGTCGATGCACGTCCCACCAATCGTGTGCGTCGAGGCGGAGCTGCAGTTGCGCGCAGGCGACGCGCCTATCTTCGGGGACCTCTAGCAGAGTGAAGTGGTCTTCAAGTTCTGCTAGCCAATCTAGAGCTACCACTGGGTCCTCAGTCCCGTTGAATGGGGTGTTACAGACTTTCTTGAAATGGCCCAAGTTGAAGGCAGTCACGTCCCTCGGTCTTGGAATTTGAGGCGTCTCCACTTCAAGCACGGGCTGTTCCACCGGAGTCGCTGCTGTTGCGGCGGAATGATTGGCAGCCAAAGTCTGAACGATTTGATGCAGGGTATCGACCTGCTTCTGTTGGACTGAGAAACGGGTCTCTAAATTACTCTCGAGCTTAGCTTGGCGAGCATCGTCTCGTTGTCGTTGCTCTTCTAGCATTTTCATTAACCGCTCTAGCGGATCGACTTGAGACATGCCTCTTTGGCTCCGAGAGCTTCCCGAATTGTCCGAACTGCTCTCTTGTGTTTCGATCGGTGGTTGCGCTGCAGATTGCGCTGGATCCATTCCTTCAAAAGAAGGTAAATTACATTAGGATCATAATGTATTATGGACTTATTGCATGAACGTATCTCATTTTGGCCTAGCGAGTTCAAGAGTTCGCACAGGAATTTGATCGTTAAAGGAACTTTTCCAGCACGAAGTCTAAGGAACTTTGAATCTGTGCTCTGATACCACTATGTCACGCCCCGAGGCGTCCCCCGAGCCGTGACCGCCGTGCGGGCCTGGAATTGCGCCCGCACAAGGCTTTTTAATGATTTGCATAGCAAGCACGTATTCAGAGTACGCAGATAAATTGAAACACAGATTTGAAACATAGAAAAGTTCTCTTTATTGATAATGAACATCTATTACAAACTCTTGAACGAGTCAGCTAATATGCCGAACGGCTTACAAAAGGGTTGACTCAAAATGAGATAGCAGTCCTGTACATTACATCCTTTTATAAACTCAAAACGATAAAGACCTCCGGGCTGGAGGATCGCCTTGCCACGGAGCTGCATTTGTGTATGAAGAGTTGCAGGCTCCTGACTCCAAAATGCTTCGGGGGCGCGGTGAAGATGCGCCAACAGTTGGACTGGATCGGGTAGACGACTTCGGCTCCTCGCTCGGTTCGCCTTGGTGCGGAGAACCTGTTTCAACGAGGGTCAGCATATCGAAACATGCTGGTGAAGGCGAGCTAGCCTGACTATACCAATCAACACGTTGTTTAGTGAAGCATGCATATTTGGTTGGTTTCTATCTTGCCTTAGTTCATTTACAGTTAAGCAGCATATTGAATTTACTGAAATGAACGTGCCACCGTTAGGTGGATTTTACCTGACCGTCTGAATTACCTGCACAATACTTACCTTGCCTTCCCTGCCACAGAGACACAAGTTAGTATGCAACAGGTTTAAATATACACGATGATCACTGGCGTGGTGCCATAACGGACATAGTCAAGGACAGGGATAGCATGCAACCAGAACACGACAAGCACACGATGCGTTGCAAGTTATCCCCTCCAGCACATGATGACTACACACGAGTTCTGCCCGGACCGGAACGGTGCCAGTGCCCCAGCGACCGTCCGCAGAACTTACCCTTGTGCACAAGTTGTCCATGATCGAACAATACGTTAACTTAAGGAATCAGTTTACGCCTTCGAGGCAACACGAGCACACGACATATTCATAATTGTTAAGCATTCATGCACTTTCAGGCAACACGAGTATGAAATATGTATTTGCATAAGACAAGCAACATTTTATGATTATTTCCAAGCGAACAAGCATGAATTTAAGTATTCGTTCGTGACAAGCATATAACCAAGTCTATTCTCTTTTATCTTGGTTTCTTTTATTATTACTTGGTATCGTTTGATCGGGGCGAAGGAGTGAAGCTGGAAGCAAGCTAGCTAATCGGGTTGGTAGCCACTCACTTAGATTTTGGAAAGAAGAAGGAAAGAGGCGCTTCACGACTCCGTTCGCAAGCCGCCTACTGCTCGTTCACCTGCACACGAACAGCTCGATTAATACTTCTTCCTCTCTTTCCATTCTCGGAATAGAAGTGCAAGTCTATGAACGAAAACAATGAAAACCATCGAAACCGTTCAAGGAAAACAAGCAAATCCCCAAAACCAACTCAAAGCACGAAAGCAACAAGCGACATCGAAAACCGAGGCAATAAAAGATAGCAGCGGAGAGGTCCCTCCTGACTCTGCCGCTAAGACGATCCTTGGGGCGCAGTCCACTGAATATGGGAATCGATTCCAAAGAAACAAATCCATAACGAGGACGAGTTCTTAATTCAATCTATCCCGATCGAACGATACCGTCTTGTATTTCTTAGCCGCGATCTCCGCATCGGGAGAACGGGGCGTTACATCCTACCCAACTAATTGGAAGTTTCGTCCCGAAACTTAGGGTAGAACTTACCGTTAGGGATTATTTTGCTCAGGACGACGACCATGAAGGTTCGGACAGGAGGAAATAGCATGGGCTGGATCGCCACAAGCGAGGCATAATCCAAGTCTTTTACGGCAGTACTTCTTAAGGTGCCCTTTCCTCCTACAGAAGTGACAAGTTTTGTTCCAATCCCCGTCCTGCTGACCAGCGTTATTCGGGCGCTTTGTAGCGGTATTTCCTCCCTCGTTGCTTTGGCGTTTGTGACTGGATGTATGCACAGCGCCGATAGAAACGTGAGGATAGAGTGGTTCGAGAGATAGGGCGTGATTCATGACTTCACGCATGGTTCCATACTGATTGTTGACTACGTGCGAATAGATGGCAGGGCGTAGTCCACCTTCAAACCTTCTGGCTCGACTCGCTGCATCAGGTAAATAGGCCCTAGCGAATTTGGAGAGTCGGTTGAATTCGGCGGAATACTCTTTCACTGTCATCCTGCCTTGCCTTAGTTGCACGAAGTCATTTTCCATCTTACGTTGTACTGGAGGCGGTATAAACTCCTCTTCAAACGCGGCACGAAAGGTCGTCCACGAGATCGCCTCCTCTCCGTGATCAAATTGGAGAGATCGTCGATGCACGTCCCACCAATCGTGTGCGTCGAGGCGGAGCTGCAGTTGCGCGCAGGCGACGCGCCTATCTTCGGGGACCTCTAGCAGAGTGAAGTGGTCTTCAAGTTCTGCTAGCCAATCTAGAGCTACCACTGGGTCCTCAGTCCCGTTGAATGGGGTGTTACAGACTTTCTTGAAATGGCCCAAGTTGAAGGCAGTCACGTCCCTCGGTCTTGGAATTTGAGGCGTCTCCACTTCAAGCACGGGCTGTTCCACCGGAGTCGCTGCTGTTGCGGCGGAATGATTGGCAGCCAAAGTCTGAACGATTTGATGCAGGGTATCGACCTGCTTCTGTTGGACTGAGAAACGGGTCTCTAAATTACTCTCGAGCTTAGCTTGGCGAGCATCGTCTCGTTGTCGTTGCTCTTCTAGCATTTTCATTAACCGCTCTAGCGGATCGACTTGAGACATGCCTCTTTGGCTCCGAGAGCTTCCCGAATTGTCCGAACTGCTCTCTTGTGTTTCGATCGGTGGTTGCGCTGCAGATTGCGCTGGATCCATTCCTTCAAAAGAAGGTAAATTACATTAGGATCATAATGTATTATGGACTTATTGCATGAACGTATCTCATTTTGGCCTAGCGAGTTCAAGAGTTCGCACAGGAATTTGATCGTTAAAGGAACTTTTCCAGCACGAAGTCTAAGGAACTTTGAATCTGTGCTCTGATACCACTATGTCACGCCCCGAGGCGTCCCCCGAGCCGTGACCGCCGTGCGGGCCTGGAATTGCGCCCGCACAAGGCTTTTTAATGATTTGCATAGCAAGCACGTATTCAGAGTACGCAGATAAATTGAAACACAGATTTGAAACATAGAAAAGTTCTCTTTATTGATAATGAACATCTATTACAAACTCTTGAACGAGTCAGCTAATATGCCGAACGGCTTACAAAAGGGTTGACTCAAAATGAGATAGCAGTCCTGTACATTACATCCTTTTATAAACTCAAAACGATAAAGACCTCCGGGCTGGAGGATCGCCTTGCCACGGAGCTGCATTTGTGTATGAAGAGTTGCAGGCTCCTGACTCCAAAATGCTTCGGGGGCGCGGTGAAGATGCGCCAACAGTTGGACTGGATCGGGTAGACGACTTCGGCTCCTCGCTCGGTTCGCCTTGGTGCGGAGAACCTGTTTCAACGAGGGTCAGCATATCGAAACATGCTGGTGAAGGCGAGCTAGCCTGACTATACCAATCAACACGTTGTTTAGTGAAGTATGCATATTTGGTTGGTTTCTATCTTGCCTTAGTTCATTTACAGTTAAGCAGCATATTGAATTTACTGAAATGAACGTGCCACCGTTAGGTGGATTTTACCTGACCGTCTGAATTACCTGCACAATACTTACCTTGCCTTCCCTGCCACAGAGACACAAGTTAGTATGCAACAGGTTTAAATATACACGATGATCACTGGCGTGGTGCCATAACGGACATAGTCAAGGACAGGGATAGCATGCAACCAGAACACGACAAGCACACGATGCGTTGCAAGTTATCCCCTCCAGCACATGATGACTACACACGAGTTCTGCCCGGACCGGAACGGTGCCAGTGCCCCAGCGACCGTCCGCAGAACTTACCCTTGTGCACAAGTTGTCCATGATCGAACAATACGTTAACTTAAGGAATCAGTTTACGCCTTCGAGGCAACACGAGCACACGACATATTCATAATTGTTAAGCATTCATGCACTTTCAGGCAACACGAGTATGAAATATGTATTTGCATAAGACAAGCAACATTTTATGATTATTTCCAAGCGAACAAGCATGAATTTAAGTATTCGTTCGTGACAAGCATATAACCAAGTCTATTCTCTTTTATCTTGGTTTCTTTTATTATTACTTGGTATCGTTTGATCGGGGCGAAGGAGTGAAGCTGGAAGCAAGCTAGCTAATCGGGTTGGTAGCCACTCACTTAGATTTTGGAAAGAAGAAGGAAAGAGGCGCTTCACGACTCCGTTCGCAAGCCGCCTACTGCTCGTTCACCTGCACACGAACAGCTCGATTAATACTTCTTCCTCTCTTTCCATTCTCGGAATAGAAGTGCAAGTCTATGAACGAAAACAATGAAAACCATCGAAACCGTTCAAGGAAAACAAGCAAATCCCCAAAACCAACTCAAAGCACGAAAGCAACAAGCGACATCGAAAACCGAGGCAATAAAAGATAGCAGCGGAGAGGTCCCTCCTGACTCTGCCGCTAAGACGATCCTTGGGGCGCAGTCCACTGAATATGGGAATCGATTCCAAAGAAACAAATCCATAACGAGGACGAGTTCTTAATTCAATCTATCCCGATCGAACGATACCGTCTTGTATTTCTTAGCCGCGATCTCCGCATCGGGAGAACGGGGCGTTACACCTATGTCCTAGATCCTATCGCAGGCACGCAGTAGTACAACTAAGTTGTCGCACTACCACGACATCGCTCTAAATGCGAAGTCAGACCTGTATGGGCCACCACTAAAAATGTGTCATGACCCGCACCCGGTTTAGGGGTACGAGTGTGTGGGTACGTCCAGCCTACGCCGCAGTGTCGGCGGTAGAACGCTGTCAAGGTCTTGATACTATCTAACTAATGTCACGCAAGCATCCAATCTCCATTAGGAGGCACGGATGACACAAATAAGATGAACACATACTCAATCACAGGATTACAGCATGATAAGATTTCGAACAGAAATTAAAATTAAACACAACACAAGTCAACAAGTAATATTCTAACTCAACAATATCCAAGTCTCATCAAAATACCGGAGACAAATCCGGTACCAAATAGTCTACTTAAAGAACTAACAATAAATAATAATTCCGGCTAGACCTTCCAGAATCACAACTAAACTACCAAGTCTGCAGCTACTCACCAAATGGTCCATAAAGTGTCGGACAGCGGTCCTCTAAGACATAGTCTGGAAAAATATTTCCAGTCAGGAAGGAGCAAAGCAACACTCTCAAATAACAGTTCCATTAATTGATAATGTCTATAATACAATAAAACATGTCATGCTAGCTACTGAGAAGACAGTGAAATAAATGCAATGGCAATTTAAGAGAGACAGGCAATGAAAAAAAAACAGGCAATAGGCAATATGATACAGTCAGTGCATGTATGAAAATGAAAAGAACAAGGAACAGTATCATATAAGGGTGATGTAGTATATGATCTAAAATAGAGAACTGTAACTATTCTAAGTGTTTGAAATTGTAGTTTTGAAATATGATCGGCTTGGGACTTGTACGATTGCTACATGGCCTGGCTAATCATGCGTGAGGCGAATGATTAACACCAATAATATAAACTTGTACGATAGGTATTTGATCACATTTCTCACTAGCAATTTCCCCGCCCCCAACTAGTATTGTGGATCCAATAATGACACGTCACGATACACGAGCAAGTCCAGTCTATCATGTACGATGTCTAATATACATGTCGTGTACAATATCAATACGAAAATCAAGGTAACATCTCATGCCTGCAGATCCAAGCTATACTAGTCCGTGTAGCACAGTGTCAAAGATTCAGATGTAACATTTCATGATTTTTGAACTTATAGAAATTATCAAAGAATTGGAAATTATCAGAGAATGTACTTGCCTTGGGTCCTTAGCTGGTATTTATGGATGTCCTGTTCCAGAGTATTCCCTGGGTAACCAACAGTCCTATAAACATATCACAATTATAACACTTGCATCAGATGCCACCCTAACACACAGAAGAAATACAGAATTTAGGACTACTCTAGGTAGGATACTGGTCACCTAATAGCTAGATACATAATTATACACATCTTAATTAACAGATGTACTTACAATATATACATCCAATTAAATACACATACAAAATATATGTATATATATATTAAAAATATGCTAAGGTTTTATACACAATATATATACACCAATACGAAAATATAACTCTACATATATACATTGATACCAAAAATATACGTTTATATGTTTTAGTGGAAAATACCTTGGTTATATCTATATGTATGTATCATTACCAAATAAAATATATATACTATATACCTGTATACACACATACTAGAGTATACATATACCAATATGTATATTGATATATATATACCAATTACATTATATATATATAACATTAAAACTCATATATAATACATGTGCATTAATTTAAATACATACTTATTCAATTAAATATTAATAAAATAAATAATATACATATGCTAATTTAAATCATACTAGTATACTTTTCATTAAAGGTCATAAAATAAACCAATGTATATATACATATATATATACAAATTTAATTAAATACATATACTTACATACATTAATTAAATATATACATATACATATATATTAAATTATATATACATTAACATACACATACTAAGAAATATTTATACTAAAATGTTTGTATACATATATACCAATATATATATATAACAAATATATACTAATTATATACCAAAAATATATAAATTAATTTAAATATATATACACATACGCATACACATTTATACCTACACAATACATACTATACATAAATTAACCATACATATACAAAATATACCTACATACATATTTTCATACAATGCATTCACATTAATTAATTAAATGCTAAACTTATATATGTATTTATATACACTCATACGTATATACGTACGTATATATATATATATATATATATATATATATATATATATATATATATATATATATATATATATATATATATACAAAGAGGGAAGAGGAAAAGAAGGAAAGAACTTACAGTGGAGGGGGTCGCCGGCCGCCGGAGTTCTCGCCGGACTGGGCAGGGAGGCCGGAAGCACAACAACGGCAAGGGGACTCGGCTGGGAGGATCAGCCGCCGGGATACAGCGGGTCGGAGGTGCTCTGGAGCCGGCTGCAACAGAGGGAATGGGGAGCTGGACTTGGCTGGCCACCGGAGTACGGCTCGGCTCGGGAGTGGATGGATGGACGGATGGAGGTGGTGGTGATGATGAGTTGAAGGTGGTGGTGGTGATTAGATGGTAGGAGGAGAGGGAGCAGTGGGGGTCGCCGGAGGGGGACCGTGCGTGGAGGAGATGGGAGGAGGAGCAGAGGAAGGGGAGGATGCAGCAGCGTCGCCGGGCGCGAGGGGGCTCGGCCGCTCGGCCGCTCGCCGGACGCGAGAGGATGGGGAGCACAGCCGCCGGGGATGTCGGCCTGGAGCAGCCGGACTGGAGTACAGCAGCGGCGAGGGGAGGAGCCGCCGGGCCGGGCTGAACAGCAGGGAGGACAGGAGCGGCCGCCTCGGTTGGTTGGCCGCCGGCTGAACGCCGGAGGAGCCGCCGGAGACTGAACAGTATGGGGGGATGGGTGAACAGTGTTCCCCCCTATTGAATTCAAATTTAATTTCAATGAATGAAAAAAGAAAACAATAAGGAAGAAGGAAGGAAGAAGGAGAAGAAAGGAAAAGAGAAAAAGAAAAGAAGGAGACTACGGTTTGGTGTTGAGGGTGGAGGAGAGAGAGAGAGGTGGAGGAAAACCTAGGTTTCTTGGGATTAGGGTTTGATGTAGACATTATATATAGGAGAGTGTGTTTTGATGGAGGGTGAGGATGCACTCATTGAATGAGTGGTCCAGATTGAACATGAAGGAAATTAATTCATGTAGAAAAATGCCTTTTGGTCCACAAATAAATAATCTTTCCATTTGGTCTTGGACAATGGGGTGATGACACCTACAATTGAATAATTGCAACTTAGTCCCTTAAATTTGGGAAATTGCACAAACACATAAAATGACGGAAATTTGGCGGGCGATTCGGGGTCCGGTGTTTTGTAGGGTCAGGGGGCGCTGTAAGGTTTGTGTGGGCTCAAATAGCAGGGCACTGGAATTAAATTGGGATTTCAGAATCAGATAAAATAGTATCCTCAATTTAAATAGAAATAAATGCAAGTTGTGTTCAACAATTAATTAGGAGTACATGGGACCAGAATCAGATCAGGTCATCAATACCAATAATGAAGAAGACTCAGAACAGAATATTACCCTAATTTAGGCCGCACGAAAAATAGGTCAAGATTGCCTCCAATTTTTGATTGGAACGCACAACGATAAAAAATAAGGATTTATTAAATAACGTCCGCGACGATTTTTGCGCGGCCAGAAATAATGCACAGGGAGCAAAATTATGAGTTGCAAAAATAGCAGAATGGAAAGCGGGCATGTCTAGGGCAAGATTGTGAAATTTGTTGGAAGATAAAAGTCTGGATAGTGCTCCAAATATCGAAGCAAAGGCAATGCGCAAAAATATTAAATAAAATACAGTAATTAATTACAATCTCCAAATATTAAATTCTAATAAAATAATAAAATTCAGAATTCTATAATTCGGACAGGTGGTCTTCTACTGGGCTTCTAGGTCTAGTCTGCTAGCAAAAATAAATGAACACTGCATCTAATACTATATTTAATTACACATCACACATAATTATTTAAATCAATATATACTATTCATGCAATTAATTAATTATAACTACAATAATATTAAATATTGTAAAAAGTCGAAATTACCCCTGTTTTCGGAATGTGGTAGTGACACAGACAAAACTTCTGGCGATGCCTCAGTGTTAGTCCAGAAGTCTACTCCGCGCTTTGCGCATAAAACTCTGTCTCCCGTCAGTAACGTGGCAGACAAAACTTCTGGTGATGCCTCAGTGCTAATCCAGAAGTCTACTCCGCGCTCTGGGCGTAAAATTCAGTCTCACGTCTGTGACGTGGCAGACAAAATTTCTGATAATGCCTCAGCGCCAAATCAGAAATTCTAAACGCGTTCTGCGCCTAAAGATGCTTTTTCCCTCCGTGGAAAAGCAGATGGCCCCTGCAATCTACGCAAGGGAAAACAACTGGCGGAATTCTCAACTTCTCGGCATTTACACTAGCAAGCGAAGAATCTGCCCGCTCTCCAGATTACGCGAAAAGCTGATGGCCGATTGAGGACTTCCTCAGTTTTACGCCTACCTGAGCAGAGTTCCAAATTACGCCAGGTTAAGCCCCTCAGCGTAAAGAAGACCCTGTTGGTGGACATATACGCTCCTTATGGATCAAGTGCTGCCCACATGGCTAGACTACTGTATTCCTATGGCGGAAAAAGACTTGGGATCCCCAATATCCGTATTCCAACTGATGTAAACAGGAAGAACAAGCCTTCTTCTTCTTCTTCTGTTAATCCTCCTGACCTGCGTGAATATCTGAGCCAGAAGCGCAAGGATAGGGGATCTTCTAGCATGACTATTACGCCCCCTAGGGAGCACTATTGTAATAGTCATAGGATTGTGGTTAATTATTGCTGTTCTGAAGCAAAACGGTCGGTTTTTGACCGGTTGAACTACTCTCTGTCTTTCCAGGAAGAAGAGCCTACATATGCATCAGTGAACATGGCTTCACACGTTCCTAGAGGAAGGTCGAATTTAAGACGTCATCCCTCTAGAACTCCAAGCCAAAGGAGATTCAACAAACTCCTTGAGAACATTGAAGCTGGGGTATTCTGAAACACCCGCTCGAGGTCACGACAACCGGCTTCGTATTCCTCTGATTTCGACACTGGGGGTCGCCAGTTTCCTGAATCAGACGCTGAAAGTATAGATTCAATCTCTACAGAGACCTATACTAACCCTTCAATGACATCCAGAGAAATGGGAGTCTATGTCATTGGAGATGAACACGTAGAGGCTTCCCCATCAGGAAGCACTGAGCAACGCATCGCTGTGTTGGAGACATCTCTGAGAGAGATACAATCCATGATGGAGAATATGCACCAGATGATGCTGACTCAACACACAGCTGCTATAGCTCAAGCATCGGTCCCTCTGACTCAAATACGTGTGGGGGTGGACTTACCGCCATCCAACGCGAATAAGGAGCCTGCTCTAGATCAAGAGTCAGCAGCTCCTCCACTTTCTAACTCGGAGAATATATTGCCTCCTGTTGGAGTTACAATACAACCGATCTCTCACCATTCCACGGTCCCTCTACCGGCTGAAGATCCGATGCAGGCAGTGTAGGAATTGAAAGCCCAATTTGATGCCTTGAAGCACAAAGATCAGCTCAAGAAATTGGGAATCAACCAGCCTTACCCAGCTATATGGGATGAGGTCCCTTTCCCTCCTAAATACAAACCACAGACTATGGCTTTGTTTGAGGGGAAGACATCACCGAGCCAATACATGAACTACTTCAGTATAATGACAGTGTTATTGCAAGGGAATGATGCCCTTCTCACTCGAGTATTCAAAGGCTGTCTCTCGGGAGTGGCTTATCAGTGGTACCGTAGTCTTGCGGACAACTGCATTACTTCCTTTGAAGATTTTAAGACTTTGTTCTTTGCGCGATTCTACGAAGGAGGGATGGACATGTCTATGTCCTCTCTCATCGAAGTTAAGCCGAAGGAAAAAGAGAACGTTCGCACTTTCATCGAACGTTCTCGTCAAGCCACTTTGTAAATGCCTCCTGGAGTTCCAAACTCAGCATTGGTGGATATTTGCAGGAAGAATCTTCTTTCAGTGATCTCGGTGTTCACAGGACCATATCAGTTCCATGATTGGCCCTCGTTCATCATCTCAGCGGTAGCCGATGAAGACAACAGTCGGAAGGCGCGTGATAATATAATTATGATATCTGCCTCTGATAAAGGCAAGAGGTCATCCTCCAACAGCGACCATCCCCGTGGTTCCAAAGGAAAAGAAGCTCTGGCGATTAATACGACTAGGCAAAAGACTGTGGCAACCACACAGACGAAACCTGGGACTTCCAGGCCCATTGAAGTGTACTCTTTTGACGACGACGATATTCCGAGCATATTCGAGTGTCTAGTCAAAAGCGGCAAGATTACCCTCCCTGAGGTAAAATGGCCTAATAAAGTCGGCAGTACCAATAATCCCAAGTACTGCATTTTCCATAGGTACATACATCACCCCACAAAGGCGTATTATGTACTAAAAAGAAGATCCAGGAGTTGATAGATGCTAAGGCCATCACTCTGCGCAACAGCGAGAAGACGATTACAGCCAACATGATCTCTCTTCAATTTGACAATCTGCCTCCTCAAGAAGTTCCGGATGGTGTTGTACCTATTTCCTGGACAACGATGAACATCGTTAATCTCCCTCCAGCCAGGGGTCAAAATCATGACCTGGTACCCCTAACTACCCAGCGGGGTGAGATTATGTGGGTTCATCCAGATCTGGTGTCAGAGATCGAAGAAGAGACTCAAGCTGCTAAGGCTAAGTCTAAGAAGAACTCGAAGCATAAATCATGTCATATGGTTGCGGTATCCTCGACATCAGAAGAAGTGGTTTTGGCTACTGGAACCCGTTCAGGGAAAGCCTACCTCAAGGACTATGGAGGAAGTCAGGAAGATGCATCGGCAGACGCTTCAGCTGCCATGCCTTCAGAACTGGAACCCGCCATTCCAGAGGCCGATCCTTCGAGACCAACTTCGGCGGATAAGGGGAAACAAAAAGAAGTGCGCTTTGACAAACCTTTGAAGAACATTCAAAACAAAGGTTTGGAGAAGCCATATAACTTCGACATCCTGGCCCAGTTGGCTAATACACCAGCCAGATTGTCCATTTTTGAACTACTCAGGCTCTCTAAAGACACTCGTCAAGCCCTGAGTGAAGCATTAATACAGGCGGATGCATACTTGACCCAGCTCAAGTCCCCTGATGAAGAACCTGTGACATGTCCTCAATGCTATAGTGTGATGGAGGTGGTCCCGAATATCACTTTTACCCAAGATGACATGCTGTTAAAACACAATAAGCATGATAGACCCCTCTATTACACCGGATACGTCGGTTCCATGGAGGTTGACCGGATTCACATAGATCCGGGATCATCGATCAGTATCATTCCTCATAGTCTGCTCAGACCGCTGAGGATTCCTACCAGCGAATTGGCTTACACCACCACTACAATCGTGGGCTTAAATGCCAGGAAAAGTAAGCCGTTAGGGAAAATTCGTCTGAGGATCCAGATTGGCGATCTCAGATCAGTGGCTACATGCTATGTCATTGATTCAGAGGTGTCCTACAATATTCTGTTGGACAGACCGTGGATCCACGACCACAACATCGTTCCTTCGACTATAAATCAATGCTTTAAATATGTAGATTCCCAAGGAACAGTACAAACGGAATTTGTTGACCTTAACCCGTTTAAAGAAGTAGAATCCTACTACTCTGATGCCATGTTGTACACCCAAGACTACATGGAGGAGGTGTCAGGCAAGGCAGAGGAGGAATCCCACCGGGAGCCAGAAGAACCCTCTGCTAAGCAACCTCTGTCAATCAAGGTGAAAAGGCGAACTACTCGTCCGAAAGTCATGGAACCCATGGCCGATGGTATATATGGCGCGTCTGCAGCCAGTACAGCTAAATCATTTCTTAATGATGCTAAGCGAGCTGTCATACCTGGAGAAGGGGGTATGATTTTTTAATGTCTGTATCGCCGAACCTACGACAGACTGCTATTAAAATGTCTCTCCGATGATGAGGCACATCAGATTATCCGTGAAGCTCACGACGGCGTATGCGGAGCGCATCAATCCGGTCCTAAGCTACATGATCGTATCAGGAGGATGGATTATTATTGGCCTACTATGATCACAGATGCAATAAAATACGCAAGACAATGCAAAGCCTGTCAGGTTCATGCGGATTTTATATATCAACCTTCTGAACATTTACATCCAACGGTTGTATCCTGGCCTTTTGAAACATGGGGCATGGATATCATTGGTCCTATTCACCCGTCTTCTTCCAGAGGTCATCGGTTCATATTAGCCATCACGGATTATTTCTCTAAATGGGCAGAGGCAGTCCCTCTTGTTGAGGTAAAGATATCCAACGTGATTAGCTTCATTAAGCATCATGTCATTTATCGCTTTGGGATACCCCGAAGGATAATTCATGACAATGGGCCTCAATTCATCAGCCAAGCGTTTCATCGATTTTGCGATAAAAATCGGATACAAAATGTGGCCTCTACCGCATACAATCCTGCTGCTAATGGTTTGGCGGAAGCTTTCAACAAAACCATTATCAAACTCTTGAAAAAGTTTGTTTCTTCGAACAAAAGAGATTGGAACGAGAAGCTGGGAGAATGTCTCTGGGCATACCGCACAACGATTCGAGCACCGACGGGTTGTACCCCATTCTTACTGGTTTACGAGAGTGAAGCAGTTCTCCCCATCGAAATTCAAATTCCTTCACTCAGAATAGCAGTGGCTAATGAGTTGACACAGGAAAAGAATGACCTATTAAGGCTTCAAGATCTAGAAGGATTAGATGAGAAACGCATTCAGGCTCAACAGCGCATCGCGTTCTACTAGGCGCGCATTTCCAAATCTTTTAATCGGAGAGTGAAGGAAAGAGTGTTCAAAGTTGGCAAGCTAGTTTTAGCTGTGAAGAGGCCAATGATTATTACGCACAAGAGTAAGGGTAAATTCCAACCCAAATGGGAAGGGCCTTATGTGATCGAGACAACGTTCTCAAACGGCGCTTATAGATTAGCCAAGCCTAACGGAGACTTGTTAATGGCTCCTATCAACGGCAAATTCCTGAAGAGGTACTACGCTTAATCTCTTTTGCTCAAACGGAGTATGGTGAAGATCTCATTCTGACAATACTACTTCCGAAGAACTAGTTGGATCATACTCTATCATGTCCATATAACCTCTGAATAGATATGTTTAACTAATTTGGAACATCAAAACCTATCACGTCCATATTACTCCTGATAGTGTTTTGTGTACAAATTTTAGTTGGATCATATTCTATCATGTCCATATAACCTCTGAATAGATATGTCCAGCTAAAGCTTACCAAAATTATATCACGTCCATATTACCTCTGATATCACTTTCACCCTAGCCTGTCATTTATATGCAAAAATGATGGGTCCACCAAAGTCAGATAAAGTCTCTTTATTATCTTCCGGAGGAGCAAAATACATATAAAAGCAAAATGGTACATCATTTGGGAGGAGCAGTCAAATCACGGATCTGTTGCGCCAGTGCGGCCATCTTCTCATTCCTGGAGCTTAAAACGGTAGCACGAGCCCGCTCCAACCTTGCCTCCTCATTGTTCAAGGCAGACATTTCAGACCAATGGCATACATAATCTGCGTGGATGATACCCACACGTGCCAGGTTCTGCTGAGACGTTTCCCTTCGGATCTTCAACACATCTCGAGATACCGACAAAGAGAGAGCCTTCTCCTCTGCCTGAGCGAGTTTATCTTTCAATTGGCGGATTCTCGTTGCCTCTTCCTCATATTCGGACTCGCACTTGGCCAGCTCGGGAATGACATAATCCAAGACGGTATGCTCTTCATTCATCTCTTTCTGCTGAGCCTCGATGGACTTGCTCAGAGTTTCTATCTCCCCAACAAGCCTCGCAGTCAAAGAGTCATATTCAGCCTGGATCAGGTCATCAATGTTGCCCTGGGATAATTGCAAATAATTGTTAATAGGTTATTCCAAACCATTAACTATCTGCTCCAGTGTATTAGCTCTCCCAGCGTCGTTGAAATCTCTGATCGATGCTATCACAAACTGGGAGGACCTCCTCAGAGCCTCAAAACCTAGATTCTTCGCCAGCACCATTGATATCAGCGTATTCAAAGTGGTGTAGAAGATACTAGTATACTACTCAATCAGCATGGCGAAATCATATTGGGTGCTGGGAGTGGCTGCAATATCGGCGAACCCCCTTCTAGAAACGACTGCAGTGGGTGCCGTCACCGTCGTCACTTCAGTAGAGGGTGCGACAAAGATAGAGATACCGACAACGGCCAAAGTGACTGGCGTACTCAAAGGAGGCATAGTCGTAATGACAGGCTCATCCTCCTCTCGAGATATCAGAACTGTATCGGGCGAGCCAGCACCCGAAAATGTTTTCTCTACAAAGTCGGGCACCTCTATGTCATCGGCAAGAGCTGAAACAAAGCCAAAAGTCGCGTCGACGCTGCCCTCCCCATAGATGTCTTCCCCTGAAAAGAAGACAAGAGAAAGTTAATATCAACATGATGTTAATTTTTCTAAAAGAGGCATAAAGACGACATTTACCCATGGCCGATGGTATATATGGCGCGTCTGCAGCCAGTACAGCTAAATCATTTCTTAATAATGCTAAGCGAGATGTCATACCTGGAGAAGGGGGTGTGCCAACTGACATTGGCAGGTATTCTTCCAGGTCTTCACCGAGATCCACTCGAGGCTCATTGGGTGGAATCTCGCTGGATATACTTACAGATGCGGCAGGGGTTTCTCCCGTTGCTGGTCTGGATAAAGATATTCTTATTTTGCTCGGCCTCGAAGGCGATCTTGTACCACTACCTGAAGCAGTAGCAGCAACAGCAGCCTCGAGCAAAGAATCTCCGGCACTGCCAGCCGGAACTGTGGAGGTTCCCTCTCTAATAGGCGAATGACCTCTAGTCAAAGAACCATCCCCAACAGGGGAAACAGCAGGCTCACTCCGAGGAGCCTCATGGCCGGAAATCCTGAGAGGACCACTAACAGTCTTCTTTTTCTTGCGAGGGGAAGTTTCCTTCAGAACATGAGCCCTTCGCTTACCAGAGATAACCAGAGGCTCTGCAGGCGGAGGTATTTCGCCTCTCGGTACTGTCAGCAAAAACTCATCTGGGTTGACAGAGTCTTCATCTTCGTTAGAGGAAACTGATGGGACTTCCTCTTTCCCAGCGGACTTATGTGAAGGCATCCTAAAACTCCCACGCATATCAAAATCACGATGGAAGGTATTGATGGCCACATAAAATTGGGCGTACGAATGGAGGATGCGCAACTCCATGGAGAGAGAAGTCGCGGGCACAGTAAAGACCACTCCAGTACAACCCCTTATGAAGTACCGCCATCCTCTCGCTCTATCAATAAGTCCACCCCTGGACTTGAAGCTGGTGATGGCA
Organism: Iris macrosiphon; assembly: GCA_036927795.1. Lineage (NCBI taxonomy): Eukaryota > Viridiplantae > Streptophyta > Magnoliopsida > Asparagales > Iridaceae > Iris > Iris macrosiphon. Next base: position 41,343,153 of record JAYESA010000001.1, on the reverse strand, counting down.
TTGTCCACGTGCAATTGGTCATACCCAAACTGCCTAGCGAACCGACTAGGCAGATAGGGCTCCAAGAAGCAATGGTCTTCGCTTCTATAAAATAAATGGGAAGGTCTAATACAGACCAACCAATAAAAAGCTTCAGGAGAAAGAACGGTCTTCCATTCACCTGAGTCCTGAAGCCTGCTCCCCTGTTGATTGAGATGTACAGAGGGGACGGTGCAGAAGAGCGTCCAGCTGTGAGCAAAATTTAATGCCCGCCGACAATCTAGGACGGTGGTCACGTTCCAGGTGGAATTCTTGTAATTCAATAAGAAATTATTCCCCGAACTACTGGCAAAGCCGGGAGACATCACTCTGGGGTTATGAAGAATTAGCCATCCCATCAAATACAGGAATGGTAATTCTACCCTGGGAAAGCTGTCATGCTGTGTTTCATCGACAAACAACCCATCAGTAATGGCCCTCAGGCCAGCTTGTATCCGGCATACTATGGCAGGGAGCAAGCCCAGTCTTGCCCCGAACACCAGACGCACCGCGGGCCATAAAGTGTTACGGTGAATGCGATCCGAAGATGCAATGCCAGGTACTACCAATCGGCGCAGCCATATGGAGAGGAAGCCAGCCAGTTGAGCTTCCTTGGACAGAGGCCTGCGGCAATGTCTCAAATAACTGTAGGCTTTAGTGCCTGCAGGATAAATTCCTACCCCTTCGTCGAGAATTTGATCCGAAGTCCCAGCATCTTCAATAAGGTCATCGACTACTTGAGCATTAAGCACGCTCAGAAAGTTCAAAGCCTTATCCATGCTATCCACAACTTTGTCTGGCCTAGCATCTCGGGCATGATGGAAGAAGAGGTAGGACGCCCATTTGTTGGTATGAGCCAAATCGGAGGGCTCATTATAGAAGGCGGTGCACGCTAAATAGTGGCTCATTAGCTCCTGGTACACTTCCACTACCCGAGGGTTTGTATCCCCCAGCTCCCGGTTTGTGGGAACATACTCTTCATAGGGAGTATCCCCCATTGGCAGTCTTGAAATCTCTGCCATTTCGTGAAGGGCCAATCCCAACTCCCCCAGTGGAGTGGCGAAAGTCCCAGTGAACGAGATATATCGCTCCATCAAAGCCAAAAACAGGTTGGGGTTGAGAGGTAACCCAACACTGGTAGCACTTGTAGCGCCCCGTTCTCCCGGTGCGGAGAGCGCGGCTAAGAAACACAAGACGGTATCGTTCGATCGGGATAGATTGAAACAAGAACTCGTCCTCATTATGGATTTGTTTCTTCGGAATCGATTCCCACATTCAGTGGATCGTGCCCCCGGGATCGACTTAGCGGCAGAGTCAGGAGGGACCTCTCCGCTGCTATCTTTTATTGCCTCGGTTTTCGATGTCGCTTGTTGCTTTCGTGCTTTGAGTTGGTTTTGGGATTTGCTTGTTTTTCTTGAACGGTTTCGATGGTTTTCATTGTTTTCGTTCATTGACTTGCACTTCTATTCCGAGATTAGAAAGAGAGGAAGAAGTATTAATCGAGCTGTTCGTGTGCAGGTGAACGAGCAGTAGGCGGCTTGCGAGCGGAGTCGTGAAGCGCCTCTTTCCTTCTCCCTTCCAACAATCCAAGTGAGTGGCTACCATCCCGATTAGCTAGCCCTGCTTCCAAATCTTCACACCAAAACTCTAGCATTCTTGTTGCCCCGATCAAACAATACCAAGTAATAATAAAAGATACCAAGATAAAAGAGAATAGACTTGGTAATACTGCTTGTCAATCAAACTTGTGAACGATTACTTGTATGCATGCTTGTTCGTTTGAAATGTTCATTATATGCTTCAAGTTTAGTTAGAATGCATATCTTCTATGAATATTGTTATGCATATGGAACACACTTTTCTTTGCCATAGATGGACCTTATAGACTATGCAAAGACTGTTGTGTATGGAACTTGTATCGTGCTAGAATTTAACTTGAAACGTGCATGGATTGATGGAAAACTTAACGAACGCTTTGATCACGGACAACTTGTGCACAAGGTTTTGGAGGTTTCGCGGACGGTCGCCAGGGCGCTGGGACCGATCCGATCCGGACGGAACATATGGATTAGTCAATTGGAATTGAGGAAGTAAACGGCATGTGGCGGGGCTCGCAACCTGCGTCGCATATCGTTTTCTATCCCGTGACTATAACTCGTCCCTTGTGGCATCAAGCCAGTGATCTAAATTGTATATTTAAACCTGTTGCATACTAACTTGTGTCTTCGTGGCAGGGAAGGCATGGTAAGTATTGTGCAGGTAATTCAGACGGTCAGGTAAAATCCACCGAACGGTGGCACGTTCATTTCAGTAAATTCTATATGCTGCTTACTTGTAAATGAACTAAGACAAGATAGAAATCCACAAAATATGCATGCTTCATTAAAACAACGTATTGATTGGTATAGTCAGGCTAGCTCGCCTTCACCAGTATGTTTCGACATGCTGACCCTCGTTGAAACAGGTTCTCCGCAACAAAGGCAAACCGAGCGAGGAGCCGAAGTCGTCTTCCCGATCCAGTCCAGTTGTTGGCGCATCTTCACCGCGCCCTTTGAAGCATTTTGAAGCCAGAAGCTGCAACTCTTCATACACAAATGCAGCTTCGTGGTAAAGCCGTCCTCCAGCCTGGAGGTCTTTATCATTTTGAGTTTAGTAAAGGGATATAATGTACATGACTGCTATCTCATTTTGAGTCCACTCTTTTGTAAGCCCGTGCGGCATTTTAGATGACTCGTTCAAGAGTTTGTAATAGATGTTCATTATCAATAAAGATAATTTTTCCATGTTTCAAATCTGTGTTTCAATTTATCTGCGTACTCTGAATATGTGCTTGCGATGCAAATCATTAAAGCCTTGTGCGGGCGCAACCTCAGGCCCGCACGGCGGTCACGATTCGGGGGATGCCTCAATTGATTCTACGGAATTGGGTCATGACAATAATGGTATCAGAGCACAGATTCAAGTTCCTTAGACTTCGTGTTGGAAAAGTTCCTTTAAACGATCAAATTCCTGTGCGAACTCTTGAACTCGCTAGGCCAAAATGAGATACATTCATGCAATAAGTCCATAATACATTATGATTCTAATGTAATTTACCTTTTTTGAAGGAATGGTACCAGCGCAATCTGCAGCGCAACCACCGAACGAAACACAAGAAAGCAGTTCGGGTACTTCGGGAAGCCCTCAGAGCCAGCGCGGCATATCTCAAGTCGATCCGCTTGAGCGGATAATGCAAATGTTAGAATCGCAACGACAAAGAGATGATGCTCGCCAAGCCAAGTTCGAAAGCAATTTAGAGACCCGATTCTCAGTCCAACAGAAGCAGGTAGATACCCTGCAACAGATTGTTCAGACTTTGGCTGCCAACCATTCTGCCACAACAACAACGACTCCGGTGGAACAGCCCGTGCTTGAAGTAGAGACGCCGCAAATCCCAAGGCCGAGGGACGTGACTGCCTTCAACTTGGGCCACTTCAAGAAAGTCTACAACACCCCATTCAACGGGACTGAGGACGCAGTGGTAGCTCTAGATTGGCTAGCCGAGCTTGAAGATCACTTCGCTCTGCTAGAGGTCCCCGAAGATAAGCGCGTCGCCTGCGCCCAACTACAGCTCCGCCTCAATGCACACGATTAGTGGAACGTGCATCGACGATCTCTCCAATTTGATCACGGAGAGGAGGCGATATCGTGGACGACCTTTCGTACCGCGTTTGAAGAGGAGTTTATACCCCCTCCAGTACAACGTCAAATGGAAAATGATTTCGTACAACTGAGGTAGGGCAGCATGACAGTTAAGCAGTACTCCGTCGAATTCAACCGACTCTCCAAATTCGCTAGGGCCTGTTTATCTGATGCAGCGAGTCGAGCCAGACGGTTTGAAAGTGGACTACGCCCTGCCATCCATGCGCACGTGGTCAATAATCAGTATGGAACAATGCGTGAAGTCATGAATCATGCTCTATCACTTGAACCACAGTATCCTTATGTTGCTGCCGGTGCTGTGCATACATCCAGTCACAAACGCCAAAGCAACGACGGAGGGAACAGTGCTGCAAAGCGTCGAAACGACGGTGGTCAGCATAAAGGGAACCAGGAAAAAGGATTATGCTTCTATTATAAGAAGCCGGGGCACACCGCAAATAACTGCCATATTAGAAAGGGTCTGTGCTTCAGCTGTGGCGGTCCAGGCCACATATTTCGAGATTGTCCCCACCCCTCTAAAATTCTGCCTCAACGAAATGTTCCTAAGAGGTAGGCTCTATTCCTAAGTTTCGGGACGAAACTTCCAATTGGTTGGGTAGGATGTAGCGCCCGGTTCTCCCGGTGCGGAGAGCGCGGCTAAGAAACACAAGACGGTATCGTTCGATCGGGATAGATTGAAACAAGAACTCGTCCTCGTTATGGATTTGTTTCTTCGGAATTGATTCCCACATTCAGTGGACCGTGCCCCCGGGATCGACTTAGCGGCAAAGTCAGGAGGGACCTCTCCGCTGCTATCTTTTATTGCCTCGATTTTCGATGTCGCTTGTTGCTTTCGTGCTTTGAGTTGGTTTTGGGATTTGCTTATTTTCCTTGAACGGTTTCGATAGTTTTTATTATTTTCGTTCATTGACTTGCACTTCTATTCCGAGATTGGAAAGAGAGGAAGAAGTATTAATCGAGCTGTTCGTGTACAGGTGAACGAGCAGTAGGCGGCTTGCGAGCGGAGTCGTGAAGCGCCTCTTTCCTTCTCCCTTCCAACAATCCAAGTGAGTGGCTACCATCCCGATTAGCTAGTCCTACTTCCAAGTCTTCACACCAAAACTCTAGCATTCTTGTTGCCCCTATCAAACGATACCAAGTAATAATAAAAGATACCAAGATAAAAGAGAATAGACTTGGTAATACTGCTTGTCAATCAAACTTGTGAACGATTACTTGTATGCATGCTTGTTTGTTTGGAATGTTCATTATATGCTTCAAGTTTAGTTAGAATGCATATCTTCTATGAATATTGTTATGCATATGGAACACACTTTTCTTTGCCATAGATGGACCTTATAGACTATGCAAAGACTGTTGTGTATGGAACTTGTATCGTGCTAGAATTTAACTTGAAACGTGCATGGATTGATGGAAAACTTAACGAACGCTTTGATCACGGACAACTTGTGCACAAGGTTTTGGAGGTTTCGCGGACGGTCGCCAGGGTGCTGGAACCGATCCGATCCGGATGGAACATATGGATTAGTCAATTGGAATTGAGGAAGTAAACGGCATGTGGCGGGGCTCGCAACCTGCGTCGCATATCGTTTTCTACCCCGTGACTATAACTCGTCCCTTGTGGCATCAAGCTAGTGATCTAAATTGTATATTTAAACCTGTTGCATACTAACTTGTGTCTTCGTGGCAGGGAAGGCATGGTAAGTATTGTGCAGGTAATTCAGACGGTCAGGTAAAATCCACCGAACGGTGGCACGTTCATTTCAGTAAATTCTATATGCTGCTTACTTGTAAATGAACTAAGACAAGATAGAAACCCACAAAATATGCATGCTTCATTAAAACAACGTGTTGATTGGTATAGTCAGGCTAGCTCGCCTTCACCAATATGTTTCGACATGCTGACCCTCGTTGAAACAGGTTCTCCGCACCAAAGGCGAACCGAGCTAGGAGCCAAAGTCGTCTTCCCGATCCAGTCCAGCTGTTAGCGCATCTTCACCGCGCCCCTTGAAGCATTTTGAAGCCAGAAGCTGCAACTCTTCATACACAAATGCAGCTTCGTGGCAAAGCCGTCCTCCAGCCTGGAGGTCTTTATCATTTTGAGTTTAGTAAAGGGATATAATGTACAGGACTGCTATCTCATTTTGAGTCAACTCTTTTGTAAGCCCGTGCGGCATTTTAGATGACTCGTTCAAGAGTTTGTAATAGATGTTCATTATCAATAAAGAAAACTTTTCCATGTTTCAAATCTGTGTTTTAATTTATCTGCGTACTCTGAATATGTGATTGCAATGCAAATCATTAAAGCCTTGTGCGGGTGCAACCCCAGGCCCGCACGGCGGTCACGATTCGGGGGACGCCTCAATTGATTCTACGGAATTGGGTCATGACAGTACTCACAGCCGTGTACAGACCAATGCTCTCTAGCTCCGTCTGAAAATACTTCAGGACCCAGGCAGCTAAACGAGCCCATTGAAGATTTGTAGGGGTAAGCCACCCATTGGTCCAAGGATTAACCTTGGGGTATACTCCTCCATGCTCCATGAAGTCATTGCAGAAAGTCGGTAATTGGACTGGTTGTAATAGTGCAGTGTCTTCACTCGGGACAATACCCGAAAATAATCCCCTGAAGGGCATAACGGGACCGGAAGGGCGGCTTAAAAATAACCCTCGGTCTGATCCCTTCTGATAAAATATATTCCCCGGCTGGCTATGAAGATTAGGGGCCAAGGTCCACGACATCTTCCTCTGATGCGTGGCATGGAAGAATGCCGAGATAGGGTAATCTCTCAGCATCTTGGGCAGGTACATTACCATGCCCCCAGCAGTAAAAACTCAGTTTTCCTTCTTGGGCTTTGTCTGGGACTGCTTGTCAATCATATCCCCGAAGAGGAAAGCTGGTTTTATATATTTGGCCCCGTCTATATACGTCAGGGGCTCTCCGTTGATCATGCTCAACAGCATTCGCTCTCCTTGAGACGATATCAGGATTCCCCTTCCTTCAGGATATTGGGGTCCGAAAATAGGAAATGTCACATGGGACAAATTCTTCAGGTAATTGGAGTTCAGCATCCCAGCAGCAGAATCCATCACCTCAGCCAACGGAGGTATCTGCAAGTTAACTATAAAGTACAAGAAAAATATGTTAGTTTCTATACTAGACATTACAGTCTTGCAGCTTATGCCAAAGATCAACAGTCTGTGCTTTTACGCCGAGACTGCAAAAAATTGAGTTTTTACGCTGGAACTTATGTCCTAGGCGTAAAATCCAAGATTGGCAGTATACACAAAAATCTGACAGTCTGTGTTTTACGCCAGACTGCCAAAGTTTGAGTTATTACGCCAAAATTTTCATCTAGAGCGTAACACCCAAAATTTGTAGTATACGCCAAATTTTGACAGTCAGAGCTTTTACGCCAGACTGCGAAAATATGGAGTTTTTACGCTGACACATTAGGAATGTGGACGTAAAAGATAAAATATCTCTGTGCATCATCTTCCTCGAAGAGGCTCTCAGCACAGAAGATGACCTAGCGCGTTCACGTACAACGTGTGCGAAGGGTTTTCTTCGTTCTTGTCATCCCAAGAGCTTTACCTATAACACCCGGTGCACAGCTTGACGGTGGGACACTACGTTCAGAGCGAGGTTCGTCCTGCCCGATGGGAGTCGCTTTTGCTTGAGCAGAGGAGCGGGGAGGCAACTTTCTTTCCCTTAGCAGTCGAAGATTGTTTTGGTGCCATTTCTAAAAACTCAGAATGCTCAGAGAAGAAACGAAGAAGAGATCGCAAAGAGACGAGGGTTTTTCTTTTGCAAAAGACAAGTGAAGAGTTTTCTCTCTGAAGGCCTTGGGGTATTTATAAAGTTCAGATAAACTCTTCGAATCCCTAACCAAATCCGATATTCAATATTCGGTTATGATTGGGGACCACGTCAGCCTATTACTCAGGGAATGCGGACAGTCAGCGAATTCAAAAAGTTTTTCGCGCAGAGCAGATTCGTGATTTTACGCCAAAGAGCTTTTTACGCTCAGAAGCCACAAATCTACGGTTTTACGCTCAGAGGCTATAAGTCTATGGTTTTACGCCCGGATGCTTTTACGCTCGGTAGCTTTTACGCTCGAGAGGCTACAAATCTATGACTTCATGCTCAGAGGCTACAAATCTATGATTTCACGCTCAGAAGCTTTTTATGCTCAGAGGCGACAAATCTACGACTTCACGCTCGAAAGTTTTCTTTTCAGAGGCTATAAATCTACAGTTTTATGCCCGGATGCTCTTATGCTCAGCAGCTTTTATGCTCGAGAGGCTACAAATTTACGATTTTACGCTCATCCACACTACGGATCTAATGACTCTCCGCATATCTGAAAATACGCAGGCTAGAGTATGCGTATATCTGAACAATTCTCAAGGCGGTCAATTGCAAGGGTTCACGCAGAAGATGCTCCTTCTTGGCCTCAAAACACCCCAAGTACCCAAAGCATACAGAGTTCAGCATTAAAAATGACTCTTCTCCTTGGGTCGATTGGAGGTTCATCCAAAACCCAGTCTGAATATTTTATCTACAGTTCAAGCATGGTCAGTTTTTGACAGCCATTTCTCGCCCTATTCCAAGGGATTTTCGAAAAATCATTCTTGAAGATGATGGTCTGAACAAGAATTCTTCTTATCAGAGAAGTGACCATTCAGAATTCTACGCAACTTCTTGTTCAAAACAGCATGACAGTTCGAATATATATGCGACTTAAATGCTAAATAGTTTTTCTGCGCGTCTTCAGTTACGCGTAAAAGATGGGACGAGACCAGATACTCTTTTTATCAGAATTGGCGTAAAGTTATTCAGACGTGTCGAAGCTACACATATTCAGACTTCATCACAGCAAAATATGACAAATCATCGGATGCGTAAAAGAAGACGATTTTATTAATCATGATTACATATGAGAAAAATCCAGTCTACAAAGGTTTTTTTTTCATCTTCATGATTACATATGAGGAAAATCCCGTCTACAAAGGGTTTCTCATCCTCATTTAAAGATCACGCCTAGAATCTGTTCTGCCAGGTTCTCATATTGGTGGAGATCTTTATCCGTCTTCTTCAGCAGTTAGTCGGCTTTCGCGGCCGATTAACAAGAAAATGATTAATGGCGGGAGGATACAAAACTGGGCATGTTTAAATTATTCAAGAGCCCATCCTCCATACGCCTTGACAGATTGAGTTGAGGTTTTAGACCCAACTCAATACTGGAAGACAGGGCTCGTTTGTCTGCCCTCGTACACCAACGGCGGGAGAAAATACAGCTTGCAAGCTGTATGGTCGAATGTGACCCTTTCTCTCTCCTGGACGAATCGCCATATGAAGTTGCTGATTATCCTGAGCAAAGAAAGCTATGATATCCTTCCATGATCCATCGTTGTAGACGATATTTGCTCGAAGACGCCTTCTTTTTTGGCTCCTTACATACTGGAAGAACATGATCTTCTTCTTCCTCAAGTCAGCAAGACGAACCTCGGCAACCATCTCTGTGTGGTGAAAGAAATATGGGAAGAACAAGTTAACTCATCAGCCTTTATATAGGCAAAGGAGAACACACTGAATTCCAACAAGATCCCAAAAATCCGTCGAGAAGTCAGCCTTGAGGAACGAGTCAGGTTTGACCGTTTTATGCTTCATTCAAAGTGTTTCAAATTACGAAGAATTTGAAAATTTGAAGGGGGTCTTGTAGAAGCATAAAAAATATGCTGCAAAGTCATACACAGTATTTCAGTGCTGTCTGGCGTAAGACATGACTTCAGAGCCATCGGCGTACAATAGAGCTTCATCGCTAAGTACAGCGTAAAAAAATATAAGCTCCAGGACAACCCGCGTAAGGCAGTATTTCCAGGCTGCTTCAGCGTAAAAAGGTTGTTACATCGCCATTTTGGCATAAAACCTACTCACTTTTAATGCAGTGGGAAGTCGTACAGAGAACTCTTCGTATTCCTCGGATGAACCTGTCAGATCATGCAGTGAACCTAACTCCTGACAAAGAGTACTGCACGACTATCCAGACGACGGCTGTAATGATGGTGCGGCACAGAGACCCAAACCGTCGTTTAGTGATATTTCCTTGATACAAATTGCTTTTACGCGTCCAAGGAAATACGCTGCCTAGTTTTATACAGGCAGATGTGAGCTTTTACGCTCAGCAGAAGACAAAATGAACCGCCACGTCAAAAGCTGCTCTTCGTACAGAGTTCGAGGCACGTCTCTGTAGTTAATGCGCGTGATGGGGGCAGATATCTGCATTTAATGCACGGGATTTGGTTTTATTTTCAAAGACTGGGTGAGCCATAATTATGACTAATACGTCCACATCATCACCTCTGCACATTACGCCATCAGGCTATTTTCAGCTATAGGAGCACGTTGTACGCTACCTCTTTAAAATACGCCGACCTGGCTATTTTCAACCATAGGAGTACGCCGTATGCTATCTCCTCGGAATACGCCAACTCAGGCTATATTTACATTGGTGCGTAATAGGGCTATTTGGTCCAGAATTAGCTCAAGACCTCAGTCAAGGAAGGAGGATCGACTATCTTGTACGCTAGCTACCTATCCATGCAGCATCAGGCTTCTACGCCTACTGGGCTTCTACGCCAGTTTGACAACTATTTGGCTTCTACGCCATGGTGACAGTTATTGGCTTCTACGCCAACCTTTTCTACGCGAGGGACAACTACCTACGTGGCTTGCATGCCGTGATCTTCGCAGCAGTTATACGCATTATCTCATAATGGGACACGCGTCACACGCAGATTCAGAGGATCATTCATACGTAGGTGGCAGTTATTGTAACCGCCGTGTAAAAAGTGCCATACTCTCCACTATCCGGCTTCTACGCCGACTGGACGATTACTGTCACTAAAATCCTATAAATAGAGACCTCCGTTGACAGAGGTCCAGGGTGGTCGAAAATTAATTTTTGGGAGAGAAGAATCCAGAGCACAGACAGAGAGTAGTGATCGACAATTTTGGCATCGAGCATCCACTCCCTCTTGCAATCTTTGAAGCTTCTCCGTCTTCTACAGCACTTCTTCATCATCGTGTGGTCCAAGGGACAAAGTGATCGACCGCAGATCAGATTCCTATAGCAATATTTACCCAGATTAAAATTTGTACCTAACATCCTCGTATAAGATTAATTGTACTTCTTGTTTATAAACCAAAGAGAGGGTTTCGTATAAATCTTGTTTTATTTCTTTCATTTATTATCAAATATGTACTTGTGTGTGTGTGTGTGTGTGTGTGTGTGTGTGTGTTGTAGAAAGGATCTGTGAAAGAAAGAAACTTCTATGTGCTCTGGTACTGTGAGTAACACTTATATTACACTGCACAGTGCAGTAAACATGTTTGAGCTCGGTACTTATGGGTTCCTATTTTCACTGTGGTGTAACACATGCGAGCTCTGTACAATGCAGCAGGGGAGCTATAAAAGAGGGGATGAGTTGCAGTATTGTGGTTAAGCAAAGGTGGATGGAGTGCAACCTATGCACAGTTGCATTGGTCTGCAGTAAAGTATTGAAGGTGAGTATTACCTGATTTATGTATCAGTAGGATATCTATGTTTCAGGGTTGCATTAAAGTACAAGGGTTGTTTTGATTACAGGCAAGTGTGCATCCGAGGATAGAGGGCAATGGGTGAGGGGAGAGAAATCCCCAGGTCTGTTGTCCAATTGACTGAGAGTGTTTCAGATTTCTGCAGTGGGGAAAGTCAGCACATGTGTTCAAGTGAGTGAGTTGGGTGTGCAAGCATTCAAATACTAAGAGGTGGCTTTGCACAGACTGCAGTGCAGTTGTGTAGATAGATAGGGACCGTCTGGTTGTTTGTTGAGCTATTAAGTTTAGGTATGTAAGAGTTATTTGGGGAAAGTGTAGTTGAGTAGTGAGGTATGTATATCTAGAATATATATGATACCTAACTAACATCAATACCTAGAGCTAAGGTATGGATACTATCAAGTCTAGATTTAGCTAAGCTTATGTGGGTATCAGTTAGAGTGTGATATGTAAGCTTAGGGTTTTGGTACCCTTGATTATTGAGTAGTACAGGATAGTACTTAAATACCAAGTTATTGGTTATATATATATATATATATATATATATATATATATATATATATATGTACAGAGTTATGATATTAGGCTAGTGAGTGAATATCAAGTATTAGTTTAGGTATCAAGGTAATTAGTAAGATACCTAGGATACTATAGATTATGAGTAAAGATATAGGATACTCAATACCTAATAACTAGTATAAGCCTAGTATTACTCTAGGAACCTAACTACCAAGTACTTATGAACCTTAATCTTAGTATGAACATAGAATCAAGCTGTTGACCTATAAATGACTTGGAGACCTAGTATCAACTAGTATATCATGTTTATAATTCCAAACACTATTTTTGATTTGATATTCCTATTTAGGTCCTCGAGGTACTGTTACGAATACTGTTGACATTCCACACTAGATTCTAGGCGAGTACATTCTCTAATAGTTTCCTATATATGTTAGTTTCTATGTTACATGTATTTAGTGTAGTTATATTTGATTCCTGACACGATGTTACACGGATTGGTATATCCTGGATCCCGTCATGAGATGTTATTTCCTGTGGACCCTGTGCATGCCCTGTGATTCCTGTGCATGCATATACACCAATTCAAGTGAATGATGTCCCCCTGCTCTATGAATCCTGTGTTATAACGTATCATGGTTGGATCCGCTATACTAGTCAGGGGCGGGGAGTGTTAGTTAGATATTTGATCATGCCCTTACCCTGTGTATGATCATGTTCATGTCCATATGAGTGTTAATCATACACTACACGTAGGATTAACCAAACCAAATCCATGTGAAAGTTTCTAAGGCCGATCACATGTCGAAGCTAGTACTCACACACTTAGTTAGTTTACTATTTCCCCGATTCATGTATATGAGATTACATTACCCTGCTTATTTACATTCCCACATTTCCATTATCTATTCATATTTCTATTTTCTGTTATTATTTCATTATCTTATATTTCTTTACTGTTTACTGTTTCATAGTCTTTATCATTTATTTGGAACTGTTGTTAGAGGTGTGCTTCGCTCCAATCCTGACTGGATAATATTTTTTAAATGATTTAGATGATTGGTATCCTACACACTATGGACCTCAGGACGTAGTGGGTGTAGAGTTGGAGACGGTAGCTCAGGAGGAGCTGATACCAGTTGAGGGAGATGATCAGCTAGTCGTAGCTAGTTAGATATTTGTACTGGATTTGTTTCCAGCAGTTGATACATTTGGAGATGTTATTATTGATTACTTATATTTTTTGATTTAGCATAGCTAGACTCTTAGACTCATTATTTTGTGTGGAGATGTATATTCCAGACTTCACTTGGATTTCTCTTTATTATTATCATGTCATTTAGTTCATTGTGATTGAGTATTGATATTGCCATTATATTTTATCTTGTCCTCCGTATGGAGTTGAGATTATCTTTGACAGGTTATGATATATTATTATGAGATACTGATTGATAGTATTGTTGACCTATAACAACGTTCTACGTCGTGTTACGGGGTACGCTGGGCGTTGCTACGTACTCGTGCCCCGATCATCCTGGTACGGGTCGTGATACATTTTTAGTGGTGACTCATGCAAGTCTTCGAGGTCGCAATTAGTACGATATCGTGGTAGTGCTCAGACTTAGAGTACTATTACGAGCCTGCTATAGGATATAGGATATAGATGAATAATACTCAATCACAACTAGAAAAATTCCAATCTATTATTTTTTTTATTACATCTATTCTTCTTGTATAATTGTTTCTTAAATTAACTGTCCTTCTTTGATAATATTATCTTGTAACATATTGACTTCTTCTTGTTTTGATCTATCTTAGGATGCCACCGAAGACTAGATCCCGTCGTTCCGGAGCTGCCACCATTTGACCTTCTACTCGAACAACATGAGTTGTTCCTCCTACTTCACCTATCCGTGTGGGAGTTTCAGCATCTTTTGGTGGTCCTCCTCCTTCACCTATTCGGAGGATTATTCCAGCTACTTCTGAGGGTCTTCCTCCGGCACCTCCACCACCAGCTGATGTAGCGCAGATGTTTGCGTTATTCCGGGAGATGATGGAGGCTCAGAGGGCTCGGGCAGAGGCCCAGCAGAGGCAGGCCGAGGTGATGTAGCAGGGCATTGAGAATGCCCACCAGCTTGCTCTAGCTACAGTTGAGAGAGTAGTGCTTGCCCAGCCACAGGTTGCTCCGCATCAGCCCGCTCTGCAGCAGTCGAGGCCAGGTACCATAGTGGACTTCAAGATGATGCAGCCTCGGGAGTTCAAGGGTACGGAGGGATATTTTATGTGGATGATTGGCTGGAGGATATTGAGAGGGTCTTATGGATGGCCCAGATTCCAGAAATCTTGCATATTGAGGCGGCATGCAGTTAGTTGTTTGACATCACTCTCACCTGGTACCACACGGAGCCGAAGCTTACCACTCCGGGACTAACTTGGGAGTCTTTCAAGGAGCTTTTCAAGAAAAAATTCTTTCCCGATGTGGCTTTGAGTACCTTGGAGAGCCAGTTACAGGATCTAGTATATGGGAGTATATCCGTGGACGAGTATGTCGTGGAGTTTTATCGTCTGAGCTGGTTCGCGGATCCTATGGTGCAGAACCCAGTGGTGTGAGCTAGGAAGTTCAGGAAGAGTTTGATCAGGGAGATCAAAATACTTACTACTGGGCTTCATACTGCAACGTTTGAGGAGATTTTCGCAGAGGCCCAGACAGTAAAGGATGACTTGGAACTTAGGGCCAAGACAGGTAGAGACGTTTCGGGTGGTGCTGGTAGCAGTGCGGGACCGACCAAGCATCCCCAACTCCAGCAGAGAGTGTTCAAACAGCCGCAGTAGTGTTAAGCTCTAGTTCGGATACCAGTTCAGCAGGTGCCATAGCAGCAGCAGAGACCAGCTCAACAGGCTCCCACCTGTCACTTATATAAGAAGCCAGGCCATATCTGGGAGGTCTGTAGGAAGCGATTGGATGTTTGCCTATATTGTGGCACAGAGGGACATCAGATGAGGAATTGTCCCGTGTCTCTTCGTCATGCAGCTCAGGGAGCAGCTCCAGCTCAGAGGGCACCAGCGAGGACACCTGTAGTACAGCCGAGGGGACCACTTTCAACCCAGCAGCAGCGCTTCACCCAGCACCAGCAACAGAGTGGTGTGCCCCAGGGCAGGGCATTTGCTATGACGGTCGAGGAGACCGAGCCCGTCGGAGATATCATTAAAGGTTCCGTTCTTCTTGATTTTATTCCATCTTTAGCATTGTTTGATAGTGGTGCTTCTCATAACTTTGTATCTTTTGCTCTCAAGCATCATTTTGTAGCTGAATCTTTGGATAGGACTTGCAAGATCACGACTGGGGGAGGCATTATCCTGGTGAGTGATGTTTGTAAGGAGCAGAGATTTACATTGGGAGGCCAGGAGTTGAGTGTGTGTTTACTCATAATGCCACTTCCGAGTTATGACATTATACTCGGGATAGATTGGTTGAGTAGATACCATGCTAGTATAGATTGCAGAGAAGGTAGAGTTTTATTCAGACCGCCAGGAGAGCCAGAGTTCGAGTTCGCTAGAGGAACAACGGAGCAGAGTGATGGTGTCATCTGTGGAGTTATGGTGGAAGAAAATGAGTTGCCTCATCATTTGATAGGAGAGTTTATGGATATTTTTTCAGAAGAATTACTGGGGTTGCCGCCAGACAAAGATGTTAAGTTCTCTATAGACTTGGTGCCAAGAGCGGAGCTTATTTTGCAGCATGTTAATAGGATCGACAACAGTGAGATAGTGGAGATGAAGAAACAAGTGGATGACCTGCAAGATAAGGGGTTTATCAGATTCAATTATTCACCTTGGGGTACTCTGGTATTGTTTGTACAGAAGAAGGATGGATTGGTGCGCATGTACATCGATTACAGGGCTCTGAACAACCTCACTATCAAGAATAAATATCCGTTGTCGAGGATAAATGATCTCTTCGATCAGTTGAGCGGCGTGAAGGTATTCTCTAAGATAGATCTGAGGTCAGGCTACCACCAGGTAAAAATGAAGAACTCCAATATTCCGAAGATCGCTTTTCGGACTAAAAATGGTCAATATGAGTTCTTGGTGATGTCGTTTGGGTTGACCAATGCCCCGACGGTGTTCATAAACTTGATGAACAAGCTATTTCACTAGTACCTTGACAAGTTCATGGTGGTATTCATCGATGATATTCTGATCTACTCGAAGACACCAGAGGAGCATGAGGAGTACATACGGATTGTGTTGGAGACCCTCGTGAGGAGAAGATGTACGGGAAGCTGTCGAAGTGTGAGTTCTTCTTGGATCAGGTGGAGTTCTTGGGACATGTTGTGACTGGAGATGCGATTTCTATGGATCCAAAGAAGATTACGGCAGTTGAGGCATAGGCGACACCGAGCACAGTTGGAGAGATTCAGAGTTTCTTGGGTCTGGCAGGCTACTACAGAAAGTTTATACAGGATTTTTCCAGGATTGCTAAGCCTATGACCAGACTTACCAGGAAGAACGTAGAGTTTGTATGGACTGAGGAGTGCCAGACAGCATTTGATGAGTTGAAGAAGAGGTCGACGATAACTTATATTTTGACGTTGCCATCAGGGACAGGCGGATTTACTATCTATAGTGATACTTGGAGAAATAATTTGGGTTGTGTTCTGCAGCAGAATGGGAAGGTGATTGTTGATGTTTCTAAGCAATTACGACCTCATGAGAAGAACTACCCGACCCATGATTTGGAGTTGGCAGCTGTCATCTTTACACTTAAATTGTGGAAACACTAACTGTACAGAGGACGTATGTAGATCTTTATATACCACAAGATCTTGAAGTACGTGTTTACCCAGAAAGAGCTGAACATGAGGCAGAGACAGTGGTTGGAGCTAATGGAGGACTTCGACATATCATTGCAGAACCATCCAGGGAAGGCCAACGTAATTGTCGATGCCTTGAGCAGGTATCCGTTAGCTATGTTCTTGACGACAGATAGACACTTGTTGGCTGATTTGGAGAACTTGGGTATTGAAGTGGTGATTCCTCGCATGGAGATGCAAATATGGGGTTACATATACAGTTAGAGCTGATAGACATGATCAAGTCTGCACAGTATGAGGACGTGTCTCTGAGGAGCATCAGGGCATAGGTTTAGGCCGGATTGGTAGATGTGTAAACCCCCTTAATTTTTTTCTTTATTAAATTATAAGTAGAATTATTATATTGATCTTAGATTTAGTAATTACAATATTTCATATATATATATATATATATATATATATATATATATATATATATATATATATAAAGTTAGCTTAAGCCATTTACAAATTTCCATCTAGTGTTATTACATTTATTTCTTTAAAAATTTAATTTCTAGTCCACTTGTCCTTTCCATTTCAAGTCTTATATAATTACTTATGAGAGTTCTTATTGAGTTGGTTGGCAAATTAATTTCTCATGGGCCTAAATATAAATTTAGGGCCACTTGTCCACTTTCTATTTCTTGATTTCTTTATGAGTGCTCATGTGAGTTTATGAAACAAACTAAGTTTTCTTGAAGGACCTAAATGAAAACTCTAGTCCATGAGTCTACCTCCTATTGAATGTCATCATTTGATTTTTGTTATGGCTCCCATTTGGAACCATTTGCTAACGTGAGCCTAAGACACACATTGTGCTAATGTGAGCCAACTTTGCTTGCTAGTGTGAGCAAATTTGCTTGGTAGAGTGGGGGTTGTGTTGTGTGTGTGATTTCTTTATAGGTTTGCATGGTCCTGTACAGCCGGTCCTATACTTAACCAAATCTCTTGTGAACCAAAACCCTCAACATCCGACCGTTCATCCCCTCCCTCTTCCTCCTATAAATTCATCCCTCCATCATTTCATGCCAGAACACAACCCTAGCGGCCACCCTAGTTTGAACCTCCACTGAAGCTTCCTCTTCGCCGGTCGTCGACTCGAGATAGGAACTCGCCGAGCACCGACGAATCCCAGGCGAGCTTCCTCTCCCGACTGTGTCGTCGTCGACAGCCCCTCAGCACCGTTCGTCGTGACTCGCAGCTGCACATCTGCCACGATGTAGCAGGCTTCTTTCTTGTTCTCGGCTTGGTCGTCGGCGTCGTTCACGAACCGGCAATGGCTTGTCACCGCCAGTACTGTGCAGCCTCCCCGTCGATGTGATCAGTTGACCCTCGAGTCGAGCCCGGTCAAAACTTTCCTATCTGGGCATCTTCGCTCGCAAGAGGGCACCAAGCTCCTCCTTTTCCGTTGGTACTCTTTCTCCCTCCCTCTACCTTCCTTTAAAACTTGTATCCTCTTTCCATGCCAAGTTCTAGCAGTATGAATATAGTTGTAGGTATGTAATATAGCTCTTGTAGGTTTCCATGTGGGTGGTAGTGGTCAGTGAGAGATTGGTGAAGGAAACATGGTGTAGCTCTTAATGCCAATGAAAAGAAGAAACAATAATGTAGTGTAGCATATTTTTGTGTACAAACAGTGCAGACGAACATCACCCACTAGGTAAACTCATCCCCCCTAAAGCTTAGGTACTTATCTCTCCTACTTGTTTTTTTCCATAGTTTTCATATGTAGAAGAGTAAGTAGAATGACATGAGTAGGCATAGCTATTGGTAGCAGCAACCTTTTTTTTCCATTAATGTATACATGTTATCTAACATATGGGTTAAAAGATAGATTGTTAGTAGGGATGTTTCTTTTATCCCTGCAAAACTTATGTGTGTATGATGACAGTGGAGTGTTGAGTCGGACTTGGCAAAGGATTCCTTCCGGCTAGGTGTTTATAGATGCATGTGACTGTAGAGAATTATTTTTATATTTGTATTGACCTTTTGTGGTCAAAAGAAAGCTACTATGATGATACTTGTGAGGGTGACTAGATGTCTGAAGAATGTTGTGAGGAATCATGGAGTAGAACAAGACGAATGGGTTATGAATGCACTAAACTTGTGTTGAAATCTGGCAAACAGAGGATTGAGGTTGAATAAGTTTATGATCCAGATATATAAAGCAAACAGAGGACTGAGGTTGAATAAGTTTATGATCCGGATATATATGATTGGGGAACCACAACTAATTACATATTTGGATATTCATGTTTTAGTTAGGAGAATACTGTGATTCTTTTGTTCTGTCGATTTTATTTTAATTGGTGTATGAATAGAAGAAGAAAGAAAATAGAAAATAATGAGGAATCAAGCTCGGAACTATGTATGGGTGACAATGTATATTTAATGATAAAATGGATATTATGAAAGGTTAGTGTAAAATATGTGTACATTAGACTCGCCATAAATAATATGATAACTGGAATGAATATGTGTCGAAAATTAGAACAAAGCGATTGGGTGTATTATGAAATGTTTTAAGGACTGTTTGGGGTCAGTATGTTCAAAGTTAAAATGTGTAGCTCCCATTGAAGCAATAGTATTTTAGCCTTGAACCCTAACTTAGTTATATACTTAGTTTATTATAGTAAGTTTTTAATATGATAATTTAGCATTAATTAATTCCTAATTTATTCTCTAGGTTTCTTTGGTACTTTGGACTCAGGTTCTATACCAGCTTTATCTTCTTGCCAGCTTTCGGACCCAGTCACGTATACATTTCTTTAAATACTGCAACTGCATTTACATTATTTTTTGTTGAACGATGTTGCGCGTCAATGATCACTTGGGTGCAGTCGGTGTTGGCCGATTATGCGTGACTTAATATTTAGACGGTGAACCCCTTATTTGAGAGATACCCCAATCTCTCGTATGCCCATGACACATATATGACACAAAGAGTTTCATGTATGGACGCAAACTCTTGTACTGATTGATCACTGGTACAATCGAGATGCGTGACGACATCATATATATATATTATGATCTTGACTCAGGAGTATGAGCTGAACATGTCATGGTGCACGACAGATACAACAACATTGGGTGGGGAAGACACTCACTAGACGTATAGGCTATATTTACACTTTCCTTTGTAACCCGCCATCTCCGTCGGAGTACCAGGTATGACGACCATTGATTTAGTATTATGAGAGAGAGATGGCCTCTGGTGTCCACGACGCTATATTATATTTAGGCCTCTATTTCTTCCAAGGAATTATGCCGATCCCATTTAGCCTACAGCTCATGCGTCGAACGCGGTTCACATTGCATTTATACTTAGCTTGGTACACCCTTATTTATTGTATTATTTTTACATCATTAGTGGCATGTTTCTATGTATCTTGTTATGTCCCTCTGAGAACCCGGTTCCTTTCCAGGCTTGCTGAGTTGGTTGTAGAGTTTTGCTGGTTTGTTGATAAGTAACCATTATATTACAGGTATATACTCTTCCGTAGTGTGTGTGTGTGTGTGTGTATATATATATATATATATATATATATAAAATTTTATTTTGGTATTTCATATATGCTTGATTGCGTAGTATTTGTAGATTCATTTATTTCTTTCGAGTCTATTCGGACAAGTATGATTATTAGGCTGCAGACTAGTACTTATATTTCCTTTCTTTATGTTCTTGTCATGTGGATTGAGATATAAATATGATATAAAATAACTACAAGAATATAGGACAGCTTATACGCATTCTAGTTGAACTAAAGTCCACTTGAATACGTAGCTGGCCATTGCCACGTGGCCTGGTTCCAGGTATTTTGGGACCGGAGCGTGACAAGATAATTTCACCATTTCTGAGGATGGTTCTTTGCGGTACGGTGCTAGATTATATGTGTTGAACGGGGATCTGAGAGAGAAAGTGTTGCAGAAAGTGCATCGTTCTCAGTACTCTATGCATCCAGGTGCCAACAAGATGTATAAAGATCTGAGGGAGCACGTCTGGTGGTATGGTATGAAGCGGGAGGTGGCAAGCTTCGTATCCAGATGCTTAGTGTGCCAGCAGGTGAAAGCTGAGAGACATAGGCCAGGAGATCTACTTCAGTCATTACCCATTCCAGAGTGGAAGTGGGAGCACATTACTATAGATTTTGTGTCCGAACTTCCACGATCTCCAGGAGAAAAAGACGCAATTTGGGTCATCGTAGACAGGTTGGCCCAATCGGCCCACTTTTTGCTATTTAAAGTGGATTTGTATATAGAGAAGCTGGCAAAAATGTATGTGAGGCAAATCGTCAGGGTAACCGCTTCACATCCCACTTCTGGAGGAGTTTGTAGGCTAGCTTGGGCACCCAGCTCAAGTTTAGTACTACATATCATCCTTAGACAGATGGGCAGTCAGAGAGGACTATTCAGACTCTAGAGGATATGCTTCACACATGTGTGTTAGATTTCAAGGGTTCGTGGGAGGATCATCTTCACCTGGTAGAGTTTGCTTATAACAATAATTACCATGACGGTATAGATATGTCACCATTTGAGGCTCTATATGGACGGAGATGTCGCACTCCCTTGTCTTAGGACGATGTTGGAGAGAGAGCTTTATTGGGGCCTGAGATGGTTGTAGATGCAACTAAGAAGGTCAAGATGATCAGAGATAGACTTCGGGTGGCATAGGACAGACGGTAGCATTGGGCCGATAGCTACCGGAGGCCTTTGTTATTTGAGGTATATAATTTAGATTTTGTTTGTGATTATTTTATTTTAGATCGAGTGACAAGGCCTTGTTTTGTTCTAGGTTGTCGATCTTGTGTTCCTGCAGATTTCTCCGACATGGGACACGATTTGCTTTTGTGGAGACATGAAGCTTAGTCCACGATACATCGAATCCTTCGGTATTCTTTGTAATACCCCGTTCTGCTCAAGCGGACTGTCGATTCAAACGGCAAAAGTGCAATGTCCCAACCCACTTTGCTCAGACGAGAATACTCGTTTGAGGCAAAGGATATCCAGTCTTGGTCCCTACAGGAGTTCGACTTAGGCTTTCAGAGGCTCGCTCGGAGCAACGCTCAACTGTGGCAAATCATCGCTAAGGTGGGTGGCTACGGTGAACTTGTCTTTGCTTAGCTAGCACACTTAGAAAATATGGAACAATACATGCTAGTCGCTAGGTGAATCACCCCCTGCATGCTAATAAGAATATAACGCACCTAGCTAAGGGAATAATCCCAACTTGTACTGCTTGTGTTAGAACATGGAAATGAAAGATTGCTTATTTTTAGACCTTCGCATGCTACATTTTCCTTGAGCAACTGGACCCTGCTATGCCTCGATAGAACGATACGGACATTACATACTTCGTTGTGCACTGCTATGCCTCGATAGATAGTTATATACATGCTCTTCTTAGTGCACTGTTCACTCAGTTACACTGCACGACTCTAGATCATGTCGCTCGAAAAGTCTCCGTACGATTTCACTACTCGACTTGCCTTCGGGCCCGAGCTAATGTTAATGCTTATGTTGTACAAATGCATGCTTGCCTGCTTATGTATTGCCTTGATTCAGAGCTTGTCTTATAATTGCATGCCAATATCTAATGTGAATGCTATCTTGCCTTATTTTTATCCAAACCACCGGAAGACTATCTAATAGTCGTTCCGTGAAAGTATGAACACTGAAAGTATCCAGGACCGTTAGGTCGCTAAGGCAATCCCTGAACCAGGGGAACACATCCATGTCAAGTTGCATCTGAATAATGAATCATGGATTTGTCATATCAACTTGTGTGAAATTCATAACCAATGAACCACTGAGTCAGAAATGAACTGGGATGGCTTGTAGAGAGGATCATGACCTGCGCCTACAACCATTATCGTTTACTCAGAATAATGAAAGAATAACATAAACTCATTCATTCAGTCGCGGACGCTTGTGCACAAGTTTGATCTTCTCGGCCGGGACGCCGGGGCACCGGGACCGATCCGGCCTAGGGGGAAGATCCGGTAGTCGCGCTAGTTTGTTCCTATCACGGATAAGTTTGGTTGGGTTGCCGAGGCATCGGGACCACCGTCTTATTGTGACTGTCCATAAATGGCTACGCCAATGACTCTTGTGCATTCATGATCATACTCGCTTAGCGGCAATCCGTGTGCGAGTCATTGCATTGCATCTATGAATCTGAATCCAAGTGTCCTGATAAAAGAATAATGAATCTGTGAATCATTCCTGAATCTGAGAAATAAGTATACTTGTGTTCCATGAATTAAATAGAAGAACTCGTACACCCGATATGAAATCTCGCCTGAGATACTTATGTTTGCATATGCTAATATTTGAATGTTTATATATGCTCGTGCATGAATTAACTTGGTTTGCCTTGGACAGGGAAGGACAAGTTGGTAAGTTGGTAAGTTTCACCGTGTTTTCTCCTATATCGCATGGCATACTGCCACACGAGTTAGGCTTTTCATATATGCCATGAAACTGATCCTAAGGCACAACTAGAAAGACAACATAATAGATGGTGAAAGGAACCTATATTACGTGTTTGGTTTGGTCGAGCGGATGAGTAGCCTCCCCACCAGTGCATTCAATGTACTAATAATCCACTAGATCGTTTGCAGGGTACAGAAGAACCTCATTCGTGCGTGCTAAGGCGTGGAGTTCACTCCGGAGCCTTGGAGCGCTGCGTCCGAAACTGATGCACATATACAAGATATAATGTTGGAACATCATCTGAACATCGCCTATACA
This sequence comes from Iris macrosiphon, assembly GCA_036927795.1. NCBI lineage: Eukaryota > Viridiplantae > Streptophyta > Magnoliopsida > Asparagales > Iridaceae > Iris > Iris macrosiphon. Next base: position 41,319,702 of record JAYESA010000001.1, on the reverse strand, counting down.
TCATTCCACAAATGTAGCCACTTGGCACGCTTTTATGTTTCAGAGATAGAGTGCTCGAGCGACTTATAATCTCGGCTATACCTGTAACACTTGTTTTAATATGAATAAATGAGTTGCCTTACTTCTATACTTGTGTTATTCAATCTTTATTTCCGCTATTGTCGACTTAGTGAACTCTTACCGATCGCCTATGCGTTTATAATTCCGCTGCACTAGGATAATTTGTGCGACTCTGTGGCTCAGATCTCTTATCGCCATCCATTGAACCATGGCCTTGCACGGGCGCGGTTCATGCTTGTGCGGCATCACCCTCTGATGGGTCAAAGCGATCGTCCTGCGGGAGCGCTGGCGCAGTCATTCTCGCCCAGCGGGGACGGCCGATTATCCTGCAGTAGATCGGGGCATGACATATTGGTATCAGAGCTTGGCTTATACGCCTTTGGACTTTGTTTCGATTATCTCAGTTTCGAAAGCTCGTTTGTGGGTTATGTGCACACTCTCTCTCAATGTCCCAAATGGAATGTTCCAACAATGAGTCTAAATACTTTCAAAATGTGCATTTGAATGGTATGATTGCTTGTATGAAATTATGTTGCAAGGGCCTTTGTGCCGACCTGTGCTAGACCCTTTGGGGAACAGACTCGTGCTAAGATTTATATGATATATCCGAACCATATGCCTGTACCTGTTTATCCAACTGGTTAGTACGAAATCCAATATTGTCTGAATGATTTGCTATGCACACAGCCTTTCGGCTAAGTTGGGTTGTGTTCAGTATCGCGCACTAAAGACCCTTTGGTGCAAGCCAGTTACAACGAGATTTGGATATCGTTCAGGAATAAGACAAGTCAGACTTAGACTGGTAACCGATAGAAACATTCTCGAATTTATCGCTTAGGCAAATATAAGAGAATAGTACATGGATTTTAAGAAATAACTAGAACGGTATTTCGTGTTGGAAGACACAAATCGAATATAGTTGCTTGGATGACTATCAATCCAGAATATATATATATATATACATATATATATATATATATATATATATATATATATATATATATATATATATGAGACTAGATTTTATCAGGCGGAACCTGAGTATCGTGCAAGAATTTGAGGAACGAGTTGGTGAATAATCTAACGATAATGCGAGCACCGATTAAGGATTTGATGGAATGACTCGATTCTGAGTGGTGGATGAATCATATAGAAAAGTCCAAACGAATTCAGAGGTCTCGTGCGATAATTGAACTGAGCAATTTGGGAATGTGCTTGGACCAACTATAAGGCTTATATCGAATAGGAATTCATAGAAATGAAAATCGGTATCCTGACTAAGAAAAACTGGTTGAAAATTAAGAATCGTGCGAGCGATTTTAGATTGAAACAAACAGGTTAAAACTTGAATAGAATATCGCTCAAATAAGTTAACCAGAGAATGGATATTTGACTTCGGAATATAAAATTTGACTTGGTATCGATAATTGGAAGATAGCATGGATTGATACAAGCAAAGAAAATATTGTGTTTCTACGAATGATATAAGCAATAACGAATTTTACTTGGAGTTTAGAAGAACGAACTCGATATATTGAACGTATTAGAAATGGATGGACTTGGGCTTGAATATTTGAAACTACTTGCTTGAGGAATGCTCGAATTGAGATTCTAAAAAATTTCAAACGGTAACATTGAAGTTGGATGATTTTACTAGACGAATCATAATCACTACATGAACGAAGATGACTTGATGGATTATATATATATAACTTGGATGAAGCAAAAGTAAAATGAATAAGGTGTCTCTATCGTGCCGAAGCTAACCATACTGTTCAAATGTTCTTGTCTTGTGCAAGCGTAGTTCTATGCTTGTACATGCGTCACATCCGGGTTAGAACGATTATACAGCGGAAGTGTTGACGTGGTAATCCTACGCCCAACGAGGGTGATCGAACTAGCGGGAGACCAAAGCGTGACAACTGAATGATCATCTTGACTTTTGGTTCGACACGATAAGACGAATTGGAAATACAGTGAATCGAAAGAGAGTTTGAGGATAAGTTAGCCTAAAATCTGAAATAAATCACGCTTGATGGTTTCGTGAACGGATACGTAAATCAGATTGAACGAATTGGAGTTAAACTAAAGTTTTAGAATCGAATCTTGGCTTAGTGGACTAGACTTGGAATGTATTGGGATTCTATCAAAATATGTTTGGAGGGATAGACTGTGCAAATCACTAGGCTTGTCCTGTAACTTGGATATATCATGAATTTTTGAATGGACTCGTCCCCCGTGGCAAACAAACGTGTTATTGAGAGTAGAAAAAATCTGTACTCGATGTCTAAAAATCTGAGTGAAACGAGCTTGGGTAGAATACCCCGTGTAAATGAACAATGGTTTAACCCTAGGAATTGGGGCGAGCATCGTGCGACAAATTTGGACGATGTATCGTATGCTTGAGCCTGTACCTATGACCTTGTGAGCTGACCTAGCAATTAGGCAGACAACCCAGTGCCGAGTGAATGAACCTGTGCTACCTACTTTACTATATTGCTTGTATTAAGCATCACAACTGGGGCAGCAAGACTTAGGGTTAGACTTGGGAACGATAACACGTGCTAAGTTGACCCGAATGGATGGACGCTAGTCGGTAGCGAATAGATTGTGCTTAACGGTAGTGCAAATACCTGAGATTGAGTTAGAATGAAAATGATATGGGATTTGATTGACCCTGTTGGGAGTGTCCTTGTGAATCATAAAATGAAAACCCTTGAGATTTTCGCAAGTAGTTTGTCCGATTTTACTATCTCTAAGTTTGGTTGAATGCATATGTTTGAGGGACGCCTTGAACGTGTGTACTATCCAAGACTAAAAGAGATGTGAAAATCAAGTGCTAAGACTTCGCTATCGTTGAGTTGGTTGACATGCATATGCTTGAAATGCTTCAAATATGTGCACGATCCAGACTCGTGATATGCTAATTTCGATGCTAGTGCAAGTGAATATCCACCTGAACAAGCATAACGACTTGGATAAGTTTGCCCTAGCCATAGATCGCTATCCAAGATCGATTAAAATATACCTCGTGTTAAGAAACATGTCCCGCGCTAAGGCGCAATAAAGACTAACTCAGTATACACCAACACGGCGTAAGCATCGAGTAGGGGATTGTGTTCTAATGGATCTAGTGGTACCGATTGCTACGCTTGGATAGATTCCATAATGCGATAGTACGACCTGCCCTCAGTAAGTCTCGAGGACGAGACTTTTTCTGAGTGGTGTATGATGTAACACCCCGTTCCGCTCAAGCGGACTGCCGATTCAAACGGCAAAAGTGCAATTTCCTGACCCGCTTTGCTCAGGTAAAAATACTCGTTTGAGGCAAAGGATATCCAGTCTTGGTCCCTACAGGAGTTCAGCTTAGGCTTTCAGAGACTCGCTCGGAGTAACGCACAACTGTGGCAAATCATCGTTAAGGTGGGTGGCTACGGTGAACTTGTCTTTGCTTAGCCAGCACACTTAAAAATATGGAACGATACATGCTAGTCGCTAGGTGAATAATCTCCTGCATGCTAATAAGAATATAATGCACTTAGCTAAGGGAATAATCCCAACTTGTACTGCTTGTGTTAGAACATGGAAATAAAATATTGCTTGTATTCAAACCTTCGCATACTACCTTTGCCTTGAGCAACTGGACCCTGCTATGCCTCGATAGAACGATACGGACATTACATACTTCGTTGTGCACTGCTATACCTCGATAGATTGTTATATACATGCTCTTCTTAGTATACTGTTTACTCGGTTACACTGCACGACTCTAGATCATGTTGCTCGAAAAGTCTCCGTACGATTTTACTACTCGGCTTACCTTCGGGCCCGAGCTAATGTGAATGCTTATGTTGTACAAATGCATGCTTGCCTGTTTATGTATTGCCTCGATTCAGAGCTTGTCTTATAATTGCATGCCAATATCTAATGGGAATGCTATCTTGCCTTGTTTTCATCCAAACCACCGAAAGACTATCTAATAGTCGTTCCGTGAAAGTATGAACACTGAAAGTATCCGGGACCGTTAGGTCGCTAAGGCAATCCCCGAACCAGGGGAACGCATCCATGTCAAGTTGTATCTGAATAATGAATCATGGATTTGTTTGTCATATCAACTTGTGTGAAATTCATAACCAATGAACCACTGAGTCAGGAACGACCTGGGATGGCTTGTAGCGAGGATCATGACCTGTGCCTACAACCATTATCGTTTACTCAGAATAATAAAAGAACAACATGAACTCATTCATTCAGTCGCGGACGCTTGTGCACAAGTTTGATCTCCTCGGACGGGGCAACGGGGCACCGGGACCAATCTGGCCTAGGGGGAAGATCCGGTAGTCGCGCTAGTTTGTTCCTAGCACGGATAAGTTCGGTCGGGTTGCCGGGGCATCTGGACCACCGTCTTATTGCGACTATGTCCATAAATGGCTACGCCAGCGACTCATATGCATTCATGATCATACTCGGTTAGCGGCAATCCGTGTGCGAGTCATTGCATTGCATCGAATCTGAATTCAAGTATCCTGATAAAAGAACAATGAATCTGTGAATCATTCCTGAATCTGAGAAATAAGTATACTTGTGTTCCATGAATTAAATAGAAGAACTCGTGCACCCGATATAAAATCTTGCCTGAGACACTTATGTTTGCATATGCTAATGTTTGAATGTTTATATATGCTCGTGCATGAATTAACTTAGTTTGCCTTGGACAGGGAAGGACAAGTTGGTAAGTTGGTAAGTTGGTAAGTTTTGTCGTGTTTCCTCCTATATCGTACGGTGCATTGCCACACGAGTTAGGCTTTTCATATATGCCATAAAACTGATCCTAAGGCGCAACTAGAAAGACAACATAATAGATGGTGCACGAAACCTATATTACGTGTTTGGTTTGGTCGAGCGGGCGAGTAGCCTCCCCACCAGTGCTTTCAATGTACTGATAATCCACTAGATCGTTTGCACGGTGCAGAAGAACCTCGTTCGGTGTGGATGCCTCCTTCGTGCGTGCTAAGGCATGGAGTTCACTCCGGAGCCTTGGAGCGCTGCGTCCGGAACTGATGCACATATACAAGACATAATGTTGGAACATCATCTGAACATCGCCTATACATCATTCCACAAATATAGCCACTTGGCACGCTTTTATGTTTCAGAGAGAGAGAGTGCTCGAGCGACATGTAATCTTGGCTATACGCCGCCTGTAACACTTGTTTCAATATGAATAAAATGAGTTGCCTTACTTCTATACTTGTGTTATTCAATCTTTGCTTCCGCTATTGTCGACTCAGTGAACTCGTTACCGATCGCCTATGCGTTTATAATTCTGCTGCACTCGGACAATCTGTGCGACTCTATGGTTTAGATCTCTTACCGCCAGCCATTGAACCATGGCCTTGCATGGGCGCGGTTCACGCTCGTGTGGCATCACGCCCGAATGGATCAAAGCGATCGTCCTGCAGAAGTACTGGCACGATCATTCTCGCCTAGCGGGGACGACCGATTAGCCTGCGGGAGATCAGGGCATGACATTCTTGAGAGGGTTGGTGTAGTGGCCTATCGACTAGACTTTTTGCCTGCACTAGAGGGCATTTATAATATATTTCATGTGTTGCATCTGAGATGATACGTGGCAGACCATTTTCACAAATTGGATCACTCGGAGATCGAGGTGGTCCCGACTCTCAGTTATCCAGACCAGCTAGTGGAGATTCTCGATCGCAAGAAGAATATGCTACAAAACCAGACGATTCCGTTGATACGTGTCGCATGGAGGCATCAATCTCCAGGTGAGTCAACCTGGGAGAGGGAGGATGAGATGCGCTAGCGATAACCCTACCTTTTTGAGTCATGAGGTAATTTCTTCCTTTCTTGTTGTGATTGTTTTGTGCTAGTGCTAACTTTGTCTTCTAATTTTGAGGACGAAATTATTTTAAGGAAGTAGAATTTGTAACCACATATTACCACTAGAGGGGTATTTTGGTCATTTGATATTTATTGATGAATTATATTAGTAAAAATATTTATTATTGTTGTTAGTATTATTTATTATTTATTTGTAATTGTTGGGCCTTTGTATTAGCTAGTTAGTTTGGACTAGTACATGGACCTAGTTAGCATCCAACATGTTGGATCTATGACCCAATTTGTTAGTCATGACATGGTTAGCTTCATAATTAATTAGAATTAGTTATATGATAGAATATTCCCTCTCATTAGAGTTATACCCTTTCTTAATTAATTAAGAGAGGCTTGGAGAACAGACATGAACCCACAGAAATCTTTAGAAGCTTGTAGAAGGGCCTAGTGGATTCACCAACCTTCCCAAACCTATCCAATGTGCCCCCCCCCCCCTTAGGCTAGGAAGAGAAAGAAACTCATTAGTCCATTCATTTCATTTCATTGCCAATTCCTTCTTCTTTCCCAAGCAACCCATTATCCACCAAATTCCACCCAATCCATACCCATTTCCAATCCATTTCACCATCAAGGAGGCCTATGAACTTGCAGGACACAAGGAGATCTAGTGGAGGGGTGATTGCAAGGAGATCGTGTCATTCTTCGTGTCCACTTGAAAGAATTCATTGGAAATCAATCTTTCAATAGTTATAATCCATATTTCTCTTCAATTCTATGGTTAATTTATAGTATTGGACCTATAGGAACATCCTCAAGGCTAAAGACTACCCATAGGAAGAATAATTTGGTTATATTAGGCTTTATTGTGATAGTTACATTGAGTTTTGTGTCCAAATTAGGGAAAATTTAAATTTGAGACACCAAATATTTATTATTTGGTTATTTGGGTTCATTTGAACTTGTATGGATATTATGAGGGTAGCTACGTATCCATAATTGTATATGAGTAGATCGTATCATGATACACCATGATACGGAGTGAATTTAGAATGTCCATTTTTAATTGTATTTCTATACCTCAACTTCATATATATTCATTTGTATTGCCTAATGTTACTCTATTCTAATTATATTTTATATATTAGAAGTGTTCAATTCATGGTTGGGTTAATTTGGAGGATTTGGGAGGAGTATCACATGATACTTGATACTAATCAAGTGTTTGAGGAATTGCCTAATCAAGTATATATTAAAGTGTATATTTATATGTATAGGTGTATATATATTCTTAAGTGATGTATTACCTGTATATGTGAGGTCTGTGATGGTTCAAGTGAGTATGTACTCGTGTGTGTGTGTGTGTGTGTGTGTGTGTGTGTGTGTGTGTGTGTGTGTATTGTTGTTAAAAGGATCTGTGAAGGGGAGCAACTTCTATGTGCTCGGGTACTGTGAGTAACACTTGTGTTACACTACATAGTGCAGTGAGCATGTTTGAGCTCGGTGCTCATGGGTGCCTGCTATCACTGTGGTGTAACACATGCGAGCACTGCACAGTGCAGTAGGGAAGCTATAAGAGGGGATGAGTTGCAGTATTGTGGTTGAGCAAAGGTGGATGGAGTGCAACCTGTGCATAGTTGTATTTGTCTGCTGTGAAGTATTGAGGGTGAGTATTACCTGATTTATGTATCAGTGGGATATCCAGGTTTCAGGGTTGCATTAAAGTGCAGGGGTTATTTTGATTACAGACAAGTGTGCATCAGAGGACAAACAACAATGGGTGAGGAGAGAAATCTCTAGGTCTGTTGTCCAATTGACTGAGAGTGTTTCAGATTTATGCAGTGGGGGCAGTCAGCACTTACGTTCAGGTGAGTCAGTTGGGTGTACAAGAATTCAAATACTGAGAGGTAGCTTTGCACAGACTACAGTGCAGTTGTGTAGATAGATAGGGAATGTCTGGTTGTTTGTTGAGCTATTAAACTCGAGCAATATGTGTTGGCATATCAGTATGCACATATAAGCAGATTTTGGGGGCAACAACAACAACAAGTTCAGAGTTGAGTTTAGGTATGTGAGAGTTATTTAGGGAAAGTGTAGTTGAGTAGTGAGGTATGTATGTCTAGAATATATATGATACCTAACTAACATTAATACCAAGAACTAAGGTATGGATAAGATCAAGTCTAGATTTAGCTAAGATTATGTGGGTATCAGTTAGAGTGTGATATGTAAGCTTAGGATTTTGGTACCCTTGATTATTGAGTCAGTGCAGGATAATACTTAAATAATAAGTTATTGGTTATATATATATATATATATATATATATATATATATATATATATATATATATATATATATATAGTTAGAGTTATGATATTAGGCTAGTGAGTGAATATCAAGTATTAGTTTAGATATCATGGTAATTATTAAGATACCTAGGATACTATAGATTATGAGTAAAGATATAGGATACTCAATACCTAATAACTAGTATAAGCCTAGTATTACTCTAGGAGCCTAACTACCAAGTACTTATGAACCTTAACCTTAGTATGAACCTAGAATCAATGTGTTGACCTAGAAATGACTTGGAGACCTAGTAATCAACTAGCATATCATGTTTATAATTCCAAAATACTATTTTTGACTTTATATTCCTATTTAGGTCCTCGAGGCACTGTTACGGATACTGTTAACATTCTACACCAGATTTTAGGCGAGTACATTCTCTGATAGTGTCATATATATGGTAGTTTCTATGTTACATGTATTTAGTGTAGTTATACTTGATTCCTGACACGATGTTACACAGATTGCTATATCCTGGATCCTGTTATGATATCTTATTTGTTGTGGACCCTGTGCATGCCATATGATTCATGTGCATGTATAGACATCGATTCAAGAGAATGATAGCCCCCTACTCTATGAATCATATGTCGTAATGTGTCATGGTTTGATCTACTATACTAGTCAGAGGTAGGAAATGTTAGTTAGATATGTGATCATACCCTTACCCTATGCATGATCCTGTGAATGTCCCTGTGAGTGTTAATCATATACTACACGTATGATTAACCAGACCAAATCCTTGTACAAGTTTTCAAGTCGATCACATGTCGAAGCTAGTACTCACACACTTAGTTTACTATTTTCCTGATTCCTGTATATAAGATTACATTGCCCTGCTTATTTACATTCCCTCATTTCCATTATCTATTACTATTTTTGTTTCCTTCTCTTATTTAATTATCTTGTATTTATTTACTATTTACTGTTTTATAGTCTTTATCATTTATTTGGAACTGTTGTTAGATGTGTGCTTCGCTCCAATCCTGACTGGATAATTATTTTCAGATGATTTAGAGGATTGATATCCTACACACTATGGACCTCAGGACGTAGTGGGTATAGAGTTGGAGATGGTAGCTCAAAAGGAGCTGATACCAGTTGAGGGGGATGATCATCTAGTCGTAGCTAGTTAGATATTTGTACTGGATTTATTTCCAGCAGTTGATACATTTGGAGATGTTATTATTGATTACTTATATTTGTTGATTAAGCATAGCTAGACTCATAGACTCATTATTTTGTGTGGAGATGTATATTCCAGACTTTACCTGGATTCTTTTATATTATTATCGTGCCATTTAGTTCATTGTGATTGAGTATTGATATTGCCATTATATTTCATCTTGTACTCCGTATGAAGTTGAGACTATCATTGACAGGTTATGATATATTGTTGTGAGATGTTGATAGATAATATTGTTGACCTAGAACAACGTTCTACGTCGTGTTATGGCGTAGGTTGGGCGTTGTCACGTACTCGTGCCCTGATCATCCGAGTACGGGTCATGACAAGCACACCTCATTCTGAACACCGTTAGGAGTATATTGCTATACAGTTATGTCTTTCGGTTTAAAGAATGCAGGAGAAACATATCAACGAGCCATGAGCACGAACTTTCATGAGCATTAATGGAAGACAGTAAAATACTTTGTGGACGATATTACAGTTAAGAGTCATCTTAAAGACGATCACCTTCAAGATCTAAAGACGGTGTTCGACTTAATGTGCCAACACCAGCTCAAGATGAATCCGACCAAGTCTTTCCTGGGAGTCTCCAGTGGCAAGTTTCTCGAATTTTTTTTAACTTCCAAAGGTATCCATCTTGACCCTAATAAGGTCAAGGCCATCCTTGAAATACGTCATCCGCGTAACCTCAAAGAACTTCGTAGATTACAAGGTCGACTGGCTCTCAGGACGATATCAGCCATTTACCCAGCTTATAAAGAAAGGAGTAGCGTTTGTGTGGAACAAGGCATGCCAGCGAGCATTCGACGACAACAAACAATACCTTACAAACCTGTCAGTTCTGGTGGCCCCAATTGTAGGAAGACCCTTTTTGTTGTATGTTCAAGCAATGGATCATTCCTTTGGAGCTCGACTTGCACAGAAAAGCAATGAAGGACACGAACAAACTATCTACAACCTCAGTCATATGTTGGTCGATGTCGAGCACAAGTATAATTATGTAGAGAAAGAGTGCCTCGCCTTGTTGTTTGCCATTCAAAAGATACGTCACTATGTGACGTGTCAAACAATCTACGTCATATTCAGAGTAAATCCCCTCCAGATGCTGATGACTAAACCGAGTACGCTCATTTCTTGCCTGGCTACCTAGGCAATGTTATTGTCCCCGTATGACATGATATATGTTCCATAAAAAGGGATCAAGGGCCAAGCGTTAGCTGATTTCTTAGCAGCTCACCTAGTACCAGAAACTCAAAGCTATATAACGATATTCTAGATAAAGTTTGGAGTCTGATATGGCAATGGGAGATCATACTTGGCAACTATTATTGATGGTGCATCAAGAATAGGGTCTAAAGGCAATATCGTCGCTGGTTTAGGGATAGTCATCGTCTCTCCAGACAAGTTATTGATTCATCTTGCATACTCCCTCAGACAACCTTGTTCTAACAATGTAGCATAATACAATGCTCTACTGATTGGTCTCTAGTTAGCCAAACAGTTGGACGTATAATACCTCGAAGCCTATGGAGACTCTAAATTAATAGTTAATCAAGTTAGAGGGGAATATGAAGTTCGGCATGAAGACCTTATTCCCTTTTATCAAGCTACAATGAGCTAGCTTCGACTTTCATGGAATTCTTTATCGAGCATGTGTCTCGGTTACAGAATATGGAAGCATATGCCATCGCCAGTTTAGCACCTTGCTGGTCATCCCTCTTAAAAGATAACATTTGGTCACAGTGACGGGTTGAGAGCTATTTTGTGACAATAATAATCTGCAAATCGAATATAGCCTCGCCATAAAGTCAACCTCTAATGATGAAGATTGGAGATACCCTTTCATAGACTATACGGCTTACGGGATTCTTCCAGATGATCCAAAAGGAGATACCTCTATTAAAAGATGCTCACTTCGGTTCTATTATGATGTCATATCTAAGACATTATATCGTCGTTCATACGACAGACTCTTGTTGCGATATCTTTCCAACATCGAGGCAAGACAAGCACTTCGTGAAGTTCACAATGGTACTTGTGGGGCATATCAACCAGGTCCTAAGTTACAGGATCGCCTCAAGAGGATGGGTTATTACTGGCCTACCATGGTGGCAGATGCCTTGGATTATGCTCGTAAGTGCGGAGCCTTTCAAATTTATGTCGACTTTATACACCAGTCATCGAAGTTCCTCCATCCTACAATTGCATCCTGGCCTTTCGAAGCATGGGAAATGGATATCATTGGTCCTATTAGCCCACCTTCTTCCAAGGGTCATCTGTTTATCCTCGCTAGAACCTATTATTTCTCCAAATGGACGGAGGCAATACCGCTCATCGAAGTAAAGACATCCAACGTGATTAGCTTTGTCAAACACCATGTCATTTATAATTTGGTGTTCCTAGAGGGATCATTTATGACAATGGACCACAGTTCACTAGTCAAGCATTCTACCAGTTCTGCGACAAAAATTGAATCCAGAATGTAGCTTCTACAGCTTATAATTCGGCAGCCAACGGCTTAGCAGAAGCCTTCAACAAAACCATAATTAAACTCCTCAAGAGATTTTTCTCGTCCAACAAGCATAATTGGAATGAGAAACTTGGAGAATGCTTATGGGCCTATCGGACAATGGTATATACTCCTACTGGTAGCACACCATATTCATTTACGACTTTAGGAGCTAACCAAGATCCAAATTCCTTCCCTCAAGATAGCTCTCTCTAATGAGCTAACCGTTAAAAATAATAATCATTTACGACTTTAGGAGGTTGAAGCATTGGATGAGAAGCGCTAACAAGCTCAACAGTGCATTAACCTTTACCAGGCACATATCTCCAGAGCCTTTAACAAAAAGGTCAAAGAAAGAATACTTCAAGTCGGTGATCTTATTCTGACGGTCAGGAGACCAATGATCAAGACACACAAAAGTAAAGGGAAGTTCCAAGATAAGTGGGAAGGTCCTTTCGTAGTGGAATCTGTATATTCTAATGGTGCAAACCAGCTGGCAAAACCAAATAGAGATTTGTTGATGATGCCGATCAATGGCAAATTTCTCAAAAAGTACTATGTCTAGACCTTGTACTTTTCATCCCCAATAAGTCATTTGTAAATACGCAGTGTCTGTATTTACTGCATTCTTTTCCCGATAATGTAAATGTATAGTGTGGTATTTATTCTCCAGCAATGTAAATTATAAAATATATTGCTCGTATCAAAGAAGTCTTACATACGTTGTGGATAATAGGTCTATCTTAAAGTTTTTCTTTCACAGTGAGGTTAGAGAAATGTCTTCACATTCCTGCCCCACAAATTTCGTGTAACATTTTCTCATCTCGAACTATTACTTGTATTCAAGAGTCTTGAATACGTTATAAGTAATATGTCCTCAAAATTCCCCAGTAGAGTAAAATATGCTAAAGAAGAACAATCACGTCCATATCACCTCTACACTATTTTTTTCTTACGGAGTTGTAATCTATCACGTCAATATCACCTCTGATAGCTTTTCATATTTAAACTTGTTACATGTACTTAGTACAAGTATGACATGGGTAATAAGTCCAATAAATTATCCCCACATAATACACTCTGCCACATCCATATTACCTCTGAGCAGATATATTCAATCGGGTCCCAATATGAAAACCTATTATGTCCATATTACCTCTGATAGTGTTATTTCACTTTAATTTATTATCTATACTTAGTTTTAAGTACTCCATGGTAATAAGTCCATACCAATATATATATATATATATATATATATATAGTCATTAACAAAATTTGATAATTATATTCAATGCAAAAGAAAGTCGGATTACAAAATGGAGAGGCAAATACAAAGAAACATATGGCAAGACAAAGAGCCCTCCATATTATTTTGCCTTTGCCGAAAGGTCACTGATGACCCTCCGCAGCTGAATCAGTTGTTGCCCCTTCTTGTGCTCGGCCACTTTTCTGGCTTCAGCCATCCGAGACCCCTCTGCCATGTGGACGCACCGCTGATAGAAGTCTCGGTTGGGATTCAAATCCCAACCCTATAATTAATATGGCATGTCGCATAAAGGGGAGAAACGCGGCTAGCATGCCACATAAATGGAGGTAACTCTGCCCATAACGAAAGACGATCATCCTCGTCTCTTGGATCAGTTCTTGACGAGCTGCCGCATAAAGTTGGCATTCTCTTCGAATGATAAGATTTATGATATCGTTCCATGCTCCATCACGAAAGAAGCAGGCCAATATGCTCTATGCACAGAAAAGCACGTTATTTATGCATGATAAATTTTCAACTTCCAGTGAAGAGGTTGTAATGTGCGCACAAGCTACCATGTTTAGCGAAGAAAATTGAAATATGTGCATACTTCCCACTCTGAAAGAGGAAAAGTACGCCAACTCTCCAAATTCGTCAAGACTTGGAGAAGAGCGCTCGATGGCTACTTCACCCTAAAAAATGAGAGTGTGCCGGGAGTTGGATTCCGCTCTGAAAGAAGAAAATATACATGTGCATCATGTTTGTGCTTGTAAAACCCCCTATACTCTTTCTATTCTTCTACTGTTCACAGTATACATAGAATCCAAGTGAAGAGAAAAGCAAAAAAGAAGAAGTCGGCAGCAATGATCTCTAAATGAGTATCTCATCCATCATCGAAAAATGTCTCATCTTACTTCTCGGAACCCAACGGAACCAACCATGCCATGCCGCTATGGCCTTCCTCTTAGACTTGTACCGAAAGACAGCCATGCTTAGTCTCGTAGCAAAAAAAAGACAAGTTAAAGAGTTCTAATGGGATTTTGCTCCTATTTATAGAGCGGAGGATGACGTTCCAAAATTTGAACAACCCTAAAAAGTTACTCCCATAAAGTCGCATGCATTTCCTTGAATACCGCGTCAAATCAAGGATCTAGTCAAAATTTAACAAATTATACGCGGTAAAGGCGCAACCACATTAGTAGTCTGTTAAGATTCTGCCAAAATACACACAATATCACAACCAATTTTTATGCTTCTAGTTCAAATTATTTCGAATTTATTTTGAAAATTCAAAAACTTTGAAGGGGGTCTTGTAGAAGCATAAAAAGTATGCTCCCAAAGGATGCTAAACCTAAATGAATGGTGGCGTACTTTCTCACAAAATATATACTTCGAAGCTCAGCAGAAGAGTGGTGTACTTTCTTGTAGCTTGGGGCAGAGGCATACTTTTATGTCATCTGACTAACTCGACAAACATCTTCCCCCCATCATTTAATGTGATGAACCAGACAGCTGACAGACGCGGAAAGCGAGGAAATCAAAGTCATTAATGTATAAGATCTTTAGCACGCAGACCCAGGTTGTCGTTTAGCGGACAGACTGACCTAAACTCTATCAAAGTATGCTAGTGTGCTAAACTCTATCAGAGTACGCCAGTGTGCCAAACTCTATCAAAGTACGCTAGCATGCTACTGTCTTCAAATGTTACAAAAGTGAGCCAGTGTTGCCGAGATCCTTCAATAGTGCGCCTATGATCCTAACTGACAGTGAGAGGTTAAGATTACCTGTCTCCAATGCCATGATCCTCACAGAATGTGTACATGCAGTTGTTGTCACTACCCGAGCTTTCCTTGTACAGGAAATCACGTGTAAAGCTGACAGCAAATTGTGTACCCACTCAACAAAACGTGGGCCGTGAATCCTCAAAAGTACGCGCACAAAACAGTAAATTTAGTGCTAATTGCTTACTTTGTGCGCATACCTTTTAATAACCGTTCCAGTATTGAATGGTTATAAATATGAGACCACTGATGTCTCACACACACAGACAAGGACGAATAGAGAGAGAATGACAGAAGCTCTACGTGCCAGTGCTGCCAAAGATTTCTTGTTGCCGAGTTCTCTAAGTGTCCAAGTTCAAGATCTTGCATTTCTTCCTTTGTGTCGAGTGATCCGAGGAGGAAAGTGATCGACCGCGAATCAGATATCCACAGCTATACTTCCCCAGAATTTTTGTACTCTAGATTCTTGTATAGGATTTATTGTACTCTTTTCCTTTATTTCAAGTTTGTAACACAAAAGTTTGTATAAATTTTTGTTCATGGCAAATAGTCATCTTTTTCAAATAGCTGCCCTACCCTCGATTGGAGCCTGAACATCCGGATGTTTAATCATTGGTGGCAGAGGGTCGACGACGTGTTCGACGACCTTGCCCTTGCCCTTGTTGGAATTCTTAGTGGAGGAGGAAAAGGATCTGGGGACTATTCAAGAAGATCGATGTTTGGAAGAACTAAGAGTTCAAAAATTTTAAGTGCTTCAATAGTATAGAGCAAGTAGAGTTTTCTCTCTCACAGAGAGCAATTTCTAGCCCAAGGCTATGCGCCATCCACGATTGTTCGTATACGCATTGATGACGTCGATTCATGCGTAAACGATGCATTCACATGCATATGATGCCTCAATATACGAGATATATGCTGATCATTCGCCAAACAGGCGCCTCAATTTTTTTGCCCATGTGCCGGCGTTGCTTCGAGATTTTAAAAGATTTTCTATCTACACAGAAATCGAGGAGAATCATAAAAATCAGACAGCCTGGCTATGTGATCCTATGCGCAAACAGTCTTATCAGAAGTCTATGTGGTTTTAGGGCTTCCTTATGTTCGAGGTTTATTTCTTCTTCCATACTTCTTTCAAAGTATTTCGAACTTGTTTAAGTTTCAAAAATATTGAAGGGGTTCTTGTAGAAAGGAAAATTCCATGCGAAGGGTGTCCATGCGCAGAAGCTACTAGTTCAACAAAGCCAACTCCATGCACACCAATGACCAAAGACAATAAATCTTTGGGACTTTATGGAGAAACCCATGTGATATGTGCTAAGAGACATGCGCCAAAGATAGTGAATTTGGTATGCAGCCATGTGCATATGGTCATTGCGCATACTAACAGCTCATTAAAAGTTGTGCATGTTCGTAATCTATACAAAGCATGTTTATACGCAAAGTAAGGAGACGTCAGTATAATCATTATGTTTTCTTTGTTTCCAGCAGAGCGAGGCCACATGGCACTATGCACAATCGCTCGGTAAAACCATGTGCATGAGGATACATGCACATGTAATCCTTGAAGTTCTCTTTCCTCATCATGCGTAGTAGAGCAGTTATGAATACGAGAAGATAATGCGCATTAAAAATGCATATTAATGTGTATACATTCATATGCGTATTAAATTCCCATACATTTTAGACAACAACAGTCATATTAATGTGGACTTTTGCCACGTGTGGGTAGACCGTGATGCACGCATACGTTCATATTCACTATATATTGCTGGAGTTATTGCAAAACCCTATACATATGCAGTTCGTATGCGCATGGAAGCATAAAATAGTATCTTTTCAGTTCTTATGCGTGCATAGCCGTTACAGTGCGAATGGCTATAAATAACTGGGGCATGTGCTTCCCAAATCATCTTTTGCATCCAGTAAGATCTAAAGCTTCCAGTGTTAAGCCTCATTGCTTCCCGTTTGTGCCTGTGAGATGGAGTTAGCAAGTTTTCCAGTCTTTGCATTCGGATCATCAACGAAGTAGAGAATTCGATCACATATTTGATCTCCATCGCTACGCTTCCCTAGATTTTTATTGTACTTGGAATACCTTGTATTCTTAGGATTATTTTGTACTCTACTCAAAAGTTTTATATAAAAATATACACTTTTTGTAATGGAACACACGCACACACACAAGTCTGAAAACAAACCTGTATGGGCCACCACTTAAACCTTGTCATATCCCAGTCCCAAAATAAGGGGAGACAGAGACGGATAATGCCAGTTAAGCCGTACAAGGTAAACAAAAAGTCGTACAGTGATCACGTTGTCTAGAAAGCAAGTGGGAGGACTCTATCATGCAAAATACATCAGTCCTAAGGTTAACAAATTCCAACTCTCATTCCAACATGCAACAAATAACAAAAGTATATCATACATGAAAGTGATGAGGCATCCCAAAATACATATCATATATGATCATGACGCTAGTAGCACCACATACATGATCATACTACTAGCCTAGGTCTAATATATACAATCACGTTGACCGAAGTCAGAGGAAACAGGCTCCTCAAATATAGGACTAACACTTATCCTAGGAAACCATAAAATAAATATAAAGATCGAGTGGTAAGGAGAAGAAACCCACTCGCACACTGGGACCATTGACCTAAGAGTACGGGTCATCCAGCGAAGGTATGACAGATCCTCGAGCTCCATAGGTAAATATGGCCAAACAAAACCACTGTAGTCATAACCTCAAGCAGCAAGTACCACAAATGAGGCTCGAGGTGGAAAACAAAACTCAACAAAATCAACCAACAACAACAACAAAAACTCAACAATGATAATAAAGACACAAAATAAGTAAATGTGAGTCGAGATTGTGTGATATAAACACACGCATCTCGAGATAAAATAGAGAAAATTGAAATAAAATATTGAAACAGAATATAGCTATAGAGCAAGATAGAACGACAAGCGACAAGAGGCATAGGGACCACTCTAGAGCATGACCATAACCTGTAAACCAATCAAGGACCCAGGTTGCATACTATCTCCCAAGAAGAACTTAGCCTCTAGGCACGCATCGGCACACAAAACTAAAATACGAGCATAAAAAATAACGTGCAACCAAAATGCAGGGCCAAACATCATCTACAACTGGATACACATTAATTAGTTTAGGGTTATATCGCCTTAATTACTAAAATGCAAGTCGAGGAAGATCGCTAGCACACGCACTGTAAGTACTCAAATTGTCTTGTATGCGCTTGTGACATATATCATTACATAAACAGATAGAATATACAATATAACATATGAAATATATAACAAAAAGTACCGCAACACACACACTTGGTAGGTCTTGAAGCCCACGTCAATTGGGGTTATTCATGTCTCATGAGGGCCTTAGCGATTGAGGTTACCAGTAGCGTGAACATCCTCCCCTCCCAATGTACTATATGAATTTAGCTAGTCAATTACCCTAACTGGTTTTATTCTGATTCTCAAGTCATGGCCACTAGAGAATCGATCGAGAATGACATGCACTAGGTACAAAATATCCATGAGCTAATACTGGAAAATATCCTCGTATTATGTGACACGAGATACATTAGACAATACTCACACTCGATTGTCCAATGCCAAATGCAACTAGTTAAACGTACAATTATTCTGGTATAATCCGCTAGTGCTAATGCGAATTTGAACTTGTGTTTAAGCATAAAGCATAATTCCAATACGGGTTACGACTGCCCCAAAGCTACAAAACCCAGAAAAAATATCATGAAAATTATAGGAATTATTCATTTAGAATTTAGTTAAGGGATAGCCAAAATTAAATATCAAATCGAAGGGGAAAAAACCCCAAAGAAAACAAGGTTATATTTGTCCCTAAACTACGCAAGTAGTATACTGAATAGTATACTAGTCAATATATTGTGCATTATACTATTTCGAGGACAGAACAATTTTATATAAAACGTGCACAAAAAGTATACTGGGTAGTATACTGTCCAATATACTGCTTGAGACAGAGAAAAAATATATAAAATATTGTGAAGACAGTATAGTAGGAGTGTACTACATGCACTATGTAGGGGCAGAAAAGGGGCTGAAGCAGTGTCATAATGTGCAAAATTGTTCGCTGGTCGACCAATTCTCAACTAAATCAAAATCCAAAAAATGTGACTTGCTCGATATCACTTGTAAATGTCATGTACAAGGAATAACGTCTGACCATTGCGATAGAATAGTTTGTCGACAAAAATATGAAATTCAATAAAACGATCAAAATTCGATCGATTCGAGTTCCGTCAAGGGCAACGGGCTCGATACATCGAGTACTCCCTATTGCGAACAATATAAATTAAAATCAAGGAGAAAATCCATGAGTTCATATGAAAACCATATCAAAATAAAACCAAAACCCTTTTTCTAGGTCAAGAGCAAGGTATACTTGCCTAAGGACGAGCGATGCCAACGATACGAAGCCTAGGATGCGTGATCGTGCCAATGTCCTCCGCTAAGCCGACTCAAAGCATAATCCTCGCTCCCTCAACACTCGTGAGCCCAGGAAGCAGAGAAGTGTCTGTGAGAGAGGAGAAGAAAATGCTCTTCCTTGGTTTCTAAAAGAAAACCAAGAAAATAATAAAGAAGAAGGAAGGAGATCCATGACTTAAATAAACCCCCAAATATAATCACTATCGTCGGATGGAAATCCAACAGTCAAATGACATACAAAATCCAAAACCCCATTCACAGCACGAAAACAATATATTGGGCAATATACTTTCAGTATATTGTATAGTATACTGTCAGGCAGAAAAACTTGGAAAAATTCAAAATTTAAGGGTTCTTGTTCTAGGTGGAGGTCCTAGTAGGATACATGATCGTGCCATAGGCCTTTTTGAGACAATTTATAAATTAATTTGATTATGCAGAAAGCCAAAATATTTAATTAGTTGCATAAGTGATATTCTAATTAAAAACTGGATATCGCTCGAGTAACTCACCCTCGCGATACCGCGTCACATTAACCGAGGAAGACCAATCATATAATAAAAACCAAACTCAAAATGCAAATCAAAGCCAAAACGCAGATCCCAAATACAAAAACTCATAAATCAAAATACATCCATAAATACGAAATGCATTATAGTAACATTTTACGAGAATTTTAAATACCAAAAAAATTAGAAATACTAAATCTATGAACGGTTGTGATTGATTGCTCCAGTCACATGCCCCATCTTTCGCATACAACGGAGATGGACATACTTGGATCTTCTTTCTTGTCTGAAAATTATTATCATTGAGTTGGTACCTCCAAGCGATTCAGAACGCGAATCCAAGATGTTGACAGAAACCTCAATTTTCTGGACTTCATTAATCTTACAAGGACCTTATTTTGCATCATCCATTGAAACATTGCAGCAAAATCATATAGACAGACAAATTTTGACGGATCGAAGGAAACACTCAACAAGTCGAATTAGTGTTTTCTGATATAGAAAAGAAGTTCTTGACTAGAAACTGATATAAGAAACAATTAAATTGAAAAGAAGAGAGAGTCCTCATGGATCTTTGTTCTGATACAAAATCAAATATAGAGCTTGGATATGTATTTGAGAGAATGAATTCTTTTATGTTTGTTCATCTCACAATAGAGACTATATATATATATATATATATATATATATATATATATATATATATATATATGGTAAGTATTAAACACAATATATTCTTACCATATACAAATGTTACAAACAGTTGTACTGTCATATAAGATTGTATTTCCACATGATAAATACTAACTACTAGACACAATATATTCCTATCATATACAAATATTTCCATGACACTAATAATGAGAACCACTGACAGCATGTTTTTTCAAGAGCTCACTATACCCTCTCAATGATTACAGACGAGAGTCAGCACGTAACAACTAAGACTACTATGAGTATGCAAGCTGCATTCGAACAATTCTTGCCCAGACTTAAAACATAAAGCCAGAAATCTCTCTTAAATCTTGTAGACAGCAATGCTTTCACTTGGGAGGGTGTATGACCTTTTCCTCAAGGAGGACCTTCAGGGCTTCTGCAACACCATCCTAGAGGTCATGCAAAACAATGTATGTTAGTACCTAGAAGATATTATAACCAACACAATAGGGTATTATACAAGTACAAATATGTTGTAATGTAATGTTTCAAAACAAAACCAGTAAATAAAGATACAAAGATTGAGCAACCCAATAGTTGACATCTTCGGTAGGGAAGAGGTTCGAAACCCAGGGACAGTAAAATTGGCCCTTTTCCTCAAAAACAAACAGTACATTACAAAGTCCAAATTCCCAAATGATGGAATTTTCTGAACATCCATCGGTTATACTCCAAAATGTCCATCTGTATAAGATCCAATTTGGACAGCTTCGGCTGTTTCAGATATAGCTAGCTAAAAATTTATTGCATTATTTATATAGTTTAATGTCAAGTTTCATGAAAAGAAGACTGATAATACAAAAATCTTTTAAGTTAAAGACCAACTTGAACAAGAATACAGTAGTTTTTTATGTAGGGGACAACTACAGGCCACAACAATATACCCTCAAACAAAAGAAAACCAAACCCAAATCCAAAGTCCTAATAAACCAAACTAATCATAGACTAGATTTATACGAAAATATGAATAAATTATAAGTGCATGTGGCCTCTACCCGATCATTCTCCCTGAGGTGGAAAAACTAACCTCCTGGTGGATGTAAACATTCATGATATAATCTGTTATCCACTTTGTCAAAGGATAACCCCATGTTCGCATCATACTCCCATTTTGATATAAGCAACAGGTCACACTGGAGCTCCACAATAAGATGGAGTTGGAAGATGATTTTCAAGATCAAAATATCAAACTGTTGGTATATTATAATGTATTAGGGGGTTTTATGTAAGATGGAGGGTTGTAAGGCTCTCTCTCTCTCTCTCTCTCTCTCTCTATATATATATATATATATATATATATATATATATATGAAAAAAAAAGAACTCCAAATATTCTATATGGTATCAAAGCACAAACCCTAGCCGCCACCACCGCTGCCGCACCGCTCGCCCACCACCACCACCGCCGCAGGCTCGCCCACCACCATTGCCACCGCCGCCGCCACTCTTCCAGGAGCCCGCATGAGCCTTCTGCCGCAGTTCCCGGCGTCTCCCGCGGGTCGTTCCGGACGTTGACATCGAAGGCCTAGATCCGATGGGGGAGAGGCATTATCGGGTCTAGGAGAGAACGAAGAGGACGAACGTGAATCGTGGGACGGGTGTGAGGTGATCGGAGAAGAGGAGGATCGATGAAGGAGATCATCAAGAAGTTGTACCCTGCGGAGGTCGCAACGTTGATGAAGTTGATGAAACTGACGGCTGGTGAGAGCACGACACGAACACCGGCGAAGTTGCAGCTTCCCTCCATCAATCTGAAGCTTGATGGACCGACCACCTACTTGAGTTGGTCACGACGGGTGAGAAGAACCCTCGCAGGGAAGAAAATGGAGGATTTCTTGTCAGGAGAGAAGATAGAGACGGATGAGGGCTCGACAGGACGCGACGAGTGAAAGTCCACTCATATGGTGATATACATTTGGCTTCTCAATTATTTAGTCCAGTCGATCGCCGCCACAGTGGATGGCCTTGAGATGGTAAAGGACGTGTGGGAGAAGTTGAGAAAAACCTACGATGGTGTGGAAAATAACTTGAGGATTTTCCAGATCAAGGGAAAGATCGACGACACCGTACAGGGAGAGAAGACGGTGCAGGAGTATGCCACGAAGTTGGAGCGTCTGTGGTTGGATTACGATCACTCCTCAGATCGAACGAGCTGCAAGGACCCGAAGTGTAAGGAGAGACATGCATGTCTGCAGGTGAGGACGATGAAGTTTCTTAAGGGGTTGGCCGCAGTATTTGCTCAGAGGACAGCACTACTTCTAGTCCAACCGAAGATCCCTACACTTGAGGAGGCTATCTTAGCTATGATCCAGGAGGAGACTCGCATCGAGTTGCAGGCAGGGACAGGTGGTCCTCCTGAAGTGAAGTCAGCACTGGCGGTTGCCAATTCAGACGGCACAGGACCTAAGAGAGACCCCCGACAGTGCTACAACTGCGGGGAGGTGGGCCATCTGAGGTATGCTTGCACCAAACCACCCAAGGAGGAAGATTCAGGTGGTGGACGTGGACAGTTTGAAGGACGTGGCCGTGGTCGTGGGGGTCGACGGGGTGGTCGAGGAGGTTATCGGAAGAACCTGCTGGTAGCAGAAGGCGAGGAGGGAACTAATGGTGCCTATACTGAGGAGGATCAGACACTGTTGGGCATGCTGAAGGTACTCAGAAGAAAGCAGAGAGTGTCAAGTGATGGAGACAGGAGGAGTGGGACTGAGAAGACGTCCACCTCAGTCTTCGCCAGAGGCAACGCTGCCATGTATGCCCATCCATCGGAAGGTACTGACGACTCAATCGCCCTTGCATCTATGTCTTCCCTTAGATCATCGGACTGGATTATCGATTCGGGTGCGTCTCGCCACGTGACAGGAAATGCTAGTGAGTTCTCTTCCTACACTCACCTAGCATCGGCGGACAACATTCAAACAGCCGATGGTACTTTTCAGCCAGTGGTCGGTAAGGGTACTGTCGATTGTACATGTTCAGTAAAATTATCCAATGCTTTGCATGCTCCTTCTTTTCCAGTCAGTCTTTTGTCCATTAGTTCTATAATCCTCCAACTAAAATGCATTCTCTTTTGATATTCCTAAGGTAATCTTCCAGGAGAAGGAGACGGGACAAAGACTTGGGACTGGCATTTGGCATGATGGACTGTGGTACCTGGATCAGGAAGGGCTAGATTCAGCATTGGTGTCTGTGGCAGAGAGGACAGGAATGGGAGGACCGAAGATGAGTGCCGAGGATACATTGATACTCCACCACAGGCGGTTGGGGCACTCATTTTTTGGTATTTCGAGTAGGTTATATCCATCTATTTATGAGAAAGCAAATAAGGAGAAACTAGTATGTGATGCATGTGATTTAGGCAAACTTACTAGGAGCTCATATGTTAGTGCGGGCAATAGGAGCTCTTCTGTTTTTGATATTATACATTCTGATATTTTGGGGTCGTGCGCCACAACTACTATAAATGGCTACAAGTATTTTGTTTCTTTTATTGATTGTATCTCTCGTGTCACCTGGCTGTATTTGATGAAGAATAAGAGTCATATCTTTGCTTGTTTTCGGGACTTTCATAAACATGTCCAGACTCAGTACAGAGCAGTGGTGAAGGTACTGAGGTCTAATAATGGAACAAAGTATACTAACAAAACAATTGAGGAATATATGTCAGCCCAAGGGATACATCAGAACACGTGCATACACACCAACACAGAATAGAGTGGCAGAAAGGAAGAACAGATACCTTCTGGAGGTGGCAAGGAGCATGATGATCGCCATGAATGTCCCACAGAGTCTGTGGGGGCATGCAGTGTTGACAGCAGCTCAACTGATCAACATGATGCCCTCGAAAGTACTGGGATGGAAGTCTCCATATGAGATATTGCAAGGAAATAATAGTGGAATACTCCCGATGAAGGTGTTTGGCTGCATATGTTTTGCAAATGACAACAAACCGTCTATTGAAAAACTCGACCTTAGAACAATCAAGTGTCTTCGTGGGCTATTCGGCGACTCAGAAGGGGTACGTGTGCTGGAGCCCAGTAGAGAAGAAGAGGTTTGTGAGCATGGATGTTCACTTCAGGGAGCTTGAGCCATACTACCGTCAGGAGGGAACCTCATCCATGGACAACTCACCTGACACTGAGTATGAGGCGAGAGAGAGAGATTGGTGAGAGTTTGGTGACCGATTTAGGAGTATGACATGGAAAAACGGTTGAGGAGGAGAGTAAAGAGGAACAGGGGGAGGAGATGAGAGGTGTTAGGCCCACGGCTCAGGGGGAGTTACTTACCTACAGCAGGAAAGGGAAGCAAACTGCAGGACCAGTACTTATAGTGCCAGTGCCAAGTCCCTTGCCTACGTCCGTCTCGACTCCTGAGACACCTGCACCACCACCACCATATTTTCCTTCAGGTGATATCATTCTTCCTACCCCTCCCACACTATTATCAATACGGAGGACCACTCACAGCAATGCGAAAAATCCTCCTTATAGATATGGTTGGGACCTTGCTCAGTTTGTTTCATATGATAACATCTCTTCTTCTCATGGAACATTCATTACGTCTTTGGATAGTATTACTGTACCTAACAATTGGCAGGTTGCCAAGAACGATCCAAAGTGGAAAACAACGATGCACGAGTTAGGGGCTCTTGAGAAGAACTATACTTAGGAACTGGTAAAACGGCAAGAGGGGAAGAGGGCAGTCGGATGCAAGTGGGTCTTTACTGTAAAGCAGAACCCAGATGGACAGGTTGAGCGCTACAAGGCTCGACTGGTGCCAAAAGGATACAGTCAGGCGTACGACGTTGACTACGACGAGACTTTTGCATCACCCTGATTTCTTTGGCAGCGAATGGTGGATGGAAGCTACACCAACTGAATGTGAAGAATGCGTTTCTTCATAGGGATCTAGTGGAGGAGGTGTACATGGAGATACCACCAGGATTCTGCACTGATAAGACAGTGGACAAGGTCTGCAGGTTGAAGAAGTCCCTCTATGGACCGAAGCAGTCTCATCGAGCGTGGTTTGACAGATTCAGGAGGACGATGATAGGGATGGGATATCGGCAGATCAACGCTGATCACACTGTGTTTTTCCGTCGAAGTGGAGGCCACATCACCGTGCTTGCGGTGTATCTGGACGATATGATTATCACAGGAGATGATGAGCAAGAGATTGCCTGACTCAAGGGAAAGCTTGGCAAGGAGTTCGAGGTGAAGGACCTTGGCCTTCTTTTGTACTTCCTTGGGATTGAGATTGCTCGAGAAGCAGAGGAAATATTTTTTCTCAGAGAAAGTATGCGCTGGACCTTCTTACAGAGACAGGGATGTTGAGATGCAAACCTACAGTGACGCCGATCAATCAGATGTTCAAATCTGGGTGCTGAGGCTGGAGAACCAGTTGGCCGGGACATATACTAGAGACCGGTAGGCAAGTTGATCTATTTGAGCCACACACGTCATGATATCTGCTTTGTAATGAGTGTGGTGAGCATCTACATGCATGACCCAAGGAAGGGTCATATGGACGCAGTGTACCAGATTCTGAGATACTTGAAGCGTGCCCCCAGAAAGGGGCTGATATTCAGGAAGAATGATCACGTGAGCATCGAGGGCTACTATGACTCTGACTGGGCTAGCTGTGCTGATGACAGGAGGTCTACCTCAGACTATTGCATATTTGTAGGAGGCAACTTGGTCTCTTGGAGGAGTAAGAAGCAGTCATTGGTGGCCAGATCAACAACTGAAGCGGAGTACAGAGCTATGGCCTTGGGAGTTGCAGAGCTGCTATGGCTGAAGAGTATGCTGGTGGAGCTAAAGCTGGATCAAGGAACCAAGATGAAGCTGTGGTGTGACAACCAGTCAGCCATCAGTATCGCCAACAATCCAGTGCAGCATGACATGACCAAACACATCGAGATCGATAGATTCTCCATCAAGGAAAAGTTGGACAGTGGACTACTGGAGCTAGGCCACATTCCAACCAAGGATCAGGTAGCAGACAGTCTGACCAAGGGACTTAGCTCTGTAAATACGATTAGAGGATGTGACAAGATGGACTTAATGAATATCTTTCGTCTATCTTGAGGAGGAATGTTGGTATATTATAATGTCTTAGGGGATTTTATGTAAGATGGAGGGTTATATATATATATATATATATATATATATATATATATATATATATATATATATATATATATTTTATAATGAAAAAAAAGAACTCCAAATATTCTACACAAACTAACTAAAATTTAAAATGTAAAATCAGATCAACATAGGATCGTCTTAGGAACAACAAAGCCATATATCCCAGACACCCTTGGATAAGAACTGAGGGAAGCTTAGATGAACATTGAACAGTTTGGTCAGATGCAATAGCTGTTTGTCCATAGAAGTAGGTGTAGGTTGTTACAAAGACCTCTTTAGTTTGTGTCAAGTTGCGACAACTTGGATTTGGGTTTGAACTAACAAGTATGGATATTGTGAAAGGCTTGAGAAAGTGAAGAATTCTGGTGGCTGTGGTTGTAGAGAATTTTACCGAGACCGTGAGGCTCATCATGAACATTACCTATCCTAGGTTGTTCTGAAGCTTCTTCTAGGGTTCTATTCCATTCTTGACATTCTCACTTCTATGCATATGACAGTCCAACTCTTGACATACAATAACATTTTTCTGAAAAAAACTCAATGCTCATGATGATTGAGTTCAGTTGTCGGAAGTACAATATCGGGATGAGGTGGCTTGCGTCATCGGAAAGAGACAAACCTACCTAACACCATTTTTTTTGCAAAATACAGCTATAGGTCACTATAAAGTACGCAAAAATAAAGAAAACCAAATAAACCAGATCCTAATAAACCAAACTAAACTTGATTTAGATCCAAACTTGAATAAATCATAACTGCATGGGGTTGGTCCCATTAGTTATGCTCTATTGAATATATCAATAAATCAATTATTATTGTTTATATTGACAACTCATCCTACTAGCAAGGCAGCCATATATGACCTACCAATATATACTTTAATGCTTTCAATAGAATACTATTTAAATATACCCTATTTATCGATTGTCGGTTGACAAAGTATTCTGCTGATTAAAAATTATATGTTGACCTTCTGTTTTCGGCATAAACCAAGATCTGCTCAAACTGGACCCAAAGAGCCAATCTATATTACTATATGATTCAAATATTGCTATATTCCTTCACATCAAAATCTAATTTCCTCTCAAAAACGACATTTTTCATGAGCAGATATTAACCAGAAGACCTTAACTTTACATCTTATATTATCAAGTAACAGAAAAAAAGAATGTGATTTGAGGAATCAAAGCGCAGCTCTAATGGAAAAAAAAAAATTTCTAATGGAAAATATATATATATATATATATATATATATATATATATATATATATAGACACACACTCAATAATAGCCTTGAACTACAGAACATGCATACCTCCAAATGAATTCTTTGAGCAATCTTAGATGCTTGCACTTTTGTTGCAAGGGACACAGCCTGTTCTATTGCAATCGATAAAACCTTGGCAGCTTCCATTATGCTTGGGCCATCCTCAGTATCAGGAACAAGATGTTGCTTTTGTAGTGGTTCAGGTGCAACTCCAAGCCAGAAAAGTCTCTCAGACCAGTAAAACTGATCTAATATAAAGGGGCATAAAATCTGAAAATCCAAAGAATGGGCTGATATTCAATCGACAATCATGCATAATAGTCATTTCAAGTAACCATGCAAGTGCAGGAAAAGGATAAGTTACAATTTGATGCTCTAATGGTAAAAAAAGGATGACCCGGAATGCTTGATGCCATTGTTTCTTTTTTCATAGTAATTACTATTAGTACAAAATAGAAACAATAAAGAGCCAAATTTCAGATGGTAGATAAGAGCCAAAATAACGGCTAGTGCGATAGAGATGTAGGTTAGTAACAAGGGCTCTTATTCTATTGGCCCATTAATGGTACAATAAAAACAACAGTAGCAAAGCCTTTATCACAAATTTTTGGGCTCGAATGTTGGAATTCACTTCTTCCATCCGACTCTTTTAAGGACCATGTCCTCTATAACACTAACAAAAACATATTGTTCTTTAAAACTTCGAACCATGTTCATCTAGGCTTACCTCTATCCTACCAGCTCTATAAAACTTCTATATTATCACCCCTCCTTAAAAGAGTATTTGTCGGTCTGCGTTACACATGTTCAAACCACCTAAGACAATTCTCTCAACCATGTTCTCAATTGGTGCCACCTCTAACTTTCCACATATACCCTCATTTCTTATCATATAATTTAATAAATTGTCACTCATCTATCTTAGCATTATCATTTCAGCTACACTAAAATTTATGGACATGTTTCTTAAAATTTCAACATTGATCCATAAAGTGTACAGTTGAATAAGACCAATAACTTTAATGTTTTCCATTCAACAATTAAATGGATCTCGTGATCAAAAAGTACATTAGGGACACTCCCTCCATTTTAACAATCATGTTTTAATTAAATGTATAGCATCCATCTCAATCTCTATCATAATTGATCCTAAACACCAAAAACTACAAGTCTTAGGTATCTCTTATCCATCTATATGTACTCTCCCCTCATTTCTATTTGACTTCTTTTTGAAGTTACATTTCATAAATTATGTTTACGGTTTGATAATTTTGAATCCCTTGGATCCCAAAGTTCTCTCCACACTTCTATTTTAGCATCTAATCCTCCTCTACTCTCAGCAATCAACAGAATATTGTCTACAAAGATCATACACCCCCATTAGAAGTACTCTTCCTAAATTACATGTCAATAGGCTGGCAGTGTTTAAGAACATGTTCATGAACATATGTTGAACCACATATTGAATCCTAGATGCAATGCTCCCATGATAAGACATCATTTCTGTCATGTGCATCAGTTGTCCAAGGATGTAGTTACTCCCATATTTCTTTGGAGATAAGCAACTCAGATATTATAACAACAATAAAGCCTTTATCCCAAAATTTTGGGGTCAGTTGTTTCATTTCATAGAGATCCGACAATATTTTACGTTGGTTGCTGGATACCTAATGCAAACCTACTTTATCTGGGCTTGGGACTGCAGTGAAAATAGTGCTACATTAAGCATAGCGATGGTGTAGTTTAACCAACTCAGATATTAGCAAGGGAAAACACCAAAACACACTCGATTATTTGGACAAATTTCATTAACCCTTTATAGCTTACCCAAGTATCATTGGCTGTTCAGGTGATCTCTTTCAAATTGCTTATTTACTTCTCCTGTGAATACATGGGAAAAGAGAGAAGGCTGTTTTTCCCACGTCCTGTCTTCACTTGGGAAAAGAAAAAACATATTCCGAAAATACAAAATATTTGCTAACAAGAGGCGGAAACAATATAATAATTTACCATCACCAATCTATCTTGTGAGGTGGAAATAATACAATTTGGTTTGGTTCGGTGCGGTTTAGTTTGTGGTTCAAACTGAATGGTGTACTCACCAGAAGTTGTGGCATTAACCCGCTCTTCAGTCTTATACATACAAAAGGAAATCTATTTATCTAGATAGTTTTTCATTATATATCTAAATAGTTTGTCCAGAGAACCAATTAATATCTTTGTACTTCTGCATAAAACATGGAACTGAATATCCAGTGATTAAAATACCAGAAAATCTATTATGTCAAAGATAAATATTAATTTAAAAATATTGGTAATGAACATTATACTTTTGATATCAAAGACGACTTAAAGATACAAGTGATAAATTTTAGTAAAAACTCAACATCCTAAACATTGTAGATTCAGTATATTATATTTACTACTAAATATAAATATTTGTTTACTACTACCATTATTTAATTATTTAAACCATGTTTATGCTGATATACAAAGAAACCATTCACTTGGATTGAATTTTTTTGGATATACAGATACAGATTTCCTTCACCGAAATATAGATGTAATAAGAAAACATAGACACGGATAGGAATTTGGATATGAACACAATACTAGAATAACAAATTACAGATGTCAGATACAGAAAATACAATAGATATACATGGATTGTTTACATGTGAGGAAACATAATACAAATACCACCTAGCAAATACAATTAATCAACATATTCAAGTAAAAACTTGCTCAAAACGCTCAGCATATTTCATATGTACTAGGAATTACTTACTGAAAACTATTTATATTTTACATATTTTGCAGATAAGAGAAGTTGACCGAATTGGTATACCATGACTAAATTTATATATAATGGAGACTCTCTGAGTCTCTAGATATATGCAGAGACATGGATGCTCCATGTGAAAAGAATTAACATAATTTTAGTTAACATGTTACCTATCAAATGGGTACTTCTCTCTCAATGTGAAGCAAGTTCATGGAAAGAGAGTTTTTCCTTCTCTTGCATGTACTTCACATGAAAATGGTACATGGGCGGTTAAAAAGAAATCACCCATAAGCTAGAGAGTTTTGGGTGTGCTAAAAAACTACAAGCATTCAAAAGATATTCCGAAAAAGAAGAAGAAGAAGAAGAAGAAGAAGAAGAAGAAGAAAACAGAGAATGTTTGGTAGTTTTCCTAACAAAATTTGAAATCAAAATAGCTACCTGTGGGATTCCGGCCTCTAGTGCTGCAGCAGTAGATCCACTGCTGACAATGTAAGAAAACAAACCCATATAGAATATAGAAGTTTCCAGTAAAAAAAACACTACAGAGGTATTTCTCTGTTAAGTCTTTCACCTGCCTCCATGATGAATTGCAGCTGCACACCTTGGAAATAGCCAGCTGTATGCTACGCTACTGATGACATCAAAGAAAATATATTTATAAGAGACCGGCAACTTATCATCTTAGCTGGCATTCTATTACGATCTTCAAAGTTTTTACCCAGTAAAGCAAAAGAGGCGTTCATTGAATAAAAGGGTACCCTCACTTTTGCTGCTTAAATGTTGCTGTTCTTTCGAATCCAGTGACCCACCAGCATTCAATTTGATAACAGCATCTAAAGGCTCATATCCAGCAGTAAACAGGACAAACCTGTAACTTGTGATCTTTAGTACAGACTTGAGGACCAAGAGAAATGCCACAGGATTCTTGAGAAAACCCATGCTGCATAAAGTGTGATATGTTGTTTGTCAGGAAGGGAAAACACTAAAAAACTTTGTTTCATTGAAAACTAATGAGGTAAGGTTAGTAATGAAGTTTCATCGCTGCAAGCTACTGTTCAATGCTATCTTTCATAGGATTCTTCATGTATAATAATGCTTTGCACATAGTTGATTAGCATAACAGTATCCACATTCTGCTTTTATTTTCCAAATGTAACATTATAAAGATGAGGAGAGCATACATATTTATTATGGTGTATATGCTGGAAAAATTTGAAACTCGCAGAAAAAACTTAAACATTTGAAGCTGAGAGCAGTTCCAAATGAAGAACATTCAAAATGTCACAAGGAGAGGGATATGGAAATTAAGTCGCAAACAAAAATTGATTAGGAGCAATCTTAGAAAGAAAAGTGGTCATAACAAATGGAGCATTCGCTATCTATAAGTATCAATACATTATTCCTAGACATAATATAACAATGAAGCACTCAGCAACCACCACAGTATATCCATTATTATAACTTCAAGACAGAAAAATAAGCATGCTCCAAATTATCCTCCATATTTTCCCTACAACCAATTTCAAAAATAAAAAAAATTACAAACACAAGAGAAACAATTGCAAACACGAGAGTTTTGACAAGGAAACCCAATGCGAGATAAAACCACAAGACGATTGGAGTCTAACCCGGAAAAACTCCAGTACCGGAATTGTTAAGATTAATTAGATTTAGGATTAGATATTAGTTAGATTTAATAATAGATTATTTTTTCTATATGGATACATATCTCTTCTTCTACTCCTATCCGGATACATCTCTTCTCCTACTATCAGGATATGGATACATTCTCTCCCTCTATATATTCGTAGTTGTATGGTCTTTTCACATCACCTAATAATAAAATCAATATTGTTGATTTGTTTTATAGTATTGGAGCCTATAATTTTTTCCTAGAACCATCCAAAATATCATAGCCGAATCATTGACGGTCGGTTGTTGAGCAAGTGCATCCGTTGTCGTATCTTCTTCAAGGTGAATAATGGACCGGGCGGCCCGAAACCGGCCCGGTCAACGACCCGGACCGGCTCGGCTCACCCCCTCCGCGGGTCCGGGCTGGGTCGGCAAAATCGGCCCGTAAGCCCGGCCCGAGTGTGCAACGCTGCGGGTCCGGGCCAGGGGGCCGGCCCGGTTTGTTTTATTTACTTTAATATATATATATATATAATTTAAAATAATTATAATTTTTTTACAATAATTTTTTTTATGAACGGGTTGTACAATAATTTTTGTTTTATAAAGCCAACTGACTAGGGTAGTAGTCATTTGTGCCAAAAAAATCACCTATGGATCTCTATTTAAAGAGCATATATCCTTTCACCCATATGTGCAATCGATGTGGGACTAAAAGTTCTCTTTGCATATGAAATCTTTCAACCATGTGCTACATAGAAATGAGAATATTTGCTAGTTCTCTTTTATTCATTTAGTCTCACATCGGCTGCACATATGGATGAAAAAATATGTTCTTTAAATAGAGATCCATAGACGATTTCTTTGGCACAAATGATTACTACACTAGTCAGTTGGCTTTATACAAAAAAAATTACACTTGTCATTTGAGTTGACGAGAATTATGTCACGACCCGATTCCGTAGAATCGTTGAGGCGTCCCCCGAATCGTGACCGCCGTGCGGGCCTGGGGTTGCGCCCGCACAAGGCTTTAATGATTTGCATAGCAAGCACATATTCAGAGTACGCAGATTAAAAATTGAAACACAGATTTGAAACATGGAAAAGTTCTCTTTATTGATAATGAATATCTATTACAAACTCCTGAACGAGTCAGCTAAAATGTCGCACGGGCTTACAAAAGTTTTGACTCAAAATGAGATAGCAGTCCTGTACATTACATCCCTTTATAACTTCAAAATGTATAGACCTCCGGGCTGGAGGACGACTTTGCCACGAAGCTGCATTTGTGTATGAAGAGTTGCAAGCTTCTGTCTTCAAAATGCTTCAAGGGGCGCGGTGAAGATGCGCCAACAGCTGGACTGGATCGGGAAGACGACTTCGGCTCCTCGCTCGGTTCGCCTTGGTGCGGAGAACCTGTTTCAACGAGGGTCAGCATGTCGAAACATACTGGTGAAGGCGAGCTAACCGAACTATACCAATCAACACGTTGTTTTAATGAAACATGCATATTTGTGGGTTTCTATCTTGCCTTAGTTCATTTACAAGTAAGCAGCATATAGAATTTACTGAAATGAACGTGCCACCATTCGGTGAATTTTACCTGACCGTCTGAATCACCTGCACAATACTTACCATGCCTTCCCTGCCACGAAGACACAAGTTAGTTGCAACAGGTTTAAATATACATGATGATCACTGGCTTGGTTGCCATAATGGACGATAGTCTTTGACGAGAATGATGTGCAACGAAAGTACAAGGGGCGTTGCAAGCCATTCCGCCAAGAACAAGAGACTAAACAATAGGTCTCGCCCGGACCGGATCGATACCAGTGCCCCAGCATCGTCCGCAAGACCGTTACCCTGTGCACAAGTTGTCCATGATCGAACAATATACAAGTAACAATTTATTGCAGTTGAGGCAACAAGAGTGCAATTTGAGGCAACAAGAGTACAAGACAAGCAATTGTACAAGACAAGCAACAATTCATGATTTATTCCCAAACGAACAAGCATGCAGTTTAGTATCCGTTCATGAAGTTATTGACAAGCATAATGAACCAAGTCTATTCTCTTTTATCTTGGTTTCTTTTATTATTACTTGGTATCGTTTGATCGGGGCAAAAAAGAATACAAGATTTTAGGGTGTGAAGCTTGGAAGCAGGGCCAGCTAATCGGGTTGGTAGCCACTCATTTAGATTGTTGGAAGGGAGAAGGAAAGAGGCGCTTCACGACTCCGCTCGCAAGCCGCCTACTGCTCGTTCACCTGCATTACGAACAGCTCGATCAATACCTCTTCCACTTTTCTAATCTCGGAATTGAAGTGCAGTTCAATGAACGAAAACAATGAAAACCATCGAAACCGTTCAAGGAAAACAAGCAAATCCCAAAACCAACTCAAAGCACGAAAGCAACAAGCGACATCGAAAACCGAGGCAATAAAAGATAGCAGCGGAGAGGTCCCTCCTGACTCTGCCGCTAAGTCGATCCTTGGGGCGCGATCCACTGAATATGGGAATCGATTCCGAAGAAACAAATCCATAACGAGGACGAGTTCTTGTTTCAATCTATCCCGATCGAACGATACCGTCTTGTGTTTCTTAGCCGCGCTCTCCGCACCGGGAGAACGGGACGCTACATCCTACCCAACTAATTGGAAGTTTCGTCCCGAAACTTAAGAATAGGACCTACCGTTTAGGGATTATTGCGTTCGGGACGGCGATCATGACTCAAAGAACAATCACGAACAGAATGGTCTGATCCGCCACATGCTAGGCATAACCCAAGTTTCAGACGACATTTGTCGATTGCATGCCCCGGCTTTTTGCAAAAACTACAAGGCTGGTTTGCTTTCTGCTTTCTTCCATCATTGTGACGCTTTGTAGCGTTGTTTCCTCTTTCGTTGCTTTGGCGTTTGTGACTGTAGGTATGCACAGCGCCGGCAGGAACGTGAGGATAGTGTGGCTCAAGAGATAGGGCGTGATTCATGACTTCACGCATAGTCTTGTACTGATGAACGACTGTAGCACCCCGTTCCCCCGGTGCGGGGAGCGCGGCTAAGAAACACAAACGGTATCGTTCGATCGGGATAGATTGAATTAAGAACTCGTCCTCGTTATGGATTTGTTTCTTCGGAATTGATTCCCATATTCAGTGGACCGTGTCCCAAGGATCGGCTTAGTGGCAGAGTCAGGAGGGACCTCTCCGCTGCTATCTTTTATTGCCTCGGTTTTCGATGTCGCTTGTTGCTTTCGTGCTTTGAGTTGGTTTTGGGATTTGCTTGTTTTCTTTGAACAGTTTCGATGGTTTTCATTGTTTTCGTTCATTGACTTGCACTTCAATTCCGAGATTGGAAAGAGAGGAAGAAGTATTAATCAAGCTGTTCGTGTGCAGGTGAACGAGCAGTAGGCGGCTTGCGAGCGGAGTCGTGAAGCGCCTCTTTCCTTCTCTTTTCCTTCCAACCAAGTGAGTGGCTACCAACCCGATTAGCTAGTCCTGCTTCCAAGCTTCACATCTATAAAATCTGCACTCTCCTTGGCCCGATCAAACGATACCAAGTAATAATAAAAGAAACCAAGATAAAAGAGAATAGACTTGGTTAATACTGCTTGTCAATCAAATTCGTGAACGGTTACTTACTTGCATGCTTGTTCGCTCGGAATATTCATCATATGCATAAATACAAGTTAGAATGTATGCTCTTCTTTAATTATGCTATGAACATAACTCATCCTGAATGCAATGATCCTAAATAGGGAGACTATGCTAAAGTAGATCTCCTCCTGTTACTGTCATGTGCCTGATATTGCCCTGAATTGCCTCGACTGCTAACTTAGTGTATTATGTTGATCACGGACAACTTGTGCACAAGGCCCTTAGTTCCTGCGGACGGTCGCTGGGGCACTGGCACCGATCCGATCCGGGCGGGAACTCTCCTGTTTAGTCATCCTGTGCAAGGACGGAATGGCGTGCAGCACTCCCGTGCTCTCGCTGCATACCATCCTCGTCAGCGACTAAAATTGGTCCATTATGGCATCCAGCCAGTGATCCCCTGTATATTTAAACCTGTTGCATACTAACTTGTGTCTTCGTGGCAGGGAAGGCATGGTAAGTATTGTGCAGGTAATTCAGACGGGCAGGTAAAATCCACCGAACGGTAGCACGTTCATTTCAGTAAATTTCTATATGCTGCTTACTTGTAAATGAACTAAGGCAAGATAGAAATACACAAATATGCATGCTTCATTAAAACAACGTGTTGATTGGTATAGCTCGGTTAGCTCGCCTTCACCAGTATGTTTCGACATACTGACCCTCGTTGAAACAGGTTCTCCGCACCAAGGCAAACCGAGCGAGGAGCCGAAGTCGTCTTCCCGATCCAGTCCAGTTGTCGGCGCATCTTCACCGCGCCCCTTTGAAGCCTTTTGAAGCCAGAAGCTTGCAACTCTTCATACACAAATGCAGCTTCGTGGCAAAGCCGTCCTCCAGCCTGGAGGTCTATATCATTTTGAGTTTATAAAGGGATGTAATGTACAGGACTGCTATCTCATTTTGAGTCATCTCTTTTGTAAGCCGTTCGGCATATTAGCTAACTCGTTCAAGAGTTTGTAATAGATGTTCATTATCAATAAAGAGAACTTTTCCATGTTAAATCTGTGTTTCAATTTATCTGCGTACTCTGAATATGTGCTTGCTATGCAAATCATTAAAGCCTTGTGCAGGCGCAACCCCAAGCCCGCACGGCGGTCACGATTCGGGGGACGCCTCATTTGATTCTACGGAATTGGGTCGTGACATAGTGGTGTCAGAGCACAGATTCAAGTTCCTTAGACTTCGTGCTGGAAAAGTTCCTTTAACGATCAATTCCTGTGCGAACTCTTGAACTCGCTAGGCCAAAATGAGATACGTTCATGCAATAAGTCCATAATACATTATGATTCTAATGTAATTTACCTTCTTTTGAAGGTATGGTACCAGCGCAATCTGCAGCGCAACCACCGAACGAAACACAAGAAAGTAGTTCGGGAAATTCGGGAAGCTCTCAGAGCCAGCGCGGCATATCTCAAGTCGATCCGCTTGAGCGGGTAATGCAAATGTTAGAATCGCAACGACAAAGAGATGATGCTCGCCAAGCCAAGTTCGAAAGCAATTTAGAGACCCGATTCTCAGTCCAACAGAAGCAGGTAGATACCCTGCAACAAATCGTTCAGACTTTGGCTGCCAACCATTCCGCCGCAACAACAAAGACTCCGGTGGAACAGCCCGTGCTTGAAGTAGAGACGCCGCAAATCCCAAGGCCGAGGGACGTGACTACCTTCAACTTGGGCCACTTCAAGAAAGTCTGCAACACCCCATTCAACGGGACTGAGGACCCAGTGGTAGCTCTAGATTGGCTAGCCGAGCTTGAAGATCACTTCGCTCTGTTAGAGGTCCCCGAAGAGAAGCGCGTCGCCTGCGCGCAACTACAGCTCCGCCTCAACGCGCACGATTGGTGGAACGTGCATCGACGATCTCTTCAATTTGATCACGGAGAGGAGGCGATCTCGTGGACGACCTTTCGTGCCGCGTTTGAAGAGGAGTTTATACCCCCTCCAGTACAACGTCAAATGGAAAATGATTTCGTGCAACTGAGGCAGGGCAGTATGACAGTGAAGCAGTACTCCGCCGAATTCAACCGACTCTCTAAGTTCGCTAGGGCCTATTTACCTGATGCAGCGAGTCGAGCTAGAAGGTTTGAAGGTGGACTACGCCCTGCCATCCATTCGCACGTGGTCAATAATCAGTATGGAACAATGCGTAAAGTAATGAATCACGCCCTATCTCTGGAACCACAGTATCCTCACGTTTCCACCGGCGCTGTGCATACCTACAATCACAAACGCCAAGGCAACGATGGAGGAAACACTGCTGCAAAGCGCCGAAACAACGGTGGTCAGCAGAAGGCAAATCCCAACCAAACATGTAACTTCTGTAGGAAGCCAGGGCACCTGTTCAGGGATTGTCGTAAGCGACTCGGGAATTGCCTCCGTTGTGGTGATCCAACCCATCGGGTTGATGCTTGTCCTGTCCCGGATCGCCGCCCTCAACATAATGTTCCCTAACGGTAGGCCCTATTCTTAAGTTTCGGGACGAAACTTCCAATTGGTTGGGTAGGATGTAGCGCCCCGTTCCCCCGATGCGGGGAGCGCGGCTAAGAAACACAAACGGTATCGTTCGATCGGGATAGATTGAATTAAGAACTCGTCCTCGTTATGGATTTGTTTCTTCGGAATCGATTCCCATATTCAGTGGACCGTGCCCCAAGGATCGGCTTAGCGGCAGAGTCAGGAGGGACCTCTCCGCTGCTATCTTTTATTGCCTCGGTTTTCGATGTCGCTTGTTGCTTTCGTGCTTTGAGTTGGTTTTGGGATTTGCTTGTTTTCTTTGAACGGTTTCGATGGTTTTCATTGTTTTCGTTCATTGACTTGCACTTCAATTCCGAGATTGGAAAGAGAGGAAGAAGTATTAATCAAGCTGTTCGTGTGCAGGTGAACGAGCAGTAGGCGGCTTGCGAGCGGAGTCGTGAAGCGCCTATTTCCTTCTCTTTTCCTTCCAACCAAGTGAGTGGCTACCAACCCGATTAGCTAGCCCTGCTTCCAAGCTTCACATCTATAAAATCTGCACTCTCCTTGGCCCGATCAAACGATACCAAGTAATAATAAAAGAAACCAAGATAAAAGAGAATAGACTTGGTTAATACTGCTTGTCAATCAAATTCGTGAACGGTTACTTACTTGCATGCTTGTTCGCTCGGAATATTCATCATATGCATAAATACAAGTTAGAATGTATGCTCTTCTTTAATTATGCTATGAACATAACTCATCCTGAATGCAATGATCCTGAATAGGGAGACTATGCTAAAGTAGATCTCCTCATATTACTGTCATGTGCCTGATATTGCCCTGAATTGCCTCGACTGCTAATTTAGTGTATTATGTTGATCACGGACAACTTGTGCACAAGGCCCTTAGTTCCTGCGGACGGTCGCTGGGGCACTGGCACCGATCCGATCCGGGCGGGAACTCTCCTGTTTAGTCATCATGTGCAAGGACGGAATGGCGCGCAGCACTCCCGTGCTCTCGCTGCATACCATCCTCGTCAGCGACTAAAATTGGTCCATTATGGCATCCAGCCAGTGATCCCCTGTATATTTAAACCTGTTGCATACTAACTTGTGTCTTCGTGGCAGGGAAGGCATGGTAAGTATTGTGCAGGTAATTCAGACGGGCAGATAAAATCCACCGAACGGTGGCACGTTCATTTCAGTAAATTTCTATATGCTGCTTACTTGTAAATGAACTAAGGCAAGATAGAAACCCACAAATATGCATGCTTCATTAAAACGTGTTGATTGGTATAGCTCGGTTAGCTCGCCTTCACCAGTATGTTTCGACATACTGACCCTCGTTGGAACAGGTTCTCCGCACCAAGGCGAACCGAGCGAGGAGCCGAAGTCGTCTTCCCGATCCAGTCCAGCTGTCGGCGCATCTTCACCGCGCCCCTTTGAAGCCTTTTGAAGCCAGAAGCTTGCAACTCTTCATACACAAATGCAGCTTCGTGGCAAAGCCGTCCTCCAGCCTGGAGGTCTATATCATTTTGAGTTTATAAAGGGATGTAATGTACATGACTGCTATCTCATTTTGAGTCATCTCTTTTGTAAGCCGTTCGGCATATTAGCTAACTCGTTCAAGAGTTTGTAATAGATGTTCATTATCAATAAAGAGAATTTTTCCATGTTAAATCTGTGTTTCAATTTATCTGCGTACTCTGAATATGTGCTTGCTATGCAAATCATTAAAGCCTTGTGCGGGCGCAACCCCGGGCCCGCACAGCGGTCACGATTCAGGGGACGCCTCATTTGATTCTACGAAATTGGGTCGTGACAACGACCACGTGCCCATTGATGGCAGGGCGCAAACCGCCTTCAAACCTTCTAGCTCGACTCGCTGCATCAGGTAAATAGGCCCTAGCGAATTTGGAGAGTCGGTTGAATTCGGCGGAATATTGCTTAACTGTCATACTGCCCTGCCGCAGCTGCACGAACTCGTTCTCCATTTGAC
Organism: Iris macrosiphon; assembly: GCA_036927795.1. Classification (NCBI taxonomy): domain Eukaryota; kingdom Viridiplantae; phylum Streptophyta; class Magnoliopsida; order Asparagales; family Iridaceae; genus Iris; species Iris macrosiphon. The sequence goes on along the minus strand of JAYESA010000001.1, from coordinate 41,279,056 downwards.
GTTGTACTGGAGGGGGTATAAACTCCTCTTCGAACGCGGCACGAAAAGTCGTCCACGAGATCGCCTCCTCTCCGTGATCAAATTGAAGAGATCGTCGATGCACGTTCCACCAATCGTGCGCGTTAAGGCGGAGCTGTAGTTGCGCGCAGGCGACGCGCTTCTTTCGGGGACCTCTAGCAGAGCGAAGTGATCTTCAAGTTCGGCCAACCAATCTAGAGCTACGACTGGGTCCTCAGTCCCGTTGAATGGGGTGTTGCAGACTTTCTTGAAGTGGCCAAAGTCGAAGGCAGTCACGTCCCTCGGCCTTGGAATTTGCGGCGTCTCTACTTCAAGCGCGGGCTGTTCCACCGGAGTCGTTGTTGCGGCGGAATGGTTGGCAGCCAAAGTCTGAACGATCTGTTGCAGGGCATCTACCTGCTTCTGTTGGACTGAGAATCGTGCTTCTATATTGTCTTGAAACTTGAGCTGACTCTCTTCCGCCCGCTTCTCGGCCCGTTCATAGCGAGCCTCGTCCCTTTGTTGGTTTGCCTCCAACATCTGCAACATTTGCTGAATGGGATCGATGCTTGGCACGGCTCGCTGGCTCTCTGAACTTCCCGAAGTGCCCGAACTACTTCCTTGGCCTTGCATTTCGTCCGGTGCTTGCGCTGCAGATTGCGCTGGAGCCATTCCTTCAAAAGAAGATAAATTACATTAGGATCATAATGTATTATGGACTTATTGCATGAACGTATCTCATTTTGGCCTAGCGAGTTCAAGAGTTCGCACAGGAATTTGATCGTTAAAGGAACTTTTCCAGCACGAAGTCTAAGGAACTTTGAATCTGTGCTCTGATACCACTATGTCACGACCCGATTCCGTAGAATCGTTGAGGCGTCCCCCGAATCGTGACCGCAGTGCGGGCCTTGGGTTGCGCCCGCACAAGGCTTTAATGATTTGCATAGCAAGCATATATTCAGAGTACGCAGATTAAAAATTGAAACACAGATTTGAAACATGGAAAAGTTCTCTTTATTGATAATGAACATCTATTACAAACTCCTGAACGAGTCAGCTAAAATGCCGCATGGGCTTACAAAAGTGTTGACTCAAAATGAGATAGCAGTCCTGTACATTACATCCCTTTATAACTTCAAAATGTATAAACCTCCGGGCTGGAGGACGGCTTTGCCACGAAGCTGCATTTGTGTATGAAGAGTTGCAAGCTTCTGTCTTCAAAATGCTTCAAGGAGCGCGGTGAAGATGCGCCAACAGCTGGACTGGATCGGGAAGACTTCGGCTCCTCGCTCGGTTCGCCTTGGTGCGGAGAACCTGTTTCAACGAGGGTCAGCATGTCGAAACATACTGGTGAAGGCGAGCTAACCGAACTATACCAATCAACACGTTGTTTTAATGAAGCATGCATATTTGTGGGTTTCTATCTTGCCTTAGTTCATTTACAAGTAAGCAGCATATAGAATTTACTGAAATGAACGTGCCACCGTTCGGTGGATTTTACCTGACCGTCTGAATCACCTGCACAATACTTACCATGCCTTCCCTGCCACGAAGACACAAGTTAGTTGCAACAGGTTTAAATATACAAGATGATCACTGGCTTGGTTGCCATAATGGACGATAGTCTTTGACGAGAATGGTGTGCAACGAAAGTACAAGGGGCATTGCAAGCCATTCCGCCAAGAACAAGAGACTAAACAATAGGTCTCGCCCGGACCGGATCGATGCCAGTGCCCCAGCATCGTCCGCAAGACCGTTACCCTGTGCACAAGTTGTCCATGATCGAACAATATACAAGTAACAATTTATTGCAGTTGAGGCAACAAGAGTGCAATTTGAAGCAACAAGAGTACAAGACAAGCAATTGTACAAGACAAGCAACAATTCATGATTTATTCCCAAACGAACAAGCATGCAGTTTAGTATCCGTTCATGAAGTTATTGACAAGCATAATGAACCAAGTCTATTCTCTTTTATCTTGGTTTCTTTTATTATTACTTGGTATCGTTTGATCGGGGCAAAGAAGAATGCAAGATTTTAGGGTGTGAAGCTTGGAAGCAGGGCTAGCTAATCGGGTTGGTAGCCACTCACTTAGATTGTTGGAAGGGAGAAGGAAAGAGGCGCTTCACGACTCCGCTCGCAAGCCGCCTACTGCTCGTTCACCTGCATTACGAACAGCTCGATCAATACCTCTTCCACTTTTCCAATCTCGGAATTGAAGTGCAGTTCAATGAACGAAAACAATGAAAACCATCGAAACCGTTCAAGGAAAACAAGCAAATCCCAAAACCAACTCAAAGCACGAAAGCAACAAGCGACATCGAAAACCGAGGCAATAAAAGATAGCAGCGGAGAGGTCCCTCCTGACTCTGCCGCTAAGTCGATCCTTGGGGCGCGATCCACTGAATATGAGAATCGATTCCGAAGAAACAAATCCATAACGAGGACGAGTTCTTGTTTCAATCTATCCCGATCGAACAATACCGTCTTGTGTTTCTTAGCCGCGCTCTCTGCACCGGGAGAACGGGGCGCTACAAATTATAAAAAGTTTTATTAACAAATAACTTATAATTTTCTATTTATTATATACATAATATATTATATATAATATATAATAAAAAATAAAAAAATAAAAATTGGGCCGGCCCGGACCCAGCCCGGTCGACCCGGACTTTAGAAGCCAGAAGCGGGAGCGGGGACGGAAGCGGGGGCGGAGAAGCGCGACTACTTAGAAGATTCTAAATTTGGGAGCGTGATTGGAGCGTGCTCTAATAATTTTTAATGTTTATTAATTATTGTTATCAAAACTTATAAATATCTTAAAATTTATTAGAATTTATAAAGTTCAGTTCAAAGTTACAGAGAGATCTTTCGCATGTTAATTTTTTATGACGTCAAAGTAAGAAATCTTTAGTTTCTTGGTACTTTGATAAATGTGTATTGAAAATATTCAAATTTCTCTCAAAAAATTTATGTCTTCTAAAATTATGGTCATATTATAGGAAGCGATCATGTCGTCGGGAAAACGAGCTTCCGTCTCCGGAGAAACGAAGCTCCCGTCATCGGGGAAACGAGCTCCAAATGAGCTCCCAAGTTAACCAAACTCACCAAAATCAATACGGTATTCATGTAAAACATGCAATATTATTATTATGTGGTCTTTCTATCTTGTCTTAGCTCAATTTTACAAGCATGTAATAGAAAGTAACAACAATATAATGTGTCACCGAAAGGTGACCCTTACCTACGACGGATTTCCTTCTCTGCAACGAGTCTTACCACGTTCTTTCCTGTCAAGAAGACATTCTTAGCTTGAACAATTTAAGCAAACATAAAGGGTCACTAGCACCACAGGCCATTTTGGACTTTGGATGAGACGGTTGTCCTTCTAGTCGGGTAGCTAACCCTACTGGACGTCCCGACTCATCTCATGCTAGAACTTCAGCTTGCACCGTTCCACCTAGGTCGAAGCGGTTCTAGTGTCCCGGTGACAGTTCGTAGAACCATATCCTTATGCATAAGTTGTCCATGACCACGCAAGTCTAAAAACTACGTTAATAAATGAGCATACGTCACAACATTATCTGAGCATTGTTACGCAAGAATTTCTTATAGCAGTCTACCTACCACAAGTTATCGCATTGTAAAAATCTATACTACTTGTTGCAACAGTGATAATGAAGCAATTATATATAGAGCAGCACAGATATACATGTACGACAAACAAGCAAGCAATACTATAATAATTTTCCATTTCTATGTGACAACCATCAAGTATTCAAGCCTACGCTTCTTTTTATCTTAATTCTTTTTATTAAGGTATCGTTGATCGAGCATGCGACAAGAGTCATTTTATTAAATGTGAAGACTTGGAAGAAGGGTCAAAGCTAAAGTCGCTCAATGGTTGGTGAATCGCTGAGAAAGAGGTCTTCAATGTCCCGCTCGCGCGTCACCTACACGATCACCTGCATTAGCACCAACAGACAGTCAATACATTCTTTTTTCCTTCTCCCAGAATTCGATATGAATGCGAAGTTCGAAGAATGCAAACAATGTAATACATTACGAACATTCACCAAAACGCATTCATAAAACCAACAAGAAAGCAGTAAAGCAGTAGCGAAAACGACAACAAAACCAAGCAGTGGAAGGCTTCCTCGCGACTCTGCCGCAAAGTCTTTCCTCGAGACACAATCCACTGAACATGGGATCTGATTTCGAAGAAACCAATCCATAATGAGGAAATGATCTTAATTCAATCTGTCCCGATCAACCGATACTGACAGTGTTTCATAACCGTGCTCCCCGCGAACGAGGAATATGGCACTACACATACTTCCAAAATGGTGGTATGTACCCTAAGACCGGTGGTACTCTCCTAAAGCATAGTGTGACACTGGGGTTATGTACCCCCATATTGGTAGTACATACTCCCAAGCCATATGTTGATTCCTTCGACCTCCCGAGCTTCTTCTCCTTAAATGGCACTAGTCGCCAGCCTCCGAACATTTTCCACATAGGAAGGGAACTTGCCCTAAGACAACATTATCACTTACTGATGAAGATACATACGCAAAGAACGTTGAACCAAAGAAATTGATTGCCTATTTCCAGTTGCAACAAGACATCACAAAAGGATGGCATGCAACAAATTGTTCATTCTATATGTAAATAATCAGATAGTAGAGTATGATTAAAGTAGGATTTCAATCACTAGTAAACTAGAAAAAGTTATAGCTTACCTTCCTATAGAACTTAGACCTACAAATATAGGTAAACATGAACTTGAAGAGTCCATTAGGAAATGTTGTAAATCAGCATGATCCGAGCAGAGTGCATTCCTTTGGATAGAAGATTTACAAGAATAAGGACATAACATCTCCCTGCATCTACTGCATGAAAATTGCCAGTCCACGGGAAGAAACCAGAAACCACACACACGCACAGATGATGGCCAGTAACCTGTTATTTAATCATGTTAGAAAACCCACTCTACTTAACATATCTACTAAAAAGTTTAAATCAAAGGGAAGGCTAAATGCCATACCTGGGCACTCCACAATCTCCTTGCTGAACCCATATCTGTTTTATTAGAAAACAAAGCCATTATAAGCAACTCATTGTCCTAGCCGACATCATCAATGTTTGGACTTAAGGATAAAAAGATGCATGAACATAGCAATTATGTAAGTTGCATGTTTTTCACGTAAGGGTTAGCCATCACAACTATTAGGGAGGACTCTTTCTATTACAAGACCTTTAATTAGCCTATATCTAGAAAAACATGGACAGTCCAAAATAGGTACCATGTTGTGTCGTCTCCATGTCTGAAACATGTTAGATAGAATGGATACGCTTCAAAATACATATTTCCACTGTCTATATTGTGCAATTTTGTATTTCTCCATGCAACAAAGGTTTCCAAGTGACACAACACGGAAACAATGATCCAAGGTAATAAGGACTAAGGACTCGCACCTTAATTCTCAAGAACCAGAATCATAATAAAGTAAAACTCCCATGGAGCAATTAGAACCAAAATTTTAACTTACATAACCACTCTTTCATAGTCCTATTTATAAAAAAGACACCTAATTTAAGCCCTAAGAAACAAATCTAAACAAATTAGGAAAGTATCTAAATGATAATTAAAGAAATAAAGACAAATCTATCCAAATCAGAATCCTAGTCAAACTAGAAAAGTATCTAAAACATAATTATGAAATTAAATACAAAAAGATTTGGTCAAATCCTCACAATCCGCCAAAAATGGGATGGATCAATTTGGACCAAAAAGCGTATGCATCTGTAATGTAGAGGTCTCGACCCGAGTTCTTCGTGGCGTCGTTTGGATAAAGTGTCGTTGTCAATCACTACAAAACTTGTTGAGGCTTCCTTCCCCCAACTAAATTTCAATCTGTTTGTTCAACACTTTGAACGACACAATCATCTTCAGTTGAAGCTTGCCGCTCCTAGAGGTGCGTTGACTAGAGGCTAGACCGAGTCGGTCATTATATAAATTATCTTGGAAAAACTTTGTCGGTATCGATTGTTCGGGACTATAAATTGAGACCATTTTCAATTGATGGATTGGTTCTGATAGCTTAGTTCCAAAATGCAATGAAGCGTGCTTGGCGAAGGTACTCTATATAAGAGCTTATTCCCATCATTTTGATTGTTGTTTTGTTGGACGTTTTCGTTACTTGATTTTGATGAATGTATTTTCTTGTCGTTTTCGATGATTGGTTTCATTGTTCGCTTTCATCGAATTTCGCATTTATTTTGTATCTTAAGAGAAGGAGAAAGAATTATGATAATCGAATGTTGGTGAAATTTCAGATTGACGCATAGGCGAAACGTGATCGTTGCATAAAGCTCCTCTTCTATCAGATTGATTCATTTTGGTGAGTGACTTTGACTTGGCGATCATTTATCTATACGCCTTAACAAAAGATCTCGTCTATTCCAATTATTGTGTCCCTACGATCAATAATATTGTAACAACAAAGATAATGTTAAAAAAGATGAATTATATGTTAGAATCATAGAATTGTTGATACTTGTTTCAAGAAGAATGATTGCACGTTCCTTTATCATATACTGTAAAGATAGAATTGTGTGAAAAAAACTTGTAATGTCGTGAGAAATGTTTCGAAAGAAAGAAAAGGAAGAAAAGAGCTATGGCTCTATGGTAAGAAAGTAAAGGCATAAATGTGCTTATAGTTCAACCGTTGGAATTGAAATATTTTATCTAATAGAAATGCATATCATGCATTGGTCTCAGACAACTTGTACAGTCCCAGACAACTTTGTGCACAAGGTAATAGTCTCTCGACCGATTCCAGCAACACTGGAAATCGCTCTGCCTAGGAGAGATTGTAACACCCTGAGGCAGTGCAAATCCTAACGATCAGGAGGTGTCTTGTCTATCAGTGAGATTGGCTTGTACATCCTAACTATTAATTATGGAAAGTCGTCCATGGACCATCATGTAGTTAGGTCGCATGCGTATGATACGATTATTGCAAGTCTAACAGTTGATGTAGAGATGGACATAAAAAATTTATATATGTATATGCAAATTGTTCTAATCCTTGTTTGTCGCAGGAATAGACAGTCAGTCGTGGGTAAGAATCACTGCATAAGTGATATTTTTATTGTTTATGTTTCTTATTATGAATTGTTAAAAAAATTTAGACAACTAGAAACATACATAATAATAGTTGCTAGCTTCACATGTTTACTGTGTTGATTTTAGCTGAGTTGGATTAATTCGATGCTCACCAGTACACAGGTATCGAGAGACAGAGGGCATATAGAGACGCTAAAAGCTCGTCCAATCTAGTGGAACCTTATTCAACGTCTCGAAGTTTCCAGTTCAAGTTTAGCAGTTTTCTTTTAAAGGTATTTTATCTTTTATTTTAGTAAAGGAATATGATGTATGGACATTGTGGCTATGTTTAGTATCAAAATAGATGTAAACCAAGTTTGACATTTTGAGTCGGCAAGCAAGAGTATTTTGTAATCTCCTTCAAGTTATCAATAAAAAAGTTATTTTGTTCTGTCTCAATGATATAATTTGGTTTTCTGCATTTAAAGTTTCGTTGTTCCATTATCTATTCAATCTATTTTATTATTTTGCAAGATCATGCCTTGTACAAGTGCAACATAGGCTTGTATGGCATCACGTCCAGTGACGACTTTACGATCTTCCGAGATCAAGGCGTGACAATTGTCCAGTTATTATCATTTCCTTCCGAAAGCGCCACCAATGTCGAAAACCTTATGATTACGATATTAGTATTGGAATTTATGTATCAACTTGCTCCATCTCCACTAACTCTCTGATCCTTGTAAACTCCATGGACTTAGTCCGCTATGTTCTCCGTTGTTGCATTATTGTCTGACCTATTCAAAACTTCCTCCAAGTGCCTCTTGTCGTCAAGTCCTCCGTTCTTTTTCCAAGAAACTTGTCCTCCCATGGGTCTATTCGATAACGTGGTAAGTTCGACAAATCTTCTAAAAAGAACAATGTTGTGTTGGATATCACATATGGTTAGTAGCTCTCTAGGAAACTTTTTAGAAAGAATGTCGTGAAACTCATCAAGTACTAATCGTACCTCTGTTGGACTCACTTCCCCCTATGTTAACTCTTCGGTCTCCATGCTTTAGTTCGCTACCAAATCATGCACCTCATGGGCCTCCAAAAATTCGTTTTAGCTTCCTTCGTGGAGACTGACAATGATAGAAAAGTCACACTCCTCTTATGAAGATTTGGTTCTGGTACTTTTCTGCAAATGTATAAGTTTGTACCTTGCCCCAATCCTTTACTAGCCGGTAAATATTGCCACGTTCGTCATGCTTTGCACCCACCTTGGATTATCGCAACAACCCTAACAATATATTACAAACGTCGAGTCCATCCATCACATGTAGTATATCTCAGCTTGATACTCACTAATGGAGAAAGGAACTTTGCAACGCTCAGTCACTTTGATGCTCGCCGCTTTCTAATCCCTTTCGATGAAGTACGGGTTCGAGGTGCTTCTTCAATGCCAACCCTACAACTTCGACCATCTATTGGTTGATGAGGTTTACTTGGTTCTCGTTGTCGATCACAACCACATATCTTCTCCCGTGGTACAACATGTTCAAAACATGGTGTACTTTTGTGCGAAATCTTTGTCTCTAAATGTTGGCACGATCTTCGTTTCTACGCCACAAAATGCTTATTCTTTTTTCGATTCCTCCATACGACAATCACATTGATAAACGTAACTATCATCTAGCCGACCTCCGATACGCTAGTCGTTGTGAAAGTCATTACTCCCATAATCTTCATAGTGACCGTCGTCGACACCATCCTAACCGTCATAATTATGTACGCCTACGCCACAAAATGCTTATTCTTTTTTCGATTCCTCCATACGACAACCACATTGATAAACGTAACTATCGTCTAGACCCCTGACACGCTAGTCGTTGTGAAAGTCATTACTCCCATAATCTTCATAGTGACCGTCGCCGATGTAATGCCCCGCTCCGAACGGTTACTTATGGAACACTACGCTGCTTCGACTCGGTTGAGAATCGAGTCTCGGGGAAACCTTACCGAATCAACACGGACGAAGTGCAATGAACCCTTCGAATTAATCGAACGGCTTCTATTGAAATAAGTCCAAGAGTTTTGTTGGTTGCTTTGCTTCTTGGTTTTGTGTTGCTTTATGTTTTGAGTTGCTTTCGATGACTTGGTTTTCATGATTTCGCTTTCTCGCTTGCGCGTTCTTTCGAATCGTAAGGGAAAGAGATTGAAGTATGCTAACCAAGTATTGTTGCATTTTCAGGACGCATAACCAAGGAGTGAACGTCGCTTAGGCTTCCCCATCCCCTCGTTCGGTTCATTAGGTGAGTGGCTTAGGCCCTTCGATGAATCCTTTAGTCTGCATGCCTAAATAAAGAATCTCTAGTTCACTTGAAATTATGTTGCCTCACTAAAAAGATAAGCTAAAGATAAAAGAAAAGTATTGCATGCTTCGTGTATTGAACTGCTACCTTACTAGTTGCTTATTGTCCCTTGTATGCTGTGCCTCGAATATTATAGCTGGAAAACTCTGGACATGATCTAGAAAAGAGAAAAAGAGAAAAGAGAAAAGAAGAGATAGACTTGCTTGCTCATTGTTCATCAGTTGCATGATAGCATATTTTTCTGATAGGAGCTTGCATTCATGCATTTGGTCAGGACAACTTGTGCACAAGGATTATCTCTCGGGCGGTCCCTGGGGCACTGGGGATCGTTCGGCCGGAAAGAGATCTAGATACCCTGAGGCGTGAACGTCCTTACTTACGGGAGGGTAGACTCGTCCATTAGTGAGATGGGCTTGTACGTCCCAACTGCTAATCCCGTGGAGGGGACCATCATATAGTTAGGGCGCATGCTAGGTTTACCTTCTTGCATACCTAACAAATTGATGCTTACTTATTGATTCATAAGTTATTCATATGCAAATTGTGGCTAACTTGTGTGTCTGCTGCAGGGATAACCGCTCGGCCGTGGGTAAGAATTATCAATATGCACTTGCTTTATATTGTCTATGTTTCCTAGCATGAATTGTTAAAAAGAAACTAGACAACCAGAAAGACCACTTAATAATGCTAGCTTCATATGCTTACTTAGTGTGGATTTCTAAGGTGAGTTTGGCCACGGTCGCTCACCAGTACATGTGGTAGTACTGACCCACGTTTGTGGGCAAATATCCAGGTACTGGAGGCGAGAGTTTGGCAAGCATCCTCAACCTGAATCAGCGTGTGCGCACCCTTCCTTAGGATTGTGTTCGTGCTGCTTCTTCCGCTGCTTACCTCTCCTGTGGGCTACTTCCTCTTCTGCTAGATGTTTTGCTATTTTGGTCCTACTACAAGGGCATAATGTAATGGGCGTTGTGGCTAGTTTTGGGAATGTGAAAAGAGTTGTAAGCCTTCTAAGGCATATTTTTGTAACTCAGCCAAGCAAACACTTTGTAATCCAATCTTCAGTATTCAATAAAAGAAAGTATTTTGTGTGCTATCAAATGTGTTCAACTTTGGTTCTCTGCGTTTTACTCTGTGCCTATATATGTATATTTTGTCTAACTTGTCTTGTGCAGGTACGTTGCCTGGTGCAAGCGCAACTTAGGCTTGCACGGCATCGCGCCCAAGCGAGGACGAACGGTTCCGTAGGGACCAAGCGAGGACGAATGGTTCCGTAGGGACCAAGCGAGGACGATAGGCCCTACGGGATCGGCCCCTGCGGGATCGGGGCGCGACAGGTGGTATCAGAGCATGGCTTTACGTCCTTGGCCTCTTCAAACATCGTCTTCGAAAAGGATATAAGTTTTCAAGCGATTTCAAAAGTCCCGAATTTCGAAAATTGATTTCGAATTTATAAGTAAATCGAGTGAGAAAGGTCCCTAAGAGTATGAAAACCCAACGTCCCATGCAATAAGTCTATAATACGTTATGAGACTAATGCAAGCTACTCTCTTTTGCAGCAAAGATGACAAGAACAGGTGCTGGTAACCCTGAGTCATCGCGCGCAGCTAGCGTGAGCGATGATCAAATGGATAGATTGATTGCAATGTTACAGAATCAAAACGATCGTCATGCTGCGCAACAAGAACGATTCGAGGCTCAGCAGCAACGAGCTGATGCTAGAGCCTTGGCACAACAAAAGCAGCTTGACTCCCTGACGCAGATAGTGACAACACTAGCAGCGAACAGTGGTGCATCTGGCACCGCCGCAACACCTGTGACTGCCCCGACCATGCCTCAAGGTGCAGGATTAGCAGAAACAAACGAGCCTCCTCGCGCGGCCGGAAAGTCTACCTTTAAAGGCGCTGAGTTCCTGAAGTTGAACCCTCCGGAGTTTGAAGGCAGGACCACGCCGGATAAGGTGATGGACTGGGTCACAAAGATGGAGAGCTTGTTTAGCTTTGCCTCAATACCTGCGAACAAGAGGGTGGCGTGCGCAGATATGCAGTTGCGGTTACGAGCACACGACTGGTGGGAAGTCAAGAAAGCAGACCTCGCCACCAAACATCAGGATGGTAGGATTACTTGGGGAATGTTCAAGGAAGCATTCCTTGCGCATTACCTCCCGCCAGCTGTCAGGCAGAGAAAAGAAGACGAGTTTACCGAGCTTAAGCAAGGGAGCATGTCTGTCGAAGATTATGAGTCAGAATTCTCCAAACTTGCTAAGTTCGCTAGCTCGATGATTCCCGATGAGGCAGCCCGCACACATCGGTTCATAAAAGGCTTAAACGATAATCTAAGAAAAGATGTTATGAACCGGGAGTGCAAAACCTATATACAAGCCTTTGAGGCAGCCGTGCAGAATGAGCAGTTCACTCCGCAAAATGCTCCAGAAAGGGCACCGGCTCCTCGAAACCCTCATGCTAAAAGATACCATGATGGAGAAAAGAAAACAACGGGCGAGCGGCGCCCAGGTCCTATATGCATTTACTGCCACAAACCAGGCCATACCATAGATATTTGTCGTGGTGCAAATAATGAGTGTTATAACTGCGGGGAAAAAGGGCATCAGGCAGTGAACTGCCAAAACAAGAGGGTTCCGCCGCCATACCCGAATGGAAACAACAAGACTGCTCGGGTTGAGACTCAGACCCCTCCGGGTCCTGCTCTGGAACCAACTGATCAGATAAGAAGGCCTAGAGTGTATCAGTTGAATATTGAGCGTGATGAGAGCGGACACGATGTTGGTGAGTCTTATTCCTTTGAACTCTTGATGCTTGATCCTCGCCTCCTTGATTTCTTAAGTTTCGTGGACGAAACTTCTTCTCAGTGGGGTAGTATGTAATGCCCCGCTCCGAACGGTTACTTATGGAACACTACGCTGCTTCGACTCGGTTGAGAATCGAGTCTCGGGGAAACCTTACCGAATCAACACGGACGAAGTGCAATGAACCCTTCGAATTAATCGAACGGCTTCTATTGAAATAAGTCCAAGAGTTTTGTTGGTTGCTTTGCTTCTTGGTTTTGTGTTGCTTTATGTTTTGAGTTGCTTTCAATGACTTGGTTTTCATGATTTCGCTTTCTCGCTTGCGCGTTCTTTCGAATCGTAAGGGAAAGAGATTGAAGTATGCTAACCAAGTATTATTGTATTTTCAGGACGCATAACCAAGGAGTGAACGTCGCTTAGGCTTCCCCATCCCCTCGTTCGGTTCATTAGGTGAGTGGCTTAGGCCCTTCGATGAATCCTTTAGTCTGCATGCCTAAATAAAGAATCTCTAGTTCACTTGAAATTATGTTGCCTCACTAAAAAGATAAGCTAAAGATAAAAGAAAAGTATTGCATGCTTCGTGTATTGAACTGCTACCTTACTAGTTGCTTATTGTCCCTTGTATGCTGTGCCTCGAGTATTATAGCTGGAAAACTCTGGACATGATCTAGAAAAGAGAAAAAGAGAAAAGAGAAAAGAAGAGATAGACTTGCTTGCTCATTGTTCATCAGTTGCATGATAGCATATTTTTCTGATAGGAGCTTGCATTCATGCATTTGGTCAGGACAACTTGTGCACAAGGATTATCTCTCGGGCGGTCCCTGGGGCACTGGGGATCGTTCGGCCGGAAAGAGATCTAGATACCCTGAGGCGTGAACGTCCTTACTTACGGGAGGGTAGACTCGTCCATTAGTGAGATGGGCTTGTACGTCCCAACTGCTAATCCCGTGGAGGGGACCATCATATAGTTAGGGCGCATGCTAGGTTTACCTTCTTGCATACCTAACAAATTGATGCTTACTTATTGATTCATAAGTTATTCATATGCAAATTGTGGCTAACTTGTGTGTCTGCTGCAGGGATAACCGCTCGGCCGTGGGTAAGAATTATCAATATGCACTTGCTTTATATTGTCTATGTTTCCTAGCATGAATTGTTAAAAAGAAACTAGACAACCAGAAAGACCACTTAATAATGCTAGCTTCATATGCTTACTTAGTGTGGATTTCTAAGGTGAGTTTGGCCACGGTCGCTCACCAGTACATGTGGTAGTACTGACCCACGTTTGTGGGCAAATATCCAGTTACTGGAGGCGAGAGTTTGGCAAGCATCCTCAACCTGAATCAGCGTGTGCGCACCCTTCCTTAGGATTGTGTTCGTGCTGCTTCTTCCGCTGCTTACCTCTCCTGTGGGCTACTTCCTCTTCTGCTAGATGTTTTGCTATTTTGGTCCTACTACAAGGGCATAATGTAATGGGCGTTGTGGCTAGTTTTGGGAATGTGAAAAGAGCTGTAAGCCTTCTAAGGCATATTTTTGTAACTCAGCCAAGCAAACACTTTGTAATCCAATCTTCAGTATTCAATAAAAGAGAGTATTTTGTGTGCTATCAAATGTGTTCAACTTTGGTTCTCTGCGTTTTACTCTGTGCCTATATATGTATATTTTGTCTAACTTGTCTTGTGCAGGTACGTTGCCTGGTGCAAGCGCAACTTAGGCTTGCACGGCATCGCGTCCAAGCGAGGACGAACGGTTCCGTAGGGACCAAGCGAGGACGATAGGCCCTACGGGATCGGCCCCTGCGGGATCGGGGCGCGACAGCCGACACCATCCCAACTGTCATAATTCTGTACAGCAGTCGAATTGTCACTGCCACAATCATCAACACGATCTCGTCTAGCGAGAACATTGAACTCCTCGCTCGAACTAAATAAGTCTTCCGTGGACGATACTCTCGTGTCAGTACTTGTCTCTCCAGGAGGCCGCAGGCGTTGCTCACCTATGACATCGTTTCTGAATCACGAACTAGTTCCCTCAATGGTTCCTGATTGTGTACCGCTTGCTCGACTAGCTAGACGCGTAGGGTCAGATCTCGCGGAGATACTTTCCTGCAACGAACCGCCGCAAAGAAGCCTTCAAAACCTACTCTTCGGAAAGAAGTTATTGATCTTCATCGCCGTTTTTGGTTCCCACCATGCCTTACGACACGCTTGACGCTCTCATACCACCTGACACATCACGAAGCGTTGATCATTGAGAACAAAAGACCCAAGATAACGACGACTTGCACCTCAATTATCAAGAAAGAGAATCATAATAAATAAAAGTCCAATGGAGCAATTAAAACCAATTTTTTATTCATTAAGCTTACATAACTCCCTACATATTCATATTTATTAATAAAGAAACCTTACTTAAGCCCTAAGAAATAAATCTAAACAAACAAGAAAAATATATAAAAGATAATTATAAAAAACAAATACAAAATCCGTCCAAATCATAATCACAGTAGGAAAGTATCTAAAAAATAGTTATTGAATTAAATATACAAGATTTGGTTAAATCCTCAATCCTCCAAAAATGGGCTGGACCTGTTTGGGCCCAAAAGTGTGCATCACCATGATTGGTCCCAAGAACCTACCAAGACTAGGACCTGTTAGCAAAATTTACGCTTTCGTACAAGTGGGATGATGATCAATTGATGAAGCAAATAACGAGATAGAAAGAAAAAAAAAAATTTAATGGTGATGTACAGTATAACATCTAAGACGCATAGAAAGAAACCATTATTCTTGCTTGACAAATAATGAGATATGTTTGAGGCTTCCTCACTGAATTACCTACATTTCACATTCCTGAGAAGATAAAACACATCAATGGGTTGATAACTAGGTTCAGTGTGTCCAAGATCAGGCATACTGAAGGTGGAAGGAATGGATTAAACCACTAGATTAATAATCAAGAGTAATCAAAGAACAACTTTTAAAGAAGATGAACTAACGTAGGCCAAAGGCACAGGTGAGCATGAAAATAAGTAAATTCTGGTCTGCGAAAAGAATATTCTTATATCTGAACCTTCAACTTTTTTAACAAGCTAGGAAACCGTTGAAGGCACTGATGAAATTTGGCCTTATAAATGTTGAGAATACAAATCATAGTGCACTTTCTACTGTGATAGAAAATGTAGGCAGTCTTAACAGATCGTGAGATATTAGGCAAAAAGACTTAGGTAAGTGTGAACAAGATTAGCCAAGATTACCCAATCTATGTCTTCTATAATCAGAATGCAATCTTAAGAGAAAGCCACCTTAATGTTTAGAAGTAATCGAATCTTACAGCAACAAGGGTGACTCCGCCCGTATGTGCCACATAGGAAGATTTGTTACAGGATCCTGCAGATGTTAGGCAACCAAGAGTAGCTTCTAAACCAACCAATCACAAAATTGTATGATAATACCATATATAGTGTTTAGTATTTTTATTTAGTAGACAAGTAGATTCTATATGGGTACACCGTACACTCACTGTGAAAGGTAGAGGACTAAGATTCAAACATTCACTTCTCCATTTACCCCAATCTTCTAAGAAGAGTGGCCACATCCAGTGAATAACATCCCTCCAGCAGACCTATAATCATGTGAAACTGAGACTGATGGATAAAAAAAGGATTCCCATAATAACTACATTAAAAGTCATATTAACCAAGTACTAAAAACTCACTTAGGTGAGTAGGAGTGTTAGGAGGAAGAGAATAAAAGGTCACGAGTGGAGTTATTGATTTCTGGGCTAATATCATTATACAACTAGGAGATTAACCAAATAGGTCTTCGTCAAGGTAAAGATGGATTCTCTGCATATTGTTTGAAATTTGGAGATGTTGTACTGTATCATTAGCAAGGTTCGCATCACCGGTCGATACCGATACATATCAGCTGTACCATATAGGTTTTGGAATTTCTGATACCAATACTTATCGATACCAAAATTGTGACTCTCTTTTACGGTCAATTTAGTAAAAAACAAAGAAAAAGAAAATTATGGTAAAAAACAATGTCGACACAATGATTTGAAAGCGCCACAAATCAACATGCTAAAGTGTGTCAATAAAATTTCATGTTTACGCAATATAAATATTACTATTTGTGAAAGTTGTATATAAGTTCACAATATTCATAACAATGTACAAAATTCATAACAATGTCTATTATGGGTAAAAATTCCATAATGTTAAATTTTACTCCATAAAGAGTAAAGGTAACATCAAATAATACATGAGATATATAAAATAATTTTCTTTTCTTTTTTTTCAAAATATCTTCTTTTTATCTTTTGGCTTTTGAAACCAAGAACTTCGAAACTCCGATCCGAAACTAACAAAACTTCCGAAACCGATGTTATCGACACTCTTAAGAAATGTCTGAAACTGATCCAATACCAATACTGCGAACCTTGTCATTCGCTCCAGTAAAATTTATAGAAGATGAGAGAAATAAGTGAAGAGAATAAAAAGACAAAAACTTAAGTTGTATCTCATGTGTATTTATATTAATATATATAATGATAAATACACCCACAACTAATTGATTGTACCGACATAAAAAATACGACTCGTGACTCTAGCATCCCCCCTCCAGATGGAGCATAGAGATCTAACATGACCAATTTGCTATATAAATCATAAAATAGACTACAAGCAAGTGGTTTGGTGAGAATATCATCCAACTGATTCTCAGACGGGATGTGTGGAGTGAGAATATGTTTCTTCACCAACAATCACGAATAAAATGGCTATCAACCTCTATATGTTTAGTGTCCTCATGAAACACGGAGTTATTTGCGATAAACAAATTTGATGTATTATCATAATACAACTCGATAGGGATAGGAACAATAACCCCCATTCCATGGAAAAGAGACCGCACTCACATCATCTCAGAAGCTACATTAGATATAGCACAGTATTTGGCATCTTCACTAGAACGAGCCACAACATTCTGCTTCGAATTGCACCACATCATAAGATTATCCACAACAAAGGTACGATACCTAGAAGTAGACCTATCAATCTGACTACCGACCCAATCAGTATCCTCGAAGCCCATCATCATGAGAATCTATGATGGTTTTTACAACAAATCATTTCCAAGTGCACCATTTAAGTATTACAAAAAAGTGATAAGCACCCAATGTGGTTGTCGAGGGGCCTACATAAACTGATTAACTACTCTAACTACATAGGTAATTTTTGGTCGTGTAACAGTAAGATAAGCTTCCCAACAAGCCGTTGGTACAGTCCAATATCCTTAAATAAATTTTAAGACATTAGCATCAAGTTTGATTTGAGAATCCATAGAAGTATCAATAGGTCGAGAGTCTAACATCCATGTCTCTGAAAGTAAGTCCAAATCATACTTGTGTTGTAACAGATACACACCCATCTTAGATCGAGCAACCTCGATTCCAAGAAAATAACGAGTACCTAAATCTTGGTATGAAATTGACGACTAAGGTAGGCCCTCAAGTCGAAAATGCCAACATAGTCACTTCTAGATATAATGATATCATCAACATAAACAATCAACATAATAACACCTCTTGCAGAAGATCGGCTACAATATTGAATAATATGACGTAGTGTGCTGAAATCCATACTGAATGAGAACTAAACTTAACTTGTCAAACCAAGCTCCAGGAGATTGTTTTAGCTCATATAAAGATTGTGTTGATTGTCACTGCCCGACACAACATATCCTGGTAGTTATCCATATAAACCTCCTCTTGTAAGTCATTGTACAAGAAAACATGCTCGATGTCCAATTGATACATAGGACATTGGTGATTAACTGCCACAGAGATAAGAATGCAATGCATTTAACCTAGCCACACGAGAAAAAGTCTCCATATAATCCGCACCATATCTGGATATACCCTTTTGCAACCAACCGCACCATGAGGCGCTCAACAAAATCATTTGGATGATACTTAACAGTGTACATCCACCTACAAGCTATTGTTTGTTTTCCAACAGGAAGCGAGGTAAGCTTTCTAAGTCTGGTTTTGATATAAAGCAGGCATCTTCTCATCTATTGCACATTTCCAATCAGCAGATGACATAATTTGTTTATAAGTGTTAGGAATGAAAACAAAAGACAATAAGGTAGCAAAAGCATGTAAAAAATGAGAAGCATAATGTAAGGAAACATAACTTAAAATGGGAAGCTTAGTAGTACAACTATGACTACCTTTCCTGAGAGCAATAGGGAGAGCAATAGGAAGTACATATGAAACTGTAGTAGATGGAGCCGGATCCTCAAGCATGGAAGATAATGTGGTGGAGGCTGAATCACACAAGTCAATGTCTTTCATTAGATCTTTGGTAAACCTGTAAAGGAGGAGAGAATATAGAAATGGATTCAAGAATGAACGTTAGTATATGAAGATGCTAAACATGTTGTGAACGAAGGAGAATACTCTCCTGAAGGAAAGAAAGGAGTGGGACCCAAAGAAGGTAACACATGCACTAACATAATATTTACGTGACTAATGACTGTAAAAACGATAACTTTTTTGACTTCAAGTATCAAGGAAGATACGCTGCATAGATCGAGGAGCCAAGTTGTCTCGATTAGGTTGCAAGTTATGATCAAAAGTAACACATCCAAACACACGAGGAGGTAAAGAAAATAAGACACCTGAATGTAACATGGAGAAGGAGACTTAGTTATTAGGAGACTTAGTTATTCAACACACATAATGGCATGTTATTAATCAAATAACATATACTAAGAACGGCATATGGCAAATACTATTTAGAGACATACATAATGATATGAGAGTCCGATCTACATCTAAAAGGTGTCGGTAGTTGTGTCCAACTACACCATTTTGCTGAAAGCTATGGATGCAACTAGTTTGATGAATAATGCCACAATCAGCACAAAAGAAACACGTCATTTGGGAACAATTATCATAACATAAAACTTTAATGCATTTACCAAACCAAACTCATATGTCATTATAAAAGGTGGATAACATATATGAAAACTTAGATCGTTCTTTTATAAAATACAACCACGTCATTCGGGAACAATCATTAACAAAGATAACAAAATATTGAAATTCTTTTGGATTTTTAACTCTAGAAGGATCTCAAATGTCAGTATGAACAAGATCAAAGAACTGCCATGATGTCTCTCAACACGACGAGGAAACGGACTATGGTGATGCTTGTCTAACTAACAAGCCTCACATACTAAAACAAAAACAGAACTCAAACTGGAACAACTTGACGCAACTTAGCCAAGAACAGATAGACTAAATGATAATGTCACTACAATGGAGAGATTGAATAAAAAGTGAAAGCCTTTCCAAGTAAATCCAATTAATATTTTCCATCTCTTTCATGTCACGAACCTATCATCTTCTTTGTTTTAAGATCCTGAAAAACACAAGAACTGAGAGAGAATGCTACATAATAGTGGAGTGATTTGGTTAATTTACTCATAGATGCAACTTGAAAGAAAAACTAGGCACATATAATAAATCAGATAATGACAATGATTCGGTAGGATAAATGACACATTTTTCAAGCACATGACAAGTAGACCCATCAGCAAAAACAATGTTATATTTCATAGGACACCAATTATGAAAGAGAGAATCAATATCAGATATGTGAGAGCTCCCTCTGGAGTCGTTGACCCAAGAGCTGGATGGTGACAAAGTTGCCAAAAATGTAGGATTACCTATATGTGTCATGGTTGTAGTAGGTTGGGATATGGTACTAGCAAACGCGTTCAACTTCGGGGGGGGGGGGGAGGGGGATCTATTTAAGTGAATTAGAGGTAGAGAAAGTTGCAGCCTAATTAAAACTAAAAGCATCATATCGAGGAGTAGAAGCGGTAAACTAGGACGGTACATTTTCATCATATACATCATGTGCATACTTGAGGTTTACCCTACTTATTCAGTTATTCAAATAGTACTCTTCGACGTGGTCAAACATGTTATAATAGTTACACTTTCGTAGCATACCACAACCACCATGACCACCATATCTACCACCACAACCATCATCTCTACTACCATTGTAGTTATCACAACGATCACCACGACAATTAGCAGCACTAATAACAGAGATAGAATAGACATTACACAGTACCACAAAACTCGGTCCTAGAAATGAATGATTGAGATGAGAGAAAGTATTTACCATTGTAGCTAGCTGCTCACCAGTAAGAACCTTAGCCTTATAAGATTCGAGAGCAGGATCCAAGCCAGCTAGAATGAGTGAAACATGGAACTCCTTTTGTCATTTTGCTTCCTTCAAATCATAATTAACCGGATGATACCATAAGAGTTCCTCCCACAAACCTTCTTTGAAGTCAGATAATTACAGGCTTCCCATTATGCTTTGTATTAAACAGTAACTCGTACAACTCATAGATACGAGTCATATTACCCTTCTGTAAGTATGACTATTGTTGAGAGTATTAAAGAATTTTTTAGTCCCACATGGAGTATAGTAGAGAGAAGGGTTAGCATCTCCTATATAAACAAGCCAAGTATTCTACTAAATTTCTATTTGATATCAGAGCCAAACCACCCCCCTTTCCCAAACCCTAATCCTAACCCCCTCTACAGCCCCCCCCTCTTCAGCCACCAGCAGCCGCCGGCCAGCATCCACCGACTAGCCGACACCTCCCAGCCAGCCAACAACCACCCCTCCTCTTCCTCCACGTCGACCCCTGCCCCCTCTCCATTGCCGCCAGCGCAGTATTTCATCTTCTTCTTCTCTTCGAGTTGTAACTCGGTTCTGTCCGTATGCAACTACGATTGCAAGGAAGAACGAGAAGTTTAATTTTTTTTATTATCGTTTTTTGTAGCAGTAAGTTGTAATCGGAATATTGATTATATAGTTGCTACTTGGATCGAGGTATATCAGTGAGGGAACTTTTGTGTGAACTCCTGATCTCGACTACAACTGTCGATTCTTCCCTCTCTTTCTCGTCAGGCCATGCGGCCTCGGGTCGAAGTCGTGCACGGGATATGAGTAGCGGCTCTCAGGGACACCGCTGCCGCTGAAGGAGAAGCAGTAGACGTGGAGAGTACGGCGATCAAAGGTGGAGACGATCTAGATCTGTCACCGTCTTGCTGATGGAAGAGGATAAGAAGAAGACGATAGAGACTATCTACGGCAAGTTGGCGGCCCAAAAGATGAAGGCTTTGGTGGACGATCTCTTCTCCAGGAGGCTGACTGAGACTAGCTCCCGTATTGCACATGCAGATGTGGATCCTTCACCACACAAAATGGAAAAGTTGGGGAAAGTAGAGATAAAGTTGGAGGGTACTTCCAACTACTTGAAGTGGTCGTGTCAGACGATGCGGACTCTAAAGGCAAGAGGCTTGGTGGGCTATGTGAATGGCCAAACCAAGGCACCTGAAGATCACTCATGGGAGTTTGTTGTATAGGAAATCATTAACAATATTGTTGCTGGATGGTTGACAGCCTCATTGACCGACCAAGTGTCGGACAACGTGGAAGCAATGGAGGGTGTTGGTGACATTTGGATGACGCTAAGAGACATGTACTCAGGGTCGGGCAACCCTAAGAGGGTCTTCCAACTACAAGATGAACTTGATAAGGTGGTCCAAGAAGATCATATATGCGGCTCTGCTGAAGAAGTATTGGTCAGATCTCGACCACTATGATCCCATTGGCATAGAGGATGAGCAAGTGGAACCGACATTTGCTAAATATTATAAGAAGTTCATAGAGTATGTTTCGCGACAGAGGATAATGAAGTTCCTGAAGGGGCTCAACCCAGCATTCGAGCAGAGGAGGAATGTTCTACTTGCACAACCCAGACTATCATCACTGGAGGAGGCCATAGCTGCTATGACACAAGAAGATAAACGACTGAAGCTAATGCCTAGCACCACTAGCTCTCCAGGAAAAAAATTAGCTATAGCAGTATTTAACCCAAACCCTTACGGAGGGGGAGGGTGCTACAACTGTGGAGAACCTGGACATTTTATCAGATTCTGTACGAAACCTTTAATACACCAGTTCAACGGCTGCGGACGTAGCCGTGGAGGACGTAGGGGTGCCAGAGGAGGCCATGGCGGAGACAGAGGTAATTATTCTGGAGGACACAAGGCAAACATGGCAGAAGGGGAAAATGAGAGCCACTCATCCGATATGACCCCTAGTGAGAAAAATGCTAGAAATATGGAGGAGCATGAAGCTTGGAACCAGCGACAGTCGAGCCAACACCACTAGGACATCGACTCCAACCACCTCCGGGGGTAACATCACCTACTATGCCCATACAAGCACAGTTATACATGCTTATACCCTTGCATCTACCTACAGACCAGGAAGTCTAAATTGGATAATTGACTCTGGGATATCCCGCCATGTCACGGCTGTCCATGATGAGTTTCAAGATTATACTTACCTGGCAATGCCTAAAAGCATTCAGACTGCTGATGGTACTACTAGACCCATTGTGGGTAAAGGCACAGTTGAATGCACCCCTTCCATGACTCTTACTGATGTCTTGCATGCTCCATCTTTTTCTGTTAATTTATTGTCTATTAGTGACATTGTTCTTCAACTTAATTGTGTTGTTTCCTTTGACATTCCTAAGGTAATTTTTTAGGAGAACGGAACGGAAAGACGGTTGGGGCTGTCACTTGGCATAAAGGACTATGGTACTTGGACATAGGTGGGCTGGATGTAGCACTGGTAGATGAAACACAACAGGAGGAGCCGCGAAGGACTGTAGAAGCAGAATTATTACTCCAAGGTCAGCGTATGGAACACTATTCATTCAGTCTACTGAGTAGGATGTTTCCCTCTATGTATCAAAAGGTTAATAAGCAAAAGTTGGTTTATGATGCTTGTGAACTTGGAAAACATACCAGAAGCTCGTATGTGAGTTCTGAAAATAAAAGTTTAGTTGTTTTTAATATGATACATTCTGATGTGTGTGGACCTTGTCCTACAACTACTGTTAATGGTTTTAAGTGGTTTATCATCTTTATTGACTGATACACTCGTGTCACCTGGGTAGATCTAATGAAGAGTAAGAGTGATATATTCGCATGCTTTCAAGATTTTCATCGCAGGATTACAACACAATACGGTGCTAAGGTAAAAGCTTTGAGGTCTGACAATAGGACAAAATACACCAACGAGGCTATTGAAGAATACTTATCAGCCCATGGGATACAACATCAGACTTTATGTGTCTATACACCAGCTCAAAATGGCGTGGCGGAGCGGAAGAACATGCACCTGTTAGAAGTGGCACGGTCAATGATGTTTGCTATGAATGTTCCTAAACACTTGTGGGGGCATGCCATGTTGACGGCTGCATATCTTATCAACATGATGCCCTCTCAGGTGTTATGATGGAAGACATCGTTTGAGATGCTTACAGGTGAGAACAAGTACATTGTTCCCCCAAAGGTATTTGGATGTGTCTGTTTTGTGAAGGATAATAGGCCTGTAATGGAAAAGTTGGACCCTCGGACAGTAAAGTGCGTCTTTATTGGCTACTCAGGGACTCAGAAGGGTTACTCATGCTGGAGTCCTATGGAGCGAAGGCTCTTTGTGAGCATAGACGTTACATAAAGAGAGATGGAACCATACTACCACAATGGTTCAGGTGAAAGCTCCGGATTTTGTGACACCTAACACAGGAGGTGTTAGGAGTGAGGGGGAGATGGGCCCAAACGTGATTGTCGGATCAGTTCCATGCCCAATGATGGAAGTTGGTCCAAGGAAACTAGAAAAAGATAGCGAGGGGGAGGAAAGTGATGAGGAAGCTCACAATGAGGACGAAGAAAGTGTAACTGCAGTATAGGGAGGAACAGACTACAGAAAAATCTACAGAGCTTCAAGTCTACAGAAGGAGAAAGCAGCAAGGAGAAAGCAGCAGTCAACTATTGTGCATATTGCCCCTACTGTGCCATGTCCCCCGTCTAACCCTGTCCAACTCCTGAAGATGCACCTCCCGCACCGGATCCCTCTGATTCGGATGTTGATCCCTCTTATTCGGATGGTATGATCTCTCCTTCTTGTCCTTCTCCTATTCCCTTAAGGAGATCTTCTTGCAGTAATGCAGAAAGATTCCCTAATCGTTATGGTTATGAATATGACATCGCCCATTTTTTATCCTACTCTAATCTATCCCCTACTTATGGAGCATTCATTGAATCGTTAGACAACCTCTTTGCCTAAGTGTAGGCAGGAAGCGAAGGAAGGTCCGAGGTGGAAAGCTGCAATGTTGGAGGAACTTGTGGCACTTGAAAGAAATGGGACATGGGAACTTGTTCCATTACCTAAAAAAAAGAGCAGTTGGATGCAAATGAGTCTTCACAGTAAAGAAGACGCCAGAAGGAAAGGTGGAGCGATACAAGACAAAATTGGTTGCAAAGGGATTCACTTAGTCCTATGGTATCGACTATGATGAGACATTTGCTCAAGTAGCAAAGATGAGCACGGTAAGAACCCTGGTTTCTCTTACAGCAAACCATGGGTGGCAACTTCATCAATTGGATGTGAAGAATGCATTTCTTTATGGAGATCTACAAGAGGAGTATACATGGAGACGCCATCGGATTTTTGCACGAAGCAGTCAACAAGAAATGTGTGCAAGCTGAAGAAATCACTGTATGGACTCAAATAATCTCCTCGGACTGGTTTGAAAGATTCAGGTTGTCACAAGCAATGGGTACATCCAGATCAATGCAGATCACATGGTCTTCTTCCGACATGCGAGAGGCCACGTCACCATACTTGCAGTATATGTAGATGATATAATGATCACAGGTGATAAGGAGGAGGAGATTACCCAGCTGAAGTCAAAACTTGCCAAGAAATTTGAAGTAAAGGACTTGGAAATGATGAGGTATTTTATCAGGATCGAGGTGGCTCGAGGAAGAGATGGGATCGTCCTCTCAGAGGAAGTATGTACTAGATCTACTTACAGAAACTAGTATGCTGGGATGTCGATCGGCAGTTACTCCAATCGATCAAAAAGATAAGTTGGGGACAGAGACAGGAGAGCCGGTTGATCGTGAGAGATATCAAAGACTTGTAGGCAGATTGATTTATCTTGGCCACACTCGTCCTAATATCTCATTTGTTGTGAGTGTAGTGAGCCGCTACATGCATGATCCAAGGAATGGCCACATAGATACAGTTTTCCATATTCTGAGATATCTGAAGGGGCTCCTGGAAGAGGGCCATGGTTCAAGAACGGACACATGGGTGTTGAGGGGTACTGCGATGCAGATTGGACAAGCTACATGGACGACAGAAGGTCTACCTCAGGTTACTGTGTCTTTGTGGGGGGTAATCTAGTCTCATGGAGAAGCAAAAAAAGTCTATTGTAGCACGATCGACCGCTGAAGCAGAATATAGAGCTATGGTTCTGGGAGTATCAGAGTTGTTGTGGATAAAAGCACTGCTGACAGAGTTGAAGTTGGACCAGGGAACAACATTGTGCCTTCTGAGTGACAGTCAAGCTGCACTAAGTATAGCTAACAATCCAGTTCAGCATGACAGAACAAAGCACATCGAAATCGATCGGTTTTTCATTAAAGAGAAGCTAGAGAAAAAGATATTAAAGCTCGGTCATGTTCGCTCAGAAGAGCAAATCGCAGATTGTCTTACTAAGGGTCTTAATTCATTGAGTCTTTCTAAACTGTGACAAGATAGGGATAATTGATATTTATCGCCCATCTTGAGGAGTGTTGAGAGTATTAAAAGATTTTTTTAGTCCCACATGGAGTAATAGTAGTAGAGAGAGGGATTAGCCTCTCATATATATATGTAGCTCCACATCAATAATAAACAAGCCAAGTATTCTACTAAATTTCTATTACTCTTCCAGAGATGTCCAAATCTATTTGAAGGACTCACACCACTGAGCATTAGAGGCGATATGTAGTTTTATATTATGCCAAAACTACGACATAACATACGATTTTTACTCGTCCAATCCTCATAATCAGTCAACGTTTCTGGTCGGGGACTCTTCCACCAAAAACTTCTTCGCACCTCAACACTACTTTGATAGAGACTGAGACCGGACAAGGTAGTTCGCACCATCAAGTTTTACCGCAGTAATCGCTTTTCCCAGTTAATCATTATTGAAAATAACAATAAAAGGATTATCCAGACCACCACCAATACTAGTAACATTGTAGAAGATTCATTCCCCCACCAACTTATAGATGCAGCAGAAACACAAGATCCTAGACCCCTAGATCTCGCAAAGAGCCACGATCAACAACAGCCAACTAAGATCTATAAAAAATAGAAACTCTAGATCTCACAACAAAAATGACAACATTTATAAAAAGTAAAAAACCCTAGATCTCACAATGAACAATAACAAACAACCACGAAAAACGAGATCACAAAACGATCATGTAACCATTAAACAATCCACGAGCCATGTCAAACTCATCGTCGAGTTCGATTGGTAAAAGTTGTGGAAGGGATGCACACTACCTTTCAAGTTGCTCTGGTACCAAATTAAATTTACAAGAAGAGAGAAGATAAGAGAAATAAGATCTGAGAATGCAAGGACATAAAATTCTAAAAGTTGCACCTCATGTGTATTTATATTTACATACGATGATAAATATACCCACAACTACTTGATTGTACCCACATAAGAAAATAAGAATTATGACTCAAACCCCCCCCCCCCCTTAATAAATGTAACTTGCATCTGGGAAAGTAGTTGAACACCACTTGAAATTACAAGTACATGCCACAATTTTGAAGGATTACTTGTCCCGGCTATATAGTGCAATTAATGAATCATTCACTAGTTGCCCCTATGCTCAAATATATGGGAATGTTTTGGTCACCAAGATGGCCATTAAGACACCTACAAGTTAACGGCATCAATTTGTACCAATCTAACTCAACCAGCTAACCCCTTGG
The DNA here is from genome assembly GCA_036927795.1 of Iris macrosiphon. Classification (NCBI taxonomy): domain Eukaryota; kingdom Viridiplantae; phylum Streptophyta; class Magnoliopsida; order Asparagales; family Iridaceae; genus Iris; species Iris macrosiphon. Next base: position 41,251,819 of record JAYESA010000001.1, on the reverse strand, counting down.
CAACTATATATATCCAAAAGCATGCACATAATTTGCATCACTGCCACCATCAATATAATCACGCAAGCCATATACTTCACACACTTTTATTGGTGTATGTTGCACATGCCCAATCTGATACGATTTTTTCTACATTATTCTCAATTGGCACTATCGAATTTCATAAGGGTGTAGTAGGCATAGAAATAGAGGGATGGTAGTGCCTACTCCTAACTATTTAGAGAGAATAATGATTTGGAGAAATACCAACATACTCTCATATGTAGACAGTTTTCTTTATAAGTGAAGGATACAAATGTGAAAATATACAAATATGGGCTTTGACTCAATATAGGAAATATAAACTCATCTAGAAGATTGAATAAATCAATCTAAGAGTTCCACTAAATCTTTGACTAAATATATCCTAGATATCCTAGAAATTTTTCCCAAACAAATCCTAAAAGACACCATGTCAATATTCTACGATAGATCCTGTCAATCATGATCGGTGTTTATGGTAATGTATTTACCATATTCTTTTAATCTCCTCCCAAGTTGAACATGTTGGGAAACACATATAACTTGCTCAAACATTCTCACACACTCCATATTAGAAACATGTACAACTTGAGTTACAAACATTTTGGAACCCCAAAAAACTAATCAAAATGACTCAACTCGCCGAACACGGTCGTCGGCCACTCTGTTTTCTTTGTTCTTCTTCTAACATCGCTACTCATCTGCACAAATTTGTTGTTGGGTCAGATCTCATCACTACTTCACATGACATGCTACTCAATCTGCAAAACTTTATATTTATCTTCTTTCTCTTCTTTGTCCCCCACATCTTGATACATATCCAAGGAGAGCAATTACGACCACACCATCGAGAGATCAGACACTTGTTGATGATGTCGCTCGAACTCTCCTTAAGCAATCATCGAACCAGCTCTGAAATACCATGTTAAATTACATATGGGTGTAGTCATAGAAATATAGGGTTGAGAAGAAGAGATGATGATGGTTACTTCTAAATATTTAGAGAGTAATGATTCAGAGAAAACCAACATACTGGAGAGGTTCTTCTCATTTATAATATGTGAAGGATACAAATATGGAAAGATACAAAAAAAAATTGTGTTGAGGCCAAGGCTCCGACCAAAACCTCTCCAATAACCTCCACCAGTCCCGACTATTGGGCTACACCCGGTGGCAAAAGATACAAATATAGACTATTGGATCAATATAGAAAATATTTATAAAAAAAAAATCTATTAGATTCAATCTAAAAGTTTGACTAAATCTACTAAATAATCTACATATCGACAAATTATTTATAAACTAATCCTAAAATATACCAAATTTGGTGTTGACCCAATATCTACCATGACCATAATTGATGTAAATCATGATCGGAATTTATATAATCTACTTACCATATTATTCTACATGCACCATCTCCATCTGCCAATGAATAAACTCACTCCTATTATTCATCTTTCACGTGTAGTCATTTTGTTACTCATATTTTGGACATGTTTTTAATTGTTCGATACTCCAACCATCAAGCATGGTTGGTCTTGTAGTTTATAGAATTTTCAAAGCATACTTACCAACTATTAAAAAGTTGCAGGTGTTTCTTGATTGCATGAAGTAAACAATGAAGAAGGTATTGAATAGTAATTATCACGACCACCAAAGCTTGAGGATCCCAATGTCAGCAATTGCCAAGGGCCAAGCATTCAGAGGTAGACAATCGACTTCCAACTCTCTCATTTTTTTCTCCTTTGCCAAACCCAAGAATCCTGACGTCGTGAGAGCATCGAAAGAAGATCACCTGCATCAGGATCTTTAGGCTCTTGTAATTGGTTTATTTCAAGCTGCTTGAATAGTAATTATCAAGGCCACCAAGGGTTGTTTGCACTGCCATTTGTGTAACCTCCGTTTTTCAAAATTATAATTAGCATATTAATTTAACATCATCGCTTACATCATAATGAAATCATCGCTTACATTGTAGTGCCCTGCTCCGCGATGGCACTATGTACAAGAGATACCGGTTTACTGACTCAAAAAAGAAACCTTCCTGAAGTGCTCCTTGTTGAACCAGAAGACGATTGATCTAGGTGAGTGGGCAGAACTTCATTCTCTGATACTTGCACGTCCTAATAATGAATCTGAGTTTTTAAAATACTTGTTTGCTAAGTAGATAATGTTCACATGAGAATGATAGAACGAGAACCTGCATGCTTAATTAGAGAACTTGTATGCTTGTCTAAATAGAGAGCCATTGTTGTAACCTTCATTTAAAATTAATAAAAGTAGGAAGACAAATTCAATTTGGATTGCTCTTCATAAGAGAAATCCAAATTGAATTAGTTAAGGACACAATGGTCAATGCACATAATAAATATCTTAACCCCCGCATTCCCTATATAAACACATCTCCACCCTCCTTCACTCACCATCCCTCATTTTCCCTCAACCCTTTATTAGCAAGGTAACCCTTGATCCTCTTAATTTGTTTTATAACTCTAACTATGATAAGTGTGTGTATATATATATATATATGTGTGTGTGTGTTCAAAAAAAAGGGAAGAAGCAGAGGAGCAGCAACATGCAGCAGTGGATGCTGCAGCAGCAGCTGCAGCGAGCAGCAGCAGCAGAAGCAGCTACAGCGGAGCAGCAGCAGCAGCTGCAGCAGCAGCGAGCAGTGGCCGCAGGGCAGCAGTAGCAGCAGCAGTGCAGTAGCAGCAGCTGCAGTCGCTGCAGCAGCAGCAGCGCCGAGCAGAGCAGCAGTAGCTATACGCAGCAGCAGCTGCATGCAGCAATAACAGCAGCATATATTATATATATCTATATATATATGTATTTATATATATCTATATATCTATGTATCTAAGTATCTATGTATACTATATACTATCTATCTATGTATATATATACTATATGTATTATCTATATATGTACCTATGTTTACTATATACTATCTATCTATGTAATATATATATATATATACATATATAGTATACATATATACATAGATATATAGATAATATATAGTATACATATATAGATACATATAGATACATATATATGTATATGATATATATAGATATAGTATACGTAGATACATATATACATAGATATATAGATATATATATATAATATTATATATAGATACATAGATATATATAATATACATAGATACATATATACATAGATATATAGATATATAGATATATATATATAATATTATATATATATATCTATATATCTATGTATATATGTATCTACGTATACTATATCTATATATATCATATACATATATATGTATCTATATGTATCTATATATGTATACTATATATTATCTATATATCTATGTATATATGTATACTATATATGTATATATATATATATATATGTAATCTATATATGTATATATATATATATATATATATATATATATATGTATACTATATATATATATATATATATATATATATGTATACTATATATTCTATATATCTATGTATATGATATATATAGATATAATATGTATATGATATATATAGATATATATATATATATATATATATATATATATATATATATATTACATATATATATATATATATATTACATATATATAGATATATAGATATATAGATATAGATATAATATGTATATGATATATATAGATATAATATGATATATATAGATATATATAGATATATATATAGATTACATATATAGTATACATATATACATATATATGTATCTATATATGTATACTATATATTATCTATATATCTATGTATATATGTATACTATATATGTATATATATATGTAATTTATATATATCTATATATATCATATACATATTATATCTATATATATCTATATATATCATATACATATATATGTATCTATATATGTATCTATATACGTATACTATATTGTATCTATATATATCTTATATATATGTGTATCTATGTATTTATATATGTATCTATGTATCTACATATATGTGTATCTATATATGTTTTTACTATATATGTATGTATCTATACATATGTATCTATAAATATATCTTATATATACATTATTTTTATACTTAAGTTTTTATATAGATATTTGTCCCATCTATAAACCAGAAATAGCATAAAATTAACCTAGAAATCTAGTGGGTTAAATCTACTTAATTATATCTTCACCAATTAATGTGAAGTATTCATGTTATAGGTTATTTGGACCCCGTCACACTCTGACTTGTTTCACCCGCTTTGGACCCCAGGCGAGTACAGTCTCTGATAATTTTCTTACTGATAATTTCTATAACACATGTAGTATTGTTGTATTTGATTCCTGACACAAAGAAACACGGACTAGCATATCTTATGTTTTTAGACTTTAATCTTGCACAATACCTGATATTCGTGTGATTCTTGTATGCTAGTCGGGGCGGGAAAATGCTAGTTTATATGTGATCATACCCTAATCCTGTGCAAATATAATTCATGTGCAAAGGCTAACCAAACACTTCACGTATGATTAACCGGCTCCCATTGTGCAATCCTAAGCCGATCACATAATCAAACTAATATTTCAAAACACTTAGTGACTATAGAATTCCTTGTTGATACATGACATATTCTCTGTTTATTCATTTTCCCTGTTCATTTTTACTATGCCTTGATGTCAGTTTATTTATCCATCATGTACTACTTTTCTATCACTGTTTTATAGTCCTTATCATGTATTGAAACAGCTATTAGAATTGTACTCGTTCAATCCTGACTGGATAATATTTCAGATAGCACTTAGAAGGACCTGTGTCCCATCTATTATGAATTTTGAAAAAATAGCTTCGAGCCTGATTTTACCTCCTGAATGATCGAGGAAGGCAGCAAGCAGGAGATCCAGTTATGACAATAGTTAGAGTTTGTAGACTTACTAAAGTTGTATGAGTTATGAATACAAGATTTTGTACTGAACCCTTTATACACACATATATATACAGCAAGTTTTCACCTACCTTAGTTTTGTGATTTGAGTATAATATTTGTTTACTTTATATTATGAAGTGTTAGTTATACAATACTAGTTCCAGACAGCGTTCTACAGCCGACACTGCGGCGTAGGCTGGACGTACCCACGCACTCGTACCCAAACACCCGGGTACGGGTCGTGACACGTTTTTATGGTGGCCCATGCAGGTCAGACTTCGCAAGAAGTGCGATGTCGTAATAGTACTTAGGACTAGAGTACTATTACGAGCCTGGAATAGGATATAGGATATTAGGAATAGGAAATACTCAATCACAACTAGGAATTCCATCCTTGAATTAAATTTACTGATCTTGATTACTCTAACTGATTTGACATCTTCCTTAATTCTTGTCCTTCTCGAATAATACCATATCTTGTGCCTTAATGATTTCTCCTTATTGTTTTCATCATATTTCAGCATGGGTATATTTATATCCTTTGTGCTTAAGCATAGCTTATTAATAGAACCCTTGGGTAGGAGTTGCAAGCATCACTGATTAGGATAGAGATTTGTGTCTGATGTTTGCAAGGGGTATCACGTTACATTGGGAGACCGTGTTTTGTCTGCTAGCTTACTCGTAATGTCACTTCCAAGTTTTGACATTGTCCTTGGAATGAATTGGTTGGGTATGCATTTCGCTAGCATTGATTGCCGCAGAGGTCGTGTGCTGTTTCGACCTCCAGGAGAGTCGGAGTTCGAGTTTGCTAGAAAGACTGAGAAGCCAGATCGTAGAATTCTTTGCGAAGCTATAATGGAGGAGAAAGAGCTACTCCATCCTATTATTGCTGAGTTCTTAGATGTGTTTCCCGAGGAGTTACCAGGAATGCCGCTAGATAGAGATGTTGAATTCTCTATTGATCTAATACCGGGAGCAGAACCAATATCGCAGCATGTCTATCGGATCAACAACAATGAGCTGGCGGAGCTAAAGAAGCAGATCGATGAATTAGACGACAAGGGATTCATCAGATCAAGTTCGTCGCCCTGGGGAGCCCCGGTACTTTTTGTGCCAAAGAAGGATGGATCGGTGCGGATGTGCATCGATTACAGGGTCCTGAACAACCTCACAATCAAGAACAAATATTCGTTGCCGAGAATAAATGATCTCTTCGATCAGTTGAGTGGTGCGAAGATATTTTCAAAGATTGACTTGAGATCCGGATATCATCAGGTGAAGGTGGAAAAAGAAGATATTCCAAAGACTGCATTCAGGACTCGATATGGCCAGTACGAGTTCTTGATGATGTCGTTCGGGTTAACTAATGCCCCGACAGTCTTCATGAACTTGATGAATAAGATATTCCATCAGTACCTGGACAAGTTCGTGGTAGTGTTTATAGATGATATCCTTGTATACTCAAAGACGCTAGAAGAACACGAGAAGCATTTAAGGATAGTGCTTGAAACTCTCAGGAAGGAGAAGCTCTATGAAAAACTCTCTAAATGTGAGTTTTTCTTAAACAAAGTGAAGTTTCTCGGACATGTAGTGACTGGAGATGGAATATCAGTTGATCCAAAGAAGATTGCTGCCGTAGAATCTTAGGCCACTCCAAGCTATGTTGCAGAAATTAGAAGCTTCTTAGGATTGGCTGGATATTACAGAAAGTTCATGAAAGATTTCTCTCGAGTTGCAGAGCCTTTGACTAAACTCACTCGGAAAGATGTAGAGTTTGTTTGGACAGAGGAGTGCCAGGTTGCTTTTGAGGAATTGAAGAAGAGGTTAACGGCTGCTCCTATTTTGACGTTGCCATCAGGGTCTGGAGGTTTCACTATTTATAGTGATGCATCGGGAAAAGGTTTGGGTTGTGTTCTTCAGCAGAATGGGAAAGTGATTGCCTATGCATCCAAGCAATTACGTCCTCATGAGAAGAACCATCCTACCCACGATTTGGAGTTAGCAGCAGTCATCTTTGCCCTGAAGTTGTGGAAACACTATTTGTACGGAGAGCATGTGGAGATCTTCACAGACCACAAGAGCTTGAAGTACGTCTTCACTCAGAAGGAGTTGAACATGAGGCAGCGTCGGTGGTTGGAACTGATGAAGGATTTTGACATCTTTGCAGTATCATCCTGGTAAAGCCAATGTAGTTGTAGATGCCTTGAGCAAGTATCCGGTAGCTATGTTGTCGACACATGATCGGTATTTATTGGAGGACTTGGAGAGCTTGGGCATGGAGGTGATAGTTTCTGGTTTTGCTATGCAGATGTGGGGGTTGCAGATACACTCAGAGTTGATTGACAGGATCAAGGCAGCCCAGTATGAAGATGTATCTCTGAGGAGCATCAGAGCTCTGGTGAGAGCAGGATTGGAGGATGATTTCACCATTACTGAGGATGGTTCTTTGCAACATGGTGCTAGATTGTGTGTGCCTAGTTGGAAGCTGCGGAGAAGGTAAAGCATATTAGAGAAAGACTTCGTGTGGCTCAAGACAGACAGAAGCACTGGTCCGATAGTCACCGGAGACCGTTAGAGTTCGAGGTTAGCAAATTGGTGTTCTTGCGAATTTCTCCAACACGTGGCACGATTCGTTTCGGAAGAAGCGGGAAGCTCAGTCCAAGGTTTATCGGACCTTTCAGTATTACCGAAAGGGTCGGTGCCGTAGCCTACCGGCTAGCTTTGCCATCTACATTAGAGGGAGTACATAACGTGTTTTATGTATCCCAGCTGAGACGATATGTGGCTGACCCTAACCACGTATTAGATCACTTAGAGATTGAAGTGGGACTGAGCCTCAGCGACCAAGAGCAGCCCGTGGAGATACTAGATCGCAGAGAAGGTATTGCGAAACCGGACGATTTTATTTGTTCGTGTCACTTGGAGTCATCACTCCCCAGGTGAATCTACTTGGGAGAGAGAGGAAGAGATGCGTGAACGATACCCATACCTCTTTGAATTTTGAGGTATTTCTTCTTTCTTTCTGTATGATCTACTTTAAATTTCGAGGACGAAATTTTTCTAAGGGGGGTAGATTTGTAACCTTCATTTAAAATTAATAAAAGTAGGAAGACAAATTCAATTTGGATTGCTCTTCATAAGAGAAATCCAAATTGAATTAGTTAAGGGCACAATGGTCAATGCACATAATAAATATCTTAACCCCCTTATTCCCTATATAAACACATCTCCACCCTCCTTCACTCACCATCCCTCATTTTCCCTCAACCCTTTATTAGCAAGGTAACCCTTGATCCTTTTCATTTGTTTTATTACTCTAACTAGGATAAAGTGTGTATATATATATATATATATGTGTGTGTGTGTGTTTTCAAAAAAAAAAGGAAGAAGCAGAGGAGCAACAATATGCAGCAGTGGATGTTGCAGCAGCAGAAGCAGCTACAGTGGAGCAGCAACAGCTGCAGCAACAGCAGCTGCAGTCGCTGCAGCAGTAGCAGCACCGAGCAGAGCAGCAGTAGCAGCAGCGCGCAGCAACGCGCAACAGCAGTATATATTATATATATGTATATATATGTATTTATATATATCTATATATCTATGTATCTAAGTATCTATGTATACTATATACTATCTATCTATGTATATTATATATATCTATGTATATATATACTATATGTATTATCTATATATGTACCTATGTATACTATATACAATATATTATATATATATCTATATATCAATGTATACATGTATCTACGTATACTATATCTATATATATCATATACATTTATATCTATATATATCTATATATATCATATACATATATATCTATCTACATATGTATATCATATTATATCTATATATATCATATACATATATATATACATATATATGTATATATATATATATATCATATACATATATATGTATCTATATATGTATACATGTATATATGTATACTATATATGTATATATATATGTAATTTATATATATATCTATATATATCATATTATATCTATATATATCATATACATATTATATCTATATATATCTATATATATCATATACATATATATGTATCTATATATGTATCTATATATGTATACTATATTGTATCTATATACGTATCTATATATATCTTATATATATGTGTATCTATGTATTTATATATGTATCTATGTATCTACATATATGTGTATCTATATATGTATGTATCTATACATATGTATCTATAAATATATCTTATATATACATTATTTTTATACTTAAGTTTTTATATAGATATTTGTCCCATCTATAAACCAGAAATAGCATAAAATTAACCTAGAAATCTAGTGGGTTAAATCTACTTAATTATATTTTCACCAATTAATGTGAAGTATTCATGTTATAGGTTATCTGGACCCCGTCACACTCTGACTTGTTTCACCCGCTTTGGACCCCAGGCGAGTACAGTCTCTGATGGTTTTCTTACTGATAATTTCTATAACACATGTATTATTGTTGTATTTGATTCCTGACACAAAGAAACACGGACTAGCATATCTTATGTTTTTAGACTTTGATTTTGTACAATACCTGATATTCGTATGATTCTTGTATGCTAGTCGGGGCGAAAAAATGCTAGTTTATATGTGATCATACCCTAATCCTGTGCAAATATAATTCCTATGCAAAGGCTAACCATACACTTCACGTATGATTAACCGGCTCCCATTGTGCAATGCTAAGCCGATCACATAATCAAACTAGTATTTCAAAACACTTAATGACTATAGAATTCCTTGTTGATACATGACATATTCTCTGTTTATTCATTTTTCCTGTTCATTTTTACTATGCCTTGATGTCAGTTTATTTATCCATCATGTACTACTTTTCTATCACTGTTTTATAGTCCTTATCATGTATTGAAACTGCTATTAGAATTGTACTGTTCAATCCTTACTGGATAATATTTCAGGTAGCACTTAGAAGGACATGTGTCCCATCTATTATGAATTTTGGAAAAATAGCTTCGAGCTTGATTTTACCTCCTGAAGGATCGAGGAAGGCAGCAAGCAGGAGACCCAGTTATGACAATAGTTAGAGTTTGCAGACTTACTATAGTTGTATGAGTTATGAATACAAGATTTTGTACTGAAACATTTATACATATATATATATATATATATACATGTTTTCACCTACCTTAGTTTTGTGATTGAGTATAATATTTGTTTCCTTTATATTATGAAGTGTTAGTTATACAATACTAGTTCCAGACAGCGTTCTACCTCCGACACTGCGGCGTAGGCTAGACGTACCCACGCACTCGTACCCAAACACCAGGTTGCGGGTCGTGACAATTGCCATGCTAGTATAGAAAAGAATGTTGCATGCTTAGAACATTGTCACTGCTATTGAACGAACTGTTGGCATGCTAATAAACAAGAGTAAAAGAATATTCGTATATTTTCATCGTATGCTAAAGATAGAGTAGAACTGCATGCTTAGTTAAAGAGATAGAAGAACGGTGTCATGTATGTTTAATAGAGATTGCTTGCATGTTTTCCTGTTACTTCAAAAGATAGAACTATTTGAAATGCTTGAACTGAAACAAGAGATGACGTCATGTCCGCACTGAGAATAGAAGAGAAGAGATAGATGGTCTGCTTGTTCATATCATGTGCATCATATAGTTTATCTGATAGAGTAACATGCATTGTATCGGTCTGGCAATGGTTATTAGTGAAGTGCTGAACTGTGAGTCCCGACTGCTAATTTGAACGTATTTTAGTGTAGAGCAACCATGAGTCACAGCTGCTATAGCCAGATAGAGTTAGGACACCCTGAGGTAAAGAAGTCCTCGTTATCAGGCGGGTGTCTTGTCATTAGTTAGCTGGATTATGTGTCAAAGCAGTTAGTATGAGTGTATATTAGTGCAGTGTTGGGCCGTGATAACACTGCTACTAAACCTGTCAACTCGATATTAGTGTAACAATTAATTTTTTGGAAATGGGCTTCTAACCTGTCAACTCTGATATTTGCAAACCAGTTTTACTAAGGAACTCAAATAAAACTCAAAAGAAAACTTGCAATAATAAGAATACGACATGTAGCCTTTTCCCTTCTCTTCATTGAGTTTAAACTTTAAACAAGATTTGTGATAAAGGCAATACAAAAAACACTCAGGACAGTCCAAATTTTAACCCTTAAAAATTACAAGTTTGTCACTCCTAAAACTTGCTTAGGGTTGTCCATACCAACATATATAAGTGAAAACCATTTCTCTTATTTCTTTTCACCTTCAAATGAAGAATCCATCATTCTCTCCAAGTCCTAAAACCTAAACCTAACTTTGGAATTAGATTGTTGTGGTCCCAAGTGGAAGAAAATTCTGATTTGGTGATTCTCCAACGAATATTTTTTGTTAAATTTGGTATGTGTTCGATAACATACGATGAATAAGTTTCTCAAGTATACGATTGTCACCAAATTATTGAGTTTTATTCGACTATTGTAGGAGCCATGCACGAAATTATCTTCGATGAAGAAGTCGGATCATGCAATCCATTAAATGTGCACTCCGCTCCTTCCGAAGAATACCGTGGTTGTTCCGAAGCACCTACGGTACACAAAATGACAATCCTATTTCGACAGTCGTGTTAGGACTGAATAAATTACGACCAGTCCTATATAAATATAGGATTATCATAATTTCTACAGTCCTATATACTGGACTGTCAAAATACTTACAGTCCTGAAGATAACATGGTGAATATCATATTTTCTTCAAGACTGTAAAATTTTTGATAGTGTAAATACATTAGTCTATAGAAATTGTAACAGTCCTAATTTAGACTGCCAATTATTTGCAAGTTATTAATTTTTATATTCTTTTATATTGGTTATAGGACCTACCTTGTACAGATGTTGTGGTACATCCTGCTATTAGGGTTGATGTGGAGAATGTATTCTCAACGGATATTCGCTTTGCATCCCATGAAGAAGTATTAGATTGGTGCAGAAAAGTTGGAAGACGACATAACATAATCATTGTCATTGCAAGATCGATCATATCTCGGCCGGACAGAAAATATTTAGAGCTGGATTGTGAAAGAGGTGTGTTCAGGCACCATGGAAAAAAAAATTCTATTGTTGAAAAAAAAAGTCCTTAAGAAACGTTGGGACAAGAAAATGTGTTTGTCCATTTAAGATGTTGATTGTAAAAGTAGAAGATGTGAAGTGGATAGTCGAAGTTAAGAATAGAATACACAATCATCATATTCCAGAGACACTTACGGGTCATACCTACGTGGCACGATTGAACAAGGATAAGAGAAAGTTGGTTGAAAATTTGTCCCTTTCCGGAGTTGAACAAAATCTTGACAGTCCTACTTTTAATTTCCAGTCATTTATCATATATATATAAGTTCCACTAAGAACTATGACTGTCAAGATTTTGACAGTCCTAAATACTATTAGGACTGTCAAAATCTTGACAATCCTACTTTTAATTTCCTGTCCTTCATCATATATATAAAAGTTCCACTAAGAACTAGGACTGTCAAGATTTTGACAGTCCTAAATGCTATTAGGACTGTCAAAAAATTAGCAGTCCTAGTTTTTATTCCCAGTATTAGGTGTCTTTTGAACAAAGTAATTTTTTACCAACATAAAAGAACATGAATTGAAACATGAATTCAAAATGTAGCAAAATACTGGAAATTTACATCCAACATAAAAGTTTTCTAACAAAGTTACATCCAACATAAATGTTTAAAATGTTTAAAATGATAAAGTTACATCCAACATAAAAGTTTAAGATGTCAAAGTTACAACAAAATTTTCAAGCTTGCTAACAAAGTTCGACAACACACATGAATTGAAACATGGCCTAAACTTCATATCGCCTCTTTGTACGCTGCTCTCTATTATCCAAGAAAGAAAAATCATCAGTGTCGGTGGATGAGTTAGCAAGCTTGAAAAAGGCCATGAACTATCAGTTGGCCGGTTGTAGAGGGTTGGTGGAGGAGTCTTGACTGGACTATCTGGCTGCTGAGAAGGTCATGAACTATTAGTCGGCCGATTTTGGACGTTTGGTATGTCTTCATCGGAGGAGGAAGAAGAACCAGAAGTACTAGGAGCACGTCTCTTTGAACGAGTTACAGTCTTCTTCAGTCGACGTTTCCTAACTTGAGGGGGTGCCTCGGGGTCGACGATAGTGAGGGTTGTCTCAACATCACGCTCAACATTCCGTTTCTTACGCATCGACGCAGTGGGCTGTCTTCTTATGATACCTTCATCCTCAAGACGCTTCCGGGGGTCGTGGCTATAAAACAAGATATATATTTTAACAGTCCAAAAGTAATTGAACAATCAGGACTGTAGAAATTTCTATAGTCCTATATGTATATAGGACTGTTGAATTCTCTACAGTCCTCTATATATAAAGGACTGCAAATAATTCAACAATCCGGAATATATATAGGACTGTAGAAGATTCTACAGTCCAGCCTGCTTCGCTCCCGACCGTTCGACGAAATTTGAAGATCCATACCCTAAATTAGGGTTCGAGGCTCCAGAAATACGTCGATACTACATCCAAAACCTATTTTACCTCATTACACTATAATTTTAAGCCATTAACGAAGATTGAAAAGAAAAAAAATTCGAAATTTTTCGAAATGCAATGAAAAATAAAAAATTTAGAGGGAGAAAGAGGAAGAAGAATTGTACCTTAATTTTTTTGAGGGTTTGGGAGCCATCGATTAATGGCTGAAATTAGAGGAGATGGAGATTCAAATGGAAGCAGTGGAGGAGGGCTCCAGTCAAGTGCAGCGGTGGTAGAGGTCAGGGGGGTTTGAGGGTGGGGTTGAGCTAGTATGAGTAAGATTTTGGCTAGTATGAGTAAAATTTCTTCATTAATGGGCTAGCACCAATACTAGGCTAGCCCCAAGTTTTTTTTGTAGTGCCTTTATCAAAGGCCTTAAACAATTAAGAACAAACAATAAAGAACTCATGAGTTCCTAGATTTTTATAAGCAAGGACATCTGTCACCAGTGGGGCCCTATTTGTCTGCATACCTATTCTAGTCTTCTCTTCATAGCTTGAATTTTCTTTCTCATCCATATTTTATGTATTAAAAAATAAATAATAATAAGACAAGGACATTAGTCACATCACTCACGGTCTCTTTTACTCTGCCCAAGGAGTAAAAGAGGCTCCATTGTCTACCAGGTTGGTTAATCGGTCTCTAAAAGCAATTTGAATACTAGTTTACTGTCACCAGTTTGAAAAAGAAGTATGAATACTGTCAGCAGTGGGTAGCTGCAGTTTAGTTCTATATATATATATATATATATATATATATATATAAAAGTTGGATACAATATAAAACTTATATATACACAATAAATAGTATATAAATTCTAGTTCTTTTTTTAGTTCAATTGAACTAAACTGCAGCTTGATTCTAATATATATATATATATATATATATATATATATATATATATATATATATATACACTGCCGATACCAAAAAATCCGATACTCCGATCAAATACCGTCGATACTACTGATACTGCCGATACCGATACTCATACAAAATGTCCTACCGATACCAATACCGATACTTTGAACCTTGATCCATACATGTCATCGTCCAGTTTAATAATTTATTATTAAACTATCATTCTTACACATTACACATCATTAACCACTAAGTTACTTAACCACTAAGTCACGGATTAACCCACAGGAAAAAAGTCCAATTTGAACACTTCTTTCCAAAGACATCTCCAACATTCCCCTCTCCTCTATATATATATCCATCTACCTCATCACTTTCTTTATCTCATATTTCCAACACCATTCTTCCTCCAACCTCCTCAAACCTTAAACTACCATTTCCAAACCCAAAACTCCTTCACTCATTTCTCTTTCCATATCAAATCCAAACCTTGGAGAAGTGAAGAGCTCGGGATTTGAGGAGAAGATTGGACCCTCTTCTTGTGTCGAATTCGTTGGATCTTTATTGGAGTTCAATCTCCAATAGGTTACTTGAACTTGGACTTGGCTTTTGATCCGTACTACCGACTCCGGACCACATGCAAGTACTTTACAATTATGAATTTACCTTTACATGATAAATACTATTATTCATTCTTACTAGTTGTCTTGACACTATGATATTGTGCACATAGATGGATTATCTTGATTCATAATTGAGTTAAATATGTGTTATGACATCGTGATCATCCGAGTTTTTATATGTGAGCCCGAGTTGTGATGTGAGTTATCGTGTCATGATTCGTTGGTCTCCGTTTTGTGATTCGAGACTATCTGTATCCGCGACATGTGTTTATCCGTATCATGGTTCATGATTTTTCGTTCTTCGTGAGTAGTGACTATCTATTTGTGATTTTGACTCATGTTCCATGTTTGTGATTACTGGTCTTCCATAATTTTATGAGAGAGAGTCGGGTAGGAGAATACACTAGTAGACATGTGGTAAAACCTCATTTTTTTTATTCAATTTGATAGATAGCAGTCGAACACCTCACGTACGACGTGCCAAATTAGCCTAGCCCCCACACGTCGAACACTGTATTCTAAGTCACACGGTATTATCAATTATCAGATCCTGTGATACATGTACTAGTTCATTTGATTATATGTTACTAGTTCCTCTTATTATATGTTTAGTTCACCTTATTACTTGCTTACATTGTTGGCATTTTCTTGTTTTTTTTTTCATACTTCTACTTGTCTCTATTGTTTTCTTTACATCAGTTCCTTGTACAGTTTCTATCATGATAGATTTATACATGCATTGTGTATTTTCATGGTTGTAATAGTACTTGCTCCGCTCCTGACTAGATATGTTGACAAATATTATGATGCCTTGCCACACACTTGGACCTATAGACGAGGATATAGTTGAGACTGCTTTTGCACCTTGGACTTCTATGGGAGTGTAGATTTAGTATTCCTAGTCCAGTACCTTTCATTAGTTTCATTCTATTAGATAGTTTACCGGATTGATCTCCGGAACTTACTCGGCTTGTATTATAAATATTTGGATTCCTAGTTTGTGACTTGGATAACTTTTGAGATTTTATATTTGGTTTTGTTTCCTCATTTTGTATCTTCCTTTAGATAGTTGTGATTGAGTACTATTGCATATTAGTTAGATTTGTTGTGATTTTGAGGTCTAGATAGCATTCTACCGCTGATGCTGTGGCGTAGGCTGGACGTACCCACGTACTCGTGCCCCGATCATCCGGATGTGGGTCGTGACAATTTGATTTTAACATTTTACCATTTTCAAGCATTTTATTCCTATTCGGACTATCTTATATGCCAATGCACATTCTTATTGAGCCATACCTCACAGCTATTACATTAATATACTTACAAAGTCTCGCTCGTAATGTACATGATTTTGATTCTTCGACACGAGCTTCAACACAGCCTCTTGTTGATGCTTGCACTTTCATCCTAAGGTCGTTGATCGTCAAATCTTTCCTTCCAATTTATCAGCACATAGTGACAACATTGGTAACAATAGTACATACTAATGGTAGTGAGGTCATCATTACACAATTAGACTCACAATGATTGCATATTTACTACTGAACCTACTATATACCATGGTTTGCAGTACAGGACGATATCGACGATATCAATACTTATCAGCCGTATCATACCGGATTTGGCATGCTTGATCCGATACTAAAACCCACTAATACCAGCCAATACCGAAATTGGGGGCGGTCTTTTTCAATTCAGCAAAAAAGTACAAAGAAAATGAGATAAGTATGATAAAAACAATGTATTGTCAGCACAATATTTGATGCTGACCAAGTTCAACATGCTGCACTAGGTCCATTAAATACCTTATCAACAGATTAGCCATTACCTTTTGATAATAAATTCACATCATTAATACATCCTAATATCACTGCATTCAAGATGAGATATAGTGTGGGGGTAATTTGTCTAAAAGCAAGTTAAATAAATGACAACATTTATTGCTGGTCGACAATTAAACTATGTTAAATATTACTACATTCAAAACTAATCTGAAACAGGCCATACATAATACTATGCCTAAATGTACCAAATATTTTTCTAGCTTTCAAATTATTTCTTATCATTTTTTGGCTTTTTGAAACCAAGACCACCAAAACTCCGATCTAAAACCAGCGAAACTGATGAAACCGAGCAAAACTGATGAAACCACCGATACTGATACTAATAAGAAATTTCCGAATCCGATACCATACTGTGAATCTTACTATATAGTAGCTTGAAAATGTTTTATGAACATGAACACGAAAGTAAAACCAAATTAAGTACATATTTCCAAAGTTCCATAAATTTCCCTCAACTTTGTCTAGTTTTGCCCTTGTTTGGGGAAGTTTCAACCAATTTTGGCCAACTTCAGAAAAATTCAACTAGATTTGGGAACTTTTTGCCAATTTCAAGTGAAAACATATCTGAAACTGACCGAGAACTTCCAATATTAGCCCAAGCGGATTGTCGGACAATAGCAAATTTATCCTGCAGCTTTGGATTGGTTTTGGTTGGAATCAATCCCGCATGGCCATTACAAAATCGGTAACGGCCAAATTTTAAGACCGTGGTTTTTTCGAGTCTGTCCATTTTTTTGTTTATTTCAGAATTCATATTCTTAATTCTAATTATTCAGTTGCACAAGGCCTAAATATAAGTCACTTAGATGGCTTAGGTACTAACCATCCAAGTAGTAGCATTTGCTACGGTTTTCCACAAAATTGGACACAGGACACCTCGCTTTTTCTATGGTCAAAATTTCCAATTTCTGAAACATGCTCTGATATGAATTATGATGCACTCTGCAGGGCCGACATTCAATGAACAAGGCACTTTACTAGGTTGTAGTATCCATCTGGTAGAGGTGTTGCTTATGACGATAAGGCTTATTGCTTGCATCCTAGAGAACACATGCGGGTTTGAGTCACACGAACAACATTTCTATATATTTGGGGTACAAGACCATACGTAAGAAGGAACCTCGTGGCACTGGGATGCCCTTTTTCAGTATCCATGTGGGACCGCAATGGGATATAGCATCAACAAACTTATAATACAAATTTTCTATATATACACTCTAGGAAAAGATTGTATATATAAGGATGTGAGTATTCAGAGAAGTAACTTAAAAATGGAAAAAGTTGCATAAATAAACTAGGCATGTAGATACTTCTTCAAAATAAAAGGCTAAGTCATAAACCTTGTCAGCTGGAGCTTCTTGAAAGTATTTGTACAGAAGTGGATATTCATGTTTGAATCGACGCTCAAATGATGAAGGTGCACTACGCAACATATGAAAAATGTTATAATACTGAGACAAACATATATAGAGGAGAAAAAAAAAACTTAGAATGAGACTTGGAAAAGATAGAAGTGCTTGGAATAAAGAAATTAAAGATACTGATAGTCTGATAGAAGATACCTAAACTGCAAAGGAACTAGACATTCTACAATCCTAAATATCATTAGTGTAAGTGGTTGATGGAAGAAAACATAACAATTTTTCAAAGGCACCAGACAAGCACATTGATGTCGAACACGAGGAGCAAGGAGTGGAATATACTAAACTATTAACTAAGTGGAACTTGTCTCCCACAGAATGATAAGAAAAATAAGGAATCAAGTGCAACTTGTCTCCTGCAATTTATAATAATTTTCCATTTTCTTATTCCTTTTGAATGTTTTTATTTTTAATTTTTTTGCAGAAAGTTTAAATTGTATTAGTATAAGGGTCTTTACACTCAAAGGTTATGTACCATTAATTAGGGAAACACCCCAATTGGACAACATTCACTTTAGATATAAAAGTAGAGACATGTTCCTGGATTCTCTTAAACAATTATCACTTTTTGGACCTCCTCCTCCTGGAAAACTCTTTCGTTTCTCTCCTTAAAATATGCCAGACTATTACTGCTAAAACAATTCTCATAGGAATAGATATTTTTACTTCTTATCA
This sequence comes from Iris macrosiphon, assembly GCA_036927795.1. Classification (NCBI taxonomy): domain Eukaryota; kingdom Viridiplantae; phylum Streptophyta; class Magnoliopsida; order Asparagales; family Iridaceae; genus Iris; species Iris macrosiphon. The sequence continues at coordinate 41,232,866 of JAYESA010000001.1, read as the reverse complement.
TGCATATCAGCTCTCTGACCTCCTTCTCTAGTAAGAGGCTTCTTTTATCTGCTTCAGCTTCAGTTTCAACTTGCTAAGCTTCCAGATTAAGTAGTGTATGGGCATCTGAATCACAGATGCTAACCTCTGAAGTCCTAAGCCTCCCTCTTCTTTCCTTTCAGAGAAGCTATAACTTATAGAATGTTTCCATCCTTCCAGACAAAGCTAGAGCATAGCCTTTCTATATGAAGTAGAACACTTTGGGGTATTTGGAATATTTGAAACCAATAGCAGGTAATAGTTGTAATCACAGTCATCACCAACTCTATACTTCTACGGAAGGAGAGTATAATAACAGGCTTCACAACTCTTTTCTTCCTGTGAAGGAGAGAAATAGACACTGCCATCCATCCAATCTCGTCCTGCAGAATTCAATAAGAAAATGTCTCCTGATGAGTAAGATAATTTACAGAAAGTGGCAATTCCAAGTACTTAACTAGCAAACATCCTACCTGAAGATCCAGAATCTGAAGAAGTGTTACTCCTTTGTTTGCAAAAAATACTGAAGAAAACTTTACTCTTCCCTCTATTTGTGGAGAAGCCTGAGTGTTGTGAGAATTCCTCTATGATACTATTCAAATCGCTAAAGTTATTCATAGAAGCCTACAAAATATTAAAATATCATCAGCATACATAACGTGGGATATAAAGATGGGATAGTAGGAGAGATATTATGGTACATAGTACTAATATCTACTCTCTTCTCCCATAGTAACAGAGATCCATAACCAGGGTGAACATGTAAGGGGATTGAGGGTCCCCTTGCCTTAATCCCCTAATGCTCTTAATAAACCCTGTTGGCTGTCCATTCACCAATATAGAAAAGGTAGGAGAGTTCATATATTCCCTTATGAGCTTAATCCAGTGGGATATGAAATCAACAATAAAGAAGATGACACAAGGAGATTCTATTAGTTGCACCATGGCCTTCTGTAAGTCAATTTGAGGCTACACTTCCCTGAACATGGCTTCTTAAATGCCCTCACCAGCTCATGAGCTAGTAAGCAGTTGTCTGCTATACTTCTTGCTTTGATAAATGTTGTCTGATTATAAGAAATAAATCAATGCATAATGCCCTTCATTCTTTTACACATCACCTTAGTAATGAGTTTGCAGACAAAATTGCAGCATTCAATAGGTCTATAAGCATGAAATCTCTCTGCTCCCTCTACCTTAGGCGCCAGGGTAACAAAAGTATGATAAGTTGCCTGGAAATTTGCCGTTCTAAAGAATTAGTGTATTGCATTGATAACTTTTGCCTTTATCAACTCTTAGTATGTCTTGAAAAATTTGCTGAAAAAAAATCTGGTACGGGGCTTTAGTCTCATCACTTGACCAAACTTTCAACTTCTTCCATCTGAATGTCTCAATAAATGTTTATTGTCTGATTTTTTGCAATCTCTCTTAGGGATTACCAAAAGGGTTCCACCAGGCTCCTCATGACCCTCTTCCATGATGGCGCCCACAAGCACCTCCTGGACCACCCCTTTTCCTTCTTTGGCTAGAGACACTTGTCCGGTCTTTGAAGGGAGCTCCACATCAGCATGTATCTGAAAGTAGACACTAGAGATAGTTCCTATTATCCTCTAATCATTCCCTCCCTAAGTCCTCATGCTCAACCCCTTGGTCCTCCTCTTCACTCTTATCCTCATCTCCTTTATTTATTCCCATTCTCCTTGTTGCTCTCCATACTCCTTATTCCCTTTCCGAATTCAGCATCCTCGTTACCTCCTTGATTCCTCCTTCACACCTCATGTTCTTTCCATGGACAATGAGTTAATAAATGACCAAAGCTCCTGCAGTAATTGCAAGAGGGCAACACCCATTCAAAAACAATTTCTTGCTATATCAGGGACCCATCTGGTAAATGGAGAGCAACCTTTCTAAGCAACTCCTTCCTTACTTTAATCTCTACAAAAAAAAAAACCTAGAAAAGCAAGTCTTTGTACACTTGCAGTAGGCAAATCCATATGAATTGGCTTACCAATGAAACTAGCCAGCCTACCTACTGTTTGTTGATTCCATACCTTTGGGTGTAAATGTGGAAACCTAACACAAATTGGGATACTGTTGAGCAAATCCCTCTCCAGTCTGCTTCTGGACTCCACTTCTTGAGGATGACAAATCTCTCATCAAATAACCAAGGTCCCTCAGTTAGGATTTTTGACATTCCTTGTTACTGTCAAACTTCAAAAGGAAAAACCCATTCTCCCTTGATAAAACCTCAAGGGGGCATTTATGTTTCCAAGCTCTTTGATGTGGACATAAAAATGTCGATCACCCACCACATAAGCCATCAAAGTGTTCTCCCCTTTTGAAGTGGCCATTTAGAATTCTCTAATAGGGACGAAACACATTCTTCTTTCTTTGTTGTAGGGCTCTTGCATAAATCAGATCATGCAAAAGGGGTAGATGCCTAAGAGAAATAGTAGTTAGCATAATATTGTGGGCTTTTCATTCAAAGAAGACACGAAATTCTTTATGGACCAACTCTCAAAACACATAATGAAAGGGAGAATGGAACGTGGCTGTGTTCGTGAATTGTTTTAAGAAAGCGCAAAAGACTAGTTACTGTAAAAAGAATGGTTCTCAAATCATATTACAATCGTCTGGTATGTGAATACAAGTCGAGGAATCCTTGTTTACAGATTTTTGTTTGGTTCTGGATTTTGTGACGGTGGAGATATTGCAGGTCATTTCGTGAACCCTTCTCTCCGTTGACGGTCTGAGACCGACACTACTACTAAGTGGCAAGGGCGCTCAACTGGCAAGGGCACAAGAAAGCTCAGATTCAATGCGGGTTGAACAAGAAGCTCTCTTCTTTTGATGGTTTTAGAAATTTCTGAATTCCTTAATTAATTTTCTTTTTCCTCATTCATTAACCAATTAACCGAATAAATGAGTGTGCAGGGGCTATTTATAGGCTAAAGAAAGAATATATAGCTTTTTCGCAGAAATTGTAGCATTTCTGCGAAGAAGCCATTTTATTGAGATGGTCGACGTGTTTGAACGGCACGTCACCACTTGGGGCCTGCTGAGATGACTTGGCACTGCAATCATAGATCCTGAAAAGGAGCTCATTTTCTTCAAATGCGTAGCAGATTTTGTCAGAACCGTCATTGCACTTAATGTGTGTTAGTCAAACTTTCTGACAAAGTGCACAGAATTCGACGAGCTTGGAAAAAATTTCGATTTTGGAAATTTATGCAAGTTTGGTAATTTAGCTCTCTGTGGGAATCTTTCGACAAGCCTCTCACTTTTTGCGCAGAGAGAGAAACTTGATGCCATGTACCTGAGTTCTGTAAATGACAGTTGGGCAGACGTGGCCGTGTGGCCTGTCATTAAATGATATAATAAATAGAGGGGCAACGTGGCCTGCCATTTATTGGGCAGTCAAAAAGCCGGCAAGCCGCGTGCTCTAACTCCTCGACTGCAGTGTCTTTTGTGCCAGTCGAGAAGAATGTTCTCAAAAGACATGATGCTCTGTGTCAGAGCATAGCCGCGTGTCAGTCTGACTTTTGGTAAAGGAGTTCTATTGGGCAAAAATTTCGACAAGGCTGGTCATTTCTGCAAAGATGAGCTTTTTTCCTGCGAACCTGTTATTTTCTTCAAAGAAGCAGCTTTTTTGGCGAAGTTGACAAATTTCTGCAGAGCTGGATTTTTCTGCGAAGAAGCGACTTTGGGCGAAACTGACTTTTTCTGCACATAACCCATTTTTTGTAGTTTTGGCAATCACTAGCTTTTATGTGAAGTCCATCCTTTTTTTTAGGATCTACAAGTCCCTTTTCAAAGTTTTCGATAATATGTTGAATTTTTATATTTCGAAATACTTTGAATAAGATTAAAAAATTAATGGTGGCTTGATTTGTTCCAAGGTTTGCTTAGTTCGCTAAAAGTACTTTGTGTGCTGAATTTGCTTTGGTCGCTGACTGTGCACAGAAACTTTATGCATGACAGCTGTAAAGTAGGACGGTTGTTGTAGGTTCATCCGATAGCTGCCGCTTGATGTATCAGACTATTTGATTTCCGTAGGCCATCAACATGAGCAATTAATGCTTATGGAATAAAATTTCGCCAAATCTTTTTTTTACCTCTGTTTCGCAGTCGTCAGCTCTCTCTTACTTCAGAGAGTTCAAAAGAGAGAAACTTCTTCCTCGACTTATCTTCTTTCCGAGAACTCTAATGACCCCAAGAACTCTAGGAAGGGGAAAGTTGTCGCATCTTCCAGCTAGAAGACGAAGGCTAAGACTTCCTCGCGTGTCAATCTTCGACCGATCAAGCTTTTGCTCTTTGCGATGAGAGAGAGGCTTCTTTATCTTTGGACGACGAGTGGCTTTTGAACCTAATCAAACTTTAAACAACAGAGAAGCCAAATAAGTTTGTTGGTTGATTCTACAAAGTTTCAACTTCTATGGGTCTTCATCGAAACCCCAAAATTTGGGGATAATTATGCGCATAAATGCTCATATTCGATTCGTCGAATTGGGTAATTTCTGCGCATAAAAGGATTATCCCTTCAAACTACACTCTTTTCGCAAATTTATGTATCTTATGCTTCTTTCTGTGCGGTCGCAAATTTTCTGCAAAGAGGTTTTCTACGAAGGAAGCAGTTTTTGTGAACTAGGTCATTTTAGTGAGGATGACAATTCTACGTGCTGGCAACACTTTCTGCGAGCTTGTCATTTTTCTACGAAGTGTCGTTTTCTGCGAACTTGACCTTTTTTGTGGGCAGCAGATTTCTACGAGGAAAGCACTTCTTATAGGTTGCTTTGTATTCTCTGTGGGTTTTTATCACCATATTTCATAGAATATGACACTTTTTTTCATTTTCTTGCATTGACTTCTCCACTTAGGAAACCTACCATTAATTTCATGACCGAAGAATGAGAGGTATCAAGAGAACCAACCTTTAAGAGGCCGTTGCATCATTCCATATTGTTATTCCCCGGATCTCTGATTAACATGAGGATAAGGAAGCCATGTGACGCGTCATGACCACGACATCTCTCATTGGTGAAAATAATGAAGTAATCATGAAGTCCTTTCTTTTTGGAGATGCGGTTGACAACAAAGAAGCACCATTTGACGATTGGTGATGAACCTTGGATGTTCATAATAGAAGAGAAGTTCTACATCTTGGAGATAGGGCGACATTATTCACTTTCTACCATCTACCAGGCAACATTAGAGAGAGACATGAACTAGAGTCTAACCCCTACTAGACGTGACTTCCCCCGTGAGTAAGATGATCTACAAGAACGGGGAACGGGCTCATGAAAGTGTGCGAGATAGTCGTCCCGGAACAATCTTGGGTCTAGTTCCAGGCCTTGTGATAGTCGAGGTTCCTAAAGGGGGCATCCATGGCGGCTAGTACATTTGCAAACTAGTTCCTGAACAAAGGCGAAAATTATCCCTCTTCGAGTTACAAATTTTCCGGATGGGTTTATCCCCCTATCCAGCCGTGGTGGAAGAAATTTAGCAAATGGAAAATGGGTTACTTTGGAAAGGAGCTCCAGGCCACCCAGCTGATGAATGTTTTGCAAGCATCTAGCTTCGAGCTCCCAATCAGCGTGCTGAATTTGTATGTGATCATGGAGTTGTACAACAACTGATTCAAAGACCTTTTTACTCCAGAAGGAGAGCTTGGGATAGCGCTCTACAAGATGTACAAGGAATCGGGGTTGCCGATGGGGGAGATGCCTTTTGAGTAGCTCCCAACACCCGGGAGTTAGACAACATAGAGGAGGAGGACGGGTTCTTCTACAACACTTATCTTGAGTTGATGGCTCATTACCACATATTTTTAAGACAAGGAGGACTCCTGCCAAAGTCAACCAGACGAGGAAGTGGACAGACTACCTCTTTAGAGAGCAAAGAGATGGTTTCGAGATTCTGAAAGCAGTTTCTCAGGAGGTCGTGGATAGGTGAATCACCTCCTCGAAGGAAAAGAAACTGAAGCGAAAGATCCAGAGCGAGAATTTTCTATCAGATGGGTCTTTCAAAAGTTGGCACTATTATGCATGTCCCCTTATCCCTGACCGATGCATACGCACGATTTCTTTCCATATGGCTTAGAAAATGCTTGGTCCCTAGCGGCGGGATCGATCACTTGCACTGGAATCTCTTGTTCCCAGCGGTTCGCCTTCGTATATGGACACCCAATGGTGCTTCTTTCGGCGATTATGTTGCACATACCATGGGCTTCGAACCATTACCAAATCCCTTCTGAAGCCCAACAAGGGTATGAAACCTGAAGATGGGCAAAACCCAATTGAGCTCCCATACACATATTAGGTAGCCTGGCTCGTAATGCATTGCTCTTCACTGCTAATTGCGGGCCTTGATCCTGAGGCGCAGGACAACCAATCCTTCCTTTACCGACTGGAGTGTTCTTTGTGAGTCCAAAAGACATTGCCATGTGCGAGGGTAGCTCTGTGGAAAGACTTCAACTAATAATTTTTATGTTGTCGCACTGTCCTTTCATACACTGAACCAGGAGAGATGTTATGCGACAATCGTGAGAAGGGCACGAATCGATCGAGCTTGATATTTGGCGTGATACAATGGCTTATTAAAATCTGCATGTCGCATTTGATGTTTCGCTCAGGGAACATGTGCTATCTGGAGCCCTACACCCCAAGCCAATTTGCCCAACTATTTAGCTATGACCAATTTTACGTTGGTAGCTCAAACAATAACTTGGATAGATCGGGATATCTAATCGACCGAGCGCACGCATGTAGATATTTTAACATCGGATGTACTCGGGCAAAATTCAATGTTCCTCTCTCTGTCCCGAGCGGTTCGTTGATGTCGGGATTTGCCATCAATCATTCCTTTGTAAACTGGTCCTCCAATGAGTTCAAGCTTGATAGGTCATTCCTCAAGCTGATCTCGGGTCGGAAGTTGAAGCAGTCTGCCCATGTCCCTGCCCCCTCAGAAGATGATTTAGAAAGAAGAACTCAAGGAGGTGATGGTGAAACATCCCCGGTGGTTGCTCTACCTGCTGCAAGGCCATTAGCCAAGAGGCTCCGGACCGAGCCTGCTGAAATAGTCGTCGTCGCTTCTAAGGAGCCCACGAAGAGGCCAATTGAACAATCTACATCTCAAGGATCTCCTGGTTCGATGAGAGTGAAGAAGATTGCCTATAACATGGGCATCCTCTGCAGAAAGGATTGCACCTCGCATTCCTGCTACCAGGGATGACGGGACCTTGGCTTCTCCGAGGAATGTGCATGCCACGGCCATCGAAGCATCATCCTCAATGGGTATGGAGCTAACCCAAACTTATTTTTAGCAATTTACTTTCGGTAGTCACCTACATTTTTTACCTTCGTGAAAATGTAGTGAACCCCGTTGGCTCTGCACCCTCCTCCCCCTCGTAAGCAAGGGGCTTGGGCAAATTTTGACAAGGTTGAGGGGACATCTCATCTCATGTTGAGGCCCATTCATTGAAACCACTGGAGCCGGACACCATAGCCGCGTCTAGCAAAGAACCGCAGGTAAAATGACAATAGATTTTGGATATTTGCGGGGGATAACATGTTTTTGCTCATGTCTTTTGCTTCTCGCTTTTTTGCAACCGACACCCGGAGCCGAGCCAACCTGCCACCGAAGGTGACACTAGTGGCGTGGAACCGTATGTCCCTGAGTATGTGGATGTACACGATGAAGAGTTTGGCCAAAGGGAGTCGCACCTGGAAACTGCAGCTTAGTCCGAAGGTAGTTGCGCCTCATAATCTCTTTGAATTTGTGTGCACAACTGCTTCCATTCTTTAACTTCTTTTGTTGGCATTTTGAATGTAGTGCAGACGCTCCACCTTTCACAGCCATTGACTTAAGAGAAGATGTGTTTTCTAACGAGAATCGAGACATTTCTACTGGCGACATGGATCTAGTCACAACTGATGCTGCCTTGGCTTCAGTGCGGGTAACCGAGCCCAAGCCCACTCCAGTCTCTGATGCACCTGTCTTACCAGTTGCATCTTGTGTTGGCCTAAGGAACGCCTATGTCCCTCCGGTTCCCATGACTCGTGTCATGCAAGCAAGTCTCTGCGACTTTGGGGAACTCTTAATAGATCATTTTTATGCCCTGCTTACGAATAGTGTGGAGATTGTTTCTGTCACGCCCCAGCCCCGCAAAGCCGTTCATCCTCGCATGGGCGTGATGTCGCGCGAGCCTAAGTTGTGCCCGCACAAGACAGGACATAGAACGGACGGTGAGATAACAAGTTCGCAAGGTCGATATAGCGAAAGCATAGAACGAACACAATTATGATACAAAAACTAGCTCTTTATTGATTCTGAATAAATATTACAAGCGGCGCTAGGCCGAGATTACAAGTCGCTCATGCTCTCTCTCGAAACAATAAAGACGTGCCAAGTGGCTTACAATAAGGAATGATACATAGGCGATATTCCAACATTATGTCATGTATATGTGCTTCAGCTCCGGACGCAACACTCTAAGGCTCCAGAGCGAACTCCATACCTTAGCGCGCACGAAGGGACACTCTGCATCGAACGAGGTTCTCCCGCATCCTGCACACAAGCTGGTGGGTTATCAGTACATTGAATGCACTGGTGGGGAGGCTTATCGCCCGCTCAACAAATCCAAACACGTTCAATTAGTTATGTGCACTCTATCGTTGTTGTCTTTCTAGTCTTTTCCTTAGCATCAGTTTCATAGCAAGGATATATAGCCTAACTCGTGTGGCAATGCGTCGTGCGATATAAGAGTAACACGGCGAGACTTACCATTTGTCCTTCCATGTCCAAGGTAAACCAAGTTAAACCGAGAACGAATATATATATATATATATATATATATATATATATATATATGAAATCAAGGAATCGCATAAGCTAACAAAAGTGTCACGAGCGGGTTCTGATTCAGGTGCATGAATTACACGGATTATTAGACGTGTTACAGAAGATTGCTCAGGTGTTCAAATTACTGAAACGATACAATGACTCGCACGCGGATTGCCGCTAAACGAGATGACTTAATCTATATGAACAGTTGTCGCAGGCATAGCCATAAAGGACTACGATGTAATCATGAGCGAGAATGGTATGCGACTCAAGGAACACGAGACGTCACATGCCATCCTGCCCGATCACGAGACTACTTAGTCTTAGAGCGAGAATGGCCTGCAACAAGAGGTTCACGAGGTGTTACATGCCATCCTGCCCGAACACGAAGACTAACACGATGTTCCGTCCGGATCGGATCGGATCGGCCCCAGAGAGCGTCCGCAGGAACAGATTGAAATACCTTGTGCACAAGTTATGAAATATCTTATGCACAAGTTATCCGCGACATGCAAGTCTAGGGTCTTTAGATTCACGACACGACATGTTAAACCTTGATTCTTGTCCTGAACGAGTATTGCTCCACGAGCTGTAATTCTTGCTTTACTTAACATGATGCAATCCCCTAGTTCGGGAACTGCCTTGGCGACCCAATGGTCCCGAACACTTTCAGGTTCATAATTGCACGGAATGACTATTCAATAGTCCTCTGACTAACTAGATGAATGCAAGACAAGATAGCATTACTGGTTGTGGCATGAAACTACGAGATAAGCATAGAGATTTTGTAAAGCAGACAAGCATTGGAACAGTATGAATATATAACTTAAGGAAACATGCGACATAGTCATACTTGAAAACATAAGCGATTATGCTAGCACGAGTCTAAGGGATAGTGCGAGGAACCAACAATAAACCAAGTTACAATTACATGTTCTATGTAAGCAGTATAAGATGGGATTACTCCCTTAGCTAGGTGCGTTGTGTTCTTATTAGCATGCAAGGGGTTATCGCCTAGCGATCTAGCATGTATATCCAAATTCTTAGGTGTGCAGGCCAAGCAAAGACAGGTTCATCGTAGCCACCCACCTGAACGAGGGCTTGCTTCGGCCAAGCGAGAATCCGAGTGAACTGCTGAAACTCCAAGTCCAAGTACTGATATGCCGTTTTAGTCATCTTGCAGAACTGAGCGAAGTGGGTTGTTACAGTTTCCAGGTTGTCTAGCCTGGATTTTGAGGACTTGAAGGAACCCATGGAAAGTCTTCTCAAGAGCATGGATAAATGGGTTAGAGCTGAGCAACTATCACAGCTCTAGCTCTAGCAATTGCTGGGAGTGACTGAAAACCATGTCCACCAATAGGCGAAGTTGTACCGTGGCGTCATAGCTTTTTGGAGTAAGCTTGAATTCAAAATTGTTAGCGAGGAAGTTGGTCGTATCAAGACTTCCTTGGATAAGGCCAAAAATCGTCACGTCAAGCGGTGTCGGAAGGTGAAGGTTCATCAAGAGGCCATTAACAGCCAGGCTGAGCTACTTGTTGACCAAAATGTTGGCTTGTTAATGAGAAGTCCAAGTCGAGAAAATGCTTGCTGAGGTGAACGAGCTTTATAGCAGACACAGAAGTGCGCAAGCAGCCTGGATCTGGAGAGGCTTCATCTCCAGAGTCTTCTTGATGAGGAGGATGCAAGGCTTGCCCAAGCAACCAAAGAATATCAAGATCTGTCCAACTATACTAATGAAGATATATGGAAGATAGAGTGTGACTGGGATGAAGCAAAACGTGAGACTCGCCCGAAGCCGGAGATCATAAATGCATCAGCGATCATGGTTGGCCAGTAGTAGCCAAGGCATGACAACCAGTCTTACACCTTGGGGCCGGGTTGGTGTGTGCTCCACAAATGCCATCGTGGGCCTCCTTAAGAGCTTCTTGAGCCTCTATATTTGAGAGGCAATGAAGCAAGATTTTGCTAAGTGACCGTCGGTATAGCATTCGTTACCGACTCATAGTAAAATTGGAGAGAGGGCCTCTGCATTAACGTTGCTTCCTTGGGGTCTTCGGAAAGGATGTGGTAGACCGCAAAGTCGATTATAGAGAATCGCTAGTCATGCAGCTCAAAGTTTATTTTTGCCGAAATGAAACTTGGCACAGTCGGCCATTGTCGGTGCACGTTGTAACTGTATTAGTAATGCCAAGGAAGCTGTGAGTCCGGTGAAGCATATGGTCGATGTAAAAACCCTTAAACGAGTTAGCAAGGTTTACGGTGACACAATGTTAAAGGATCGAATCTTCGCTTCGGACTTCGTACTCGCCTTTAACTTGGCTGACGATCAGTTTGGAGTCACCATAGGCTTCAAGGTGGTACACCACCACCACCACCACCACCCCCCACCCCCCCCGTTGTTTGGCTAGTTGCAAGTCGATGAGAAGAACATTGTACTCGGCCAACGTTGTTGGAGTATGGCTCAATCAAAGAATACGCACGGTGGATGGCGTAGTTTTCTAGGGAGACCAGGACTACCCCACACCATCAACTATTTTGCCCTTAGGGCCGGTTCTTGATGCGCCATCAAAGAACATCCGTCATACTGAGTCTTCTGACGTGGCATTTGATTCAAGGACTTCATCTGGTATATCTTCGTATAGCTTTGAAGTCTCCGGAATTGGATGTGCAGCCAAGAAGTATACAAGTGCTTGTCCATTTATCAACTTTTGCGAGGCGAAGGTCATGTCATATTGGGGTAGCAATATGGCCCATGTTGCTAAGCAAGAATTTAGCATGCTCGACTGTCATTAGGACCCTCAAGGGCCTCAACGAATTAACACGAGAGATGACGTGGATTGATTGCCTGATCAAGTAATGTCGTGTCTTTTGAATCACAAAGATTAATGACAGGTACTCATTTTCGATAGGGGTATATCGATGTTTTGTGCCTTCGACTCAAGAAGTAGATTAACTGCTCGTGGCTTGCGTCGCTCTTTTATGCTAGTAGGGCTCCGAAGGCATGGTCTATTGCACGGACGTATAACAGAAACAGTTTATCCGTAACTGGGCTTACTAGTATTGGCAGATTCGTCAAGTAGTTATTGATGTTATCGAAGGCCTGATGGCATAATTCGTCCAAGATGAAGGCAACATCTTCATAAGCAAGAAACACGGTTGAGATCTATCTGCCGAACAGGTTGACGATGAATCTCCTGATGTATGCAAGTCTACCTTGCAACCCCCTCAATTCCTTGAGGTTCTTGGGTGGTTGTATGTCCAGAATGGCTCTAACTTTGTCCGGGTCCAAATGCCTTTAGACGTGATGATGAATCCCAGAAATTGTACGTTGGTATGTCCAGGATACGCCGAGGAATGATTTAGTCAGGTTCATCTTGAGCTGATGAGCGCGCATCAGCTCGAATATCATTCTCAGGTTGGTGAGATGGTCATCTTTACATTTACTCTTGACGGCAATGTCGTCGAAATAACATTCCACAATTTTGCGCAAATGATCGCAGAAGATCGTGCTTATTGTACGTTGGTATGTGGCGCCAACGTTTTTTAAGTCAAAGGACATCACAGTATAACAGTATATCCCTAGAGGTGCTGAAATGAAGTGTGTTTTTTCCTCCTCAAGATGCATTTTAATCTGGTTGTACCCGAAGAAACCTTCCATGAAGAACATACGTTCGAAGCCACAAGTATTGTCAATCATAACATATGTTATAGGTAGTGAACATTCGTCTTTTGAGTAGACGAGGTTCAAGTCCCGAAAGTCTACAAATTTGGATCTTGTCGGTCTTCTTCAGCACAAGAATAACGTTTGAGACTCAATCGGGATGTTGCTCCTCACGAATAAAGCCGCCTTTAATAAGCTTCTTGACTTTGGTTTCAATGGTCTCAATTATGCTAGGACGAAACCTCCGTTTTTTTCTTTAACAGGCTTTGTGTCTGACCTGATGTGTGGTCGATGCATGGCTATTTGTGGATCAAAGTCCGACATATCTTCGAAACTCCAAGCGAATGCGTTGATATATTCTCGAATGAGGATTTCGAGGTCATGTACTTCGTCTTAAGATGGACTTTTAATAATAAAGATAGGCCTTGGACAACACTCATTGACGAGATCGATTTCCATAACCTCATCTTCGATTGGGGGCTCCATTTGCTCGAAGCGCATCTCTTATCGCAACTCCATTTGTTGAGCCCACTAGTCTAGTTCAAAGGGTTATATGGACCTATCGTCAACTTCTGGTAAAGAGATGATGGAAGTCATATTAACTACCAGTGCTCGAAAAACTTCACCTATACTTACGTTAGAATTCCAGCCGAAGGACTCAGAGGAGTTCAAATGCACGAATTCGTCGTCGAAAGTTTATGATGCAGAAGGCGACATGACATAGCTTAGTCCCCTACAAGTGCGATTGTAGTAACTGGACGGCTTGTCTTTTGGGATAAATGGTTGTAATGGGAGTCTACGACCTTTGCCAAAATTAGGGCATTCAGCTTTGTGGAAGTCGTAGCTCATCTTTGGCAAAGGAGCATTTCGACTAATGGAATTTATACGTAAAATAGTATCAATTTGGCGAGTAACAATAGTTCTGTGGGAAACCGACTCAACGTCACTAAGGGTTGTTGAGATTTGGGTTATGTTAGCCGCATGTGAACCGACACAAGTTTAGAAGGAAACTCGTCTGTCTGCTTACAGTAGTCAATTTCACTTGGCCACGATGAGGGACTTCTTCAAACCCTTGTTGGTCAAATTGGATGACAAGAGTATCGAGACATGTCCAGGAAATCACTGGCAGGTTGCATCACGACTTGACTCTTCTACGGAGTAGGCTTCTCCCACTGTGGTCACCTTTCTGTCTTCGTAAACTTTTTTAAGGAAGCACAAAAGATTCAAGTTTTACTATAAAAAGAACGAATTCTCAAATAGTATTACAATCACCTGGTACGTGAATACAAGTCGAGAAATTCATGTTTACATATTCAGAAAATTTACTGTACTGATAATAATTTTATATTAATTAAATATAACGATAGAAATTTTAAAAAATTTGAAATTTCGATACATATCTCCAACCCAGATGGCGAAATTTTGGAAAACTTGATTTTCGCCAACTGGGTTGGCGAAAATCCGACAAGAATCCGACGTGTCATTTTTTTGGGCGGGAGGGGTGGATTTTCGCCAACTCAGTTGGCAAAAATGTGGTGGGTGAATTTTTTTTGGTTTTTTATTTGGTTTTATTTTAGGGTTTGATTTGGTTTGGTTTTTTTTGTTGGTTTGATTTGTGTTGGTTTTTTTTTGTTGATTTTTTTTGTTTTTGTTTTGTCGGTTTATTTTCTGGGTATGTTCATATTGTAACGTTCATATTTTTACAACGGCTATTTTTTTCTCATATCTATAAATTTCTTCTGTTATTCATTTCTCACTCAACCTACTTATACTTTCAAACATAAGCTACTTCAGCTCAATCACTCTGTATTTAGAAGCTCATTCTCATGTGATGGATCAAAGTTTAACAATATTATGTTCGGTTGGAGGTGTGCTTAATGGGTTAGTTTATGAAGGAGGTTTAACTGAATTTTTTTTAATTGATCGAAATATTTCGTTTGATAGTTTACGTAATCAAATTGTTGAACAATGTTCTATTGATTATGAATTTATATTGGTTCATGTTTATTTAACTAATTGTATAAAGTTAGTTAGTGAACAAGTATGAAAATTTATTCTAGAAGTTAATGTACAAGCAACGTACATTAATATTTATGTAACTTCACCACCACCTAGAAATAATATTGTAAGTAGTATACGTGCTTCTGATCAAGTTAATACTGCTCCTAGTTCTTCTCATCAAGTTATTTCATTTACTGAACAAGAACATATAGTAGATGATGGTAATAACGACGATGAAAACAGTGATGATTTAATTGAAAATTTAGATGATGAATTTGATGGCAATGTTGATAGTGTTAGCATTTCAGGATTAATCATTGGAAGAAAATTTGATAATCATTGTGAATTTAGATGTTTTATTAGTGATATAGCAATTGCTACTTGTCATGCTACTTTAAACAATGCTAGTGGAATTGTATATAAATGTAACGATTCAAGTTGTAATTGAAGAGTATACGCTAAAGTAAGTGGTAAAGGTGAAGGTTTTGTTATTACTACCCTGTCATTCTTGTTTAGGGGGACTTACAACAGGTTCTCATCCATTAGCTACTACTGTATGGGTTAAAAATAAGATTATTGATAAAATTCGAGATAATCAGTCGTATAGTCTATCGCATGTTGTAAATGATATATATAGAGAACAAGAAATATATATTAAATATTATAAAGCTTGGAAAGCTAGGAAACTTGCTCTATCCGAAATAAATGGTAGTTATATTGATGCATATAGTAGTCTTGAAGAGTATGGTTTTAGAATTATTGAGACAAATCCAGGTAACCAATGTTTTATACAGACTACAGAAGACAATAGATTTAAAAGAATTTTTATTTGTTTTAAGGCATGCATTGATAGATTTTTAAGGGGATGTTTACCTGTGATTAGTCCTGATGCTACTTTTCTTTCTTCTAGATATCAAGGTATTTTATTTATTGCTTGTGCTCATGATCCAAATTATCAATTATATCTCATTGCTTATGTTGTTGCTGAGAGTGAAAATACTGATTCTTGGACTTGGTTTTTAAACGGTTTAAGAACATCTTTTAAAAAATATTTTGATGCATGGAATACAATTTCTTTTATATCAGGATTGATAAGGGCTATGCATGATATCTTTTCAGAATCGTCTCATTTTTTTGTATTCAACATTTTAAACAAAATTTGAAAAAACTCTTCAGATTTCCACATTTTCAACATAGTTTAGATTATCTTGCTAGATGCTATAATGAAACAGATGCGAACTATTGTTTGCAAAAAATTAAAGCTGAAAACATAGTAGCAGCAGCAGTACCATATAGGGGTGATACACTTGTGTATGCTTGTGAGGGTTGTGTTCAAGTCTGATATGTGAACAGCAGCAGGTATAAGTAGCAGTTGTATTTGGGCAGAGATGTGAAGGGGGACTGAGCCAGGTCTGTCTAAGACCTGGGACCAATAGAACAGCAGTAGGAGCAATAAGAAAGTATCAGTTGAGTGTTGCAATGCACTTTGTGCACTGCATGATGGAGCAGTCGAGATAGGAGCTGTTGGGGGTCAGTGTGTTGATTAGTGTGCCTGTGTACTCCAGTGCACAATGTGGGTAGATGAGTACCAATTAGTTGGTGTCTGTTAGTGAGGTATCAGGGAAGGGTAATCAAGATTGTGTTTGAGTCATAAATCAATGTAGAATTCCATAGTAGCAGCAACTTTCCCGTGTGCAGGTTCATACTAGATGGTGCAGGCCAGTGTATGCGTGGGGGTGTCCTAGGCTTGATATCAGGCAGTGGTTGCAATACAGAGTGTAAGGATATGTGCAGACCTTATATGCTATTCAGTGAAAGTAATAGGTTAGTATCTAAGGGGTGTTAAGTTTAGATGAGTGTCAAGTGAAGTGTGTATGTGCTAAGTGTATCAGGAGATAGGATATGTATTCATATGTTTAGTGATATATGGCAGTGTATTAGAGTTCAGTTAAGTGTGTTTGTATCTATGTGAGTTGAGTGCATCCTATTATCAGATGAGGTGTCTTGGGACTGTGGGTGCAGCAGTGAAACATCAGTGGGGTGTTCAGTTCAGAGGTATGCAAGTGTGTGTCTGTGCATGTCTCAGACAGAGGAGTGGGTATCCAGTTATACATAAGGGAGGGTGAGTGATACTTGGATGTGATGGTACCCAGGTATCACTACTAACTGGTGTAGGTAAAGATTTAGTAAGGGCTAGAAAATAGTTAGAATGTAAGATACAAAATAAAGTATAAGATACAATATATATAAATAGCTAAGGCATATATGTATGATACCAATAAGTTTAGATATGGGTACTGGACCAAGGTAATTGAGTCTAGCTAGGGTGATAGATTTATCCTAAGGTATTAGTATAACTCATATACTAAGGTAAATTAGATATAACTAGTATGTTATAAGACACTTAGTACTATTAGCTAGTGTAACTAATATTTACTAGTATTAACTAGATATTGACTAATATAGACTAATATACCTTGGTATGGACCTAAAAACCTAGGCATGACTTAGAATAGACTAGTTTGATCTAGTTTGACTTAGAGTTTACATAATTTGACTATTTTGGCCTAGTTTGACCTAGAGGTGACTTGAAGACCTAGAAATAACTAGTTTAACTTCTTCATCATTACAAAATACTGTGTTGACATGATATTCCATATTTAGGTCCTTGAGGCACTGGTACGGATACAGTTTGGTATTCATTGCTCTGGACCACAGGCGAGTACATTCTCTGATAGTTTCCATTATTTGATATTTACTATGATTCATGTATTTAGTGATGTTATATTTAATTTCTGACACGAGGGTACACGGACTGGTATATAGCTTGGATCTTCAGTCATGAGATGTTACAATGGTTATCGTGTTGACACCGTACACGACATTGACATTAGACATCGTACATGATATTATTATTAGACATTGATCGTGTATCGTAACGTGTCATGGCTGGATCCACTGTACTAGTTGGGACGGGGGAAATGCTAGTAAGAGATGTAATCATATTCCTATTGTAAAGTGTAAAACATTGTTAGTGTTAATTATACACTTCACGTATGATTAGCTAAGCCATTTAGCTATCGTACAAGTTCTCAAACCGATCACATATCGAAACTACTGCTTCAAACACATAGTTATCTATAGTACTTACTGTCTACATCATACTTCTTAAATTGTACTTTGCCTGCTCTGTTTATTTATTTTCCTTCCGGTATATCACACTCTTCGTGTCATTTATTCCTCATAGTACCATTGCCAGGATATATTTATATATTGATAGTTTTGTTTCCTTCATCATTTATCGCATTCACCATTATTGTTTTATAATCTTTATCAATTAACTGGAACTGCTATTAGAGGTGTGCTCGATCCATCCTGATTGGATATATTTTTCAGATGATTTAGATGATTTCTGTCCTACCTACTACGGGTCACAGGAGGGAGTAGTTGCAGAGGATTGGCCAGTGTCGACAGTCATCTTAGATACCATTACTTAGCATTTGTACTGGATTTGTCTCCAGCTCTTTAGACACATTGAGATGTTATTTTTCCTAGACTTGTGTCGTATTGTTAGACTTATTTAGTTGGATGTGATATTGTAGATTATCTAGTATTGTGACTTTGTGACTTCATTGTTTATATCATATCGTGCCATTTCTTCCTCTTAGATTATCGTGATTAAGTATTTCATAATGTATTGTTGTATCATTGTCTCCTTATGGAGTTGGATATTGTGTGAGATGATAGATAGTAGTGATGACCTAGACAGCGTTCTACCGCCGATGTTGCGGCGTAGGCTGGACGTACCCATGTACTCGTACCCTATCATCCGGGTGCAGATCGTGACAGAATTTTAGGAATTTTTGAATTCCTTAATTAATTTTCTCTCCTCATTAACCTAATAAATGAGCAAGCATGGCTATTTATAGGGCAAAAAAGAATATATGGCTCCTTCGCAAAAATTGTAGGATTTCTTGGAAGAATACACTTTGTTGACTTGGCCGACATATTTGAACGCCAAGAATCCACTGTTGAGGTGACTTGGCACTCCAATTATAGGTTCTAAAAAGGAGCCTTTTTTTTCAAATCTAAGGAGGCTTTAGACGGGGCTGTCAGTTGCATGGAAATTCGTAGAAGAACTTGTCAGAGCTGTCACTGCATTTAATGTGTTAATCAAACTTTTTGACAAAGTGCACAAAATTCGAAGCGCTTGGAGAATCGTCGACCTTGGAAATTTGTTCGACCTTGGAAATTTTTGTGAGTCTGGTAGTTTAGCTCTCATTGGGCATCTTTCGGCGAGCCTCTCACTTTATGCGCAGGAAGAGAAACTTGATGCCACGTGGGTGAGTTCTGTAAATGGCTGTAGAGGAGACGTGTCGCGTGGCCTGTCATTAAATGTTGTAATAAATGCAGGGGCCATGCAGCAAGTTATTTATTGGACAGTCAAAAAGCCTGCTCTGACTCCTCGACTGCAGTGTCTGTTTGTGTCAGTCGAGGAGAATCTCCTCAAAAAATGTGACACTTTGTGTCAGAGCATAGTCGCGTGTCAGTCTGACTTTTTGGCAAGGGAGTTCTCTTGAATAAGCGAGGCTAGTCATTTCTGCGAAGATGATCTTTCCTTTTATGTGAAGTTGTTATTTTCTGCAAAGGAGCAATTTTTGGAGAAGCTATTTTTCTGCGAAAAGCAACTTTTGGCGAAGCTGACTTTTTATGCACAGAAGTCAACTTTTGCAGTTTTTGCGAGCTTTGGATTCCATGCGAAGTCCATCCTTTTTTAAGGATATACAGTGGCATTATCTTTGATTTCGCTTGCATGACAACATGTAAAAAAATGTCTTAGAGATACTATTCAAAGGAGAATTTGAATTCAGAGGAGAATTTGGCCCATGTTTCCACTTGGTTACAAAATCTTGAATAGTCAATTTTATCAAACCCATCATGATCTTTAATTTGGCATGATAAGGTGTAATATCATATTTCCAGTCTTTGAATAAAATTATATGCAGTATCATCAAACAAAATAATTATGTCCAAGCATTATGCTATTAAATGATGATTTCACATAACTTTGTGCATGTTCATGCTTTACTGCCGTAAATATATCAGTGCTTGTCTTTATTAGAGCCTTTTAATAAGTTTTTCAAAGACCCAAGTCACTTTGTGTAAAGTATGGATATAGATCTCAACCTATGGAGTTCCCAAATGGATACATCCCACCCAAAATATAGTCAAACCCAATGAACACGAGCATATCATGTGATACTTTTGTTAAGATCTAGCAGAAAGACCTCATTCAAAACTAAACAACAATCAATTCTCCCTGCTTGAAACAAATGTTACTAACTGAAGCTTTCAAAAACTGGGTTTTAGCATTGATTTTGAATCCTTCCTGAGTATCAGTTTCAGCAGTTTTGAAGAATTTTGTGGTTTTGAATTGATTGGTTTCGGTAGTTTCAATGTTTTGGACCCTCCAATTACTACAGACTGCATGCCTCGGTCTCAGCAAATGCTTAAAACATTGGCTCAAAGTATAGATGATCTTCAAGATCATCAGGAAAGAGCATGCCTTTGCTAGGGAAGGGTAATACATAAGTAATGCTTGCAGCACCGTGCGATCAATTGCTCTAATCGGGCGAGGCCGAAGCTGCATTTAACAAGACCTAGTTGGACAGCATATAGCATTCCATATATTGATTATGACGCCACAATTTCTTACTTTATGATGAATATTTAGTAGGGGAGTGGACACATAATGAAAATAGGTGGTTCTTATTTGAACTAAGGTGTCCTCTCATTGGTAGGGAGACAAAACAATGAATATAGAGATTCAAATACCAGCTCGTGAAAGAAGTATTCCGTACCACAGGACCGGGAAGCGGCCCAAGCTACGAGCCAGCTTTCCTTTACTAACCACCGCACTGCCTTTTTGTCTTGCCCGCACAATATGAACATGATTGTATCTACTCTTTTCTTATATTTGTCTTATCGACACAACAACAACAAAGGCTTTATCCCAACTTTTTGAGGTTGACACATTTTTAACGATGCTTCTCCATATTTCACAAATTTTGGACTTGAGAAGGGTTGTTGGATATATTTAAAAAATCCAAAAATATATTAAATAAGTAAGTATACAACAAGAACAAAGCCTCTATCCCAAAAAATTTAGGTTGGATAAATAAGATGAGTACAACTAAGTTAATTATTTATTATCTAACTAAGATACTTATTGTTGTAGATGTGGTGTGCATTGTAACTCTTTTGTAAGAGCCTTTTTGTTTGCACAATATGAACGTGTTTGTATCTACTCTTTCTCATTTTTGTCTTATCGACACAATAACAACAAAGCCTTTATCCCAACTTTTTGAGGTTGACACATTTTTAACAATACTTTTCCATATTTCACAAATTTTGGACTAGAGAAGGGTTATTGGATATATTTAAAGATAAATTAAATAAGTATACAATAAGAATAAGGCCTTTACCCCAAAAAACTTAGGTCGGATGAATAAGATGAGTACAACTAAATTCATTATTTATTATCTAATAAGATACTTCTTGTTGTAGATGTGGATTTTAAGAGAACCATTGGAAAAACACAAATTGTAATGACATGACTTTATTTACTTCCATCATCTTGTTTCAATATAACTATAAAACAAAATAAAAAATGATTATTGTGGTGTTATTGAGATATCAATTCCTTGGTTTTTGCAGAGCAAATCAAAGTATTATTTGAGTTATTCCTTTCTTTGTTAGTTCTCAAGAAGAAATATAAGTACCTTTTCAGCATTGTACCAAGGAACTCTCTCCAATGGCATGTCCTAACTCCTAAGGGCAACCAAGTTCTTTAAAGAGAGATGCACATACTCCAAACATATTCTCATTTAACTTAGCTTTTCTTATAATCAAGTGGTTTTGTAACAGAGATAGTCATATAAAACGATATTAGCCACTTTTATAGAATATCTAATCATCTTTCTTCTTGTCGAGTGGTTGTTGAAAATTTGTTGATTAGTCCACCCGAGAATCAACCGATTCAACAAATGAGTCCAGTCAATCTAAGATTCTCAATATATATATATATATATATATATATATATATATATATATATATATATATTCTTTTTCGAAAAAGGTAAATATTATTATAGATAAAACGATGATTACAACTAAGATCCATCCCAGATTACAAAATAGGACATATGGGATCTAGAATATCTATGTCAGCATCTATATTTCTTTGTACAGCAAAAATACTAAAGGAAAGACCCTCAAAGATACGTCGATCCCGTAGTGGTAGGAATAACCGTGTTAGCTTCAGGAGCAGCTTTGGGGGCTGTTTCCTCTTGATTAGGAATCGGGGCTCGATTATGGGCTCGGTCAATAATCACAGAAGTTGCTCCCCCGTCCGGACATTTGGAGATGATGTACCCAAAGCTATGACATATATGATAGCAAGGCGGGACCCACTCGTACTACATTTTCTAAAAAATAATGTCCCATGTCGGAAGCTCAATCTCCAGGTTGTTACAAAGCGTATCTGCCGCATTAATCTCAACAAAGATCCTAGAAAAGGACAATCGGTCCCTTGCAGTCATACAATTATCAGTACGTAAGGGGATTCCCACTCTGCTTGCTAATTTCATGATTGCTGGACCACTCCAAAGTTGAGGTGAGAGCCATGGAAACCTAATCCATATAGGGACGGTGGTCAATCTATCCCGTTCGAAGTTAGAAGACGGGTCACATCTTCTCAATACTACCAAGCTTCCATCAAAGGTCCATGGGTCATTTTGAATGACCCTCTCTAGGTCTTACGTCATCCCGAACTTGATGAAGTAAAAACCGTTCTCCCTAGAGAATATATCCATGCTTCATTTGACTTCACATTCTCATGGCAAAGCCCTTGAGTTAACCAAAGTAAGATCGGGCTCCCATGACGTAAAGAACAATTGTGTTCTTCCAAAAGACCTTTATTTCGGAGTTGCCGTCTTTGACAATGGATATGATCTTTCTTCCTTGGACATTTTCGAAAAAGCCCAATTGTTTCGAACTATCTATTTTTGGAAAGGTGCCATGAAATGCATTTCTATGGTCTCCCTCGCCGAATCAGGCCTACACCGATCCGTCCATGTGATAGGGACATTCCCCGTGGTAAAAAAGGGGTTGGAATCCATCACCGACATTTTATCAAACACTTGGGGGAGCATGTCGTGCCATCGGATTTGAATTCCTAGGGGACACCGGAGATTGCTGAACGGGAGTAGCAGACCCCGGTTGACGTAGGGAGCCACCATTCCTCGGGCCTCTCCTAGGTGCAGCCACCTTAGCCGACGAGGTCTTGCCTTTCCATCGACGCGCCACCGTCGTCCAACCGTCGTTGAAGAGGGAGAGGGCTGGGAAGAAGAGAGGGGTTGGGGCCTCTGCGCTGGCGCGAGCGGAAGGATGCAGGCAGCGACAGATCCCGCACCGTAGAGGAGGTGGCGGAGGGGAAGGGTGAGAGAGAGGAGGCGTAGAGGGGGGTGGCGCGGCGGGGAGAGAGGTGGGGGCGGCATGGAGGGTGCGGAGGAGGAGGAGGAGGGGGCAACGGCGGGCTGGGTGCGAGCGCAGGGTCGAGAGGATGGGGATGAGGCGTAGGGGCTCCCTCTCTCTCTCTCTCTCTCTCTCTCTCTCTCTCTCTCTCTCTATATATATATATATATATATATATATATATATATATATATACATGAGGTAGTTTGCAAGTTCTAGTAACTAGTAAGTATGCTTCATCTCTCCATTCCTAGTTTCCATTCCCAACGAATTAGAAGTTTAGAACCATGTCAATCTAGGAGAAATTATTGGGTGTGCCGGGCGCAGTGCATCCGACCCCTCCCCAACCGTTAGATTACTATGAGGATGTGTGCTTGCAAGTTCTAGTAACTAGTAAGTATGCTTCATCTCTCCATTCCTAGTTTTCATTCCCAACGAATTAGAACCATATCAATCTAGGAGAAATTATTGGGTGTGCCGGACGCAGTGCACCCTTTCCATGCCAACCGTTTGATTATCATGGGGATGTGTGCATGCACACATCCCTATACAATCTAACGGTTGGGGAGGGGTCGGATGCACTACGTCCGGCCCATACAATAATTTCTCGTCAATCTTGGGTATGAGATTTTCATGCTCTTTCTTTTGGTTTTCTCTTCAGCTTCTCTGAAGTCTCTTTCATTTTGTTCATCCAGGAAAGCTATTAAAAGCAGTATTTCATACGTTCTATTCATAATAGCAAAATCAGGAACAATATGTCGGGTGTGCATAAAGAGTCGGAAACCACAATTAACTTCAGACATGCAGCATATAGAAAAGCCGAAGTTCACATACCTATAGGGGACAAGATAAGGTGCAGCGACAACACACGGGACTTGATATAGCTCCGCAAGACTCCATCCTTCCTGGACAAGCCATGGAGGTTATATGGGTACAGTAGGAGCAGATAAAACTAAAAAGAAAATTGTGTAGGTGCTCAGGCTAATACCAAGGAAAAGAAATTGACCACAATAAAGTCGCCAGCCACGCTTGGACCGTCTCCGAAAACTCTCTCCATGGCACACAAACACTCTCGTCTATGCTCCGTTTGGATCATTTTCTTCAGTGCAGAAAAGGACGGAACCTCTGAATCTGACAAAAATCACCAACAAATGTCAGAACAATGTTCCGTTCGATGATGACCAGTTACAAATCAATCGCATTACGCGTTTACGGAAAATAAATGTTCTTTCCGGAAACTTCGCCCGAGGATGTGGCAGCAGTGCTGAGTTGTTGGACAGGGAGAGCCGGCGGGCTCGAAATAGGAATGTAGTCCACATTTGCTGAAGCCAAATGCGTACTTAAACTCTGCGAGTATGACACCAGGAAAAAATCAGAAGCATGTAATAAGAATAGCTAAGTATGTCATCGGTTGCGGGAAGGGGAACCTGATGTGCTGAATGAGTGATCAGGACGACATGATAATGCGGTTGGTCGCGCGCGAGAGTGGCAGCAATTGCCTGAAAGTTACAGACATTCACTCCCAAATTCTCGATCCAAAATATGAACAAGTTTGGTCGAAAATTCCTAAATTATATGAATTTCGAGGAAACTTGGAGTGAAGCATAGATTTGTGCAACTAAAACCCTAGAAATGAATAAAGGAAAGGAAAGAAATAGAAGGGATTTGAATGAGATGTTACTGCGACGGGGAGGACGTCGCCTTTGGTGCCGAACGCCATGAAAACGGCGCTAGGTCTATCACCACCGTCCATCTCAACGGAGTAACTAGAAAGCTGAAAGGAAGAGGGAGAGGGGAAGCAAATGGAGTTTCGTTTTCTTTTTTCCAAACTTTCGGTTGCAGTCAATGTCTTAAAAATCGGATTGGAGATGGACCTGATTAGGGACACTAGGTGACCCAATCTAGATTGAACCAATTATATAGTTTTTTTTTTTTTTATCGGAACACTTCAAAATTTACTGAAAACTATTCCAAAACAGTTACTTTTATTTACAAGTTTACCATCATAAAAATTTATTAGGGACTAGCCCACTACATAATATAAAAGTTAACTTTTTCGGGACATATCCGGATCTGATAATCAATAAGGAAATAACAAGTACTGAAAGTAAGGTGATCATGTGAAGCCTAGACTAACCATCAACCATCAATCACGGCAAATCACATAAGTACGGCTTGATACCTTTAACTAACTAGGATTATCACAATCCTTAATTACTAACTAATATAATGCAACGCGATGTTAGAGTTTCTTCTGATCGCATGTCCCTGCAGTCCGTCCGGGATATCCATACAGACAACCAACTGGATACTCCTCAAGATATGCCACAATATAAACCGCTGGATACTCCTCAAGATAACAGTATGAATAACCGGGACTGCATGCAATCTAGGAAAATCCCTATCCATGGACTAAGTGAATCTCTAGTTATTTAACCCCTAGCAGTTTCTTGTATGAATCCGGGTGTGGCATTCCGCGGAATCCATCCTAGACATGATGTAGACAAATCAAGTTCTAATAGTAATATAAACAGGTTTAATATACATTGCATATACGGACTCATGTAATCCACGACAACAACCAAGCCACGTGTAACCAAGTGAAGCCAGGTGAAGCCAAGTGAAGACATGTCAATCCAGGTGAAGCCAGGTAAAGCCATGTGAAACCATGTCAATCCAGGTGAAGCCAGGTAAAACCAAGTGAAACCAGGTAAAACCATATACAACCATGTGAAGCCATATCCAACCAGATGAAACCATGTAAAACCAAAATCAAGCCATGTCCGATGAAGCCATGTAAAGTCATGCCAAGTCAAGTCCAGTCAATCATGTCATCACGTGTAGCCGGGCAAAGACGGATGAAATCGAGTAATGCCAAGTCAAGTCATCTGAAGCCATATAAGTTCATGTCCAAAATCAGGTCAAGTCATCGCGTGTCCTTGTCACACCTCAGTCCCAAAATATCGAGGGACTAGACACGTGGCAATGGCCTGCAGCACACACCGATGGACAAACCCAATTTAATGGATCCATCGGGGCATACTTAAGCTGTATTACAACGATCAGGGTTTACTAATCTCATCCACAGAATAAATATAACAATATCAACAAAAAGAAATAAACAACATCCAGTCACAAGTAAATAAAATCGGGGAACAACCCGATATTAAGTCTGTTACAATTGTTCGTTAAACAAGAAAGTAAATAACATCACTGACTGAGTATGGAAGAAACATATACTCAAAAAAACCCATGGCAATCACCTAGTCCTCGGTTCCTGGTTCTGCTCCACTGTATGCACCTGATCCTGCTTCTGCTCCTGCTAATGCTCCTGTCCTGTATATCTCATGGTGGATCCCCTCTGCTAATCCTGGGGACCTAATCCGGATCCAGGTCCTCAGGGAACATAGCAAGGTACAAAATAACTCATGCCAAAATAAATACAGTGCAGCAAATAGATAAAATAATAGGGTAAACTAGATAACCAGCTAAGTGATATGCAAGTTGAGAGCATCACTAAAACTCAGGCTGAAACCACTACAAGCTCTGTGTCTGGGAGTCGGTAGCAGTAATAACACGTAATGGGCCAAGCTCGGGTTTAGAGTCTTGAGCAACACAATAATAGGGGTTTTATATATATATGATCAGCCTGTAGCCTGTGTGTCTCTCCCCACCCAATGTAATCACACGTCTCATGTCCATGACACGCAAAATCAAAACTAATGCAGCCAGTCAAATAAGATCTAAGCATATAATGTCTATGTCATGAAACATGTATCCTATACAAAATCACCTTGAATATTTCAGGAAGATTCTGTCACATGAATAGTGTCAGGTGCCCTGGGTATAATGTACTTGATAAAGCAAGTACTAGAATGTAAAGGGTCACGATATCCATCTCTAGGTGACGTTACACAACTCCGCGTACGGTGTTGGCACCCGACTATTAATCGGACGCTAAGTAAGTCACACGGTACTAGGTCAAGCATGTTCAATAATGAATAAATAAGGCAAAGAATAAGTAACAAGAACTGCAGGATTTGGCAAGGTACACTTGCCTGGGGTTCTGACTCCAACTGTAGCTCTGACTTCAGCGGGTTCTGCAAGGACTGCTCCGGTTGCTGAAATAAACATCACCATCAGATCCAGAAAATATCAAATAGCTATAAACGCCTGTCCTTGAGTCCAATTTGGACACAGGGGCAAAAATGACATTTTCAAGTCCAAGCGGGGTCCACATGTGGGCTACTTTGCACCGAAAAACGTGTCAGGAACAAAGGTGTAAACTCCCTCACCCAAAATAGGTATTTGTGTATATTTTATATTATTATATTTATTATAGATGTTGAATTTATTTAGAATATTCTCTTAGTTAATTAGAAAATAAAAATTTTAGTATATTTACTTATATAAATATTCATTTAGAATTATTTTAGATTATTTTAGATTTTTGGAGATTTTTCTAGAATTTTTGGTAATTAAAACTTAGAAAACATAAATTTTTAGGACTTCTATGATTTACTATACGACCATACTTGCATGTCGTTCCTACCAAATATTTATTTTAGTTTAAAATATTTAATTATATTTTTGTAATTTATTTAGAATTTTAAGAAATTTATTTAGATTTTAAAATTATTTAGGATTTATTTGGATATATATAGTCTTAATATTAGATAGATGCTAATTTAGTGTTAATAGATATTAATAAAATTTTATAAATTATTTGTATTATCTTTAATTATATTTAAGATTATAAATTATTGAGATAAATTCAAACTCTATTTTAAATTAATTCAAATCCTGAACCTAATAGGAAATCAACTTCATGCATATCCTATCCTTATTTAAATTTATCATAATCCTATCCAAATTAACCAATCCTAGTCGTATTTAATTAAGTAGTGTACACCATTATAAATACCTCATCCTTCATATTTTTCTTCCCCAAATTCCTCTCTTTTTCGTCCAAAAAAATAGCCAAAATTCGTCATAAATTCAGCCTCATTTTCTACTAGTTATGACGAATTAAAAAGACGATATCTCCTAGCTCCAGACTCCAAACGAGGCCTAGTTTTTTTTTGTTAGAACGATAATGAGGTTAGATTTCTGATTATATAAATTATTTTTCTAAATTATGAGTATTAAATTCTGTAAAATTCGTAGAGCACAGTATGTCCGAAAATAGACGTATTTTGATGTTTTCGCGATTCCGGGAGAACCAGGAATCAGAATCATGAACCGTTTAAAGTTTCGGAAAGCTAATGTCGAGATCATCGACATATATTTTTCCCAGAATTTATTTCGAAGTATTTACATACTGTTAATTCTGTAGAACTTCTAGGTTAGAATTTAACCATCGGTGCACAATACAAAATTTGTATGTGCCATAATTTCCAAACGAATTTGAATTCGGATGAGCTATAAATTCTAGCATATTTTTGATGCTGAAATCTACAGGAAATCATGCATAAAAGTTGAGTTTGTGTCGGTTGACTTTTTGGTCAACATATCGTCTCGATTTGCGTGCCATGAGTCTCGAGTTGATAAAATTCAGTTTCTTTGGACAAAATTTAGGAATTAACATAAAAATCAGAATAATAGGATTTTAGAGTAATTATTCCAGAATTAAATAAATTAAAATAAATTATTTTTTGACGTGATAAATTTGTAATACATAGGCTATTTGGACTGTGACTTGGACTCGGATTCATACCAGCAGCAGGACCCCAGGCAAGATACCTTGCCAAATTATTTACAGTACTTTGCATGTTATTTATATTTCTTTTTATTTATTTCATTTATGTATAGTTCTTGCATGTGTAGTTTTTCTTCAGTCATTACTATGTATTAGATATGTTGACACACACATGGCACCTAGTATCATGGGAGGACAATCATTAGGCGTATGGGCTTTTAACCACTCTGGTAAACCGTAGTATATAGTTCGCACTACGGGCGTGTGTCGCGCTGGTCGCTACCCCAGAGGTATATCGATTTCTGTAGAGTCGCGCTGGTCGCTACCCCAGAGGTATGTCGATTTCTGATGTTCTAGACGGGTGTGTGAGTTGTGAGGCTTAGATCGAGTAGACTACCCTTGCCCATACGTCAAAAAGTTGTCCTCATTTGCATTCATATAGATTGTCATGTACAGCGTACTTATCTATTTTCAAACCATATGCATGTTTACTGTATTCAAATTGGCTCGTATTTTCTGTATCTTGTTACGTCCCTCTGAGGACCTGGTCCGCTGCCAGGTGTATCTTTTCTTGAGTATTTGCAGGAGTGCAGATTTGGATGGTTACATGTGATCCGAGGATGTCTTCTCTTCGAGCTGTGATGGATAGCTGGTATTCTTATATTGTGTTGTGGTGTTGTACTCATATTGTTTTTGCTCTTATATTCGAGTTGGTAGTGGATTTGTTTCCATCCAACTATCATCCTTAGATACTTCTTATTGAGATCTAGTTTCATAGATACTGGTTATTTATTTCTATATGATTTTGGTGGATGAGATTTAGATTTTACCCTGTGACTTATGATACATTTTATACCACTTGTGGATTTTATATTCATATTACAGCGTACGTATGGATTTGGTTTCCATATATTGGAGTTGCCATATCCATGCGGCTGGCATGCTTACGTGTCCTAGTCCTACGTATTTTTGTGACTGGGGCGTGACATGTTTTTGTGGTGGCCCATGCAGGTCGAGAGCATATTGTCTCGGTTACGTTACTGTACCGAACAAGCCTGCCCCTAGGACTAGAGTATAGGATCTCATCCACAATTGACTGTGATTCATCTCCTCCTATCTGTTCTATTTTGAACAATTGTATCCTGCTTGATTCATGTGCTTCCCTAATAGTTCCTTGAGTATAGTCTTCTGCTAGAATATAGGAACCCCTGTTATTAGGATGATAATTAGAGTAGCACACCTATTAAGAATACAACGAGAATATAGACACACCACTAAGTTTAGAATATCTAGTGAACCTAGAATTCCTTATCTTTAGATTGTTATACCATTACCCCTTGATGTATTAAGAAGACTTGAGAGTAGTATAGACACTACTAGAGTTAGTTAGAAGTTTTACCATAATGTTTGACACCTAGTATCACATAGTCTTTTGACCTATTAATTGAAGTGTAACCGAATGATATTTATCGCATGCTAGCAAAAGACGACAGTGTTTATTCAGACCATAGAATTTAGAGGTCCTTGCCCTATTTGGTCGACTAGCGACTTAGATAAGGAGGTTGTATGATAACTGTAGAGATTGTAGAGTCTTTTATTATTATTGCTTATGTTATTTTTGCTTTTGCGAACTTAAATTATTTTGTAACTTCTCATATCATAATCCAGCGTTATATTTTCTGTGCTACCTTGAATTATGCTGCTATTATAGCCTAGTTTTTTGCAAGCTTAATCTTATATCGAGCTTGTTCACGACATATGTGTTATTGGGGCCTGATCAACCACACTAATATAAATTGTCTAATCAGAATCAGTGTATTATGGTCTAGCTAGCCATAATGCGCTTGATTCGCCCTTCGCAATAGTATTTTACGTGGATTGAGATGTATAGTGGACCAGTAGACAAATATACTTACCCTCTAGATACGACAAAGCATATCATATCAAGTACATAACTGCACCGATGTGAGCATGTGAATAGGAAATTACCAAATTAAGATTTCAATCCATAACTGTCTTGACAATTCCCATTTGAATTCTTTAAACGCTTTGATTCCCATGCTTCCATTCTATTACCCCTCCTTGAACTCTTTTCCGTTGCTTTCCGTCTTCCCTTGTTTCGGAAAGACGAAATCTCGTGCTTGGATATAAGTGATAACGGATAGTACAAGATATACCCCATAGGCCAATCACATTATTTGGTGACTATCTTTTATAATTGATTAAGGGCATATCACATATGGTATAGTTGGTATTAAAGTTTTGAGGATTGAATGACATGAGAAAATAAATTGAGGAATATTTTTCTTAAGTGTAAGAGCCTTATGTGATAGATGGGTAAATTCTAAGTTGGGTAAAAATTGCATTATTAA
This sequence comes from Iris macrosiphon, assembly GCA_036927795.1. NCBI lineage: Eukaryota > Viridiplantae > Streptophyta > Magnoliopsida > Asparagales > Iridaceae > Iris > Iris macrosiphon. The sequence continues at coordinate 41,201,743 of JAYESA010000001.1, read as the reverse complement.
ACTTGAGAAGAATTCTTTTAGATTGTGATCAAGTAGGATTAGATTGAGAGATTAAGTCCTTTTAAATATGGAGAAGTTTAAAAGAAGGATTAAGATAATGAGGATTTAATAATTTTAAAAATCTTGATATTGAGGATCCAATATTTATACTTTGAGCACATGATTTAAATTTTGAATATTGAAGGATGAATCATCGATTTAAATTTTTAGGATAAATATAGAATTTTAGACTTGAACAACTGGTGAATTAGATTTAAATTTTACAATTTGATGATTTGAATTAAAAGTTTAATTTTGATTGTTGGGTCACCTATTTAAAATATTGAGGATGTAAATTGAGTTTAAATATTTGAAGAGTACAAAATTCTTAATTCGAGAATAAGAATAAGATTTGATTAGAATTGTTTATTGTTCAAGGTCTAGAGGAGATTATGATAGTTGGAAATGGTGATATAAATTTTGATGTGGGATGTCATATAGACTTGAGTTAGATTTGAATGTTGAAAAAAAAATGTTGAGAAGAGATTACGACAGGTTGAATTTTGATTTAAACAGTGGTTATATTAATTTTTAAGTGATCGCAATAGATTCGAATAGATTTTGTTATTTAAATTTTTGGAAGAGATTACGATTGACATACCTTGTGTACGAATGTGAAGGATTTAACAAATTATGTCTTACTTTAATTTCGAGGACGAAATTGTTTTAAGTTGGGTAGATTGTAAACTCCCTCACCCAAAATAGGTATTTGTGTATATTTTATATTATTATATTTATTATAGATGTTGAATTTATTTAGAATATTCTCTTAGTTAATTAGAAAATAAAATTTTTAGTATATTTACTTATATAAATATTCATTTAGAATTATTTTAGGTTATTTTAGATTTTTGGAGATTTTTCTAGAATTTTTGGTAATTAAAACTTAGAAAACATAAATTTTTAGGACTTCTATGATTTACTATACGACCATACTTGCATGTCGTTCCTACCAAATATTTATTTTAGTTTAAAATATTTAATTATATTTTTGTAATTTATTTAGAATTTTAAGAAATTTATTTAGATTTTAAAATTATTTAGGATTTATTTGGATATATATAGTCTTAATATTAGATAGATGCTAATTTAGTGTTAATAGATATTAATAAGATTTTATAAATTATTTGTATTATCTTTAATTATATTTAAGATTATAAATTATTGAGATAAATTCAAACTCTATTTTAAATTAATTCAAATCCTGAACCTAATAGGAAATCAACTTCATGCATATCCTATCCTTATTTAAATTTATCATAATCCTATCCAAATTAACCAATCCTAGTCGTATTTAATTAAGTAGTGTCCACCATTATAAATACCTCATCCTTCATATTTTTCTTCCCCAAATTCCTCTCTTTTTCGTCCAAAAAAATAGCCAAAATTCGTCATAAATTCAGCCTCATTTTCTACTAGTTATGACGAATTAAAAAGACGATATCTCCTAGCTCCAGACTCCAAACGAGGCCTAATTTTTTTTTGTTAGAACGATAATGAGGTTAGATTTCTGATTATATAAATTATTTTTCTAAATTATGAGTATTAAATTCTGTAAAATTCGTAGAGCACAGTATGTCCGAAAATAGACGTATTTTGATGTTTTCGCGATTCCGGGAGAACCAGGAATCAGAATCACGAACCGTTTAAAGTTTCGGAAAGCTAATGTCGAGATCATCGACATATATTTTTCCCAGAATTTATTTCGAAGTATTTACATACTGTTAATTCTGTAGAACTTCTAGGTTAGAATTTAACCATCGGTGCACAATACAAAATTTGTATGTGCCATAATTTCCAAAGGAATTTGAATTCGGATGAGCTGTAAATTCCAGCATATTTTTGACGCTGAAATCTACAGGAAATCATGCATAAAAGTTGAGTTTGTGTCGGTTGACTTTTTGGTCAACAGATCGTCTCGATTTGCGTGCTATGAGTCTCGAGTTGATAAAATTCAGTTTCTTTGGACAAAATTTAGGAATTAACATAAAAATCAGAATAATAGGATTTTAGAGTAATTATTCCAGAATTAAATAAATTAAAATAAATTATTTTTTGACGTGATAAATTTGTAATACATAGGCTATTTGGACTGTGACTTGGACTCGGATTCATACCAGCAGCAGGACCCCAGGCAAGATACCTTGCCAAATTGTTTACAGTACTTTGCATGTTATTTATATTTCTTTTTATTTATTTCATTTATGTATAGTTCTTGCATGTGTAGTTTTTCTTCAGTCATTACTATGTATTAGATATGTTGACACACACATGGCACCTAGTATCATGGGAGGACAATCATTAGGCGTATGGGCTTTTAACCACTCTGGTAAACCGTAGTATATAGTTCGCACTACGGGCGTGTGTCGCGCTGGTCGCTACCCCAGAGGTATATCGATTTCTGTAGAGTCGCGCTGGTCGCTACCCCAGAGGTATGTCGATTTCTGATGTTCTAGACGGGTGTGTGAGTTGTGAGGCTTAGATCGAGTAGACTACCCTTGCCCATACGTCGAAAAGTTGTCCTCATTTGCATTCATATAGATTGTCATGTACAGCGTACTTATCTATTTTCAAACCATATGCATGTTTACTGTATTCAAATTGGCTCGTATTTTCTGTATCTTGTTACGTCCCTCTGAGGACCTGGTCCGCTGCCAGGTGTATCTTTTCTTGAGTATTTGCAGGAGTGCAGATTTGGATGGTTACATGTAATCCGAGGATGTCTTCTCTTCGAGCTGTGATGGATAGCTGGTATTCTTATATTGTGTTGTGGTGTTGTACTCATATTGTTTTTGCTCTTATATTCGAGTTGGTAGTGGATTTGTTTCCATCCAACTATCATCCTTAGATACTTCTTATTGAGATCTAGTTTCATAGATACTGGTTATTTATTTCTATATGATTTTGGTGGATGAGATTTAGATTTTACCCTGTGACTTATGATACATTTTATACCACTTGTGGATTTTATATTCATATTACAGCGTACGTATGGATTTGGTTTCCATATATTGGAGTTGCCATATCCATGCGGCTGGCATGCTTACGTGTCCTAGTCCTACATATTTTTGTGACTGGGGCGTGACAAAAGGTCTCCAAATTCGTCCAAATTAGTGTCAATAAGTCCAAAACGATGATACGAACCCAACGGAACTTCCAGAATTGGATTCCGATGAGCCGATCACAAAATCGTCCGTCAAATAGAGCCGTGGGGCCCACGATACGCGATTTTGTCAATGTTCTCAGAATCGAACCAAACTTGGGTCACAGGACCAGCGTATTGCTACGAGTCCGATGGCATAAGTTTTGTTTCGATCCGACGTATGTACACTAAGTTACAGCGAGATTCAAAACAAGCAGATATGGGACGTTGTCGGCGGATACACGTTGATTTCGGTGTGCATGCACATCCAAATCAACTTCTGCAAAATCCCGTACGTCCGTATCAACGACGCGCACGTTTAGGTGAAGACCGCATGCGACCAAGTCGTCCCGTTTGGTGGGGCACACTCAGTTCCGGGGTAAAACAGGGCATTGTTTTTCCTGTTTTTGGATCGCGGTTCGCGATCGCCACAGGACGCGACGCACCGAGCGGGTTGCCCGGGCATCGAGAGGGTCATGCAGGGTTCGCGTCATAACTGACGAAACCGAAAATAGGTCAACAAGGAGAGAGAACGGGTTACCTGAACAGGGCTCCGTGAACCGAGGATTTTCGTGTCCGCGAGTCGACACGAGACACTGACACAGTGTCAGAGCTGTGTCCGGCCTGTTCTAGGGTTAGGGTTTTAGAGCGAGTTGCCGGAGCTGACTGGAGGGCACGGCGGAGGCGGCCGGGGGCTTCGCCGGAGGCGGCGGAGCGCGGGGACGGCTCAGGCGAGGCGATGGCGCTCGGGAACAGCGCCGGCTGCGCTGACACAGCGGCGGGAAGAGCTGGCCGCTGCTGCTGCTGCGGGTGGCGGCTCAGGCACTGCTCGAGGGAGGGAGACGGCTCAGGCGGGGCTCTCAGCGGCAAGGAAGATGGAGGAGGAGGCCAGGGGAGGTCGGAGGCAGAGCTGGAGGGCGGAGCTGGAGGGTTAGGGTTCAGGCGGAGAGGGGCTGGTCTCGGGAGGAGGACGGCGAGGTGATCGTCGAGGACGAAGGGCTGCGGGGTGTTGGTGGTGGTGCTCCAAGCGGGACCGGAGGAGAGGAAGAGAGGGAGGTGGTGAGATGGCAGGGAGTCGGGGACGACGACGGAGCGGGGGAGAGGGCCAGGCGGAGCAGGGTTATATAGAGGCGGAGAGGGAGGCGGAGCGGTGGCCGTTGCGGGAGGCGGAGCGGCTAGGGGAGAGGAGCAGCCGGCGGCGGTTACGGGAGCGGGGAGACCGAGCGGCGGCGGGTCGGCCGGCGGAGGGAAGCTGAGGGGTTTCGGGGAAGAGAGAGGGGCTTCGAGCCGGGCCGGGTCGAGTCGGGTCGGGTCAGGCGGATCCGGCCCGATCCGCTAAACAGAAAGCGGGTCGGGTAAAAGCGGGTTTCGGGTCGCGGGTTAGACCCGGATCCGACCCGCAGACTCAGGGTTGGGTTTATTAAACCGGTCTGGGTTGGTTCGGGTTGGTTTATTTTAAATAAACCGGGTTTATTTCTAGGTTTATTTTGGTTTATTAATTAATAAGTTTTTAGAGCTTTAAAAATGCTTCCGGGGTCCAATAAATTTCTGAAAAATTATCCTATGTCTAATTTTTTATTTTACACCAGAAAATATTATTTTTATAATATTTTAATATTATTTAACATTAATTAAAAATTATTTAATATTAAAATACCTTAGTTTTTAATTACAGAAAAATCTCAGAAAATTACAGAAAATTATGAAAAATTTCAAATTAAAAATTCTTGAAAATCAGGGGGTTTACAATCTACCCCCCTTAAGAGGATTGCATCCTCGCAATCAAAGAATAACCGATTAACAGAGATGACACGGTTGCAAATATTTTTTGAAGCACATTACTATCAAGAAGAATCAAAGTTGAGGGTGTAAGAATAACACATAGGGAAAAATTATTTCCCTAAGCGATGGAAGTTATGAAATTTCTCGGATGAAGGAAATCTAGAAAATTACAGTTTTGGAAAACCAGGTTATCCTTCAAAAGCATATTAGACTAACAATTATAAAACATTCTAGGTTATTTAGCAAGTTCAAAATTACTAGGTTATCACTAGGTTATCTATTATTTGCAAGTTAAAACTGTCAGGTTAAGTCTAAGGTCACGAACCAGTAGGCACGAACTATAGCAAATCTAGAAGCAGAAAACTATAAAAACTTACGCGCATTAGCTACTCCATGAATCTGCGCGTCTTCCAAGGTCATCACTGGAGCTTGTCTGCGTCCTTGCAGATGATTCCTCGGCTGCTGTTGAGCCTGCTGGAAGAGTGCTGCTTGTGGTTCCAAGGGTGGCCTCGGCAGATATTCTCCTGGGGCATGTGGTAGAACTCCTTCAACTTCCGTTTGTAGTATTTCCAATGCTGGAAAGGCTGGCCTTGGTGCTGGTAATTGTAAACCCCCTTATTTTTAAGAATTTTTAAATTTGGAATTTTTCACAATTTTCTGGATTTTTCTGAGATTTTTCTGAAATTAAATTAAGGATCTTTAATTATTAAAGGATTTTTAAATATTATTAATTAATATTAAAATATTATGAAAATAATATTTTATGGTGTAAAATGAAAAACTAGACATAGGATAATTTTTCGAAAATTTATTGGATCCCGAAAACAGCTTTAAAGCCCTAAAAAAACTAATTATTAAATTAAACCAAAATAAATCTAGAAATAAACCGGGTTTTATTTTAAAATAAACCAAACCATTGTTGAACCGGACCGAACCCAACTCTTACTGGGTTGGGTCGGATCCGAATTGAACCCGACCCGAACCCGGATCCGCTAACCCGCAAAACCCTTTCCCTGACCCTCGACTCTTCCTCTCCGGCGCCGCTTCACCTCCGGCCGCCGTGTAACCGCCGGCGACTCTCCCACTTCATCTCCATTCAACCTCCGGCCGCCTCCTTTCCTCTTCCTCAACCTCTGACGAACCCTCTCCTCGATTTCCCCTATTTAAACCTCACCCCCGACCTCCGGCTGCCCGATTCCCCTCTGCCCTAGCCGCCCGCGATGTCGCCACCCGACCCGCTGCCCAGCTCCGCCTCGCCGCACCGCCCCGGCCTTCCCTGACCCGCAGCACCTCCTCCAGAACCCTAGCCCCTCTACCACCTGTCACGACCCGCACCCGGTTTAGGGGCACGAGTGCGTGGGTACGTCCAGCCTACGCCGCAGCATCGGTGGTAGAACGCTGTCTAGGTCATGTAACTATCTAATCAAACTCACGTGAATACTCAACTCCATAAGGAGACATGGATATCATAAAATAATGTTAGAAATACTCAATCACCTAAACTAAAGCACGATGAGATATCAAGACAAACAAAGAAATACAAGATAATTCTAACGACAGAATAATCATACCTGCAATCAGTAACATCCAATCCCCAAGTGTGTCAGAAACAAGTCCACTAAGGTCACAGTCTGGAAAATATTTTCCAGTCAGGAAGGAGCAAAGTACATCTCTAAATAGCAGTTCTGTATTAATGACATAAACTATGTAGCAGTATATAGATGAAAATATACAAGATGCATGTATATGTACGAGAAATGTACAATAAAAGAAATACTGGAAATACTGTAAGTAAATGCAGGAAAAGAAACAATATGTCAATGAGCAAGAATCCTATGACTAAGTGTGTGAGTACTAGCTTTAACATGTGATCGGTTTGGGAACTTGATCAGGCTGGTTACATGTGATTAGCTATGATTCATGTAAGGTCAGGCTAACCGTTGGTTAGCTATGATGCATGTAGAGGTCAGGCTAATCACACGTAACAGCTATGAAGCATGTAAAAGGTCAGGCCGCACCCGACGTGAGATGTGGGGTGAGCTATGATGCATGTAGAGTTGGGTATGATCACATATCTATACTAAAATACTCCCTACCCCCGACTGGTATAGTGGATCCAACCATGGTACGCTATGGCACGGGATTCCCTAGGGAGGTAGCAAATCTCCCCGGAAATCAGTGTCTGTACATGCACAAGATAACAAGGAAACAAGTCTTGTACAAGCTACACCATGAATAAGGAATAACATCTCATGACGAAATCCGTGTATACCAATCCGTGTAACCAGCGTGTCAAGAGCATGGATATTTATACTAGATACAGTGAACATAGAGGATATCATAAATAAAAAACTAATCAGAGAATGTACTCGCCTTGGGTCCTTAGCTGGTGAATACCGAGGTCCTGTTCCAAAGTATCGCCTGGAGGAACCAACAGTCCTAAAGACATATAATAAACAATACAATATTTGCATCAGAAGCTATACTAAACACACAAGCAAATACTAACTCAGGAGCTATGCCAGGTATGGCACTGGTCAATCTAGGGTCGTCTAGTAGATAGATATATAAGACACATATATCTATTTTTAACTACATTAGTACTTACAATATATATACATGCACCAATTTATATACATATCTAATTTATACTAGTTGAACAATATATATATATATATACTCATACATATGCTAAAAATACATTTAAAAATATATATATATATATATATATATATATATATATATATATATATATATATATATATATATATATATATATATATATATATATATATATATTTTCAATGTTATTATTAAAATATATAATAATACTAATACATCACATTAAATACATATACAATATATTAATTGTATGTACAAAAAATATATATATATATATATATATATATATATATATATATATATATATATATATGCATTTATACTAATTATACATATTTGAAAATATATTAAGTATATATATACAAAATATATATACATATACCAAACATTATATATTTTTATACCAAAATACATACATATATATATTAGATGAAATACACATATACATATTCATTTAAATACGTATATATATATAAATCATATTAAATATATATACATATACACCAAAATACGTTTATATATATATACTAATAAAACATTTTCCTATATCATATATATATATATATATATATATATATATATATATATATATATATATATATATATATATATATATATATATATATATATATATATATATATATATATATATATATATATATATATATACATTAATACATACATATACTAAAGTATATATATACTATGCTTATACATGTTTAACATTTAATTAAATAAATAATATACATGTACATATATTAAAAATATACATTACTAATGTATTTATATACTATACATATTTACGTATTAAACATTAATTAAATAAATACTATTTATATACATATACGTATATACGTATGTATATATATATACATATATATATATACAAAGGAAGAAGGAAGAGGGAGAAGAGAAGAAGAAGCTTACAGAGGTGGTGGTCGAGCCGCTGATGAGGGTGGTGGGAGGATGGCCGGGAAGTGCAGAGAACAGTGGAGGAGCAGCGGGGTTGTGCCGGCGCCGGAGTAGTGCAGTGGATGAGGGAGCTCTGTTGTCGAGCAGGGTAGTCGGCTGGCTTGGTTGGCCACCGGGGAGTCGCAGCCGAAGGACAGCAACTGGAGTAGCGGCAGCGGAAGGAGGCCGGAGGTCGGGCAATGGAGGATCAGAGGTGTCGATGGGGTGGTGCTGGATCGATGGTGGTGATCGAGGAGTCGGTGTGGCGAGCTCGCCGGAGAGGAAGGGCGGCTCAGAGTATAGGCCGGAGTATAGGGAGCTAGGAGGGAGGCCGGGCTGCAGGCCGGAGCTGGGCTCGGCCGGCCGGGTGAACAGTATTTCCCTCCCCCCCCCTCTTTTGAAATTTCAAAAAGAAAGAGGAAGAAGAAAGAAGAAGGAGAAAAGAGAAGAAGAAAGGAAAATTTTTTGGATGGGGAAGGAGGCTACGGTTTGGGAAGCTTGGTGGGTTTCCTAGGTTTCCCTTTTGGGGATTAGGGCTTGGGTGATATGACATTAAATAGGGGAGAGTGTGGGTGAAATCAAGGGTGAGGATGAACCCATTGAATGAGTGGTCCAGATTTGACATGGAGAAATTTTATGTGGGGATGAGGGTGGTGACTTAGTTAAATAATTAATAGGACTCCCTTATTGGTTTAAACAAATGGGTGTTGATACCAAAAATGCAAATGTGCAAATTAGCCTCCTTAAATTTGGGTATTTGCACAGATGCATGAAATGACAAAAATTTGGCGGGCGGTTCGGTGTCCGGTGTTTTGTAGGGTCAGGGGGCGCTATATGATCGGTATGGGCTCACTTAGCAGGGCACTGGAATTAAATTGGGATTTTCAGAATCGGTTTGAATAGTATCCTCAATTTAATTAGAAATGAATGCAAGTTGTGTTCTAAAATTAATTAGGAGTACATGGGGCCAAAATCAGGTCAGGTCATCAATACCAATAATGAAGAAGACTCAGAACAAAATATTACCCTAATTTGGGCCGCACGAAAAATAGGTCAAGATTGCCTCCAATTTCGATTGGAACGCACAACGATACAAAATAGGAATTTATTAAATAAACGTCCGCGACGATTTTTATGCGGCTAGAAATAAGGTACAGAGAGCATAATTATGAGTTACAAAAATAGCAGAATGGAAGACGGGCATGTCTAGGGCAATGTTGTGAAATTTGTTGGAAGACAAAAGTCAGGTAGCGCTCCAAAATCGAAGCAACGACAACGCACAACAATTAAATAAATTACGGTAATTAAATACAACCTCCAATAATTTAATTCTAAAATAAACAATTAAATACATAATCCCCATTATTCGATCAGGTATTCGTCTAGTGGCCTCTAGGTCAAATCTACCAGCTCAGACATTAAGAAAACAGTATATAATATAATATATTTAAATACACACCTCATGCAATTATTTAATTTAAATACAATATTAAGAAATCATTTAATATAAATACCACAATACTAATAATTATAAAAAGTCAAAAATACCCCTGTTTTCAGAATGTGGTAGTGACAAGTCTACCCTCCTTAAAAAATTTCGTCCTCAAAATTTAAAGTCCTCATAGTAGTGTTTATTCATTATTTTATTTCTCATCAATAGTTAAATTCGTCAATCACAAAATCAGGTAGTAATCCACCTTGTCATTTCACAATCTCAAATTTTTTTGAAATTACTGTATTCCTGAAATATCCTCAAGAATAAAAATCAGTTTCTATTTCCTCACAATTCCTACGAATTTAAATTAAAAATTAAGTACTCGGAATTTGATATCTGTTCCTCAAATTTAATTTCAATCAATGTATTGAATCTCGTCCCAAAAAGTCTGAATCCAAACAATAATCCATCAATGATCTGATTCTTCAGTTTCCTTTTTCCTCAAAATACTCAACAGTGCGACACTGCAACGCCTATAATATAAATTTTTAAAAATTCATAACTTGCGGTCAAATAATTATAATGATAATCTCCTAAATTTTCTCAATTTTTTAATCACCAATTCTATCATTAATAATTCCTCAATTTTGCCGTGTTAATATCTTAACTCTCCCTTTTAAGTTAATGTTTTATCCTCGAGTTTCAATCATACCTCGATCTTCGTAAAATCAATTATCCATCAATTCTGTTATATTAACCTCTTAATAATTTATTTAAATTAATGCTTATCCACCAATTTAATCATCTTGCCCCTTTTCGTCAAGTCATAACCTTGTCATAGATCTTTGTTATGTCAAACTTCAAATGATCATGGGTTAAGAAAATTCTACCTACAGCCATGCAATCTAAGAAAATATATAAGTCATGTGTCCTTTGTCATGGTACTACAGTCTCTGTCAGGGTGGACTACTAGCTATATTCTAACAAGAAAATCATGAATACGAACTACAGCACTAGGAAAATCAATCAATCAAGAGACGAAAAACATTGGGAAAGAAAAGAAGAACCTGCTAACATATTTCCTGCAGTGTCTTCTATCTCTAACATACACTTAACTCTGGCACATTTACTAACTAATTTCTATTCTTGTATACTGGTACCCATATCAAGTAATCATTAATCCACAAGATCCATGAATATATCCATATTGCACACACCTGTCTATTAACACCTAAATCTGATGCCAAGAATCTCTAATATAACCATGATTCAATAATGCATCCAAGTTGATACCTCTATCTCTTTAGTACCATACCCTCTGTCAGTTCCCGTTCCTACTACGATTGTTCGTACTAGTTGTTCTTATCACTCAAGTGCACACCAAGGTTAACACACTGTAAACTCCCTCACCCAAAATAGGTATTTTGTGTATATTTTATATTATTATATTTATTATAGATGTTGAAGTTATTTAGAGCATTCTCTTAGTTAATTAGAAAATAATTTTTTTTGTATATTTACTTATATAAATATTTATTTAGAATTATTTTTAGGCTATTTTAGATTATTGGAATTTTTCCATAATTTTTAGTTAATTAAAAACTAGTAACACTAATTTTCTAGGACTTTGAAGAATTTATTTTATATTCAAACTTAATTAAAAATATCCCAAAATTTTATTTTAGGTTCTAAATAGTCAAATATATTTTCTAGAATTTTCTGAGAATTTTCTGAATATTTTAGTATTTATTGGGAGTTATTTAGGCTAATAACTAATTTTTAGGACTTGTAAAATTTATTGTGCAATCCCAGGAATATAAAATGGACCCAAGTTATTTTCTAGGATTTATAATATTATTATATATTTTCTGGAATTATTTCAGAATTTTTGGAATCATTTTAGTATTTATTTTAGTTATATGGATAAAAGTAATATTTAGAGATTCTCCTAATTATAGTAGTAAACTTATGAATATAAATTATCCCAAATATTTTTCTAGGGTTTATAGGTTCAAAATATATTTTCTGTAATTTATTCAGATTTTTATGATTATTTTTAATATTTATTTGGAGTTATTTAAATTTAAAATGACTTAAATAATATTTTGATAAAGGCAAATCAAAAACAAATAATATAACAAAAACCATCCAATCAGATTCTGACACGTGTCAGCCTATAAATAGCCATTCAGTCACAGGTACATCCCTATATATATATATATATATATATATATATATATATATTATTATAACCCTAATTATCCCATTATTTTAGAGAGAGAGATTTTGGAGAATTGCCATCTAGGGTTCCTTCATCTTCCACAAGCCATTGCGCATAGCTCCGGACTCCAAACGAGGCCTAGTTTCTTGCGTTAGAAAGATATTGAGGTTAGATTTCTGATTATATAATTTATTTTACAAAATTATGAGTATTAAATTCTGGAAAATTCGTAGAGCACAATATGTCTGAAAATAGACGTGTTTCAATATTTTTGTGATTTCGGGAGAACCAGGAATCGGAATCATGAACCGTTTAAAGTTTCGGAAAGATAATATAGAGATCATTGACATATATTTTTCCCAGAATTTATTTCGAAGTATTTATATACTTTTAATTCTGTAGAACTTCTAGGTTAGAATTTAACCATCGGTGCACAATACAAAATTTGTATGTGCCATAATTCCCAAACGAATTTGAATTCGGACGAGCCGTAAATTCCAGCATGTTTTTGACGCTGAAATCTACAGGAAATCATGCATGAAAGTTGAGTTTGTGTCGGTTGACTTTTCGATCAACAGATCGCCTCGATTTGCGTGCCATGAGTCTCGAGTTGATAAAATTCAGTTTCTTTAAACAAAATTTAGAAATTAACACAAAAATCAGAATAATAAGATTAAAATAGGATTTTAGAGTAATTATTCCAGAATTAAATAAATTAAAATAAATTGGTGGTTATATTATTATATAGTTATATGAATATATATGTAAGTAAAAGCTAATTGATAATTATGACTAAATATTCAGACTGTACGACCCTAGGACACCGTGGACTATCCCATACTTAACTTGACCATGTTGACCCTAAGAACTTGTGAATTTGTCTGCCTTGCGTACATTAACGTACTGGCATAGACACCTGTCAGTTGACTGACTGATTTCGTACAGTACTTGAAGACGCGACATCCGCGTAATTCAATGCGTAATTGACCGTGTTAGATGACTAGTGTTACCCCTAGTATACCCCCTGAGTCCAGTGTAAATATGGTTGTTTATGTGCTAGTGTAAAGACTAATGATTCTATTGTATTATATTTATGTGTACATAGGATATTGGATTTGTTCTGCGCGATTTTTGGAGCAGATTATTGGTACATTGCAGCTTCCTTGCCAGGCAAGTATACCTTGCTATTGTACTGTTATTTATATTCCATATGTTGCATACATCTTTATTTTCTGTCTTTAGTTCATATATTTTAACTGTTATATAAAATGCGCGTGACGGTGTCGTCACGATATATTTTTATCTATGTATTGCATTGACCTTGTTTATGAGACTCCCCCATTATCATGCAGCATCATTAGGTTCTTTTGACTGTGACACATTTTTACACGAGTTGTGAGTCTCATATAGATCACGGACGTACGTATTGACTGATCATTGGTACGTGTGGGCCGTGCATTAAGAATAACTGCTGTTAGAAACTTTGCATGCTAGTAGACTTAGCAGTTATTAGAGGTCTAGGGACATAGCCTATTGTAGTACGGTGGTCCCATCTTTGTCCTTGTTTGGTTTCAGGATTGGGCTAGGGTACTAAGAATAGGCTATGAACCAAATTGTGTCATGGATGTGACATGCTTAGAGCATGGGGTGGGGAGAACAACAAGTACCGCATTTGAGCTCCTTTACACTTTTTCTATTGTGCGCCCGGATTCTCCGCTGGAGATACGGGTGGTGATGACCTCTATATATTATATTATTATCAGGCGGGCCTCCGGTGTTCGAAAGGCGCCGTGCCTTTTTAGGCCCCTGGATCTCCAATAGAGAACCATGCCAAATCCCAGGTTTTCAGCCAGATAGCTCACTTGTGGGAAAAGTTGTTCTTAACTGCATTCACTTTAGACGGTTAGGCGACCAATTGGATATTTATTTCAGTACTTTATTGGCATGTGTTTAAGTATCTTGTTATGTCCCTCTGAGGACCTGGTCCCCTGCCAGGTGTACCTGTTCTTGAGTATTTGCAGGAGCGCAGATTTGGATGGTCATAGATGCTTCGTGGATGTCTTCTCTCCGAGCAATGATTGCTAGCTGGTATACTTATATAGTGTTTATTGTGTTGTACTCATATTGTAATTGCTCTTATATTCGAGTTGGTAGTGGATTTGTTTCCATCCAACTATCCTCCTTAGATACTTCTTATGGAGATCTAGTTTCATAGATACTGGTTATATATTTATATTGATTTTCGTGGATGAGATTTATATTATACCCTGTGACTTGTGACACATATTATACCACTTGTGGATTTGATGTTCATAATACAGCGTACGTGTGGATTTGGTTTCCATATATTGGAGTTGCCATATCCATGCGGCTGGCATGCTTACGTGTCCTAGTCCTACGTATTTTTAGGACTGGGGCGTGACATATTTTTGTGGTGGCCTATGCAGGTCGAGAGCATATTATCTCGGTTACGTTACTGTACCGAGCAAGCCTGCACCTAGGACTAGAGTATAGGATCTCATCCACAATTGACTATGATTCATCTTTCTTCTATATGTTCTATTTGAACAATTGTATCCTGCTTGATTCATGTGCTTCCATAATAGTTCCTTTAGTATAGCCTTCTGCTAGAATATAGGAACCCCTGTTATTAGAATGATAATTAGGGTAGCACTCCTATTAAGAATACAACAAGAATATAGACACACCACTAAGTTTAGAATATCCAGTGAACCAGAATTCCTTATCTCTAGAGTTGGTTTACCATTACCCCCTAATGTATTATGAAGACTCGAGAGTAGTATAGACACTACTAGAGTTAGTTAGAAGTTTACCATAATGGTTGACCCTAGTATTGAGGAACCAATAGAAAACCAAAAAATTGAATATTATGACTGAACCTAACCTTCGCAGTTAGATAAGTATTGGAGAACTATAAAACTTAGATCATTATTAGTAGACAGCACCTTAGGAAGCCTAGAGGAATGTAATTAACACTTTTTCCTTGATCATACCTCGAACATAGCAACTAGCATACCACTCTCCCTTAGAAAACCATGATGCTATCTAGAGCCCTCTATTTTAATTTTATATGTTGTTCCTCTGCGGCCTTAACGTTCGCTAATTGTGCGACGACAAAAAAATTACGTTCTTCTTTTCTTCCTCTTTCAACTCGTGCCACCTGACACCTCTAATTATAGACCAAGTGATTGTATTCTATGATAGGATATATAGTTTGCTAAAGTTATAATTGTAATCTTGAATTTTGAATTGTGTGCCTTGTAGTTAGAACCTGATAGTTGAGTTATTCAATTAGATTATGATGCTTACCCCTAGTTGTAGACCACTTAATTTGTACCCTCACCTCGATACAAGTTAGATCCCCTTCCCCTTAACGGCTAGTAACTCTTCTATCCCTACGATTGACACCTGTTCTATGAGCACTATGATTAAGACTTACGGTGACCCTTACCTATATAATGCAATAGGAGACTCTAATAAGTACCAAGATCTTTCCTCATATACCCTAATAAGAGTTTCTGTTCTATGTACATGTGCAAGGTTATTTTTGTAGGATCCCCTTAAGACTGTCACAGTAATAGTTTAATTCTTTTAAGTTGGGTAGTATGTCTCACAACCTAGTATCACATAGTCCACTTAACCCATCGAGGTAGTGTAATTGAATGACATTAATTGTATGATAGCATAAGACGACAGTGTTTATTCAGACGATAGAATTTAGAGGTCCATGCCCCTATTTGGTCGACTAGCGACTTAGACAAGAAGGTTGTATGATAACTGTAGAGATTGCAGAGTCTTTTTATTATTGTTTCTTATGTTGTTTTTGTTTTGTGAACTTGAATTAATTTGTACCTTCTTTCATCATAATCCAGCGTAGTTATATCTGTTGTACTAGCTTGACTTATGCTGCTATTATAGCCTAGTTTTTGCAAGCTTATTCTTTATCAAGCTTGTTCACTACATATGTATTATTGGGCGCGCACACTAATACATTTCAGAATCAGTGTACTACGGTCTGATTAACCATAGTGCGCTCGATTCGCCGTTCACATAACTATTTTACGTGGATTGAGATATATAGTGATTATTAGACGAATGTACTTGCCCTCTAGATATATCTGAGCACATCGGATCCGTTACACAACCGTACTGATATGAGCATGTGAATAGGAACTATCAAAATAGGACTTCAATCCACAACTGCCTTGACAAATTTCTAATTGAATTCTTTAAAGCACCTTGATCCCCATACTTGCATTCTATTACCTCTCCCTTGAACTCTTTATTATTGATCTTCGTCTTTCCTTATCCCGGAAAGACGAAACATCTTGCTTGGTATAAGTTTGATATATAGATAGTACTAGATATACCCCATAGGCCGATCACATACTTGAGGATTATTCTTTCGTAATTAAGGACATATCATATAAGATATAATCGGCGTTGAAGTTTTGAGGATTGAATGACATGAGTAAATAAATTAAGGAATATTTTTCTTAAAGTATATGTATAGCCTTCTGTGATAGATGGGTAAATTCTAAGTTGGGTAGCAGTGCATTGGCAACTCGAGAGGAATTTTTTTTAGATTATGATCGAGTAAGATTAGATTGGAAGAGGTTCAAGCCATTTTAATTTTGAGAATTTTAGAAGAATGACTAAGATGATGAGGATTAATAAATTTTAAAAATCTTGATATTGAGGACCCAATATTTATACCTTAAGTGCATAATTTAAATTTTTGAATATTGAAGGTAAAATTATCAATTTAAATTTGAAGGATAAATATATAATTTCAGACTTGAACATTGGTGGACTGCATTTAAATTATTTTTCAATTTGATGATTTAAAGTAAGAATTAAAATTTGATGGTTGGACTACCTATTTGAAATATTGAGGATGTGAATGGAATTTAAAAAGTTGAAGAATACAAAAATTTATAAGTAAAAATAGGAATAATATTGGACTCGAATTACTTTTAGAGGAGATTATGATAGTTGGAGATCATGAGGTAAAATTTGATATGGGTTATTTAAATCTTGAAGATATTATATGGATTCAATTTAAATTTGGATATTGATGATTTGGAAAAGTGAGAAGAGATTACAACAGGTTGAATTTTGATTTGAACAATGATTATCTTAATTTTGAAGTGATCACGATAGATTTGAATAGATTTTGTTATTTAAATTTTTGGAAGGGATTGCGATTGACGTACCTTATGTACGAATGTGAAGGATCTAACAAATTATGCCTTATTTTAATTTCGAGGACGAAATTATTTTAAGTTGGGTAGATTGTAAACTCTCTCACCCAAAATAGGTATTTTGTGTATATTTTATATTATTATATTTATTATAGATGTTGAAGTTATTTAGAGCATTCTCTTAGTTAATTAGAAAATAATTTTTTTAGTATATTTACTTATATAAATATTTATTTAGAATTATTTTTAGGCTATTTTAGATTATTGGAATTTTTCCATAAT
The DNA here is from genome assembly GCA_036927795.1 of Iris macrosiphon. NCBI lineage: Eukaryota > Viridiplantae > Streptophyta > Magnoliopsida > Asparagales > Iridaceae > Iris > Iris macrosiphon. The sequence goes on along the minus strand of JAYESA010000001.1, from coordinate 41,184,044 downwards.
TTTTAGTTAATTAAAAACTAGTAACACTAATTTTCTAGGACTTTGAAGAATTTATTTTATATTCAAACTTAATTAAAAATATCCCAAAATTTTATTTTAGGTTCTAAATAGTCAAATATATTTTCTAGAATTTTCTGGGAATTTTCTGAATATTTTAGTATTTATTGGGAGTTATTTAGGCTAATAACTAATTTTTAGGACTTGTAGAATTTATTGTGCAATCCCAGGAATATAGAATGGACTCAAGTTATTTTCTAGGGTTTATAATATTATTATATATTTTCTGGAATTATTTCAGAATTTCATTTTAGTATTTATTTTAGTTATATGGGTAAAACTAATGTTTAGAGCTTCTCCTAATTATAGTAGTAAACTTATGAATATAAAATTATCCCAAATATTTTTCTAGGGTTTATAGGTTCAAAATATATTTTCTGTAATTTTTTTCAGATTTTTATGATTATTTTTAATATTTATTTGGAGTTATTTAAATTTAAAATGACTTAAATAATGTTTTGATAAAGGCAAATCAAAAACAAATAATATAACAAAAACCATCCAATCAGATTCTGACACGTGTCAGCCTATAAATAGCCATTCAGCTGCAGGTACATCCCTATATATATATATATATATATTATTATAACCCTAATTATCCCATTATTTTAGAGAGAGAGATTTTGGAGAATTTTTATCTAGGGTTCCTTCATCTTTCACAAGCCATTGCACATAGCTCCGGACTCCAAACGAGGCCTAGTTTCTTGCGTTAGAAAGATATTGAGGTTAGATTTCTGATTATATAATTTATTTTATGAAATTATGAGTATTAAATTCTGGAAAATTCGTAGAGCACAGTATGTCCGAAAATAGACGTATTTCAATATTTTCGCGATTTCGGGAGAACCAGGAATCAGAATCATGAACCGTTTAAAGTTTCGGAAAGATAATATAGAGATCATTGACATATGTTTTTCCCAGAATTTATTTCGAAGTATTTATATACTTTTAATTCTGTAGAACTTCTAGGTTAGAATTTAACCATCGGTGCACAATACAAAATTTGTATGTGCCATAATTCCCAAACGAATTTGAATTCGGACGAGCCGTAAATTCCAGCATATTTTTAACGCTGAAATCTACAGGAAATCATGCATGAAAGTTGAGTTTGTGTCGGTTGACTTTTCGATCAACAGATCGCCTCGATTTGCGTGCCATGAGTCTCGAGTTGATAAAATTCAGTTTCTTTAAACAAAATTTAGGAATTAACACAAAAATCAGAATAATAAGATTAAAATAGGATTTTAGAGTAATTATTCCAGAATTAAATAAATTAAAATAAATTGGTGGTTATATTATTATATAGTTATATGAATATATATGTAAGTAAAAGCTAATTGATAATTATGACTAAATATTCAGACTGTACGACCCTAGGACACCGTGGACTATCCCATACTTAACTTGACCATGTTGACTCTAAAAACTTGTGAATTTGTCTGCCTTGCGTACATTAACGTACTGGCATAGACACCTGTCAGTTGACTGACTGATTTCGTACAGTACTTGAAGACGCGACACCCGCGTAATTCAACGCGTAATTGACCGTGTTAGATGACTAGTGTTACCCCTAGTATACCCCCTGAGTCCAGTGTAAATGTGGTTGTTTATGTGCTAGTGTAAAGACTAATGATTCTATTGTGTTATATTTATGTGTACATAGGATATTGGATTTGTTCTGCGCGATTTCTGGAGCAGATTATTGGTACATTGCAGCTTCCTTGCCAGGCAAGTATACCTTGCCATTGTACTGTTATTTATATTTCATATGTTGCATGCATCTTTATTTTCTGTCTTTAGTTCATATATTTTAACTGTTATATAAAATGCGCGTGACGGTGTCGTCACGATATATTTTTATCTATGTATTGCATTGACCTTGTTTATGAGACTCCCCCATTATCATGCAGCATCATTAGGTTCTTTTCACTGTGACACATTTTTACACGAGTTGAGAGTTTCATATAGATCACGGACGTACGTATTGACTGATTATTGGTACGTGTGGGCCGTGCATTAGGAATAACTGCTGTTAGAAACTTTGCATGCTAGTAGACTTAGCAGTTATTAGAGGTCTAGGGACATAGCCTATTGTAGTACGGTGGTCCCATCTTTGTCCTTGTTTGGTTTCAGGATTAGGCTAGGGTACTAAGAATAGGCTATGAACCAAATTATGTCATGGATGTGACATGCTTAGAGCATGGGGTGGGGAGAACAACAAGTACTGCATTTGAGCTCCTTTACACTTTTTCTATTGTGCGCCCGGATTCTCCGCTGGAGATACGGGTGGTGATGACCACTATATATTATATTATTATCAGGCGGGCCTCCGGTGTTCGAAAGGCGCCGTACCTTTTTAGGCCCCTGGATCTCCAATAGAGAACCATGCCAAATTCCAGGTTTTCAGCCAGATAGCTCACTTGTGGGGAAAGTTGTTCTTAACTGCATTCACTTTAGATGGTTAGGCGACCAATTGGATATTTATTTCAGTACTTTATTGGCATGTGTTTAAGTATCTTGTTATGTCCCTCTGAGGACCTGGTCCCCTGCCAGGTGTACCTGTTCTTGAGTATTTACAGGAGCGCAGATTTGGATGGTCATAGATGCTTCGTGGATGTCTTCTCTCCGAGCAGTGATTGCTAGCTGGTATACTTATATAGTGTTTATTGTGTTGTACTCATATTGTAATTGCTCTTATATTCGAGTTGGTAGTTGATTTGTTTCCATCCAACTATCCTCCTTAGATACTTCTTATGGAGATCTAGTTTCATAGATACTGGTTATATATTTATATTGATTTTCGTGGATGAGATTTAGATTATATCCTGTGACTTGTGACACATATTATACCACTTGTGGATTTGATGTTCATAATACAGCGTACGTGTGGATTTGGTTTCCATATATTGGAGTTGCCATATCCATGCGGCTGGCATGCTTACGTGTCCTAGTCCTACGTATTTTTGGGACTGGGGCGTGACACACACCATACTAAGTACTGCTCTTTCCAATATAACTTTAGATGGACATCCAAGTCAGTCTGCGGTGCCATCTCAATCATGCTCAAGTCATCAGATCCTTACACATGTATATCATCTACTCATATATTAATATTCATATTTCTCATCTACCATAAAATTAATCCTCAAAATAATCGTCAAGGTTCAACTTCTCGATTAACTTAGAAATAAATTGCATATACTTCCTCAAAGTCAGATACTCAACATCGAAATAAAAATTTTAATCACTTCTAAAATCTTTGTAGCCTTGACCATGTTTATTGAATCAATATTTGAAATTCTCAAAAATTTTAATGACACAATCTCATCTCCTCAATAATTCTCAAAAATTAAAATTCATTTCCACTCTATAATTTATAAATCCACAAATATACATATAAGTGCGCACGGTCTCTAATTCTCGAGGTGCACCCAAAACATCTATTGTCTACAACTGTGTACTAAAATTGTACTGCCCGAATCACTTGTATTATTACCTCCAAATGATCAAAGTTATCATCACATGTATTTTCTTCCATGATTTTCAATCTATATTAACTGGTATATCATCCGATTATCATCACACAGAGTGCTTACTGTTTTGAGCGTCATTCTCGACTAACCCTCAAAATAGAACCATTAGCACTCTTGGTATTATATCACTAGCTTCATTAATGGATCATCTCATCAAGCTCATTATAACTCATGATTACATGTATCCTCTATTACACTCATGTTTCTTTACTCTCATGGACAAGTATATGGTTCCCATCTCAATTGATGTATATGTATTTCCCCTTAACCTTTTATAGCCTGTTAAACTAATCCGGGATACGCTTCACCATTTTCATTACCAATTCTGATATTTCTCTACTCATGACACCTCATTATAACTCCTCATGCATATAAATTTCTTTACCTTTAACACGCCCGATATCAATCATCAGATTGAACATTATGCTCCATTAATCCTCAACACAATTCCTTGATACCTAATTGTTTACATAGATCACTCAATTACATAATCATGATTATCCAGGACGGTTAATTGGCTCTGATACTAACTCTGAGAACTATCACTGATACTCTATACTCTCCTTCTACTTATAGTACTATAATGACACTTATCCTAGAACCATTGTTACAAGGTATTTTGCTATGGGTTAACTCTAGGTTAAGGCCTACTGCTCACATGTCCAACTAGGAAACACTTACAAACTCACAAGTCACACTCAGTCAAACTAATACAAGACACAACCAAAGTTGCAAGTCACTAATTATCATACTAACAAGGAATCCTCAAAGAAGCTCAAAAAGGAACGGGATTAAGGACTGAAGGTATCTTTACTGCTAGTAAAGAAAAGAAGCGATGGAACAAAGTCATGTAATAATGAAAATAGATAAGTATTGAGATGAGACTTTAAGAACCAAATTAAGATACAACCTGATAATCATACACGTCTATCCAAAATCATGACACTCAGAATCCTCGCCACGCCAGTAAGCATAGATGCGATAAACGACAGGTTCTGTAACTAAGGTATGCAACTCTATAATCATGTCATCTAGAATCTTTGCCACGCCAACCGGTATGGCTGCGAGAGACTCTAAGTTTCATAACTACAGTATGTACATCCAAGTCAGGTTCCTACGTTCTCGTCATGACAGCTAATATGGCTGCGATAAACTCTAGGTTCCATAACCAAAGTAGACGTTTTACCTTTCTCACTGTCCTCATCAATATATGTTATCAGATAATACCGTAAATTTTAGCCCGTAAAATTTCATCTCGATAAGAAATTAACTCAACAATGATACCAAGAATTTAAATTTAACAACTGGTCAACAAGAATCAAACTCAACAATGATACCAAGATTTTTAATTTAATAACTGATCAACAATGATCAAGTTCAATAACAACAAGCGAGAGCGGACGGAAATAAGGAAAAAGATTTAAATTGTAAATTATAATAAGATTCTCAAGGGGTCGTCCCAGGAATCTCTCAAGAATTTTTGTGATTGAGTATCCTCTCTCATCCTAGTATCCTATGTCCTATATTCTATAGCAGGCACGCAGTAGTACAACTAAGATGTCGTACTACCACGACATCGCACAACTTGCGAAGTCTGACCTGCATGGGCCACTACTAAAACGTGTCACGACCCGCACCCGGTTTAGGGGCACGAGTGCGTGGGTACGTCCAGCCTACGCCGCAGCATCGACGGTAGAACGCTGTCTAGGTCATGTAACTATCTAATCAAACTCATGTGAATACTCAACTCCATAAGGAGACATGGATATCATAAAATAATGTTAGAAATACTCAATCACCTAAACTAAAGCACGATGAGATATCAAGATAAACAAAGAAATACAAGACAATTCTAACGACAGAATAATCATACCTGCAATCAGTAACATCCAATCCCCAAGTGTGTCAGAAACAAGTCCACTAAGGACACAGTCTGGAAAATATTTTCCAGTCAGGAAGGAACAAAGTACATCTCTAAATAGCAGTTTTGTATTAATGACATAAACTATGTAGCAGTATATAGATAGAAATATACAAGATGCATGTATATGTACGAGAAATATACAATAAAAGAAATACTAGAAATACTGTAAGTAAATGTAGGAAAAGAAACAATATGTCAATGAGCAAGAATCCTATGACTAAGTGTGTGAGTACTAGCTTTAACATGTGATCGGTTTGGGAACTTGATCAGGCTGGTTACATGTGATTAGCTATGATTCATATTAGGTCAGGCTAACCGTTGGTTAGCTATGATGCATGTAGAGGTCAGGCTAATCACACGTAACAGCTATGAAGCATGTAAAAGGTCAGGCCGCACCCGACGTGAGATGTGGGGTGAGCTATGATGCATGTAGAGTTGGGTATGATCACATATCTATACTAAAATACTCTCCACCCTCGACTGGTATAGTGGATCCAACCATGGTACGCTATGGCACGGGATTCCCTAGGGAGGTAGCAAATCTCCCCGAAAATCAGTGTCTGTACATGCACAAGATAACAAGGAAACAAGTCTTGTACAAGCTACACCATGAATAAGGAATAACATCTCATGACGAAATTCGTGTATACCAATCCGTGTAACCAGCGTGTCAAGAGCATGGATATTTACACTAGATACAGTGAACATAGAGGATATCATAAATAAGAAACTAATCAGAGAATGTACTCGCCTTGGATCCTTAGCTGGTGAATACCGAGGTCCTGTTCCAGAGTATCGCCTGGAGGAACCAACAGTCCTAAAGACATATAATAAACAATACAATATTTGCATCAGAAGCTATACTAAACACACAAGCAAATACTAACTCAGGAGCTATGCCAGGTATGGCACTGGTCAATCTAGGGTCGTCTAGTAGATAGATATATAAGACACATATATCTATTTTTAACTACATTAGTACTTACAATATATATACATGCACCAATTTATATACATATCTAATTTATACTAGTTGAACAATATATATATATATATATACATACTCATACATATGCTAAAAATACATTTTAAAAATATATATATATATATATTGTCAATATTATTATTAAAATATATAATAATACTAATACATCACATTAAATACATATACAATATATTAATTGTATGTACAAAATATATATATATATATATATATATATATATATATATATATATATATATATATATATATGCATTTATACTAATTATACATATTTGAAAATATATTAATTATATATATACAAAATATATATACATATACCAAACATTATATATTTTTATACCAAAATACATACATATATATATTAGATGAAATACACATATACATATTCATTTAAATACATATATATATATATATATAAATCATATTAAATATATATACATATACACCAAAATACGTTTATATATATATACTAATAAAACATTTTCCTATATCATATATATATATATATATATATATATATATATATATATATATATATATATATATATATATATATATATATATATATACATTAATACATACATATACTAAAGTATATATATACTATGCTTATACATGTTTAACATTTAATTAAATAAATAATATACATGTACATATATTAAAAATATACATTACTAATGTATTTATATACTATACATATTTACGTATTAAACATTAATTAAATAAATACTATTTATATACATATATGTATATACGTATGTATATATATATACATATATATATATATATATATACAAAGGAAGAAGGAAGAGGGAGAAGAGAAGAAGAAGCTTACAGAGGTGGTGGTCGAGCCGCTGATGAGGGTGGTGGGAGGATGGCCGGGAAGTGCAGAGAACAGTGGAGGAGCAGCGGGGTTGTGCCGGCGCCGGAGTAGTGTAGTGGATGAGGGAGCTCTGTTGTCGAGCAGGGTGGTCGGCTGGCTTGGTTGGCCACCGGGGAGTCGCAGCCGGAGGACAGCAACTGGAGTAGCGGCAGCGGAAGGAGGCCGGAGGTCGGGCAATGGAGGATCTGAGGTGTCGATGGGGTGGTGCTGGATCGATGGTGGTGATCGAGGAGTCGGTGTGGCGAGCTCGCCGGAGAGGAAGGGCGGCTCGGAGTATAGGCCGGAGTATAGGGAGCTAGGAGGGAGGCCGGGCTGCAGGCCGGAGCTGGGCTCGGCCGGCCGGGTGAACAGTGTTTCCCTCCCCCCCCCTCTTTTGAAATTTTAAAAAGAAAGAGGAAGAAGAAAGAAGAAGGAGAAAAGAGAAGAAGAAAGGAAATTTTTTTGGATGGGGAAGGAGGCTACGGTTTGGGAAGCTTGGTGGGTTTCCTAGGTTTCCCTTTTGGGGATTAGGGCTTGGGTGATATGACATTAAATAGGGGAGAGTGTGGGTGAAATCAAGGGTGAGGATGAACCCATTGAATGAGTGGTCCAGATTTGACATGGAGAAATTTCATGTGGGGATGAGGGTGGTGACTTAGTTAAATAATTAATAGGGCTCCCTTATTGGTTTAAACAAATGGGTGTTGACACCAAAAATGCAAATGTGCAAATTAGCCCCCTTAAATTTGGGTATTTGCACAGACCCATGAAATAACGAAAATTTGGTGGGCGGTTCGGTGTTCGATGTTTTGTAGGTTCAGGGGGCGCTATATGATCGGTATGGGCTCACTTAGCAGGGCACTGGAATTAAATTGGGATTTTCAGAATCGGTTTGAATAGTATCCTCAATTTAATTAGAAATGAATGCAAGTTGTGTTCTAAAATTAATTAGGAGTACATGGGGCCAAAATCAGGTCAGGTCATCAATATCAATAATGAAGAAGACTCAGAACAGAATATTACCCTAATTTGGGCCGCACAAAAAATAGGTCAAGATTGCCTCCAATTTCGATTAGAACGCACAACGATACAAAATAGGAATTTATTAAATAAACGTCCGCGACGATTTTTGTGCGGCTAGAAATAAGGTACAGAGAGCATAATTATGAGTTACAAAAATAGCAGAATGGAAGGCGGGCATGTCTAGGGCAATGTTGTGAAATTTATTGGAAGGCAAAAGTCAGGTAGCGTTCCAAATATCGAATCAACGACAACGCACAACAATTAAATAAATTATGGTAATTAAATACAACCTCCAATAATTTAATTCTAAAATAAACAATTAAATACATAATCTCCATTATTCGATCAGGTGTTCGTCTAGTGGCCTCTAGGTCAAATCTCCCAGCTCAGACATTAAGAAAACAGTATATAATATAATATATTTAAATACACACCTCATGCAATTATTTAATTTAAATACAATATTAAGAAATCATTTAATATAAATACCACAATACTAATAATTATAAAAAGTCAAAAATATCCCTGTTTTCAGAATGTGGTAGTGACACCACCTCCTTCTCCCTCGACCAGACAGCCGTCACCAGCCCCGAGCGCCCCGCAGAGCCCTCGCCGGCCGCCCCCTCACAGTCCTCCTTCCTCCCAGCGCCTTGCCGCGGCTCCACCTCACCCGAGTCACCGTCCTCCCTGTCGTGCAGCGCCGACGCGACCCCGGCCCTAGCCGCAGCGCCGCCCTCCTCCGCCTGAGCTCGAACCCTAACCCTAGGGTGAACAGAATTCGGACACGCTGTGTCGTGTCGACTCGGACACGAAAACCCCAGTTTTCGGAGCCCTGATCAGGTATTCTTTTCTCTCTCCTCCTAGCTCTGTTTTTGATTCCGTCTGTTATATCGCGGACCCTGCGTGACCCTCTCGGTGCCCGTGCAACCCGCTCGGTGTATCGCATCCTGTGGCGATCGCGAACCGCGATCCAAAAATAAAAAAACAACACCTTATTTTACCCCAGAACCGAGTTCGCCCCGCCAAACGGGATGACTTGGTCGTGTACGGTCTTTACCGATACGTGCGCATCGTTGATACGGACGTGCGGGATTTCGCAGAAGTTGATTTGGATGTACGTGCACTCCGGAATCAACGCGTATCCGTGGACACCGCCCCGTATCTGACCTTTTTGGTTCTCGTTGTAACTTAGTGTACACACGTCGGATCGAGACGAAACTTGTGCCATCGGACTCGTAGCAATACGCTGGTCCTGTGAGCCAAGTTTGGTTCGATTCTGAGAACGTTGACAAAATCGTGTGTCGTGGGCCCTACAGGCTCCACTCGACGGGCAATTTTGTGATCGGCTCATCGTAATCCAATTCTGGAAGTTTCGTTGGGTTCGTATCATCGTTCCTGACCTGTTGACACTAAGTTTGACAGATTTGGAGACCTTTGACCCTGACGTATTTTTCGGTGCAAAGCGGGCCACATTTGGACCCCGTTTTGCCCTGAAATATTATTTTTGCCCCTGTGTCCAAATTGGACTCAAGGACAGGCATTTCTAGCTGATTAATATTTTCTGGATCTGATGGTGATATTTGTTTCAGCAACCGGAGTACTCCCTGCAAATTCCGCTGAAGTCAGAGCTACAATTGGAGCCGAAAATCCAGGCAAGTGTACCTTGCCAAAACTTGCAGATCTTGTTATTTATTTCCTTGAATTATATATATTGTTCTACATGTTTAAACCTAGGGCCGTGTGACGTGCTTAGCGTCCGATTATAGTCGGGTGCCAACACTGTACGCAGAGTTGTGCAATGTCACATAGACATGGATATCGTGACCCTTTGCATTCTCGTGCTTGCATTATCAAGTACGTTTTACCCAGGACACCTGACACTATTCATGATACAGAATCGTCCTGAGATATTCATGGTGATTCTGTATAGGATACAGTTTTCATGACTTATTCCTTTGCTTAGATATTATATGACTGGTTGCATTAGAGATGATCTTACATGACATGGACATGGGGCTACATGGACATGAGATGTATGATTACATTGGGTGGGGAGAGACACACAGGCTACAGGTTGATTATATATATCATGACGGCGTCTCAGTCTCTCTCTGAGCTAGACAGCTGCCGGTGTCTCAGTCTCTCTCCGAGCTAGACAACCACATGATATCACTGCTACCGGCTCCCAGACACAGAGCTTGTAGTGGTTTTAGCCTGAGTTCTAGTGCTGCTCTTATCTTGCATATCACTTAGATGGTTATATAGTTTACCCTATTTATTTCATTATCTGCTGCATTGTATTTATTTTGGCATGAGCTTTCTTGTACCTTGCTATGTCCCCTGAGGACCTGGATCCGGATTATGTCTCCAGGATTAGCAGACGAGTTCGACCCAGAGATATACATGACAGGAGCATTAGCAGGAGCAAAAGCAGGAATAGTAGCAGGCACTGGAGCAGTACCAGATCCAGCAGTCGAGTGACTTCTACGGTATCTTCTGAGTATAAACTGTTTCCATACTCAGTATTGTTGTTGATAACTTTATTCTTGTATCTTGACAGTTGTATCAGACTTGTATCAGGCTTGTTCCCCGATTTATGTACTTGTGACTTGATGTTGATGTTTATTTCCTTTTGTTGACTTTGTTATATTTATTCCGTGGATGAGATTAGTAGACCCTGATCATTGTAATACAGCTTAAGTATGCCCCGATGGATCCATTAAATTGGGTTTGTCCATCGGTGCGTGCTGCTGGCCATTGCCACGTGTCTAGTCCCTCGATATTTTGGGATTGGGGCATAACAGTAATGCTTGTCATTTTAACATTAGTGCTCTCTTTCGATGCTGAGGACAATCTTTGGCTAAGTGTTGGTTGGACGCACAAATCAAGCATAATCCTAATTTACGTCTGCACTCGTTCTCAATGTGTCATCTCTTGCGACAATTTTGACAGATAGGCAGTACTTGCGGAGATGCTTCTGGTGGCTGGTGCATGTGAGACTTCTTTGCAATTTCTTCTTGTGGTGCTCCGGTTGGTGCTGATGTGATTGGTTGATGAATCATCAAAGCTTCCTCTCGACGTTCAGGGCAATCCCTTACCGAATGCTTTTTGGATCCGCAAGATAAACATCGTCCCAGTCTGCGTCGGCATTCTTTAGCGAAATGGCCTACCTTGCCACAGTAGTGACAAGTAGGAAGGACTAGTGCAAGCGGTGGATTCATCTGTGGTCGCTTTGCAATCCTTTCTTGTTGTGCTTGGTCTGGTGCTGATGCATACGGCCGCTTCTGGCTAGACTCTATCCTTGTGTTGCACTCCATGGGTTGTGCTGCAGCAAAAACGTCCTCGTCTAAGGTAGTTGCATTTGAACTGATTAACTTCCGTAACTCCGAGCTAAATCTGTCGATGAACTTCTCTGCTTGATTTTGCTGAGCTTCTTGATGAACCTTCTGATGAGCTTGCATCATCGCGTAGAACATTCAAAATATTTATTGTTCGTCCATAGCCTGTCCTTTTGGAACGGTAGACATCGGAGGAGCAAACTGCGTCGATGGTGGAACATCATCTTCCTGGATTCTCGAGGCATGCTGACTTGCTGGACTGCATTATTGAGCTGATTGACCTTCATCAACTGGTGTCACTTTATCTTCATGGGTAACCACAACACCTTGTGGTGCTGCTTGATGAGTCTCATCGCCGGCTTGTAGATCCATAATTCTACAACCAAAATAAACTATAAGAAGCGCACAGGAATCAAAGCAGGATGCAAGTCAAGAAATAAATTTGAATCCGATATAGATATCAAGAACATTTCAAGCAAGTGGATGAGATCCTAAAAACTTATCCTATCTTATTGCAGGCCTGTTCGGTCCCTAAGTTAAAACCGAACAATTTAGTCGTTGATCTACATGGGCCACCACAAAAACCATGTCACGCCCAGTCCCAAAATATTGAGGGACTAGACACGTGGCAATGGCCTGCAGCACACACCGATGGACAAACCCAATTTAATGGATCCATCGGGGTATACTTAAGCTGTATTACAACGATCAGGGTTTACTAATCTCATCCACAGAATAAATATAATAATATCAACAAAAAGAAATAAACAATATTCAGTCACAAGTAAATAAAATCGGAGAACAACCCGATATTAAGTCTGTTACAATTGTTCGTTAAACAAGAAAGTAAATAACATCACTGACTGAGTATGGAAGAAACATATACTCAAAAAAATCTATGACAATCACCTAGTCCTCAGTTCCTGGTTCTGCTCCACTGTATGCACCTGATCCTACTTCTGCTCCTGCTAATGCTCCTGTCCTGTATATCTCATGGTGGATCCCCTCTGCTAATCCTGGGAACATAATCCGGATCCAGGTCCTCAAGGGACATAGCAAGGTACAAAATAACTCATGCCAAAATAAATGCAGTGCAGCAAATAGATGAAATAATAGGGTAAACTAGATAACCAGCTAAGTGATATACAAGTTGAGAGCATCACTAAAACTCAGGCTGAAACCACTACAAGCTCTGTGTCTGGGAGCCGGTAGCAGTAATAACACGTAATGGGCCAAGCTCGGGTTTAGAGTCTTGAGCCTCACAATAATAGGGGTTTTATATATATATGATCAGCCTGTAGCCTGTGCGTCTCTCCCCACCCAATGTAATCACACGTCTCATGTCCATGACACGCAAGATCAAAACTAATACAGCCAGTCAAATAAGATCTAAGCATATAATATCTATGTCATGAAACCTGTATCCTATACAGAATCACCTTGAATATTTCAGGAAGATTCTGTCACATGAATAGTGTCAGGTGTCCTGGGTATAATGTACTTGATAAAGCAAGTACTAGAATGTAAAGGGTCACGATGTCCATCTCTAAGTGACGTTACACAACTCCGCGTACGGTGTTGGCACCCGACTATTAATCGGACGCTAAGTAAGTCACACGGTCCTAGGTCAAGCATGTTCAATAATGAATAAATAAGTCAAAGAATAAGTAACAAGAACTGCATGATTTGGCAAGGTACACTTGCCTGGGGTTCTGACTCCAACTGTAGCTTTGACTTCAGCGGGTTCTACAAGGACTGCTCCGGTTGCTGAAATAAACATCACTATTAGATCCAAAAAATATCAAATATCTAGAAACGCCTGTCCTTGAGTCCAATTTGGACACAGGGGCAAAAATGACATTTTCAAGTCCAAGCGGGGTCCACATGTGGGCCGCTTTGCACCGAAAAACGTGTCAGAAATAAAGGTCTCCAAATTCATCCAACTTAGTGTCAACAAGTCCAAAACGATGATACGAACCCAACGGAACTTCCAGAATTGGATTCCGATGAGCCGATCACAAAATCGCCCGTCAAGTTGAGCCGTGGGGCCCACGATACGCGATTTTGTCAACGTTCTCAGAATCGAACCAAACTTGGGTCACAAGGGACCAGCGTATTGCTACGAGTCCGATGACGCAAGTTTTGTTTCGATCCGACGTGTGTACACTAAGTTACAACAAGATTCAAAACTGACGGATATGAGACATTGTCGGCGGATACGCGTTGATTTCGGTGTGCACGCACATCCAAATCAACTTCTGCAAAATCTCGCACGTCCGTATCAATGACGCACACATTTCGGTGAAGACCGCACGCGACCAAGTCATCCCGTTTGGCGGAGCGCACTCAGTTCTGGGGTGAAATAGGACGTTATTTTTCCTGTTTTTGGATCGTGGTTCGCGATCGCCACAGGACGCGACGTACCGAGCGGGTTGCACGGGCATCGAGAGGGTCATGTAGGGTTCGCGTCATAACTGACGGAACCAAAAATGGGTCGACGAGGAGAGAGAACGGGTTACCTGAACAGGGCTCCGTGAACCGAGGATTTTTGTGTCCGCGAGTCGACACGAGACACTGACACAGTGTCAGAGCTGTGTCCGGCCTGTTCTAGGGTTAGGGTTTCAGCAAGAGTCACCGGAGCTGATCGGAGGGCACGGCGGAGGCGGTCGGGGGCTTCGCCGGAGGCGACGGAGCACGGGGATGGCTCAGACGAGGCGATGGCGCTCGGGAACGACGCCGGCTGCGCTGACACAGCGGCGGGGAGAGCTGGCCGCTGCTGCTGCTGCGGGTGGCAGCTCAGGCGCTGCTCGAGGGAAGGAGGCGGCTCAGGCGGGGCTCTCAGCAACGAGGAAGATGGAGGAGGAGGCCAGGGGAGGTCGGAGGCGGAGCTGGAGGGCGGAGCTGGAGGGTTAGGGTTTAGGCGGAAAGGGGCTGGTCTCGGGAGGAGGACGGCGAGGTGATCGTCGGGGACGAAGGGCTGCGGGGTGTTGGTGGTGGTGCTCCAGGCGGGGCCGGAGTAGAGGAGGAGTTGGTGGTGGTGAGACGGCGGGGAGTCGGGGACGACGACGGAGCGGAGGAGAGGGCCAGGCTGAGCGGGGTTATATAGAGGCGGAGAGGGAGGCGGAGCGGTGGACGTTGCGGGAGGCGGAGCGGCTGGGGGAGCGGAGCAGCCGGCGGCGGTTACGGGAGCGGAGAGACCGAGCGGCGGCGGGTCGGCCGGCGGAGGGAAGCTGAGGGGTTTCGGGGAAGAGAGAGGGGCTTCGGGCTGGGTCGGGTCGGGTCGGGTCGGGTCAGGCGGATCCGGTCCGATCCGCTAAACAGAAAGCGGGTCGCGGGTTAGACCCGGATCCGACCCGCAGACTTAGGGTTGGGTTTATTAAACCGGTCTGGGTTGGTTCGGATTGGTTTATTTTAAATAAACCGGATTTATTTCTAGGTTTATTTTTGTTTATTAATTAATAAGTTTTTAGGGTTTTAAAAATGCTTTCGGGGTCCAATAAATTTCCAAAAAATTACCCTATGTCTAATTTTTCATTTTACAACAGAAAATATTATTTTTATAATATTTTAATATTATTTAACATCAATTAAAAATCATTTAATATTAAAATACCTCAGTTTTTAATTATAGAAAAATCTCAGAAAATTACAGAAAATTGTGAAAAATTCCAAATTAAAAATTCTTGAAAATCAGGGGGTTTACAATCCTAGCAAAAGCTAGAAGCTTCAACATGAAATCACAAAAAATCAATAATTCCTAAAGAAAGAGCATGGTCGGTATACCGTCGGTACAGTCCAGTACACCGGTCTAAAGATATGAAAAATACAGCAAGTTATGGATTCCAAAAAATTAGACTACCACCGGTATACTATAGTATACCGTCGGTATATCGTTCTAAGTAGACAAAAAGTTATTGAAAAATAAAGTTCCATTAATCGGTATATCATCGGCACATCCCAGTACGTCGTCGGTATGCCAGCCAAGACAAATATCCTAAAGTCGGTCAACCAATGTAGGAAGGATCGGTATACCGTCGATATACTGTAGTACATCGTCGGTATGCCGTAGGGTTCACAGAAAAATATCTAAAAATCAAGTTGGTCAAAATCGGTATATCGTCGGTATACAGTATACCGTCGGTATGCTGGTTTTCAAGAATAAACATGGTTAAGTCAAGTCTGATTTTTGGGACCCAAATCAAACCCCGAAAATTATCAGAACCAAGTCTAACAAGAAGCCAAGTCTATGGTAAGTCTTATATCACAATATGGACTAAATCTCACGGTCACAACTTCGGTACCATTTCTGTTACCGAGTTACCAAAAAGGGATGGAACAAGATTCTACCAAAAATTAAAACTGAAATGGTCACTAGGCTAGAAATCACGATATGAACAATAATAGTAAAGCAAGTCTAAGCTAAAAAATAATAACCAAAGCTCCAGGAAAGTAAAATGACTCACGAAATTGGCAAGGTGTACTTGTCTAACGTGAGCTTCCAGCCTAAACCTTCTAGTCCACCACCACGAAGGGGTTCAGAAACCATACTCTAGGTCTCAAGACCACGCTTTCAAGCTCGAGAGAAAAATAAAGAAAAGAGGAGAGAGAAATAGAAAGAAGAAAATAAAATATCTCGAGTACTATTTATAGAGAAAATATCTCAAAAATATCTCAAAAATATCTCGAAAGTGAAACAAATATCTGCCGGACAATATACCATCGATATATTGTAGTATACTATCGGTATACCGGTCAAGTAGTAAAGTTTTAATTTTGAGAATTTTTGGCTTCCTCGAGATCCAATAAAATGCAATAACTAGCACAAAATACGTATCCGCATAAAATACGAATACTGTGAGACAAGTCTCACAACTCTTCCCTCCTTAGAAAAATTATGTCCTCGAAATTTCTATAAGGATCCAAAAATCATTAACAAGAAAGTCCAAGAAAACCAGCTCGAAACCGAAAATAAGCAGAAAACTCATGTGAGCAAAAAAATTTCTGGACAACAATAAGAAATCAGAAAGTAAAAAATAACAGACATAACAGATAAACTAATAATCAATCACATGCACAGGCTAATATAGGATACGGGTATACAAATAAGTATACCTCCCAAGTCGAAGAGAAATGGATAACGAGTGCGCATATCATCCTCGAGCTCCCATGTCTACTCGCCCAGTGAGTGATACCCCTAAGCAACACGAACTAATCTGATAGTCCGGTTCTTGAGAACCTTCTCCCTCTGGTCCAAAATAGGCATGTGCCTCTCCTCTTATGATAGGTCGGTACCAACGACCAATTCAGAATAATCCATGATGTGGCTCGGGTCTGGAATATACTGACGCAACTGAGATACGTGAAAGAAGTCATCTACCTCATGAAGCGATGGTGGAAGAGCTAGATAAAAAGATACGTCTCTAACTCGCTCGAGAATATCGAACGGGCCTATATATCTGGGATTAAGCTTTTTTCGTACTCCAAATCTGATGACTCCACGGGTAGGCAAAATCCTCCGAAATATATGATTACCAACAGAGAACTCAATATGACAACGGTGTTGATCTGCCCAATGGCGCTAGCGATCTTGAGCCACTCTGAGATGCTCTCTGATCTGCCTGATCGCTCCAACCAACTGAGTAATCATCTCTGGACCAAGCATCTACCTTTCGCTAATGCCATCACAAGCTAACGGTAATCTGTATTTCCTATCATACAAAGCCTCGAAGAGTGCCATCTGAATGCTCGCCTGGAAGCTTTTGTTATAGAAGAGCTCTACTAAATGCAAGTGATCCTCCCAAGATCCACTGAAGTCAAGTGTACAAGCTCGAAGCATATACTCTAAAGTCTGAATAGTACGCTCTGACTATCCATCTGTCTGCGGATAGTTAGGCTGAACTAAACTTCAACCTAGTACCCAGACTCTGTTATAGGCTCTGCCAGAAATGAGACGTGAACCACGAATCTCTATCTGAGACTATGCTAACTGGCACACCATGCAATCTGACTATATGTCTCATGTATATCTCAACTAGCTGCTCTATAGACTGGCCCACTATGAAAGGAAGAAAGTGAGTAACGTAAACCCCCTCACCCAAAATAGGTATTTTGTTTGTTTTTTGTATTTATTATATTTATTTTAGATTATTTTTAAATCGATTAAAGTTCAATTGTTGCATTGGGATACTTCACCGTAGTTTGGACATTAATGATATATGACGACCCCAAAATCTCCACCGCCCTTCGTAGGAAGTAGCCTACACGGTAGACACAACTCGTAGGATCTTCGCGTGATACAAAATTCGATCATTTAACATTAGTATGTTACTAGTGTAACAACTGTAGTTTCTTGTATTTAATATTTAGAGATTTATATATATATAATTTATTTATGGTTATTTTCCAATCCAAATATCCAACCCAAAGCCATAAATTAATTTATTGGATACTAGTGGCTTATATATATATATATATATATATATATATATATATATATATAATTTATTTTAGGAGGATAGAATTTGAAACCTTCTTGAAATAGGGTCAGCATTTGCACCTTATCTACTTTTAGTGCCAATCCAATTCTAATAATTCCATATTTGAAAATCCTCTATTTTAAATATTCCATCCATCCATCCATTTTTGGTAGCATCCACCTATTTAAATTCATGAATAAAATCTCTAATTTATTCTCTTAGAATCAAATCAAATCTTATTCATTAATTAGTTATTGGATTAGTTATTGGCTATTTAATAACTAACAACCTAATTAAAAAACCTCTTAATAAATAACTACCCATCCTAATCCTACCACATCTCCAAACCCGTGCTCCCTTACTCGTACGCAGCCCCCCCTAGGCCGATCCCCCTCTCTACCCATTTATATGTATATATATAAATACTCCCCATTCTCATCTAAAAACTAAAACCCTAACATAATCTCCTATACCAAAACCTAATTTTCTTCATACCATCTCCAAGCCGCTGACCCACCCCCTTAACATGGACACCACAACCATCTCCTCCATCCAAGAACCCTAGCATCTTCTTCCTTCTTCTAGTAAGTTTCCTTAATCCTTCTCTCCTTCCTTCTTCAACCTCTACTTTATTTATGTATATTTATATATTATATATGTGTGTGAGTAAACACTATTGTTTTATTTTAAAGAACCCATGCAACCCATGAACCCTAGTTTTCGGTTTTAATCTAAAAGTTTGGTGCATGTGTGAAATATTTTTCAAAACCCTCTTTAATTCTTGTTAATGTATTTATATAGATGTTATTAATAGGGAATATATTCAGTTTTTATAAATAATTTTAGATTTATTTATTTGTAATCAAATAGAGTTTTGAGCATATTTTATGGGTAGTTTTGACCTAGATTTAATGTATGCATGTTGGAGACCCTTGGACCTTGTTAGGACTTGATCATAAGATAAAAAATTCTAAAATTTTCTTGATGAATTATTATTTTTTCAAAATTTATATATTTTGAATTTTTATTAAATAAATATTATTTTGATATCACAAAACCCATGTACCACCCCTTTTGCATGCATACTAGCAAGTTTAATTGCCAACCCTAATATGATCAACTTGTAGATTATAAAACACTAATTATTTTTGTATAGATAGAAGAATTAGTATTTATTGTATTTATTACTAATTTTATCATATTTATTCAAATTTTATTTCTATTTATAAAAATTAGAATTCTAGGTATTTTATGTAGCAAGTTGACCTAGTTTTGACAAAACTTGACCCCGTCAGTTTTAGACTTAACTCCTGATAAAACTCCCTTATTTTAGCATTTAAAAATATATTATTATGTTTTAATTTTGATTTATGAGTATTTATTCCAAATTTATTTATTTATGAAAAATTAGTTTTTGTGACTAGTAGGTAAGCAGTTATGACCTAGTTTTGGGTTCTACTTGGTTTTGGACTCATAGAATTTACAGGAGACGTACCTATCACTAAAAATCCTATTTTTTCCAATAAATTTCAGAATTAATAGTTTTTATTAAATAATGTTTTAAAAATAGTTTTTTATAATGTTTGATGGTTAGTAATATTTTGGTGTGGAGTTACTTGCATGTGCAACCAACATAGGAGTATTAACTAGATAATAACTTAATTTGACTAAAAAAATAAGAGTCTAATTAGTGTAATAATTAATTGGTAGGTGTTCGAGACATTCCTGTGGATAGCTTCGGACCAGACTTGTTGTGCTCTCAGCTTGGCTTGGAAGGTAAGTACACCCTGCTTGATTGTATTGTCAGTTTATATTATGCCTAGTTTTTATTTGTTTAGTTGTGTGCACGTGTCTTAGAGTAGCAGACTTACCCAGTATCTTGTGAAGATACGAGGTATCTTCTGACCCAACACATTATATGGTGGTCCAACCCTTATCCTTGTCTGGTTGTGGGGTTGAATTATGGTGAAGGTACGAGGTATCTTCTGACCTGACACTGCTTCAAATACGTTCACTATCTGAGTGAGTGAGTGCATAGACTAGCGTGTCGACTGATCATCGGTACGAGAGTTCGAGTCTTGTGTTAGTAGTTGGTATTGGTTTAGTTTTCTAGATATTATTTGATGTCATTGCATTATGTCTGCACCGCGTATACGGTTCGGATAGTTTATTGGGAGGGGAGAATCTACTAGTGAGCGTATGGGATTTCTGTTTCTTATGTATATATGGTGTAAATCGTGTACCCCCGAGTCCTTTTTGGACGCCTGGTGGGATGACTGTTCTTCTATTTCTCCCCCCTTATACGCCATTAGAGATATCTCGAGTGCATTTCACATAGATGGTTTAGTTATCCTATTTATTGTTTACTACTTTTGTAAATCTCCTGATTTTTCAGAAATTTTTCAAATGGATTTTTCATAATTTTTTGTAATTTTCTGAGATTTTTCTGTAATTAAAACTAAGGTATTTATAATTAAATGATTTTAAATATTATTAATTAATATTAAAATATTATGAAAATAATATTTTTATGTGTAAAATGAAAAACTAGACATAGGGTAATTTTTCGAGAATTTATTGGACCCCAAAAGCATTTTTAAAGCCATAAAAACTAAGTTTAAAATAAACCAAATTAAACCCTAGGATTAAACCCGGTTTAAGTGAACCCAACCAACCCAGACCCGGTTCAACTGAACCGAACTCAACCTTAGCGGGTCGGGTCGGATCTAAATCCGACCCGAAATCCGAATACCCGAACCCGCACCTAAGCTTTAATGGATCCGGGTTAACCCGCCACCCGCTAACCCGACCCGAAACCCGAATACCCGAACCCGCACCTAAGCTTTAATGGATCTGGGTCTAACCCGCCACCCGCTGACCCGACCCGGACCCGACCCGGACCCGTTTACACGATCGTAACCCTAAACCTAATCCTAATCCTAATCGAAATACTGTTCCGCCCGCCCCTATATAATTCCCTCTGCCGGCCGGAACCCTAACTTCCTCCGCCCTGACTCCCAGCCCCGCTCCGCCACTCGCCTCCCCCGCCTCGACGCCGGAACCCTAGCTTCGTCGTCTCCTCCGCCCAGAACCTCTCCGCAGTGCCCTGCTTCGATAACCCTCTCCGCCTTCCTCCTCCAGATCCCTCTCCTCGTCGTCCCCGACCCACAGCCCTTGACGAACCCTAAACCCCTCGCTGTCCTCCGCCCTCTCCCCGACCCACAGCCCTCGACGATGAACCACACAGCCCCGTCGATCTCCCAGCCCCGTAGCCGCCTCGCTCCACCGCCTTCACCCCAGTGCCCCGACCTCGACGTAACCCGCTGCTACCCAGCCGTCTTCTCTGACGATAAGCCACCACCACCTGTCACCCCACGACCTCGCCGCCCTCCGCCTTCCTCCTCCAGATCCACCCCCTACCTCGATGAGCCCGCAGCACCTCGAGCCGGCCGTGCCCTAGCTACCAGCCTCGACCTCGTCGAACTCCCAGCAGCACCCGAGCAGCCGCCGTGCCCGCCACCGGCGCCGGACAGCTTCGCCTCCGCCGTCTCCGGCCGCCTCTGCCCCGAGCAGCCCTCCTACGGCGAAGCCCCGGCGAAGTCTCCAGAACCCTAACCGAAACCCAAGAATAGTGGACACAGCACAGCACTGTACAGTTGTGTCGTGTCGCCTCACGGACACGAAGAAATCTCGTTCTACGTAGCCCTGTTCAGGTAACCCGTTCTCTCTCCTCGTTGCTCTGTTTTCCGTTCTGTCAGTTGTGACGCGTAGGCTGTGTAACCCTCTCGATGCCCGTGCAACCCGCTCGGTGCATCGCGTTCTGTGGTGATCGCGAACCGCGATCCAAAAATAGGAAAATCAACGCCCTATTTTTACCCGGAACTGAGTACGTCCCGCCAAATGGGACAACTTGGTCGCGTGCGGTCTTCACCGAAAGATGTGCGCCGTTGATACGGATGTGCAGGATTTCGCAGAAGTTGATTTGGACGTGTGTGCACACCAGAATCAACGCGTATCCGCCGACAATGCCCCATATCGGCCTATTCTGGATCTCGTTGTAACTTGGTGTACACACGTCGGATCGAGACGAAACTTGCGCCATCAGACTCGTAGTAATACGCTGGTCCTGTGACCCAAGTTTGGTTCGATTCTGAGAACGTTGACAAAATTGCATATCGTGGGCCCCATGACTTCACTTGACGGGCAATTTTGGGATCGGCTCATCGGAATCTAGTTCTGGAAGTTCCGTTGAGTTCGTATCATCGTTCTGGACCTGTTGACACTAAGTTTAACTAATTTGGAGAATATTGTTTCTGACATATTTTTCGGTGCGAAGCGGCCCACATGTGGACCCCGCTTTGACCAGAAACTATGATTTTTGCCCCTGTGTCCAAATTGGACTCAAGGACAGACGTTTCTAGTTATTTGATATTTTTTGAATCTAATGGTGATGTCTATTTCAGCAACCGGAGGAGTACCTGTAAATCACACTGAGATCAGGGCTACAGTTAGAGCCAGAATCCCATGCAAGTGTACCTTGCCATATTTGCAGTATATTGATTCATATTATTCTCTTGTTTTATTCATTGTTGTACTTACTTGACCTAGGACCGTATGACTTACTTAGCGTCCGATTAATAGTCGGGTGGCAACACCGTACGCGGAGTTGTGTAACGTCGCCTAGAGATGGACATTGTGACCCTTTACATTCTCGTACTTGTCTTATCAAGTACATCATAACCCAGGACACTTGACACTATTCTTGAGACAGAATCTTCTTAAGATATTCATGGTGATTCTGTATAGGATACATGTTTTATGACATAGACATTATATTCATAGACATTATATGACTTGCTATATTAGTTTTGATCTTGCGTGTCATGGACATGAGACGTGTGATTACATTGGGTGGGGAGAGACACACACGCTACAGGCTGATTTATATATATTTATTATGGTGAGGCCTTAGACTCTATATCAGAGCTAGGCACTATACTAGTGAGATGTTATTATGAGGCCTTAGACTCTATATTAGAGCTAGGCACTCTACTAGTGAAATCACTGCTACCGGCTCCCCGACACCGAGCTTGTAGTGGTCTCAGCCTGAGTTTTAGTGATGCTCTTATCTTGCATTTCACTTAGCCGGTTACATAGTTTACCCTATTATTTTATTTATTGCTGTACTGCATTTATTTTCGACATAAGTTATTTTGTACCTTGCTATATCCTATGAGGACCTGGATCCGGATTATGTCCCCAGGATTAGCTGACGAGATCTATCCCGAGGTATAGGGGACCGGAGCATTAGCAGAAGCAGGAACAGGAGCAGGCACTGGAGCAGTATCGAATCCAGTAGACGAGTAATCACCGAGGGTATCTTCCGAGTATATACTGTTTTCGTACTCAGTATTTTCTGTGGTTATCTTTATTTCTGTATCTTGACTATTGTATCAGACTCATTATCGGGTTATTTCCCGAGTTTATATTTTATTGAGATTGATCTTGCTCTATGATTCTGATATTGTTGTATTTATATCTGTGGATGAGATTAGTATATTTATACCTTATTATTGTTTTACAGCTTAAGTGCGCCCCTATGGATCCATTAAATTGGGTTTGTCCATCGGTGTGTGCTGCTGGCCATTGCCACATGTCTAGTCCCTCGGTATTTTGGGACTGGGGTATGACATAGTTTTTGTGGTGGCCCGTGCAGGTCAATGACTAAATTGTTTAGTTTCAACTTAGGGACCAAGCAAGCCTGCAATAAAAATAGGATAAGTTTTTAGGATCTCATCCACTTGCTTGAAACGTTCTTGATATCTATATCGGATTCGAATTAATTCTTGACTTGCATCCTGCCTTGATTCCAGTGTGCCTTTTATTGTTTATTTTGGTTGCAGAGTTATGGATTCACGAGCAAACGACGAGACTCCTGCAAGATCACCACGGGATGCTTTGGTAACCAATGAAGAGGAAGTAACACCAGTAGAAGAAGGTCAATCCGCTCAACAACGTAGTCAAGCGAATCAACATGCCTCGGGAATCCAGCAAGATGATATTTCACCATCGACGCAATTTACTCCACCAATGCCCGTAATTCTACAAGGGCAAGCTATGGACGGGCAGCAGATGTTTTAAATGATCTATGCAATAATGCAAGCTCAACAAGAGGCTTTGAGTCATAACCTAGTAACCGCACTAGAGTAGGCAGATTTACCAGCACGACGACCAACGACGGGCTCTATCACCGATTTCTGCCAGCTGAAGCTCCGTACCTTCTCAGGCAAAGAGGAGCCCACAGGAGTTCATGAGTAGCTCACCAACATACAACACCAGTTGGAAGCAGTTGAGCTTCCAAGGGAACGTTGGATGACTGCCGTCAGAATGCAATTGACGGACAGTGCGCATCACTGGTGGCTATCCGAGGAGACACGGCTCGGACCAGACCGAGTCACTTGGGAAGAGTTTTCCAGACTCTTTCAGGAGATGTACATTCCGGCTATCGCTCGATCAGAACTTCGGGACAAGTTCAATCACCTCACTCAAGACAGTATGACAGTGGAAGAGTACAACGCTGAGTTCATTCGTCTAAGTCGCTTCACCCCAACCTTGATCCCGACAGAAGAAGAGAAGGTCGAGAAGTTCTTCGACGGACTAAACTTCAAGCTACAGAGACTGATCGGATTCGTTGCACCTACTTCTTACTCGGACGTCCTTGCAGCAGCCCGACGCATAGAGCGCGTCATCAGGAGAGAGACCAATCTGAAGCGGCCTTCCACATCCGTACCAACCAGAGCAGCACAAGGGGAGTCTGCAAAGCGTCAACAGATAAATCCACCACCGAGAGCAGCACCAAGAGCCTCATTCCTTCCTACTTGTTACTACTGTGGCAAGATATGCCATATTGAAAGAGAATGCAGACGCAAGCTGGGAATGTGCTTAATTTGCGGATCCAGACAACACTTAGCCAGAAACTGCACAACACATCAAGGAGAAACACTGATGATTCATCAACAAGCTTTACCAGTACCGAGGCTAGCCTATCCAGCATTGGGAGCACCGCAAACAGAAGTTGAAGGAGGTCTACCACCAGCCCCAGGAGGGTATCAGCCGAGGCCACCCTTGGTACCACAAGCAGCACTCTTCCAGCAGGTTCAACAGCAGCAGAGGAATCGACCGCAAGGACGTGAACAAGCTCCAGTGATGACTTTGGAGGACGCACAGATTCATGGAGTAGCTAATGCGCGTAAGTTATTATAGCTATCTGCTTCTAGATTTGCTTTAGTTAGTGCATGTTGGTTCGTGACCTCAGCCTTAACCTAGTAGTTTTGAATTTGCTGATAATTGATAACCTAGAATGTTTTATAATTGTTAACCTAATATATTTTTATAAGTGATAAACTGTAGATTTCTAGATTTCCTTCATTCGGAAAATTGCATAACTTTTATCGCTTAGGGAAATAATTTTCTCTATGTGTTATTCTTACACCCTCAACTTTGATTCTTCTTGATAGTGATGTGCTTCGAACAATGTATACAACCGTATCATCTTTGTTGACCGGTTATTCTTTGATTGCGAGGACGCAATCCTCTTAAGGGGGTAGATTGTAAACCCCCTGATTTTTCAAAAAATTTTCAAATAGATTTTTTATAATTTTCTGTAAATTTTTGGGATTTTTTTGTAATTAAAACTAAGGTATTTATAATTAAATAATTTTTAAATATTGTTAATTAATATTAAAATATTATAAAAATAATATTTTTTATGTGTAAAATGAAAAACTAGACATAGGATAATTTTCCGAGAATTTATTGGACCCCGAAAGCATTTTTAAAGCCCTAAAAACTAAGTTTAAAATAAACCAAATTAAACCCTAGGATTAAACCCTGTTCAAGTGAACCAAACCAACCCAGACCCGGTTTAGCTGAACCGAATCCAACCTTAGCGGGTCGGGTCGAATCTAAACCCGACCCGAAACCCGAATACCCGAACCCACACCTAAGCTTTAATGGATCCGGGTCTAACCCGCCACCCGCTAACCCGACCCGAAACCCAAATACCCGAACCCGCACCTAAGATTTAATGGATCCGGGTCTAACCTGCCACCCCCTGACCCGACCTCGACCCGTTTACCCGATCGTAACCCTAAACCTAATCCTAATCAAAATATTGTTCCGGCCGCCCCTATATAATTCCCTCTACCGGCTGGAACCCTAACTTCCTCTGCCCTGACTCCCAGCCCCGCTCTGCCACTTGCCTCCCCCGCCTCGACGCCGGAACCCTAGCTTCGCCGTCTCCTCCGCCCAGAACCTCCCCGCAGCGCCCTGCTTCGATAACCCTCTCCGCCTTCCTCCTCCAGATCCCTCTCCTCGTCGTCCATGACCCACAGCCCTCGACGAACCCTAAACCCCTCGTTGTCCTCCTTCCTCTCCCCGACCCACAGCCCTCGACGACGAACCCCACAGTCCCGTCGATCTTCCAGCCCCGCAGCCGCCTCGCTCCACCGCCTTCACCCCAGCGCCCCGACCTTGACGTAACCCGCTGCCACCCAGCCGTCTTCTCCGACGACAAGCCACCACCACCTGTCACCCTACGACCTCGCCACCCTCTGCCTTTCTCCTTCAGATCCACCCCCTACCTCGACGAGCTCATAGCGCCTCGATCCGGCCGTACCCTAACCACCAGCCCCGACCTCGTCGAACTCCCAGCAGCACCCGAGCAGCCGTCATGCCCGCCACCGACGCCGGACAGCTTCGCCTCCGCCGTCTCTGGCCGCCTCCGCCCCGAGAAGTCCTCTTTCGGCGAAGCCCCGGCGAAGTCTCCAGAACCCTAACCGAAACCCTAGAACAGTGGACACAATACAACACTGTGCAGTTGTGTCGTATCGCCTCACGGACACGAAGAAATCTCGTTCTACGTAGCCCTATTCAGGTAACCCATTCTCTCTCCTCGTTGCTCCATTTTCAATTCCGTCAGTTGTGACGCGTAGGCTGTGTAACCCTCTCGATGCCCGTGCAACCCGCTCGGTGCGTTGCGTCCTGTGGTGATCGCGAACCGCGATCCAAAAACAGGAAAATCAATGCCCCATTTTCACCAGAAACTGAGTATGCCCCGCCAAACGGGATGACTTGGTCGCATGCAGTCTTCACCGAAAGATGCGCGCCATTGATACAGATGTGCGGGATTTCACAGAAGTTGATTTGGATGTGCGTGCACACCGGAATCAACGCGTATCCGCCGACAACGCCCCGTATCAGCCTATTCTGGATCTTGTTGTAACTTGGTGTACACACGTCGGATCGAGAAGAAATTTGTGCCATACTCGTAGTAATACGCTGGTCATGTGACCCAAGTTTGGTTCGATTCTGAGAACGTTGACAAAATCGCATATCGTGGGCCCCACGGCTCCACTTGACGGGCGATTTTGGGATCGGCTCATCGGAATCCAGTTCTGGAAGTTTCATTGAGTTCGTATCATCGTTCTGGACCTGTTGACACTAAGTTTGACGAATTTGGAAAACATTTTTTTTGACACATTTTTCGGTGCGAAGCGGCCCACATATGGACCCTGCTTTGACCAGAAACTGTAATTTTTGCCCCTGTGTCCAAATTGGACTCAAGGACAGGTGTTTCTAGCTATTTGATATTTTCTAAATCTAATGGTGATTTCTATTTCAGCAACCGAAGGAGTACCTGCAAATCACACTGAGATCAGAGCTACAGTTGGAGCCAGAACCCCAGGCAAGTGTACCTTACCATATTTGCAGTATATTAATTCATATTATTCTCTTGTTTTATTCATTATTGTACATACTTGACCTAGGACCGTATGACTTACTTAGCGTCCGATTAATAGTCGGGTGCCCACACCGTACGCGGAGTTGTGTAACGTCGCCTAGAGATGGACATCGTGACCCTTTACATTCTCGTACTTGTCTTATCAAGTACATCATAACCCAGGATACTTAATACTATTCATGAGACAGAATCTTCCTGAGATATTCATGGTGATTCTGTATAGGATACAGGTTTTATGACATAGATATTATATTCATAGACATTATATGACTTGCTGCATTAGTTTTGATCTTGCGTGTCATGGACATGAGACGTGTGATTACATTGGGTGGGGAGAGACACACAGGCTACAGGCTGATTTATATATATATTTATTATGGTGAGGCCTTAGACTCTATATCAGAGCTAGGCACTCTACTAGTGAGATGTTATTGTGAGGCCTTAGACTATACATTAGAGCTAGGCACTCTACTAGTGAAATCACTGCTACCGGCTCCCTGACACCGAGCTTGTAGTGGTCTCAAGCCTGAGTTTTAGTGATGCTCTCATCTTGCATTTCACTTAGCCGGTTACATAGTTTACCCTATTATTTTATTTATTGCTGTACTGTATTTATTTTTGGCATGAGTTATTTTGTACCTTGCTATGTCCCCTGAGGACCTGGATTCGGATTATGTCCCCAGGATTAGCTGACGAGATCTATCCCGAGGTATAAGGGACCGGAGCATTAGCAGAAGCAGGAACAGGAGCAGGCACAGGAGCAGTACCAGATCCAGTAGACGAGTGATCACCGAGGGTATCTTCCGAGTATATACAGTTTTCGTACTCAGTATTTGCTGTGGTTATCTTTATTTCTGTATCTTGACTATTGTATCAGACTCATTATCGGGTTATTTCCCGAGTTTATGTTTTATTGAGATTGATCTTGCTCTATGATTCTGATATTGTTGTATTCATATATGTGGATAAGATTAGTATATTTATACCTTATTATTGTTTTACAGCTTAAGTGCGCCACGATGGATCCATTAAATTGGGTTTGTCCATCGGTGTGTGCTGCTGGCCATTGCCACGTGTCTAGTCCCTCGGTATTTTGGGACTGGGCCGTGACAGCTTTACTTTCATGCATGTCGATTCTTGTGTACTTGTTATGTCCCTCTAAGGACCTGGCACCCTTTCCAGGTATAGAAGATCATGATTATTTGCAGTAGCACGGATCAAGACTGGCTACTTCTTTCTCTTTCGAGGAGGTCTTACCTTAGAGCTTCTTGATCACTAGAAGATGTACTTATTTTTTTTGTCTTTCATATCCTAGTTGGTAGTGGATTTGTCTCCACCCAACTATTAGTTCTTCTCGACTGTTTCCTACTTGGTACATTGCCATATTGGGTTATATATTTTTATTTGGTTTTGTGGATATGATTAGTATTGTCTGTGACTTGTGAAGATATATACCACTTGTGAATTATTTATTATTCATAAAACAGCGTACGTATGTGTATAGTTTTTATATATTGGAGTTGCTATGTACATACGGCTGGCATGCTTACATATTCCTAGTCCTATGTATTTGGGACTGGGGCGTGACATATTTTTAGTGGTGGCCCTTGCAAGTCAAGAGTATATTGTCTCGGTTATGTTACTGTACCGAGCAAGCCTACAAATAGGATTAGAGTATAGGATATCATCCACATATTTAACTTTTCTCTTTATTTCTGTTCCGAATTCTTGAACTCACCTACCTTCCTTGACCTTCAAAATTGTACTCGCTTAATTCTTTTAACATCGGTATCCTTGTTTTCTCTCCTCTTCCTACTTAATGTACTTCCCTAATAGTTTCTTGAGTATAGCCTTCTGCCAGAATATATGAATCCTTGTTATTAGGGTTAGAAGATAATGGTGATAGCATACCTACTAAAAAAAATTAAATTAGAATATTGGCAGCTCCCAAAAGTTTAGCATACCTAATGAACCCTAGCATCCAACACCTATAAATTGATTGACCATTATCCCCTAATATATTTAGGAATGACTTGAGAGCATTATAGATACTACTAAGTTTAGTTAGAAATTGACCATATTGTTTGACCCTAGTATTGAGGAACCAATAGAAATTTAGGGATGTAAATTAGGATTAAACATAACTTCTATAGTAAAATACTATAGGACCTATAAGACTTATAAATTGGGATTCATACCTTGATAGTTAGCAAATCATTATCTTAGGAAACCAAGACGAAAGAACCAACGTCCTAGTATGACATGAGTACCATATCTTCAGCTTAGCATATCACTTAACACCCCAATCATTGTATTCATGTTCGAGTACCCATAAGCCATCGACCGAGTCATACCCTTCATCCTTGAGTAACATTTTTTTATTACATAATTCTATTGGCATTGTTGTAATCATTCGACCTTGCAACTAATTTGAATATTTTCTAATCGTGCCAACCTAGGAGACCATCATGCTCTAGTGAAACCTATCTCCTCTTAGGAACCCATGTAATCATCTGACTATCTATTAGTTACTTACCCTTTTCCTAAAACATAGATCCATTGTCAATACTCTATAGTCATTAAAACCTATTGAATGATTAGAACCCTTCCCTTGATCATACTATGAACACAAAGACTAGTATACCATATTCCTTTAGGAAACCATGATATTATCAAGAGTTTCTTTATTTACTTTTATATCTTGTTTCTCTGAAACCTTAGCGCTCGCTATTTGTGCGATAACAATTTTTTTTTCCTTCATCTTTTAAATCGTGCCACATTACCCTTCTAATGGTAGACCTAGTGATTTCTTTTATGTTAGGATATATAGTTTGGTAGGATTGTAGTTTGTTAATCTTGAATTTTAAAATTTTTGTGCTTAGTAGTTAAAACTTGATAGTTTAAGTTATTCATTTAGATTATGACTTTATGATTATCCTTTAGTTTCAAATCAAGTAATCTGTTCCACATATCTCAATACAGGTTATATCCTCTCTCACTTGAGAGCCAGTAACTTCTTCATTCTTAAGTTACAGTATTAGTTGATTCTTGTAAGTTGGTAGCATGCCTCATAACCTAGTATCCCATAGTCCTTTTGACCCATTAATGAAGTGTAATAGAACGACACCTAAATATATGCTAGCATAAAAAGTTAGTGTTTATCCAGACTGTAGAGCTTTAGAGGCCCATACCCCCATTTGGTCGACCAGAGACTTAGACAAGAAGTTAGTATGGCAACTGTAGAGGCACAACACCGAACGAGTCTTAGTTTCTTGGTGAACTTGAATTATTTTGTACCTTCCTTCATCATAATCCCACGTGCTTATATTTTGGACTATCTTGACTCATGCTGCTATTATAGTCTAGTTTTGCAAGCTTATTCTTTACCGAGCTTATTCATGACATATGTATTACTGGGACGCCACACTAATACATTGTCTAATTAGAATCAGTGTATTATGGTCTAGCTAACCTTAGTGCGCTTGGTTCGCTCTTCGCATGACTATTTTACATGGATTGAGATATAGTTGACTTAGCTTGTTAAACAAATATACTTGCCCTCTACACAGGTCAGAGCATATTGTATCGATTACATAACTGTACTAATATGAGCATGTAAATAAGAATTTATCAAAAAATAAGATTTTAATCCATAACTGCCTTGAAAACTCTCTTTTGAATTCTTCAATCGCCTTTGAACCCCGTACTTATATTCTATCACCTCCTTTTTGAACTCTTTATTGATATTTTTGGTCTTGCCCTATTTCAGAAAGACGAACGCTCATACTTGATATAAAGTTGACACACGGATAGTACTAGGTATACCCCATAGGCCAATCACATTAATTTGTGGCTATCTTTTGTAATTAAGGGCATATCACATGTGATAGGTTTTATGTTAAGATTTTGAGGATTAGTAAGCACTATTGAATGATTGAGGAATTTTTTTATAGCCTTGTGATTATGAAAGATTGGTAAATTGAAAGTTGGGTAGAAATTATATTGTCAACTTGAGCCAAATTTTATATAAAGGTAAAAATCTTAGATCGTGATCAAGTAAGATAAGATTGAGAGATTTAAGTCATTTAATTTCAAGATTTTTTTTGGGGATAATTATAATGATGAGGATTTAACTTTAAAGATAATAATGCCTTATAGAATAAATTTTGAAATTTTGATATTGAGGACCAAATATTATGATTTAAATTTTGAATATTGGAGATTGAATCAACAATTTAAATTTTGAGGATAAAAATAGAATTCTAAACATGAACATTGATGGATTGAATTCAAAATTTTAGAATTTGATGATTTGAATTAAAAGTTAAATTATGATTGTTGGATCACCTATTTGAAATGTTGAGGATGAAAATTGAATTTAAAATTTAAAGAGTACGAAATTCTTTAGTTGAAAATAAGAATAAAATTTGATTAGAGTTGTTTATTATTTAAAATCTAGAGGAGATTATGATAGTTAGAAATCATAATTTAAAATTTGATGTGGGTTATTTAAATCTTGAAGATGTCATATAGATTTGACTTAAATTTATATTTTTGATTATTTGAAATTCAAGAAGAGATTACGATATGTTGAAATTTGATTTAAATAGTGGTTATTTTAATTTTGAAGAGATTGCGACGGATTTGAATAGATTTTGTTATTTAAAATTTTGAGAAGATTGCAGTTGACTTGGATTAGATACAAATTTAGAGAATTTAACAAATCGTGCTTTATTTTTTTTAATTTTTACGACGAAATTATTGTAAGTTGGGTAGATGGTAAACCCCCTCACCCAAAATAGGTATTTTGTATTTATTATATTTATTTTAGATTATTTTAAAATAATTAAATTTAAATTGCTGTATTAGGACACTTCACCTTAGTTTGGACATTAATGATATAAGACGACCCCAAAATCTATATCGTCCTTCGTAGGAAGTAGCCTATACGGTAGACACAACTCGTAGGCTCTTCGCGTGATATAAAATTCGATCATTTAACATTAGTATGTCACTAGTGTAACAACCGTAGTTTCTTGTATTTAATATTTAGAGGATTATATATATATAATTTATTTATGGTTATTTTTCAATCCAAATATCCAACCTAAAGCCATGAATTAATTTATTGGACACTAGTGGCTTAAAATAGAAAAATTATATATATATATATATATATATATATATATATATATATATATATATATATATATATATATATATATATATATATATATATAGGGGGATAGAATTTGAAACCTTCTTGAGATAGGGTCAACATTGCACCTTATCCACTTTTAGAGCCAATCCAATTATAATAATTTCATATTTGGAAAGCCTCTATTTTAAATATTCTATCCATCCATTTTTGGTAGCATCCACCTATTTAAATTCATGAATCAAATTTCTAATTTATTCTCTTAGAATCAAATCAAATCAAATCTTATTCATTAATTAGTTATTGGATTAGTTTTTGGTTATTTAATAACTAACCTCTTAATAAATAACTATCCATCCTAATCCTACCCCATCTCCAAACCCGCGCCCCCTTACTCGTACGCACGCCCTCCTAGGTCGATCCCACCTCTCTACCCATCTATATGTATATATATAAATGCCCCCATTCTCATCTAAAAACCAAAACCCTAACCTAATCTCCTCTACCAAAACCCTAATTTTTTTTCATACCATCTCCAAGCCGCCGACCTACCCCCTTCACATGGATACCACAACCATCTCCTCCATCCAAGAACCCTAACATCTCATTCCTCATTCTTCTAGTAAGTTTCCTTAATCCTTCTCTCCGTCCTTCTTCATTCTCTTCTTGATTTATGTATATTTATATATTATATATGTGTGTGATTATGTAAACTTCATTGTTTTATTTTAAAGAACCCATGCAACCCATGACCCTAGTTTTGGGTTTTAATCTAAAAGTTTGGTGCATGTGTGAAACTTTCTACAAAATCCTCTTTAATTCTTGTTAATGTATTTATATAGATGTTATTAATAGGGAATATACTCAGTTTTTATAAATAATTCTAGATTTATTTATTTGTATTCAAATAGAGTTTTGAGCATGTTTTATGGGTAGTTTTGACCTAGTTTTGATGTATGCATGTAGGAGACCCTTAGACCTTGTTATGACTTGATCATAAAATAGAAAACCCTAAAATTTTCTTGATGAATTATTATTTTCCAAAAAATATATATTATGAATTTTTATTAAATAAATATTATTTTGAAATCACAACACCTATGTACCCCCCTTTTTGTATGCATACTAGCAAATTTGATTACCAACCATAATACGATCAACTTGTAGATAGTAAAATCTTAATTATTTTTGTATAGATAAAAGAATTAGTATTTATTGTATTTATTACAGATTTTACCATATTTATTCAGATTTTATTTATATATGTAAAAATTAGAATTCTAGGTATTTTATGTAGCAAGTTGACCTAGTTTTGACAAAACTTGACCCCGTCAGTTTCAGACAACCCCCGATCAAAAACCCTTATTTTAGTATTTAAAATTATATTATTATGTTTTAATTATGATTTATGAGTATTTATTCCAGATTTATTTATTTATCAAAAATTAATTTTGTGACTAGTATGTAACCCGTTATGACTTTGTTTTGGGTTATACTTGGTTTTGGACTCATAGAATTTATAGGAGATGAACCTATCACTAAAAACCATATTTTCCAATAAATTCCAAAATTAATATTTTTTTATTAAGTAATGTTTTAAAAATAGTTTTTGATAATGTTTGATGATTAGTAATATTTTGGTATGGAGTTACTTGCTTGTGCAACCAAAGTAGAATTATTAACTAGATAATAACTTAATTTGACTAAAAGAATAAGTGTCTAATTAGTGTAATAATTAATTGCTAGGTGTTCGAGACGTTCCTGTGGATAGCTCCGGACCAGACTTGTTGTGCTCGCAGCTTGGCTTGGAAGGAAAGTATACCTTGCTTGATTGTATTGTCAGTTTACATTATGCCTAGTTTTTATTTGTTTAGTTGTGTGCACGCATCTTAGAGTAGCAGACTTACCTAGTATCTTGTGAAGATACGAGGTATCTTCTGACCCGACACATGGTATGGTGGTCCAACCCTTATCCTTGTCTGGTTGTGGGGTTGGATTATGGTGAAGGTACGAGGTATCTTCTGACCTGACACTGCTTCAAATACGTTCATTGTCTGAGTGAGTGAGTGCATGGACTAGCGTGTCGACTGATTATCGGTATGAGAGTTCGAGTCTTGTGTTAGTAGTTGGTATTGGTTTAGTTTTCTAGATATTATTTGATGTCATTGCATATGTCTGCACCGCGTATACGTTTCAGATAGTTCATTGGGAGGGAATAATCTACTAGTGAGCATATGTGATTTCTGTTTCTAATGTATATATGGTGTAATTCGTGTACCCCGAGTCCTTTTTGGATGCCTGGTGGGATGACTGTTCTTCTATTTCTCCCCCTTATGTGCCATTAGAGATGTCTCGAGTATATTTTACATAGATGGTTTAGTTACCCTATTTATTGTTTACTGCTTTACTTTCATGCATGTCGATTCATGTGCACTTGTTATGTCCCTTTGAGGACCTGACACCCTTTCTAGGTATAGAAGATTATGATTATTTGCAGGAACACGGATCAAGACTGACTACTTCTTTCTCTTTCGAGGAGGTCTTACCTTAGAGCTTCTTGATCACTAGAAGATGTACTTATTTTGTTGTCTTTCATATCCTAGTTGGTAGTGGATTTGTCTCCACCCAACTATTAGTTCTTCTCGACTGTTTTCTACCTGGTACATTGCCAAATTGGGTTATATATTTCTGCTTGGTTTTGTGGATGAGATTAGTATTGCATGTGACTTGTGAAGTTATATACCACTTGTGAATTATTTTTTATTTATAAAACAACGTACGTATATGTATAGTTTCCATATATTGGTGTTGCCATATACATACGGCTAGTATGTTTACATATTTCTAGTCCTACATATTTGGGACGGGGGCATGATAAGTAACCTTTGTGAGTCGATTAACTATAACCCATATAGCATCTCTTCCAGACGGGGATATAGGAAGACTGGTCACAAAGTCCATAGTAATATGGTCTTCTTCCAATCCAGAATTGGTAAAGGCTGAAGTAGTCTGGCTGGTCTCTGATGCCCATCCTTGACCTTCTAACAGACCAAATATCAAGAAATGAACCGAGCTGTCTCCTTCTTCATACCATTCGACCAAAAGTGCTGAAGAATATCCTGATACATCTTCGTCTCTCCTGGATGCACTGAGTACAGAGAACTGTGAGCCTCTGACATAATCTCTTGCCGAATATCTCCTCTTGGCACAAAAAGTTGACTCCCAAACTTGAGAGTCCCATCCTCGTGAATGTTCAACTCTGGTCTGTTTCCTGACTCACACTCTGCTCTGAGCTGCTGAAGTCTGGCATCACCAGTCTGCTCTACTCTGATCCTCTCAACTATAGAAGACTGAACCTGCAGACTCGTAATAAAATCGATATCACCATGTTATACTACCTCGATACCCATCTCCTGCAGATCCTCCAAAATATGGCACTGCTCTGTCAAGAAATAAGCTACTCCTCTCCTACTCAAGGAGTCTGCTACGACATTGGCCTTCCCTGGATGATACTGAAGGTCAAGATTGTAGTCCGTGTCATGACCCGCACCCGGAGTAAGGGCATGAGTAGTAAACAACGCCCAGCCTATACCGCAGCATCGGCGGTAGAACGATGTCTGGGTCAACTATACTATTTAAACATCTCATACAATATATACATGGTACCTATCAATATCATCTTAACTCCAAACGGAGGAACAATATGGTATCTGATAATGATAATCTATTCTCAATCATAATGCAAACTAAGAAAGATAAAACACAAGATGAAATAATGAAAGAAAGAGTCACAATACATCCACAAGCCTGAACTAATATATACCTGCCAATAACCTCAATAAAAGTCTAATACAAGTATATACAATTAATCTAAGCCTCTTCAGGCTCTAGTACTAAGTCCTCCTACTCTAAAGGAGTATCCTCTAATGGTACGTCGTCCTATGGTCCGTAGTAGGTAGGACACTGGTCCACAAGCCAATTATCTGAAAAATCTATCCAGTAAGAATTGGAGCGAAGTACATACCTCTAAAAGCAGTTTCAAATACATAATCGAGCATATATAACAAATAATAGAAAAGAATATAAGATAACTAAATATCAGAAAGAAATAAACTAGACTGAACAAGTAATGTACTGGAATGAAGAACAAGCAATTAAATAACTGCAATTTAATAAAAATAGTTAAAACTAACTAATGTGACATAGAGTACAAGTTTATTATGTGATGTTGGGTTGAACATGAATACAATATGGTAACTCAATTACACGTGTGATATGTAATCGACATGTATATGAATACACTTGGGCTTGATTACATAACCAACTCCTACTCAACCATCTCCAACCAATACTTATGGATCCAATCACGACACGTTACGAACACGAATATGGGCACACTGAACACGAGCAGTGTATGAACATGAAGTACACTAAAATCAACACCGGATATGATCCATATAGTACCAGTTCGTGTAACCACTATGTCAGAATCAAGTATACAGTTCTAGAATATGTGATATATATACTAGCACGAAATACAAACTAACAGAGAGATATACTTACCTGTGGTCCAGAGAAACGAATGAGTCTCGGTGTCCAAACTAGTGCCACATAATCCTATTTGAGAAGGATTATGTTAAATGGTGTAATGAATAAGAATTAAGTTAAACAATGCAATAATATGTTTTCTAGGTCGATTCCAGGCTAAACTAGGTCCAACTAGGTTTACACTATGGTTTTGGTCTCCAACTAACTAAAACTAGCTAAACCAGGTTATTAAGTCATACCTAGGTTATAAGTCCTATTATAACACATACACACTTTATATCTTAATATCTAAGTATTGCCTAGATTCAATATTTATCACTTAGCTATAATAGCATACCTTAGTATCACTTTAATCTAGTATTTGGCTGATGCCTAGATACTACTTCTCAAAACCTTATATATATATATATATATATATATATATATATATAGTAACTCTAATACTGGTATTACCTATTCCCTCAACTATGAACTTAACTTGTAACCCACAACTTAGGATAACTTAGTATTTAATATAGCTCTATTACCTATTACAGTTATATATATAGGTATCACTATATCTAGTACCATAATTCTAACTAAAACTCACTGTAGAGTATACCCTCACCAATATCACATACAACTCACACAAATACTTAGCCCTCACAGATACCAAACATTTACCTGTGTCACGCCCCAGTCCCAAAATACCAAGGGACTAGCCACGTGGCATTGGCCAGCAGCACAACTCCAATAGACAACCCAATTTAATGGACCCGTTAGAGTGTACTTAAGTTATAATAAATATAAGTCTGCCCCATCTATCATAGTATAATTCTAGTCTCATCCACAAAAAAACAATCATAATATAAGATGATAGACCAGTCAAGATAATAGATAAAAAAAATAGTCCATCATCATGTCCACATAAGTAGTGTCTCGGGAAACAACCCGTCACAATATAGAAAAAGAATAACATCAAACACATATGTCCATAAGTCTAAGTCCAAATATGAAATAACATAAGCATAAATTGTAGTGCCCCGCTCTGCGTCGGCACTAATGAGTGGGCAGAACTTTGTTTTCTAATTCTTGCACGCCTTAATAATAAATCAAAGTATTTTGAATGCTTGTTTGCTTAAAGAGAAATGATAGAACCTGCCTTGCATGCTAAATAGAGAACTCACATAGCTTGTCATTAAAATGAACATGTCTGCTTA
This sequence comes from Iris macrosiphon, assembly GCA_036927795.1. Classification (NCBI taxonomy): domain Eukaryota; kingdom Viridiplantae; phylum Streptophyta; class Magnoliopsida; order Asparagales; family Iridaceae; genus Iris; species Iris macrosiphon. The sequence goes on along the minus strand of JAYESA010000001.1, from coordinate 41,145,121 downwards.
ACTAAGAGATCCTGAAATGCTTGTCTAAGACTAAGAGTTGCATAAAAATATTCCATTATTGCCTGTGCTTCGAGAGAACCATATCGTGCGCTTGAACTTGTTCAGTAAGGATGGCTAGTCCGCAACAATGATATATGGTCTGATGGTTCGTCTTGTCTACATCCTAGAGTTTATTTGATAGTATTTCATGCATTCGCATCGGTCGGACAATGGCTATTGGTGGAGAGCCAAACTATGTATCACGGCTACTACAGAGATAGTGGATAGCAACTATGTGTCACAGCTACCACAGAGATAGTGGAAAGCAACCATGTGTCACAGCTGCCAATAGCATCAGATAAAAGAGTCATTGGTTAGCTGGATCAACCACTGTTGATCCTGAGATACCCGGGGACCGCACTATATATAAGATAGTTCATTGTGTTGGCTTGGTAGAGGACTGCCCCTAGACTTGCATTTGTTCCTAGATGTGCATTTGTCCCCAGAGTCTTTGAGTATAGCTCACGAGATACGCTGCGCACACCCTAATACCAGAACAATCGGCTTGTCTTGTCTGCTTGGTTAATATCGAATATGAACTTTGTTTCCAAAAGATATTTTCATAAACAAAGTAATATGACTCCGTTCTTATGCTGCATGTAACGAACATAGGTAAAACTAGAAAGATCACTAGTAATGTAATATTTTATAACATGATTACTTAGTATTGGTTTTAGTGAATGCTTACTTCTGTTCAGTTGTTTATTCTCACTAGTACTTATAAAAGTGATGACCCACCAACAGTTTACTTGCTTGTAGGTACTGGATCGTCCGAGGGAGCGATAGGCGTGCCTCATCCCTAAGACCCGAAAATCTGGTTTCGATTGCCTCGAGCTGCTATCGTATAAAGGGGCATAATGTATGAAACGATGCATTTGTATTAAAGAGAACCCAGTCCCTCGATTTGCCCCAAATACTCAGATGGTTAAATGCTTGTAACAATGTCCCTCCGATGCTTACTCGATTGGTGCGATGATAGCCAAAACTTTAACGATGTTGCCTTGTGCGGGCGTAACCCCAGGCTGGCACGGTATCACATCCCGGTATCAAATGGCCATATGCGCCCTGTGAGAGCGCGGAGGCACGGTGATTCACGTCCGGTTGGCCGTGGGGGAACGGTGGTCGGGAGGCCTTCGGGGCCGGGGCGTGACATAATGGTATCAGAGCGGATCCGATTCTTTGCCCATTCCGTTGCTATGACTCTGAGATATGCTCGATATGGTATTGCAATAGAGCGTTCCATACAATAAGTCCATAGATATTCTTAAAGTTGTGCAAATATTTTCTAGACTTGATTGTTTCGATTGAGTACGGTAAGGGATGAGGACTATCGTTGCTCGGAATATCGAGAAGTTTATCCTTGAAGTTTTGAGGACTAAACTTTTTGTTGGTGGGTAAGTATGTAGTCCCCCGCTCTGCATCGGCACTATGTATCATGGTGAGTGGGAAGAACTTTGTTCTCTGATTCTTGTATGCCTTAATAATGAATCAAAGTATTTTGAATGCTTGTTTGCTTAAAGAGAAATGATAGAACCTGCCTTGCATGCTAAATAAAGAACTCACATAGCTTGTCATTGAAACGAATATGTCTGCTTAACTAAGAAATCCTGAAATACTTGTCTAAGACTAAGAGTTGCATGAATATGTTCCACTATCGTCTGTGCTTCAAGAAAACCATATCGTGTGCTTGAACTTGTTCAGTGAGGGCGGCTAGTCCGCAATCAAGATATATGGTCTGATGGTTAGTCTCGTCTGCATCCTAGAGTTTATTTGATAGTGTTTCATGCATTCGCATCGGTTGGACAATGGCTATTGGTGGAGATCTGAACTATGTGTCACGGCTGCTACAGAGATAGTGGAAAGCAACCATGTGTCACAGCTGCCAATAACATCAGATAAAAGAGTCATTGGTTAGCTGGATCAACCGCTGCCGATCCTGAGATACTCGGGGACCGCACTACATATAAGATAGTTCATTGTGTTGGCTTGGTAGAGGACTGCCCCTAGACTTGCATTTGTTCCTAGATGTGCATTTGTCCCTAGAGTCTTTGAGTATAGCTCACGAGATACGCTGCGCACACCCTGATAACATAATGATTGGCTTGGCTTGTCTACTTGCTTAATATCGAATATGAACTCTGCTTTCAAAGATGTTTTTATAAATAAAGTAACATGACTCTGTTATTATGCTGTATGTAACGAACATAGGTAAAACTAGAAAGATCACTAGTAATGTAATATTTTATAACATGATTACTTAGTATTGGTTTTAGTGAATGCTTGCTTCTGTTCAGTTATTTATTCTCACCAGTACTTATAAAAGTGCTGACCCACCAACAGTTTACTTGCTTATAGGTACTGGATCATCCGAGGGAGCGATAGGCGTGCCTCATCCCCAAGACCCAGAAATCTGGTTTCGATTGCCTTGAAGTGTTATCGTATAAAGGGGCATAATGTATGGAACGATATCTTTGTATTATAGAGAACCCAGTCCCTCGATTTACCTCGAATGCTCAGATGGTTAAATGCTTGTAACAATGTCCCTCTGCTGCTTACTCGATTGATGCGATGATAGCCAAAACTTTAACGATGTTGCCTTGTGCGGGCGCATCCCCAAGCTCGCACGGTATCACATCCCAGTATCAAACGGCCATATGTGCCCCGTGATAGCGCGGAGGCATGGTAATTCGCGTCTAGTCGGCCGCGGGGGAACGGTGGTCGGGGGGCCTTCGGGGCTGGGGCGTGACATAAATAACTAAGTAACTGAGTAATTAGGAGAAATTCTTTGGCACAATCTCGTCCTATGGTGCCAATACTGCTCCAACGTCAGCACCTGTCCCGTATACGTCGGGGTAATCCTCCTCTGCTGTACCTGGGGACATAATCCGGATCCAGGTCCTCAGGGGACATAACAAGGTACAAGAATAACTCAAGCTGAAGTACAGTAAATAAAATATGCGTGCTCAGGGTATCTAACATAATCCATCTATGTGTATGCAAGTGAAAATGTACTCGTTCGCCTAAACCACCGGTTTCATACATATACTAGGGTACTAGTGATAGTAGTAATAATAGTAGTAAGTACGTACAAGTCCCATCAAGGTACCTATAATACTATAATATTAGTAGAGTTTTGGTAGCCCAGCGGTGCGGTAAGTTCTCCCCAACCCCATGTATCTCACGCCTCAAGTCACGAAATGCAAGACAATCACTATCTATGTCTCAAGTCCAAGTGTAAATAATATTATGTCAACTAGCACATGTCTCAAGTCCTGTCCTATAATAGAAGCCAAAATCCTTGAATATCTCAAGTGAGACTTCTGTACATGAAAGTCGAGTATAATATCCTAAGGTAATTAGTGCAAGTATTGCAATTATACGGTATACGATGACAATGCAATCTACGATACCCGACTCCGCGCACGAAAGTCGACACCTGAATATGATTCAGACGTAAAGTATCATCACAGTTTTTGGGTCACAATTAAGTACATGTATTAAAATATAAACTTTAAACTGCAGTTAAAATTAAGCACAATTTATTGAGACCAAGGCAAGGTACACTTGCTTGGATTCTAGATATAGTGAGGTCCAAGTAGCGTGCTCAATACGTCAACTGCACCCTAAAAGGTAGAATCTACATGACCGTCTTTGGATGCTACAACAGACATCACCAATGTTTCCAAAACATAAGAAATAGCTAGAATTGACTACCCATAAGTCCAATTTGGACACATGGGCAAAAACAATGGTTTCGGGTCACAACTGTGTCCAATTGTGGCCCACTTTGCACCGTAAAATATGCCGAAGATAAAGTTATCCAAATTTAGCAAATTTAGTGTCTACAAGTCCAGAACGATGACACGAACTCAACGGAATGTCCAAAATTGGATTTTTGTGAGCCAGTTACGAAATTATCTGTCAAGTAGAACCGTAGGGCCCGCGAAAAGGTGTTTCGTCAACGTTCTCAGATTTGAACCAAACTTGGGTCACAGGATCAGCATAACTCTACGAATCTGATGGCGTAAGTTTTGTTGCGAATCGACAAGCACACACGAAGTTATCGGAATAGGCCGATACGGTATTTTTTGACGGATACGCGTTGATTCCGGTGTGCACACACAACCAAATCAAGTTTCGCAAAATCTCACACGTCTGCATTAATGATATGCGCCTTTCGGTGAAATACTCACACGACGAAGTTGCCTTATTTGGCGGGACGTACCCCATTTTGAGAAATTTTGGTTTTATGAAATATAATTTTTGCAGATTTTAACATTAAATAATTCACAGAATAAATCAAATTTAGAGAAAGTATTTAAAGGGATTAAAACTAGGTTATGTTGTCAAGAAGTCTATTCAAGTAGAATTTTAGCATCGTATGCCGTTTTAGAGATAACGGGACTCAAACACGTGTACCTGGAACAGTTTCTGTTCCTAAAAACTCAGTTATTTTTTTCCTGTTTTATGTCTCGATTTGCAATCTATACAGGATACGATAAACAAAAATATTTAAACAGGTTTCATGGGGGTCACGTAGTCTTCATATAGGATTTGACGGTTCGTTGTTTGGTTAACTGTGTAGAAAGAAACGAAGATGGAAAGAATGGTACCTCGTGTGCTCTGCTGCTCGTGATTCGGGGCGGGTCTGCTTTGCGGCGGTGATCGACGGCATCAGGCGGCTGTGTAGGTGTTCGTCTGGGCGCAGGGGAGGGGTGGCTGATGGTGATGGTATATATGGAATGAAGGGGGGAGGGGGGTTTCGGCAGTTGAACGGAGGGGTCGGGGGTTTGGTCTGGGTTTTTGGGTTGGGTTTAATATTTATTTCTTATTCTTTTATATTACCACATATATATATGTATACATATAGCCATTTATAAATAGGTTTTTACCTCAAATAATTTCTTGAAAAATCTACAATACTTTAATAATAGTTGTATACCAAATAAATATTTTTTGTATAAAATTTATAATTATTAAATATGCATAAATATCTATCCATGAATATTATATTTTTCTAATTAGCTTAAAAATATTGAAAATTCTTTCTTAATCTCAATAATTACATAATACCAATAATAAAAATAAAAATATTTAATATTTAAAATTTAAAATTTAAAATTTAGGGGGTTTACAATCTACCCAACTTAAAAGAATTGCGTCATCACAATTAAGAATTAAACTACTAAAGAATTTATAAAGACATGGTAATCTATGGGTAGTTCTTAGGTCATACCTGCATCCTCGAATAAGTGAGGATAACGCTGGCGTATGACATCCTCTCGCTCCCAAGTGGATTCGCCTGGGGAGTGATATTTCCAAGCTACCCTAACCAGTCTGATCGTCTTACCCCGTAATATCTTCTCATTAATGTCAAGTATCCCAACTGGCTGCTCCTCATACCTCAAGCTCGGCCCCACTGAAATCTCAGAATGATTGACTATGTGACTTAGGTCTGTCATGAACCTCCTCAGCTGTGAGACATGGAATACATCATGCACTCCCTCTAGAGGTGGGGGTAATATAAGATGATACACCACCTCACCAATATGCTCCAATATATCAAATGGCCCAATGTACCTCGTGCTCAACTTGCCTCTGCTCTCGAATCGAATAGTACCTCGAGTAGGTGAGATCTACAAGAATACATGTTCACCTTCCTTGAACTCCAAAGGTCGACGGTGTGTGTCAGCCCAATGCTTTTGTTTGTCCTGAGCTGCACGAAGATGACTCTGAATTTGCTTCACCTTCTCAACTTTTTGCATCACTAACTCCAGACCGAGTATTTGACGCTCGCCAACGTCACTCTAACATATCGGTGACCTGCACTTCCTGCCATACAGTACCTCAAAATGTGCCTTCTGGATGCTCACTTGGTAGCTGTTATTGTAAGAGAACTCCACCAAGTACAAATGGTCTTCCCAAGAACCTTCGAAGTCTAACATACACAACCTCAACATATCCTCTAAGATCTGAATCGTGCGCTCTGACTGGCCATCTGTCTGTGGATGGTAAGCTGTACTGAACTTGAGTCGGGTGCCAAGAATCTCTTGCATGCTTCTCTAAAAATAGGATATAAATTTTGAGTCACGATCAGACATAATACTGTCCGGTACTCCATGTAACCTTATGATCTGTCGTATATACATGTCGACTAGAATCTCTGTGACTGTTCAACTCTGAACGGCAAAAAATATGCCAATTTGGTGAGTCGATCTACAATAACCCAAACTGCATCTTTCCCACTGGGGCTTCTTGGAAATCCTGTAACAAAATCTATAGTGATATATTCCCACTTTCATTCGGGTTTGGGAAGCGGCTGTAACATACCCGCGGTTCTCTGATGCTCGGCCTTAACTTACTGACAGACCAAACATTTTGCCACAAATCGTGCAATCTCTCTCTTCATCCCATGCCACCAATAGTACTGTCTCAAATCTCGATACATCTTCGTACCTCCTGGATGAATAAATTATATGGAACTATGTGCTTCAGACATCAACTCATGTCTCAACTCCCTATTCAAAATATATAGGCAATTTTCGTACCTTAATGTCCCATCTTCATGGATTCGAAGTTTCGTCTACATGCCGGCTTACATTTTTTCTTTAAGTCTCTGGAACCTAGCATCTGTAGGCAATACCACCTTAATTTTCTCCACTAGTGATGACTTAACCTCAAGATTAGCCAACTGCCCATTCTGCCCTGGCAAAATAACCTCTATCCTGAGCTCCTATAGGTCCTCTAATAGTTAGGTCTGCATTGTCAAGAAATAAGCTATGGGCTTTCTGCTGAGTGCGTCTGCTACGACGTTCATCTTGCCTGGATGGTACTGCAAATCTATATCAAAATCAACCATCAACTCTAACTAATGCCTCTACCTGTCATGACCCGTACCAGGATATTCGGGCACGAGTACGTGAGTATGCCCAGCCTATGCCGCAGCATCGACGGTAGAACGCTGTCTGGGTCAATTCTAACTAACTAAATATCTCAACAATATATATATATATATATATATATATATATATATATATATATATATATATATATATATATATATATATATATATATGGTACATGTCAATCATCTCAACTCCAAATAGAGGAATAATATGGTATCGTATAAATGTAACTATACTTAATCATAATGCAAACTAAGAAAGATAAAGCACGAACGGAATAACGAAGGAAGAATCAAGATATAATCCACAAGTCTGAAATAATATACATGTCATGAATCTTAGTAACAGTCTAATACAAGTCTACCAAAATATAAACTAAACCTCCTCAGGCTCTGAAACTAAGTCCTCCTGGTCTATAGAAGTATCCTCTAATGGTATGCCCTCCTGCGGCCCATAGAATGTAGGATACTGATCTATGAGCAAATTATCTAAAAAATATATCCAGTCAGGATTGGAGCGAAGTACATACCTCTGAAAGCAGTTTCAAATACATAATCGAGCATATAAAACAAATAATAGAAAATAATACAAGATAACTAAACAACTGAATAAAAAGAACGAGAGTGAACAGATAATATACTGGAATGAAGAACAAGCAATATGAATATATGCAATAATAAAAATAACTAAAATCTAACTAATGTGCCTTAGAATACATGTTTATTATGTGATCAGTTTAGGTTGAACATGAATACAATAAGGTAACTCGATTATATGTGTGGTATGTAATCGACATGTACACGAATACACTGGGGCTTTGATCACATAATCAACTCCTACTCCCCCATCCCCAACTAATACTAATGGATCCAATCATGATACGTTACGAACATGAATATGGGCACACTGAACACGAGCAGTGTGTATACACGAATATAAGTACACTGAACACGAGCAGTGTGTGTACACAAATATAAATAATCAATACCTAATACACACGATAAAATACATGTGAAGGAGTACCCGCTGAACACGGTAGGGGATAACATCTCCAGATAGGATCCATGTAGTACCAGTCCGTGAAACCACTGTGTCAGAATCAAGTATACAGTTCTGGAATAAGAGATATATACACTATTATGAAATAAAAACTAACAGAGAAATATATTTGCCTGAGGTCCTGAGCAAGGTGTGTCTCTCGATGCCCAAGCTGGTGTCACACAGACCTATATATGGTATATTGCATCAATATAAGGTTTTGGAATAAAAATAAGTTAAACTAGTTTAATTCTAGGTCATAAAGCCATTTCTAAGTCAAAACAGTCAAACTTGGTCAACTTTAGGTCAAACTAGTCAAACTTGGTCAAACTAGCTATTTCTAAGTTGTATGAGTCCATCTCTAGGATATTTAGGTCCATACACTATGTAACTAGGCCATACTAGCTAAGTTAAGATACTAGGATATCAACCAAAAATACTGTATCCTAAGATATGCAAGTTATTAGATATGAAAATACTAATATATATATATACAAGACAATACATATAGTACTCTTAGCTAACTAATGCAAAGTGGATACCTTGGCTTTGAACCAATGCGTATCTTACCACCTACACACCCATCTTGATGCTCAAATCCAATACCTTAAGTATCTATCAATACCTTGACATTACCTTGGTATCACAAGGTAATTCAAATCCTAATAGATAGTTAACTACCAATGCACTAAACTATAACTAACATGAACTAAACTACAATAATACTACTATACTAACTTACTACTAACATATCAATACATACATACATACATACATACATATAGCTACTAGTCTAACAAGTATATATATATATATATATATATATATATATATATATATATATATATATATATATATATATATATATATATATATATTTATTTATATGTCATGCCCCAGTCCCAAAAATACGTAGGACTAGGACACGTAAGCATGCCAGCCGCATGTATATGGCAACTCCAATATATGGAAACCATAACACATGTGTACGCTGTATCATGAACAATAATTCATAAGTGGTATATATTTATCATAAGTCATATGGCATAATCTAAATCTCATCCACAGAAATCATATATAAGTAAATAACCAATATCTATGAATCTAGATCTTAATATAAAGTATCTTAAGATGACAGTCGGATGAAAACAATTCCACTACCAACTAGAATAAAGAATAAACAAGATAAATATAATGTAAGTACAACAACTATCAACCACTGAGACTCGAAGAAAAGACCTCCTCGGAACCGGTCCGAATCTGCGCTCCTGTGAATACTCATGAACATCTACATCTGGAAAGGGACCAGGTCCTCAGAGGGACATAACAAGATACATAGAAGCATGCCATAAAGTAAATACTGAATAAATAAAGGGGTGTGCTAACCAGCTAAGTAAAATGCAATTTGAGGACAATATTGGTACACATGGGAAGTATAGGCTAGACATATGCTAACATAATTCACCAATCGTCATGACTGGCTAGTATATGCCACATATGCCCCCATACAAGGGTGCTATGTAATATAATAATGTCCATATCACTCCAAAGAGTGTGGCATCTGAATAATATAACGTCCATATCACTCCGAAGAGTGTGGCATCTGAATAGTATATATCGTCCATATTACTCCGAAGAGTGTGGCATCTGTATAGTATATATCGTCTATATCGCTCCATCGAGCGTGGCATTTGAATAAAGAAAGTGGGTGTTCCATACACCTACTAGTCGACCTCCCCGCCTAATGTAGATATACAAGTCGTGAATACGACGTGGACATCTCGTACTAAAATGCAAGTCTCTATAGAAATAAATAACTAGGCTAAATACCATCACACGTGTTGCTCACACCGATGGCCAGTCGAGTATGAGGCACGCGTCCCTACATAAACTCACTCTGTGACGTGTAATGATACGTGTCAAGGCCTGGGGAGTCATACCAATAACTCTATAACTTTAGGTGGGTCTACTAGGGTCCACTAGACACTAGGTCAGATACAAGTCCTAACATCAACGCCTTCGTTGACTATACCCGAGTCTCTCTCGGACGTGCACCGTTATATAATCTAAAATAATAAACAAGCAACTAAAATAATAACTGAATTTAAACAGTACAACAAGGCAAGGTATACTTGCATGGCAAGAAAGCTGCGAAGTATTAATAATCTGCTCCTGAAGTCGCACAGATAATCCAATCGATCCTCTCGGAGTACGCGTACGGGAATGACGGTGACGGCGATGAGATTGACGATGATGATGACGATGGCGATGGTGATGATGACGACGATGTCAATGATGACGATGAGGGTTACGATGGAGGTGATGATGATGATAATGGCGACGAGGGTGACGATAATAATAATAATGGTGATGGTTATGAAGATGATGGAAGATGATGATGATGATTACATGATGGTGATGATAATGATGGTGATGACGAGGATGATAATGTGGACGATGGTGATGACGAGGATGGTGACTGGGACGATTAGGGTTTAGAGATGATGATGTTAATAAATGGTAAAGAGTATAATGTTGATAATGATGATGGGTGTTGATGATGATAATGCTAGTGATGGGCTGCTGACCGGAGTCCGGCCAGGGGGAGGGGAGGTCCGGCCAGGGGAGGCTGAGCAGGGAGGAGGAGGTCACTCAGGGAGGAGGTCGAACTGGGACAGAAAAGAGGGAGGAGTTTGTGGTGGTTCAGCATGGGGGATGGCCGGAGTTGGCTCGACGGGTTGCAGCGTCGGGGTGGACCGAAAAGGGGAGGAGGAGATAGAGGCCGGGGTAGAGTTCAGGTGGTCGGGGACGAGGTTTGCGGTGCTCAGGGTGCTCGGCGGGATGGTCTCAGGTGGTCGGGTCGGGGTAACTGGCAGCGGGTCGGGTGGAGAACGAAGGGAGGAGGAGAGGTGCAGGTCGAGGTGAACGTGAGGGAGGCGATGAGTTAAGGTCAGGCGGGAAGGTCGACGGGAAATGGTGGAGATGACTGTGGACATCAGAGGAGGTCGAGCTCAGGCGAGGAGGGAGGGGCCAGACGAGGTGTTCAGCTCAGGGTCGAGGGAAGAGGAGGAGAGGCGAACGTTGGTGGAGACTGGCGGTTCGAGGGAGTCGAGTGTGCGGTCGGCTCGTCGGAGGAGAGGCCCGTGCTGGTGGTGGCTGTGCTGCACGGAGGAGGTCCGACGGGGCTATGGCTGCGGGAAGAAGGAAGAAGAAGGTGAATAGGAGTTGGGGGGGGGTCGGCTGAGCATAGGGTATAGGTTTTGGTGATTTAGAAAAAAAAGGAAAAAAGAAAGGAAAAGTTATTTTATACATGTGGACTTTGGGCTTGGGTTTGACCTAGTAAAGTTTGACTTTGGTCAACATCCTCTTGGGTTGGGCCTTGGACTCACATGGGGATGTTTGGGAGGGCTATAAATTACATTGTTTAAATGAAATGCTAGAATTAAATGGGGGTGACGTTTGTGCGTTGCACATTCCGAAAATTCATGGAAAAAATCCACATGAACAAAAAATAGATTTTTTCATGGGTCATGTCCAATGGTGTGGACACCTTAATGCATTTTTGCATAGAAGTGCCCAACAATTGGAAAATTACACAAAGATGGAAATTAAATTAAATTAATTTAAAATTAATGCGTATAGTGTTCTGGAATTAATTAGAAGTACATGGAGATAAAATTAGGTGGGACACAAGTGTCATGGACATAGAAGATTCAGTGTGGAATATTATCATAAATTAGGTTGTACGAAACGGGTCAAGATTGTGTCTCCAATTTTGATTGGAACGCACAAGGATACAAAGTTGGAATTATTAAGAATTTATTATAAACGTCCACGACAAATATTGTGCGACTAAAATGTAGCACAAGAGAGCATAATTATGAGTTACACAAAGGTCAGAATGAAATGCGGGCACGACTAGGACAAGGTTATGAAATTTACAGGAAGGTAATGGCTAGTGAGGTAATCCAATTATCGAAGCAACGGTAAGGTGCACTGTGTGATATAAACATTGTATAACTAAATAAAAAAAATACCGTGTCCTATTTCTAATTGGATACAAACTAGTCCTAGTTTCTCTATCTATGCCAAGTAGACCTAATTTTGGATGAGGGGATTTACAATCTACCCAACTTAAAATAATTTTGTCCTCGAAATTAAAATAAGGCATAGTCTGTTACTCCTTTATGTACATAAGGCAAGTCAATCATAATCTCTTTGCGATAATTAAATTTCTAATCAATCCCTCGTAATCACTTCAAAATTACGATAGTCACTGTTCAAATCAAAATTCAACCTATCGTAATTGTTTGATGATAAACGAAAGAAATGAAACTTGGTTTATACGAAACCCTTTCTTTGTTTACAAACAAGAAAAAAAAAGTACAATTAATCCTATACGAGGATGTTAAGTACAACAAAAATAATTCTGGGGAAATATTGCTATAGGAGTCTGATCTGCGGTCGATCACTTTGTCCCTTGGACCACACGATGACGAAGAAGTACTGTAGAAGAAGAAGAAGAAGAAGCTTCAAAGACTGCAGGAGGGATTGAACTCTCGTTGCCCAAGTTATCAATCAACACTCTCTATATGAGCTCTCTTACTAATCTCTCTGATCTTGTTGATCTCCTCTTCCCTATGACTGCCCGACCTACTATCACCGACCTTGTTCTCCTGTGGCCGAAAATCTCTATTTATAGAGCTTGGTCACAGTAACTGACTAGTCTGCGTAGAAACCAAACAGCGAAGAGAGTTCTACCTTTTACGCGACGGTTATAATAATTGCTACCCACATCTGAATGATCTCCTGAATCTACGTGTGATGCGTATCCCATTATGAGGTAACGCGTATAACTGATTCGAAGATCATGGCATGCAAGCCACGTAGATAACTGCCCTCGCGTAGAGATGGTTGGCATAAAAGCCAAATAACTGTCTCGTTTGGCGTAAAAGCCAAATAGTTATCTTATTGGCGTAAAAGTCAAATAGCTGTCCTGTTGGCGTAAGAGCCAAATAGCTGTCTTGATGGCGTAAAAGCCAAGTAGCTGTCTTGATGGCGTAAAAGCCAAATAGCTGTGTAATAGGTAACCAGCATAAAGATAGCCAATTATCCTTCCTGACTGAGGTCTTGAGCGTATTCTGGGCCAAATAACCTGATCACGCACCTTTACAAATATAGCCTGAGTTGGCGTATTTCGAGGAGATAGCATATATCGTGCTCCTATAGTTAAAAATAGCCCGAGTTGGCGTATTTTGAGGAGATAGCGTACGGCGTGCTCCTATAGTTGAAAATAGCCTGGTTGGCATAATATTTAGAGATGGTGATTGGACGTATTAGCCCTAATTTTAGCTCTCCCAGTCATTAAAAGTAGAACCAAATCTCCTGCATTAAATGTAGATATCTGCCCCCATCTCGCGCATTAACTGCAGAGACGTGCCTCGAGTTCTGTACGAAGAACAGCTTTTGACGTGGCATCTGGTTTTGTCTCATCTTGAGCGTAAAAGCTTATGTCTGCCTGTGTAGAATAGGCAGCGTATTCCTTGAATGCGTAAACAACGTCTTATATCAAGAATTATGTCACTAAACGATAGTCTGGGTATCTGTGCAGAATCATCATTACAGCCGTCCTCTCGATCGTCGTACAGTACTCTTTGTCAAGAGTCAGGTTCACTGTTCTGTCTGACAGGTTCATTCGAGGAATACGAAAAGTTTCTTGTACAACTGCACACTGTATTAAAAGCAGACATGTTTTACGCTAGAGTGGCGATGTAGCAAACTTTTTATGCCAAAGCAGTTTAGAAGTACTGCTTTATGCGGGTTGTTCTGGAGCTTTGTTTTACGCTGAATAGCATTGAAGCTCTGTTGTACGCCAATGGCTCTAAAGTCATCTCTTACGCCACACAGTGCTGAAGCTCTGTTTTATGTGGGCTTCATGTATGTTGGGGGTTTTACGCGTATAATACCCCAGCGTATTTTTCATGCTTCTACAAGACCCCCTTTAAAGTTTTCAAATTCCTCGTAATTTGAAATACTTTGAATGAAGCATAAAATGATTAAATTTGACTCGTTCTGCGAGGTTGATTTCTCGGCGGATTTTGGGAATTTGTTGGGATTTGGTATGTTCTCTTCTGCCTATATAAAGACAAGTGAGTGAACCTGTTTCTCCATACTTCCTTCACCAAAAAAGAGATGTTTGTCGAGATTCGTCGGGCTAACCTGAGGAAGAAGAAGATCATGCTCTTCCAGCATGTAAGAAGCCGTAAAAAGAGGCATCTTCGAGCAAATATCCTCTGCAATGATGGATCATGGAAGGATATCATAGATTCCTTTACTCGGGATAATCAACAATTTTATATGGCAATTCGTCCTGGAGAGAGGAAGGGTCGCATTCGACCACACAGCTTGCTAGCTGTATTTTCTTCCATCATGAAGCTGGACGAAGCTGGGCAGTTTGGCCCTGTCTTCCAGTATTGTGTTGGGTCTGAATCCCTAACACAATTCTAGGGCATGGCTGCCATGGCGCATGGAGGATGGGCTTGAATAATTGATACATGCCCAATTCTGTATCCTCCCGCCATTAATCATTTTCTTGTTCATCGGCTGCAGAAGTCGATGAACTGCCGTAGAAGAAGAAAAAAGATCTACACCAATATGAGAACCTGGCTCAACTGATTCTCGGTGTGATCTTAAATGAAAATGAGAAACCCTTTGTAGAAAAAGGATTTCCATCATATATAATCATGAAAATGAAAAATCCTTTGTAAACTGGATTTCTATCATATATAATCATGATTAATAGATTTATCTTCTTTTATGCCTTACTGATTCGCCATATTTGCTATGTGTAGGTTCGACATGTCTGAATAATTTTATGCTGACTCTGATAAACGATTATCCGGTCAAGTCCCGACTTTTATGCGTAACGGAAGATGCGTAAAAAGCTCTTTAGCATTTAAGTCGTCTTGAAGATTCAACTGTCATGCTGCTTTTGGATGAGGAGTCGCATAAAAATTCTGAACTGTCACTTCTCTGATGCGAAGACTTCCTTGTTCAGAATATCATCTTCAAGAATGGTTTTCCCGAAAATCCCTCGAAATATAGCGAGAAATGCCCGCCGAACAGGCCATACTTGAACTTAGATGTAAAGGATTTTGGCTAGACTTTGAATGAACTTCCAATGGCCCAAGAAGAAGAGTCATCTTCAAATGTTGACCTCTGTGCGTTTCAGACACTTGGAATATTTTGTAGCCAAAAGGAGTATTTTCTGCGTAAACCCTTGCAACTGGCCTTCTCGAGTGTAAGACCTAAATTGTCCGGATATATGCGTACGCTGTCCTGTGTAGTTTTAAGATATGCAAAAAATTATAGATCCATGGCACCTGTATCTTCTGAGCGTAAAATCATAGATCTGTAGCCTCTGAGCGTAAAACCGTAGATTTGTAGCTACTGGGCATAAATCGTAGATCTATAACTTATGAGCGTAAAAAACTTCTGAGTGTAAGATCGTAGATTTGTAGCTTCTGAGCGTAAAAGCTCCTGAGCGTAACATTATAGGTCTGTAGCTTCTGAGCGTAAAAGCTCCTAGGCATAAGGTCATATATCTGTAGCTACTGAGCGTAAAAGCTCCTGAGCGTATAACATGGATATGCTTATGCAGTATGACTGTTCGTCTTCTTTAAATGATAGACTGACGTGGTCCCCAATCATAACCGAATATTAAATATCGAATTTTGGTTAGGGATTCGAAGAATTATCCGAACTCTATAAATAGCCCAAGGTCTTGAGAGAGAAAATCCTTCACCTGTCTTTGCAAAAAAACCTTCGTCTCTTTGAGAACTTTTCGTCTTTGTCTCTTCTCTGAGAACTCTGAGTTTAGCCATGGCACCGAAACAGGCTTCCACTGCTAAGGGAAAGAAAGTTACCTCTTCTTCTTGCTCCTCTGCTCAAGCACGAGCAACCCCCATTAGGCTGAGTGAGCCCCGATCTGAACGAAGTGCTCCTTCGACGAGTTGTGCCCCGGGTATCACAGGTAAAGACTTCGAGAAGAGAAAAATCCTTCGCACACGTTCTACGTGAACGCGCAAGGTCATCTTCTGTGCTGAGAGCCTCTTCGAGGAAGATGATGCACAGAGATGTTTTATCATTACGTCCACATTCCTAATATGTCAGCGTAAAAAAAGAACTCCATATTTTTGCAGTCCGGCGTAAAAAGCTCAGACTGTCAAAATTTGGCGTATATTACAAACTTTGAGTTTTACGCGCTAGATGTAAATTCCAGCGTAAAAAGCTCAAATTTTGGCAGTCTGGCGTAAAAACTCAGACTGTTAGATTTTGGCGTATACTGCCAACCTTGAATTTTACGTACTAAAAATAGATTCCGGCATAAAAGCTCAAGTTTTTGCAGTCTGGCGTAAAAGCTCAGACTGTTAGTCCTTGGCGTATATTGCAAGAGTGTAGCGTCTAACGTAAGAAAAACTGACTTTGTTTTCTTGCATTTTGCAGTGGACTTACAGATCCCTCTTTTGGCTGAAGTGATGGGCTCTGCTACTGGAATACTGAACTCCAATTATCTGGAGGACTTGTCTCATGTGACATTCCCTATTTCTGGAACCCAGTATCCTGAAGGAAGGGGAACTCTGATCTCTTCCCAAGGAGAACGAATGCTGCTGAGTATGATCAGTGGGGAGCCCCTAACATACATAGATGGGACTGAATATAAGAAACCAGCTTTCTTATTCGGGGATATGATTGACAAGCAATCCCAGACGAAGCCCAAGAAGGAGGATTGGGTGTTTACTGCTGAGGGTATGATTATGTTTCTGCCAAAGATGCCCAGAGATTACCCTATCTCTGCTTTCTTCCATGCCACTCATCCTAGGACGATGATGTGGACTCTGACTCCAGATCTTCATGGGCGGCCAGGGAAGATCTCATACAGGAAATTCTTGAACCGAGGCATCTTTGTGGGCAGCCCTTCCGGCCCTGTTATGCCTTTCAGAGGATTACTGCCGGGTAGCGTCCCGAGTAAAGATACTTCACTGATCCAGCCGGTTCAAATATCGACCTTCTGCAATAACTTTATGGGGCAGGGAGGAGTGTGCCCCAAAGTTAACCCTCGGAACAGTGGGTGGCTTAGCCCAGGGAATCTTCGATGGGCCAGTTTAACTGCCTGGGCCCTGAAGCATTTTCAGACGGAGCTGAAAAGTATTGGCTTGTTTGCGGCTGTGAGTGCCACCAGTGTTGGGCTACCTCTCAACCCCAATTTGTTCTTGGCTTTGATGGAGCAATACAACTCGCTCGCTGGAACTTTCGCCACTCCGCTAGAGGAATTGGGCCTGGCCCTTCATGAGATGGCAGAAATTTTAAGGCTGCCAATGGGGGATACTCCGTATGAAGAGTACGTTCCCACAAACAGGGAGCTGAGGGATACAAACCATCGGGCAGTGGTAGTGTACCAGGAGCTGATGAGCCATTATCTTGCGTGCACCACCTTCTACAAAGAGCCCTCTGATTTGGCCCATGTCAACAAGTGGGTGTCCTACCTCTTCTTCCACCAGGCCAGAAATGCTAAGCCGGATAAGGTTGTAGATAGCCGAGATAAGCCTTTGAATCTCCTGAGCATGCTTAGTGCCAACACGGTCGATGACCTCATTGAAGACGTGGTGGCTTCAGATTATGTTCTCGATGAGGAGATAGAGGGTTATCCTGCAGGCACCAAATCCTATAGTTATATGAGGCATTGTCGCAAGCCTCTATCAAGGAAAGCTCAATTGGCTGGCTTCCTTTCCATCTATGCGTCGTTGATTGCGGCGGGCATTAAACTTTGCCCATGGCTGGAAGCTCTTCTGTACCATCCCTCCCGTACATATCAATCAACAGGAGATGAAACTTCAGGATGCAGGCCAATGGAGGACTATTCTTTCTCCTGAAGCTTTTTACTGGTTGGTCTGCATTAGACCTTCCCACTTGCTGTACAGAAGTGAGGACTACTGCTACTTGGAGCCTTATCTGCCTAGTCGATTTGCCAGGCAATTTGGGTACGACCAGTTGCATGTAGGGAATCCTATCAACAGCTTCAAGTCCAAAGGTGGACTTATTGATGGAGCCCGAGGATGGCGGTATTTTATCACGGGCTGTACTGGTGCAACTTTTGCTGTGCCCGCGACTTCTCTCTCCATGGAGCTGCGCATCCTTCACTCGTACGCGTAGTTTTATGCGTCCATCAATACCTTCCATCATGATTTTGATGTGCATGGAAGTTTCTGGATGCCCTCTCGGAAGTCCACTAGAAGAGAAGAGATCCCATCCGTCTCCTCTGATGAAGGTGAAGACACTACCGGTACCGATGATTTCTTGTTGATAATACCGAGAGGCGTAATAGCTCCGCCAGCAGAGCCTCTCGTCATCTCAAATAAGCAAAAGGCTTCCACTGTGAAAGAGCCCCCCCCACTAGAAGAAGAAGAATGTCCGAGGTCCTAAAAGGACTTCCACCAAGGGGGGCCCTAGGAGTGAGCCTGTTGTTTCCCCTGTTGGGGATGATTCTTTGATCAGAGGTCCTTCGCCTTTTAGAGAGGGAACCTTCACAGTTCTGGCTGACAGTGCTGGAGATTCTTTGCTCGTGGCTGCCGCTACCACCGTTATTGGTAGTGCTTCGAGATCGCCTCCGAGAATGGGCGTATTTAGAATCACTATACCTTTATCCAGACCAATAATGGGACTAACCCCTCCTTCGCCTGTAAGTATTTCCAGCGAGATTCCGCCCGATAAACCAAGAGTTGATCTGGGTGACGACTGGGATAATTGCCCTCAGACGTCATTTGGTGCACCCTCTTCTCCAGCTATGACAGCTTGCTTAGCATCATTAAGAAATAATTTAGCTGTACAGGCTGCAGACGCAACATACATACTATCGGCCATGGGTAAATATTGTCTTCATACTTTTTTCCAGGAAAATTAACATCAAATTGATATTAACTTTTCCTTATCTTATTTGTAGGTAAAGACATCTATGGGGAGGGCGAAGTTGACACAACTCCTGACTTTGTTGCGGATCTAGCAGATGAAACGGCGGTGTCCGACGTTGAAGGAGCAGGCTTTGACGCTGCCGATCTTTCATCCGCAACATTATCGGATGTTATCCCGCCGGTAGCAGTCCAAATAACATCGGAGTAGGATGAGCCCATTGTCTCGACTGTGCCTCATTAGTCGAGCATGCCAGCAACTTCGACCGTTGTTGGCACCTCTTCTTTTGTCGCGCCATCTGTTGAAGCGACGACTGTGGCAACATCCTTTGCAGTCATTCCTGAAGAAAGATTTACCGGTATTGCAGCCACTCCCAACGTACATTCGATCTTTGCTGCGCTAGTTGAACAATACATTAGCATATTCTATCGCACTTTGGCAGAACTGATATCCATGGTGCTGGAGAAGAACCTAAGCTTTGACGCTCTGAAGATGTCCTTCCAGCTTACTATAGCGCCGATTAGAAATTTCTATGACGCCGAAGTAGTTGATATGTTGGAGCAAATAGTTAATGGGTTTAGAACAACCCATTAACAAATATTTGCAATTATCGCGAGGCAGCATTGATGATCTAATTCAGGATGAGTATGACTCCCTAACTGCGGAACTTGCTCAGCAGATAGAATTGCTAAATAAATCCATCCAGGGACAGCAGCAAGAGATGGATAAAGAGCAAGCAGTCTTGGTGGAGGTTATTCCTCAGCTAACTGAGTGCAGGGCCGAACGTGAGGAAAATGAAGCGGGGGTTCGAGAATTAGAAGCTGAACTCGCTCAGGCAAGGGAGAGGCTTCTCAAGATGTCGGTATTTTATGATGTGTTTGAGGGCCAAATGAAGACAGCTCAGCAGAACTTGGCACATGCGGGTGTCATCCACGCAAGTTATGTTAATGCTCGGTCCGAACTATCTTCCTTGAACAATGAGGAGGCAAGGCTGGAACAGGCTCGCGCTAATATCTTGAACTCCAGGAATGAGAGGATGGCTGCTTTGGCATGACAGATTTGTGATTTAACTACTCTTCCCCAATGATGTACCTTTTTGCTTCTTTTGTAATTTGCTTTTCCCGGAGATAATAAAGATATTTCATCTGACTTTGTGGACCTATTATTTTGGAGTATAAATGATAGGCTAGGATGAAAGTGATATCAGAGGTAATATGGATATGATATCCTTTCGGTAAGTTTTAGTTGAACGTATCTATTCAGAGGTTATATGGACATGATAGAATATGCTCCAACTAAATTTGTGTACAAAATACTATTAGAGGTAATATGGACGTGATAGGTTTTGACGTTTCAAATTAGTTAAACATATCTATTCAGAGGTCACAAGAACATAATAGAATATGATCCAACCAGTCTTTGTACATAGTATCGTCAGAATGAGATCTTCATCATACTCCGTTTAAGCGAGGGTGATTAAGCATAATACCTCTTCAGGAATTTGTAGTTGATAGGAGCCATTATCAGATCTCCATTAGGCTTGGCTAATCTGTAAGCGCCGTTTAAAAATGTCGTTTCAATCACATAAGGGCCTTCCCATTTGGGCTGGAATTTACCCTTACTTTTGTGCGTAATGATCATTGGCCTCTTTACAACCAAAACTAGCTCACCAACTTTGAATACTCTTTCCTTCACTTTTTGATTAAAAGCTCTAGAAATGCATGCCTGGTAGAACGCAATGCACTGTTGAGCTTGAAGGCGTTTCTCGTCTAATCCTTCTAGCTCTTGAAGCCTTAATCGATCATTCTTTTCCTGAGTCAACTTATTAGCCACTGCTATTCTGAGTGATAGAATTTGGATTTCGATGGGGAGAACTGCTTCATACCCGTAGACTAATGAGAATGGGGTACAACCCGTTGGTGTTCGTACCGTTGTGCGGTATGCCCAGAGGTATTCTCCTAGCTTCTCATTCCAATCTCTTTTGTTCGAGGAGACGAACTTCTTCAAGAGTTTGATGATGGTTTTGTTGAAGGCTTCCGCCAAACCATTAACAGCAGGATTATATGCCGTTGATGCCATATTTTGTATCCGATTCTTATCGCAAAATCGGTGAAACACTTGGCTGATAAATTGGGGCCCGTTGTCATGAATTATCCTTTGGGGTATCCCAAAGCGATAAATGACATGATGCTTGATAAAGCTAATCACGTTGGATGTCTTTACCTCAGCAAGAGGGGATCGCCTCCGCCCATTTAGAGAAATAATCGGTGATAGCCAATATGAACCAATGTTCTCTAGAAGACGACGGGTGAATAGGACCAATGATATCCATACCCCATGCTTCAAAGGGCCATGATGCAATAGTAGGATGTAAATACTCAGAAGGCTGATGTATAAAATCTGTATGAACTTGACAGGCTTTGCATTGTCTTGCATATTTCACTGCATCTGTAATCATAGTAGGCCAGTAGTAGCCCATCATCCTGATACGATCCTGTAATTTAGGACCGGGTTGATGTGCTCCATATACACCTTCATGAGCTTCTCGGATGACCCGCTTTGCATCATCATCGGAAAGACATCATAGCAGTAGTCCATCGTATGTTCGGCGATATAGACTTTGTGAAGAAGCATCAAAATAGAAGCGTAATAATCGTCTTTTGACAGATACTGCTTCTCTAGGATCTTCTGGTAAGATTCTGTATGACCCAAAGTCTATAAAGGGATTTCTCCAGTCTCTCTTAGGAGGAACCGAGTTTACAGCGTAGCTGCGTTCTATGTGAAAATTATTTTTCACGCAGAATAGATCTCTGTTGAGAAGGATCACCGAATTCTGCCTTCTTATAGGAATAGCTAGATCTGCAGCTAGACTGGCCAGAGCATCAGCTTCCAAAATTTGAGATCGAGGCACATGCTCTATGAAGAATCCTTTAAAAGACATGGCTAACTCGATCGTTGCTTAGTGATAAGGAATGAGGTCTGGATTGCGGGCTTCATATATTCCTCTGACATGATTGACAATCAGCTGAGAATCACCAAAAGCTTCTAGGTATTCCACATCTAATTCTTTAGCGACTTGAAGCCCGATTAGCAGGGCATTATACTCTGCCACATTATTAGAGCAGGGTTCGCAAAGAGAATATGCTCGATAGATGACGAGTTTATCAGGAGTCACCAGAACAATTCCTACTCCTGAAACCACATTTCCCTTGGGACCAGTCCGGGAGGCACCATCGAAGAATAGCTGCCAGGTATCGCCTTCCATTGCAGAATTACATTCTGTAACCTCGTTAGGAATGTCCTCGTATAGTTTGGAGGTTTCTTGAATTGGATGAGCATCTAAGAAGTCAGCTAAGGCTTGACCTTTTATGGACTTCTGAGGGACGTACACCATATCATATGGTGTTAATAACATCGCCCAAGTCACGAGTTGGGAATTAAGAACGCTCGGCTTACTCATCAATACCCGAAGAGGATTGATTCTGGAGATGATATGAATAGTTTGGCCTGTGACATAATGTCGCATCTTCTGAATGGCAAACATTAGAGCCAAACATTCTTTTTCCACTGGATTATACTGGTGTTCAGCTCCGATCATCATCCTGCTTAGATAGTAGATAGCCTGTTCATGACCCTCATCGTTCTTCTGTGCGAGAAGAGCCCCTAAAGAATGATCCATTGCTCGAACATACATCAAAAATGGTCTTCCTATGACGGAAGGCACCAGAACTGGAGGATTAGTGGGATAAGTTTGATGTCATTAAACGCTTGCTGACAGGCTTCATCCCATACGAATGACACACCTTTCTTCATTAGACGAGAGAAAGGTTGACATCTTTCGAAAAGATTGGATATGAATCTCCTGATATAAGCTAGACATCCTTGAAATCCCCTGAGTTCCCTCAGATTATGGGGCGGTCGCATTTCTAGGATAGCCTTTACTTTATCAGGGTCAACTTGAATGCCTCCGGCGGTAATGACAAATCCCAGGAATTTGCCACTGGGTACGCCAAGAAAGGACTTTGTAGGGTTCATTTTGAGTTGGTGTTGGCGCATCAACTCGAACACTGTCTTCAAGTCTTGGATGTGATTATCTTTGAGGCGGCTTTTGACAGCGATGTCATCTACGTAACATTCCACCGTTTTGCGTAGATGCTCATAGAATATGTTACTCATAGCTCGCTGATATGTAGCCTCGACATTCTTCAATCTAAAAGGCATGACTGTATAGCAATATACCCCCAGTGGTGTACGAAAGGCAGTATGCTTCTCATATTCAGGATGCATTTTAATCTAATTATACCCTGAAAATTCGTCCATGAAAGATATGCGCTCAAACCCGCAAGTGTTGTCGATCATGACGTCTGTGATGGGGAGAGGGAACTCATCCTTGGGGCAGGCCGCATTTAGATCTCAAAATTCGATACAAATGTGAACTTTTCCGCTTTTCTTCATGACTAGGACAACATTGGTGACCTAATCAGGATATTGTTCTTCCCGGATGAACCCGCAAGCTATTAATTTCTTGATTTCAGCTTCAATGGCATCCATCATATCCGGGCGAAACCGGCGTTGGTGCTGCTTTACAGGCTTTGAATTAGGCAGTATGTTGAGTTTATGGGTAGCCATTTTTGGATCAAGACCTGGCATATCCTTATAATTCTACGCAAAGACATCGATATATTCTTTTATCAGCTGGATCATTTCTTCCCTTTCTTCTTCGGAAAGATTATTACTGATAAATATCGGCTTTGGTGAAAATTTATCCCCAACATCGACTTTGATAACTTTATCTTCAGTGGGCGGTTCTCTTTGCTCAAACCTGCGTTCCCATTATTTATCCATTTGTTGTGCCCAGGAGTCATTTTCAAACGGTTCAAATTCTTGTTCCTCTGCTTCGAGAGAATCTGTCAATATCGTGTTTACTGACAATACTCGTTTAAGATCATCACATGAACCGGAGGACGACGAACCATCCTGAGAAGAGGAAAAAGTATCCTCACTTGACTCAGAGTTGTTCAAAGTTGCAAGAGATGTGGTATACCCTAACCCAAAATGAGTTCGTTGACAGCAATGACCACTATGCAACGACATTCGCCTGCCTTTTCCATAGTTGAGGCCTGGCTCCAGCTTCAAGTCATAACCCATGCTTTGTATAATCTTCAAAGCTTGTGGGCTATATCTGTGAATCTGTATTTTCCCAGCATCAGACTCATGAAAATCTTCTTGTACAACCGGTCTGTTCCGCATGTGACCGAAGACTATTGGATGCTGATTATTGCGAGTAGGCAGGATAATAAAGATAGAATCTTCGTGTGGCCCATATATCGTGATGACATTAGATGTTGACGCTGCTTCCCATACATACAGATGATAGGAGTCTATAGCTTCCAAGAATTTTTGTGCTATGGTCTCTATATCGTTATGAAGGGAGGATCCCTGATTTGGAAATTGAGCGTCAGTGTACTGGAAAAGAGAATCTTTATTATCGTCAGAAACCCCATTCCCGGTTGTATTTATATCAGTCGGCTGCGTGTTGCACCTAAGGTTGATGACCAAAGGTGGAGGCTTCGGGTTCAGATTGATCACTAGGGGATCCTTTCCTTCTTCCGATTTGGTTTTGTCCAAGTGGATAACCATGGGTTCCATGATTTTCGGACGGGTAGTCCACCCTTTCACCTTGATTGATAGAGGTTGCTCAACGGATGATTCTCCTGGCTCCTGGTGGGATTCCTGCCTGACACCTCCTTCATGTAGTCTTGGGTGTACAATATGGTATCGGAATAGTAGGACTCAACTCCTTTGAAAGGATTGAGATCAGCAAACTTTGTCTTCACTGTCCCTTGGGAGTCTACATATTTGAAGCATTGATGTAGAGTGGAAGGAACAATATTGTGATCGTGGATCCATAGTCTGCCCAACAGAATATTGTAAGACACCTCCGAATCAATGATGTAGCATGTGGCCACTGATTTAAGGTCACCAATCTGGATCCTCAGACGAATCTTCCCCAACGGCTTGCTTTTCCTGGCATTGAAGCCCACGATTGTAGTGGTAGTGTAAGCCAGTTCGCTTGTAGGAATCCTCAACGGTAGTAACAGACTATGAGGGATAATGCTGATCGATGATCCCAGATCTATATGAATTCGGTCTACCTCCATGGAGCCGATGTATCCGGTATAATAGAAAGGCCTGTCATGCTTGTTATGTTTCAATAACATGTCCGCCTGAGTGAAAGTGATGTTAGGGACCACTTCCATCACACTATGGCATTGAGGACATGCCACCGGCTCTTTATCCGGGGATTTGAGCTGAGTCAAGCATACATCTGCCTGCATTAAAGCTTCACTCAAGGCTTGACGAGTGTCATTGGATAGCCTAAGTAGCTCGAAAATGGACAATCTGGCTGGGATATTAGCCAACTGGGCCAAGATGTCAAAGTTATATGGTTTCTCTAAACCTTTGTGTTGAATATTCTTCAAAGATTTGTCAAAACGAGCTTCTTTTTGCTTGCCTTTGTCTGCCGAAGTTGGTCTAGAAGGACCTGCCTCTAGTATGACAGGTTCAGGTTCTGGAAGTTTGGCGGCTGAAGTATCTGCCGTCGCTTCTTCCTGATTTCCTCCATAGTCCTTGAGGTAGGCTTTCCCTGAACGGGTTCCGGTAGCCAAAGCCTCTTCTCCTGATGTCGGAGATATTGCAACCATATGGCATGGTTTATATCTTGAGTTCTTTTTAGAGTTAGCCTTAGCAACTTGAGTCTCTTCCTCAATCTCTGACACCAGATCAGGATGAACCCACATAATCTCACCACGCTTGGTAGTTAGGGGTACCAGGTCATAATTTTGACCCCTGGTCGGAGGGAGATTAATAATGTTCATCATTGCCCATGGAATAGGTACTACACCATCTGGGACTTTCTGAGGGGGCAGATTGTCAAATTGGAGAGAGATCATGTTGGCAGTGACCGTCTTCTCGCTATTACGCAGAGTGATGGCCTTGGCGTCGATTAACTCCTGGATTTTTCTTTTCAATACATAACATGCCTTTGTGGGGTGATGTACGTATCTGTGGAAAATACAGTACTTAGGGTTATTGGTACTGTCGACTTTATTAGGCTGCTTTACCTCTGGGAGAGTGAGCTTGCAACTTTTGACTAGACAATCGAATATGCTCGAAATATCGTCGCCGTCAAAAGAATATTCTTCAATGGGTCTGGAAGTCCCAGGTTTCGTCTGTGTAGTTGCCAGAGTATTTGGCCTGGACGTATTGATCGCTAGAGCTTCCTTTCCTTTGGAACCACGAGTATGGTCGCTATTGGAGGATGACCGTTTTCCTTCATCAGAGGTAGAGATCATGATCCCATTGTCACGCGCCTTCCGACTGTTATCTTCAGCGGCTACCGCTGAGATGATAAACGAGGGCCAATCATGGAACTGATATGGTCCTGTGAACACTGAGATTAGTGGGAGAAGGTTCTTCCTGCAAATGTCCACCAAGGCAGAATTTGGAACTCCGGGAGGCATCTGCAAAGTAGCCTGACGAAAATGTTCAATAAACGTACAAACGTTCTCTTTCTCCTTCTGCTTCACTTCGATGAGCGATGACATAGACATGTCCATTCCTCCCTCGTAGAATCGAGCGAAGAACAGAGTCTTAAAATCTTCAAAAGAAGTAATGCAGTTGTCCGCAAGACTACGATACCATTGATAGGCTACGCCAGACAGACAACCTTTAAACACTCGAGTGAGAAGGGCGTCATTCCCTTGCAACAACACTGTCATCATGCTGAAGTAGTTCATGTACTAACTTGGTGACGTCTTTCCCTCAAACAAAACCATAGCTTGTGGTTTGTATTTTGGGGGAAAAGGGATCTCGTCCTAGATAGCTGGGTATGGCTGGTTGATTCCCAACTTCTTGAGCTGATCCTTATGCTTCAAGGTATCAAATTGGGCTTTCAATTACCGAACTGCCTGCATCGGATCTTCAGCTGGGAAAGGGGCCGCAGAGAGGTGAGAGGTCGGTTGTATTGTGACTCCAACATAAGGTAATACATTCTCCGGGTTGAGAGGTTGAGGAGTAGCTGATTCTTGAATTTGAACAGGCTCCTGACTTGATGGTATATCTACCCCCACCCGTAGTTGAGTCGAAGGAACAGGTGCAACTGTGTGTTGAATCACCAACATTTGGTGCATACTCTCCATCATGGTATGCATCTCTTTGAGTGATGCTTCTAATATAGCGACGCGTTATTCCGTACTTCCTGATGGGGAAGCTTCTTCATGTTCATCTCCAATGGCATAAACTCCCACTTCTCTGGATGTCACTGAGGGACTGGTATAGATCTCGGTAGAGATCAAGTCTATATTGTCAGCATCACATTCAGGAAACTGGCGACCCCCAGTGTCAGAGTCGGAAGAATATGAAGCCGATTGTCGCGACCTCGAGCGAGTGTTTCGAAAGACACCTGCTTTAATATTCTCAAGGAGTCTGTCAAATCTCCTTTGGCTTGGAGTTCTAGAGGGATGACGTCTTGAACTTGACCTTCCTCTAGGAATGTGTGAAGCTATGTTTACTGATGCGAATATCAGCTCTTCTTTCTGTAAGGGCAAAGAGTAGTTCAACCGGTCAAAAACTGACCATTTTGCCTTAGAACAGCAATAGTTAACTACAACTTTATGACTATTACAACAATGCTCCCTAGGGGGTATAATAGACATATTAGAAGATCTCCTGTCTTTGCGCTTCTGGATCAAGAAATCACGCAAATCAGAGAGATTGACAGAAGAAGAAGGAGAAGGCTTATTCTGCCGTTTTACATCAGTTGGGGTATGGAGATTGGGAATAATAACTCTCTCTCTGCCATAAGAATACAACAGTTCAGCCATGTGAGTAGTATACGATCCATCATCCTTCTGAGGAGCATATTTTCTCGTGAAACGGGTCTTCTTTACGCGGACGGGCTTATCCTGGCGTAATATGGAGCTTTGCACAGACTCGCATAACAAAGGAGAAGTCTTAAAACGACATAGAGCATTACGCGTAATTTGAAGAGCGGGCAACTTCTTCTCTTGATGGCGTATAAGCCTAGAGGTTGGGAGATCCGCCACTCATTTTTCCTTGATGTGATCCAATGGTACATCTGCCTCTTTATAGATGGGAGATGCAATTTTATGCACAGGGCACATTTGAAATTTCTGAATTGGCACTGAGGCCTTGTCAGAAATTATGTCTGCCCCGTCAGAGACGGGAGAGGAAATTTTACGCACAGTGCGTGTTTGAAATTTCTGAATTGGCGCTGAGGCCTTGTCAAAAATTATGTCTGCCACGTCAAAGACGGGAGACGAAGTTTTATGCGCAGGGCACGTTCTGGACTTCTGGATTGGCACTGAGGTATTGCCAGAAGCTTTGTCTGCCACGTCACAGACGGGAGACCAATTTTTATGCACCAGGCGTACAGGTTGTGATGTCACAACCTCGTTGGTCGGAGAGAGAGAGCTTGCAGGAAGGGTAGAGGATGTCCGGGGCATCCATACTTTACGCAACTTCCTGTTGTCCTGGACAGAGAGGGAATGAGAGCCACCCCCTGCGTGAAGCATGTCTTTATAAGCAGATTGGTCAAATTGGACAACCAAAGTCTTCTTCGTTGCTCCAACGGATACAGTATCGTGTTGAGCAATGACTTTCTCGTCAGAAGAGAAAGTAATCCCCAGCAGAGTCGCCATCTTGTGTTTGATGATAAACGAAAGAAATGAAACTAGGTTTATACGAAACCCTTTCTTTGTTTACAAACAAGAAAAAAAAGTACAATTAATCCTATACGAGGATGTTAAGTACAACAAAAATAATTATGGGGAAATATTGCTATAGGAGTCTGATCTGCGGTCGATCACTTTGTCCCTTGGACCACACGATGACGAAGAAGTACTGTAGAAGAAGAAGAAGAAGCTTCAAAGACTGCAGGAGGGATTGAACTCTCGTTGCCCAAGTTGTCAATCAACACTCTCTATATGAGCTCTCTTACTGATCTCTCTGATCTTGCTGATCTCCTCTCCCATATGACTGCCCGACCTACTATCACTGTCCTTGTTCTTCTGTGGCCTAAAATCTCTATTTATAGAGCTTGGTCACAGTAACTGACTAGTCTGCGTAGAAACCAAACAGCGGAGAGAGTTGCACCTTTTACTCGACAGTTATAATAACAGCTACCCACGTCTGAATGATCTCCTGAATCTGCGTATGATGCGTGTCCTATTATGAGGTAACGCGTATAACTGCTTCGAAGATTACGACATACAAACCACGTAGGTAACTGCCCCTCGCGTAGAGATGATTGGCATAAAAGCCAAATAACTGTCTCGTTTAGCGTAAAAGTCAAATAGTTATCTTGTTGGCGTAAAAGCCAAATAGCTGTCCTGTTGGTGTAAGAGCCAAATAGCTGTCTTGATGGCGTAAAAGCCAAGTAGCTGTCTTGATGGCGTAAAAGCCAAGTAGCTATCTTGATGGTGTAAAAGCCAAATAGCTGTGTAATAGGTAACCAGCATAAAGATAGCCAATTATCCTTCCTGACTGAGGTCTTGAGCGTATTCTGGGCCAAATAACCTGATCACGCACCTTTACAAATATAGCCTGAGTTGGCGTATTTCGAGGAGATAGCATATATCGTGCTCCTATAGTTGAAAATAGCCCGAGTTGGCGTATTTTGAGGAGATAGCGTACGGCGTGCTCCTATAGTTGAAAATAGCCTGGTTGGCGTAATATTTAGAGATGGTGATGTGGACGTATTAGCCCTAATTTTAGCTCTCCCAGTCATTAAAAGTAGAACCAAATCTCGTGCATTAAATGTAGATATCTGCCCCCATCTCGCGCATTAACTGCAGAGACGTGCCTCGAGTTCTGTACGAAGAACAGCTTTTGACTTGGCGTCTAGTTTTGTCTCATCTTGAGCGTAAAAGCTCATGTCTGCCTGTGTAGAATAGGCAGCGTATTCCTTGAATGCGTAAACAACGTCTTATATCAAGGATTATGTTACTAAACGACAGTCTGGGTCTTTGTGCAGAATCATCATTACAGTCGTCCTCTCGATCGTCGTGCAGTACTCTTTGTCAGGAGTCAGGTTCACTGTTCTGTCTGACAGGTTCATTCGAGGAATACGAAGAGTTCCTCTTACAACTGCACACTACATTAAAAGCAGACATGTTTTACGCTGGAGTGGCGATATAGCAACCTTTTTACGCCAAAGCAGTTTGGAAGTACTGCTTTATGCGGGTTGTTCTGGAGCTTTGTTTTATGCTGAATAGCGTTGAAGCTCTGTTGTACGCCAATGGCTCTGAAGTCATCTCTTACGCCACACAGTGCTGGAGCTATGTTTTACGCGGGCTTCATGTATGTTGGGGGTTTTACGCGTATAATACCCCAGCGTATTTTTTATGCTTCTACAGTAATCTCTTCTCACTTTTTCAAATCATCAACATCCAATTTTAAATTAAATCCATATAACATCTTAATCCACATCAAATTTTTTTTACATCACGATCTCCAACTATCATAATCTCCTTTAGAAAATAATTCTAATCAAATATTACTTCTATTTTTAACTTGTGAATTTCGTACTCTTCAAATTTTTAATTTTCGATTTACATTCTCAATATTTCAAATAGGTAATCCAACAATCAAAATTTCTTTTAATTAAATCATCAAATTTGGAATTCAATCTGACCATGTTCATATTTAGAGTTCTATTTATTTTTCTCAAGATTTAAATCGTTGATTCAACCTCCAATTCTAAAATTTTAAATCATGTGCTCAAAGTATAAATATTTGGTTCGCCATATGAAGGTTTTTAAAATTTATTAATCCTCATCATCTTAATCATTCTTCTAAAATTCTCAAAATTAAAATGACTTGAACCTCTCAATCTAATTTTACTCGATCACAATCTAAAAGAAATTGCTCTCAAGTTGACAATGCAACTTCTACCCAACTTAGAATTTAACATAAGGCTATTATATTTAAGAAAACTTATTCCTCAAATTTATTTAATCATGCTACTCAATCCTCAAACAATTTAACACAAAATGTATCATATATGATATGCCCTTAATCAGTTATAAAAGATAGTCATCTAGTAATATGATTGGCCTATGGGGTATATCTAGTACTATCTGTATATCAACTTATACCAAGCACGAGGTTTCGTCTTTCCAAAATAGGGGAAGACAGAGAGCAATAATAAAGAATTCAATGTGGGGGTAATATAATACAAGTATGGGGGTCAATGCGTTTAAAGGATTCAATGGGAATTGTCAAGCAGTTGTGGATTGAAATCCAATATGGTAAACTCCTATTCGCATGTTCATATTGGAACAGTTATGTAACCGATACGATATGCTCAGACATATCTAGAGGCAAGTATATTCGTCTACTACTATATATATCAATCCACGTAAAGTAGTCATACGAAGGGTAAACCAAGCGCACTAAGGTTAGCTAGACCTTAATACACCGATTCTGATTTAGACAATATATTAGCGTAGCACTCCAATAATACATATGTCATGAACAAGCTCGATGAGGAATAAGTTTGCAAAACTAGGCTATAATAGCAGCATAAGTCAAGGTAGTACAATAAATATAAGTACGCTAGATTATGATGAGAGAAATTACAAAAATAATAATTCAAGTTCACAAAGAAGATGAGATTTTACAATCTCTACAGTTGTCATACTAATGCCTTGTCTAAGTCGCTAGTCGACCAAATAGGGCATGGACCTCTAAGTTCTATAGTCTGAATAAACACTATCGTCTTGTTGTTCCTGCTGGTCGATCAAATAGGGCATGGACCTCTAAGTTCTATAACTATTAGATAACAATATATATGTAACTATCTAGATAGTAATATAACTAACTAGTTAAATATATACCTATATACTAACTAGATCAATATGCAACTAACTAACTAAACTATCAATAACTAACTAAACTATTAATAAACTACTAGTTAACCCTCTTACCTTGCTGTCCCTGCTGCTGTCTTGCTGTTCTGTGCCTAGTTGCTGCACAGTGCTGCATTGCTGTGCAGTTGAGGTTGCTGCAGTTGCTAGCTGCTCTTGCTGCAGTGCATGGCATGCTGCAGTTGCTCTTGCTAATGGCTGTAGCTAGCTGAAGGTTGCTGCAGTTGCTGTTGATGCTGCAACATTGCTTGTTGTATTGATGCAGAAGTTGTTGTTGCTGTATCTGCTAGTTTGCTACTGTGTGCTTTGCTGAGGGGTGCTAATTGTTGTGTAGTTGGCTAGCTTGCTGCAGGCTCTCTACTGTGCAGTTGTTGTGTTGTATAGTTTGCTGTGCATTGCTGAATGCTAATTGCTGTTGATGCTAGCTGTTGAGTAACTGATGCCCGACCCCCTTCACCGAATCACAACACTCACTCACACTCACTCTATGCACACACACACATATGATTATATACATATCACTAATTATAAATATATATATACATATCTATACATATATATATATATACACTCATATGAATATAATCATACATACATACATACATACATACATATATATATATATATATATATATATATATATATACACACACATATACATATATCACTATACATACACATATAGCTATATATACATAACCATACAATTATATAATTATATCATTCTAATAGATATTACCAAGTCAAATTGAATTAAGGTACAATGAACAAACACGTGGAGTGCACAGCACCCGTATCACACTCATTCTATGATATGCTTGCAATACGGCTCCACCACACAACCAAATGAATCCCGATGGATATGAAAAAATTTAAAATAATAATTATGAACAATATGAAGAACTAATTACTCAACTACGTGTCCGTGTCAAAATATGACATGCTCAAACCCCCTTGTCGGAAGAAAACCACCAAATCAACCCGTATCGCCAAATTGTCGAGATACAGCCTACACATATCCAATTATGGACACGACACTAGTCGCATACAATTAAACACATGTCAATTTGGTCTAATTGACCAATTGACAAACACAAGAGGTGCTAATCTCAAAATTCTCCCAAAATTGACACAAAATACCATATAACTTTCTCCATAGACCTCCTATGAACCTAATTCTAATTCCTATGGGTAGCCTTAGCATATGGGGTGGTTTCTAATGATTAAATCATAGATTTAGAGTCTAATTAAAGAGAAAAAACTGAATTATACCTATTGGGAGATGGATTCCCAATAAAATTATCAAATTGAGTGAAAATAACCTCCAACTTGTAGATCCTTGCTCCTCCTTGTAGATCCTTTCTTCCTCCTTATAGATCCTTGTTCTACTAGCCTCCATTGAAGAATAAGGAAGAAATTTGAGTAAAAATTACTATGGGAATGAAGAATTTAGAAGAGAAAAAATTCTAGATCTAGATTTGGAATGACAAATTAGAAGAGAGAGAGACTCTCTCCTCCCTATGGTGGCCAGTCCTTGCCCCTCCGCCAAGCTACTAAGATTTTGTCAAAGGTTTCGTTCATGATGGAAAGTCCAAAATACCCCTTGGGGCCTCTCATGAAAAAAATAATTATGGAGGCAAGGTTCTAGTCTAATTGGTTTCACTAATTAATTCATCCTCCTAATGATTGGGCTTACTATTGGGCTCAATTCTAACTAGAATTAAATGTTGGTCCATAGATATAAACTAAACTAGTTAGGTCCACTACACAACTCCAAAAATAAATCTAACATCTAACAAGTAAATAAATAATACAATAATTTATATTTACAACATGCACAATATTTAAATATATTATATTCCTAAAAATAAAAAATACCTATACTAAATTACCAAACTACCCCTAGTTGGAAAAGTGAGGGTGACACTGCCTCATGTTGAGTTCTTTCTGAGTATAGACATACTTCAGACTCTTGTGATCAGTGAAAATTTTTACTCTCTCTCTCCGTAAAGATAGTGCCTCCAAATCTTTTAATGCAAATATTACCGCAGCTAGCTCGAGATCGTGCGTTGGGTAGTTCTTTTAATGCACCTTCAGCTGCCTCGTTGCATAAGCGATAACTTTGCCATGTTATCAAAACACATCCTAGTCCACTGCCGATGCATCACTATAAACTACGAATCCTTCCGACCCTGAAGGAAGAGTCAAGACCGGTGCTGTCGTTAATCGTCTCTTCAATTCCTCAAAGGCCTTCTGGAAATCTTTCGTCTATGCAAATTCCTGATCCTTACGTGTCAACCACGTCATAGGCTATGCAATCCTTGAGAAGTTTTTCACGAATCTCTGATAATATCTAGCAAGTCCGAGAAAACTTCTCACTTCCGCAACTGATGTAGGTGTGGGCCAAGTTTTTATTGCAACAACCTTCTTCGGAACAACTGAAAGTCCTTCTCCCGAGATGATATAATCCAGGAAAGGCACCCTATCCAGACAAAACTCATATTTACTGAGCTTGACGAACAACCTCTCATGTCTCAGCATCTCCAGCACGATTTTGAGATGCTCCTCGTGCTCTTCATGGATCTTGGAGTATACCAAGATGTCATTAATAAACACAACCACGAACTTGTCCAAGTATTGATGGAAGACTCTGTTCATCAGTCTCATAAATACAGCTGGCGCATTGGTTAAACCAAATGGCATAACTAAGAACTCACAGTGTCCGTACTTGGTCCTGAAGGCTATCTTCGGTATATCATCTTTTCGCACTCTAATCTGATGATAACCGGATCTGAGATCGATCTTTGAGAATACACGAGCACCACTCAACTAATCGAATAGATCATCAATATGCGACAAGGGATACAGTTTCTTGATGGTTACGGCGTTCAGTACCCTATAGTTAATACACAGGCGTACCGTTCCATCCTTCTTCGGCACAAATAGTATGGATGCTCCCCATGGTAAAATACTGGGCCGAATAAAATCCTTCTCCAGAAGATCATCAACTTTCTTCTTCAATTCCACCAACTCCTTAAGTGCTAGCTGATAAACTGATAAAGTGATAGGCTCTGCTCCTGGAGTCAAGTCTATTATGAATTTTTTTTCCCGATCAGGTGGTTAGCCTGAATGATCATCGGGAAATACATCCACAAACTCTGATACAACCTTTGGGTTCTCGGTCTCCCCTTCTTCAGAGAGTGCCTTAAGTGTAGGCTGAACACCTTGCTCTTTGGCTCCCTGAATAAACTCACACTCCAGATGTCCAGGTGGTCTAAATATAACCTATCCATACCAACAATCTGGAGTCGCATGGTACTGACTCATCCAGTCTATACCAAGTACAATATCGTAATCCGGCATGGAAAAGATCAAAAATTGAGCTCGTATCTCACTCCCACAGACTACTACCGAACAAGATCTACAAATGCCACTAACTAAGATAATTTTGCCTCATGTAGGAATTCTCATTGTCTTCGGAAGGGGTACGGTAGCTACTCTATGTGTAGCTACGATGCTAGAAGCTATGAATGAATGCGATGCTCCAGAATCAAATAAACCTACGGTAGGTAATGAAGCTACTAATATAGTACATGCGATGACCTCTCATGTAGTAGCTTCCTCTCATGCCTGCCCTCGCCCCTGAGCTGGTCCTCTGTACTGCCGATCCTACTGGAATTGTGTTGCCTGTGGTGCTAAAGATGGCCTCAGCTGATACCCTCCTAGAGCTGGTGGTCTGACTCCTCCAATTCCCGTCAGTGGTACTTCTAGTGCGGAATAAGCTGTCCTAGGTGGCTTCTGGGTGGGTCTTGGTGCTGGTAAGGCTGGTTGGTGAATCATAGATGCCCTCGTATAGTCACGTACTAAGTGCTTTCCTGATCCGCAAACCAAGCATAGTCCCAACTTACATCTGCATTCGCTCTCAATATGACCTCGCTTGCCACAATATTGATATATTGGTGGTGCCTGCAAGGCTGCTCTAGGTGGCTGATGCATGCGAGGTCTCTTTGTAGATCCTTCCCGTGGTGCTCTGGCTGATGCTGATGTGAACGGCCATTTCTAGCTGGACTCTCTTCGGTTGACACGTTCCAAGAGTCACGATGCGGTAAGGACGTCAGTGAATGAAGTAGGTACAACAGAGCCGATCAATCTCTGTAGCTCAATGCTAAGTCCATAAAAGAACTTCTTTACCTTCTTATCTTCTGTCAGAATCAGAGTAGGGGCTTAGCGACTCAAACGGATGAACTCTGCATTATACTCTTCTACCATTATGTTGCCTTGAGGGAGGTGGTTAAACTTATTCCTAAGTTTCGCTCTGGCAATAGTTGGAATATACATATCCTAGAAGAGTCTAGAGAACTTCTCCCAAGTGCTCGGTCTGAACCGAGCTAACTCTCCTCGGATAGCTACCAATGATGCCCATTTCCTGTCAAGTGCATGTTGACATCAATCATCCAACGCTCTCTAGGAAGCTCAACTGCTTCCAATTGAAGTTGAGTGTTTGTGAGCCACTCATGAACTTCAGTGGGCTCCTCCTTGCCTGAAAAGGTACATGGCTTAAACTGACAAAAAACTGAGATAGATCCCGTCGATGGTTGCCTGGCTGGTAGGGTCGAATGCTCCAGTGCTGTCACTAGGCTGTTCCTCAAGTTCTCCTCCTGGCGTTGCTGGGCCTCTTAATGAACCTGCTGTTGTGCTTGCATTATTGCGTAGAATATTTGGAAATCTGCTGTCTGTCCATAGGCTGTCCTGGTGGAAAAACGAGCAGTGGTGGAGTAAACTGCGACGGTGGTGGAATATCGTCTCGCCGGAACCTCGAGGCGGGCTGATATGCTTGATTGCTTTATTGAGTGGAGGGATCTCCACTTAGTAGCATCACCCCATCGTCGTAGGTGACCACATCACCTTCTGGTGTACCTGCGGGAGTCTCTTCGCTGGCTCGTGGATCCATTACTCTGTACATAAAGTAAACTATGTGAGTTGCACAGAGAAATCAAGCAGGATGCAAGTCAAGCAATTATTTTGAATTCAATATAGAGGTCAAGAACAGGTCAACAAGTGGATGAGATCCTATAATTTATTCTATCCTAATTTTTGGGCTTGCTTGGTTCTGTATTTGGAATCTGAAGTAATATATCTTCAGGACTGCATGGGCCACCACAAAAACTATGTCATGCCCCAGTCCCAAAATACTACGGGACTAGCCACATGGCATTGGCCAGCAGCATACCTTAGTATCACTCTAATATAGTATTTTGCTGATGCCTAGATACTACTTCTCAAAACCTTATATATATATATATATATATATATATATATATATATATATATATATATATATATATATATATATATATATATATATATATAGTAACTCTAATACTGGTATTACCCATCCCCTTACTTATGAACTTAATACTTAAATTGTAACCCATAACTTAGGATAACTTAGTATCTAATATAGCTCTATTACCTATTACAGTTATATATATAGGTATCACTATATCTAGTACCATAATTCTAACTAAAACTCACTGTAGAGTATACCCTCACCAATATCACATACGACTCACCCAAATACTTAGCCCTTACTGATACCAAACATTTACATGTGTCACGCCCCAGTCCCAAAATACCAAGGGACTAGCCACGTGGCATTGGCCAGCAGCACAACTCCAATGGGCAACCCAATACAATGGACCCGTTAGAGTGCACTTAAGCTGTAATAAATACAAGTCTGCTCCATCTATCACAGTATAATTCTAGTCTCATCCACAAAAAGCAATCACAATATAAGATGATAGACCAGTCAAGATAATAGATAAAAAGAAAATAGTCCATTATCAAGTCCACATAATTAGTGTCTCGGGGAACAACCCGTTATAATACAGAAAAAAGAATAACATCAAACACATATGTCTATATGTCCATAAGTCTAAGTCCAAATATGAAATAACACTAAGCATAAATAACTAAGTAAGTAACTGAGTAATCAGTAGAAATCCTTTGGCACAACCTCGTCCTATGGTGCCAATACTGCTCCAACGTCATCTCCTGTCCCGTATACCTCGGGGTAATCCTCCTCTGCTGTACCTGGGACATAATCCGGATCCAGGTCCTCAGGAAGCAAGGTACAAGAATAACTCAAACCGAAGTACAGTAAATAAAATATGCGTGCTCAGGGTATCTAACATAATCCATCTATGTGTATGCAAGTGAAAACGTACTCGTCCGCTAAACCAATGGTTTTATACATTTACTAGGGTACTAGTGATAGTAGTAATAATATTAGTAAGTACGTACAAGCCCCGTCAAGGTACCTGCAGTACTATAATACTAGTAGAGTTTTGTTAGCCCAATGGTACTGTAAGTTCTCCCCAGCCCCATGTATCTCACGCCTCAAGTCACGAAACGCATGAAAATCACTATTTATGTCTCAAGTCTAATTGTAAATAACATCATGTCAACTAGCACATATCTCAAGTCCTGTCCTATAATAGAAGCCGGAATCTTCAAATATCTCAAGTGAGGCTTCTGTACATGAAATTCGAGTATAGTGACCTAAGGTAATTAGTACAAGTATTGCACTTATAAGGTATATGATGACAATACA
Organism: Iris macrosiphon; assembly: GCA_036927795.1. NCBI lineage: Eukaryota > Viridiplantae > Streptophyta > Magnoliopsida > Asparagales > Iridaceae > Iris > Iris macrosiphon. The sequence goes on along the minus strand of JAYESA010000001.1, from coordinate 41,106,611 downwards.
ATCTAACGATACCTGACTCCGCACACGGAAGTCGACACCCGAATATGATTCAGACGCAAAGTATCATCACGGTTCTAGGGTTATAATTAAGTACATATATTAAAATATAAACTTTAAACTGCAGCTAAAATTATGCATAATTTATTGAGACCAAGGCAAGGTACACTTGCCTGGATTCTAGATATAGTGAGGTCCAAGTAGCGTTCTTAATGCATCAACTGCTCCCGAAAAGGTGGAATCCACACGAACATCTCCGGATGCTGCAACAGACATCACCAATATTTCCAAAATATAAGAAATAGCTAGAATTTACTACCCATTAGTCCAATTTAGACACAGGGGCAAAAATGATAGTTTCGGGTCACAATGGTGTCCAATTGTGGCCCACTTTGTACCGTAAAATATGCCAAAGATAAAGTTCTCCAAATTTAACAAACTTAGTGTAGCGCCCCGTTCTCCCGATGCGGAGAGCGCGGCTAAGAAATACAAGACGGTATCGTTCGATCGGGATAGATTGAATTAAGAACTCGTCCTCGTTATGGATTTGTTTCTTCGGAATCGATTCCCATATTCAGTGGACTGCTCCCCAAGGATCGGCTTAGCGGCAGAGTCAGGAGGGACCTCTCCGCTGCTATCTTTTATTGCCTCGGTTTTTGATGTCGCTTGTTGCTTTCGTGCTTTGAGTTGGTTTTGGGATTTGCTTGTTTTCCTTGAACGGTTTCGATGGTTTTCATTATTTTTATTCATTGACTTGCACTTTTATTCCGAGATTTGAAAAGAGAGGAAGAAGTATTAATCGAGCTGTTCGTGTGCAGGTGAACGAGCAGTAGGCGGCTTGCGAGCGGAGTCGTGAAGCGCCTCTTTACTTCTTCTTTCCAAAATCTAAGTGAGTGGCTACCAACCCGATTAGCTAGCCCTGCTTCCAAGCTTCACTCCTTCGCCCCGATCAAACGATACCAAGTAATAATAAAAGAAACCAAGATAAAAGAGAATAGACTTGGTTATTACTGCTTGTCAATCAAACTAGTGAACGGTTACTTACTTGCATGCTTGTTCGTTCGGAATGTTCATCATATGCATAAATTGTAGTTAGAATATAACTTCTTCTATAAATTGTGCTATTTATGAATCATATCGTGTATGCGCATAACTGTTCCTAGAGGCTATGCAAAAGAAACATGCATTACTCGTGTTGCCTCAACTGCGTGAAATGATAACGTAACTAAACATCGTGTGTTCGATCATGGACAACTTGTGCACAAGGATATAAGTTCTGCGGACGGTCGCTGGGGCACTGGCACCAATCCGATCCGGGCAGACTTCGTGTTTATAGTCAATCGTGTGCGTACGGGATAACTTGCAACGCATCGTATTTTCTGAGCTCCTCGTGTTTTCCCGTTGCATGCTATCCTTGTCCTTGACTAGTCCATTATGGCATCAAGCCAGTGATTCTCGTGTGTATATGCTTGCAACGCCTCGTGTGTTTATCGTGTGAATATGGCTTGCAATGCATCGTGTGTTCATCGTGTATATTTAAACCTGTTGCATACTAACTTGTGTCTTCGTGGCAGGGAAGGCATGGTAAGTATTGTGCAGGTAATTCAGACGGCAGGTAAAATCCACCGAACGGTGGCTAGTTCATTTCAGTAAATTCAATATGTTGCTTACTTGTAAATGAACTAAGGCAAGATAGAAACCCACAAAATATGCATGCTTCACTAAACAACGTGTTGATTGGTATAGTCAGGCTAGCTCGCCTTCACCAGCATGTTTCGATATGCTGACCCTCGTTGAAAAAGGTTCTCCGCACCAAGGCGAACCGAGCGAGGAGCCAAAGTCGTCTACCCGATCCAGTCCAAGCTGTTGGCGCATCTTCACCGCACCTCGAAGCCTTTTAAAGTCCGAAGCTGCAACTCTTCATACACAAATGCAGCTCCGTGGCAAAGCCGTCCTCCAGCCTGGAGGTCTTTATCATTTGAGTTTATAAAGGGATGTAATGTACAGGACTGCTATCTCATTTTGAGTCATCTCTTTTGTAAGCCGTTCGGCATATTAGCTAACTCGTTCAAGAGTTTGTAATAGATGTTCATTATTAATAAAGAGAACTTTTCTATGTTTCAAATCTGTGTTTCAATTTATCTGCGTACTCTGAATATGTGCTTGCTATGCAAATCATTAAAGCCTTATGCGGGCGCAATCCCAGGCCCGCACGGCAGTCACGACTCGGGGGACGCCTCGGGGCGTGACATAGTGGTATCAAAGCACAGATTCAAAGTTCTTTAGACTTCGTGCTGGAAAAGTTCCTTTAACGATCAATTCCTGTGCGAACTCTTGAACTTGCTAGGCCAAAATAAGATACGTTCATGCAATAAGTCCATAATACATTATGATCCTAATGTAATTTACCTTCTTTTGAAGGAATGGATCCAGCGCAATCTGCAGCGCAACCACCGATCGAAACACAAGAAAGCAGTTCGGGCAATTCGGGAAGCTCTCGAAGCCAAAGAGGCATGTCTCAAGTCGACCCGCTTGAGCGGGTAATGCAAATGTTAGAATCGCAACGACAACGAGACGATGCTCGCCAAGCTAAGCTCGAGAGTAATCTAGAGACCCGATTCTCAGTCCAACAGAAGCAGGTCGATGCCCTGCAACAAATTGTTTAGACTTTGGCTGCCAACCATTCCGCCGCAACAGCAGCGACTCCGGTGGAACAGCCCGTGCTTGAAGTGGAGATGCCTCAAATTCCAAGGCCGAGGGACGTGACTGCCTTCAACTTGGGCCATTTCAAGAAAGTCTGCAATACCCCATTCAACGGGACTGAGGACCCAGTGGTAGCTCTAGATTGGCTAGCCGAGCTCGAAGATCACTTCACTCTGCTAGAGGTCCCCGAAGATAAGCGCGTCGCCTGCGCCCAACTACAGCTCCGCCTCAACGCACACGATTGGTGGGACGTGCATCGACGATCTCTCCAATTTGATCATGGAGAGGAGGCGATCTCGTGGATAACCTTTCGTGCCGCGTTCGAAGAGGAGTTTATACCCCCTCCAGTACAACGTCAAATGGAGAATGATTTCGTGCAACTGAGGCAGGGTAGTTTGACTGTGAAGCAGTACTCCGCCGAATTCAACCGACTCTCCAAATTCGCTAGGGCCTATTTACCTGATACAGTGAGTCGAACCAGAAGGTTTGACGGTGGACTACGCCTTGCCATCCATTCGCACGTAGTCAATAATCAGTACGGAACAATGCGTGAAGTCATGAATCACGCCCTATCGCTTGAACCACAGTATCCTCACGTTTCCACCGGCGCTGTGCATACCTACAATCACAAACGCCAAGGCAATGATGGAGGAAATACTGCTGCAAAGCGCCAAAACAACGGTGGTCAGTACAGGACAAATCCCAACCAAGTATGTCAATACTGCAACAAACGTGGACACTCCTTCAATCAGTGTCGTAAGAGGCTTGGGTTATGTCTCGCTTGTGGCAATCTAGGCCATGCCATTAATTCCTGCCCGAACCTTCCTGTTCATCGCCCGCAACGTAATAACCCCTAACGGTAAGCATTATTCCTAAGTTTCGGGATGAAACTTCCAATTGGTTGGGTAGGATGTAGCGCCCCGTTCTCCCGATGCGGAGAGCGCGGCTAAGAAACACAAGACGGTATCGTTCGATCGGGATAGATTGAATTAAAAACTCGTCCTCGTTATGGATTTGTTTTTTCGGAATCGATTCCCATATTCAGTGGACTGCGCCCCAAGGATCGGCTTAGCGGCAGAGTCAGGAGGGACCTCTCCGCTGCTATCTTTTATTGCCTCGGTTTTCGATGTCGCTTGTTGCTTTCGTGCTTTGAGTTGGTTTTGGGATTTGCTTGTTTTTCTTGAACGGTTTCGATGGTTTTCATTATTTTCGTTCATTGACTTGCACTTCTATTCCAAGATTTGGAAAGAGAGGAAGAAGTATTAATCGAGCTGTTCGTGTGCAGGTGAACGAGCAGTAGGCGGCTTGCGAGCGGAGTCGTGAAGCGCCTCTTTACTTCTTCTTTCTAAAATCTAAGTGAGTGGCTACCAACCCGATTAGCTAGCCCTGCTTCCAAGCTTCACTCCTTCGCCCCGATCAAATGATACCAAGTAATAATAAAAGAAACCAAGATAAAAGAGAATAGACTTGGTTATTACTGCTTGTCAATCAAACTAGTGAACGGTTACTTGCTTGCATGCTTGTTCGTTCGGAATGTTCATCATATGCATAAATTATAGCTAGAATATAACTTCTTCTATAAATTATGCTATTTATGAATCATATCGTGTATGCGCATAACTGTTCCTAGAGGCTATGCAAAAGAAACATGCATTACTCGTGTTGCCTCAACTGCGTGAAATGATAACGTAACTAAACATCGTTTGTTCGATCATGGACAACTTGTGCACAAGGATATAAGTTCTGCGGACGGTCGCTGGGGCACTGGCACCGATCCGATCCGGGCAGACTTCGTGTTTATAGTCAATCGTGTGCGGACGGGATAACTTGCAACGCATCGTATTTTCTGAGCTCCTCGTGTTTTCCCGTTGCATGCTATCCTTGTCCTTGACTAGTCCATTATGGCATCAAGCCAGTGATCCTCGTGTGTATATGCTTGCAACGCCTCGTATGTTTATCGTATGAATATGGCTTGCAATGCATCGTGTGTTCATCGTGTATATTTAAACCTGTTGCATACTAACTTGTGTCTTCGTGGCAGGGAAGGCATGGTAAGTATTGTGCAGGTAATTCAGACGGCAGGTAAAATCCACCGAACGGTGGCTAGTTCATTTCAGTAAATTCAATATGCTGCTTACTTGTAAATGAACTAGGGCAAGATAGAAACCCACAAAATATGCATGCTTCACTAAACAACGTGTTGATTGGTATAGTCAGGCTAGCTCGCCTTCACCAGCATGTTTCGATATGCTGACCCTCGTTGAAACAGGTTCTCCGCACCAAGGCGAACCGAGCGAGGAGCCGAAGTTGTCTACCCGATCCAGTCCAAGCTGTTGGCGCATCTTCACCGCGCCTCGAAGCCTTTTAAAGTCCGAAGCTGCAACTCTTCATACACAAATGCAGCTCCGTGGCAAAGCCGTCCTCCAGCCTGGAGGTCTTTATCATTTGAGTTTATAAAGGGATGTAATGTACAGGACTGCTATCTCATTTTGAGTCATCTCTTTTGTAAGCCGTTCGGCATATTAGCTAACTCGTTCAAGAGTTTGTAATAGATGTTCATTATTAATAAAGAGAACTTTTCTATGTTTCAAATCTGTGTTTCAATTTATCTGCGTACTCTGAATATGTGCTTGCTATGCAAATCATTAAAGCCTTGTGCGGGCGCAATCCCAGGCCCGCACGGCGGTCACGACTCGGGGGACGCCTCGGGGCGTGACACTTAGTATCTACGAGTCCAGATCGATGGCACGAACTCAACGGAGTATTTGAAATTGGATTTCGGTGAGCCAGTCACGAAATCATCCGTCAAGTGGAACCGTGGGACCCACAAAACGGTGTTTCGTCAACGTTCTCAGATTCGAACCAAACTAGGGTCACAGGATCAGCTTAATGGTGCAAATTCGATGGCGTAAGTTTCGTTACAAAACGACAATCACACACAAAGTTATTGAAATAGGCCGATATGGTATTTTTTGATGGATACGCGTTGATTCCGGTGTGCACGCACATCCAAATCAAGTTATGCAAAATTCCATATATCCGCGTTGATGATACACGCCTTTTAGTAAAATCCTCACACGACAAAGTTATCTCGTTTGGCGGGAGGTACCCCGTCTCAAAAAATATTTTAGTTTTACGAAATCAAAATTTTGAAAATTTTAGCATTAAATAATTCACAGAATAAATCTAATTTAGAGAAAGTATTTAAAGGGATTAAAATAAGGTTATGATGTCAAGAAGTCTGTTCAAGTAGAATTTTAGCATCGTATGCCGTTTTGGAGATAACGAGACTTAAACACGTGTACTTGGAATAATTTCTGTTCCTAAAAACTTACTCATTTTTTTCCTGTTTTGTGTCTCGATTTGCGATCGATATAGGACACGATAAACTAAAATATTTAAACAAAATTTATGGGGGTCATGTAGTCTTCACATTGGATTCGACGGTTCATTGTTTGGTTAACTGTGTAGGAAAAAATAAAGATGGGAAGAAGGGTACCTCGTGTTCTCTGCTTCTCATGATTCAGGGCGGGTCTGCTTTGCGGCGGCGCACGGCGGCGATCGATGGCGTCGGGCGACGGTGGAGGTGTTCGTCTGGGCGCAGGGAAATGGTAGCTGATGGTGGTCTATGGTGATGGTATATATGCAGTGAAGGGGGAGGGGTTCGGCAGTTGTACGGAGGGGTCAGGGGGGTTTCAGAAGTTGAACGGAGGGGTCGAGGGGGGGGGGGGGGGAGAGGGTTTCAGAAGTTGAATGGAGGGGTCGGGGGGGTTCAGAAGTTGAACGAAGGGGTCGGGGGTTCGGGTCTGGGTTTTTGGGTTGTGTTTAATATTTATTTCTTATTCTTATATATATATATATATATATATATATATATATATATATATATATATATAGCCATTTATAAATAAGTTTGTACCTCAAATAATTTCCAAAAAATCTATAATATTTTAATAATAGTTGTACACCCAAAAAAATATTTTTGTATAAAATTTGTAATTAATAAATATACATAAATATCTATCCATGAATTTTATATTTTTCTAATTATCTTAAAAATAATAAAAATTCTCCCTTAATCTCAATAATTATATAATACCAACAATAAAAATAAAAATATTTAAATTTAAATTCATAGGGTTTACAATCTACCCAACTTAAAAGAATTGCGTCCTCGCAATTAAGAATTAAACTACTGAAGAATTTGTAAAGATATGGTAATCTATGGGTAGTTCTTAGGGCATACCTGCATCCTCAAATAAGTGAGGATAACGTTGGCGTATGACATCCTCTTGCTCCCAAGTGGATTCGCCTGGGGAGTGATGTTTCTAAGCTACCCGAACCAGTGTGATCGTCTGACCCCGTAATATCTTCTCACTAATGTCAAGTATCTCAACTGGCTGATCCTCATACCTCAAGCTCGACCCCACTGAAATCTCAAAATGATCGACTATGTGACTTGTGTCAATCACGTACCTTCTCAGCTGTGAGACATAGAATACATCATGCACTTCCTGTAGAGATGGAGGTAATGCAAGACGGTATGCTACCTCACCAATATTCTCCAAAATATCAAATGGCCCAATGTACCTCCGGCTTAGCTTGCCTCTGCTCCAGAATTGAATAGTACCTCGAGTAGGTGAAATCCTCAAGAATACATGTTCGCCTTCCTTTAACTCTAAAGGCCGGCAGTGTGTGTCAGCCCAATGCTTTTGTCTGTCCTGAGCTACACGGAGATGACTCTAAATTTGCTTCACCTTCTCAACTGTCTGTATCACTAACTCTGAACCGAGTATCTGACACTCGCCAACGTCACTCCAACATATCGGTGACCTGTACTTCCTGCCATACAGTGCCACAAAATATACCATCTGGATGCTCGCCTGGTAGCTTGTTATTGTAAGAGAACTCGACCAAGTGTAAATAGTCTTCCAAGACCCTCCGAAGCCTAACATACACGACCTCAGCATATCCTCTAGGATTTGAATCGTGCGCTCCGACTGACCGTCTGTCTGTGGATGGTAAGTAGTGCTGGACTTGAGTCGGGTGCAAATACTCTCCTACATGCTTCTCCAAAAATGGGATATGAATCTTGAGTCATAATCAGACACAATACTCACCGGTACTCCATGTAAACTTACGATATGTCGTATATACATATCGGCTAGAATCTCTGTGGACTGTCCAACTCTGAACGACAAAAAATATGGCAATTTGGTGAGTCAATCCACAATAACCCAAACTACATCCTTCCTACTGGGGCTTCTTGGAAATCCTGTAACAAAATTTATAGTGATATGTTCCCACTTCCATTCGGGTATGGGAAGCGGCTATAACATACCAGCGATTCTCTGATGCTCGGCCTTAACTTGCTGACATACCAAATATTTTGCCACAAACCGCACAATATCTCTCTTCATCCTATTCCACCAATAGTACTGCCTCAAATCTTGGTACATCTTTGTACCTCCCAGATGAATAAAGTACATGGAACTATGTGCTTCAGACATCAACTCATGTCTTAATTTCCCATTCGGAACATATAGGTGATTTTTGCACCTTAACATCCCATCCTCATGGATTCGAAGTCACCTCTGCTTGCCATCTTATGTCTTCTCTTTAAGTCTCCGGAACCTAGCATCTGTAGATAATACCTCTTTAATTCTCTCCACTTGTGATGGCTTAACATCAAGATTAGCCAACTGCCCATTTTGCCCTGGCAAAATAATCTCTATCCCGAGCTTCTGTAGGTCCTCTAATAGTTGGGACTGCATCATCAGGAAATAAGCTGTGGGCTTTCTGCTGAGTACATCTGCTACAACATTCGCTTTGCCTGGATGGTATTGCAAATCTATATCAAAATTGACCATTAACTCTAACCAATGCCTCTGCCTCATGTTGAGCTCTTTCTGAGTATAGATATACTTCAGACTTTTGTGATCAGTAAAAATTTTCACTCTCTCTCCGTAAAGGTAGTGCCTCCAAATCTTTAATGCAAATATTACCGCAACTAGCTCGAGATCGTGGGTTGGGTAATTTTTCTCATGAACCTTCAGCTGCCTCGATGCATAAGCGATAAAATTTTTATGTTGTATCAAAATATATCCTAGTCCACTGCCTGACGCATCACTATAAACTACGAATCCTTTCAATCCTGAAGGAAGAGTCAAGACCGGTACTGTCGTTAATTGTCTCTTTAACTCCTTAAAGGCCTTCTGGCAATCTTCCATCCGTACAAATTCTAGGTCCTTATGCGTCAACCGCGTTATAGGCTCTACAATCATTGAGAAGTTTTCCATGAACCTCCGATAATATCCAACAAGTCCGAGAAAACTTCTCACTTCTGCAACTGATGTAGGTGTGGGCCAAGTTTTTATTGCAGCAACCTTCTCCGGATCAACTGAAAGTCCTTTTCCCAAGATGATATATCCCAGGAAATATACCATATCTAGACAAAACTCACATTTGCTAAGCTTGGCGTACAACCTCTCATGTCTTAGTATCTCCAACACGATTCCGAGATGCTCCTCATGCTCTTCGTGGATCTTGGAGTATACCAAGATGTCATCAATAAAAACAACCACGAACTTGTCCAAGTACTGATGGAAGACTCTATTCATCAAACTCATAAATATAGCTGGCGCGTTAGTTAAACCAAATAACATAACTAAGAACTCAAAGTATCCGTACTTGGTCCTGAAGGCTGTCTCGATATATCCTCTTTCCGCACTCTAATCTGATGATAACCAGATCTGAGATTGAACTTTGAGAATACATGAGCATCACTCAACTGATCGAACATATCGTCAATATGCGGTAATGGATACTGGTTCTTGATGGTTACGTCGTTCAGTGCCCTGTAGTCAATATACAGGCATACTGTCCCATCCTTTTCGGCACAAATAGTATGGGTGCTCCCCATGGTGAAATACTGGGCCGAATAAAACTCTTCTCCAGAAGATCATCAACTTGCTTCTTCAATTCCACCAACTCCTTATGTGCTAGCTGGTACACTGATAAAGTGATAGGCTATGCTTCTGGAGTCAAGTCTATTGTGAATTCTATTTTCCGATCAGGTGGTAAGCCTGAAAGATCATCAAAAAATATATCCACAAACTCTGATACAACATTTGGGTACTCGGTCTCCCCTTCTTCAGAGAGTGCCTTAAGTGTAGGCTGAATACCTTGCCCTTTGGCTCCTCGAAGAAAATTAAACTCCAGATGTCCAGGCGGTCTAAATATAACCTGTCCACGCTGACAATCTAGAGTCGCATGGTACTGACTCATCCAGTCCATACCAAGTACAATATCGTAATCCGGCATAGAAAAGATCAAAAATTTAGCTTGTATCTCTCTCCCACAGACTATTACCAAACAAGATCTACAAATGTCACTAACTGGGATAATTCCGCCTCCCGTAAGAATTCTCATTGTCTTCGAAAGGGGTGCGGTAGCTACTCTATGTGTGGCTGTGAAGCTAGCAGCTATGAATGAATGAGATGCTCCAGAATTGAATAACGCTACAACAGGTAATGAAGCTACTAATATAGTACCTGCGATGACCTCTCTTGCAGTAGCTTCCTCTTCAATAATCAAGGCAAATGCCTACCCTCGCCCCTGAGCTGGTCCTCTCTGCTGCCGAGCCTGTTAAAATTGTGCTACCTAGGGTGCCAAAGGTGGCCTCGGCTGATACCCTCCTGGATCTGGTGGTCTGACTCCTCCAACTCCCGTCTATGGTGCTCCTAGTGCTGGATAAGCTGGCCTAGGTAGCTGCTAGGCGGGTCTTGGTACTGGTAAGGCTGGTTGGTGAATCATAGATGCCCTCGTACAGTCACGTGTTGAGTGCTGTCCTGATCCGCAAACTAAGCATAGTCCCAACTTATGTCTGCATTCGCTCTCATTATGACCTCGCTTGCTACAATATTGACATATTGGTGGTGCCTACAAGGCTGCTCTAGGTGGCTGATGCATTTGAGGTCTCTTTGTAGCTTCTCCCTGTGGTACTTTGGCTGGTGCTGATGTGAACGACCGTTCTGGCTGAACTCTCTACGGTTGACACGCTCCATGCGTCACGCTGCGGTAAGGATGTCAGTGAATGAAGTAGGTGCAACGAAGCCTATCAATCTCTGTAGTTCAAAGCTAAGTCCATCAAAGAACTTTTATGCCTTTACCTCTTCTGTTGGAATCAGAGTAGGGACGAAGTGACTCAAATGGGTAAACTCTGTATTGTACTTTTCTACCATCATGTTGCCTTGAGTGAGGTAGTTAAACTTATCCCTAAGTTTCGCTCTAACAATGGCTGGAATGTAAATCTCCTGGAAGAGTCTAGAGAACTCCTCCCAAGTGACTCGTTCTGAACCTAGCCGACTCTCCTCGGATAGCCACCAATGATGCGTATTGCCTGTCAACTGCATCTTGACAGCAATCATCCAACGCTCTCTAGGAAGCTCAGCTGCTTCCAATTGAAGTTGAGTGTTTGTGACCCGCTCATGAACTTCAGTGGGTTACTCCTTACCTGAAAAGGTACGTGGCTTTAACTAACAGAAATCTGAGATGGATCCCGTCGATGGTTGCCTGGCTGGTGGGGTCAAATGCTCCAGTGCTGTCACTAGGTTGTTCCTCAAGTTCTTTTCCTAGCGTTGCTGAGCCTCTTGATGAACCTGCTATTGTGCTTGCATCATTGTGTAGAATATATGAAATATCTGTTGTCCGTCCATAGGCTGTCCTGGTAGAAAACGGGCATCGATGGAGTAAACTGCGGCGGTGGTAGAATATCATCTCGCTGGAACCTCGAGGCGTGCTGATTTGCTTGATTGCTTTGTTGAGTGGAGGGATCTCTAATTAGTGGCATCACCCCATCGTCGTAGGTGACCACATCACCTTGTGGTATACCTGCGGGAGTCTCGTCGTTGGCTCGTGGATCCATTACTCTGCACATAAAGTAAACTATAAGAGTTGCACAGAGGAATCAAGGCATGATTCAAGCAATTATTTTGAATTTGATATAGAGGTTAAGAACAAGTCAACAAGTGGATGAGATCCTATTATTTATTCTATCCTAATTTGTATGCTTTCTTGGTTCTGTATTTGGAATTTGAAGCAATATATCTTCAGGACCTGCATAGGCCACCATAAAAACTATGTCACGCCCCAGTCCCAAAATACCATGGGACTAGCCACGTGGCATTGGCCAGTAGCACAACTCCAATGGGCAACCCAATTTAATGGACCCGTTAGAGTGCACTTAAGCTGTAATAAATACAAGTATGCCCCATCTATCATAGTATAATTCTAGTCTCATCCACAAAAAGCAATCATAATATAAGATGATAGACCAGTCAAGATAATAGATAAAAAGAAAATAGTCCATCATCAAGTTCACATAAGTAGTATCTCGGAGAATAACCTATCACAATACAAAAAAGTGAATAACATCAAACACATATGTCCATAAGTCCAAGTACAAATATAAAATAATACTAAGCATAAATAACTAAGTAAGTAACTGAGTAATCAGGAGAAATCCTCTAGCACAACCTCGTCCTCTGGTGCCAATACTGCTCCAGCGTCAACTCATGTCCCGTATACCTTGGGGTAATCCTCCTCTGTGGTACCTGGGGACATAATCCGGATCTAGGTCCTCAGGGGACATAGAAAGGTACAAGAATAATTCAAGCCAAAGTATACTATCGGTGATAGAATGATGTCTGGGTCAACTATACCATCTAAACAACTCATACAATATATACATGATACCTATCAATATCATCTCAATTCCAAATGGAGGAACAATATGGTATCTGATAATGATAATCTATTCTCAATCATAATATAAACTAAGAAAGATAAAGCACGAGATGAAATAACGAAAGAAAGAGTCACAATACATCCACAAGCCTAAACTAATATATACCTGCCAATAACCTCAATAAAATTCTAATACAAGTCTATACTATTAATCTAAGCCTTCTCAGGCTCTGGTACTAAGTCCTCCTGCTCTAAAGGAGTATCCTCTAATGGTACGTCGTCCTGCGGTCCATAGTAGGTAGGACACTGGTCCACAAGCCAATCATCTGAAAAATATGTCCAGTCAGGATTGGAGCGAAGTACATACCTCTGAAAGTAGTTTCAAATATATAATCGTGCATATATAACAGATAATAGAAAAGAATACAAGATAACTAAACATCAGAAAGAAATAAATTAGAGTGAACTGGTAATATACTGGAATAAAGAATAGGCAATTGAATAACTGCAATTTAATAGAAATAGATAAAACTAGCTAATATGATATAGAGTACAAGTTCATTATGTGATCAGTTTGGGTTGAACATGAATACAATATGGTAACTCGATTACACGTGTGATATGTAATCGACATGTACACGAATACACTTGGGCTTAATCACATAACCAACTCCGACTCCCCCATCCCCAACCAATACTTATGGATCCAATCATAACACGTTACGAACATGAATATGAGTACACTGAACATGAGCAGTGTATGAACATGAAGTACACTAAAATCAATACCCAATACACACGATAAAATACATGTGAAAGAGTACCCGCTTAACACGGTAAGAGATAACATCTCCTGACATGATCCATATAGTACCAGTCCGTGTAACCACTGTGTCAGAATCAAGTATATAGTTCTCGAATATGCGATATATACACTATCATAAAATGAAAACTAACAGATAAATGTACTTGCCTGTGGTCTAGAGAAACGAATGAGTCTCGGTGTCCAAACTGGTGCCACACAATCCTATTTGAGAAGGATTATGTTAAATGGGGTAATGAATAGAAATTAAGTTAAACATTGCAATAATATATTTTCTAGGTCGATTCCAGGCTAAACTAGGTCCAACTAGGTTCACACTAAGGTTTTGGTCTCTAACTAACTAAAACTAGCTAAACCAGGTTATTAAGTCATACCTAGGTTATAAGTCCTATTATAACACATATACACTAAATATCTTAATATCTAAGTATTGCCTAGATTCAATATTTATCACTTAGCTATAATAGCATACCTTAGTATCACTCTAATCAAGTATTTGGCTGATGCCTAGATACTACTTCTCAAAACCTTTTATATATATATATATATATATATATATATATATATATATATATATATATATAGTAACTCTAACACTGATATTATCCATCCCCTTAATTATGAACTTAATACTTAACTTTTAACCCATAACTTAGGATAACTTAGTATCTAATATAGCTCTATTACCTATTACAATTATATATATAGGTATCACTATATCTAGTACCATAATTCTAACTAAAACTCACTGTAGAGTATACCCTCACCAATATCACATACCACTCACCCAAATACTTAGCCCTCACTGATACCAAACATTTACCTGTGTCACGCCCTAGTCCCAAAATACCAAGGGACTAGCCACGCGACATTGGCCAGCAGCACAACTCCAATGGGCAACCCAATACAATGGACCCGTTAGAGTGCACTTAAGCTGTAATAAATACAAGTCTGCTCCATCTATCACAGTATAATTCTAGTCTCATCCACAAAAAGCAATCACAATATAAGATGATAGACCAGTCAGGATAATAGATAAAAAGAAAATAGTCCATTATCAAGTCCACATAAGTAGTGTCTCGGGGAACAACCCGTTACAATACAGAAAAGAGAATAACATCAAACACATATGTCTATATGTCCATAAGTCTAAGTCCAAATATGAAATAACACTAAGCATAAATAACTAAGTAAGTAATTGAGTAATCAGTAGAAATTCTTTGGCACAACCTCGTCCTATGGTGCCAATACTGCTCCAGCGTCATCTCCTATCCCGTATACCTCGGGGTAATCCTCCTCTGCTATACCTGGAACATAATCCGGATCCAGGTCCTCAGGGAGCAAGGTACAAGAATAACTCAAGCCGAAGTACAGTAAATAAAATATGCGTGCTCAGGGTATCTAACATAATCCATCTATGTGTATGCAAGTGAAAATATACTCGTCCGCTAAACCAACGGTTTTATACATATACTAGGGTACTAGTGATAGTAGTAATAATAGTAGTAAGTACGTACAAGCCCTGTCAAGGTACCTATAGTACTATAATTCTAGTAGAGTTTTGGTAGCCCAGCGGTACGGTAAGTTCTCCCAACCCCATGTATTTTACGCCTCAAGTCACGAAATGCAAGACAATCACTATCTATGTCTTAAGTCCAAGTGTAAATAACATCATGTCAACTAGCACATGTCTCAAGTCCTATCCTATAATAGATGTCAAAATCCTCGAATATCTCAAGTGTGACTTTTGTACATAAAAGTCGAATATAGTGTCCTAAGGTAATTAGTGCAAGTATTGCACTTATACGGTATACGATGACAATGCAATCTAACGATACCCGACTCTGTGTACAGAAGTCGACACCCGAATATGATTCAGACACAAAGTATTGTTACGGTCCTAGGGTCACAATTAAGTACATGTATTAAAATATAAACTTATACTGTAGTTAAAATTAAAAAAAATCTATTGAGACCAAGGCAAGGTACACTTGCCTGGATCCTGGATATTGTGAGATCCAAGTAGCGTGCTCAATGCGTCAACTACTCCCAAAAATGTAGGATCCATACAAACATCTCCGGATGCTACAACATATATCATCAATGTTTCCAAAATATAAAAAATAGCTAGAATTAACTACCCATAAGTCCAATTTGGACATAGGGGCAAAAATAACAGTTTTGGGTCACAATGATGTCCAATTATGGCCCACTTTGCACCGTAAAATATGCCGAAGATAAAGTTCTCTAAATTTAGAAAACTTAGTATATACGAGTCCAGAATGATGGCACGAACTCAATAGAGTGTTCAAAATTGGATTCCGGTGAGCCGGTCATGAAATCACCTGTCAAGGGGAACTGTGGGGCCTGCGAAACGGTATTTCGTCAATGTTCTCAGATTCGAACCAAACTTGGGTCACAGGATCAGTATAATGCTGCTAATCCGATGGCGCAAGTTTTATTGTGAAATGATAAGCACATATAAAGTTATCGAAATAGGCTGATATGGTATTTTTTGACGGATATGCGTTGATTCCGGTATGCACGCACATCCAAATCAAGTTCCGTGAAATCCTATACTTTCGCGTTGACGATATACGCGCCTTTCGGTAAAATTCTCACACAACAAAGTTACCTCGTTTGGCGGGATGCACCCTGTATCAAGAAATTTTGGTTTTACGAAATCAAGTTTTTGACAGATTTCAGCATTAAATAATTCACAGAATAAATTAAATTTAGAGAAAGTATTTAAAGGGATTAAAACTAGGTTATAATGTCAAGAAGTTTGTTTAAGTAGAATTTTAGCATCACATGCCATTTTGGAGATAATAAGACTTAAACACGTGTACCTGGAATAGTTTCTGTTCCTAAAAACTCAGTCATTTTTTTCTATTTTGTGTCTCAATTTGTGATCGATACAGGACACGATAAACTAAAATATTTAAACAGGTTTCATGGGGGTCATATAGTCTTCACATAGGATTCAACGGTTAGTTGTTTGGTTAACTGTGTAGGGAGAAACGGAGATGGAAAAAGGGTACCTTGTGTGCTCTGCTGCTCGTGATTCGGGGCGGGTCTGCTTTGTGGCGGCGCACGACGGCGATTAACGACGTCGGGCGGCGATGGAGGTATTCATCTGGGCACAGGAGAAGGGTGGCTGATGGTGGTCTATGGTAATGGTATATATGGAGTGAAGGGGGGGTTCGATAGTTGAATGGAGGGGTCGGGGGGGGGGGGGGGGGGTTCAGAAGTTGAACGGTGGGGTCGGGGGTTCGGGTCTGGGTTTTCAGGTTGGGTTTAATATTTATTTCTTATTTTTTTATATTACCACACAACCATTTATAAATAGGTTTATACCTCAAATAATTTTCATAAAAATCTGTAATACTTTAATAATAGTTGTACACCGAAAAATATATTTTTTGTGTAAAATTTGTAATTAATAAATATACATAAATATCTATCCATGAATATTATATTATCCTAATTAGCTTAAAAATAATGAAAATTCTCCCTTAATCTCAATAATTAATAATACAAATAATAAAAATAATAATATTTAAAATTTAAAATTTAAGGGGTTTGCAACCTGCACTAGTACACTAACCCCAACCCCTTACAAACACTAACCTTATTGTTTCAATTTCCTAAAACAACACCCTTAACTGAATACTCAAGGTACTCTTGCCCAGTCCAATACCTCACTCTCCAAGTTAATGATTCACTGATATCATTCTTAGTCATCACTGATACTCAAGTTCCCTTGATACAAGTGTATCAATACACTCTCACACATCTCCTATTGACTGCTTGCTCATGCTGATCCTGCAATTGCTGTTTCTGTTGCTCCTACCTGCTGCTGCTCCTGCTGCATACTGCTTGTAATGCCCCGTTCCCCCTATTCGGGGAGCGCGGCCAAGAAATACTTATGACCGTCCGAACGGGACAGATTGAATAAAGATCCTTTCCTCGTTATGGATTGGTTTTTTCGAAATCAGGTCCCATATTCAACGGATCGTGCCTCAAGGAAGGACTCAGCGGCAGAGTCGAGAGGGGCCTTTCCGTTGCGCTGGTTTCCTTGCCCGTTTTCGTGCCACTTGGTTGCTTTCTTGTTGGTTTTATGACTTGCATTTTCTTGAACGGTTTCGATGGATTCATTATTTTCGTTCTTAGGATCTCGCAATTTCATATCGAACCTCGGAGACCAAAGCATGAGATACTGATCATCTGTTGGTGCGTGCAGGTGATCGGGTAGACGACGCACGAGCGGAGTCTTAAAGTTCGTCCTTTCTCTCCTAGTTCTCCAACTTGTGAGTGGCTTATTCTCTATTAGCACCCTTCTACCAAGTCTTCACTCTAATAATAATTGACTCATGATGCATCCCGCTCCAACGATATCATAATAAGAATAAAATTGAGTCAAGAGAAAGATGAGTTAGACTTGAAAACACTTGAAATGCTTGTTACATAGAATGCTCAAACGATCTCATTGATGCGTGCTTGTCCGCTATGCATTTATATATTCATGCTTCAGTTGTAGCTAGAACTTATTCTATATAACTGTGCGAATGTATTATGCAAACTATATTGAGATGCAATCACTGAACAAGTAGACTATGCCAAATGCACTATGCTAAAGTAGATGTATACATTCTTATGGTTTGAATGCTTTATCTATTGACTTAGTATAATGCTTAATTCGGTCGGACAACTTGTGCACAAGGTTTAGTTCCTGCGAACGACGCCTGGGGCACTGGGGCCAATTCCTTCCGGAAGGAACTCGGATAGCTGCGCTAGCAAGACTAGCACGGGTAAGGCGGGGGAGGCCTTGGAGCGGGGCTAGCTACCCGAGCTGCAAGGGTCACCGCTTACTGTATCTATTGTCCACGGTGGCAACGATATGCCATGACCCAATGTACATATATTCTGCATTGCTTGCTTAACTAATGGTGTCTTCATGGCAGGGAAGAAAAATGGTAAGTTTTATGCAGGCAGTTCAGACGGGAAGGTAAAAGTTACTTAACGGTAGCAAGTTTGTTCTGTAAACCGCATATTCAATGCTTGCATGTAAATTGAACTAAGGCAAGATAGAAAGACCACAATAATATTGCATGTTTTATATGAACAAACTTGGATTTGGTTAGTTGGGTTAGCTCGCCCTCACCAGTACTTTTTATAGTACTGACCCTCGTTGCAGCAGGTTCCCCGAGCCCGAGAGACGCGGCGAGGAGCTGAAGCTTCTTCCTTCTCCAACCAGTCCAGTACCCGACGCATTTTGTCCGTGACTTTTTGAAGCTTGTACAAAGCACTTGGAGCAGGCGCAACCCTTATATGCGGCTCCGTGGCAAGGCGATAGCTTCGCCAGCAGGTGGCTATGTTGTATTGTTTTAAAGTTTAGTAAAGGATGTGATGTATGGGAACGGCTATCTCATTTTGTATCCAAGTTGTAAGCCCCAGTGGCATCCTTCTCATTTTGGGTCAAGAGTCTGTAAACAGATGTTCATTATAAATAAAAAGGAAACTTTTCTATGCCTCAATGTGTGTTATCTTATTTGCGTACTCTGTTGCTTATGATCTAAAGATTATCACTATGCCTAGGCCTTGTGCACGCGCGCCCTACGAGTGTACGGCATCACGCCCGGGGGACGATTATCGATTGGGCAAAATCGGGGCGTGATACTGCTAATACTATCGAGATTGCTGCTATGGCTGCTGCTGTACTACTGCAATGCTAATAAGATTGCTGCTATTGTTATTGCTGCACTGCCTATATGCTAAGAAGATTGCTGCTGCTGCACTACTGCATATATGCTAATGAGATTGATGCTATTGTTGCTGTTGTACTGCCTATATGCTAAAGAGATTGCTGCTATTATTGCTGATATTGCACTATTGCCTATATGCAGTGCTCGAATGTGCCCTGCTACTACTACTACTACTACTACTACCACCTAGCTGCAAACTGCTATCATTGCTCAACCCTTCCCCTCACTACTCGACACCCACATCTACACACAGAGAACTATGTTTTTCTCAAGTTTACCACTACTGATACACTGATGCACAATAGGATACACAATAAAACAAACTACTGTTTATTGCCAATGCACATTGAACACATACATACAGTAATTCACTAACTGTGCACTCTGCACAGTCAACCAATCCTACCCCAATCACTCCAAATAGACATATATATATATATATATATATATATATATATATATATATATATATATATATATATATATATATATAAACACTTAATAACATCTACCATATATCTATAGGATGTATTATAGACATTTAGACAAACACCTAGAGAGTGCATTATGAAATACTCATGATACGCCTCAAACCAAAGTGCTAAAATCCTAATCCCACTACCATGATCATTCCCACCAATCAATTACACCTAATACTAGTTAAACAACTTGCTACAAAGAGAAATGAGAAGTAATTGCACAAAATACCCAAAATAGAGCCCCGTGTCGCACCGTATCACACAATACCTTGATATGGCCTATACGTATCCATTTGTGGACACGTACATAGTCACATAACCCCGATATAAGTCTAATTAGATCTAATTGGTCCCATGACACACAATTGATGTGTCAAATTCATAATTCCCCCAAAATACCCACAAATTACTACATATAATTCATAATACATAGCCAAATAGCCTAGAACCTGTTTCTATAGGTAGTCCTATGCCATGGGGTCATTCCTAATGGTCAAATGCATGATTAAGAAGCTATAATAAGAGAAAAATTCAGAAATTACCAATTGGAAGATGGATTCCCAATGAAAATACAATTGGACACGATCCAGACACGATCTCTAGCTCCAAAGCTCATCTTCCTTATGCTCCTTGCTTCTTCAAGATCCAAGGCTCCAAGAGTGATAAATTTGAGAAAGAAATGGTAGTGAATTGTGTAGAAAATTAATGGAGAAAAAATAAAAAATTGGAGATCTAGAATTTGGAAGCAAAATACAATGCAAATAAGGAGAGAGAGAGAGAGGAGAACCCCCTCTAATAGTGGCCGGCCTCTTCTCCCCTTCCCTAAGCAAAATTAAATGTCCAAGCTACCCCTATATGATAAATTATGAGGATTAAATAAGGGTTGGTATTTTTGGAAGTCTCTAACTAATTATAATTAAACTAATTCTTCTTAATTTAATTAGTGGAAATGACTAATTGGCTTGGGTCCAAGTTGGGTTCACTATTTATCATGAAAAGTCTAATTGGTTCAAATGTGTTAAGTTTAAATATTGGCTAATCTCTCTAACTAACTAATTAATACAAGTCTCTAATGAAATAACTAATACTAGTCACAAATAATTATAGCTCAACATAATTAAATAATTAATACAATCATCACATTTATATTTAATATTATATTCCTAAAAATAAATATTCATACCAAATTATCAAACTACCCTTTGCTAAAAAAGTGAGGATGACAGTCCGACAATAACTCGAGCCACCTCCTATGATGCATGTTGAGTTCCTTCTGTGTGAACACATACCTCAAGCTTTTGTGATCTGTAAAGATCTCCACTCGATCACCATATAGGTAATTGTGGTGCCCCGTTCTCCCTATTCGGGGAGCGCGGCTAAAAGATACAAGACGGTATCGTTCGATCGGGATAGATTGAAACAAGAACTCATCCTCGTTATGGATTTGTTTTTTCGGAATTGATTCCCATATTCAGTGGACCGTGCCCCCAGGATCGACTTAGCGACAGAGTCAGGAGGGACCTCTCCGCTGCATCTTTTGTTGCCTAGTTTTCGCTGTCGCTTGTTGCTTTCGTGCTTTGAGTTAGTTTCAAATTTTGCTTGCATTTTCTTGAACGATTTTGATGGATTTCATTGTTTTCGTTCATTGAATTATACTTTAATTTCTGATATTGGAAAGAGTGGAAGATGTATTGATTAGCTGTTCATGGCAATGCAGGTGAACCAGCAGTAGGCAACGCTCGAACGGACTCCTAAAGTACCTCTTTCCTTCTTCCTTCTAACCAACTATGTGAGTGGCTTATATTTGATTCAGTTGGCCCTTCTTCCAGTCTTCACATCTAAAATCTTGTATTCTTGCTTGCCCCGATCAGACGATACCAAGTAATAACTAAAAGATATCAAGATAAAAAGGAATAGACTTGGATTTTTTGCTTGTCAATCAAGCTTGTGAACGATTACCTATGCATGCTAGTTCGTTTAGAATATTCATCATATGCTTCAATTTTAGTTAGAATGTATACTTCTTCTATAAATTGTGCTATGCATATAGAACACACTCTGCTATGCAATATATTGATCAGAAAGACTATGCAAAATCGTTTATGTTATGGAACTAGTACCGTGCTCGAAATTTGCCTTAAACTGCATGAATTGATGGAAAAACATAATGAACGCCGTTGATCATGGATAACTTGTGCACAAGGTTTTGTGGTTTCACGGTCGGTCGCCGGGGCGCTGGGACCGATCCGATCCAGACGGAACATATGGAATAGTCAATCTGTTAGAGGAAGAAAATGGCATGTGGCGGGGCTCGCCACCTGCGTCGTATATCATTTTCTATCCCATGAATATAACTCGTCCCTTCGTGGCATTATGCCAGTGATCCTTCCGTATATTTAAACCTGTTGCAAATTAACTTGTGTCTTCATGGCAGGGAAGGACATGGTAAGTATTGTGCAGGTGGTTCAGACGGGCAGGTAAATGTCACCGAACTGTGGCAAGTATTTCATTGAATTATATATATATTGCTTGCTGTAAAATAAACTAAGGCAAGATAGAAAGACCAAAAATAATATGCATGCTTTATATAAACAACGTGTTGATTGGTATAGTTGGGTTAGCTTGCCTTCACCAGTACGTTTTGATGTACTGACCGTCATTGAAACAGGTTCCCCGCACTAAGGAGAGCCGAGCGAGGAGCAGAAGTCATCCCCCAATCCAGTCCAGCTTTTGGCACGCCTTGATTTGTGCCAACTTTTGAAGTATTCTGAAGCAAGGGGCTAGCTACTCAAAATTCAAATGCAGCTCCGTGGAAAGGCCATCATTCCACCATGAGGTCTTTACATTAAAGTTTAGTAAAGGATTTAATATACATGACGGCTATCTTATTTTGTGTCAACACTTTTGTAAGCCCAGGTAGCAACCTTATGACTCAGTTCAAGAGTTTGTAATAGATGTTCATATTATCAATAAAAGAGAACTTTTCCATGTTTCAAATCTGTGTTTCAATTTATCTGCGTACTCTAAATATGTGATCGCTATGTAAAATGTCTTAGCCTTGTGCGGTGCGCAACCTAGGCCCGCACGACGGTCACGCCCGGGGGACGACTATCGATTCCACGGAATCGGGACGTGACATGTTGGTATCAGAGCTCAGCTTCAAGTTCTTTTGACTCTCGGACTGGAAAAGTTTCTTTAACGATCAAATCCCTGTGCGAACTCTTGAACTCGTTAGGCCAAATAAGATACGTTCATACAATGAGTCCATAATACATTATGATCCTGATGTAATTTATCTTCTTTTGAAGGAATGGCTCAAGCGTAATCCTCAATGCAAGCACCGGGCGAGACATAATCCCATAAGAGCAGTTCTGGCACTTCAGGAAGCTCTCGGAGCCAGCGAGCCATGTCTCGAGCTGATCCGCTTCAGCAAATGATGCGGATGTTAGAAGCTAACCAACAAAGGGATAAATCTCGTTATGAACGGGCTGAGAAGCGAGCGGATGAGAGACTACTCAAGTTTCAAGATAATATAGAGGCACGATTCTCAGTCCAGCAAAAGCAGGTAGATACTCTGCAGCAGATTGTGCAGACTTTGGTCTCCAACCAGTACGCGATGACAGCAGCGACTTTGGTGGAGCAACCCGTGCTTAAAGTCGAGATGCCTCAAACTCCAAGGACAAGGGAAGTGATTGCCTTCGACTTTGGCGACTTCAAGAAAGTCTGCAATACGGCATTCAAAGGGACTGAGGATCCGATTGTGGCTCTAGATTGGTTGGCCGAACTTGAGGATCATTTCTCACTGTTGGAAGTACCTGAAGAGAAACGCATCGCATGTGCTCAACTGCAGCTTCGTCTCAATGCGCACGATTGGTGGGACGTGCATCGATAATCTCTTCCAGTTGATGATGGAGGGGAGGCGATAGCATGGGCCACTTTCTGTGGCACGTTTGAGGAGGAGTTCATACCCCCACCTATACGTCGACAGAAAAAAAATGAGTTTGTGCAACTACGGCAGGGCAGCATGACGGTTAAACAGTATTATGCCGAGTTCAACAGGCTTGCCAAGTTTGCATGCTCCTATCTACCCGATGCAGTGAGTCATGCCAGACGATTCGAGGGTGGTCTATGTCCTGCCATCCACGCGCACGTAGTCGTTCCATAATACCAGACAATACGGGAAGTTTTGAATCACGCCCTCTCCCTCGAACCGTAGTATCCTTCCGTTCCTGCCGGCGTTGTGCATACCTCCAATCACAAACGCCAAAGCAACAAAATAGAAAATACCGCTGCAAAGCGCCCAAACAACGACGGTTCGAAAGAGGGAAATCCAGGGCAACTATATTTCTATTGCAAGAAGCCGGGGCACACCGCAAATGACTGCTACCTCAGAAAGGGTCTATGCTTCAACTGTGGCGGACAGGGCCATATTCTCGGGATTGTCTGCTTCCTTCTAAGATTCTACCTCAACATCCAAATTAGACTGCTGCAACCCAGGCCAATCGAGCTGCGCCTCAATAAAAGCGTCGCCAAGCTCAAGGTCGGGTCTATATAATGACACGAGAAGAAGCTCTGGCTTCAGATACCGTCGTGTCAGGTACTTTGCTTTTTAATAACATACCTGCTCATGTGCTATTTGATTCTGGTGCAACGCATAGTTTTATATCCACAAATTTTGCCATAGAAAACAATATAGAAATGACTCCGTTGTATCTCGACCTTAGTGTTAGCACACCACCAGGCACAGAAATACCTGTATGTTCAGTATGTCAAGGCGGTTACGTCTGTATTGGAGGAAGGAAGCTATCGCTAGATGTTTTAGTTCTAGATGTTCGGGACTATGACATTATTTTGGGAATGGATTGGCTCGATACCTACTCGACAACTATTAAATGTGCAGAAAAGCGAGTCATCTTCTGCTTGCCTGGAGAAGCCAAATTCTGCTACACTAGTAGTCCAACAACTGATGTGACCAGGGCCTGCATGGTGATTTCTGCAATATCTGCTCGGCGAATGCTACACTCAGGCTGCGAGGGATTCCTAGCGTCAGTTCGGGATACACATCAGGACTACGCAAATATCGAGTCTTCTTCCATTGAGGCGGAGTTCCCTAATGTGTTTTCGAGCAAACTACCCGGCATGCCACCAGACCGAGAGATAGAGTTCACCAAAGCCACCTTCCCGAATACACTGCCGATCTCTAAGCCTCCATACAGAATGGCCCCTGCTGAATTAAAAGAGTTAAAGTACCAACTATAAGAGTTACTAAATTGTGGGTTCATCCATCCGAGCGTATCTCCTTGGGGCGCGCCTGTGCTCTTCGTGAAGAAGAAAGATGGGAGGATACGCCTCTGTATCGATTACCGGGAGCTGAACAAGGTCACCATCAGAAACAAGTATCCTCTACCATGGATAGATGACCTGTTTGATCAACTGTAAGGGGGCAACGGTGTTTTTAAAAATTGATCTTCGCTCGGGCTACCACCAGCTGAAGATTAAGCCAGAAGATATGCCAAAGACTGCCTTCCAAACCCGTTACGGGCACTACAATTTTTTTGTTATGCCGTTTGGACTGATGAATGCACCTGCTGCATTTATGGACTTGATGAATCGAGTGTTCCGGCCATTCATCGATAAATTCATGGTGGTGTTTATTGATGACATCTTAGTGTACTCGAAGAATAGAGATGAACACGTAAAACACCTGCAGATGGTGCTTCAGACCCTTCGAGACAATAAGTTATATGCCAAGCGAAGTAAGTGCGAGTTCTGGTTAGACAACATATCTTTTTTAGGACACATTATTTTGCGCAAGGTATTTCAGTAGACCCAAGGAAGGTAGAAGCCATTATGTAGTAGAAACGGCTTGAATCAACTAGCGATATTAGGAGTTTCCTTGGACTGGCGGGCTACTACCGGAGATTTATTCAAGACTTTGCAAAGATTGCAACGCCCTTGACTCAACTCACTTGGAAGGGGGCAAAGTTCACTTGGACGGACAACTATGAAGCTTCATTTACGGAGTTAAAGCAGCGCCTCGTCTCTGCTCCAATCCTCACTTTTTTGCACGGACCGGATGACTTCAAAATATATAGAGACGCATCAGGAAAAGGTCTGGGATGTGTCCTTATGCAAAGGGATAAGTTAATAGCCTTCGCGTCGAGGCAGTTAAAGCCTCATGAGAAGAACTACCCAACGCATGATTTAGAACTGGCTGTGGTGGTGTTCACGCTGAAGCTATGGCGCCACTATCTTTACGGTGTATCGTACGAGATTTATACAGACCTTAAAAGTTTGAAATATCTATATACACAAAAGGATTTAAATCTTCGTCAATGGCACTGGCTTAAACTTCTTAGCGACTTTGATTTAATGATCAGATACACGCCTGGCAAAAGAAATGTCATAGCTGATGCACTGAATCGAGTGTTCGTTGGGAGTTTGGCTATTGATGATAAACTACGTCGAGATCTTGAGTCCTTGGGCATTACACTACTAATCAGATACAAAAATGGGGTGCAAGTGGCACAACTGCGCCTTGAGCCCGACTTGTTACAAAAACTCAAGACCGCTCAGAAGGATGACTTGTTCCTGTAAAAGATCCAAGGTCTTATTTCAGCAAGAAAGGCAACCGACTTTGCGGTAGGCACGGACGGGATAATCCGAGTGAAGGGAAGACTATGCATTCCAGATGATACGGCCCTCAAAAAAGAGATACTCACTGAAGCCCATTATACTAGTTATACTTCTCATCCGGGTAGCACAAAGATGTATCGAGATCTCCGTACGACGTTTTGGTGGCACGGCTTGAAACGAGATGTGGTACTATTCGTGTCGCATTGCTTGGCTTGTTAGAGGGTAAAGACAGAGCACTATAAGCCAGGCGGAGAGATACAGAACCTCGCTATTCCAGAGTGGAAATGGAAACATATAATAATGGATTTCATTGTTGGCTTGCCAAAGATGCAATGCGGGAATGATGTCGTCTGGGTCATTATTGATTGCCTCACCAAGTCAGCTCATTTTCTGCCTATCAAGTCTACTTGGAGTGCCGACCGCTTGGCTCAGATCTACCTCAACAAAATCGTTCAGCTCCATGGCATGCCAGTATCCATAGTCTCCGATAGAGATGGTCAATTCATATCATGTTTCTGGGAAAGCCTGCAGTCAGCAATGGGGACGAAGTTGAAGTTCAGCTCCGTCTACCATCCACAGACCGACGGCCAAACAGAATGTGTCAACCAGATCCTCGAAGACATGCTACGACTCTGTGCTTTGGACTTGAAGACGAGTTAGGACCTGCATCTACCATTAGCTGAATTTGTATACAACAACAGTTTCTAATCCAACATTCAGATGGTGCCGTATGAGGCGTTATATGGGCGGAAGTGCAGATCCCCGATCTGTTGGGACAAAGTTGGAGAATGGCAGATCCTTGGCCTTGAGCTTGTAGAGCAAACCGTCCAAAAGATTTGCTTGATTCGGGAACGACTAAAGGTAGCTCAAAGTCGCCAAAAGAGCTACGCTGATACGCATCGACGGCCACTTGAGTTTCTAGAAGGAGACCGTGTATTTTATCAGGTTTTTCCCATGCGTGGAGTCACCAGATTTGGAGAAAAGAGAAAGCTAAGTCCAAGATTTATCGATCCGTTCGAGATACTAAAGCGAGTTGCCTCAGTTGCATATCAGATTGCCCTACCGCCGTCACTATCCGAAGTGCACGATATTTTCCATGTTTCTCAACTTAGGAAGTATGTGTATGACCCGAGTCACATGGTAGATCTTGATCAACTGGACCTCAGGGCAGACTTGACGTATGTCGAACAACCTGTGCAAATTTTGGATCGAAAGGAAAAGTTGCTTCAAAGTCGTTCGGTTTCTCTCGTGCGCGTGCTTTGGCGAAATCACTCGGTTGAAGAATCCACTTGGGAGCTTGAACCTGAGATGAAGGAAATATTCCCCTCATTATTTCCTAGTGGTAGGTGCTATTCCTAAGTTTTGGGACAAAACTTCCAATTAATTGGGTAGGATGTGGTACCCCGTTCCCCCTATTCGGGGAGCACGGCTAAGAAATACAAGACGATATCGTTCGATCGGGATATATTGAAACAAGAACTCATCCTCGTTATGGATTTATTTCTTCGGAATCGATTCCCATATTCAGTGGACCGTGCCCCCAGGATCGACTTAGCGGCAGAGTCAGGCGGGACCTCTCCACTGCATCTTTTGTTGCCTAGTTTTCGCTGTTGCTTGTTGCTTTCGTGCATTGAGTTGGTTAGGGATTTTTCTTGCATTTTCTTGAACGATTTTGATAGATTTCATTATTTTTGTTCATTGAATTGTACTTTAATTTCCGATATTAGAAAGAGTGGAAGAGGTATTGATCAGCTGTTCGTGGTAATGCAGGTGAACCAGCAGTAGGCAACGCTCGAACAGACTCCTAAAGCACCTTTTTCCTTCTCCCTTCTAACCAACTAAGTGAGTGGCTTATATTCGATTCAGTTGGCCCTTCTTCCAGTCTTCACATCTAAAATCTTGTATTCTTGCTTGCCCCGATCAGACGATACCAAGTAATAACTAAAATATATCAAGATAAAAAGGAATAGACTTGGATTTTTTGCTTGTCAATCAAGCTTGTGAACGATTACCTATGCATGCTAGTTCATTTAGAATATTCATCATATGCTTCAATTTTAGTTAGAATGTATACTTCTTCTATAAATTGTGCTATGCATATAGAACACACTCTGCTATGCGATATATTGATTAGAAAGACTATGCAAAACCGTTTATGTTATGGAACTAGTATCGTGCTTAAAATTTGCCTTAAACTGCATGAATTGATAGAAAAACATAACGAACGCCATTGATCATGGACAACTTATGCACAAGGTTTTGCGGTTTCGCGGGCGGTCGCCGGGGCGCTAGGACCGATCCGATCCGGACGGAACATATAAAATAGTCAGTCTGTTAGAGGAAGGAAATGGCATGTGGCGTGGCTCGCCACCTATGTCACATATCATTTTCTATCCCGTGACTATAACTCGTCCCTTCGTGGCATTATGCCAGTGATCCTTCCATATATTTAAACCTGTTGCAAACTAACCAGTGTCTTCGTGGTAGGGAAGGACATGGTAAGTATTGTACAGGTGATTCAGACGGGCAGGTAAATATCACCGAATGGTGATTAGTATTTCATTGAATTCTATATATATTTCTTGCTGTAAAATGAACTAAGGTAAGATAGAAAGTCCACAAATAATATGCTTGCTTTATATAAACAACGTGTTGATTGGTATAGTTGGGTTAGCTTGCCTTCACAGTACGTTTTGATGTACTAACCCTTATTGAAACAGGTTCCCCGCACTAAGGAGAGCCGAGCGAGGAGCAGAAGTCATCCCCCAATCCAGTCCAGCTGTAGGCACGCCTTGATTCGTGCTAACTTTTAAAGTATTCTGAAGCAAGGGCTAGCTACTCAAAACTCAAATGCAGCTCCATGGAAAGGCCATCATTCCACCAAGAGGTCTTTATATTTTGAAGTTTAGTAAAGGATGTAATATACATGACGTCTATCTCATTTTGTATCAACACTTTTGTAAGCCCGGGTGGCAACCTTATGACTCAGTTTAAGAGTTTGTAATAGATGTTCATATTATCAATAAAAAAAACTTTTCCATGTTTCAAATCTGTGTTTTAATTTATCTTCGTACTCTGAATATGTGCTCGCTATGTAAAATGTCTTAGCCTTGTGCGGTACGCAACCTAGGCCCGCACGGCGGTCACGCCCAGGGGACGACTATCGATTCTACGGAATTGGGGCATGACAGTAATGCCTCCAGAGCTTAAGTGCAAACACTACTGCTGCCAACTCAAGATCATGCGTCAGATAACTTTTCTCATGGTCTCAAAGCTGCCAAGATGCATAAGCTATCACTCTGCCATGCTGCATAAGGACACAGCCTAATCCCACTCCTGAAGCATCATAATATACTAAGAACCCACCAGGTCCCACTGGAAGTGTCAGAATATGAGCCAAAATTAAACTCCGCTTGAGCTTCTCGAATAAAATCTAACAAGCATCTGACCACTCAAAGCACACATCCTTACACGTCAGCCGTATCAAGGGTGCGGAGATCCTCGCAAAGTCTGCCATAAACTGCCTGTAGTAACCTGCTAGACCTAGGAAACTGCGTACATCTGAAGCTGTACAGGGTACTGGCCAACTTTCAATAGGCTCTACCTTCTTGGGATCCACCTTGACTCCTCCACCAGAAATGATATTCCAAGAATGAGATACGATCAAGGCATAACTCACACTTGCTGAACTTTACGTATAGCTGTCACGCCCCGATCTCCCACAAGAATCGACCGTCCCCGCTAGGCGTGAATCACCGCGCTAGCACTCCCGCAGGATGATCGTTCCCATCTGGACGTAATGCCGCACGAGCATAAGCTGTGCCTGTGCAAGGCCATGATCCGAACATGCGAAGGAATATCTAAGCCACAGAGTCGCACATATAGTCCAGTAGAATAAGAATGTACAGGCGATTGGTTACAAGTTTACAGAGTCGTCAATAACGGAAGCATTGAATAACACAAGAATAGAAGTAAAACAAGCACTTTATTGATATTGAACCATTATTATAAGCGTCGCTAGGCTAAGAATACAAGTCGCTCAAGCCCTCTCTCGAAATAATAAAAGCATGCCAAATATCTATAATTGTGGAATGATACATAGGCGATGTTCTAACATTATGTCTTGTATATGCGCTTCAGTTCCGAACGTAACGCTCCAAGGCTCCAGAGCGAACTCCATGCCTTAGCTCGCACGAAGGGGTTTTTGCACCGAACGAGGTTCTTCCTCTTTCTGCAAGCATTCTAGTGGGTTATCAGTACATGAATGAACTTGTAGGGAAAGTTTCTCGACCGCACGACAAATCCAAAAATATTATATAGGTTCCTTGCACCATTTATTAAGTTGTCTTTCTAGTCTTGCCTTAGGATCAGTTTTATGGCATAATGAATAGCCTAACTCGTGTGGCGGTGCGCCATGCGATATATGAGTAACACGACGATACTTACCAACTTATCATTTGTCCTTCCTTGTTTAAGAAAAATAAAGTTAAACCAAGCACAGGTATATATAATAAAATCCAGGGGCAATTGCATAAGCAAACACAATTGTCACGAGTGGAGTTCTGATTCAGTTGCACGAGTTACACGGATACTTAGATGTATTGCATAAGATGTTCAAGTGTTCAAATATGTACAAGTATGAACAGATGTCTAATACTTATATCCGTTCAGGTATTATAAATTACTCAATATGATGCAATAACTCGCACATGGATTGCCACTAAGCGAGGATAACTTATCTTTATGAACATGAGTCGCTGGTATAGCCATAAAGGATGGGTTATTGTTAAGAGCGAGAATGGTATGAGACTCAAAGAATGAGGTGTCATATCTATCCTGCCCGAAACAGGTGACTACTTAGTCTAAGAGCGAGAATGGCGTGAAGGAAAGGTTCACAAGGCGCTATAAGCCATCCTGCCCGAAACAGACAGATTAACAGATGTTCCGTCCGGATTGGATCAGCCCCAGTGCCCCGAAGACCATTCGCAGGAACAGATTGAATATACCTTATGCACTAGTTGTCCGCGACATATAAGTCTTGGGTCTCAGATTCACGTGATTCATGACATTACATGTTAATTCTTGATTCTTGTTCAGAACGAGTATGCTCCACGAGCTTTGATTCTTACTTTACTTGACATGATTCTCGTTCAGAGTTAAACTTGATATAGTACAATCCCCTAGTTCGGAGATGCCTTGGCGACCCAACGGTCCCAAATACTTTCAGGTTCATACTTGCACGAAACGACTATTAGATAGTCTTATAGGGAGAACTAGATGAATGCAAGACATGGATAGTTTTACTTGATTGTGGCATAAATTATGTGACAAGCATTATAATGAGGCAAACGAGTAGAAGTTATAATATAAGTAGGCAAGAATGCATTTGTTGGAAACATAAGCATAAGAAAACATACTGTATAGTCTACCTTAGAACATAAGCCTTTATGTTAGCCCGGGTCAAAGGGGTAGTGCGAGGAGAAAAACCGTACATGGATATATCAGATGACATAATCTATGGGATGAGCAATGTAAACATGTGAAGCAATGTACCATGAAGAGTATATAATGATCTACTTGAGGCATAGCGGGGTCTACTTGCACGAAGCTAAGGTAGCATGCGAGGGTCCAACTATAAGACAAGTTTTATTTCCATGTTCTAACACAAGCAATACAAGATGAGATTATTCCCTTAGCTATGTGCGTTGTATTCTTTATTAGCATGCAAGAGGTTATCGCCTAGTGATCTAGCATGTATCATCCAAGTTTTTATGTATGCAGGCTAAGCAAAGACAAGTTCATCGTAGCCACCCATCTTAGCAATGATTCACCTCTGTCGAGCGATACTCCAAGCGAGCCTTTGAAAGTCTAAGTCTAAACTCCTGAAGGGCCAAGTCCAAAATCCTTTGCCTCAAACAAGTCTTCCTGCTTAAGCAAAATGGGTCAAGTTGTTGCACTTGCACCATTTGAATTGGCTGTCCGCTTGAGCGGAACTGGTCGTTACATTATACACCACTAAAAAAAATCTCGTCCTTGAGACTTCCTGAGCATAAACCGTTCTATCGCACACTATCGAATCTATCTCGAGCATATCAATCCGTGTCACGTGTGTGCTGGGTCTGTCTTATTGAATGACTCTATCAATCCAAGCTCTGACTCGGTCTCTACTGTGCCTTAGCGCGTAACATATATCACTTAACGTGGGGTACGTTATGATCCATCTTGAATGATGATCACTGGTTGACCCAATCTTGTGCCTTATTTGGATTAATCTCTCTGGTTTTTAAAGTGGTGATCAGATGTTAAAGAGGACTGTTTTACTGCCTCTTGCTTGTGGTTTGTCTATGCCAAGATCATATATTTTTCTCGTTGATAAATCTGTCTAAGATTGGAAAATGAAAAAAAATTATTCAATTATATATATATATATATATATATATATATATATATATATATATATATATATATATATATCATTAACTGTCCAAAATGGAAGACATGGTTTAATCCTTATACCAACAACAACAACATTTTAGTCTTAGTGACTCAATAACTACTATTTTATATACATCAACTTAGAATCACCATAAGTAGTGACAAAGATGGAGACAGATTGGGACAAATTTTTGTATCATATACAAATTTTATCCTAAATAGCGAATAATTTTTTTTAGTATTTGTTGCCGTATCGTCGTCAGTCCATCGTTGATAAAGAAATTCAATTTTTCATTTATGGTTTTATCCCATTGCGAAGACTTGTAAGACAAAAACCTTTCTAAGATTAACATTAGAACATATTTATAAGCTCCTCAGACCAGGGTGGATGCTGGGTATCATAATCCATCTCAAGCTAACATTTGACGACAATGAGAGGGAAGGGTATAAGAAAAATAAAACAAACTAGAAATAGGATATAAAAGATAACATAGGACAGATGTATAAAATTTATAATATACAAAGTCAATATTAAATTTATGATTTTATTCTATTTGCAAGAAGCCAAGAAGACTTGTAAGTCAAAATTATCTAAGATGAACAATAACATCTTGATTAATTGTTTACTTCTGAACACTTCTGGCATGTGTGTTCACTCCAAAGCTATCCTATTTTGAATATTATTATATAGAAAGTCAATATAATATGAGATGGTTTTATTTTGTTGCAAAAAAAGCTTACAAGTCAAAACCTTTTATTTACCATCATTATAGCATCGTCATTTGTTTACTTAATTTCATACTCCACGTGTACACTATCCAAAATCTAATCAACTTAGCCCCATGTAAAACGCTTAAGCTTAGCATTCATTCCTGGGCTCGCAAACCTAGCCATAAATCCTTCTTCAAATATAGAAAAATTAAATAAGCTATAATTAGGGAATGTGTGGAACTTTGCCAAGAATTCCATTTTTCATTGTTAACCACCTAAAGTAGCCAAATGGTGCATGCCATCACTTGTATTTGATTCTATAAAAATTACACAAAAGCCAAGGGCAAGGAAAAGTCTGAATTTCATGCAACATAAGCTTGATACACCATTCTTGGGGTCAAAAGACAGACTTATTTATCTAGTTTACAATAATAAGTTGACACTTTTTTCTCTTACTTACTAGGCTCAACCAACAACAGAAGAGATTAACAAACAATGGTAGTGCCAAACCCATCAATAAGTTATATATATTTTTCCCGTTCTTTATTCCCTTTCAAGTTTCTTCTTGCAGTGATCAACAAATAATGGCAGTGCCCGGGCACCAATAAGTTAATTTATATTTCCCATTCTACTTTCCTCCTTCCATGTTCCTTCTTTCTCCTCCCCTCTTCCCACCACCACATCAAACAAAGAACATAGCAAAGAGAGTGGGAGGACTCAGAGGAACACCATTACTAGATGTTGTCATGTGCTGGCCCAGGGATAAATATTGGGATATCACAATTCACAACTGCAGACCTATCCTCCCACATGATCTTTAGCGCTTCACCAATGACAACTCATCTTTTCTTGATACGTATATCTTTCTTTATTTTCTTATTATTGTATATGTTCTCATTATCGTTACATATGACCTGATGACTTAAGACCGAGAAAGCATGAACACTCAAAAATCTGGGCCGTGTCATATCGGTATCGGACACGTACCAGATACACCACACACTCCAAAATACAGTAGTCACACCAAAGTAGGTGCCATGCCCGTGTCGTCGTGTCCTACCATGTTGTATTTATTCGTGTCCGTGCAATATATCATGAGACCAACGAGTGAAAAGACTCCATTTTCTCCTTTGTTTTCTACTAATGCAACAGACCAAAACCAGCTAGTGTCAAAGCACCAGTAGAGACTCATCAGCCTTTAGCAGGTTAGTCTAAAGGATTTGCATTTGCAGTTAGGTTTCAGGTAGATGAATCAAATTATTGTAATTAGGGTTTTAAGTTCTATGACTTTAAATAGAACAATGTGTAAGGTTTGGGATAAAATTTCTGTAGCATCCTTCTACATAGTGCACATTATGCTACATGTGCAGAAATAATTTGAGTTTGAATGACTACAATTGCTATCAAAGAAACAGAAATCCAGAGGAAAAGACACCTCACCTTCTCATAGTCCTCAAAATTCTGATAAGAATTGCTATTCGAATGACTATAATTGATATTCGAATGACTACAAGTGTTAGAGCATACATAAAATTTGAAACTGACAAGAATTTTATTAGTTTAAGAAACAAAAATAAGTATATTTTATGTTTGTTAGATCACATCTTCACCTTCTCATACTCCTCAAAGTAAATAAATAAATAAATAATAGTTTACAGGTTGGATTACTTCTTAGTTGCATATTCATATCTAGCTAATTATTTCACTAGCTACTATTTACTAGTGACAAAACATAGCTAAATGATAGTGAACTAGAGGCCAACTCACATGTTTGTGGCACTCCTATTTACCAGCTCCTATTTACCACTATCTCACCAATGTAATATACTTCAACCTCACAGCATTATCTTAAAAGATATTTCATTAGCTACTACTTACTAGCACTATCAAATGCAATGTTGAACCCATACATTACACAATTTCATTTCTCCCTGTTCATTAACAATGTATAATGTCTAAATTATAACAAGAAAATACTATCTATGAGTACAATAACATGAACATATAACAACTAAATTTTGTACTGTATTTTTAATGTGGAACGTAATATCTATTTTAATTATATGGATACATATATTTATATCTATTATCAATTATATTCTTTGTTTTCATCTATCTTACCATATGTCACTCATGACCCGAGCATGTGTACGTCGCTTGAGAGTGGCACCTTGTTAAGGAGAAAGATGCGCCTCCTACTGTTAAGGAGGAAGTGATATCTCCTACTATTAAGGAGGAAGTGAATGTTAAGGAGGAAGAGATACCTCCTACTGTTAAATTGGAAGAGGTTGTTAAGGAGGAAGTGGCAACTTCTACTATTAAGGAGGAAGTGGTGCCTCCTACTGTTGGGCAGGCACCAGCTCAGAGGGGGAGTTCCAGTCATCCAACACCTATAGCGAAGATTGATCACCTAGAAGCTGCTTATGCGAAGTATCCGAGGGACTGAGTTCTGCCCCAGCGTATTGGATTTCCTTAAGAGATTGAGAAATGGGATAAGACTTATGGTGTAACTGTGATACTTTTATTATGGTTATTATGTGACTGCGATACTTTTATATTATGCTTTTTGTATGACTATAATACTTTTATTTTGTGTTTATTGTGTGACTGTGATATTTCATATACTTTTGTACCCAAAAAATTCAACGGAGGGTTGCTCCGGGTCTGTCTATTTTTATGAACTACTATAAGTCTGTGTATTTATTCTATTCATATTAAATGTATGTTAATTTACCGGTGTTGAGTGTTCCACCGAAGGGGTCGACGAACCCAGGGAATTCAATGGAGGGTTGCTCCGAGTCTATTTATATAAATTGGGAATTCATAAACTGAAAGAAGATTAATTTGGAAACCATTGATAATTCTTTTTTTATTTTTTACTAAAAATTTAGCGACGTTTAGCATCGTTTAATGACTCTTAGTGATATTTATATACGTCGCTAAATACGTCGCTGAATACATCGCTCAATACGTCGCTGAATATATCGCTAAATATGTCATTGAATGTCGCTAAATTGCTAACATGACAGTATTTGCCAGGTCAATAAAATGTCGCTAAATATGTCGTAAAATATTGCTAAACAGAAAAAATTTAGCAATGTTTAGCGATATACTATACGTCACTAATTTAGCGACGTTGAGTCGCTAAAAAGAAAAATATTAGTGACGCAAATACGTCGCTAGAAAACGTCGCTTTAGCGACATTTTACGATATTTTTTCTGTCAACGACTAGCTTAAATGCGACTTCATTAAAATATCGCTAATTACGTTGCTAATTTATTTTAGCGACATTTTTAGGCCATTTAGCGACGTTTTCAAGCGTCGCTAATTTGAATTATTCTGGTAGTGTTCTAGCATTACTCAAGCAACTAAGTTTAAATCCTTAAACCAAAGTCTATCCACTTTCGTTACGTTCCATTCATCGAGTTTGTTTGAATAATCATCAGACATGTTCCTGTGAGTTCGATCATCCCTGTCGAACATAAAATCACCATGCCAGCGCTCCCGCAGGATAATCGTTCTCGGCCGGGACTGATTATCAAGGGTTATCTTTCGAACTTATATTCAAGATCGTTCTTCCAAACTCTAGATCGAATCCGTTATCGCTTACCTCTTTCATCGAACCATAATATTCCTTTACTTGTATCAATCTGTGCTATCTTTCAATTATCGATACCATGCCAAGTCTATAAATTTGAAACCACAATATCCATTCTCGGGCTAATTCTATCGAGCGATATCCTACTCAAGTTTCAATCC
This sequence comes from Iris macrosiphon, assembly GCA_036927795.1. Classification (NCBI taxonomy): domain Eukaryota; kingdom Viridiplantae; phylum Streptophyta; class Magnoliopsida; order Asparagales; family Iridaceae; genus Iris; species Iris macrosiphon. Next base: position 41,069,555 of record JAYESA010000001.1, on the reverse strand, counting down.
GTTTGATTCAATTTGAAATTGCTCGTACGATCCATCAAGTTTCTACCAAGTTTCCTTTACCTTGAGTCCCTATTCGATATAAGCCTTACCACTTGTTCAATAAATTCTCAATTATTCAAACCAACTATCGCACGAGACCTATGAATTCGCTTGAACATTCCCAAAATAATTCATACATCACTCAGGAATTGAGTCATCCAATTAAATCCTCAATCGTGTTCGCATCATTCGCTAACATATTTACCAAGTCATTCCTTAAAATTCTTGTGTGATACCTAAGCGTCGCTTGATAAATCTTAGTCTCGTATATATCCTATTGATATTTATCCAAGTAAACCATATTTGATTTGTATCTGCCGATATGAAATACCGTATGAGCTATTTTCTAAAATCCAAGCACGATTCTCTATATCCGCCTTAGCGATAATCTGATAATATTTCTATTGGTTGCCATTCTAAGTCTGACTTATCCTTATCAGAACGATATCCCAATCTTGCTTGCAAATTAGCTCGCACCAAAGGATCTTGGCGCGTGATATTTAATATAACTTAGCCGAAAGGCTGTGTGCATATCTAACCGTCCGAACGATATTCTATTTTGTATACTAACCATCTGGGTAATCACGTATAGGTATTCGGTTTCGCACATAACTTGCAAATTCTATCACGAGTCTATTCCCATAAAGTCTAACATATGTCAAAACAAAGATCTTCGTATAACTATCTAGTTCAAGCAATCATACCATTCACATAATTTAAAAAAAAATTATTTAGACTCATTGTATGGAACATCCCAATGGGTCAATGAGAGAGCGTATGCACATAACCCACGAACGAGATTTTAAAATTGAGAAAATTAATATGAAGTCCAAAGACGTAAAGCCGATGCTCTGATACCAATATGTCACGCCCCGATCTTCCATAGGAATCGGCCATCCCCGCTAGGCGCGAATCACCGCTCCAGCGCTCCCATAGGACGATCATTCCCATATGGACGTGATACCGCACAAGAACAAGCTGTGCCCGTATAAGGCCATGATCTGAATAGGCAGAGGAATATCTAAGCCACAGAGTCGCATAAATAGTCTGAATACAGCGAAATAAGAATGAACAGGCGATTGGTAACAAGTTCACAGGGTCGTCAATAGCGGAAGCTTTGAATAACACAAGTATGGAAGTAAAACAAGCACTTTATTGATATTGAACAAGTATTACAAGCGACGCTAGGCCGAGATTACAAGTCCCTCAAGCCCTCTCTCGAAACAATAAAAGCGTAACAAATGGCTACAATTCTCCTGCACCCTACAAGCAATCTAATGGGTTATCAGTACATGAATGCACTGGTAGAAAGGCTTCTCGCCTGCTCGACAAATCCAAACACATTATATAGGTTTCGTGCACCATTTATTAAGTTATCTTTCTAGCCTTGCCTTAGGATCAGTTTGTCTTGCCTTAGGATCAATTTTATGGCATAATGAATAGTCTAACTCGTGTGGCGGTGCACCGTACGATATATAAGTAATACGGCGATACTTACCAACTTACCATTTGTCCTTTCCTGTGCAATTTAAACAAAGCACGGGTATATAAAATGAAATCCAGGGGCAATTTCATAAGCAAACACAAGTGTCACGAGCGGAGTTCTGATTTAGGTGCACGAGTTACACGGATACTCAAGTGTATTACAGAAGATGTTCAAGTATTCAAATATGTATAAATGTGCACAGATGTCTTATACTCATATCCGTTCAGGTGTTACAAATTACTCGATGTGATGCAATAACTCGTACGCGGATTATCGCTAAGCGAGGATGACTTATCTATATGAACAAGAGTCGTTGGCATAGCCATAAAGGACGTGTTGTAGTCAAGAGTGAGAATGGTATATGACTCAAGGAACGAGGCATTACATCCATACTGCCCAAAATAGGTGACTACTTAGTTTAAGAGCGAGAATGGCGTGAAGGAAAGGTTTACAAGGCGCTACATGCCATCCTTCCTAAAACAGGCAGACTAACAGATGTTCCGTCCGGATCGGATTGGCCCCAGTGCCCCGGAGACCGTCCGCAGGAACATATTGAATATACCTTGTGCAAAAGTTGTCTGTGACATGCAAGTCTTGGGTCTCAGATTCATGAGATTCATAACATGACATATTAATTCTTGATTCTTTTTCAGAACGAGTATGCTCCACGAGCTGTGTTTCTTGCTTTACATGACATGATTCTCGTTCAGAGTTAAACTTGACATGATGCAATCCCCTAGTTCGGAGATACCTTGGCGACCCAACGGTCCCGAATACTTTCAGGTTCATACTTGCACGAAACTACTATTAGATAGTCTTTTGGGAAGAACTAGATGAATACAAGACATGGATAGTGTTACTTGATTGTGGCATAAATTATGTGACAAGCATTGAAATAAGACAAATGAGTATAAGTTAAAATATAAGCAGACAAGCATGCATTTGTTGGAAACATAAGCATAAGGAAACATACTGTATAGTCTACCTTAGAACATAAGTCTTTACGTTAGCACGGGTCTAAGGGGTAGTACAAGAAGTAAAATCGTACAGGGACATATCGGACGACATAATCTATGGGATGAGCAGTGTAAACATGTAAAGCAGTGTACCATAAAGAGTATATAATGATCTATTCGAGGCATAGCTGGGTTAACTTGCACGAAGCTAAGGTAGCATGCGAGGGTCCAACTATAAGCCGAGTTTCATTTTCATGTTCTAACACAAGAAATACAAGATATGATTATTCCCTTAGCTATGTGTGTTATATTCTTTATTAGCATGCAAGGGGTTATTGCCTAGCGATCTAACATATATTATCCAAGTTTTTATGTGTATAGGCTAAGCAAAGACAAGTTTATCATAGACACCCACCTTAGCGATGATTTGCCTCGGTCGAGCGATACTCCGAACGAGCCTTTGAAAGTCTAAGTCTGAACTCCTGAAGGGCCAAGTCCAGAATCCTTTGCCTCAAACGAGTCTTCTCACTTGAGCAAAGCGGGTCGGATCGTTGCACTTGCGCCTTTTGAATCGGCTGTCCGCTTGAGCAGAACGGGTTGTTACAACAGCTGTTGCTCTCGAAGAATTTGAAGGACTACGTGAAGATGCTGCTCATGCTCTTCCTCACTCTGACTGTAAATACCCTAAATTTTCAGAAATTAAAATATAAATTTTTGAATTTTTTTTGTGATTTTTAAATAATTAAAATAAATATTTTCTAGAATTAAATATTTTTGTGATTTAATTAAATATTAAAATATTATGAAAATTATATTTTTGAGTGTAAAATAAATAATTAGACATAGCATAATTTTTCTTGAATTTTTTGGACCAAAAAACTATTTTTAAACAGCTAAAAACAATATTTTAAAATAAACCAGAATAAACTGGTTTAAACCATCCTGAACCGAACCGAACCAAAGCCTAAATAAACCAAACCGGACCAACCTAACTAAACCCAATCTAACCCCTAGCGGGTCAGATCCATACCCGACCCACTACCCGCTACCCATTAACTGATACAGAATCCTAAACCTAAACCCTGTCGATCCGCCTCCCCCGTCGCCCGTTCACCCGTCGCCGTCGGCCTCGTCGTCTCCCCGACCCATCGCCACTAACTCTTCGCCTTCCCGACCGACCACCTCCTATAACCTCCAACCGCCGACCATCTACCTTCCCGCTTCCCCTATAAAAACCCTTAACCCGCGGCCATCACCATCATCTTCCACCACCGTCTCTCCGTCGACCCCCGGCCACCGAGCCTCCGGCCGACCTTGACCCGATGACCCCACCGTGACGAATACCCCAACGCCATCACAGCCACCGCCTCTGCCACTTCAGCCAACGATGACTCCACGAGCCCGAGCCTCCGGCGATGACTCCTCCGTCGTGACCCGACGACGACGACCCCAGTGTCGACCAGCAGCCACCGCAGCACCCGTCGCCACCCCGCAGTCGCCGTGCCGCCCCATATGCACGAAGTTTAGTCATTTCTGATTCCTCGTTCCGGTGAGTATTTCTCTCTCCTCGTCGCATCATTTTTTGAACGGATTATTGCGACACGTTCACTGTGTAACCCTCTCGAACCCCGTACAATTAGATTGGGGTATCGTGTCCTGTGTCGATCGTAAATTGCAACGCAAAAACAGAAAAAATATATTCCAATTTTAGACTTCAAAAATTGTCCCAAACTCACAAGTTCACGGCCGTTTTACGTCCAACCTATTAAATAATTCTAAAATTTACTTGAACAGTAAATTAGATAATATAATCGAGTTTGAAACCCTATAATTAGTTTATTTTATTGTACTGTAATTTGTGTTTTATTCACGGGTGAAATCGACCAAAATCTTGGTTTTCAACACCAAATTCTTTCGGAACTGGGTGCGTCTCGCTAAACGAGGCGACTACGTCGTATGCGAATTTTACTGAAAAGTGCGCATCATCAATGCAGACGTGTGGACTTTTGCGAAAGTTGATTTGGATGTGCGTGTACACCGAAATCAACGCGTATCCATCAAAATTATCCCGTGTCGGCCCTATTTTGAAACTCATTGTAACTTCGTGTATGCTTGTCGTTTCGTGACAAAACTTGCGCCATTGGACTCGTAACATTATACTGGTCCTGTGACCCAAGTTTGGTTCGATTCTGAGAACATTGACGAAACCTCGTATCGTGGGCCCCACGACTGTGATCGACTTATCGGAATCCAGTTCTGGATATTCTGTTGGGTTCGTATCGTTGTTCTGGACTTCTAGACACTAAGTTTGATGAATTTGGAGAACTTTATCTCTGGCATATTTTTTGGTACGAAGTGGGCCACATGTGGACCCCGCTTTGACCAGAAAGTGTCAATTTTGTCCTGTGTCCAAATTAGACTTTTGGTTAGGCAATCCTAGTTATTTTATATATTCTGAGAATGATGGTAGTATTTATTTCAGCATCCGGAGGAGTACCCGAAGATCCCGATATTACCGGAGCAATTGGAGGAATTCAAACCCCAGGCAAGTGTATCTTGCCGAACTTGCAGTACTTGCTTCATATTATTTCTTGATTTATGTTTATGATGTATCTGCTTAACCTAGGACTGTGAGCCATTGCTTAGTGTCTGAATAATATTCGGGTGTCGACGCCGTACGCGGAGTCGTCTAACGTCACTTAGAGAGTTGATATCACGACCCTATATTTTCGTGCTTGCTTTATCAAGTACGTCATACCATAGAACATTTGACACTATTCATGAGACAAAATCTTTCTTGTGTTATTCATGGTGATTCTGTATAGGTTACAGGATTCATGACATAGATCTTATATATGCATATCTATCATTATGACTCGCTGCATTAGCTAGAGGTCATGATCTTGCGTGTTATGGACATGAGACGTGAGGTTATATTGGGTGGGGAGAGTCTTACCATACTAAAGGCTGATTATATATATATTATATTACTGGAAGTGCCTAGACTCTGACCAGAGCTTTGACACATTTATTGGCCCTTCGAAAATGAATGCTGCTATGGGTTTTCCCGACACAGAGCCTATAGTAGTTTCAGCCTGAGTATGATTAATTCTCTCATTTGTATATCACGTAGCTGGTTATATAGTTTGCCCTACCGATACATTTTATATACTGCATTTATTTGGCTTGAGTTATTCTTGTATCTTGCTATGTCCCCTGAGGACCTAGATCCGGATTATGTCCCCAGGTATAGCAGAGGAGATCTACCCCGAGGTATACAGGACAGGAGCAGACATTGGAGTAGTACCAGAGGATGAGGTAATACCAGAAGACTTCTCCTGAGTATTTTATTACTCAGTAATTTCTGTTGTTAGACTCTTATTTCCTGTCTATTGAATTGCTGTACCAAACTCATTATCGGGTTGTTCTCCGAAGATACTTTATTGAGACTTGATGTTGGTTTATATTTTGCTGATAATGTTTGTGTTTATATTCTGTGGATAAGATTAGAATGTGACATGTATCATAGACCTTTATTGTTGTTTTACAGCTTAAGTACACTCTAATGGGTCCATTAAATTAGGTTTGTCCATTGGTGTGTATTGCTGGTCATTGCCACGTGTATAGTCCCTCGATATTTTGGGACTGGGGCATGACACCGACTGTAGACCAAGATATCATCAATAAAAACAATCATAAACTGTTCTAGGTAAGACATAAAGATGCTATTCATGAGAGACATGAATATAGCTGGTGCATTGGTCGCTCCAAATGGCATAACTAGGAACTCCCAATGACCATATCTATATCTGAACGCCGTATTGGGTATATCCTGCTCTTTGACTCTGATCTGATGATACCAAGACCGTAAATCGATCTTAAAAAATATAGTCGTCCCACTGAGCTGATCAAACAAGTCATCTATCCTGGGTAAGGAATACTTGTTCTTAATGGTTGCCGCATTTAGTGTTCTATAATCAATAACTAAATATGATGAACCATCCTTTTTTTTAATAAGAAGTAATGGGACTCCCCAAGGTGATGCAATAGGTCTAATAAATTCCTTAGCTCTCAACTCCTCAATCATCTGATACAAGATCTCCAACTTAGATGGTGATATCCTATAAACTCTCTCTGATACTGGCTCTGCTCCCGGGATCAAATTAATGTAGAACTCCATATCTCTAACTGGTGGTACACCTGGTAGCTCATCGAAAAATATATCAGGAAACTCACAAACTACTCTGGGAAATTGTACCTTCTCAGCCTTTGCCATCATCAATGTAACCTCCGGTGACTCTACTCCCCCTCTCAAGAATTAGCACTCCTCCCCATCAAGTACACAAAAGGTAACCTTGCCACTCTGGTAATCTATCGTCGCGTGTCTCGCACTCAACCAATCCATCCCACGGACGATATCATAATCGTCCATAAGAAACTCTATCAGCCTCACGAGAAACTCTCTTTCGCACACTATAACTCTACACGAGGGATATACTCTATCTACTCCCACGAGGCCGTTACTAGTAAATATATTCTACCTTATAGGTAAGGACTCGGACTCCAATCCAACTCGTGTCGTAAAGCGTGCAGATATAAATGAATACGATGCATTAGAATCAAATAAAGCTGAAGCTGAATAAAAGTGGACCAGAATGGTACCTGCTACCATGTCTCCTGCTGCCAAAGCCTCCTCCATCGATAACAAGAAAGCTCGACCCTTCCCTCTGGGTGCTGGTCTTCTCTGTTGCTGACCTCTAGGTCTCGCCTGTGCCTGGGTCTGCGCATACTGTTGCAGCCTCTGCAGGAATGCTTGAGCCTATGGAGGCAAAGGCCTCTGAACCTGCTGCTGCACTGGTGCTGGTGCCCTAAACTGTGGCGGTACTTGCCGAACTGCTGATTGGGCTGTTGATAACCCAGTTTGGTTCCTCCTAGGACATGTCCCGACTATGTGGTCTGATGCCCCATATACCAAGCATAATCCCTGTGCCCTACGGTACTCTGATATAATATGTCCCGATTTCCTATAATGGAAACAACTACGAAAAGAAGAAGAAGATGTCTACTGCTGCAGAGGGAGCATATGGGAAGACTGCTGAGATGATGATGTCCTCCTCGAGGATCCAATCGTCAGGGCTCTAACTGCTGGAGCTGGAGCTGGTACTAATGAATGAGATATTGATCCTTCGAAAATGTTGGGCCCCTTCTGACTCCCAACTCGATCGGTAATCCTCTACGATGTGTACTCATACCTCCTGACTGCCCGTATCACAGCGTCATGTTGTCCCAATGTTTATATTGAGTTTTTGAATATGGCTAATCGATTAAGTTTAGCATTATGGTAATCGATCAATCACTATAGTATCTTCTACTTAAACTCAGTATTGTCTAGATATGTAATATTTGCTTCTGTATATTTCCTTGTTCATCTAACATGTACTTACAGAAAGCAATAAGCAAAATCAGCAATGGACATATGCTATATGATGATGAGCCAAATACGGTATTATACCAGACAATTTCGTCCAAACTCCTATGACTTATATGGAGCCTCGCACCCGGGGGTTCTGCTGCCCGGTCAGCGGACAGGGGTCGAGGGGGCAGTGCCCCTCGTGGGGGTTCGGGGGCGAAGCCCCTGAAAGGTATTCATATTCCCATATCTGGTTATCTTTGGACAACTGCTGTCAAGGAAAAAATCATCTTCAAGTCAACAGATGTTTCAGAAGTTTGGCGTCATCAGTGCTCTTGGTTTTCATATGTAATCTTATATTTATTTAAGTCTAGGATTGATGTAAGCTGAGTCGCACTGGTAAATCAAAGTACCTATACCCAGATACATAGTCCACTCAAATAAACCAAAGAATCTATCCACCAAATCAGACCACATTCATTAACAAAGTCTACCATACTTAAAAACTGAACTCGGGTCGAACTCGTGCGAACTCGGTTACCCTTTTGGTATAAAATCAACCAGTTCAATTAGATCATGATGTCTTGGTCCAACGGTTGAAAATTTGAATTAAATCCCATTCAAATTTTGGTCGAATTCTGTTTGCCAATACCCTATAAATAGGATTGGATTTCCATATTCCTACTCACTCAACTATTCTCAATCTTTCTATCCTATAGTGAGTAAACCCTCAGAGCATAAACTTTTTTATCTCCAATATCAACTCTCTAGCCTTCTAGGTGCCAAGTGCGTTCTCGGTCTAGAAGTCTACAAGAATTGTAAAGAGCTTGGCTCAATCAGTTTTCTCTCTTCTGTGTGATGTCTGTGTTCCCTTCGTATCAAACGCACGTGTGTGAAGTTATGAGACTTCGGATCAAACCTCGTGGTGTAAAGAAGTCGACAAGCCTTCCCATCAAATCTTATGATTCACTATTGGTGATTATAGTGGATAAAACTCCGAGCTTGAGTTCTCGGGACTGGACTAGTCCTCTTAGAGGGAAACTAGTATACATCACGGCATTTACGTTTGCTTTCTCTCTCTACTTTACTGCTTTACTTTACTGTCTTTATATACACTATTAGTTAGCAACTGCCTTCGTTCTGATAATCTTAAATTGGGTATATTATTCCGCTACACTCTATTTACCCTCCTCTAGAGTTGCCTCACGGTCCTTCAACAAGGTCTTAAACTCATGCTGCTCCACCACCAAGATAATCTCTAAATGGAGTCCCTGCTGGAATCTCCTCGCCCTCTCCAACTCGTTCGCTACCAAAGTGGGAGCAAACCAACTAAGTTTTGCAAACTCCGTCGCATAATCGTCGATGATCCTGCTCTCCTGCCTGAGGTTATTAAACCTTTGCTGAAGCTCGTAATATGCCACCGCGTCAAAAGACCTTGCCTGAAATCTCTCAGTAAAAACCGCCCATGGAATAGGTGCTGTAAGAGAAACCTCCTGCGCTGCCCACCAGTCACGAGCCAAGTCCAATAACTGTAGCCTCACTACTGCTACATGCTCTCTAGCCGGAGTCTCTGCTGCCTCCAAGATGGCCTCAGTGTCCTGCAACCAAGTATCGGACAAAATTGCGTCCTCTGTGCCATAAAAGTACGAAGGACTGAGATGCCTGAAGCTGGTCACAGAATTATGGATCTGAGAACCACCTTGTTCCAATGCTGTCTGGACCGACTGAGTGAGTACATCACTCTGGTGCTGCTAGGTCATCATAAAACCTCGTAGGATATCCATCAGCGCTCGAGCAACACCCTCTGGCTGTTCGGGCTGAACTGGTTGCACATGTGCTGCCTGCTGGTCCAATACTACCGGCCGATCTGACTCAGGATCTACTATAGACTCTGTCCCTGAATGCGGAGGCCGATCTCCAGGAATATGCTGGGCTCCCGAATGCTGACCCTCCTCGAGCTGTACTCGATCCATCTGGCTGATAGTAACAAGAATAATGCCCCTGAAAGTCAAGGATACAAGAGTCAATCAGAGAACATGATAGATCAACGAATAAGCTGGTAATAGATGAAGAATTAGAGATAAAGAAAATGACTAGGGATCAAGGGGAATATTTTAGGATTGAGATATCTAGCTGTCACTACCACTTTTCTAGAATAGGGCTTTATTATAAATTGCCATATTTAATTTATTATGTTAATATAATGTATGATATATTTATTATATAAATTTTTTGAGGTTCTTTAATGCATGGGTTAATGGGCTAGACTTAAGAACCCACTAGATAAAACCCTTTTGACAAATCCCTATTTATTAAATTAGCATTTAGTTAAGCCTCAATGTATGACTAAACCCCTTTAATTATTTAGTTCTTTACGATAAGTCATGAAGGATAAAGTAGACTCTTTGCATTAGAAGCCCTAACCCTAACCCTAGTCCTATATAATGAGAGGGAGCCTCCCTCAAGCTTCTTCATTTATGAAGAAAACCCTAAATATAGCCTCCACTTAGAAATTAATTTTTCTTCCTCAAATTTTAGGATTTCTAGCCCTAGAAACCCTCATTCCTTATCCATCAAGAGAGATCTAGGAGCTTGGACCAAGGGGGCTTGGAGAAAGAGAAACTACATTGGAAATCCATCTCCCAATAGGTGAGAATCCGAATTAAAACCTTATTTAATTCTGTTTTAATTGTTGTTTGGCCATTAGAAGCCCACCATATGAATTAGGAATGACTCTTTGGGTTGCATGAGGATTTTCCATGGAGGCATAGGTAATTTTAGGGTTTTGTGATCTAATGATAATTTTTTCCCAATTTTTGTGAGCCCTAATTTTAGATATATGTATTCATGCATGTTTGCATCATTTACGTAGAGGTTTGATTTCGATTTGGGGTTTTAAGAGTGGGTATTCATGAATACCATGTGGAACCCAATTTTTGCACCCAAGGTGTTTGTAGGAATGCTTCATAGGGGAAATGCCTAATTATATAACCTAGTTTCTTATAGTTTGATATGTATACTTGTAAATATATGTATGCGTATATGTATTACTGTATATTTGTGTATCTTTGAGTGGTTGCACAGTCGGGTTCTTCACTGTGACTGTGCATAACCTCGGGTTCACTGTGTGAACTATGTACCTGTGTTGGTGGAGAGAGATTATCGAGTAATCTCACTATGAGATAAAGAGGTGTGCACCAGTGTCACTATGAGGGTATTGTATTTCAGTACAACTAGCAATTCAGTGAGTATATACTGAGTATCAGTCGAGTTCACTATATGGATCTGTGGGAGTATCAGAGTGTCTCATGATTCTGCCACTGTGGTTCAGTGTATCAGTGTAAGTGTAGGGGGGATTTAATTCAGTGGGTGGTTGGGAGTGAATAAACTGTACATCAGTTTCATTCTAGTTAAGTTAGTGTGTGTGTCGACTGAGGTTCTGTGAGATGAGTTTAGTCTCAGTGAGAGGTATTTTGTCACTGTGCAGTATTGAGTCTGTGTCTCAGTATATCTGAAATTGGGGGTTTTGGATCGGGTATCCACTGCTGAGCAGAGGTATCTGCATTTGAGAGAGAGTATCGGTTCACTATGAGATGTAGAGGGATGTATCAGTGCCTATGTGAGTTTAGTCTCAATGAGAACTGTGTGTGCCAAGTTTTTCCCCTATGAGTGAGTGAGAGGTATTTGAGTATGAGAGTGTTTGTGTGAGGATGAAATGATACAGTGGACAGTGTGTGCATATGTATCAGTGAGTTGGTAATAGAGTGTAGAGTATCAGTTGTTGAGTTCTAGTGTGTTAGTTTCAGTGAGGTGTGTGAGTCCTGTGTATGCACAGTTGAGTGAAACTATGCATAAGCTCAGGCTAGAGGGTGCTGTGCCAGTGTCAGTAGGTATGGTTCCAGATCTTTAGTGTATTAGTGTATCAGAATTGGGGGAAAGAGGATCAGGTTCAACACAGTGAGTGTAGAGTTGCAATTGTAGTAGCAGCTAGTGTATCAATACACTTATTTAATGCATGTGGTTGTAGTAGCTAGTTGGGATTTAGTGAGTATCAGCAATGGGTGTCCAGACACATACGTATTAGAGTTATGCATATGAGTTCCTGATACTGTGTATCAGTGAATGGTTGAGGGTACTACTTGTTGATCCTGCCATTAGTCATATACTTGCCTTAGTTTAAGCCAGATGTGTGAAGTCTGAACAATTTTAGACTGTGAAACTGTGAATGGTTCATTAAATCAGTTATCTTGGATCGATGCATTAGTTAAGTGTTAGGTGTATTCATTATGAACTATGCCTCAGTGAGGGAGAGGTGTAGTGAGTGTCAGTGAGCTTTGCAGGGCTTTGCAATAGGCATTGTACAGTGCATTGCTAACACCACACAGCAGATCCCGTGTTCAGGCATGGAAGGTGCAGTGCACTCTTGTGCACTACAGAGAAAATGTGTTGCAGGTATTCTAACTGGTTTCAGTTGTGGTTTCCTGTATGTGGTGAAGTAGTATAGGACCTGTGCATAGCAGTAGGTTGTGAGAGTAATGTGTAAGCTGTTAGTTTTTAGTATCAGTGCACCAAGGAAGGAAACTATGAGTGAGTACACAGTATCAGTTTTTATTCAAAATTGAACTGTGGCTACCTTGATATTTTTGAGTTCTGATACTGCCTTATGTGTCTTGATCCCTATGACTTATCAGTTATCATTCAACGACTGAGCTGTGTAGTTGAGTTTCAGTAGAGTGTAGGTAAGTGAATAGTATGCAAGGGTTCAATGTGAGGTAAAGGTATTGGATGTGGGATTACACTAGGACAAGGGTAATAATTAGGATATTGATTTGAGGAGTAGGATTTGATCGTGGTATCATGTGCCAAGTGTGAGTATCATGAAGGTTAGCTAAGATACTTACATAGCTAAGGTAATACCTAGATAAAATAGGTATAGCGGTGTTATGAGTATACCTTAGTATTTATAACTAAGTATGGCAAATAATTAGCTAGTGTGAGACTAGTATTGACCAGTAGACCTTAGAATTGACCTAAAGGCCTCGTATTTAATTAGTTAAACATGCTCATTCCTTTAATTCATTATTTTGACATTGATATTCCATAATTAGGTTATTGTGATCCCGCCTTGGACATTGATCCTTATACCTTCCTCAGGACCACAGGCGAGTACATTCTCTGACAGTTTTTATTTTGTTGATTAATTCTATAATTCTAGTTGTATAGTATACTTGATTCTGACACTGTGGTTACACAGGTTAGCATCATAGATACCTGTCATGTGGAGTCGTGATTGGAATCCATCGTGCTAGCTGGGGATGGGGAAATATTAGCCATATTATGTGATCATACCCCACCTTACATGCATCATAGCTTACCCCACACATCACGTTGGATATAGCCTGACCATTACATGCCTCATAGCCTATTATATATGATTAGCCTGATATTGCTCGCATCATAGATAACCAGATGGTTAGCCTGACCTCACATGTATCATAGCCAATCATATATAACAAGCCTGATCTCGTCCCAAGCCGATCACATAATAAACTGATATTTCAAACACATAGCCAGATATTTTATTCTTTATTTTAGTTCACTTGTTCTAGCATTCACTTATATTTCTATTCATTGCTAGATGTTCTATTGCTTATTACATATTCTCTAGTATTCCACATTTCCAGTATTGCTTTCATCTTGTATTTTCTTACACTGTTTTTATAGTTTTGTCAATATAAATGAAACTGTTGTTTAGTGCTTGTGCTTCGCTCCAATCATGACTGGATAACATTTTTTAGAGGACTTGGAGGACTTCTTTTTTACCCACTATGGCCCGGGAGCAGAGGGATATTTTGTACCAGAAATCCTAGAGGAATTTTTCACCTTATAGGAGACACCACCTACAGGCATTTAGACTGTCTTATTTATGTATCATTGTTCCAAAACTGAGACTTGGGTTGTATATTTTTGTTGAGACTTTATGTGGACAACTAGACTCTAGACTTGTGTTGTATTTATATTTGTGCTTGACTTATGTCAGTACTCTTTATCCTTATATCTAGTCGTGCCATTTATTTTCCAATAATCTTCGTGATTGAGTATATTTTAAATTGTTGATCAATGTATTATCATTGTCCTCCCTATGGAGTTGAGATCATTGACAGGTTATGAGTTATGTTTGATAGTCTTGAGACCTAGACAACGTTCTATCGCCGATGCTACGACGTAGGCTGGACGTACCCACGACTCATGCCTAATTTTTGGGTGCAGGTCGTGACACTAGCAACAACAACAACCCCCACTATCTGTAAAAACCAGATCAAATCTGCTCAGACAGACATAATCCGCTCAGACAGACCTGCATGGGCTACTACTAAATTCGTATCATGTCCCAGAACCAGAATACTAAAAAGCGGGACAGACATGGCCAGCTACGTATACTTAGAGCACTTCGGTACTTCGCATATACGGTGAAGCTGTAAGACATGAGGGGTCACTACTAAAAACTAACAGTCAAGCCTAGGTCCAATAAACCCTAGTGTCTCAATCACAAGAACAACATGAATAATAACAAGATGTAAGATCAGCTGAAATATAATAGTAAAGCATCCCAAAATATAATATACAGATGATCATGAAGTTAGTGAATACAAAATGAATAGACTAGCCAGAATCTAAGTTATACATGATCAACCCTAGGATATGTTAATCATGCTAATGCCTGTAGGCTAATTGATCAAACCAAAACATAAGCTAAATACGTGCTCGGTGGCTAAACGCCTACAAAATAGAATGTACATCAGGGTGGGGAAGTAAGAAAATCCACTCAAGCGGTCTGGTGCTCCTGGTGGCCACCATCCTCAGGAAAATACGAAAGATCCTTCGGTGCTGCTACTGGATCTGGCCGTACAAAACCAGTAGGATCAGACCCCCAAATAGCAAGTACCACAAAGGAAGTCAATCTAGTAACTTAAACCAACAACACAAGCAGTACTGAAAATTAAAGACTGAATATAAAATATCTCAGGATAATAAATACTGTAAAACCTGCAATGAGACATATCTTGATCTGATAATCAGTAAGGAAATAACAAGTACTGAAAGAAAGGTGATCATGTAAAGCCTAGACTAACCATCAACTATCAACCATCAATCACGACAAATCACATAAGTACGGCTTGATACCTTTAAATAACTAGGGTTATCACAATCCTTAATTACTAACTAATATAGTGCAACATGATGCTAGAGTTCCTTCTGATTGTATGTCCCTACAGTCCGTCTGGGATATCCATACACACAACCAATATGATACTCCTCAAGATACGCCATAATATAAACTACCAGATACTCCTCAAGATAACAGTATGAATAACCGGGACTGCATGCAATCTAGAAAAATCTCTAGCCACATACTAAGTGAATCTCTAGTTATTTAACTCCTAGAAGTTTCTTGTATGAATCCAGGTGTGGCATTCCGCAAAATCCAGGTGTGGCATTCCGCAAAATCCATCCTAGACATGATACAGACAAATCAAGTTCTAATAGTAATATAAATAGGTTTAATATACTTTGCACATACAGACTCATATAAACCATAACAACAACCAAGCTACGTGTAACCAAGTGAAGCCAGGTAAAGCCAAGTGAAGCCATGTCAATCCAGGTGAAGCCAGGTAAAGCTATGTGAAAACATGTCAATCCAGGTGAAGCTAGGTAAAACCAAGTAAAACCAGGTAAAGCCATGTACAACCATGTGAAGCCATGTCCAACTAGATAAAACCATGTAAAACCAAAATCAAGCCATGTCCGATAAAGCCATATAAAGTTATGCCAAGTCAAGTCCAGCCAATCATGTCACCACGTGCAGCCAAGCAAAGCCGGGTAAAATCGAGTAAAGCCAAGTCATCTAAAGCCATGTAAGTTCATATCCAAAATTATGTCAAGTCATCGCGTGTTCCAGCAAAAGCTAAAAGTTTCAAAATAAAATCACGAAAGACCGAGAATTCCTAAAGAAAGAGCACGGTCGATATACCATCAGTACAGTCTAGTAAACCGTCGGTATACCGATCCAGAGATAGAAAAAATACAACAAATTCTGGATTCCAATAAATTGGTATACCGTTGGTATACTATAGTATACCGGTGGTATGCCATTTCAGGATATTTGTCTTAGCCGGCATACCGACGGTGTACTGGGTTATGCCGAAGGTATACCGATTTATGGAACTTTATTTTTAACAACTTTGATCAACCAATATCGGCAGGAACGGTATACCGTCGGTATACTTTAGTACACCATCGATATGACGATAGGGTTCACAGGAAAATATCTAGAAATCAAGTTGGTCAAAATCGGTATACCGTCGGTATACAGTAGTATACCATCCGTATACAGTAGTATACCGTCGGTATGCCAATTTCCAAGAATAAATATGGTTAAGGCAAATCTGATTTTTGGGACCCAAATCAAATCCCAAAAATTACTAGAATCAAGTCTAACAAGAAGTCAAGTCTAGGGTAAGTCTCATATCACAATATGGACTAAACCTCACGGGCACAACTTCGGTATTATTTTTGTTACCGAGTTACCAAAAAGGGACAGAACGAGATTCTACCAGAAATCAAAATTGAGTCAGTTACTAGGCTAGAAATCACGATATGCACAATAATAGTAAAGCAAGTCTAAGCTAAAATAACAATAACCAAAGCTCCAGGAAAGTAAAATGATAGAAAGTAAAAGAAGTTCATGAAATCGGTAAGGTGTACTTGCCTAACGCGAGCTTCCAGCCTAAACCTTCTAGTCCACCACCACGAAGGGGTTCAGAAACCACACTCCAGGTCTCAAGACCACGCTTTCAAGCTCGAGAGAAAAATAAAGGAGAGAGGAGAGAGAAAAAGAAAGAAGAAAATAAAATATCTCGAGTACTATTTATAGAGAAAATATCTCAAAAATATAACAAATATCTGTCGGGTAGTATACCGTCGGTATACTGTAGTATATTGTCGGTATATCGGTCAAGTAGTAAATTTTTAATTTTGAGAATTCCTGGCTTCCTCGAGATCCAATAAAATACAATAACTAGCACAAAATATGTATCCGCATAAAATACGAATACTGTGAGACGAGTCTCATAAATGTTAACAAACAAATCAAAAGCTTATAATTTAATAATTTATTCCTCACCATCTTCAGCAATGCAGCATACACAACTTATTTGGATGAAGAGGGGGCTGCTGCTCACATATTACCGCCTCTTCGATTATCAGGGTTCAATATCATACCATGTCCGACTTTGCATAGTATGACATGTAGTCCTCGCTATAATTCGATATCTCAACCACAGGGTGTCATTCTGATGCTCTTATAACATGACACTACCACTCAGAGAAGAAGTATGAGACCCAATTGTACACCGACGAGACATAGTTTAACGGTTGTCCCTCTTGCAGTAGTCACCAATTTTAATGTGCGCTTCGATACCATTTGTATGTAGCCAAACTAACGAAGCACTCTATTAGGCATATAAGGTTCCTCGATATCATGGCAACTTAGCAGACCATAGAATATAGTGACTGGTTGCAATGGACGACTATTATTCCACATATCCCGATATGGATATCGAAATATCTATAACACAACACAGTGATCATAATTTAAGTTAGTAATTAGTATGAAATAAAATGGTCCAATAAGTAAAATAAAATAAAATTAAGGTGCTCGTCATAATTTAAGTTACTATCATTTTACCTCCTCTACCCGCATACCTTCAATTGCTTTACGTAGGATGACCAATGTATACAGAATTCCTTAGTCGGCTTCCATCTACACATTCTAGACAGATTCTCTTTATAACCGCTATTAAGTGTAGCCCTCTTCAGCATCGGAAAGTGCTCGTATATCCATGCTTGTATGTAGAATAGTATCATATTAAACAACCAAATTGTATATTATGTATAGAAAGTGTACAAATATATTTCTTTACATGAAGTAGAGTTTGGCATCCTACTAATGTCCTGGAACTGACGCGAGATGCCGCACCAAGATCACGATAAAGGTATGCTAGTATACCCCTTCTCCAAAATATTTCTTCCATCGTGGCTAGGTCCTTAAAGTTGTAGAGATATTTGGCATGTATCGACGTCCCAGACTTGTCCGAAATGCCGACGGCCCCTAAGATGAACTGCATATATCGTCGGGCCACTACATCGTCATTATTATTAAATGTCTCCTCTAAATATCTCAAAGAAAGTCCGTACGACTTCTTGAAGTCCAAAAGGGTTGTAAAAGTCTCAGCCTCAACTCCAAGACAATTGGAGACATGTTTCACAATCTTATACAATTCAAAGTCGCCCTCAGAATAATCATTCATCATTGCACGACCATCAACCCTAAGGCCTAAAATGTGATGGATGTCATCTAGGGCAATCTTCATATCCCCTGATGGGATATGGAAAGTATTGGTTTCTATATGCCAGTGCTTTACGAAAGCGGATATGAGTACATTGCCCACCATCTTATATGAGTATTTTGCCAAATTTTGCAAAATAGTAGGGTTGATTTTGGCCTTGACAGGTTCTCCTAATTTGTCAAACCACCCTGTATTACACTTCTTTCGGTAGTTGATGACCATTAACATACGCGAGCTATCATGAAAAGTAAACAATGGAATGAAGCTAGAAATATAAAATATAATTGTTTAAAACAAAAGTTAATTTATCATAATGTAATGTACTTGCATGATCGTTCTATATTTGATATGCAATATGGTTCTCGATCGAGAGCAACAGAGAGCAACAATATGGACGAGTCTGCTCAACTGGATGAGAAGGTTTGGGACCATCATTGCCCCCTTCTCGGACAATAAGTACGTCATCATCGAAGGAGGAAGAAGAAGAAGCAGGACTAGTAACCAGTTTCTTCGAACGAGTTGTAGTCTATTTCGTTCGATGTTTCCTAACTTGAGAGGGTGCCTTGGGTTCTGCGATAGTTATTGGTTTCCAATAACTCTCTCAACTTGGCGTGTCTTGCACTCTGATGCAGTGGGGCATTTTCTTTTAGTACCTGCGTTGTCAAGGTCCTTCTTCGGGTCGCGGCTACAAAATAAAAAAAATATTTCAAGTAAATTAACAGAGAATTAAATTGAACATACAAGACAGTAGAAAATTTTTACAGCCCAGAAATTACTTGAGACTATACAAATTTGCTACAGCCCCGTACCTTTTTTGGACTGTAGAAAATTTTTACAGTCCTGACAACATACATGACTGTAGAAATTTCTACAGTCCCGAGTAATTCCAACATGTGGCTGCATCGAAAACGAAACCCTAAAGTTGTTACAAACATCAAAAACTATAGCATTGTTCATCCTAAACCTACTTTATGATACTACACTATGATGTTCAGTTATTACAAGGATTGAGAAGATTTTTTTTGTTAAAAAGAAATAAAAATACAAAACAAAATTAGAGATGGAGATGATGGAGGAAAAAGATTGGAAAGAAGATTTGTACCTTGATTTTGAAGAACCTTTGGATGCCATCTCATAAATTGATTGATGTTTGGGAATAGAGGAGATGAAGAGAAAGAAGTTTTGAGTTTTGAAGTGAAGGTAAGAGAGACAAAATTTTAGAGGAATTTTTTTTAGAGAGAGTGTAAAAATTAGAATATTTTGGTTTTTATGGGGGATTTGGGGGCTGGGGGGCAGCCCCTAGTAAGAAAATGGATGTCTGAAGTAAAAGTTTCTCTAAACTGGTCTAGCCCCAATCCTGACTACATCTGAGTATGTTTTGAAGTGCCCCGATAAAAACTCTTATATAAACTTACAATCTTACATTAAATATATACATTATACATAACTACACATATATTACTTATGGTAAAATTAGTCAAGAAACAAACATATTAACTTTGATTGCATGTAAAGTCCAAAACAAAAATTCAAAAGTTAACCAAACTTGTATTATCATGAGACATCTTTACTGAGTTATAGAATATAAAAAGTAAAATTATCTTAAAAATAAAAGTATGAATAAAACCATTAAGTTATAATAGAAGTGATGCTGATGAGAGGGAATACTTTGTAATACAATGAAGTGGTTGCAAAACGTGTTGTAGCAGGGCGAATAATTTCAATCCATTCAGATCTTTTCTCAACAAAGACAAAACAAATATATGATTGTAAATAAATTTTGTTATTTGTGTTTCCCAAGCCACAATGACTTCTATATGTTCAAGTGCTCCAATATCTTTTAACATAAAATTTATACTGTCTTGATGAGCTGATGCTAGCCTGCGACTATTGGTTTTTGATGAGTTGTTTCTATATTAGTTTTGATGCACTATTGTTAGTTATTTGATAAATAGAAAAGTGAAAACTAAATAGGGAGATCAAAAACCAAAATGTTTTGAAAGCAAGCTTTCAAATTTGAGTGACTTTTCAGTTCTTTCTTAGTAAGTTGGACTATTCATCAATTTTTTTTAGTTTTAATTAGCTTTTAACAAAAAACAATTGGAAATAAAAAAGTCAGGATCAAACAGACTTAAAACTTTAGACCTGATTTATTAAATTATAGAAATAGTCCAACTGAATAAACCGAAGAGATTATTCGATTCGGTTTGGTTTCTATTTTGGCTAATTTTTGTTAGTTTTCGGTTTTGGATTTTTAGAATTTCAATTTATTCGAATTTGACTATTTTTGTTCGGTTGAATCCGAATAAATTGAAAGCTTACCCCTAGGCACAAAGGCTAGTTGACTATTTTTGGCTTATATTACGATTTTTCGAATTCTATAACGGGCACGTAAATAGAGAAGGATTTGAACTTAAACTTAAAAGTGTAGAAAGTGAATAAAATTTTGGCTTAATTGTCGCTAAATACTCTCAACTATCTTAATTTTGTAACTCGGTATCTTAATTTTTTTATATTATATCAATTAATATTCTGAACTATAATTTGACAACTTACTATCATGATGAAATTGACAAAAAATATTAATGACAAAGATACCCCTAAACGGAAAAACCCGACAAAGCTCACTTATACTCTCTCTAAACTTTTAGCTCAATCTCTTTCTCCTCTCTTCTCTCAGTACCTGTCACGTGATAGTCCTAAAACTCACGTGACTAGCACGTGATGTTGGGAATCGTACACTGCAAGCATTCCGACACCGTGTCTGAGAATGCCCGCAATGAAAACTTTAGGCCAACCCACCTGAGATAACCAACCCCTGTCTAACGAACATGAAGCACAGATAAAGACAAGTATATGTTGGTGACTACGTCACCTGGACAAATCCCAACCTTTATTACTCAGGTAAAATTATAAGATTGGAAAAATTAATGTTGAACCCTTTGTCCTAATAGATTCAACCCCCTAACCACACTCAAGAAGAAAAGAAAGAGATTACAATTGAAATCACTCATCAACCCGTAGCAATCTCCCTGAGCGAAGGCGATGACTCCTCGATCAGATCTCTTTCTTCCTTCTGTCTTGGATGACGAAGTCCTAAGAACAAAGCACAGACTTTCTCTTAGATTTTCTATGGACGAGCACCCCGAATGTCCAACTTGTGCTATCCTTTGTGTCTCCACCCTCCTCCTATATTTATAGGATAAGAAATCCTATTTTAGCTCATAATAGGATTTTCTAAATAGAAAACCTTAAAATAAAAATTTTATTTCACCTAAAATATCCCAACACCAATTATGGACATCCAAATATGGTCAAATTAAATATTTAATATAAATTTGAAATCTAATCAAATCTTACATTTAATGTAGATTTCCAAATTATATTAAATTAAATCTTTGACAATATTTGGATTCCAAAATTCACCAAATCTAGACTAGACCCCAACAATCCCCCCTCCAGTCTTATGAGAGGGTGTTGACCCCATGGCTTCTCAATTGGACTCTATGCTTGTCGCCCCGCGATAGAGTTTCTGCTCCCCCATGCCACTGATCTCCGATCCCCCGAGTTGCTTTGTATCTTCCTTCGTCTCCAGCTCCTCGACCGTCACGTCGACGCTAGCTGTCATTCCTAGATCCTTCTATACTACTGGGATCCTGCCGACATCAATGATACGACTGAGACCAAAGTCCCTAACTATCAGCCTCACCGTGAGTCTTGGCTGCCTGTCCCCGACTTCTGTCTTCTACCGAAACATGTTAACATTCCGGCGAGCAGTTTCACCCTTGGCTGGCCTAACCAAGCGGAAGGTACAATTCTTCTGAGATTCGAACTCCTGAATATGTCCACCTTCGTATCCGAACTTGAAACTCTCCCATACACATGTGTCCTCGAGCAGAACATCACGCACTTTGCTTGTCGTCGATGACCCATAGCTCCCCCAGAACTATATGAATGGTGACGCTCCCGCTTTAGATTAAGTTTACTGCAAACCTTGATTTTCTCCCTGGCCTCGAACTGCTGAAACCAATGTCGCTCCATGAAGTTTTAGAAAACCACCTGTCGCCAAAACTGGATCCGTAAAGCAACCCCCACCTAGAGACCGACCAACTGTCATGGGACCAACATATTAACCCTCAATCTTAGGCTCATCACCATTTATCGATTTGTCTCAACGAACCGAATCCTCCGTAATCCTCAAAGTATCTCGAAGCCCCTCCACAGCAAGTTCTCGACGATCCAACTCCTGTCGAATACCCTCGAGCCTCCATCCGATGTCTGTGGCTTCTCTGTATAACTCAGCAGCTTGAGCCTGTACATGCCACAATATAAATCTCCTCGAGCCAGCTGTTGGGAACCCTTCGTAAGCATCCAATATTTGTCCATAAACAAACTACGACAACCATCATCCACAAGCCTCCCTACCGAAACTAAGTTATAGCGCAAACTCGGTATATATCGTACATCCTTGAGAATAAGCTTCTCACCAAGCTCCGTTGTCAAGTGCGCTTCATCAATGCCTATAACTACAGCCGTCCCCTGTTGCCCATATTCACATGTCCAAACCTGCCGCCGTGGTAAGACATAAAGATTCTCCTATATGGAGTGACGTGATACGATACCCCCATGTCCATGACCCAATCGCCATCATGACACAAGACACAAGGTTTCTCTGCATCGGTTGCTGCGATGATGAGATCCCATAGCTGTGAGATCCTCCTAATCATCCTTGCCTTTGGCCTTCTCAGCTTTGAGCTTCATGCAGTTCCTCTTGATATTACCCCTTTCGCCATAGTGATAGCAGCCCTCCTTGGGGTCCACAGTCACAAGATCCTGAGCTCCCCCCTGTCCTCGCCTGTGACTTGGGTCTTCCCTTATCGTAGGAAGCCACCAGAGCGGACTCCTGGGATAATTCCACTTGCTTACGCCGGATCTCCTCGTTCAACAATCTTCTTTTGATTGCCTCCATCGTGACAACTCTAACAGGCGCGGAGTTGCTCACCGACACCACCAACGTCTCCTAACTTTCCAGCAGATAAATCAAAAGCAAAAGGGCCAGAAGCTCATCATCAATCACCATCTTCATTGTAGATAGCTGATTGATAATATCCTGAACCTCATTCATATGTTGTGCCACTGGGGCACCCTCCGTGTACTACGAGTTGACGAGTTGGCAAACCAGAAATGCCTTGTTGCCAACCGTCTTTCTTTCGTACAACGAATGCAGCTTCTCCCATAATGCTTTTGTCGAACTCTCCATGGACACATGGTGAAACACCGAGTCATCCAGCTATTAGCGGATGAATCCAACAGCCTTCCGATCTAGTCGTTTTCTTCAGCATCTTTGTCCGATGGCTTAGTATTGTCGCCCTCCAACGGACCATGCAAGTATTTACACCAGAGTAGATCCTCCATCCTTGGCTTCCAAATTGCCCAATTCCTTCCAGTGAGGGTGATCATACGAGTGTTCATCTGCTCCAAAGACATAGTTGCCAGAACCAAAATTAGTAGCTCTGATACCATATGTTAAAAATCAGACACGCCCTCCAAGCATTCTGACACTGTGTCTGAGAGTGCCACAGCAAAAACTTTAGGCCAACCCACCAAAGATAACCAACCCCTGTCTAACGAACATCAAGCACAGATAAAGACAACTATATGGCGGTGACTACGTCACCTGGACAAATCCCAACCTTTATAACTCAGGTGAAATTACAAGATTGACCAAATCAATGTTGAACCCTTTGCCCTAATAGATTCAACCCCCTCACCACACTCAAAAAGAAAAGAAAAAGATTACAATTGAAATAACTCACCAACCCGTAGCAATCTCCCTGAGCGAAGACGACGACTCCTTGATCAGATCTCTTTCTTCCTTTTTTCTTGGATGCCAAAGTCCTAAGAGCAAAGCACGAACTTTTTCTTAGATTTTCTATTGACGAGCACCCCAAATCTCCAACTTGTGATATTTTTTATGTCTCCACCCTCCTCCTATATTTATAGGATGAGAAATCCTATTTTAGGTCATAATAGAATTTTCTAAATAGAAAACCTTAAAATAAGAATCATATTCTACCTAAAATAGCCTAACACCAATTATGGACGTCCAAATATGGTCAAATTAAATATTTGATACAAATTTGAAACCTAATCAAATCTTACATTTAAAGTGGATTTTTGAATTATATTAAATCAAATCTTTGACCATATTTGGGCTCTAAAATTTACCAAATCCAGAATGGACCCCAACACGTGACTTGGTTTGCTGGTACAAATCGAAAGATAATCCAACTCATGGAATTCTCACGATTCGTATGTACGAAATCTATATAGGACTCGAGTCCATGAATCTAAACAAATATAGGCAATATATATCTCATTCACAACAAGTAAATATCAACTAAGCAATGATCCAAAACAAAATAAAATTATGAAGTTCAAGTATATCAAGAATTCAAAAGACGTCCAGTGGAGAAATCCACTACCAGTATGCGAATTAAAATAAATCAAGAAAGTAACTAATGTCCATGCTCAAGGATCTAATCAATAGTAGAATCATCGGCTGGAGGTGCAACATCATCTGGCCCCGATCTATAAAAGTCTAGATAAACTTATTCGTCTATATTTGGAGAAAAGTGCAAGTCCTTAGGGGACATATCAAGATACATAATATGCATGCCTAATGAAATATAACATAAAA
Organism: Iris macrosiphon; assembly: GCA_036927795.1. NCBI lineage: Eukaryota > Viridiplantae > Streptophyta > Magnoliopsida > Asparagales > Iridaceae > Iris > Iris macrosiphon. The sequence goes on along the minus strand of JAYESA010000001.1, from coordinate 41,044,552 downwards.
GCATATAACTTGTGCTAACTACTGCAACATCTACGTAAAGTGTTCGACATGTGAGAACAAATAGGTAAAATTAAATTGATGGATAAACAAACACAAATGCCAAAGTCCTTCAACAAACATGCAGCTAAGAACCAAATCATAGTCCCTCATGGATCTCTTAGGCTAACAAACAAACCATAATCCCTCATGGACCTCCTAGGTCAAAAGAAACAAATGAGAAATAAAGGAATAAGTAGTTCAACATCATGCATTCGTTCTCCCCATCACAAGGTATACTAGCCTACACAAGTTTATAAACACAAAAATATCTGTTGTCATGCATAGTGTGATATTTGTTCGAACGTAGAACATGTCATGAACTAATTATACGAAAAATAGAACAACATGACAAATAACTATGCTAGCAACAAAATAAACAAGTATCAAGTGCAACAAAATAAACAAGCATCAAGTGTAACGAAAGTGCATGATAAGATAAAGAATACGAATATGCTATATAAAATGAATCATGTATGGCAATGTATACATTTATGGAGTCTAATACATTGTTTGAGATTACAGTTCTCCAAGTCTAGCCCAAGCCTATACACATATTCCAAGAATCATTAATATATATATATATATATATATATATATATATATATATATATATATATATATATATATACTAGCAACAAAATAAACAAGTATCAAGTGCAACAAAAGTGCATCATAAGATAAAGAATACAAATATGCTATTTAAACTGGATCATGTATAGCAATGTATACATTCATGTAGTCTAATACATTGTTAGAGGTTACAGTTCTCCAAGTCTAGCCTAGGCCTATACATATTCAAATAATATAGTCTAATACATTGTATGGGGTTACAGTTCTCCAAGTCTAACCCAAGCCTATACATACATATATAAGGATTTCTTATATACCATACCTTATATTTTTTAAGTTCATAATATGACTAGTATCCCAATTATTTTTGTTATTTAAGTGGCACTATATTTAAGAAAGATTATAGCCTTAATTATACACACACACACACACACACACACATATATATATATATATGAATAAAAAAATAGTTAATTTATTCTTTAAAGATTGGGTTGAAAAGAACAGATTTGTAAATGGTTTCCTTTATAAAAAATACATGTGCTCCCATATATACCTAGATGTGCACAAAAATGCTATTTGTGACCCAAAAACTTTGGATGATATACAAATTTTAATGTTGTTCATTTGTGACTGGTCCTAAAACTCTCTTTCCACTACACAATAAATTGTTTTCCTAGCTAAGAATTATACCATATATAAACATATTGAGATGAATCAAAATCTCCCAAAATAAATATCTCAATCAGAATTGATTTCATCTGAAGCTCATGTATTTGTCCAAAAAAAAAATCAATTCACCAGTGACAAATATTGGAATACACAGGTATATACAAATACACAAACATATGAATATGAGCTCTGATAGCCATGACCAAATTATATTTATTTGGATAGATTTTTATTCATCTCAATCTGGTTGAAATTATATTTATTTTCACTAAGATTATATTTATTTTGATTGAGATTCTGATTAAGATTACATGTTTATACAAATACACAAGTATCAATTTTGGTATATTTTGATTCATCTCAATCTGTTTATATATGGTATAATTCTTATCTAGGGAGAAAATGTTTTGTGTGGTGGGAAGAGAGTTTTTAGGACCAGTAAAAAATAAATAACATTAAAATTTGTCATGTCAACATACCATGTAATCTGTCATGTGATGAAAGATTATATCACCCAAATGTTTTGGGTGACAAATATCATTTTTGATGAATATATCATAATGAAAACACATATGAAAAGGCAGAACCTAAGTAGAAAAACTAATGAGTTAGATTATTTAAGAGAATTAGGTCAAGGTGGATGATACAGATTAATAACAAGAAGCTTTCACACACTAATTATGCATACACATACTTGTACATATCAAAAATGTTATTTGTCACCCAATTTTTTTGGATGATATAATCTCCCATGACATGGGAGATTACATGTTGACATGACACATTTCTTTCCACCACACAATAAATTTAAATTCCTTTCCTAGCCAATAATTATAATATGTATAAATAGATTGAGATGAATAAAAATCTGCTAAATAAATATAATCTCAGTCATAATTGATACTTGTGTATTTGTTTATACATGTAATCGCAATCAGAATATCAATCAAGATAAATATAATCTCAATTAGATTGAGATGAATCAAAATCTACCCAAATAAATATAATATGGTCATGGCTATTGGATCTCATATTCATATACTTGTGTATTTGTATATACTTATAATTTTTAGCTAGGAAAAAAATTTATTGTGTGGTGGAAAGAGAGTTTTTAGGAACAAAATTAAAATTTATCATGTGACCATGATATGTTATGGAGATTATATCACCTAAAAATTTTGGGTGACAAACAACATTTTTGAATATTCATTTAATCAATGCCAGACTTTAGATTTTGAGACCTGAGACAAACTCTAAAAGTTGTGCCCTCAAAGATTAATATTTATATTATATTATTTTTTCCATCGATAAGGATATAATAGTATTTTTAACTAAAAATTTAAGATATAAAATAATAAACAAATTTTAATATCCAAAAGAATATATATTATAATAAAATACTAATAAAACTGAAGATGTTCCAAACAAAAAGATAAAACTAATGTTGTGGACAAATAGATAAAAAGGAAAGCTAACAATGTTTGGGGTAGTTCATAATAGTAATAATAATAATAATAAAACTTATGCTATCAAATGCTTCCTCAAGGCATCACATAGTCACTTAAATATTACTCGTCCTGCTATTTTCGAGGCAAAAGTACTAATTAAGTTTGCATAATCAATCTCAACCATTTTTTTATCGATGGATAACATAGACAAGACATTCAATCTCTTTTGTGATAGTTTATCAAGGATAAGTTTTGATTAGCTTCAACTTCGAAAAACTTCTTTCTGTAGATACAACTGTAATTGGTATAGTCAGCAAAATTTTGTAAGCAACATAGACATTTAGATAACAGTCATCCATTTTCTTCAAATAATTCAGTACATCAATTGCTCTTTTTGTTTCTCCTAGTAATTGTAGAAGCATGGAAAATCTAGCTTCCATGCGCCTAAACAAACATGCGCCCAAAGGTCAACTAAGAAGAAATCAGGCCATAGGATGACTATGCGGTCAAGAAAAAGCAGCATCCATGCGTCCCAATTATTGGCCGCATAAATGCGTGACACAAAGATTATGTCTGACACAAAATCCTGACAAAAAGGATTTTCTGAACGCCTCGAAAGACGTGATCACGCTAAGCGACAAAAAGCTCTCGTCAAACTAATAATGACTTCTGACAAGCATGCAACGCCACGTGTAAGATGCCACATGTGTCCCAAAGTCCATGCGTGTCTGGCCTCATGCGTCCCAGACTTCGTGCATTCCATGCGTCTCTGGCTATGTGTTCCAGACTCTATGCGTTCTATGCGTCTCTGACCCTACACGTTCTAGATTCCATGCGTTCATGTGTCTCTGGTCCTATGCATTCCAGACTCCATACATTCAATGCATCTCTGGTCCCATCCATGCGTCTCTGGCCCCATGCATTCCAGACGCCATGCGTCCCATGCGTCCCATGCATCTCAGACTCCATGCGTCCAACGTGGCAACGTTCTCTGAGACAAAATATTTCTGTTGCGACTGAAGTGATTCTTTGTAACTAAATACGGGCCACGTATCAAGCTGACTAAGTCATACAAACAAAAGACGAGAACCGCCCAGATACTCAGCAACCACAAATCCCAACAAACGCCCACGTGGTAGCTCAACATGGTCTTAACTATATCGTATTAAGGATATAGTACACGTGGCAACCTGCCTATCGAATGTGCCCACAGTAGCAACCGTGTTCTGTTGAAGGAGCCCCTTGCAGCCACCAAACAAAAGCATATGCGATACCTATAGCCCATCACCATGATGGCTATAAATAGGAGCAACTTGAACGTTCCAAAGGGGGGCAAGATTTTTTCTGCTTCAAAGAGACTATACCCTTACAAATGAGCTGCGTGTGTGCACACAAGCTCGATAAAGAGAGAGAGAGAGAGAGAGAGAGAGAGAGAGAGCATCCTTGATTCCCTCGTCGGACCATCAATGGAGTAAAGGAGTCGCTGTAGTACTCGATATCCATCGTCACATTACCCGGATTAAATATTGTATTTAGATTTTCTGTTTAAGACTTTTTTGTACGTTTTTGTTTGTTACTAAACGAATATTTTCCCAAACTTACTTCAATAGAAAACAAGCTGACGACTCTGCTTGGGACTTCCTTCTCCTCTGTTGAGAAGGTCATGACGCAATCTGACGCGTTGAACTAGGCTCGACCCAGAGGATGTTGGTTGTATGCATCGACCAGCAAGCTTTCGAGGAAATGCTCTATGAGGGAGGTGCTTCTCCAAGGCTGGCAAAGCCTAAGAAGTCTCACAGGAGATGGGTTGCAAAGGCCACTGTGCGTTGCCTAACTGCGGAGCACGCGCTCCCCGTCTCTCTCTTTGTAGCAGGGACTGCACATTATGCGTCCACCTCTCATGCGACAGCCTTTTCTAACAAGAAGAGTGCTCAGCACCTGAAGACCCGTAGGACATGGGTTGCAAAGGTCGTTGTGACTCACCCAACTGTGGAGTATGGTCTCCCCATCTCTTTTTTGTCGTAGGGACAACACATTATGCATCCACCTCTCATGAGATAGCCTCTTCTGACAAGAAAAGTGCTCATCACTTGAGCTCTGATAGAGGAAAACACTACGAAGCTAGGAGTTCGAGCACTAAGACACGTTTCATGCTCCCACATCAAAAGTCGTATAAGGAGGACTATGCGGCACCGGTCGACAACCATAGGCAGATAGCCACATGCGGCGAGGCCAACAACAAAAGTTTCATCTTTGACTGAATCCTACGCGGCGCTGACTCTATGCGCCATGCTGAGAAGAGTGAAGAGGTAAACTTAGACTCTTCATACTACGCACAGGCGCGTGCTAGGATGAAGAAGAAGTCTAGGACAACGCGAGCTCGCCAAGCTCAATTAATTGCTCATTCGACCGACCGTCAGTAGGCGCCTCTAACTGTGATGCATCCCCCTGACGGAAAGTTATATAAAACTGACCCATGCATCCAGCCCACAGTGGCAATTGGACAGAGTCAGTCTAAAGAGTCTTCCATTAGCAACCTGGGGCAAGTTCTTGTACGAACCCCAGGTCAAGAAGAAAAATCAACACCTACGCACCCGTGTGCTCAGTCTACCCGGTCTCATAAGGAGGATGCAAAGGTGATCAACCCTTGTTCGAATTGTGCAACATGATAAACCACAAGCGCAAAGCAAGAAAAATAACTACATCATATGAAGTATCCTCACCAGGGCATAACTGTGCCAACATTATCATTAACCATTGCTGTAACAAAGCAACAACACCCACAAAAGGCAGTCGACATTCCAGCGGCTGCAACCAAAGGCACCTACCTAATGACAACCCGAAGTACAAGTGCAAGCATTAGAGGCAGACGAGTTGCCCCTAGCCTCATGCTATTCTGCCCGGAAGGCCCTCTCCATGAGGGGAGGTCGAAAGTCCAGCAACTCTAGTCCGTCGCTCTCGGCCAGCGAGTCAAGAAGACGGGTCCAAGGAGGAAAGGCAGCGAAACCTGCAAAAGGTATTTTTTTAGGGCACCCGCTCAAAAAAAGAAGCTGTCAGCTACTAGCGGTAGTTCTTCCTCAGCACCTCACATGGATATGCAAGTTGGAGGTTGTAATCCACCAGACCTTTATGATAATCTGGCGTTCTGAGAACACGATGATTCCCAATGAACATATGCCGAGACCCCTGGGGTGGCTGCCTTCGCCAAGAAGACTCAGCTTCCTACGTTGGGGGTAGAGTTCCCTCCGAGTCCGAAGAGGATGTGCCACTACCCACTTTTCCAGATGACTATTTACGGCAAGAATCTAAGGTAAAAAGTGTGACGTCCACCTGCCCATCTATTTCTTCCTATGTCAGAACAACATACATGGTGGGGGATGATCATGAGGGCTCCAACGATCGACAGCGCCTAGAGACCCTCGAGGCCATGATAAAAACTATGAGTGCATCAATGCAGGTCTTGACTCAAAAATGCTAGAGATCAAGGAAAATATAGCCTCACAACCAGCAAGGGCCTCTGGCCAACCAAGCCTGGACCCTGAGACCAATGGGGATTCAAATGCAACCGCTCCACCCGATGGCGGTAATCATCCCCTACCCGGATCATTTGCTCCTTCTACAGTCAATGAAGCTCGGGAAGCAATACATGAGCTACAAGAACGCCGGACCCGCCTAAACTCAATGGGCAACTAGGACTCATTACGCGAACTCGGGATTCGACAACCGTATCCCTTCGAATGGAGAAATGTACCGGACCCGCCCAAGTATAATCCCTTCAACTTGACTCCGTTTAATGGGAAGATATCTCCCCGTCAATTCATGAGTTACTTTGAGATGGCAATGGGGCATCTGCCTTGTAATGATGCCCTCTTAACCAAACTTTTTGTCGGGGCATTGTCTTGACTAGCCTTCGATTGGTTCTACAGCCTCCAGGACAACTATATTTCATCGTTCGATTACCTCAAAGATTTTTTCTTGCTCGGTTCTACAACGGGGAAAATGATATGACAATGTCTTCTTTAATGGATATCACACAAAGGGAGAAAGAGTCTATACGGAAATACATCGAGCGGTACAGGCAATCGGCACTGAAGTTACCCCCCGATAACCCTGAGTCTACATTGATGGACACCTGCCGGAGGAATCTCCTTTCCATAGTCGAACTTTGGATGGGCGACTCTCAGTTCAAAGACTGAACGATATTCATCATAAATGTTGTCGGTGCTGAGAAAAAAGTAAAGGACACCCGCCTCTTGGTAATACAGATCCCTGTCGCTGATGAAAGAAGAAAGCGCCCTTACAACAACAGCAACAACAACAATAATGGCCCCCGGGATGACAAGGGGAAGCAGGTCTTGTGGCCAATATAAACCTTTGAAAGAAGAAAGCGCCCTTACAACAACAGCAACAACAGCAAAAGCCTGCAGAGGCTCCAAAATTGAAGAAAACTTATTCCTTCGAAGATGATAACGTTATGGAAATCTTTGAAGGAAAACAAGCTTCGGCTCCCAGACGTTAAACGTCCTGTGGAGGCAGTCAATATGAATAATACATAGTAATGCCACTACCATCGATACGTCCACCATGCAACGCGGGATTGCTACACACTAAAGCGGTACATCCAACGTCTGCTCGACACCAAGGATCTCACCTTGGACTTTGATACTAAGATAATTACCGAAAAATGGTATCTCTCTAGTTCAACAACTTTCTGGCGACGGAAGCCTAAGACGAAGTGATCCCGATCCCTAGGGCAACAATGGAGGTTGTCAATCTACCGCCAGCTTGTGACTAAACAACCGGACTGATACCTCTCACCACATCACATGGGAAGGTCATATGGGTTCATCCGGACCTTGCTCTAGACTTGATGCAGCAGGTAACACCCTCCGCCACCAAGTCCAAGGGCAAGAAATTTAGGTCCTGCTACACGGTTTCTCTCTTTTTCAAAGAAGCTATACCGAGGACAACAAGATTAGGCATGGCGTACCAACATGAGTATGAAACCCCTGACGATGGTGCACTCCCAATCACCATCCCTACAATATCTGATCCTGGTCCATCCCAGCCTTTGGTAGCAGACAAGTATGCAGAAAGAAACCCGCTTTGACAAACCGCTGGGCAAAGATACCGCTCAGGGGCTGGAGAAGCCTTACAACTTCGATGTCTTGGCATAGCTCGCCATTACTCCAGTGAAGTTGTCACTATTCGAGCTTATCTGACTCTCCAAAGACATTCGGGTTGCTCTGAGTGAGACATTGCAGAATGCTGACACCTACCTGGCGCAGGTCAAGCTGCCAGCTAAGGATCCTGCCGTATACCCCATTACAATAATGTGATAGAGGCGATACCCAATATTACATTCTTGTAACAAAAAATATTGCTAAACAATAATCGACATGATCTTTCTTTGTATTACACAGGGTACATCGGCGCCAACAAGGTGGACCGGATGCATATCGACCCCGGTTTGTTAATCAGCATCATCCCGCGGAGTCTGCTTCAGACCTTGAGAATCCTGATGCATCGTCTGGAGGCAACCAATACTGCCATAAGTGGCTTTAATGCGGGGAGGAGATACCCTCTAGGTAAGATTCGCTTGAAGTGCTAGATCAGCGACTGGAAAACAGAGGTCACCTGCTACGTCATAGACGTAGACGTATCCTACATCGTACTGTTGGACGTCCATGGATACATAAATATATGATCGTACCGTCAACCTTGAACCAATTTGTGAAGTACGTAGAAGATCAGGGTATCGTCAAGACAGAATTTGCCAACGTTGATCCATTCAAAGGGGTCAAGGCCTATTACTATGACTGGATCCTCTACAAGCAAGTCCACCAAGACGAAGATAGCAATGATACTGACGATGAGGCAAAAACTGGGACAACATCGGACGAGCCTTTGAGAGTCCATCTTAAAGCATACGCTCCCGACACAGCTCTGCCTCTCATAGTAAAACTACACAAGAAATTACCTCAACCTCTGGTCGTAAGTCTTCGTAGACCGAGTCGACCGCTGAAGGAAGATCTGGCACCTGCTATGACTTTTGAACCTTTAGTGGTGATGCTGCGCATGAAACCTCAGAAGCTGTCACTTGCAATGGGGGTAGATCTCGGAAAGGATAAACTGGAGGAGTACGTAGCCGCTCATGCTAACGTCACTTCTCTCGGCGATATAATTCCTGAGGATGAGATCCTTTATTTGATCAATAAAGGGCTATCTTTGAACTACTTAGATGTCGCATATCTTAACACATTATATCCCATTAAGCACTATCTAGGCTTGCACTTGTGTACACATGTGACTACCACCTATGTAGTCAACCAAATTCTCGCCAGTCAGAACTCCTACTTCATAGTTCCAGCAAGTAAGAGGGAAGACAAACTCATCATCTTTGGCAGAGTGGAAAGTCTCCAATCATCCATCATAGAAGAACTGGAGTCAGAACCCGATACTGGCAAAATATAATTTTACCGGTACAGTTCTCAAACCAAGCACCTCATTCAGAAGATGGGGTATGATCTGAAAGCCACTAGGGATTTGAACTATGACAAAGGTCGACGGTTGCCCCTGCGTCTGCAAGCTCCTGCAAGCAAGCCCGATGATTACTACCATAAGACCAAGCCTGGCTTAGGGTATGTCACGCCACCAACAACCCCCGATGGCTCGGATAAAGAAGATAAGTTATACTCTCATTCTTCACAATCTTCCTCTTGGGACTCCGACATCAGTATCGGGGGGATGCTCAAATAAACATTACGTTTTAACATGGTGTCAGCTAACCATGAGTAAGATGACGAGGATCCACCTGAACTCTTTAAAGTATAACCGTGGGCCCAACGCCTAGACGCATAATGGGAGAAGCGGTCCGAATAACGAGAACCTTCCACTGAGGACGAAGTCGTAGAAATTAATCTGGGCGACAAATCCTTGCCTAAACCTATCTTTATCAGAAAAAGTTGTCTGATGAGAATCGGGAATCCATGCTACAGCTCATCAGGGAGTTCATCGATGTCTTTGCCTGGAGTTATAATGACATTCCAGGATTGGACCCCCAAATTGTAGTCCACAAACTTGATATCTTGTCGAATGCTAAGCCGGTCAAGCAACAGTAATGGCGGTTCTGACTGGACAATATGAACGACATCGAAGCAGAAGTCAACAAACTGATAGCTAGTAGCTTCATCCGCGAGGAACAACATCCGGATTGGGTGGCCAATATCGTATCTATCATCAAAAATGTAAGCCCCATGATTTTCAATAAATTTTAATTTAGATTTTTTACAATTTTTTCTGGGATTTTCTGGGATTATTTCTATAATTAAAACCTAGATATTTTGTAATTAAATGATTTTTAATTATTGTTAATTAATATTAAAATATTATGGAAATAATATTTTATGGTGTAAAATGGAAAACCGGACATAGGGTAATTTTCTGTGAATTTATTGGACTCCGGAAGCATTTATAAAGCCCTAAAAACCAACGTAGAATTAAACCCTAATCAAACCCTGAAATAAACCGAGTTTATTTGAAATAAACTGAACCAAACACTAGACTGAACCAAACCGCTAAACCGAGCCAGACCAACCCAGCTTAACGGGTCGGGTCAGGTCGGATCCATCAAACCCGACCCGGACCCGAAACCCAATTCGAAACCCTACCGGATTCCCCCACCGGAAATACTGTTCATCTATATAAAACCCCCCTCGAAGTCTGTGCCCAGCCTTCGGAAACCCTAGCTCACCGCGCCGTCACCTCCCTCCGACCTACCTCGTCTGAACCCTAGGCCCCGCCCTCGATGACTCCTTCCTCTCCCATCCGCTCAGCTGCCCGTCCCCAGCATCCCGACTTCCCCCTCATCCCCTCGACCCGCCGCCAGGCCGCCCGACCTCGGCCTCCTCCGCCATGACCCGAGCATCCTGCTCGCCTCGTCGTCCAACCCTCCGCTTAGCCGCTCAACCACCGCCCGCAGCCCCAAAGCCCCGACATATCCGTCGCCCATCTCCGCCCTAGTCGCCCGAGCAGCCGCTCGACCACCACACGCAGCCCCGTTCGCCGCGTTAACCCGTCGCGAAGCCCTAGGCCGACCGTCCGCTGCCCTAGCCCGGACACGGCAGATACGATCAGGACACGATCAGGACACGAAACAGACACTCGGACACGAGGAAATCTCGGTTCACGGAGCCCTGTTCAGGTATCATTTTCTCTCTCCTCGTTACCCCATTTTCGATTTTGTCAGTTGTGACGCGTAGGCTGTATAACCCTCTCGATGCCCGTACAACTCGCTCGGTGCGTCGCGTCCTGTGGAGATCGCGAACCCCGATCCAAAAACAGGAAAAAATAATGCCCTATTTTACCCCAGAACTGAGTGCGCCCCGCCAAACGGGACGACTTGGTCGCACACGGTCTTTATCGAAACGTGGGCGACGTTGATACGGACGTGCGGGATTTCGCAGAAGTTGATTTGGATGTGCGTGCACACCGGAATCAACGCGTATCCGCCGACAATGTCCCGTATTCGTCCGTTCTGGAACACGCTGTAACTTTGTGTACACACGTCGGATCGAGACAAAACTTGCACCATCGGACTCGTAGCAATACGCTGGTCCTGTGACCCAAGTTTGGTTCGATTCTGAGAATGTTGACAAAATCGCGTATCGTGGGCCCCACAGGCTCCACTTGACGGGCGATTTTGTGAACGGCTCATCGAAATCCAATTCTGCAAGTTCCGTTGGGTTAGTATCATCATTCCTGACTTGTTGACACTAAGTTGGACGAATTTGGAGACCCTTGACCCTAACACGCTTTTTGGTGCAAAGTGGCCCACATGTGGACCCCGCTTTGACCCGGAAATGTCATTTTTGCCCTTGTGTCCAAATTGGACCTAAGGACAGGCATTTCTAGCTATTTGATATTTTTTGAATCTAATGGTGATGTTTATTTCAGCAACCGGAGTAGTACCTTCAGATCACACTGAGACCAGAGCTACAGTTGGAGCCAGGACCCCAGGCAAGTGTACCTTGCCAAACTTTGCAGTATTGTTACATATTTTTCTTGCTTCTTTACATTGCCGTGCATGCTTAACCTAGGACCGTGTGACTTACTTAGCGTCCGAATATAGTTGGGTGCCAACACCGTACGCGGTGTTGTGTATTGTCATCTAGAGATGGACATTCGTGACCCTTTACATCCTCGTACTTGTCTTATCAATTACATTATACCCAGGACACTTGCAACTATTCATGAGATAGAATCTTCCTGAGATATTCATGGTTATTCTGTATAGGATACAAGTTTATGACATACACAGTTTACATGCTTAGATTATATCCTGACTTGTTGTATTAGTTTTGATCCTGCGTATCATGGACATGAGACGCGAGATTTCATTGGATGGGGGGAGTATTACCATATCAAAGGCTGATTATATTATATATATATTATTGTCTGGAGGTGCTTTGGCATATCTACTGGAGTCGTGATACTAATACTGCTATGGGTTTCTCCGACACTGATCCTGTAGTAGTCTCAGCCCGAGTATGACTAAAACTCTCACTTGCATATCACTTAGCTGGTTATATACTTACCTTATTGTTTTATTTATTGTTGCACTACACTTATTTGGCTTGAGTTATTTTGTACCTTGCTATGTCCCCTGAGGACCTGGATCCAGATTATGTCCCCAGGATTAGCTGACGAGATCTATCCCGAGGTATACGGGACCGGAGCATTGGCATTAGCAAAAGCAGGTGCCTATATTGGAGCAGAACCAGGATCAGAGGACGAGATCGTGCCAGAGGACTTCTCCTGAGTATTGGCTTGAGATACTCATTTATTTCTATTTCTAGTTCTTTATTTTTAGTCTATTTCATTGATGTATCAGACTTATTCTCGGATTGTTCTCTGAGACACTTTTATTGAGATATGCTAGTTTATTTTTATTTGCATTATTCTGGCTTTGATCTGTGTTTATCTGTTGTGGATGAAATTAGTATAGACTGTGACTTGTATCATTGGACCTACTTATTGTTATATTACAGCATAAATATGCCCGATGGATCCATTAAATTGGGTTTGTCCATCGGTGTGCTGCTGGCCATTATCACGTGTCTAGTCCCTCGGTATTTTGGGACTGGGGCGTGACATAGTTTTTGTGGTGGCCCATGCAGGTCAACGACTAAATTGTTCGATTTCAACTTAGGGACCGAGCAAGCCTGCAATAAGAATAGGATAAGTTTTTAGGATCTTATCCACTTGCTTGAAATGTTCTTAATATCTATATCGAATTCAAATTAGTTCTTAACTTGCATCTTGCCTTGATTCATGTGCGCCTCTTACAGTTTATCTTTGATGCAGAGTAATGGATTCAAGAGCAAACGACAAAACTCCAGCAAATATACCAATAGGTGCTGTAGCCACCTACGGAGAAGATGAAGTGACGCCATTGAGTGGAGATCCCTCTACTCACCAAGACAGCCAAACAGATCAACAATCTTCTAGGTTTCGGCGTGATGACATCCCATCGCTTTCGCAGTTCGTTCCACCAATGCCCATTTTTCCACAAGGATAGCTTATGGACGGGCAACAGATTTTTCAAATGATCTACGCAATGATGCAAGCTCAACAGTAGATTCAACACGAGGCTCTGTGTCACAGCCTAGCACTCTTACTGGAGTAGGCGAATCTACCAGCACGACAACCAGTGACAGGATCTATCACCGATTTCCGGCAGCTGAAGCCCCATACCTTCTCAGGAAAGGAGGAGCCCACAGAAGTTCATGAGTGGCTCACCAACACTCAACATCAATTAGAAGCAGCTGAGGTTCCACGGGAACGTTGGATGACGGCCGTCAGGATGCAATTGACGGATAATGCGCATCACTGGTGGCTATCTGAGGAGACACGGCTCGGACCAGACCGCGTCACTTGGGAGGAGTTCTCCAGACTCTTTCAGGAGATGTACATTCCAGCTACCACTCGAACAGAACTGCGGGACAAGTTTAATTACCTCACTCAAGACAATCTGACAGTGGAAGAATACAACGCAGAATTCATTCGTCTGAGCCGCTTCGCCCCAACCTTGATTCCGATAAAAGAAGAGAAGGCTGAAAAGTTCTTCGACGGACTAAACATTGAGCTACAAAAACTAATTGGATCTGTTGCACCTACATCTTACTCGGACGTCCTTACTGCAGCCCGACGCATGGAGTACGTCACCAGGAGAGAGACCAGTCTAAAACGGCCTTTCATATTAGCATCCGTCAGAGCACCACAAGAAGAATCTGCAAAGAGACCTCACCTACACCAACAGCAGAAAGCATCTACACCACTAGCGCCAATCCTACCTTCTTGCCACTACTGTGGCAAGAAATGCCATCTTGTAAAGGAATGTCGACGCAGATTGGGATTATGTTTAGCTTGCGGATCCAGGCAACATTCGGTGTGGGAATGCCCTGAGCGTAGAGAAGGAGCACCAAGGGCAAACCAACAAGCTCTACCAGCACCAGGAGGATATCAAGCGAGGCCACTTTGGCACCACGACCAGCACCCTTCCAGCAGGCCCAGCAACAGCAGAGGGCACCCCCTCAAGGATGCGGACAAGCTTCGCGATGACTTTGGAGGACGCGCAGATTCATGGAGTAGCTAATGCGCATAAGTTTTTATAATTATCTGCTTCTAGATTTGCTTTAGTTTTTGTATGTTGGTTCGTGATCTCAGCCTTAACCTAGTAATTTTGAACTTGCTAATAACTTGGAATATTTTTATAATTGATAACCTAATATATTTTATAAGTAATAAAATGTAGTCTTCTAAATTTCCTTCATCCGGGAAATTGCATAAATTTAATACTTAGGGAAATGATTTTCCCTATGTATTATTCTTACACTCTCATCCTTGAATCTCCTTGATCATGATGTGCTTCGAACAATGTTTGCAACCGTGTCATCTCTGTTGATCGGGTATTCTTTGATTGTAAGGACGCAATCCTCTTAAGGAGGGTAGATTGTAAGTCCCCTGATTTTCAGTAAATTTTAATTTAGATTTTTTATAATTTTTTTTGGGATTTTCTGGGATTTTTTCTGTAATTAAAACCTAGGTATTTTGCAATTAAATGATTTTTATTTGCTGTTAATTAATGTTAAAATATTATGGAAATAATATTTTATGGTGTAAAATAGAAAACCGGACATAGGATAATTTTTTGTGAATTTATTGGACTCCGAAAGCATTTATAAAGCCCTAAAAACCAACGTAGAATTAAACCCTAATCAAACCCTGAAATAAACCGGGTTTATTTGAAATAAACTGAACCAAACACTAGACTGAACCAAACAGCTAAACCGAGCCAGACCAACCCAGCTTAACGGGTCGGGTCGGGTCGGATCCATCAAACCCGACCCGGACCCGAAACCCAATTCGAAACCCTACCGGATTCCCCCACCGAAAATACTGTTCATCCATATAAAACCCCCCTCGAAGTCTGTGCCCAGCCCTCGGAAACCCTAGCTCACCGCGCCGTTACCTCCCTCCGACCTACCTCGTCTGAACCCTAGGCCCCGTCCTCGATGACTCCTTCCTCTCCCATCCGCTCAGCTGCCCGTCCCCAGCATCCCGATTCCCCCTCATCCCCTCGACCCGCCGCCAGGCCGCCTGACCTCGGCCTCCTCCGCCATGACCCGAGCATCCTGCTCGCCTCGTCGTCCAACCCTCCGCTCAGCCGCTCAACCACCGCCCGCAGCCCCAAAGCCCCGACATATCCGCCGCCCATCTCCGCCCTAGTCGCCCGAGCAGCCGCTCGACCACCACACGCAGCCCCGACCTCGCCGCTGCCGTCCGCGAGCGCCTCCCCGCTCGCCGCATTTACCCGCCTCGAAGCCCTAGGCCGGCCGTCCGCTGCCCTAGCCCGGACACGGCAGATACGACCAGGACACGATCAGGACACGAAACAGACACTCGGACACGAGGAAATCTCGGTTCACGAAGCCCTGTTCAGGTATCATTTTCTCTCTCCTCGTTACCCCATTTTTGATTTCGTCAGTTATGACGTGTAGGCTGTATAACCCTCTCGATGCCCGTGCAACTCGCTCGGTGCGTCCCGTCCTGTGGAGATCGCGAACCGTGATCCAAAAACAGGAAAAATAACGCCATGTTTTACCCCGGAAATGAGTGTGCCCCGCCAAACGGGATGACTTGGTCGCACGCGATCTTTACCGAAACGTACGCGACGTTGATACGGACGTGCAGGATTTCACAGAAGTTGATTTGGATGTGCGTGCACACCGGAATCAACGCGTATCCGCCGACAACGCCCCGTATCCGTCCGTTCTAGAATACGCTGTAACTTTGTGTACACACGTCGGATCGAAACAAAACTTATGCCATCAGACTCATAGCAATACGCTGGTCCTATGACCCAAGTTTGGTTCGATTCTGAGAACGTTAACAAAATCGCGTATCGTGGGCCCTACAGGCTCCACTTGACGGGCGATTTTGTGAACGACTCATCGGAATCCAATTTTGGAAGTTTTGTTGGGTTCGTATCATCGTTCCTGACTTGTTGACACTGAGTTGGACGAATTTGGAGACCCTTGACCCTGACATGCTTTTCGGTGCAAAGTGGCCCACATGTGGATCCCGCTTTGACCCAAAAATGTTATTTTTGCCCTTGTGTCCAAATTGGACCTAAGGACAGGCATTTCTAGCTATTTGATATTTTCTGAATCTAATGGTGATGTTTATTTCAGCAACCGGAGTAGTACCTGCAGATCACACTGAGACCAGAGCTACAGTTGGAGCCAGGACCCCAGGCAAGTGTACCTTGCCAAACTTTGCAGTATTGTTACATATTTTTCTTGCTTCTTTATATTGCCGTGCATGCTTAACCTAGGACCGTGTGACTTACTTAGCGTCCGAATATAGTTGGGTGCCAACACCGTACGCGGTGTTGTGTATTGTCATCTAGAGATGGACATTCGTGACCCTTTACATCCTCGTACTTGTCTTATCAATTACATTATATCCAGGACACTTGCAACTATTCATGAGATAGAATCTTCCTGAGATATTCATGGTTATTCTGTATAGGATACAAGTTTATGACATACACAGTTTACATGCTTAGATTATATCTTGACTTGTTGTATTAGTTTTGATCCTGCGTATCATGGACATGAGACGTGAGATTTCATTGGATGGGGGGAGTATTACCATATCAAAGGCTAATTATATTATATATATATTATTGTCTGGAGGTGCTTTGGCATATCTACAGGAGTCATGATAATAATACTGCTATGGGTTTCTACGACACTGATCCTGTAGTAGTCTCAGCCCGAGTATGACTAAAACTCTCACTTGCATATCACTTAGCTGGTTATATACTTATCTTATTGTTTCATTTATTGTTGCACTGCACTTATTTGGCTTGAGTTATTTTATACCTTGCTATGTCCCCTGAGGACCTGGATCCGGATTATGTCCCCAAGATTAGCTGATGAGATCTATCCCGAGGTATACGGGACCGGAACATTGGCATTAGCAGAAGCAGGAGCCTACATTGGAGCAGAACCAGGATCAGAGGACGAGATCATGCCAGAGGACTTCTCCTGAGTATTGGCTTGAGATACTCATTTATTTCTATTTCTAGTTCTTTATTTTCAGTCTCTTTCATTGATGTATCAGACTTATTCTCGGATTGTTCTCTGAGATACTTTTATTGAGATATGCTAGTTTATTTTTATTTACATTATTCTGGCTTTGATCTGTGTTTATCTGTTGTGGATGAGATTAGTATAGACTGTGACTTGTATCATTGGACCTACTTATTGTTATATTACAGCTTAAGCATGCCCCGATGGATCCATTAAATTGGGTTTGTCCATCGGTGTGCTGCTGGCCATTATCACGTGTCTAGTCCCTCGGTATTTTGGGACTGGGGCGTGACAAAAAAGAATGGAAATATTCGGATCTGTATTGACTTTCATGATCTAAACGCGTCCCGCCCTAAGTATGAGTTTCCCTATCCGATCACAGACAGAATGATCGATAATACTTGTGGCTTGGAGCGCATGTCCTTCATGGACAGGTTATCATGATACAATCAAATCAAGATATTTCCTGACAACGAGAAGTATATATTGTTTTAAATGCCGATAGGAGTATACTACCACACAGTCATGTCCTTCGATCTAAAGAATACGGGTGCTACATACCAGCGAGCTATGAGCACCATCTTTCGTGAACATCTGTGCAAGACAATGGAGTATTATGTTGATGACATCATTGTCAAGAGTCACTCCAAAGATGATTACCTTCGGGACTTGAAGACTGTGTACGAACTCATGCGTGCGCACTAGTTCAAGATGAATCCCACCAAATCCTTTCTATGAGTCTCCAGCAGCAAATTTTTGGGTTTTATCATAACTTCGAAGGGTATCCACGTAGACTCCGACAAGACTAAAGCGATCCTTGAAATGCACCTACCGAAGAACCTCAGAGAACTTCATGTCCTTCAAAGAAGACTGGCGTACATCAGGAGGTTCATATCAAATCTCTCTAGACATTGCCAGCCCTTCACTCACCTCATGAAGAAGGGAGTCTCCTTTGTCTAGAGAAAAAATGTTAGTGCACCTTCGACGACATCAAGGAGTATCTTGAGAATCCCCCAGTATTGGTGGCCCCCGTAGTGGGAAGGCCCTTCTTACTATATGTGCGAGCACTGGATCACTCCCTCAGAGCTCTACTAGCCCAGAAAAGTGATGCAGGTCATGAATATGCCATCTACTATCTTAGTAGAATGATGGCATGCGCAGAGCATAGGTATAACCCTATCGAAAAGGAGTGCCTCGCTCTAGTCTTCTCCATTCAGAAGACCTATAATTACATGGCAGGACAAACCATCCATGTGATCTTACGAGTTAATCCTCTCATGGTCCTTATAACTAAACCCTGAGTGCTCAACTCTCGCCTAGCTACATGGGCAATACTGTTGTCACCATACGACATGGTATTTATTCCACAAAAGATGATCAAAGGCCAAGCATTGGCAGATTTTCTAGCAGCCTACCCTGTATTGGAAACCTCAAAGCTCTACGAGGAGATCCCAGACGAAATAACGGGCTAAAATATGACCACAAGACCAGAAACTATTTTGCGAATGTTCTTCGACGGTGCTTCAAGAACAGGGCCCAAAGGCAATATTGTCGCTGGCGTCGAGATAGTACTAATTTTCCCATATAATATGGTCATAAACCGCGCTTACTCCCTCATAGAGCCCTGCTCCAACAATATGGTAGAGTATAACGCTCTCATCATTGGGCTCTAACTCGCTAAACAAGTGGGAGTAGACTACCTGGAAACCTACGACGATTCCAAGCTGATAGTCAGTCAGGTTCAGGGCGAATACGAGGTCCGGCACGAGGACTTAATTCTCTACCACTAAGCCACGCTTGGAATAATCTCCACCTTCGAGGGGTTCTTCATAGAGCATGTCCCTCGATTACAGAACATCGAGGCTGACGCCCTGGTCGGCCTCGCTGCCTCCCTGGCAGTCCCGGTCAAAACCCATCAGTTGATCACAATAGTCGGTCAAGAGCTGGTCTGCCCAAAAAATAATCTCGGTGTGTGCCTGAGCTACTCAGTAGATACAAACACCGACTCCCAAGACTGGAGATGCCCATTCATCGATTACGTAGTCTATGTAATTCTCTCTGAGAACCCAAAGGAAGCCACTTCCATCAGAAGGTGTTCCTCAAGTTTTATTATGATATGGCTACCAAAATGCTGTATTGTCGTTCCTACGATGGCCTTATGCTATGATGCATATCCAATACAGAAGCAAAGCTGGCTCTCCACGAGGCTCACGATGGAGTTTGTGGTGCCAATCAACCTGGACTCAAGCTACAGGATCATCTCCTGAGAATTGGTTACTTTTGGCCGACAATGGTAGCAGAGGCTGTTGACTATGCGTGGAAGTGCCAAGAGTGCCAAATTCACATAGACTTTATCCACCAGCCCTCAAAATTCCTATACCCAATGGTAACATCTTAGTCGTTTGAAGCATGGAGAATGGATATTATCGGGCTAATTAGTCCATATTCTTCTATGGGATATCGGTTCATCTTGGCTATCACCGACTACTTCTCCAAATGGGTGAAAGCTATTCCACTCGTTGAAGTTAAGACCCTAAACGTGATCAGCTTTGTCAAGCATCATGTTATATATCGCTTCGGTTTGCCATAGGGGATCATCCACGACAATGGTCCATAGTTTACAAGTTATGTTTTTTATCGATTTTGTGACAAAAATCAAATCCAGAATGTGGTCTTGACTTCCTACACCCAGCAACAAATGGTCTGGCGGAAGTATTCAACACGACCATCATAAAGCTACTTAAGAAGTTTGTGTCATCCAATAAGCACGACTGGAATGAGAAGCTGGGTGAATGTCTCTGGGCCTACCGCACAATGGTCTGGACACTTACTGACAACACTCCATTCTCATTGGTTTACGGAAGCAAAGTGGTCCTCGCACTTGAGATCCAAACTTTATCACTCCGAGTGGCCCTCTCCAACCAATTAACCATTGAGGATAATCACCGCCGTTGACTACAATAGTTAGAAGCACTTGACAAAAAATATCTCTTAGCTCAACATCACAATGAGCTATATCAAGAACGCCTCTCAAGAGCCTTCAACAAACGGGTCAAGAAGAGGACTTACCAAGCGGGTGAAATTGTCTTGACAGTAAGAAGACCGATGGTCATGACCCACAAGACGGTCGTTAAATTCTAACCTAAATGGGAGGGTCCGTTCATCGTAGATTCCGTATTCTCCAATGACGCCTACCGGCTCGTAAACTCCAAGGAAAACTTGCTCATGATTCCCATCAATGGCAAGTTCCTCAAAAAGTACTATGTCTAAGCTAGACTTGTACTCTCCCTGGTTCATCCCCAGCAAGTGTAAGCACAATATGCACTTCTTGGATGAAAGTCATTGTCTGTATTCAGGAATCCTAAAGGTTGTGTTTTGTTCTAGGTTGGTGTTTTCGTGTTGTAGAAGCATAAAAAATACGCTGGGAGGATCCATGCGGCATCTTAATGCAGAGCAGCGTAAGCAGAGGCCTCCAGAGCCGTCGAACATGCAACAGAGCTCTTCCGCCAAATACAGCGTGAAATATGAGCTCAAAGGACCATCCGCGTAAGTACGGTACGTCCAGGCCGCCCCAGCATAAACATTGTTCTTTATCGCCTCCATGGCGTAAAACTCAGTCGCTCTCAAAGCAGCGTTAATGCGTACGAGGAACGCTTCGTCTTCCCCGAAATGAACCTGTCAAGTCATGCGGTGAACCTGGCCTCTGACTCCTGACAAAAAAGTGCTGCACGGCTACCCAGACGACGGCTGGAAACGATGGCAGACCCCTCGGGACGTGCCCCACAGTATGATGGCGGATCTCTGCATTTAATGCAGAGGATTTGGTTAAAATATCACCAAACCGTCGTTTACCAAAGTCCCCCCAGCGTAAACCGCTCTTTCGCGTACAAGGGAATACGCTGCCTTGCTTTACACAGGAAAACATGAGCTGTTTTACGCTCCGCAGTAAGACAAACCGCTGCCACGTCAAAAGCTGCACTTCATACGGGGCTCGAAGCACGTCTCTACGTCTAATTACACAGAGCAGTGACAGTTTCCCTCAAGGCACGTCTCTGCGACGGATGCACAGAAGGGCTGCAGACCTTCAAAACACGTCTCCGCATTTAATGCACAAGATGATGGCAAATCTCTGTAGAAGATTTGATTATATCTTCGAAAGCCGTAATTCCGGCTAAGACGTCCACATCAGCACTTCGGCACGGTACGCAGTGGCTTCTACGCCCGCTCAGGATCAGTGCTCCCTCGGCTTCCAATGCCCTCTCAGTCTCTACGACCATTTCGGCTTCTATGCCTGTTCGGCTCCTATGCCCATTCGGCTTCTATGCCTGTTCGGCTTCTATGCCTATTCGGCTTCTACGCCTGTTCGGCTTTTATGCCTATTTTGGCTTCTACGCCAAGGTGACAGTCACTTGGCTTTTACGCCAACCTCTGCTACACAAGGGATACCTACCTACGTGGCTTCTACGCCGTGATCTTCGTAGCAGATATACGTATTTTGTCCCCTTAGTTGGACACGCGTCACATGCTCACTCAAAAGGTCATTTACATACAGGCATTGGTTATTTTAAACCGTTGTGTAAAGGGGTACTGTACTGTCCACTCCTCGGTTGTTACACCGACGGAGTGGTCACTGTCACCAAAACTCTATAAATAGAGACCCCTATCAATGGGGAAAAGAAGAAGAGGAGAAAAGGAGAAGAAAAAAAGAGGAGGAGAGGTCAAAAAACTAAAAACTCGAAGATCGGACAAGGTCATCGAACCAGAGATCAAGGAGGAGAGATAGAGAGAGAGAAGAACCCAGAGCTCGGGCAAGGAACAGGGAGCGACGACCTTCAGCATCGCGCATCCACCCTCCTTTGCAACCTCCGAAGTTGTATCCTGTCTTCCACGACACTTCTTCAACATCGTGTAGTCCAAGGGCTAAAGTGATCGACCGCAGATCAGACACCTATAGCAATTTATACCCAGATTAAATAAATTGTACTCCCACATCCTCGTATAGGATTACATTATACAAGTTTGTTTGTAAACCAAAGGGCGCGGGTCTCTTATAAACCCCGTCATTGAAATACACTTTCATTCTTTCGTTTAATACCACAAATAAGATGGCGACTCTGCTGGGGACATCTTTCTCTTCTGACGAGGAAGTAATTGCTCAACACGATGCGGTATCTGTAGGAACTGTGAAGAAGACACTGGTCGTTCAGTTCGACCAGTCTGCCTACGAAGACATGCTTCGGACTGGGGGTAGCTCTCACTCTCTTTCCATCCAAGACAGCAGGAAGCTACGCAAAGTGTGGATGCCCAAGACATCCTCCACCGTTCCTGTGGACTCTCCGATCTCTCCGATCTCTCCGACCAATGAGGTGGTAGTATCGCTCCCTCCGTGCCCCGCACGTAAAATTCAGTCTTCCGCGACGCGCGGTACAGACAAAGCTTCTGACAAAGCCTCAGCGCTAACCCAGGAGTATCCTCTGCGCTCTACGCACAGAAATCAGTCTCCCGCTACGCCCGATATAGACAAAGCTTCTGGCAAAGCCTCAGCGCTAACCTAGGAGTATCCACTGCGCTCTACGCGCAGAAATCAGTCTTCCGCTACGCGCGGTACAGACAAAGCTTCTGGCAAAGCCTCAGCGCTAACCCAGGAGTATTCACTGCGCTCTACGCGCAAAAATCAGTCTCCCGCTACGCGCGGTACAGACGAAACCGCTGATGGTGCCTCAACACCAAATCAGAAGTACAGATTACGCTCTATGCGCAAAACGACATCTGACCTTTACGGTGAACCAGATGAGCGCTGCGATCTCCGCAAGGGGAAGCAAGCAGGTGAATACTCGACTACTGGGCCTTTACGCCAGCAAAAGAATGATCTGCCTATTCTCCGGATTACGCAAGAAGCTAATGGCCAACTGAGGGCCTCCACAGCCTCACGCCAGACTGAGCGAATCCCTAAGTTACGCCAGGCACAGTCCCTCGACGTAAAACAAGCTCAGATCGCGGAAAGACACCCTTCCGGGGAATTATCCGCCGCCCAGATGGCCAGCCTGTTGTATACAGGTGGTATAGGGAAAACCAGGGTGCCCAGTCTCCGCGTACCCGCTGAGGGGAACAGAAGATGCAAGCCTTCGTCTTCCTCTTCGGCAAATCCTCCTGACCTGCATACCTATCTAATCCGAAAAGACAAAGACAAGAGTCGTAAAACCGTCAGACGGGGAGAGATCGTATGGGAAAATGTATCCACATCTAATGTCATCATGATGTATGAACCATATGAAGATAACGCCTTTATTATCCCTCCTACCCACGGCGATCAGCATCCAATAGTCTTCAAACACAAGCGGAACGGCCCGGTTGAACAGGAAGAATTCCGCGAGCCTGAGAGTGGGAAAATACAAATCCACAGGTACAGCCCACAGGCTTTGAAGATTATACAGAACATGGGTTATGATTTGGAATCAAAGTAAGGCCTCAACTATGGAAAGGGTAGACGAACACCATTGCAGGGAAATTCCCGCCATCAGCAAACTCGTTTCGGATTGGGATATGCTGCTGATCCCAAAACTTCAAAATTTAATCCTGTACGACCAAAGACAACTCCTCCTGATTCAGTTTCTACGACCGGAGACCATAGCATGTCTGGGGATAGCTCGCCTCGACAAAACAAAGCAGCATCCAAAGTGAGAGGTAGAATGTCCACAGGATTCAAAGATGGTACAACAATGGCTATCTTTCCAGAAGACCATAAAACTCAGGCATCAAAAGCCCCACGACCGAAAGGAACTTTCTCCTTCGGAGAAGATGACGTAATTGAAATCTTCAATATATTAAGGAAGGAACGTAAGCTTCAGCTACCCGACATCAGATATCCTGAGAGGTCTGGCAGAATCAATGACCCAGATTATTGCCTCTTCCATCAGTACACTCATCACCCTACGAAGGCCTGCTATGTACTAAAGAAGAGAATTCAGGAATTAATCGATGCCAAGGTCATAACTCTACGTCTATAGGGAACGATCACTACGGCAGAGTAGCAGATATGTGCCTCCCTCTCCAATGGAGTCACTATCACAAAGTTTGTCATGTTCATATTACCTCTGAATAAACTTTCGACCATCAATTATCATGTCCATATTACCTCTGATATCGATTGTCGTCTACACTTAACATTCGTACTTAAATTCTAAGTACGCCAGTAATGTTAAGTCCACAAAAATTGCCATGTCCATATTACCTCTGAGCAGATATGTGCCTACCTCTCCGATGGAGTCACTATCACAAAGTTTGTCATGTTCATATTACCTCTGAATAAACTTTCGACCATCAATTATCATGTCTATATTACCTCTGATATCGATTGTCGTCTACACTTAACATTCGTACTTAAATTCTAAGTACGCCAGTAATGTTAAGTCCACAAAAATTGCCATGTCCATATTACCTCTGAGCAGATATGTGCCTACCTCTCCGATGGAGTCACTATCACAAAGTTTGTCATGTTTATATTACCTCTGAATAAACTTTCGACCATCAATTATCATGTCCATATTACCTCTGATATCGATTATCGTCTACACTTAACATTCGTACTTAAATTCTAAGTACGCCAGTGATGTTAAGTCCACAAAAATTTCCATGTCCATATCACCTCTGAGCAAGTACAAGGACCCACTCCACATAACGAGGTAGAACCCATAGCACAAAAATTCTTGAAAGCTATAAGCTCCTACCGCCCATATGTCTGGGAAGTAGCATCGCCATCCAACGTCGTCACGACATATGGGCCACACGAGGATTCTATCTTCATCGTCCCGCCTACCGGCAGCAGTCAGCACTCAATAGTCTTTGGTCGCAGGCGGAATCAACCGACTGCCCAAGAAGATCCCTTCGATGACGACACCGGGAAAATATAGATTCACCGTTATAGCCCGCAAGCGCTAAAGATCATGCAATACATGGGCTACGACTTGAAACGAAAGCCAGGCCTCAACTACGGAAGAGGTAGACAAACGCCGCCGTGCGGCAACCCCCGCAATCGACAAACTCATCTCAGGTTAGGGTATGGCACCTCCCTCGCGACTTCCAAGCCAAAAGAGGACCCCTTTTCCTCCTCCCAGAACAGCTCATCGCCCTCCAACTCGCCAGATGCTCTCGAACAAGCACTGTCAGTGAATATGGTAATGATAAATCCCTCAGAAGCCGAGGAGCAGGATACGGAGCCATTCGAGGATGACCCCTGGGCTCAACAGATGGATACGCAGTGGGAATTCTGCTTCGAGCAGAGGGAACCTCCCACCAAGGATAAAGTCATCCAGATCAATGTTGGGGGTGAGCTCTCACCAAAGCCAATATTTGTCAGTAACAATCTTTCCCCACCTGAAAGGAAAGAAGTTATACAGCTGATAAAGGAATATATTGACGTCTTTGTGTGGGATTATGAGGACATGCCAGGCCTAGACCCGAAGGTAGCTACTCATAAGCTCAATATATTGACCGATTCGAAGCCGGTAAAGCATCACCAACGACGGTTCTGCCCCGATATGATGGACGCCATCGAGGCTGAACTCAAGAAGTTGATAACCTGCGGTTTCATCCGGGAGGAACAATACCCCGACTGGGTCGCTAACGTGGTCCCAGTCATGAAGAAAAATAGGAAGGTACGTATCTGCATCGACTATCGAGATCTGAATGTGGCCTGCCCCAAAGATGAATTCCCTCTTCCCATCACGGACATCATGATCGACAATACCTGCGGCTTCGAACGCATGTCTTTCATGGACGGGTTCTCAGGATACAATCAGATCAAGATGCATCCTGAAGACGAGAAGCACACTGCCTTCCGGACACCACTGGGGGTATATTGCTATACGGTCATACCTTTCGGATTAAAGAACACTAGGGCTACGTACCAACGGGCTATGAGTAACATATTCCATAGGCATTTACGCAAAATAGTAGAATATTACGTAGACGACATAGCTGTCAAAAGTCGCCTCAAAGGTGATCACACCCGAGACCTGAGGGCGGTATTCGAATTAATGCGCCAGTATCAACTCAAGATGAACCCTACAAAGTCCTTTCTGGGTGTATCCAGTGGCAAATTCCTGGAATTTGTCATTACCCCCAAAGGCATCGAAGTAGACCCTGACAAAGTCCAAGCGATCACGGCAATACGACCGCCCCGTAATCTGAGGGAACTCAGGGGGCTCCAAGGACGTCTGGCTTATATCCGACGATTCATATCCAACCTCTCAGGGAGATGTCAGCCCTTCTCTCATCTCATGAAGAAAGGTGTATCCTTCATATGGGACAAAACCTATCAGCAAGCGTTCGGGGATATCAAACGCTACCTAACCAGTCCGCCAGTTCTGGTGCCTCCCGTCATGGGAAAACCGTTCTTGCTGTAAGTTCGGGCAATGGATCATTCGCTAGGAGCTCTCCTCGCACAGAAAAATGATGCGGGTCATGAACAGGCTATCTACTATCTCAGCAGGATGATGGTCGGGGCCGAGCACCGGTACAACCCAGTGGAGAAGGAATGCTTGGCTCTGATGTTCGCTGTCCAGAAAACGTGGCACTATATCACCGGCCCGACTATTCATATCATCTCCAGGATCAACCCTCTCCGAGTGCTGATGAGCAAGCCAAGTGCCCTCAACTCCCGACTCGCAACTTGGGCGATGCTGGTAACGCCATACGACATGGTATACATCCCACAGAAGTCCATCAAAGGCCAAGCACTAGCTGACTTCCTAGTGGCTCATCCGATCCCGGAGACCTCCAAACTATACGAAGACATCCCTGATAAAGTTGCAGAATGTAACTTCGCAAGAAAAAGTAACGTATGGCAACTGTTCTTTGATGGCGCCTCCAGAACCGGTCCTAAAGGAAACATCATTTCAGGAGTGGGAGTCATCCTAGTTACTCCGGATCAACTCGTCATCTATCGAGCATACTTTCTTAGCGAGCCCTGCTCCAACAACGTGGCGGAATACAACGCTCTACTAATTGGGCTCCAAGTTGCTACAGAACTGGGGGTAGAATCCCTGGAAGCTTTCGGTGATTCTCTGCTCATCGTAAATCAAGTCAGGGGAATATACGAAGTCCGTAATCCAGACCTCATCCCCTATCACCGGGCGACAATCGAGATAGCCATGACGTTCAAAGGGTTCTTCCTAGAGCACGTACCTCGATCTCAGAATCTGGAAGCTGATGCCCTGGCCAGCCTAGCTGCAGACTTAGCTACTCCTATAAGAAGGCAAGATTCGGTAATCCTTCTTAACAGAGATTTATTCTGTGTGAAGAACAGCTGTCACATAGAACGCAGCTATGCTGTAAACATCGATCCTCCTACAAGAGATTGGACAAGTCCTTTCATAGATTTTGTGGCATACGGAATCTTACCGGAGGACCCCAAGGAAGCAGTATCCATCAAGAGACGATCGCTACGCTTCTACTTCGATGCATCTTCACAATGCCTGTATCGCCGGACCTACGACGGACTGCTGTTGAGGTATCTCTCTGGCGCCGAAGCACAGCAGATTATCCGTGAAGCTCACGACGGCGTATGCGGAGCGCATCAACCCGGGCCTAAGCTACAGGATCGCATCAGGAGAATGGGCTATTACTGGCCGACCATGATCGCAGATGCAATACAGTATGCAAAGCATTGCAGAGCCTGTCAGGTTCATGCAGACTTCATACATCAACCGTCGGAACATCTATATCCTACGGTCGCATCCTGGCCTTTCGAAGCATGGGAAATGGATATCATCGGTCCTATTCACCCGTCTTCTTCCAGGGGTCACCAGTTCATACTAGCCATCACGGATTACTTTTCCAAATGAGCCGAAGCAATCCCTCTCACTGAGGTAAAGGCATCCAACGTGGTCAACTTCATCAAACATCACATCATCTATCGCTTCGGGGTACCCCGGAGGATAATTCACGATAATGGGCCCCAATTTATCAGCCAAACGTTTCATCGGTTTTGCGATAAAAACCGGATACACAATGTTGCCTCCACGGCGTACTATCCAGCTGCTAATGGTCTGGCGGAAGCTTTCAACAAAACCATTATCAAACTCTTGAAGAAGTTTGTCTCTTCAAACAAGAAAGACTGGAATAAAAAGCTGGGCGAATGCCTCTGGGCATACCGCACGACGGTACGAACGCCGACGGGTTGTACCCTATTTTCGCTGGTCTACGGGAGCGAAGCAGTTCTTCCTATTGAAATCCAGATCCCGTCGCTCAGAATAGCCGTGGCTAATGAGCTGACTCAAGAAAAGAATGACCTTTTAAGGCTTCAGGAGCTAGAGGGATTAGACGAGAAATGCCTCCAAGCTCAACAGCGTATTGCGCTCTACCAAGCACGCATTTCCAGGGCTTTTAACCATAAGGTAAAGGAAAGGGTGTTCAAGGTCGGCGAGCTAGTTCTAGCAGTAAGAAGGCCGATGATTTTAACTCACAGAAGTAAAGGCAAATTCCAGCCCAAGTGGAAAGGCCCTTATATGATCGAGACAATTTTCTCGAACGGCGCCTACAGGATAGCCCAGCCTAACGGGGACCTATTAATGGCTCCCATCAACGGCAAATTCCTGAAAAGATACTACGCTTAATTCCCCCCTGCCCAGGCGGAACATAAAAAGAATCTCTATTCTGACAAAACTACTCCAAGAAAAGAAACTAGTTAGGTCATATCCTATCATGTCTGTACGACCTCTGAATAGATATATCCTGCTAAAGAGGTTTATCGAGAGTATATCAGGTCTATATTACCTCTGATATCCCCCTCACCTAAAAAATTGTCATTTATATTCCGAAATGACGGGTCCACAACAGTCAGAAAAGAGTCGCTTTTATTCATTCCCAGAAGGAGGCGAAATTACATAGGGAGAGATACATCAAGATGGCGGAGTAATCAGACCACGAATCTGCCGTTCCAGTACAGCTATCCTCTCATTCCTAAGGGCCAAGGCATCGGCACGAGCCCGCTCCAGCCGTGCCTCGGGGGTATGCGTAAGGATCAGATTAGCCCTTGCCCGAAGACAGCCCGCACGGGCAGCTTCCGCACGGTCCAGATCCCGTCGCGCTTCGCTCAGTCGACCAGTCGCTACCTCTAAACCTGCCAACGACTGGGAAGCCCACTCCTCTGCCCGAGCAAGTTTTTCCCTCAGCTTGGAGGCCCTTGCTGTATTCCCTTCATGCTCGGATCGACACTTCGTCTCAACAGCAAGAGCTTCTTCCACAACAGCTTTTCTCCTATCCATCTCCACCTTGTGCTTCTGGATAGAGTTGTCTAGGCTTTCAAGCTTTGTAGCGAGCCGCTCAGCCATGAGATCATATCGAGCCTGGACATCAGCATTAAGGCTGCCCTCAGCCCACTGCAAATATTCGTTAATGGGTTGCTCTAAACCATTAACCACCGCCTCCAGAGCATCAGCTACTCCAGGATTGCCAAGCCCCCTGACAACCTCGATCGAAAGCTGAGAAGTCTTCTTCAGGAGCTCGAAGTCAAGATTCTTCGCCAACACCATCGGTACCATCGTTTTTAAACCGGTGTAGACAAGGCTGGTATGCTGCTCGGTCAACGCGACTAGACCCGACTGAACGTCCGTAGTGGCCGCGATGCTAGTAACTCCCTCTCTAGGAACAATTACAGACAAGGTAGCCACCGCCGCCGCTTTGACGGGTGGCACGACCGAAAAAGGTGTGATGGCAACGATCGAAGTCATCGGCATACTCGCGAAAGGCGAGGTCACGATAACAGGTTCGTCCCCCTCCTGAGACGACGAAACCTCTCCAGGCGAGCTGGCCCCCGAAGACACTTCTGCCTCGGAATTAGGCACCTCCACGTCATCGCTAGGAGCCAGAACAGAGCCAGAAGGCGCTTTAACGTCGTATTCCCCGTGGACGTCGTCCCCTGAAAAGAGGACAAAAAAGCAAAAATGTCAACACAATGGTAATCTTCCTAGGAGGAGACAAAAAAAAATGACATTTACCCGGAGCCAACGGCATATACGACGCGTCTGCAGCCGATGTGGCTAAACCACGCCTTAATGATGCGATACGACCTGTCATACCTGGAGAAAGAGGTGGGCCGACCGACATCGCCAAAAGCTCGGTCAAGCCTTCCCCAAGATGCGGTCGAGGTTCGTCAGCCGGGGTCTCGCTAAGCGCACTCGCTGACACAAAAGCAACTTCCCCCACTGCTGACCTCGGGAAAGATTCTCCCATCTGCAGCGGCCACGTGGGCAATCCTGCTCCACTGCTTGAAGCAGCCGCAGCGACAGCAACCTCTAGCGAAGACTCTCCGGTGCCACCAGCCGGAACTGTAGAAGGTCCCTCTCTAAAAGGTGAGGAACCTCCAGCCAAAGATTCATCCCTGATGCAGGGAGGTGCCGGCTCACTCACGGGAGCCTCAATACCAGGAATGCGGAGAGGACGAGCAACCATCTCCTTCCTCCTCTTACGAAGGGAAGCTTCCTTCGGAGCAGAAGCCCGTCGCTTCCCAGAAGAGACTACCAAAGCCCCCGCCGGCGCAGGCACTGCACACCTCGGCAACGACACCAGAGGCTCATCCGGAGTACCAGACTCCTCGACCTCGTCAGAAGAAACCGAGGGGACTTCGACTCTTCCCCCAGGCTTGGCAGAAGGCACTCTAAAGCTTCTACGCCTGTCAAAATCGTGATGGAAGGTGTTAATCGCCACATAAAATTGGGCGTAAGAATGAAGGATGCGCAGCTCCGTGGAGGTTATAACGACCGGCACGATAAAAATTGCCCATGTGCAACCCATGATAAAATATCGCCACCCTCTAGCTCCATCAATGAGTCCGCCCCTGGGCCTGAAGCTGGTGACGGCGTTACCCACGTGCAACTGATCGTACCCGAACTGCCTGGCAAATCGACTAGGCAAGTAGGGCTCGAAGAAGCAATAGTCTTCGCTCCTATACAGCAGATGGGATGGTCTGATACAGACCAACCAATTAAAAGCCTCCGGAGAAAGAATGGTCTTCTCTCCACCTGAATCCTCAAGCCACACCCCGGATTGGTTGCGATGTACCAGAGGGGGAGTACAGAGGATCTTCCAGCCATGACTGAGGTTCAACACTAACCGATAGTCTAAAACTGTGTTCACATTCCAGGTAGAATTCCTGTAATTCAGCAGGAATATACCCCCTGAGCTGCTACCGGAATCGGAGACATCACCCGGGGGTTGTGGAGAATTAACCATCCCATCAGATACATGTATGGCAATTCCACCCTGGGAAAACTCTCACACCGAGCTTCATCGACGAGCAACCCATCGGTCATGGCCCTCAGGCCAGCTTGAATACAGCACACCATGGCAGGAAGCAGGCCCAGTCTTGCCCCAAACACCAGACGCACTGCGGGCCACAGGATGTTCCGGTGAATACAATCCGCGGATGCGATACCGGGCACTACCACTCGACGCAGCCATATGGAGAGGAAACCAGCCAGCTGGGCTTCCTTAGACAGAGGCCTGCGACAGCGCCTTAAATAACTGTGGGCCTTGGTACCTTCGGGGTATTTTCCTACCCCCTCAACGAGAATCTGATCGGGAGCCTTGGCGTCTTCCATAAGAGCCTCAACAACCTGGGCACTAAGGACGCCCAAGCAGTTCACGGACTCATTCTTACCCCCCGAGGCTTTCTTCGACTTGGCGGCCCTAGCCCGATGGAAGAAGAGATAAGACATCCACTTAGTGGTATGGGCCAAATCAGAGGGCTCATCATAAAGAGCGGTGCACGCGAAGTACTGACACATCAACTCCTGATATACTTCCGCCACCCGAGGGTCCAAATCCCCCAACTTCCGGTTGGTGGGGACATACTCTTCATATGGGGTATCCCCCATCGGCAGTCTCGAGACAACTGTCATCTCATGGAGGGCCAATCCCAACTCCCCCAGTGGAGTGGCGAAGGTCTCGGTGAGCGGAATATACCGCTCCATCAGTGCCAAGAACAAATTAGCATTGGGAGGCAACCCAACACTCGTCGCACTCACGGCGCCATATAGTCCAATATCCTCCAGCTCTCTTCGAAAGTACGACAAGGCCCAATCAACTAGGCATCTCCATCGGGAGTTCGTTGGGGCGATACACCCGTTGCACCGAGGATTCTCCTTGGGATATACCCCACCTCGACCCATGAAGTCGTTGCAGAAGGTCGGCAACTGGACAGGCTGGATCACCGAGCTAACTTCACTCGGGATATTACCCAGGCACAGCCCCCGGAACAGCGTCACAATGCCAGAGGGGCGACTGACAAACGACCCCTGGTCAGCTCCTTTCAGATGAAAGATCTTCCCAGGCTTCCCGTGAAGATCAGGAGTCAGCTTCCATGACATCTTCCTAGGATACGTCGCATGGAAGAAAGCCGAGATAGGATAATCCCTCGGCATCGTCGGCAGATACAAGACCAAATTCCCGGCAGGGAAGACCCAAGGCTCCCTCTTGGGCTTCGTCTGGGACTGTTTATCGATCATATCCCCAAAGAGGAAAGCCGGCTTTATGTACTGCTCCCCGTCTACATGCGTCAAGGGTTCGCCATTGATCATGCTCAACAGCATTCGCTCACCCTGGGCGATATCAGAAACCCCCTGCCCTCAGGATACTGGGGTCCAGAGATAAGAAAGGCCACATGGGACAGATCCTCCAGGTAGTTCGAGTGCAGCATCCCGGCAGCGGAGCCCATTACCTCAGCCAGCGGAGACTCACCCAAATCAACTGCAAAGGTGCAAGGAAAATAGGTCATTACAAATCCTGCACAAAGTGCGGACCAAAGAAACGACAGTCTGTGCTTTACGCCAAGATTGCGCGAATTTGGTCTCTATACGCCGGAAGTCTCCTCCACAAGCGTAAAAATTCAAAATTTTACGATATACCCCAATTTTTGTTAGCCAGAGCTTTTACGCTCAGAACTACGAAAATATAGAGTTTTTACGCTGGCACATTAGAAATGTGGGCGTAAAAGATGAAAACATCTCCGTGCGTCATCTTCCTCAAAAGAGGCTATCAGCACAGAAGATGACCTAGCGCGGTCACGTTCAACGTGTGCGAAGGATTTTTCATCGTTTGTCATCCCAAAAAGCTCTACCTCTAAAGCCGGGTGCACTGCTCATCGACGGGATACTCCTCTCAGAAGGAGGTTCACCTTGCCCGATCGAAGAATCTCTCGCCGGTACCGAAGAACGAGAAGAAGAACCTACTCTCTTTCCCTTAGCAGAGGGAGTTTGTTTCGACGCCATTTCTGAGGACTCGAAGTGCTCGGAGAAGGAACGAAGGAAAGCTCTCTTTCGCAGAAGACAGATAAAAAGCTTTTTCTCTCAAAAGCTTGGGGTATATATACGGTCCGAGTCGACTCCTCGAATCCTCGGACGAACCCCTCGAGACCCCAACCGGATCTCGCAATTAAGAGTTGGTTATGATTGGATGCTACAACAGCCCATTACCCTCGAAAAACGGACAGTCAGTAAATTCGAAAGGTTTTTTCGTGCAAGACGGTTCAGCGGGTTCTACGCTAAAGGAGCTTTCTACGCTCGACAGCAACAGATCTATGGTTTTACGCTCGCAAGCTACAAGTCTATGGTTTTACGCCCGGATGCCTTTGTGCTCGGTAGCTTTTATGCTCGAGAGGCCACAAACCTACGACTTTACGCTCAACAGATACCAAATCGACGATCTCACGCTCGGTGGCGCTCAGTTTACGCTCAGAAGCAACAGATCCGCAAAACCTCATGCTCGAAGAAATTTTCTTTTTCGGAGCTACAGATCTACAGTTCTACGCTAAAGGAGCTTTTCTACGCTCGACAGTAACAGATCTACGGCTTCACGTTCGACAGTTACAAGTCTACGGTTTATGCCCGGATGCCTTTGTGCTCGGTAGCTTTTATGCTCGAGAGGCAACAAACCTACGACTTCACGCTCAGGAACCACAAGTCTACGATTTCACGCTCGATGGTGTTCTTACGCTCACAAGCTACAGATCTACAGTTCTGCGCTAAAGGAGCTTTTCTACGCTCGACAACAACAGATCTACGGTTTCACGTTCGACAGCTACAAGTCTACGGTTTATGCCCGGATGCCTTTGTGCTCGGTAGCTTTTATGCTCGAGAGGCAACAAACCTACGACTTCACGCTCAGGAACCACAAGTCTACGATTTCACGCTCGATGGTGTTCTTACGCTCACAGGCTACAGATCTACAGTTCTGCGCTAAAGGAGCTTTTCTACGCTCGACAGCAACAGATCTACGGCTTCACGTTCGACAGCTATAAGTCTACGGTTTATGCCCGGATGCCTTTGTGCTCGGTAGCTTTTATGCTCGAGAGGCAACAAACCTATGACTTCACGCTCAGGAACCACAAGTCTACGATTTCGCGCTCGGAGGTGTTTTTTACGCTCAGAGGCTACAGACTGATGATTTTATGCTCCACGACTTTCCGCATATCCGAACAGTCCCCAAGGCGGTCAATTACAAAGAGTTCACACAGAAGATACTCGTTCTTGACCCAGAGCATCCCAAGTACCCGAAGCATACAGAGTTCAAACATTGAGAAATTACTCTTCTCGGGTCCAAAATTGGAGGTTCATCCAGACTCCTATCTGAACATCCCGTCTATCAAGGTGGCAACTCAATTTGACAGCCAAAAACCTCGACCCTGTTCCAAGGGAGTTTCGAGAGATCATTCTTGAAGACGAAGTCTGAACAAGATCCTGCTCATCAGAGAAGCAACAGTTCAGAATTCTATGCCGTCCCTCAGTCCTAGCAACAGGACAGTTCTAAATATTCAAGGACGCTCAGCGGCGTTCTATGGACTATTCGCTACGCTTAAAAGATGGGGCCTAATACTCTTTCTATCAGTCGGCATAAAGATTCAGACGTGTCGAAGCTGCACATATCCAGACTTCACAGCAACGTATGGCAAAGACGATCATATGCAGAGAAGAAAGACGACTTTATTTAAAGCTAAAATCACAATTACATATGAGGAAAATCCTGTCTACAGGGGTTTTCTTTATTTTCCTGATTACATATGAGGGAAATCCCCTCTACAAAGATCTTTCCCTTCTTCTAAGAAGATGATCGATGGCAGGAGGATACACAACTGGGCAGATGACCCATCCTCCGAAGCAGGGTAACTCTGCTTCCCTACAGACCACCGCCACTCTGGCCGGTCTGTCTGCCTCTCGTCACCAAAGGTAACGAGAGGAGGAGCCACTTGCAAGCGGCCTGGTCAAAAGTGACCCCTCCCCACTCTCTGAGTGAGAGTCCGCATAAAGTTGCTGATTATCCCGAGCAAGGGAGGCTAAGATATCCTTCCATGATCCATCGTTACAATGGACACTTGCTCGAAGACGTCATCTTTTTCGGCTCCTTACATGCTGGAAGAACATGGTCTTCTTCTTCCTCAGGTCGACCCGACGAACTCCGGCGATCATCTCAGCATGGTAAAAGAAAATGTGGAAAGAAACAGGTTAACTCCTCAGCCCTTTTATAGGCAAGCGAGGTCACACCTACCCCCAATAAATCCGCCATCAAGACCGGCCTGAAAGAACGCGTCAAACTTGACCATTTCCACGCTCCACTCAGAAATATTTTGGGTTACGAGGGGCCATTCATGCTTTATTCAAAGCATTTCAAATTTCGAGAAATTTAAAAGCTTTGAAGGGGGTCTTGTAGAAGCATGAAAAATACGCTGGGAGGATCCACGCGGCATCTTAATACAGAGCAGCGTAAGCAGAGGCCTCCAGAGCCGTCGAACATGCAACAGAGCTCTTCCGCCAAATACAGCGTGAAATATGAGCTCAAAGGACCATCCGCGTAAGTACGGTACGTCCAGGCCGCCCCAGCATAAACAGAGTTCTTTATCGCCTCCATGGCGTAAAACTCAGTCGCTCTCAAAGCAGCGTTAATGCGTACGAGGAACGCTTCGTCTTCCCCGAAATGAACCTGTCAAGTCATGCGGTGAACCTGGCCTCTGACTCCTGACAAAAAAGTGCTGCACGGCTACCCAGACGACGGCTGGAAACGATGGCAGACCCCTCGGGACGTGCCCTACAGTATGATGGCGGATCTCTGCATTTAATGCAGAGGATTTGGTTAAAATATCACCAAACCGTCGTTTACCAAAGTCCCCCCAGCGTAAACCGCTCTTTCGCGTACAAGGGAATACGCTGTCTTGCTTTACACAGGCAAACATGAGCTGTTTTACGCTCCGCAGTAAGACAAACCGCTGCCACATCAAAAGCTGCACTTCATACGGGGCTCGAGGCACGTCTCTACGTCTAATTACACAGAGCAGTGACAGTTTCCCTCAAGGCACGTCTCTACGACGGATGCACAGAAGGGCTGCAGACCTTCAAAACACGTCTCCGCATTTAATGTACAAGATGATGGCAAATCTCTGTAGAAGATTTGATTATATCTTCGAAAGCCGTAATTCCGGCTAAGACGTCCACATCAGCACTTCGGCACGGTACGCAGTGGCTTCTACGCCCGCTCAGGATCAGTGCTCCCTCGGCTTCCAACGCCCTCTCAGTCTCTACGACCATTTCGGCTTCTATGCCTGTTCGGCTCCTATGCCCATTCGGCTTCTATGTTTGTTCGGCTTCTATGCCTATTCGGCTTCTACGCCTGTTCGGCTTCTATGCCTATTTTGGCTTCTACGCCAAGGTGACAGTCACTTGGCTTTTACGCCAACCTCTGCTACACAAGGGATACCTACCTACGTGGCTTCTACGACGTGATCTTCGTAGCAGATATACGCGTTTTGTCCCCTTAGTTGGACACGCGTCACATGCTCACTCAAAAGGTCATTTACACGCAGGCATTGGTTATTTTAAACCATTGTGTAAAGGGGTGCTGTACTGTCCACTCCTCGGTTGTTACACCGACGGAGTGGTCACTGTCACCAAAACTCTATAAATAGAGACCCCTATCAATGGGGAAAAGAAGAAGAGAAAAAAAGGAGAAGAAAAAAAGAGGAGGAGAGGTCAAAAAACTAAAAACTCGAAGATCGGACAAGGTCATCGAACCAGAGATCAAGGAGGAGAGATAGAGAGAGAGAAGAACCCAGAGCTCGGGCAAGGAACAGGGAGCGACGACCTTCAGCATCGCGCATCCACCCTCCTTTGCAATCTCCGAAGCTGCATCCTGTCTTCCATGGCACTTCTTCAACATCGTGTAGTCCAAGGGCTAAAGTGATCGACCGCAGATCAGACACCTATATCAATTTATACCCAGATTAAATAAATTGTACTCCCACATCCTCGTATAGGATTACATTATACAAGTTTGTTTGTAAACCAAAGGGCGCGGGTCTCTTATAAATCCCGTAATTGAAATACACTTTCATTCTTTCGTTTAATACCACAAACACGTGTTTCTGAGAATTTCTCTGACATGAGGCACGATTTATTTTGGTAGAGGCAGGAAGCTTAGTCCGCGATTCATCGGACCTTTCAGTATTCTCGAGAGGGTCGGTGTAGTTGCTTATAGACTAGACTTGCCACCTACATTGGAGGGATGTACAACGTATTTTATATGTCATAGTTGAGACGGTACGTGGCAGATTCTAGTCACGTGTTGGATCACTCGGAGATAGAGGTGGGCCCTACTCTTAGCTATCCACATCAGCCACTTGAGATTCTGGATCAGAGAGAAAATATGCTGAGGAACTAAACTATTCCCTTGGTACGCGTTGCATGGAGGCATCACTCTCCGGGGGAGTCTACCTGGGAGAGAGAGGATGAAATGGGAGAGCGTTACCCATATTTGTTTGTGCCTTCAGGAATGTTCTTTCCTGATTCTGTTCTATTTTATTTTTTGGGGGTAGTTTCATCTTTGAATTTCGAGGATGAAATTATTTTAAGGGGGGTGGACTTGTCACTACCATATTTTCTAAGAAAGGATATTTTGGCCATTTCATAATTAATTAAATATTGTGCATGTTGTATATTTATTTATTTATTATTAGATATTAGTATATTATTTTGGACTTGTGTTAATGGACCTAACTAGTTTAGATTAGACCCATGAACCAACATTTAATTCTAGTTAGAATTGAGCCCAATAATAAGCCCAATCTTTAGAAGGATGATTAATTAAGTTAAACCAATTAGACTAGAACCTTCATTCCTTAATTATTTTTTCACGAGAAGTCCCATGAGGTATTTTAGACTTTACATAGTATCTTGGGGAGGGGAAATATGGCTGGCCTATATTCAAATGGAGGAAAAGTTTCTCTCTCTTTATTTATATTTTAAATCTAGATCTAGAATTTTCTCTTCCAATTTTTTTTATTCCTACATCAAATTCTACCCAAATTTCTTTCCAATTCCTTCTCAAATCATCTTCGGAGACTATTAAAGTAAGAATCTACAAGGAGAAAGCAATAATCTACAAGGAGGAGCAATGCTCTACAAGTTGAAAGCTCTTTTTACTCAATTTGGAGATTTTATTAGGAATCCATCTTCCAATAGGTATAATTCAGTTTTTCTCCTCTAATTAGACACTAAAACTATATTTTAACCATTAGGAACTACCCCATATGCTAAGGCTACCCATCGGAATTGAAATTAGGTTCATATGAGGCCTATGGAGAAAGTTATGTGGTATTTTATGTCAATTTTAGGAAAATTCTGATATTGACACATCTTGTGTTTGTCAATAGGTCATTTAGACTAAATTGACATATGTTTAATTGTGTATGGCTAGTGTCGTATCCATAATTGGATACGTGTAGGCCATATCCCGACAATTTGGAGATATGGGTTGATTTGGAGATTTTCTTCCGACACATGGATTTGAGCATTCATATTTTGACACGAACACGTAGATGAGTAGTTAGCTCTTCGTATTATTCATAATTATAATTTTAGACTTGCTAGTGTCCATTGGGATATATTTGGTTGTGTGATGGAGCCGTATCGCAAGCGTACCATAGATCTAGTATGACATGGGTACGATGCACTTTATGTGTTTGTTCTTTGCAATTTAATTCAATTATAGATATTATAAATATTGTAATTATAATTATTATGTGAGACATATGTATATGTATATTTATATGTTTGATATATAATTTTTGTTGATGTGTTGGTGAGCATGGGAGAGTAGGAGTTCATGTGCTTCTCTAATTTGGTAATATGTATATATATGTATGGTGGTATATATATATATATATATATATATATATATATATATATATATATATATATGTGTGTGTGTGTGTGTGTGTGTGTGTGTGTGTGTGTGTGTGTGTGTGTGTGCGCGCGTGTGTGTGAGAGAGACAGAGAGCTTGAGGGAAGAAGAAACAATGGAAAAACAGTGAGAAAATAATGAAAACAGTGAAGAAAAGAAATGATAAGCAGTGAGAGATAAGCTGAGAAAAGCAACAGCAGAAAGCAGCAGCAGAAGCAGAAGAAGTAGCAGAAACCGCAGCAGAAGCAGAAGCAGCAGCAGTAAGCAAGAACTGAAGCAGAAGCAGGAAGCAGCAGCGACAACAGCTTTTGAATAAGCTATAACTTATTGATAAGTTATTAAGTTAGTTTATATATATATATATATATATATATATATATATATATATATATATATATATATATATATATTATTAGTTTATATTAATAAGCTAGTAGTTTAGATATATTGTAAATAAGTTAGTATATATTTATATATGAGATTTATATATACATAAGTACTAGTTAATATTAGTTCGCATTATTTCAAGATTACCTTGGGGTACACCAAGGTAATGAGAGTGAGGTATCTCGGGTACGGGTTTTGAATATCCGAAGGGGTATGTTAGTATATAATTTAGTATAGTATTGCTATAAGTTTTAAAAATATATTATTGTATAGTGAGGAGTATGGGTAGTAATTATAAATTAGATATTGAATTACCTTGTGATACCAAGGTAATGTCAAGGTATTGGGATTTACTCAAGTTATTGAGTGTGCACATCAAGATGGAGTATAGGTGGTGTGATACTGCTTTTGGTTCAACGCCAAGGTATCCACTTAGCATTAGTTTATCTAGGAGTATTATATATTGTTGTCTTGTATATATATTATAATATTTTTATATCTAATAAATTGCGTATCTTATGATATGGTATCTTGTTAGTTTTTTAGTATCCTAGTATAGCTAGTATGACCTAGTTACATAGTGTATGGACCCAATATCCTAGAGATTGACTCATACAACCTAGAAATAGCTAGTTTAACCAAGTTTGACCAGTTTGACATTGAGTTGACCTAGTTTGACTATTTAGACTTAGAAATGGCTTTATGACCTAGAAGTTGACTAGTTTAACTTATTTTTATTTCAAAATCTTGTATTGATGTAATATTCCATATTTAGGTCTCCGACGCACCGTACTAGACATCTTTGATAATGTTTACCAGATTCCAGGTGAGTACATTCTCTGATAGTTTTTCATTTATGATATCCTCTGTCTCTTGTATTTATTGTAGATATTCTTGATTTTTTGACACAATGGTTACACGGATTGGTATATCCGGATCTCGTTATGAAATATTATTTCTTGGTATTTATGGTATATCTTGTGCAAGCCTTGCTTCCTTGTTCTTCTTGTACAAATACAGACATTGGTTCATGAGAAGAGTAGCGTCCTTCTTGTGGAATCCTGTGTCATAACGTATTATGGTTGGATCTACTATAGCAATCGGGGGCGGGGAGTATTTAGTGTAGATACGTGATCATACCCTCCTTGTGCATCTCTTGTTCCTTGTGAGTGTTGATCATATACCGCACGTATGATTAACTAGGCCATTATCCTTTGTGCAAGTTCCCAAGCCGATCACAAGTTAAAGTTGGTACTCACTCACTTAGTAGTAGTATTTCTTGTTCATTCCCATGATGATCATTCTTGTATTTATTTTCAGTATTCCTTTATTGCATATCTTTTGTACCTTTATATTGCATCTTGTATATTCGCTCTATTTACTGTTACATAGTTTATATTATTTATTAGAACTGTTGTTAGAGATGTACTTTGTTCATATCCTGACTGAATATATTTTTTTCAGATTATACTGAGGAGTAGTACCCCACTCACTACGGGCCTTAGGATGTCGTAGGCTTAGAGCCAGAGACCATGGTTCAGAAGAGTCTCATCCCGACTGAGGCAGATGACCCAGGATTTGTAGCGCAGTAGTTAGTTCTTTGTACTGGATTTATCTCCAGCATTTTTATTAGTATTTCTTTGACTCATTGGATATTATTTATCTCGTGAGCTGTATTGTGAATCTTATTCTTTTATCATATTTGTGCAATTGTTCCATCTTATAGATCTGTGATAGAGTATTCATATTACATTGGTGGCATATTTATATCTTGATTGCTAGATAGATAGTTTATCCAAACAGCGTTCTACTGCCGATGCTGCGGCATAGGCTGGGTGTTGTTCACTACTCGTGTCCCTACATAGGGTGTGGGTCGTGACACCATTCACCTGTTGTGCGCCATTGTTCTGGAGAAAGTACGCTTGATTTTTGGGTGCTTCTCTAAACCTGGCCATGCAAAACCAGTGGGGTTAGACCCTAAGTAGTAAGTACCACAAATGAAGCACGAATGCAGAAATAAAACCAGGTTTTAAAATATATATATATATATATATATATATATATATATATATATATATATATATATATATATATAGTCATGTCTCATAGTTTTGATTCATAGCCTATCGTGACACAATAATCTAACCCTATAACCAAACAAGGACAATGGTTAAACCATCGCATCATGATAGTCCATGTCCCTAGACTATTTGACAGCAGATATAATACACAAACACGCTCAGTTACATAATTGGCCAATTACTTGTACGGCTTACTAGATGGGGTCTGGGTTATCCAAGAGATATTATGCATATAGGAATCCTCAGATCGAACCAGGTACTAGCAAGGTTAGCCGAGCCACAAACAGCCGCATAGCACATAGTAATATGCACCGTTCTCTCGTAAGACCACCGTGCTAAGATCGCATAGAACATATAGTATCATATAATAGTCGAATATTGCCAT
Source organism: Iris macrosiphon (assembly GCA_036927795.1). Classification (NCBI taxonomy): domain Eukaryota; kingdom Viridiplantae; phylum Streptophyta; class Magnoliopsida; order Asparagales; family Iridaceae; genus Iris; species Iris macrosiphon. The sequence goes on along the minus strand of JAYESA010000001.1, from coordinate 41,002,086 downwards.
CCACTAATGAGGACTTAAAATAATATCTATGGGGACTAGCATGCACACCCTAATTCAGATGACCGGAGGTGGCTAGTTAGGTACGATCTCGAGATTTCATTCCCTCCCAATGCTCTATAAGTTTAGTTGTCTAGTTAACCCTAATGTTAACTGGAATCTCATGGCGTGGTCACATGGTATTTCTCTTATATAACGTACCGTAGTACGACCATGCTAGATACGAATCCACTTTGTCATTTGATAGTTTAATTTGGATTAACTCCAGCGTGATACAACAATCAAAAGATCCTAGCCACGCTTGGTCATTGATTAACCCTCATGTCCATGCTGGATATTGAGTTATATCATATGCCACGTAGCGCATAGGTACATCACAGTGTAAACATGTAATATAATTGCATAGGAACACTTAGCACGTAGTAAGTCTATCAGCACGGATACAAGTGGTTGGGTCATGACACATAGATGTGTCTAATACTTTTATGGTCATCAAAGTCACACATACAACTCATAAAGTCCAAAGGAACATTCAACCAAAGCTAGTCCAATAAAACGTGTGCAAAAGGCAGCATGCGCGCAGAAGGATCAAGGCCGCATGAGAAGTCAGGCCGCATGACAATCCTAGCCGCATGGAGTCATGCCGCATGGAGTCAGGGCTAGGTCTACTCCTCGGGATAAGTGATGAAGCGACGGGAAATAAATAAAGTGTCAGTTATGTGACATAAAGTATGATGTGACATAAAGTGTGATTTAAGATAAAGTGTGTCAGGAAGAAAAGACAAAACCATGAAAAGATGTGCCACAGTTTCAGAGTCATGCGTCCAAGGATGGTGGCCGCATACTCTGCTTGTCACATAAGTGTCTGTGTCACATAGAGTCTTGAACTTAGCAAAATTTTTATTCGTTTAGCGAGTGAACACAAGTGTTCAAGGGCACTTGTGCGATGTCATTCATGCGTCTAACAAGATGGACTCATGCTGGTCAATATGCAGAAAGAGCTCTGGCCGTATAACCTTCTCGAGCCGTATATCCATCTCAGTCGCATAACTCGCTGGCCGCATAAAGACTTTATATTCTCCAACAACAAGTTTGGCCTTGGCGGAAAAGCTCCAAAATCTGAAATTTATTTTCTTCATAAAAACTATATTTTAACTCCGAATTGAGTGAACCAACAGCCAAAACGTTCGAAATAAAGTGCTCCATCCTTGCCAAAAACTATGTTTTGAAAATACTATGTTTTAGTAGAACAAAATGACCAAAAAGTCAAGGAACTCATAAAATCCTAAGTTATATAGTAGATCTAAGCAAATCTATCTATCAAAACCGAGAACTCCAAGTATTAATAGCGGTCAGAATCATCATAATCACATAATAGACTAATAAAATACAAGAAAAGAATAATAAACAAAAAGCAAAAGGTTTCTTCATGTAGTGCAAGGTGTACTTGCCTAGAAATAAAAGAAAGAGGAAAAATAAAGAATAATAGAAGAGAGAGAAAAAAGTTAGCTTATATAGCTCGGGTTTGAGGTTTCGACCATGGGTTCAAATTCATGAATAAACTAACCCAAAAATAAACCATGAACTATGTTAAACCAAAGAATAGGTCTAGTCTCCATGCATGTAACCTAATGATTATACGAGCAAGAAATACTCTAAGCAGGAATAAATACAAGCAAGAATTAAATATATTCCAAAATACATATTTCAAAAATGGGGAGTGACATCTCTACCCATATTATAAAAAAATTGTCCTCGAAATTCAAACCCAAGGCTAACTAGAAAAATCAAAACAAGCACTACGCTAACCACAAGATCATGCAATCAAATTCAAGCATATGAAGAAACAGTGTCACATAGCATGTATAAACAAATCACGAGATTCGAGATACGAAGGCATAAAAATGAATATACCTTTCGAGTCCAATATGTGCAGATACCGAGACCGAATATCATCCTCATGCTCCCACGTTGACTCTGCTAAAGGGTGATATCCCCAAGTAACTCGAACAAGATAAATAGTCCGATTCTTGAGCACCTTCTCCCTTCGGTCCAAAATGGATACGGGCTGCTCCTCGTAAGACAAGTCGGTACCAACGACTAGCTCAAAATGGTCGAGGATATAACTCGAATCTGGGACATACCTACACAACTGAGATATATGAAATACATCGTGTACCTCATGTAGCAAGGACAGAAGGGCAAGACAATAAGTAACATCGCCTACCCACTCGAGAATATCGAACGGACCGACGTATCACGGACTAAGCTTCCCGCGAATCCTGAATCTAATGACTCCACGGGTTAGAGAAATATGCAAGAACACGTGGTCGCCGACATAAAATTCTAATAGCCTACGATGCTGATCTGCCAAATGCTGATGCCTATCTTGCGTAACTCAAAGTCGCTCTCTGATTTGCTTGACAACTTCTACTATCTGCATGATCATTTTAGGGCCTAACATCTTCCGTTGGCCAATGTCATCCCATATCAATGGTGACCTACACTTTTTCCCATACAACGCTTCTAAGGGTGCCATCTGGATGTTGTCCTGATAACTGTTGTTGTACGAGAACTCAACGAGATATAGGTGATCTTCCCAAGACCCACCAAAGTCCAAAGTACAAGCTCGTAATATATCCTCCAATGTCTGGATGGTTCTCTCTGATTGCTCGTCTGTATGAGGGTGGTAAGCGGTACTAAATCTCAACTTAGTGCCCAAACTTTGGTGCAAACTCTTCCAAAAATTTGAACTGAACCGAGTGTCTCGATCTGATACGATACTCACTGGGATGCCATGCTTTCTTACTATCTGTGGCATGTACATCTCTGTTAACTGCTCTATGGATTGCCCCACACGAAAGAGAAGAAAGTGAGCTACTTTTGTGAGACGATCTACTATTATCCAAACTGTATTATGACCAGTCGGGGATTTAGGTAAACCAGTCACTAAGTCCATCGTGATATATTCCCATTTTCACTCCAGAATAGGAAGCGGCTGCAATAATCCTGCTGGTCTATGCTGGTTGGCCTTCATTTGCTGATATATCAAACACCGAGAAACGAATCGTGCTATCTCCCTCTTCATCCCATTCCACCAAAAATATTGTTTGATGTCTTGATACATTTTAGTACCTCCTAGATGAATTAAATAATGGAAACTGTGTGCCTCGGTCATTACTTCTTGCCTGATATCTCTACTTGGTACACAGAGATAGTTTCTGAACCTAAAAGTTCCATCTTCATGAATAGTCAACTTTTTCTGAGACCAGATTCACACTCCGTCCGAAGCTTCTGAAATTTTGGATCCTCTGCCTGAGCTGCCTTAATCCCCTCTATAATGGTAGATTATACCTGTAAACTAGCCAAAACTCCTACGTCATATGAAAGTACTATCTCAATCCCTAATTCTTGAAGTTCTTCTAAGATATATCGCTGCGATGTCTACATAAATATACTACCTCTCCTTCCAAGAGCATCCGCTACCACATTTGCCTTACCTGGGTGGTACTGAAGTTCCACATTATAGTCCTTTATCAATTCTAGCCACCTCCTCTGCCTCATGTTCAAGTCCTTCTGGGTGAATACATATTTTAAGCTCTTGTGATCTGTAAATATTTCCACCGATCACTATACAAGTAATTCCTCCTTAGCTTAAGTGCAAATACTACCGCCGCCAACTCCAAATCGTAAGTCGGATAATTTTTCTCATGATCTCGAAGCTGCCACGATGCATAATCTATCACTCTTCCGTGTTGCATTAATACACACCCAAGTCCTTTGCCTAACGCATCACAATATACTATAAACCCTCCAGAATCTACTGGAAGCATGAGAATTGGAGCAAAAATTAATCTCTTTTTTAATTATTCAAATAATGTATGTCACTCTGCTGACCAGTCGAACTTAGCCTCTTTGTGCGTTAATTGATTCAGCGGTGCTAAATTCTTGCAAAGTCTGCTACGAACCTTCTATAGTATCCTGCCAATCCCAGGAAACTACGCACTTCAGCTACTGTCTTAGGAACTGGCCAACTCTCCATGACCTCAACCTTCTTCGGATCTACTACGACTCCTGCTCCAGAGATGATGTGACCTAAGAATGACACGTGATCCAACCAAAACTCATACTTGTTGAGCTTTGCGTATAACTGGTGTTCTCTTAGAATCTATAAGACATTCCAGAGATGTCCCTCATGCTCCTCTTCACTACTGGAATAAACAAGAATGTCTTCTACGAAAACCACCACGAACTGGTCTAGGTATGGCATGAAAATGCGGTCCATCAAATCCATAAATATTGCTGGAGCATTAGTCAGTCCGAATGGCATAACTAAGAATTCGTAATGCCTTTATCGTGAACTAAATGATGTCTTGGGTATGTCTTGCTCCCGAACTCTTACTTGATGATATCCTAATCGAAGATTGATCTTGGAGAAAACTTTGGCTTTACTCAGCTAATCAAACAAATCATTGATCCTTGGTAATGGATACTTGTTCTTCACTGTTACAGCATTCAACTGTCTGTAGTAGATACATAATCGTGATAACCCATCCTTCTTCTTTACTAAACTACTGGCGCTCCCCAAGATGATCCACTGGCTCGAATAAACTTCTTTGACTTCAGTTCCTCTATATGTTGGTACAGTATGTCTAGCTCTGATGGTGCCATTTGGTAAACTTAACAAGATATTGGCCCTGCCCCAAGGATCAATTCTATACAAAACTCAATGTCTCTTACTGGGGGTAACCCTGGTGGTTCTTCCGGGAAGACGTCTAAGAACTCTTTAACTATCTCAGGGAGTTGTTCTTCTACTAATACTGTTGCTACGATCCTCTCTTCATGTTGGTCTTCCACAGATCTGTCGAAGGTGAAACCTTTCGTGCCCGGGATACTAAATAATACCTTACCTTTATGGAAATCTATCGTAGCATGAATGTCTCTCAGCCAGTCCATGCCTAAGATAACGTTAAAGTTACCCAAAGAAAACTTGATCAAATGTGTTGGTAGTGAACGCCCGCACACTACGACCGGATATGCTATACATATTCTATTAACTCCTACGAGTCCATTACTAGTGAGTATATTCAACCTTTCAGGCAATGCCTCAAACTCTAATCCAATACGTGTTGCGAATCGTGCTGATACAGATGAATGAGATATACCTGAATCAAACAATATTACAACAGAAAATAATGCGACAGAAATATTACCTGCCACCACGTCGCCCGATGCTACAGCCTCATCCAAAGACAAGGTGAATGCTTGCCCTTGGCCCTGCTGTGCTCCTCGCTGCTGTCTCCCTTGGTGATGCTGTTGTGGCCTCTGTTGGCCATGCTGCTGGTATATCTCAGCTAGCGTCAGTAAAGAATGCTGAGCTAACGGACTTTCTGCTATTGCTGGCCCTCTCTGCTGTACTTGTCATGCCCCAGTCCCAAAATACGTAGGACTAGAAATATGCAATATGTTAGCCGTATGTATATGGCGACTCCAATATATGGAAACCATAGCACATACGTACGCTGTATTATGAATATCCAATTAATAAGTGGTAATATACTGTCAACACAAGTCACACGCAATCTATATCTCATCCACAGCATAAAAAAATAGGAAATAAATAACTGAATCTCAAGTATGAAGTATCAAAGATTGATAGTCGGGTGAAAACAAATCCACTGCAAATCGACTATACTAAAAACTACTAAATGAGAGAAGAGATCAAACTCTAATATAAGATAATGTCAATAAAGAAAATAGCAACTAGAATATCCATCAGCTACAATGAATCAAAGGTACTCCGAAGGTAAGACCTCCTCAGTCTGGTATGAAGCGTCAGGTCCGGGTCCGTACTCCTATGGATAATCCTGAACGTCTATACTTGAAAAGGTACCAGTCCTCAGAGGGACATAACAAGATACATAGAAGCATGCCAATAAAGTACTGAAAATAAATATCCAATGGGTCGTCTAACCGTCTAAGTGAATGCACTTTGAGAACAACTTTCTGACACGTGGGCTATCTGGCAAAAATGGGATTGGCATAATTCTCTCGGAGATTCAGGGGCCTAAAAAGCATGACATCTTTTGAACCTCAGAGGCCGCCAGGTAATAATAATATATATAGTGGTCATCATGACCGCGCATCTCCGACGGAGCGTACAGGTTACACAAGAAAAGTGCAAAGGAGCCCAAACACCTTACTTATTGTTCTCCCTACCCCATGCTCTAAGCATGTCACATCCATGACACGATGATACATCTAAATAACTGCCAGGTCTTCTATTATGCAATTTCTATCAACAGTTATCCCTATCCGTCGCATGTCCTATACGTAACAGTGGCCAGCTGAGTACGCAAGTCTGTATCCTACATGAGACTCACACTCATGTAATAACAGTGTCATGGCCAATAAACATAAGAATGCCTCATGATAATAGGGTGGTCTCATAAACTAGGTTAACATGCAAATATATAAATAAAAACAGAATACGACGCCACCGTCGTTGCACCCAAGTTATCCTTGGACGCGCAGTTTATATAGCAGTTAAAATATATAAACTAAATGGACAGAAATAAAATGCATGCATCATATGAAATATAAATTACAGTAAAATGGCAAGGTATACTTGCCTGGCAAAAAATTTGTATAGTGTAAGTATCCAGACGTCAAGTACACAGAATCAGAAACTATGGCCTCTGAATAAACGTCTCCGGATGCTGAAATAAATATCACCAACATTCTTGGAATCAGCGAGATAGCTAAAAAATACTACAATTTCATCCAATTTGGACACAGGGGCAAAACGGTAATTTTGGGTCAAAACGGGGTCCATCTGTGGCCCACTTTGCATCGAAAAGCGTGCCAGAGGTAAAGGTCTCTAAATATGACAAATTATAGGTCAAACAAATTCTAAACATCAGTACAAACTCAACGATATGTCCAATTTTGGATTCCGATGAGCCGAACACAAATTCTCCCTAAAAGTCAACCGTAGGGCCCGCAATTAGGCGGCTTGGTCAACTGTCTCGAAACTGCGTGAAACTTGGGTCACAGGACCAGCATGATACCATGAATCCAATGACGTAAGTTTCGTCGCATTCCGACGAGCGTACACAAAATAGTGCGATATTTTGGAAAAGTTGCGATATGGGAACATTTTACGGATACGAGTTAATTTCGACGCGCACACACGTCCAAATAAGTTTCTGCGAAAGCACACACGTCAGGATATACCATATGCGCCTTTCGGTGTAATTGTTATGCGACGAGGCGGTCCCGTTTAGCGGGACGTGCTCCGTATCATAATTCTTAAGTTTAAAAATAAGTTTTTCATGATTTTTAACCCAATTTATCTCTGCATTTAACACAAAATAAAATAATCTAATTAACAGGGAATGATCTCGGTTATATAGACTTCATATAGAAAAAGTAGATTTAAATTTGGATATCTATGGTGGAAGATAACAGCCTCTAAACATAGGTGGTCGAAACAGTTTTCTACAGTTTAAATTATATGGTTTTTCTTCAACTTGGCCTCGATTTCTACCTAGTGTTAAGCGTTGTTCGATGGAAACTAATTTACAGAGTTGAGAGGGGGATAGGTTATGATCATACCGGTGAAGACGGATTCAAAATTGATCGAGAGACGAGGCAGAAAACAACGCGTGAAGTAGGGCACGTCGTTGTTCGAATCTGCCGCGGACTGCTTTAGAACTTGCGGGTGTGGCCGGCGGCGCTGGGTTCCAGGCGGTGCTCCGGTAGCTTGTCGTCGGCATAGGGTTGGGGGTGTTGGCGTTGGGTGTTTGGTTAGGGTTAGGGTTTTAGGATTTAGAGTATATATAGAGAAGGGGGCGGTAGTGGGTTAGATGAGGGGGAGGCGCTAGGTTCCTCGCGGGTTGGGATAGCTAGGTTAGTTAGTTGTTGCTGCTTGTTAGCCTAGGGGTAAAGGCTTTAATGGTTAGGATTTTAGCTTAAGGGTTTAGACTTAGCTTAGGGCCCAGGGTTAGCTTAAGGGTTTTTCTTTTAATGTTTTTCTTTTCCTTTCTTTTCTTTTATTTATTTATACTATTTACTTATATATATATATATATATGGTAATAAAATTTCAGAAAATTATATTAGTACATAAAAATAATCTATCATCCTTCTACAAAGTTCCCTAAAATAAAATAAGATAAAATAATAGTTTTGTTCCATAATTTCTAGATAAATATTTACCTAGTAATTTAAATTCAATAAATTATATTTTCTAATTCACTAAGAAATACTATAAATAAATTAAATGATTAATTAAATAATTATAATATTTAAAATTAGGGGGTTTTACATTCTACCCAACTTATAAAAAATTTGTCCTCGAAATTAAAACTAAGCCACGATAGAAAATCAAGGATGGTATAAGGTAGAAATGAACAAAGTAAATTCATACCTTGATCTACGAACAGATACAGAAAATGTTTGCGCATGTCGTCCTCGCGCTCCCAAGTGGATTCTCCTGGCGCGCCATGCTTCCATGTCACGCGGACCAAGGGAATAGATTGGTTCCTCAATACTTTCTCTCGACGATCAAGGATCCCCACGGGTTGCTCTTGGTATGACAAGCTCGGCCTAATGGTGATCTCAGAGTGGTCGAGAACATGACTGCTATCTGTCACATATTGCCTAAGTTGCGACACGTGGAATACATTATGTACTCCCTCGAGTGAAGGTGGTAGTGCCAATCGATACGCCACTTCTCCCACTCTCTCTAGCACGTCAAAAGGTCCAATATACCTTGGGCTCAACTTGCCATGCCCTCCAAATCGAATAGTGCCTCTAGTAGGTTATATCCTCAAGAAGACATGATCGCCCTCTTTAACTCCAAGGGACGACGATGAAGGTCTATCCACTGCTTCTGCCTGTCTTGCGCTGCTTGCAAGTGCCCTTGTATCTTCTTCACTGTCTCTACGGTGTTGACTACCAACTCTGGTCCCAAAATCTGACGTTCTCCCACATCACTCCAACACATGGGAGACCTACACCTTCTTCCATACAATGCTTCAAACGGAGCCATCTGGATGCTCGCTTGATAGCTATTGTTATAAGAAACTCCATAAGATGTAGGTGGTCCTCCCATGATCCTTCAAAGTCCAACATACAAGCCCTCAACATATCCTCCAGTGTCTGAATAGTACGTTCGGACTGCCCATCTGTCTGCGGGTGATAAGATGTACTAAACTTCAGACGAGTCCCAAGACTCTCCTGCATGCTTCTCCAAAAGTGAGATATAAAACTCGAATCCCTGTCTGACATAATGCTGACCGGAATATCGTACAACCTCACGATCTGCCTCATGTATAAGTCAGCTAAAGCTTCTGTAGACTGGCAAACTCTAAAAGGTAAGAAATATGCAGACTTGGTGAGTCGATCCACTATTACCCATACAACATCTCTCCCACTTGGACTCTTTTGAAAACTCGTGACAAAGTCCATAGTGATGTGCTCCCACTTCCACTCGGGAATCGAGAGTGGTTGCATTAGCCCTGCTGTTCTCTGATGCTCCGTCTTTACCTGCTAACATACTAGATATTTGGCTACAAAGCGAGCTCTCTCTCTTTTTATCCCATGCCACCAAAAGTGTTGTCGTAAGTTACGATACATTTTGGTGCCTCCAGAATGAATAAAATATATCAAACTATGAGCTTCTGCCATCATCTCCTGTCGAATCTCTCTATTGGGAACATATAGACGATCACCACATCGTAATATCCCGTCACCATGGATGCACAATCCTGTCTGCTCTCCGGCCTCTGTCCTTTCTTTTAATCTCTTGAATTTGGCATCCGTAGGAAAAGATGCCTTGATCCTCTCTACTAGTGATGGCTGTACTTGTAAGTTGGCTAATATCCCATCTGCTCCGGGTAATACCACTTTTATGCCAAGTTCTTGCAAGTCCTCCAATAATTCCCTCTGTGTCATCAAGAAGTAAGCTGCTGGTTTCCGGTTTAACATGTCTGCTACTACGTTAGCCTTTCCTGGGTGATAATGTAGCTCTATCTCAAAGTCCTTCATCAACTCAAGCAACCGACGTTGCCTCATATTTAGCTCCTTCTGCGTGAAGACATACTTGAGGCTTTTATGGTCTGTATAGATCTCCACTCGTTCCCCATATAGGTAATGCCTCCATAGCTTCAGAGCAAAAACAACGGCTGCAAGCTCCAAGTCATGAGTTGGATAATTCTTCTCATGTACTTGTAACTATCTAGATGAATATGCAATCACCTTGCCATGCTGTATCAACACGCATCCTAAGCCTTTTCCCGATGTGTCACTATAAATCACATAACCTCCTGATCTTGATGGAATAGTCAATACTGGTGCTGTGGTCATTCGCTTCTTCAACTCCTCGAAAGTGGCTTGACATTCGTCGTTCCATACGAACTCTTGATCCTTGTACGTCAACCGAGTCATAGGCGCTGCTATCCTTGCAAAGTTCTCCATGAACCGTCGATAATATCCCGCAAGTCCAAGGAAACTTCTCACCTCCGATGCTGATTTAGGAACGGGCCATGTCTCGACTGCCGAGATTTTCTCTGGGTCAACGGAAATACCATCTCCAGTAATGACATACCCAAGAAACGAGACTCTGTCCAAGAAAAACTCATATTTACTAAGCTTCGCATATAACTGCTCTCTCCTCAAGGTCTCTAGGATGATCAGCAGGTGCTTCTCGTGCTCCTCGTGGCTCTTTGAATAGACAAAGTTGTCATCTATGAAGAAGACCATGAACTGGTCCAAATACTGGTGGAATACTCGATTCATTAAGTCCATAAAGATAGTTGGAGCATTGGTCAACCCAAATGGCATGACCAAAAACTCGTAGTGACTATGTCTTATCCTGAATGCGGTCTTCGAGATGTCCTGCTTCCGTACATTCACCTGATTATATCCCGATCTCAAGTCTATCTTCGAGAATACCTTGGCTCCACTAAGATGATCAAATAAGTCATTAATGCGTGGTAATGGGCATTTATTCTTCACAGTCACTGCATTTAAGGCTCTGTAATCGATGGACATATGCACTGACCCATCCTTCTTTGGTACAAACAATACTGGTGCTCCCCAGGGTGATGCACTTGGCCAGATGAAACCTTTCTCCTCTAATTCTTTCAACTGTTCCTTCAGCTCATCCATCTTCTTCTTCGCTAATCTATAAACATGCAACGCTATAGGTGCTGCTTTCGGTGTCAATTCAATCGAGAATTCTACGTCTCTGTCCGGAGGTAGTCCTAACAATTCCTCTGGAAAGACGTCTTAAAACTCTGAAATGATGGGGTGATAAATAACGTCATCCATTGCAAGCTGCACACCATCAAGGGCTTCTGTGGATCCTCGTGCAAACTTAAGTTCCGACTGGCATGGTACCTTAAAAAGAATGCTTCCTCCAAAACAGTCGAAGAAAGCGTGGTACTTGCTTAGCCAGTCCATCCCCAGCACAATATCAAAAGTTGGCATAAGAAGGACTAAGAGTCGAGCATTCATCTCTCTGCCACGAATCACTACAGGACACAATCTACAAATCTGACTAACAGGTACAACTCCTCCTTGGGTGAGAATTCTAATACAACTAGGTAAACGTGTAGTAGAAATATTGTGTTTGGCAATAAAACTAGAAGATATGAACGAGTGGGTGGCTCCCATATCAAATAATGTCACCGTAGAAAAAGTAAAAGCAAGAGTAATACCTGCTATAACATCAATCTCATATTCCATGTCATCCACTTCTAGTGCAAAAGCTTATCCATTCCTTTATGGTAGTCCATGTCTGGCCCTCGTGAACTGATCCTACTGAGTAGGTAGCGCTGGTCCTCGCTGAAATTCTCCGACTACTGGGGGTCGAGGTGCTCCTGGTCTAGTCATCTGCTTAACTGGCTTCGGTGCTGGAAGTGATAGCCTCTGTATTGGCGGTGGAAGCGTTAATGTCTGCTGTATTGGACAGTCTCTTACCATATGCTGTCCGAAACCATATCTCATATATTGTCCTAAGCGAGTCCGACAGTCTCTCAAAATATGTCCGCATCTCCCACAATAACTGCAGTGGGGCTTCTCCAGAATCTGGTACGGTCCTGCTCTGTGCTGCTGCTGCTACTACTGTGCCAAAGGACGTATGATAGGCCCTCCTTGTTGTGTCCTTGCTGGTCCCTGCTGTGTCTTCAGTTGACCTCTTTTTTTCTTGCTGATGGTCTCTGTGTTTGATAATAAACAGAAGAAATAAAACTAGGTTTATACGAAACCCTTTCTTAGGTTTACAAACAAGAAGTACTATTAATCCTATACGAGGATGTTAAGTACAAAATTTAATCTGGATAAATATTGCTATAGGAGTCTGATCTGCGGTCGATCACTTTGTCCTTTGGACCACACGATGATGAAGAAGTGCTGTAGAAAAAGAAGAAGCTTCAAAGATTGCAAAGGGGAGTGGATGCTTGATGCCAAAATCGTCGATCACTACTCTCTGTCTCTGCTCTAGACTCTTCTCTCTCAAAGAAAATTAATTTCCGACCTTTCAACCCTATCTTCGACCTTTTTCCTCCCGGACCTCTGTCAATAGAGGTCTCTATTTATAGGGTTTTAGTGACAGTAATCGTCCAGTCAGCGTAGAAGCCGGACAGTGGAGAGTATAGCACTTTTTATGCGGCGGTTATAATAACTGCCATCCACGTATAGATGATCTTCTGAATCTGCGTGTGACGCGTGTCCCATTATGAGGTAACGCGTATAACTGCTGCAAAGATCATGGCATGCAAGCTACGTAGGTAACTGCCCCTCGTGTAGAAAAGGTTGGCGTAGAAGCCAATGACTGTCACCATGGCGTAGAAACCAAATGGTTGTTAAACTGGCGTAGAAGCCAGGTAAGCGTAGAAGCTCAATAGGCATAGATAGCAGATATATAGGCGTAGAAACCCAATAACTGTCAGGTTGGCGTAGAAGCCTGATGCTGTACGGACAGGTAGCCGGCGTAGCGACCGTCGATTCTCTTTGACTGAGGTCTTTGAGCATATTCTGGCCCAAATAGCCTTATCGCGTACCTGTGCAAATATAGCCTGTGTTGGCGTATTTCGAGGAGATAGCATACGGCGTACTCCTATAGTTGAAAATAGCCAGGTGGCGTATTTCAAGGAGATAGCGTACAACGTGCTCCTATAGCTAAAAATAGCCTGATGGCGTAATATGCAAAGGTGATGATGTGGACGTATTAGCCGTAATCATGGCTCACCCAGTCTTTGGAAGTAGAACCAAATCTCGTGCATTAAATGCAGAGATCTACCCCCATTCTGCGCATTAAATGTAGAGTCGTGCCTCGAGCTCTGTACGTAGAGCAGCTTTTGACGTGGCAGTTCGTTTTGTCTTTTGCTGAGCGTAAAAGCTCACATCTGCTTGTATAAAACCGGGCAGCATACTCCCTCAAATGTATAAAAGCAATTTATATCAAGGAAATGTCACTAAATGACGGTCTGGGTCTCTGTGCCGCACTATCATTACAGCCGTCGTCTTGATCCTCGTGTTGTACCCTTTGTCAGGAGTCAGGTTCATTGTACTGTCTAACAGGTTCATTTACAGAATTTAATGTGTTTCTCGTACAGCTCGTTCGAGGGATACGAAGTGATCCTCATATAACTTCCCGCTGCATTGAAAGCGGATGGGTTTTACGCTATAAAGGCAAAATAACAACTTTAAGCAGTCTAGAAAATACTGCGTTACGCAGGTTGACTCTGGAGCTATATTTTATACTGTACTAGCGATCCAGCTCTGCTGTACACCGATGGCTCTGAAGTCATGTTTTACGCCGCCCAGCACTGAAATAATGTGTATGATTCCTCAACGTATTTTTTATGCTTCTACAAGACCCCCTTCAAAGTTTTCAAATTTCTCATAATTTGAAACACTTTGAATGAAGCATGAAACAGTCAAGTCTGACTCATTCTTCGAGGCTGATTTCTTGGCAGATTTTTGGGAGTTTGTTGGGATTTGGTGTGTTCTCTTTTGCCTATATAAAGGCTGATGAGTTAACATGTTCTTCTCACATTTTCTTCACCACACAGAGATGATTGCCGGAGTTCGTCGGGTCGACTTGAGGAAGAAGAAGATCATGTTCTTCCAGCATGTAAGGAGCCAAAAAAGAAGGCATCTTCGAGCAAATATCCTCTGCAATGATGGATCATGGAAGGATATTATAGCTTCCTTTGCTCGGGATAATCAGCAACTTCATATGGCGATTCTTCCAGGAGAGAGGAAGGGTCACATTCGACCCCACAGCTTGCAAGCTGTATTTTCTCCTGTCGTTCGTGGACGAGGGCAGACAAACTAGCCATGTCTTCCAGTATTGAGTTGGGTCTAAAACCTCAACTCAATCTGTCATGGCGTAAGGAGGATGGGCTCTGAATAATTTATGCATGCCCAGTTGTGTATCCTCCCGCCATTAATTATTTTTTGTTAATCGGTTACAAAAAATCGATTAACTGCTGAAGAAGATAAAAAAAGATCTCCACCAATATAATGACCTGGCGCAGCAGATTCTTGGTGTAATCTTTAAATGAAAATGAGAAACCCATGGTAGAACCAGGATTTCCATCATATATAATCATGAAGATGAAAAACCCTTTGTAAACTGGATTTTTATCATATGTAATCATGATTAATAAAATTGTCTTCTTTTACGCATCTGATGATTTGCCATATTTTGCTGTAATAAAGTCTGAATAGTGTGCAGCTCTGACACGTCTGAATAACTTTACACTGACTCTGATAAAAAGAGTATCTGGTCTCGTCCCGTCTTTTACGCATAACTGAGGGCGCGTAGAAAAACTGTTTTAATATTTAAGTCGAATATCCGAACTATCCTGCTATTTTGAACGAGAAGTTGCGTAGAATTCTGAACTGTCACTTCTGATGCGAAGAATTCTTGTTCAGATCATAATTTTCAAGAATGATTTCCCAAAAATCCTTTGGAAAAGGTGAGAAATGGCTGTCAAAATTGAGTCGCCATTTTGCACTGTAGAGAAAATATCTAGACTGGATTTTGGATGAACTTCCAATTGACCCAAGAAGAAGAGTCATTTTCTATGCTGAACCCCATATGCTTTGGGTACTTGGGAAGTTTTAAGGCCAGAGATGTCACGCCCCGGTCCCGCCCGGGCCGCCATTCCGCCCTGCCCCGCCCCGTACGGCCGGGATTTAACGAACCGGGCACGAATCACCGTGCCTCGGCACGCTGGACGCGAATCACCGCGCCCGTCCCGCGGGTGCGAGAGAGGAAGGGGAGCTAATCGAATGGCCCGAGTCGAGCTTTCGGGGGACGTGATGCCGTACGGGCCTGGGGTTGCGCCCGTGCAAGGCCAATCATTTAAGTTGATAGTTGGATATCATCGCATCAATCGAGTAAGCAGCGGAAAGGGACTTGTTGCAATGCAATGTATTTAGCCAACTGAGCGTTCGGGACAATCGAGGCAACTTGGGTTTCCTTTAGCAAAGGCACACGTTCGTTCCATACATTATGCCCCCTTATACGATAGCATTCTCGGGACATCAATCGAAACCAGGATTCCGGGTCTTCGGGACTGTGGCACGCCTATTGCTCCCTCGGACGATCTAGTACCTGCGAGCAAGTAAACTGTTGGTGGGTCAGCACTTTATATAAGTACTTGTGAGATAAAATAACTGAACAGAAACAAGCATTCACTCAAACAGGCACTAAGTAATCATGTTATAAAACATTACATTACTAGTGATCTTTCTAGTTTTACCTAGGTTCGTTTCATGCAGTTCTAGCAGAGTCATATTACTTGTTTGGAAACATGTTTGGAAACAGAGTTTCATATTGAATCTGCAAGCAAGCAAACCGTTCATGTTTTAGGGTATGCGCAGCGTGTCTCGTGCGACTCGAGGGTCTGATGCAAGGCTAGACACACGATGCACAATCTTAGGGGCAGTCACTATCCAAGCCAACATAATGACTTAGCTATATGCAGGGCGGTCCCCGAGTATCTCAGGATCGACAGCTGGTGGAACAGCATACCAATGACTCATTTCTCTGATGCTAATGGCAGCTGTGACCCATGGTGGCTATGACGCATGCAGTTCAGCTCTCCACCAAAAGCCATTATCCGACCGCGTGCGAATGCATGGAACACTATCAAATAAACTCTATTATGCAGACGAGACAAACCATCAGAATACAATCTTTGTTGCGGGGCAATCCGACTTATCACTTGAACACGTTCAGGCATAGTATGGTTCTCTCGAAGCATAGACGATAGTGAACATGTTCATGCACTCTAAGCAAGCGATTCAGGATTCTCGTTAAGCAGACATTGATTCAAAGACAAGCTAGGTGAGTTCGTTCATTAACATGCAAGGCAGGTTCTATCATTCTCTTAAGAAAACATTGCAAGCAAAAACTCAGGTTATTATTAAGGCGTGCAAGAATCAGAGAACGAAGTTCTGTCCACTCACATTGATATATAACGTCAACGCGGAGCGGGGCGTTACATACTTACCAACCAACAAAAAGTTTTGTCCTCGAAACTTCAAGGATAAACTTCTCGATATCCCGAGTAGCGATAGTGTCGTCCCTCGCCGTACTCAATCGAAACAGTCAAGCAATTCAAGTTCAGAAAATATTTGTACTTTGAGAATATCTATGAACTTATTGTATGGAATGCTCTTTGCAAAACCATATCGATAATATCTCAGAGTCATAGCAACGGATTTGGGCCAGAGAATCGATTCCGCTCTGATACCATTCTGTCACGCCCCGGTCACGCCCGGGCCGCCGCTCCGCCCTGCCCCGCCCCGTACGGCCGGGATTTAACGAACCGGGCACGAATTACCGTGCCTCGGCGCACCGGACGCGAATCATCGCGCCCGTCCCACGGATGCGAGGGAGGAAAAGGAGCTAATCGAATGGCCCGAGTCGAGCTTTCGGGGGACGTGATACCGCACGGGCCTGGGGTTGCGCCCGTGCAAGGCCAATCGTTTAAGTTGATAGTTGGCTATCATCGCATCAATCGAGTAAGCAGCGGAAAGGGACTTGTTACAATGCAATGCATTTAGCCAACTGAGCGTTTGGGACAATCGAGGCAACTTGGGTTTCCTTTAGCAAAGGCACACGTTCGTTCCATACATTATGCCCCCTTATACGATAGCATTCTCGGGGCATCAATCGAAACCAGGATTCCGGGTCTTCGGGACTGTGGCACGCCTATCGCTCCCTCGGACGATCCAGTACCTGCGAGCAAGTAAACTGTTGGTGTGTCAGCACTTTATATAAGTACTGGTGAGATAAAATAACTGAACAGAAACAAGCATTCACTCAAACAGGTACTAAGTAATCATGTTATAAAATATTACATTACTAGTGATCTTTCTAGTTTTACCTAGGTTCGTTTCATGCAGTTCTAGCAGAGTCATATTACTTGTTTGGAAACATATTTGGAAACAGAGTTTCATATTGAATATTCAAGCAAGCAAACCGTTCATGTTTCAGGGTGTGCGCAGCGTGTCTCGTGCGACTCGAGGGTCTGATGCAGAGCTAGATACACGATGCATAATCTTAGGGGCAGTCACTATCCAAGCCAACACAATGACTTAGCTATATGCAGGGCGGTCCCCAAGTATCTCAGGATCGGCAGCTGGTGGAACAGCATACCAATGACTCATTTCTCTGATGCTAATGACAGCTGTGACCCATGGTGGCTATGATGCATGTAGTTCAACTCTCCACCAAAAGCCATTGTCCGACCGTGTGCGAATGCATGGAACACTATCAAATAAACTCTATTATGCAGACGAGACGAACCATCAGAATACAATCTTTGTTGCGAGGCAATCCGACTTATCACTTGAACACGTTCAGGCACAGTATGGTTCTCTCGAAGCATAGACGATAGTGAACATGTTCATGCACTCTAAGCAAGCGATTCAGGATTCTCGTTAAGCAGATATTGATTCAAAGATAAGCTAGGTGAGTTCGTTCATTAACATGCAAGGCAGGTTCTATCATTCTCTTAAGAAAACATTGCAAGCAAAAACTCAGGTTATTATTAAGGCGTGCAAGAATCAGAGAACGAAGTTCTGCCCACTCACCTTGATATATAACGTCGATGCGGAGCGGGGCGTTACAAGAGAGGATCATCTTCTGCGTGAACCCTTGTAATTGGCCGTCTTGAGAATTGTTCAGATATACGCATACTCTAGTCTGCGTATTTTAAGATATACGAAAAGTCATAGATCCGTAATGTAGATGAGCGTAAGATCATAAGTTTGTGGCCTCTCGAGCATGAAAGTTGCTGAGCATAAGAGCATCCGGGCGTAAAACTGTAGATCTATAGCCTCTGATAAGAAAACTTCCGAGCATGAAGTCGTAGATTTGTCACCTCTGAGCATGGAAGTCGTAGGTTTATAGCCTTTCGAGCGTAAAAGCTATCGAGCATAAAAGCATCCGGGCATAAAACCATAGACTTATAGCCTCTGAGCAAAAAACCGTAGATTTTTAGCTTCCTGAGCGTAAAAAGCTCCTTAGCGTAAAATTATGAATCTGCTCTGCACAAAAAACTTTTTGAATTCACTAACTGTCCGCCTCCCTGAATAATAGGCTGACGTAGTCCCCAATCATAACCGAATATTAAATATCGGATTTGGTTAGGGATTCGAGGAATCTATCTGAACTCTATAAATACCCCAAGGCCTTCAGAGAAGAAACTCTTCACCTGTCTTCTTGCAAGAAATTCTAGCTTTCCAAGAACCTTTCCTCTTCGTCTCTTCTTTGAGCACTCTAAGTTTTTAGCAATGGCCCTGAAACAATCTTCGACCACCAAAGGAAAGAAAGCTGCCTCCTCTTCTCGCTCTTCTGCCCAAGCAAGTGTGACTCCCATCGGGCAGAGCGAACCTCGCTCGGAACGAAGTGACCCATTGTCAAGCTGTGCACCGAGCGTTATAGGTAAAGCTTTTGGGATGACAAAAATGAAGAAAGCCCTTCGCACACGTTGTACGTGAACGTGCTAGGTCATCTTCTGTGCTGAGAGTCCCTTCGAGGAAGATGATGCACATAGATGTTTTTTCTTTTACGCCCACATTCCTAATGTGTCAGCGTAAGAACTCCATATTTTTGCAGTCTGGCGTAAAAGCTTTGACTGTCAAAATTTGGCGTATACTACAAACTTTGAGTGTTACGCTCTGGATGAAAATTCTGGCGTAATAACTCAAACTTTGGCAATCTGGCGTAAAACACAGACTGTCAGATTTTTGTGTATACTGCCAATCTTGAATTTTACGCCTAGAAAATAGGTTCCGGCATAAAAACTCAAGTTTTTTACAGTCTTGGCATAAAATCACAGACTGTTGCTCTTTGGCGTAAGCTGCAAGATTGTGAGGTCTATTATAGAAATTGACATATTTTTCTTGTACTTTGTAGTTAACTTGCAGATACCTCCGTTGGCTGATGTGATGGGTTCCGCTGCTGGGATGCTGAACTCCAATTACCTGGAGGATTTGTCCCATGTGACATTTCCTATTTTTGGACCCCAGTATCCTGAAGGAAGGGGGATCCTGATATCGTCTCAAGGAGAGTGAATGCTGTTGAACATGATCAACGGAGAGCCCTTGACGTATATTGTAACCTCCGATTTTCAAATTCCCGAAATATTTAGATTTTAAATTATTTTAAAAATATCAAGTTTATAAAATATTTTCTCCTTGAAATTTTATTTAATTTTTTAAAACAATGTTTGATTGTAGAAGGTTATTTAAAAATCTTTTATAAAAATCATTTTTTTCTAAATGTCGATGTATTACAAAATAAATAAATAAATAATAATATATATATTTTTCTAGTTTCAAATGTTTATTAGCTTGAAATCATAAAATTATTTATTTGATGAAATTATTATAGGACTAGTTGTTTTCATAATAAAATTTCATATCCATTTTGGAATAGTAAATAAACAAATTACATATTTTCTAGGATTTTGCAAAATGAGGTTAATTAGTAGCTAATTTAATCAGTTAGCCTTTGAAAGCCTCTTAAAAATATTTCTTAAATTTCTTTTCTATTTAATTTACCCGTTTACCGTCTCCCATTCACACCCTCATTTTTCCACATGAAAAACCCGTTTAATTATGATCTGGGCCATTTATTATTGGGCCAACCCGCACCCTTTAGCCCACAACTCTTTCCCTATTTAAGTCCCTCATCACAACTCCCTAGAAACCCTAGCTAGCCCTCACAAATCCCCACAAAGCCAAGCCACCACCATTTTGTGTGCCCGTGTCCGTATGTCCAGCATCACCGTGTCAGCCGTGATGGCCTCGGGTCCGACCCCCGTTGTTCCACCGTATCCATTCATTTTGTGTGTCCAGATTTACAATATTACAACCTGATTTCCGTGTCCGACACACCCGGACACAACCCCCACACCACAGCGAACACCCACCCCGTGTCCAACACCCGGACACGCCCACAGAGCATCATCCCCGTGTTCGGCAGACCCGGACACGACCCCCTGACACACCCAGAACCCTAAACCTAACCCTAACCCTAGAACAGCCGCCGGTGGCCGCCCAGATCCGCCGAGAAGTTCCCGCCGACCTCCTCGGATCTCCTCGGGACGAAGCCGTCGACCGCCTCCTCGATCTGGCCCGCCGCTGAGTCGAACAGCCGCCACTGGAACCGAGCACCGCAGCCCTCGACCGCTGCCGTCGCCTCAGACCTCGAGCCGAGTCGACCGCCGCCTCGGATCCGCCTCGACCTCGCCGAGCTTCGACCGGGCGCAGCCGCCTCGAAGCCGCCGCTGCCCTCGAGCTCCACGCCGCTGCCCTCGAGCTCCACGCCGCTGCTCTCGAGCTCCACACCGCCGCCTCCTCGGGACGAGAACGCCGACCACCGCGTGACCTCGACGAAGCTCCCACCGCGCCGACCCCAGCGAACCCCGCGCCGACGCCGGAGGAACCCCGTGAGCCCTCTTCTTTCCCCCTTTCTTCTGTTGTTTGGGTTAGGTTACGGGTTTAAACAGTGAGTTAATAAATCGGGTTAGTTAATTAATAAACGGTTTAGTTAATTAAGAATTTGTTTAGTTAATTCTGATTAGATTAGTTAATTTGATTAGATTAGTTAATTAAATACTTAATCATTTAATCAGTAAATTATTAATAATCAGTAATTAATTATTAATCAGTAGTTATTTATTAATGTAATTAGTTTAGTAAATTTATATATTTAGTTTGGTAATATATATAATTAGTTTAGTAAGATTTAATTAGTTTAGTTTTAATTAGTTTAGTAATAAATATCAGGATTTTTGATTATGTGAACAAATATATTGGATTCTACGTAAATTCTGATTTTTATAAATAAACCTTTAAATTGTAATTTTGTTAAAAAGGGAAGTTTAACAATTATTGTTCAAATATTTTCGAAATGATTTGTATTCTAGTATATGTATTTAATTTGGTATCTATGTATATATTTTTAGTATATGTATATAATTATTTGGTATATATATATACTTATATATATATATATGTATATATGTATATATATTGTTGGTATAATTATACATATATTTAATTGGTATAATTTCATGTAGTATATGTGTAATAAAACATATTTTTATATATGAATTAATTGGCATCTGTATATATATGGTATAAAGTGGAATTGGTAAATTAATATTAGTATGTTTAAGAATGATGGTGACAATATATATATATGTATATTCTAAAAATGTACTTTTCACACATATGTTATGGACGTATTTTGATATATGTTAATATATAAAGGTACGTATTTTAGTAAATATACAACTATAGCTAGTAATTTATATTGGTATATATATTTGATATATGCATATATTAGGTTAAATTCTTTTTAGTATGTATACAAGTATTATTTATTTTAAAGTATATTTTTACATATATCTACTATTGTAGTTGATGGAAATTATAATATGATTAATTGGTAAATTACTAGGTGACCCTAGTTGACTAGTGCCATACCTGATAGAGCCCCTGAGTTCATGTATTGGTGATGTGTTAGTGTAGCACCTGATGCAAATATTGTATTGATATATTTTAGGACTGTTGCATCCTCCAGACGATACTCTGGGACATGACATTGGTTTTACCAGCTAAGGACCCGAGGCGAGTACATTCTCTGATTAGTTTCTAATTTATGATATCTCCTATGTTCACTGTATCTAGTATAAATATCCATGTCTTGACACGTTGGTTACACGGATTGGTATACACGGATCTCGTCATGAGATGTTATTCCTTATTCATGGTGTAGCTTGTACAAGACTTGGTTTCCTTGTTATCTTGTGCATGTACAGACACTGATTCCCGGGGAGATTTGCTACCTTCCTAGGGAATCCCGTGCCATAGCGTACCATGATTGGATCTACTATACCAGTCGGGGGTGGGGAGTATTTTAGTGTAGATATGTGATCATACCCAACTTTTCATGCATCATAGCTCACCCCACATCTCACGTCGGGTGCGACCTGACCATCTCCGTGCCTCATAGCTGTTACGTGTGATTAGCCTGACCTCTACATGCATCATAGCTAACCAACGGTTAGCCTGACCTTCGTGAATCATAGCTAATCACATGTAACCAGCCTGATCAAGTTCCCAAGCCGATCACATGTTAAAGCTAGTACTCACACACTTAGTCATAGATTTCTTGCTCATGGACATATTATTTCTTTTCCTGCAGTTACTTACAGTATTCCAGTATTTCTTTCATTGTACATTTCTCGTACCTATACATGCATCTGGTATATTTCCATCTAGAACTTCTACATAGTTTATGTCATTTATATAGAACTGCTATTTAGAGATGTACTTTGCTCCTTCCTGACTGGAAAATATTTTTCCACACTGTGGCCTTAGTAGACTGGGTTCCGATACACTTGGGGATTGGATGTTACAGATTGCAGGTATGATTATTTTGTCAGTAGACTTGTGATGTATTCTTTTGTTTTTTCAAATTCTTATCGTGCTGTAGTTGTGATTGAGTATGTTATTCATTTTATAGTGTTATCCGTGTCTCCTTATGGAGTTGGATACTAGCGTGAGTTGATTAGATAGTTACATGACTTAAACAGCGTTCTACCGCCGATGCTGCGGCGTAGGCTGGACGTACCCACGCACTCGTGCCCCTAAACCGGGTGCGGGTCGTGACACGTTTTAGTGGTGGCCCATGCAGGTCAGACTTCGCGAGTTGTGCGATGTCGTAGTAGTATGGCATCCTTGTTATACTACTGCATACCTGCGATAGGATATAGGACATAGGATACTAGGATGAGAGAGGATACTCAATCACAAATTTTTGAGAGATTCCTGGGACGACCCCTTGAGAATCTTATTATAATTTCCAATTTAAATCTTTTCCTTGTTTCCGTCCGCTCTCGCTTGTTGTCACTGAACTTGATTCTTGTTGAGCAGTTATTAAATTAAATTCTTGGTATCATTTTTGAGTTGATTCTTGTTGACCAGTTGTTAACTTTAATTCTTGGTATCATTGTTGAGTTGATTTCAAATTGAGATGAATTTTACGGACTAAAATTTACGGTATCATCTGATGACATATATTGATGAGGACAGTGAAAAAGGTAAAAACGTCTACTTTGGTTATGGAACCTAGAGTTTATCGCAGCCATATTAGCTGTCGTGACGAGAACGTAGGAACCTAACTTGGATGTACATACTTTAGTTATGAGATTTAGAGTTTCTCGCAGCCATACCGGTTGGCGTGGCGAGTATTCTAGATGACATGATTATAGGGTTGCATACCTTAGTTACGGAACCTGTCGTTTATCGCATCTATGCTTACTGGCGTGGCGAGGATTCTGTGTGTCATGATTTCTGACAGACGTGTATGATTATCAGGTTGTATCTTAAATTGGTTCTTAAAGTATCATCTCAAGACTTATCTATTTCTGTTATTCCAGGACTTTGTTCCATCGCTTCTTTTCTTTACTAGCAGTAAAGATACCTTCCGTCCTTGATCCAGTTCCTTTTGAGCTTATTTTCTTTGAGGATTCCTTGTTGGTATGATAATTAGTGACTTGTAATTTTGTTGGTGTCTTGTATTAGTATTGACTGTGTTGCTAGTAAGTTGTAAGTATTTCTTAGTTGGTCATGTGAGCAGTAGGCTTTAATCAAGAGTTAGCCCTTAGCATAGTACCTTGTACCAATGGTTCTAGGATAAGTGTCATTATAGTACTGTGAGTAGAAGGAGAGTATAGAGTATCAGTGATAGTTCAAGAGTTAGTATCAGAGCCAACATACCCGTCCTGGAAAATCATGGTTTTGTAATTAAGTGATCTATGTAAACAATTAGATATCGAGGAATTGTGTTAAGGATTAATGGAGCATGATGCCCAATCTGATGATTGATATCGGGCGTGTTAAAGGTAAAGAAATTTATATGCATGAGGAGTTATAATGAGGTGTCATATCAGAGTTGGTAATGAAAATGGTGAGGCGTATCACAGATCAGTTTAACAGGCTGTAAAAGGTTAAAAGAAAATACCTATACAACCATCGAGATGAGGAACCATATACATGCCCATGAGAGTAAAGAAACATGAGTGTTATAGTAGATACATGTAATCATGAGTTATACTGAGCTTGATGAATGATCCATTAATGAAGCTAGTGATATAATACCAAGAGTGCTAATGATTCTATATCAAGGATTTGTCAAGAATGACGTTAATAACAGTAATCACCCTGTATGATGATAATTAGATGATATACCAGTTGACATAAATTGAAAATCATGAAAGAAATTACAGGTGATGATAACTTTGATCATTGGAGATAATGGTGCAAGTGATTCAGGCAGTACAATTTTAGTACACAGTTATAGACATTAGATGCATTGAGTGCACCTTGAGTATCAGAGACCGTGAGCACCGATATGTACACTGTGGAATTATAAATTAAAAGGTGGAAATAAGATTGTATTTTAGAATGATTGAGGAGTTGAGATTTTGTCATTAAATTTTTGAGGATTTCAAAATATGAATTCAATAAACATGGTTAAGACTACAAAGATTTTAGAAGTGATTAAAATTTTATTCGATGTTGAGTATTTGACTTTGAAGAGGCATATGCATTTATTTTAAGTTGATCGAGGAGTTGAACCTTGATGATTATTTTTGAGAATTAATTTTGGTAGATGAGAGATATGAATATTAATATATGAGTGGATAATATGCATGTGTAAGGATCTGGTGATTTGAGCATGATTGAGATGGCACCGCAGACTGACTTGGGTGTCCATCTAAAATTGTATTAGAAAGAACAGTATTTAGTATGATGTGTTACACTTGGCGTGCACTTGAGTGAGGAGAACGACTAGTATGAACGATTGTAGTAGGAACGGGAACTGACAGAGAGTATGGTACTAAAGAGATAGAGGTATCCACTTGGATGCATTATTGAATCATGGTTATATTAGAGATTCTTGGCATCAGATTTTGGTATTAATAAACAGGTGTGCAATACGGATGTATTCATGGATTTTGTGGATTAATGAGTAGTTGATATGGGTACCAGTGTACATGAATAGGAATTAGTTAGTGAATGTGCTAGAGTTAAGTGTTTGATAGAAGATACCGCAAGTAATATGTTAGCAGATTCTTTCTTTTTCTCATGTTGTTTTTGTCTTCTGATTAATTGATTCCCTGGTATCGTGGTTTGTATTTGTGATTTTTGATTGATTGTAGCTAGTAGTACACCTTAACAGAGACTGAAATACCATGACAAGATACATGACCTATATATTTTTTCTTAAATTGCATGGCTGTAGGTAAAGTTTTCTTAAACCATGATCATTAGGGTTTTTGACCATAGCAAAGGTCTATGACAAGGTTATGACCGACAAAAAGGGACAAGATGATTAAATTATGGATGCGCATTAATTTAAATAAAGAATTTATGGGATTGTTATAACAGAGTAGATGGATCATTGATTTTGCAAAAATCGACGTATGATAAAATTCGAGGACAAACATTAACTTAAATGGGGAATTAAGAAATTCACAGAGCCAAAAATTTGAGGATTTATTAATTTTAAGGAGGTTTTGATATGATTAAATTGATTATAAAAAAAAAAAATTTGAGAAATTTGAGAGATTATCATTTTATCTATTTGATTGCAAGATAGAAATTTTATATATTAAGAATGTTGCATTGAAGATTCTGGAAGCATCGCATCGTTGAGTATTTGAGGAAAAAGAAAAAAATCAGGAAATAAAATCGTAAATGGAATAGTGTCGAATTCAATTCTTGGGATGAGGAGTTAGATTGGAATAAGCATCAATTGAAATTGAGTTAGAGGAGTAAGATGATTGATGAGTGTTTAAAATTTAAATTTTGGGATACAAATTTTTAAGTTTTATAAATATGCATTGATTGGATTTCAATTGGAGGATTGGATATTAAATCCTTGGGTATTAGATACGAACTTAAATTCGGGAGGAGATTATGATAAAAATTTGAATTTGATTTTGAACTTGGAGATTTTTTGGAATATAATGATATAAAATTTTGAAAGGTTGTGAAATAACGATATAGAATTACTTCATGATTATTTGGTTGAAATTTGAATTTTGATAGAAATAATATGATAAGTAAAGGCAATTATTGAGAATCCTAAATTTCGAGGACGAAAATTTTCTAAGGTGGGTAGACTTGTAACCTCCGATTTTCAAATTCCCGAAATATTTAGATTTTAAATTATTTTAAAAATATCAAGTTTATAAAATATTTTCTCCTTGAAATTTTATTTAATTTTTTAAAACAATGTTTGATTGTAGAAGGTTATTTAAAAATCTTTTATAAAAATCATTTTTTTTAAATGTCGATGTATTACAAAATAAATAAATAAATAATAATATATATATTTTTCTAGTTTCAAATGTTTATTGGCTTGAAATTATAAAATTATTTATTTGATGAAATTATTATAGGACTAGTTGTTTTCATAATAAAATTTCATATCCATTTTGGAATAGTAAATAAACAAATTACATATTTTCTAGGATTTTGCAAAATGAGGTTAATTAGTAGCTAATTTAATCAGTTAGCCTTTGAAAGCCTCTTAAAAACATTTCTTAAATTTCTTTTCTATTTAATTTACCCGTTTACCGTCTCCCATTCACACCCTCATTTTTCCACATGAAAAACCCGTTTAATTATGATCTGGGCCATTCATTATTGGGCCAACCCGCACCCTTTAGCCCACAACTCTTTCCCTATTTAAGTCCCTCATCACAACTCCCTAGAAACCCTAGCTAGCCCTCACAAATCCCCACAAAGCCAAGCCACCACCATTTTGTGTGCCCGTGTCCGTGTGTCCAGCATCACCGTGTCAGCCGTGATGGCCTCGGGTCCGACCCCGGTTGTTCCACCGTATCCATTCATTTTGTGTGTCCAGATTTACAATATTACAACCTGATTTCCGTGTCCGACACACCCGGACACAACCCCCACACCACAGCGAACACCCACCCCGTGTCCAACACCCGGACACGCCCACAGAGCATCATCCCCGTGTCCGGCAGACCCGGACACGACCCCTTGACACACCCAGAACCCTAAACCTAACCCTAACCCTAGAACAGCCGCCGGTGGCCGTCCAGATCCGCCGAGAAGTTCCCGCCGACCGCCTCGGATCTCCTCGGGACGAAGCCGTCGACCGCCTCCTCGATCTGGCCCGCCGCTGAGTCGAACAGCCGCCGCTGGAACCGAGCACCGCAGCCCTCGACCGCTGCCGCCGCCTCAGACCTCGAGCCGAGTCGACCGCCGCCTCGGATCCGCCTCGACCTCGCCGAGCTTCGACCGGGCGCAGCCGCCTCGAAGCCGCCGCTGCCCTCGAGCTCCACGCCGCTGCCCTCGAGCTCCACGCCGCTGCTCTCGAGCTCCACGCCGCCGCCTCCTCGGGACGAGAACGCCGACCACCGCGTGACCTCGACGGAGCTCCCACCGCGCCGACCCCAGCGAACCCCGCGCCGACGCCGGAGGAACCCCGTGAGCCCTCTTCTTTCCCCCTTTCTTCTGTTGTTTGGGTTAGGTTACGGGTTTAAACAGTGAGTTAATAAATCGGGTTAGTTAATTAATAAACGGTTTAGTTAATTAAGAATTTGTTTAGTTAATTCTGATTAGATTAGTTA
Organism: Iris macrosiphon; assembly: GCA_036927795.1. Lineage (NCBI taxonomy): Eukaryota > Viridiplantae > Streptophyta > Magnoliopsida > Asparagales > Iridaceae > Iris > Iris macrosiphon. The sequence continues at coordinate 40,973,866 of JAYESA010000001.1, read as the reverse complement.
ATTTGATTAGATTAGTTAATTAAATACTTAATCATTTAATCAGTAAATTATTAATAATCAGTAATTAATTATTAATCAATAGTTATTTATTAATGTAATTAGTTTAGTAAATTTATATATTTAGTTTGGTAATATATATAATTAGTTTAGTAAGATTTAATTAGTTTAGTTTTAATTAGTTTAGTAATAAATATCAGGATTTTTGATTATGTGAACAAATATATTGGATTCTACGTAAATTCTGATTTTTATAAATAAACCTTTAAATTGTAATTTTGTTAAAAAGGGAAGTTTAACAATTATTGTTCAAATATTTTTGAAATGATTTGTATTCTAGTATATGTATTTAATTTGGTATCTATGTATATATTTTTAGTATATGTATATAATTATTTGGTATATATATATACTTATATATATATATATATGTATATATGTATATATATTGTTGGTATAATTATACATATATTTAATTGGTATAATTTCATGTAGTATATGTGTAATAAAACGTATTTTTATATATGAATTAATTGGCATCTGTATATATATAGTATAAAGTGGAATTGGTAAATTAATATTAGTATGTTTAAGAATGATGGTGACAATATATATATATGTATATTCTAAAAATATACTTTTCACACATATGTTATGGACGTATTTTGATATATGTTAATATATAAAGGTACGTATTTTAGTAAATATACAACTATAGCTAGTAATTTATATTGGTATATATATTTGATATATGCATATATTAGGTTAAATTCTTTTTAGTATGTATACAAGTATTATTTATTTTAAAGTATATTTTTACATATATCTACTATTGTAGTTGATGGAAATTATAATATGATTAATTGGTAAATTACTAGGTGACCCTAGTTGACTAGTGCCATACCTGATAGAGCCCCTGAGTTCATGTATTGGTGATGTGTTAGTGTAGCACCTGATGCAAATGTTGTATTGATATATTTTAGGACTGTTGCATCCTCCAGACGATACTCTGGGACAGGACATTGGTTTTACCAGCTAAGGATCCGAGGCGAGTACATTCTCTGATTAGTTTCTAATTTATGATATCTCCTATGTTCACTGTATCTAGTGTAAATATCCATGTCTTGACACGTTGGTTACACGGATTGGTATACACGAATCTCGTCATGAGATGTTATTCCTTATTCATGGTGTAGCTTGTACAAGACTTGTTTTCCTTGTTATCTTGTGCATGTATAGACACTGATTCCCGGAGAGATTTGCTACCTTCCTAGGGAATCCCGTGCCATAGCGTACCATGATTGGATCTACTATACCAGTCGGGGGTGAGGAGTATTTTAGTGTAGATATGTGATCATACCCAACTTTTCATGCATCATAGCTCACCCCACATCTCACGTCGGGTGCGGCCTGACCATCTCCGTGCCTCATAGCTGTTACGTGTGATTAGCCTGACCTCTACATGCATCATAGCTAACCAACGGTTAGCCTGACCTTCGTGAATCATAGCTAATCATATGTAACCAGCCTGATAAAGTTCCCAAGCCAATCACATGTTAAAGCTAGTACTCACACACTTAGTCATAGATTTCTTGCTCATGGACATATTGTTTCTTTTCCTGCAGTTACTTACAGTATTCCAGTATTTCTTTCATTGTACATTTCTCGTACCTATACATGCATCTGGTATATTTCCATCTAGAACTGCTACATAGTTTATGTCATTTATATAGAACTGCTATTTAGAGATGTACTTTGCTCCTTCCTGACTAGAAAATATTTTTCCAGACTGTGACCTTAGTAGACTGGGTTCTGATACACTTGGGGATTGGATGTTACAGATTGCAGGTATGATTATTTTGTCAGTAGACTTGTGATGTATTCTTTTATTTTTTCAAATTCTTATCGTGCTGTAGTTGTGATTGAGTATGTTGTTCATTTTATAGTGTTATCCGTGTCTCCTTATGGAGTTGGATACTAGCGTGAGTTGATTAGATAGTTACATGACTTAAACAGCGTTCTACCGCCGATGCTGCGGCGTAGGCTGGACGTACCCACGCACTCGTGCCCCTAAACCGGGTGCGGGTCGTGACATATATAGACGGGGCAAAATACATAAAACCAGCTTTCCTCTTTGGGGATATGATTGATAAACAATCCCAGACGAAGCCCAAGAAGGAAGAGTGGATTTTTACTGTTGGGGGCATGGTCATGTACCTGCCCAAGATGCTGAGAGATTACCCTATCTCGGTATTCTTCCATGCTACGCATCCGAGGAAGATATCGTGGACCCTGACCCCTAATCTTCACGGCCAGCCGGGGAAGATATTTTATCAGAAAGGGTCCGTCCAAGGATCATTTGTGAGTCGCCCTTCAGGCCCTATAATGCCTTTCAGGGGATTATTTTTGGGCAGTGTCCCGAGTGAAGACACTGTCCCGAGTGAAGACACTGCACTGCTCCAACCAGTCAAATTGTTGACTTTTTGTAATGACTTCATGGGGCATGGAGGAGTATACCCCAAGGTTAATCCTCAGACCGGCGGGTGGGTTAGCCCTTCAAACCTTTGATGGGTTCTTTTGTCTGCCTGGGCCTTGAAGAACTTTCAGACAGAGTTGGAGAGCATTGGTCTGTACGCGGCTGTGAGTGTTACCAGTGCTGGGTTACCTCTCAACCCTAACCTGTTCTTGGCTTTGATGGAGCGATATATCTCGCTCACTGGGACTTTTGCCACTCCGCTAGGGGAGTTAGGATTGGCCCTTCACGAAATGGCAGAGATTTCAAGACTGCCAATGGGGGATACTCCTTATGAAGAGTATGTTCCCACAAACCGGGAGCTGGGGGATACTAACCCTCGGGTAGTGGCAGTGTACCAAGAGCTGATGAGTTATTACCTTGCGTGTACCGCTTTCTATGATGAGCCCTCTGATCTGGCTCATACCAAAAAATGGGCATCCTATCTCTTCTTCCATCATGCCCGAAATGCTAAGCCAGACAAAGTCGTGGATAGCAGGGATAAGCCTTTGAGCCTTCTGAGCGTCTTAATGCTCAAGTAGTCGATGATCTTATTGAAGACGCTGGGGCTTCAGATTGGGTTCTTGATGAAGGGATAGGGAAATATCCTGCAGGCACTAAAGCCTACAGTTATTTAAGGCATTGCCGCAGGCCTCTGTCAAGGGAAGCTCAACTGGCTGGCTTCCTCTCTGTATGGCTACGCCGATTGGTAGTACCTGGCATTGCATATTCGGATCGCATTCACCGTAACACCTTATGGCCTACGGTGCGTTTGGTGTTTTGGTCAAGACTGGGCCTACTCCCTGCCATGGTATGCCGGATACAAGCTGGCCTGAGGGCCATTACTGATGGGCTGCTTGCCGATAAAATACGACGTGACAGCTTTCCCAGGGTAGAATTACCGTTCCTATATCTGATGGGATGGTTAATTCTTCATAACCCCAGGGTGATGTCTCCCGACTCTTCTAGTAGTTCGGGGAATAATTTTTTGTTGAATTACAAGAATTCCTCCTGGAATGTGACGACCGTCATAGACTGTCGGCGAGCATTGAATTTTGCTCATAGTTGGAAGCTTTTCTGTATCGTCCCCACTGTACATATCAATCAATAGGGGACGAAACTTCAGGATGTAGGTCAGGGGAAGACTATTCTTTCTCCTGAAGCCTTTTGCTGGTTGGTCTGTATTAGACCTTCCCATCTGCTATACAGAAGTGAGGACCAATGCTTCTTGGAGCCCTATCTTCCTAGTCGGTTCGCCAGGCAGTTTGGGTATGACCAATTTCATGTGGAAAATGCCATCACTAGCTTCCGATCCAGAGGTGGACTTATTGATGGAGCGAGAGGATGGCGATACTTCATAATGGGTTATACCGGAGCAGCTTTTATTGTGCCCGCGACTTCACTCTCCATGGAGTTGCGTATCCTCCATTCGTACGCCCAGTTTTATGTGGCAACCAATACCTTCCATCGCGATTTTGATATACGTAGAAGTTTTAGGATGCCCTCTTCTAAGTCCGCGGGAAGAGAGAAAATCCCATCAGTTTTCTCTGACGAGGATGAAGACTCTGTCGCTCCAGATGAGTTTTTGCTAATAGTACCGAGAGGTAAAATACCTCCGCCTGCAGAGCCTCTGGTTATCCCTGGTAAGCGAAGGGCTCATGTTCTAAAGGAAACTTCCCCTCGCAAGAAGAAGAAGGTTTTTAGTGGTCCTGTCAGGACTTCCGGCCATGAGGCTCCTCGGAGTGAGCCTGATGTTTCCCCTATTGTGGATGATTCTTTGACTAGAGATCCTTCGCCTATTAGAGAGGGAACCTCCACAATTCCGGCTGGCAGTGCCGGAGAATCTTTGCTCGAGGCTGCTGTCACTGGTACCGCTTCAGGTAGTGGTACAAAATCACCTTCGGGGCCAAGCCAAATAAGAATATCTTTATCCCGACCAACAACGGGAGAAACCCCTGCTACGTCTGTAAGTATACCCAGCGAGATTCCACCCATTGAGCCTCGAGTGGATCTCGGTGAAGACCTGGAAGAATACCTTCCAGTGTCAGTTGGCACACCCCCTTCTCCAGGTATGACAGCTCGCTTAGCATCATTAAGAAATAATTTAGCTGTACTGGCTGCAGACGCGTCATATATACCATCGGCCATGGGTAAATGTCATCTTTATGCCTTTTTTAGAAAAATTAACATCATGTTGATATTAACTTTCTCTTGTCTTCTTTTCAGGGGAAGACATCTACGGGGAGGGCAGCGTCGACGCAACTTTTGGCTTTGTTTCAGCTCCTGTCAATGACACGGAGGTGCCCGACTTTAAAGAGGAAACATTTTTGGGTGTCGGTTCGCCCAGAACAGTTCCTACATCTCGAGAGGAGGATGAGCCTGTGATTACGACTATGCCTCCTTTTAGTACGCCAGCCACTTTGACCGTTGTTGGCGCTTCTTCTTTTGTCGCACCATCTGTTGAGGCGATAACTATGGCAACATTGTCTGCAGCCATTCCTGGAAGGGGATTCTTCGATATTGCAGCCACTCCCAGCGTCCAATCTGATTTCGCCATGCTGATTGAGCAGTATACTAGCATTTTCTATACCACTTTGAAAATGCTGATATCAATGGTGCTGGAGAAGAATCTAGGCTTTGAGGCTCTGAGGAAGTCCTCCCAGTTTACGATAGCGCTGATCAGAGACTTTAACGATGCTGGAAGAGCTGATACGCTGGAGCAGATAGTTAATGGTTTGGAATAACCCATTAATAATTATTTATAATTATCCCAGGGCAACATTGACGACCTGGTCCAGGCTGAATATGACTCTTTGACTGCGAGGCTTGTTGGGGAGATAGAAACTCTGAGCAAGTCCATCGAGGCTCAACAGAAAGAGATGAATGAAGAGCATATCATCTTGGATTATGTCATTCCCCAGCTGGCTCAGTGCGAGGCCAAATATGAGGAAGAGGCAGCGAGGATCCGCAAATTGGAAGATGACCTCGCTAATGCCAAGGAGAGGTCTCTCTCTTTGTCGGCAGCTCAAGATGCATTGAAGGATCGAAGGGAGACGGCTCAGCAGAACATGACGCATGTGGGTGTGATCCACGTAAGTTTTGTACATGCTCGGTCTGAGCTATCTGCCTTGAACAATGAGGAGGCAAGGTTGGAGCGGGCTCGCTCGACAGTTTTGAACTCCAGGAACAAGAGAATGGCCTCCCTGGCGCAGTAGATCCGTGATTTGACTGCTCCTCCCCAATGATGTACTTTTTTGTTTCTTTTATAATTTCTCGGAGATAATAAAGACACATTTTCTGACTTTGTGGGCCCATCATTTTAGAATATGATAGGCTAGGATGAAAGTGATATCAGAGGTATCATTAACATGATATTCTTTCGTTAAGGTTTTACTGAATGTAAATCTATTCCGAGTTAACATGAACCTGAAAGAATATAATCCAACTAAATTTGTATACTAAATACTATCAGAGGTATCATTAACATGATAGGTTTACAAATTAGTTAAGGATATCTATTCAGAAGTCACATGAACCTGATAGAATATGATCCAGCTAACCTTTGTAAATGGTATTGTCAGAATAAGATCATCATACTTCGTTAAACGAAGGAATCAAGTATAGTACTTCTTCAGGAATTTGCAGTTGATAGTAGCCATTGCCAAATTTCCATTAGGCTTGGCTAATCTGTAAGTGTCGTTTGCAATCATATAAGGACCCTCCCATTTCTTTATGATTGTTTGTACGAATTTCGGATATTGTACTAGAGGTAATATGGACGTAGTACGATACCGTATTTGTTGAGGACTTCCCACTGGGAGATTTTTAGTGGACCCATTACTTTTTGCGCACGAGGGTGCAAGTAATAAGTTTGAGACAAATCCTGACAGAGGTAATATAGACGTGATAACATACGACTCTGTAGGGATGAAATAGAGACTGACTCTTTCTTCGCTAGGAAAATGAGGATAGTTCAGAGGTGATATGGACATGAACATTTCGTTTTTCCATTGCAGGCATTCCACAGGGGAATTTTTTGTGGACCTATTACTTTTCGCGTACGAGAGTGCAAGTAATAAGTTCAGGACAAGCCCTGCCATAGGCAATATGGACATGGCAGTTTTTGTGGACTCAACACCACTGGCGTACTTAGAGTTAAGTACGGGTGTTAAGTTGAGATAACAACCGATATCAGAGGTAATATGGACATGATAATCAATAGCCAAAAATTTGAAAAGTTTATTCAGAGGTAATATGAACATGACAAACTTTTGAATTGTGACTCCATTGGGGATGGAGGTACATATCTGCTCAGAGGTAATATGGACATGGCAGTTTTTGTGGACTCAACACCACTGGCGTACTTAGAGTTAAGTATGGATGTTAAGTTGAGATGACAACCGATATCAGAGGTAATATGAACGTGATAATCGATGGCCGAACCAGGATGATTTGTTCAGAGGTAATATGAACATGACAAACTCAGCTGGGGAGATAACGAAATATTTTGGTCAATAGTTCAGAGATAATATGAACATGAACTCATATCCAAAAAATTCACTAGAGAGTAATTTTCGTGAGTGGGGATAGACCTGAAGAGTCCACTGGGGAAACTTTAGAGATCCATCATCCGATATTTTCTTGAGGGAGCAAATTGTCACGTTAAAGTGAAGTCAATTTGCAGTGATCGTCCCCTCATTTACAGATACAAAGTCATGACCTCGGCATCGATCAACTCCTGGAATCTCCTTTTTAGTACATAGCAGGCCCTTGTAGGGTGATGAATATATCGATAGAAGAGACAATAATCTGGGTCATCGACTTTGCCAGCCCTCTCAGGGTATCTGATGTTGGGTAGCTGAAGTTTTTGTTCCTTCATCAACATATTGAAGATTTTAATGATGTCATCTTCATTGAAGGAGAAAGTCCCTTTCGGCCTTCGGGCTCCCGATGCCTGAGTTTTTTTATCTTTCGAAAAGATCGCCATCGTTGCATCATCTTCGAACTCAGAGAGAATTCTACCCCCTGCTCTGGATACTTCCCTATTTTGTCGAGGTAGGCTACCCCCAGATATGTCGTGGTGTTTGCCCGCGGAAGTTAATTTGGAAGGACCTGCCTCTGGTATTACAGGATCAGCCTCTGGAGGTTTGAAGTTTGCAAGAGATACAGTGTACCCCAACCCAAAACGAGTTTGTTGACAGTAAGGATTACTATGCAACAGTGTTCGTCTGCCTTTTCCATAGTTGAGGCCTTGTTTCAACTTCAAATCATAACCCATACTTTGTATAATCTTTAAAGTTTGTGGGCTATACCTATGGATTTGCATTTTGCCACCCTCAGACTCGCGAAATTCTTCTTGTACAATCGGACTGCTCCGCATGCGACCAAAGACTATTGGATGCTGGTCGTCGCGAGTTGGAGGAATAATAAAGGCATTATTTTTATATGGTCCATATGTCATGATGACATTAGATGTTGATGCATCTTCCTACATGATCTCTCCCCGTTTGACAGTTAGGGGAACTGAAGTCCGTTTATGACTCATGTCTTTGCGTTTCTGGATCAGAAATTCTCGCAAGTCAGGAGTATTAACGGAAGAAGAAGAGGAAGACAGTTTGTTCCTCCCTTTTACATTGGTTGGAATGCGGATATTGGGCACCCCAACCCTTTCTCTACCACCTATATACAGCAATTCAGTCATATGAGTAGCACATAATCCTCGAGGAGCATATCTATCCACAGACTGGGTCTTCTTTACGCCGAGGGGCTTCTTCTGGCCTAATTTGGAATTTTGTTCAAGTTGGCATAAAACTAAGGAAGTCCTCAATCGGCTGTCAGCGTTCCGTGTAATCTGAAGAGCGGGCAGACTCCTCTCTTGATGGCGTACAATCCGAGAAGTCGGGAAATCCGCTACTTATTTTCCCTTGCAGAGATTACTGGGACTCTCTGCCTCCTTTTGAGTGAGAGAGATATTTTTACGCGCGGAACGTATTTGTATTTTCTGACTTGGCGCTGAGGCCTTGTCAGAAACTACGTCTGTCCCATCAGTGATGGGAGACGAGTTTTTACGCGCAATGTGCGATATATGCTTCTGGATTGGCGCTGAGACATTGCCAGAAGTTTTTTCTGCCCCGTCAGCGACAGGAGACTGAGTTTTACACGCAAGGTACGGAGGGAGCAATGCTACAACCTCGTTGGTCGGAGAGATCAGATAGTTGTCAGGAATGGTTGGGGATGTCCGGGGCATCCAGACCTTATGCAATTTCCTGTTGTCTTGGACACAGAGAGAGAGAGTGAGAGCTACCCCCTGCTCGAAGCATATCTTCGTAGGCGGATTGGTCGAACTGGACGACCAAAGTCTTCTTCATTGATCCTACTGATACTGTATCATGTTGAGCAATAGCCTTCTCATCAGATGAGAAAGAACGTCCCCAGCAGAGTCGCCATCTTGTGTTTGATAATAAACGGAAGAAATAAAACTAGGTTTATACGAAACCCTTTCTTAGGTTTACAAACAAGAAGTACTATTAATCCTATACGAGGATGTTAAGTACAAAATTTAATCTGGGTAAATATTGCTATAGGAGTCTGATCTGCGGTCGATCACTTTGTCCCTTAGACCACACGATGATAAAAAAGTGCTGTAGAAGAAGAAGAAGCTTCAAAGATTGCAAAGGGGAGTGGATGCTTGATGCCAAAATCGTCGATCACTACTCTCTGTCTCTGCTCTAGACTCTTCTCTCTCAAAGAAAATTAATTTCCGACCTTTCAACCCTATCTTCGACCTTTTTCCTCCTGGACCTCTGTCAATAGAGGTCTCTATTTATAGGGTTTTAGTGACAGTAATCGTCCAGTCAGCGTAGAAGCCGGACAGTGGAGAGTATAGCACTTTTTATGCGGCGGTTATAATAACTGCCACCCACGTATAGATGATCTTCTGAATCTGCGTGTGACGCGTGTCCCATTATGAGGTAACGCGTATAACTGCTGCAAAGATCATGGCATGCAAGCTACGTAGGTAACTGCCCCTCGTGTAGAAAAGGTTGGCGTAGAAGCCAATGACTGTCACCATAGCATAGAAGCCAAATGGTTGTTAAACTGGCATAGAAGCCAGGTAAGCGTAGAAGCTCAATAAGCATAGATAGCAGATATATAGGCGTAGAAATCCAATAACTGTCAGGTTGGCATAGAAGCCAATTAGGCGTAGAAGCCTGATGTTGTACGGATAGGTAGCCGGCGTAGCGACCGTCGATTCTCTTTGACTGAGGTCTTTGAGCGTATTCTGGCCCAAATAGCCTTATCGCGTACCTGTGAAAATATAGCCTGTGTTGGCGTATTCCGAGGAGATAGCATACGGCGTACTCCTATAGTTGAAAATAGCCAGGTGGCATATTTCAAGGAGATAGCGTACAGCGTGCTCCTATAGCTAAAAATAGCCTGATGGCGTAATATGCAAAGGTGATGATGTGGACGTATTAGCCGTAATCATGGCTCACCCAGTCTTTGGAAGTAGAACCAAATCTCGTGCATTAAATGCAGAGATCTGCCCCTATTCTGCGCATTAAATGCAGAGACGTGCCTCGAGCTTTGTACGAAGAGCAGCTTTTGACGTGGCAGTTCATTTTGTCTTCTGCTGAGCATAAAAGCTCACATCTGCCTGTATAAAACTAGACAGCGTACTCCCTCGAATGCGTAAAAGCAATTTGTATCAAGGAAATGTCACTAAACGACGGTCTGGATCTCTGTGCCGCACCATCATTACAGCTGTCGTCTTGATCCTCGTATTGTACCCTTTGTCAGGAGTCAGGTTTATTGTACTGTCTGACAGGTTCATTTGCAGAATTTGAAGTGTTCCTCGTACAGCTCGTTCGAGGGATACGAAGCGATCCTCGTATAACTTCCCGCTGCATTGAAAGCAGATGGATTTTATGCTATAAAGGCGAAATAGCAACTTTTATACGCTGAAGCAGTCTAGAAAATACTGCGTTACGCAGGTTGACTCTGGAGCTATATTTTACGTTGTAGTAGCGATGCAGCTCTGCTGTACGCCGATGGCTCTGAAGTCATGTTTTACGCCGCCCAGCACTGAAATAATGCGTATGATTCTTCAGCGTATTTTTCATGCTTCTACAGTCTCTTGTAACCTAGCTTCTGTCAATAATTCGGCATAAGAGATCCGGGACTGTGAGCTAGTGTAGTGTTGGAGCTCCTGAGTCAGCCCGCGGTGAAACCTCTTAGTCTTGTCCAAGTCGTTCGACATCAGGATAACGCTATATTTACTAGGGCGACTAAACTCTGCATCATACCCGTCGACTGTCTTGTTCCTCTGCTCCAGATGGAGGAACTGATCATATAACGCATCCCTTATAGTGTCCGAGAAGTACTTTCTCTCAAAGCACTCCAAGAATTATTCCCAAGTCTGATACATACCCAACTGGCGCTCCATTGATTTCCCCCAGTGATGAGCGTTACCATCTAGCTGGGTCCTTACGCCTGTCATCCATAGAACTGTAGGCAACTGTGATGTTACTAACAACATCTGAGTGTGGGTAATCCAGTTGGTGGTCTCCTCTGGGCTCTCAGTGCCTTTATACTGCTTAGGGCCCATATGTACAAAGTCCTTGACTAATCCAATTCGAGCTTGCGGTACTGGAACTAGTGCCTGGGCTGGTATAGTTGCCTGTGCAGCCATTCGCTCAAGTACTGCCAAAAATTCTTGCCTCTGTTGTGCCGCTTGCTGCCTCTACTCTACAGCTAGTGCGACCGCCTGTTGTCTCTGTTCCTGCATCATCATTTGGAAGAATTGGAACATATGTGTCTGGCCATCCCGTAGTGTCGTTGAAGTTGGAAAAGTCCCATTAGGTGAAGCGAAAAGATCAGATGGAACTGGATTGTGAGTCTGTCCATCAGGCCCCGGAAGTCTAGGAGTCGTTGAGGTCTCCCCTCGAATTTGGTCGTTGACTTCTGAAGGTGTGTCTCCTTCGACGGCAGTACATCCACTGCGCAGATCCATCTCTCTGTAAGAGGTGGGTGAAACGATTAGAAGAAGTACAGGAATCAAACAGGATGTAAGTATTTAAATAGGAAGGTTGAAAGGGAAGATGAGTTTTAGTCAAGCGTGGATGAGATCATATACTCTATTCCTATATGCAGGCTTGTTCGGTACAGTAACGTAACTGAGACAATATATTCGAGGACCTGCATGGGCCAACACAAAAATATGTCACGCCCTAGTTCCAAAATACGTAGGACTAGGAATACGCAACATGCCAGCCGTATGTATATGGCGGCTCCAATATATGGAAACCATAGCACATACGTACGCTGTATTATGAATATCCAATTCACAAGTGGTAATATACTATCAACATAAGTCACACACAATCTATATCTCATCCACAGCATAAATAAAAAAATAGGAAATAAATAACTGAATCTCAAGTATGAAGTATCAAAGATTGATAGTCGGGTGGAAACAAATCTACTGTAAATCGACTATACTAAAAACTACTAAATGAGAGAAGAGATCAAACTCTAATATAAGACAATGTCAATAAAGAAAATAGCAACTAGAATATCCATCAGCTACAATGAATCAAAGGTACTCCGAAGGTAAGACCTCCTCAGTCTGGTATGAAGCGTCAGGTCCGGGTCCGTACTCCTGTGGATAATCTTGCACGTCTATACCTGAAAAGGTACCAGGTCCTCAAAGGGACATAACAAGATACATAGAAGCATGCCAATAAAGTACTAAAAATAAATATCCAATGGGTCGCCTAACCGTCTAAGTGAATGCACTTTGAGAACAACTTTCTAACACGTGAGCTATTTGGCTAAAATGGGATTGGCATGATTCTCTCGGAGATTCATGGGCATAAAAAGCATGACGTTTTTTGAGCCTCAGAGGCCGTCAGGTAATAATAATATATATAGTGGTCATCATGACCGCGCATCTCCGACGGAGCGTACGGGTTACACAAGCAAAGTACAAAGGAGCCCAAACGCCTTACTTATTGTTCTCCCCACCCCATGCTCTAAGCATGTCACATCCATGACACGATGATACATCTAAATAACTGCCAGGTCTTCTATCATGCAATTTCTATCAACAGTTATCCCTATCCGTCGCACATCCTATACGTACCAGTGGCCAGCCGAGTATGCAAGTACGTGTCCTACATGAGACTCACACTCGAGTAATAACAGTGTCACGGCCAATGAAACATAAGAATGTCTCATGATAATGGGGTAGTTTCATAAACTAGGTCAACATGCATATATATATAAATAAAACCAGAATACGACGCCACCGTCGTTGCCCCAAGTTATCCTTGGACGCGCAGTTTATATAGCAATTAAAATATATGAACTAAATGGACAGAAATAAAATACATGCATCATATGAAATGTAAATCATAGTACAATAGCAAGGTATACTTGTCTGGCAAGAAATCTGTATAGTGTAAGTGTCTAGACGTTAAGTACACATGATCAAAAACTATGGCCTCTGAATAAATGTCTCCGGATACTGAAATAAACATCACCAACGTTCCCGAAATCAGGGAGATTGCTAGAAAACACTACCCTTTCGTCCAATTTGGACACAAGGGCAAAACGGTAATTTTGGGTCAAAACGAGGTCTACATATGGTCCACTTTGCACCGAAAAGCGTGCCAGAAGTAAAAGTCTCTAAATGGGACAAATTATAGGTAAAAAAATTCTAAACGTCAGTACGAACTCAACGATGTGTCCAATTTTGGATTCCGGTGAGCCGAACACAAATTTGTCCTAAAAGTCAACCGTGGGGCCCATAATTAGGTGGCTTGGTCAACTATCTCGGAATCGCGTGAAACTTGGGTCACAGGACCAGCATGATATCATGAATCCAATGGTGCAAGTTTCTTCGCATTCCGACGAGCGTACACAAAATGGTGCGGTATTTTAAAAAAGTCGCGATATTGAAACTTTTTACGGATACGAGTTGATTCCAACGCGCACACACGTCCAAATCAGTTTCCGTGAAAGCCCACACGTCAGGACATATCATACGCGCCTTTCGGTACAATTGGTATACGATGAGGCGGTCCCGTTTGGCGGGGCGTGCTCTGTATCGCAATTCTTAAGTTTTAAAAACAAAATTTTTATGATTTTAACCCAATTTATCTCAGCATTTACCACAAAATAAAATAATCTAATTTATAGGAAATGATATCGGTTATATAGACTTCACATAGAAAAAGTATATTTAAATTTGGATGTCTATGGTGGAAGATAACAGCCTCTAAATATAGGTGGTCGAAACAGTTTTCTACAGTTTAAATTATATGGTTTTTCTTCAACTTGGGCTTGATTTCTACCAAGTATTAAGTGCTGTTCGATGGAAACTAATTTATAGAGTTGAGATAGGGATAGGTTATGATCATACCGGTGAAGACGGATTCGAAATTGATCGAGAGACGAGACAAAAAACAACGCGTGAAGTAGGGCACGTCGCTGTTCGAATCTGTCGTGGACTGCTCGCGATCTCGTGGGTGTGGCCGGCGGCGCTGGGTTCCGGGCGGTGCTCTAGTGGCTTGTCGTCGGCGTGGGGTTGGGGGTGTTGGCGTTGGGTGTTTGGTTAGGTTTAGGGTTTTAGGATTTAGAGTATATATATAGAGAAGGGGGCGGTCATGGGTTAGATGAGGGGGAGGCGCTGGGTTCCTCGCTGGTTGGGATAGCTAGGTTAGTTAGCTGCTGCTGCTTGTTAGCCTAGGGGTAAAGGCTTTAATGGTTAGAATTTTAGCTTAAGGGTTTAGACTTAGCTTAGGGCCCAGGGTTAGCTTAAGGGTTTTTCTTTTAATATTTTTCTTTTCTTTTTCTTTTTCTTTCTTTTCTTTTATTTATTTATACTATTTACTTATATATACACCTACATATATATATATGGTAATAAAATTCTATAAAATTATATTAGTACATAAAAATAATCTATCATCCTTCTACAAAGTTTTCTAAATTAAAATAAGATAAAATAATAGTTTTATTCCATAATTTCTAGATGAATATTTACCTAGTAATTAATATTCAATAAATTATATTTTCTAATTAACTAAGAAATACTATAAATAAATTAAATAATTATAATATTTAAAATTATTGGGTTTTACTGGACTGCCCCTAGTGTTGGCAGTACTGGTAACTGTTGGACTGGCCCTCCTGGCCTTTGCATCATCGGGCAATTGGCAATCAATACGGTAATCTGGACTGCCACACCTCATACACAACCTATTGGTTATCCTACAAACATCTCTAGTATGACCTTCCTTGCCACAGTAAGTGCAATCCACCGGTGCTCCTTGGCGCTGTTGTTGTTGTTGTTGTTGTCTCGGCTGCTGCCGAGCCAGTATTGTCACCGTAGAAACTGCCGCCCTCCTCGATGCTGAATTATGGATGCGAACGCCAGGTGATGGTGCTGACGTCCGAGTTACTCCTCCACCTCCTCCTACACTCTGAGCATGAGACCTCTTTTGGCCTCTTGTCCTTGCCGATAACCTTTACATGGTAAGCTCGTGCCTCCGAGCTGCTATCAGTACCTCTTCGTAAGTCTGGTAGTCGTGCCCCACTACCAGTTATAAAATCTCCAGATAAATTCCTTGCTGGAATCTAATTTCTCTATCCGACTCCGTAGCCACCATAGGTAGAGTGAATCTACTCAGCCTGCAAAACTCGGCTGCATATTCATCCACTGTTCTACCGGCCTGCTTGAGACCGATAAAAATCTTTGTTGGAGCTCATACTGTGCTATGACTCCAAAATATTTAGCCCTGAATCGAGCCCTGAAACTATCCCAAGAGATGGGATGCCTCAAGCCAACCTCTACTGACACCCACCAGTCACGGACAAGGTCTTGAAGCTACAATCGAACTTGATCAACTTGTTCATCAGTCGAAACCCTTGTTGCTGCCATAGTAACCTTAATATCCTGTAACCAGGCATCTGTTGTGATGGCGTCCTCCGTATCATCGAAGTACCTTGGGTTAATTCGGCAAAATCTAACTGATGCCCCCGAATTAGTCCTTCCTCCTCTTTCCAGGGCCGTTTGTAAACCCTGACTCAACAAGAAATCCTGTTTCTTGCTGTTGAAACTGCTGATGATGTTGCACCGCCATCTGGTGTTGCTGCGTAGCCATCATTCCCCGAAGGATCTCCAGCAATATTGGGGTATCAAGTACCATTGGTACTGTTGGTACTGCTAGGGGTACGAGTATTTCATGGGCTGGTTGCTTGATATGTCCCACTTCTGGATCCACTGTGCCAGCTTGTTCAATTTCTACCTCTATTCGAATTTGACTCTGAACATGTGCCACCTCTCATTGTTGCCCAGGGGAACCCTGTCCTGCCATGCCTGCTGCTCCAGCAACTAAAGAAGCCCTAAAAAAAGGACAATCAAGAACAAGACGGGAAGGATCAAGTAGGCAAGCAATTTAACAGTTTAAGCGGTGGTATCGAGGAAGATAAAGCAATATATCAAGGAGGACAAATTTTGATTAAGATTCCTATGAACATAACACCCCACAAGTCTGAAAATACAGACCTGCATAGATCACCACTAAACCCTTGTCATGCCCCAGTACCAGCATACAGAGACGGACATGGCCAGCTCCCCCGTACAAGGTATAGAACATTCATACGGCGGTCACGGCTATAACTAGACAAGGGGTGCATACTACAAGCAAGCCACTTAGGGTCACATAGAACATCTATTGTCTCAATCAGTCAAATAAGAACCGTAAATATAGAACATATATGACAAGGAAGTAAGGCATCCCAAACGCACTGCCACAACATTCAAGAAACCAGCTGTACAAAAAATGAGAGACTGGCAGAGTAATAAGAGTACATGACCATGATCAACTGCAGTCTTATTAATTACAATCATATAGAAAACTAAATATCCAGATTCACGGCTAACAAATATCGATGGCTAAATGCCCAGAATGAGTAAAATGTGAAATAACGAGCAGGGAAAAATAGACCCACTCGTTTCCCTTGGTGACCATTTACCTTATTCAGGGGGAAGTACGATTTATCTTCGGGTGCTGGTTCTAAACACGCTCAGTTACATAATCGACCAATTACTTGTATGACTTACTAGATGGGGTCTGGGTTATCCTAGAGATATTATGCATATAGGAATCCTCAGATTGAACCAGGTACTAGCATTGTTAGCTGAGCCACAAATTGTCGCATAACACATAGTAGTATGCACCGGTCCCTCGTAAGGCCACAGTGCTAAGATCGCATAGAACACATAGTATCGTATAATAGTCGGATATTGCCATCCACTAATGAGGACTTAAACAATATTCATGGGGACTAGCCTGCACACCCCAATTCAGATGACTGGAGGTGGCTAGTTAGGCACGATCTCGAGATTATATTCCCACCAATGCTCTACAAGTTTAGTTGCCTACTTAACCCTAATATTAACTGGAATCTCATGGCGTGGTCACATGGTATTCCCCTTATATGACGTACCATAGTACGGCCACGCTAGATACGAATCCACTTTGTCACTTGATAGTTCAATTTGGATTAACTCCAGCGTGATTCAACAATCAACAGATCCTAGCCACGCTTGGTCATTAATTAATCCTCATGTCTATGCTGGAGATTGAGTCATATCATATGCCACATAGCGTATAGGTACACTGCAGTATAAACATGCAATATAATCGCATAGGAATACTTAACACTTAGGAACACATAGCACGTAGTAAGTGTATCAGCACGGATACAAGTGGTTGGGTCATGACGCATAGATGGGTCTAATAATTTTATGGTCATCAAAGTCACACATACAACTCATAAAGTCCAAGGAACATTCAACCAAAGCTAGTCCAATAAAACGTATGCAAGGGGCCGCATGCGCGCAGAAGGATCAAGGTCATATGAGAAGTCAGGCCGTATGACAATCCTGGCTGCATGGAGTTATGCCGCATGGAGTTAGGACTAGGTCTACTCTTCGGGATAAGTGATGAAGAGACGAAAAATAAATAAAGTGTCAGTGATGTAACATAAAGTATGATGTGACATACAGTGTGATATAACATAAAGTGTGTTAAGAAGAAAAGACAAAACCATTAAAAAATGTGCCACAGTTTCAGAGTCATGTGTCCAAGGATGTTGGTCGCATACTATGCTTGTCGCATAAGTATCGGTATCGCATGGAGTCTTGGACTTAGCAAAATTCTCATTCGTTCAGAACACAACTGTTCAAGGGCACTTGTGCGATGGTAGTCATGCGTCCAACAAGATGGACTCATACTGGTCAATATGCGACAAGAGCTCTTATCGCATAACCCTCTCGGGCCGCATAGCCCTCTCAGTCGCATATCTCCATGGCAGTATGAAAACTTCTTCTTCTCCAACAGCAGGTTTGGCCATGGCGAAAAAGCTCCAAAATCTGAAATTTGTTTTCTTCATAAAAATTACATTTTAACTCCGAATTGAGTGAACCAAAAGCCAAAACGTTCGAAATAAAGTGTTCTATCCTTCCCAAAAACTATTTTTTGAAAATACTATGTTTTAGTATATCAAAACCACCAAAAACTCAAGGAACCCATGAAACCCTAAGTTAGAAAAGTAGTTCTAAGCAAATCTATCCCTCAAAACCGAGAAATTCAAGTATTAAAAGCGGTCAGAATCATCATAAGCACAGAATAGACTAATAAAATGCAAGAAAAGAATAAGAAACAAAAATTAAAAGGTTTCTCCATGTAGTCCAAGGTGTACTTGCCTAGAAATAAAAGAAAGAGGGAAAATAAAGAATGAGGAAATAGAGAGAAATAAGTTAGCTTATATAGCTAAGGTTTGAGGTTTAGACCATGGGTTCAAATTTATGAATAAACCATGCCACAAATAAACCATAAACCATGCTAAACCAAAGAATGGGTCTAGTCTCCATGGATGCAACCTAATGATCATGCGAGCAAGAAATACTCTAAGCATGAATAAATACAAGCAAGAAATAAATATATCCCAAATACGTATTTCGGGAACGAGGAGTAACAAGAGCATTTGCTTCAATATTTTGCAATCGAGGAACATACTCAATGATGAATCCTGAAAAGGTTGAAGCTATATCGATAGTAACCCTGTAGTATGGTATGAGGTCGTCATGGAGAACCTTGTATTCTTCTTGGACTTGACTGATTATCGGCTTAGAATCACCATAAGCTTCTAGATAATCTACCCCCAGATGTTTAGCTAGCTAGAGTCTGATGATTAAGGCATTATATCCTGCCACGTTGTTAGAGCATAGTTCCATGAGGAAATAAGCACTATACATGAAAAAATTATCGGGAGAGACAAATACTACCCCTACTCCTGCCACGATATTGCCTTTCGGTCCCGTTCTTAAAGTACCATCGAAGAACATTCACTAAATTGACTATTCTGATGTCGTATTTGACTCTTAACACTTCATCTGGAATATCGTCATAAAGCTTTGATGTTTCTGGCACCGGATGAGCTGCTAAAAAATCAGCCAATGCTTGGCCCTTGACTGCCTTCTATGGAACGAACACCATGTCGTATGGAGAAAGCAGGATTGCCCATATAGCCAGACGAGAGTTCAGTACTCCTGGTTTAGTCATAAGCGAATTGACTCATGGATTGTTTGTCCTGTCATGTAGTGTCGCATCTTGTAGATAGAAAATATCAGAACCAGACAATCTTTCTCCATAGGATTATACATGTGTTCAGCACCAACCATCTACTACAAAAAAATACCTTTTTATGACAGCTAAAAGGCGTCATAAATAACATTTTATAATGCTTTTTCAGAAGCCCTCAGACGTTACAAAACCAGTGTTATAAATGTTTTCTAAAAGAGTCATAAATATTTTGTATATATAAAACACTTTTTCCTAAAAAAATATTATAGATAAGACAAACATATATAATACTTATTTACCAAAGAGTTATAAATAGATTTCATATACACGACACTTATTTTCAAAGCGTTATAAATAGAAAAATCTATGTATAACACATTTTTCAAATGGTTATAAATGTAATGCACGTATATATTACTTTTCAAAATGTTATAAAAAAAAATTGTAGCGCCCCGCTCCACGTAGGCGCTATGTACAAGTGATATCGCCTTGCTTGCTCGAACGAAAGTCTTCTCGGAGACTTCTTGACAGTCAATGTGAGTGGACAGAACTGCACTCTCTGATTCTCGCATGCCTTAATAATGAATCTAAGTTTATGAATGCTTGATTGCTTAAGAAGATTGTTTCATAAGAAGAATGATAGAACCGACTCAGTATGCTAATAGGAGAACTCACATAGCTTGTCATTAAAATGAATCTGCTTGCTTGCCTAACTAGAGAACTAGAAATGCTTGTCTGATATGAGATTGAAACATTGCTATATGCAAATGAGATATGAGAACTATTGCATGCTTAATCACACGAGCACCACTATTGAACGAACCACTGCCATGCTAATAAGAAAGAGTAAAAGATTGCTTGCACTTATTCTTGATATTGTATGCTAGATTGGAATACTTGAATGCTTGTCCAAGGAGATAGAATTGCATGCTAGATTTATAGAACTGTTCTTGCTTGTTACTTGGTTTAAGAGTTAGCTTGCTTGAATATGTTTCATTATTGGCTTGTGATGAGATAGAACTTGGTGAATGGCGTAAACTTGTGCATCTAGACTAATAGTCCACCCTGAGGCTAAAAATCTTACTTACGGGGGGGGGGGTGTGGCTATTAGGCAAGTGTATTGAAAGAGAGATCCGGCTATATGGACTTGATAGATGTGTTTGCTTGCTTGTTCTGGATTGTGTGCATTATCTGGTATTGATAGGAGCTTGAATTCACGCATTTGGCAAGGACAACTTGTGCACAAGGTCATCTCTCGAGCATTTCCTGGGGCACTGGGATCGTTTGGCCTAGGAGAGATCTAGATACCCTGAGGCTTAAAATACCTTACCTACGGGAGGGTAGACCCGTCTATTAGTGAGATGGGCTTGTATGTCCCAACTGCTAATCCTGTGGAGGGGGCCATCATATAGTTAGGGCGTATGCTAGGCTATCCTTCTTGCATACCTAACTGTTTGATGCAGAGACGGACAGGAAACTAGAAAACTGTATACATTATGTTATGCAAATTGTTGCTAACTTGTGTGTCTACTGCAGGGATAGCCATTCGGCCGTGGGTAAGAAATGAAATAAGTTTATGTACATCCTGCTTGTTCATTTAGTTTGCATTGTTGAGTTTCTGATAGTGCTTCATATATTCGCATCGGTTGGACAATGGTTGTTAGTGCAAAGCTGAACCTTGGTCACAGCTGCTAATAGTACCAGTATGTGAGTCATTGGTTAGCTGGATTATCGCTACCCATCATGAGCTTCTCGGGGACCAAAATCATATAGATATGTTGCCTTAATCGCTTGAATGAATGATAGTCCACTTGATATGCTTGCTTTGATTTAAGGTGATCAGTTTGTTATATAAGCTTTGCCCCAAAGAGTTAGATTGATTGCACAATACATGCTGCGCACTGCACGATGAGAACACTGCTCTTATAAGTTGCTTGAATGCTTGAGTATCGATTATGCAAAACTGGTTTCCAACTTGTGTTTTCAAAAGATATAATCTGACTAGTCCTGAGCTGCATGAAATGAACATAGGTAAAACTAGCAAGATCACTAGTAATGTAATATTTTGCCACATGATTACTTAGTGTGGGTTTTAGGGGGTGTAGCTTCTGTTCAATTGTTTATACTCACCAGTACTTATAAAAGTGCTGACCTACCAACAGTTTGCTTGTTCTCAAGTGCCTGATCGTCCGAGGAAGTGATAGCCGTGCCTCATCCCAAGGAACTGGAGATCTGGAGTTGATACCTTGAGCCGTATCAAGTTTGAGCTATTTTTATATAAGGGACATAATGTATGGAACGGTGTCATTGTAATCGAGAGACAGAGTGCTTGAGCGAATTGTAACCTCGGCCATGTGCTGCTTGTAACACTTTCGATTATCAATAAAAGAGCCTGTTTTCATATGCCATTGTGTTCTTTACTTTTCTGCAATATATGTGTGCCGCTGCTTCAGTATTGAATAGCTTACTTGCCCTTGTATCAAAGCTTTGGCCTTGTGCAAGCGCATTTTAGGCTTGTACGGCATCACGCCCGTGCGAGGATGGTCGATTCCGTAGGGACCAAAGCGAGGACGAACGGCCCTGCGGGACCGAGGCGTGACAGAAATAGTCAATACTTCTCAATTTCAAAAAGATTTGAACCAAATAAATGTGGTGCCCTGTTCTTCCTATTCAGGGAGCGCGGCTAAGAAATACAAGATGGTATCGTTCGATCGGGATAGATTAAAACAAGAACCCATCCTCTCTATGGATTTGCTTCTTCGGAATTGATTCCCATATTCAATGAACCGTGCCCCCAGTATTGACTTAGCGGCAGAGTCAGGAGGGACCTCTCTGCTACATCTATGATTGCCTCAGTTTTTGCTGTCGCTTATTGCTTTCGTGCCTTGAGTTAGTTTTTGGATTTGCTTGTGTTTTCTTGAACGGTTTTGATAGATTTTATTATTTTTGTTTATTGAACTGTACTTCAATTCTGAGATTGGAAAGAGTGAAAGAGGTATTGATCAGCTGTTCGTGACAATGCAGGTGAATGAGCAGTAGACGATGCATGAGCAGAGTCCTGAAGCACCGCTTTCCTTCTTCCTTCCAACCAACTAAGTGAGTGGCTTATATTCGATTTAGTTGGCCCTTCTTCCAAGCCTTCACACCTAAAAATCTTGTATTCTTGTTTGCCCCGATCAAACGATACCAAGTAATAACTAAAAGATGTCAAGATAAAAAGGGAATAGACTTGGATTATTATGCTTGTCAATCAAATTATGAACGAATACTTATTTTCATGCTTATTCGTTTGGAATGTTTACCATATGCATAAATACAAGTTAGAATGTATAGAATGTATCCTATCGCAAGCACGCAGTAGTACAACTAAGACATCGCACTACCACGACATTGCACAACTTGCGAAGTCTGACCTGCATGGGCCACCACTAAAAATGTGTCACGACCCGCACTCGATATTGGGGCACGAGTACGTGGGTACATCCAGCCTATGCCGCAGCATCGACGGTAAAACACTGTCTAGGTCACAATACTAGCTAATCACTCTCACATGAATATCCAACTCCATAAGGAGACACAGATATCATAATATAATATGGAATACTCAATCACATAACTAAGCACGATGAGATATCGATGAAATAAATAAAATACAAGACAAGTCTAAATAACAAAAATAATCTAAATCGCAATCCATAATATCTAAATCTCCAAGTATGCTTGAAACAAGTCCTCTAAGTCGTAGTCTGGAAAAAAATATCCAGTCAGAATTGGAGTAAAGTACAAGCACTAACAACAGTTCCATGTATATTGACAAAAACTATAATACAGTGTAAAGAAATATAAGATGGATATAATACTGGCAAAAAACAATACTGGAATAATGGAACACTGGAAATAGAAATACTGGAGCATATGCCATCATCAATGGTGCACTAGCAATGAACAGAAATACAAGTGTATACTAGAACCATGAACTGGAATATCAGTGGATGCTAGAACAATAACTAGAATATAAGGAATGCTAGATCAATATACTAGAGATACATGTCAAGAACATCTAGCTAAGTGTGTAAAATATTAGCATATCATGTGATCGGCTTGGGACTGATCATGCTTGCTATGTATAACTAGCTATGATTCATGTAAGGTCAGGCTAACCACCCGGATAGCTATGATGCAAGCAATAGTCAGGCTAATCATACATAACAGGCTATGAGGCATGTAATGGTCAGACTGCACCGACGTGAGGTGTGGGTGAGATATGATGCAAGTAGAGTTGGGTATGATCACATAACCTACTAATATTTCCCCGTTTCTCTAGCTAGCACGATGGATTCTAAATTATGACTCCTCGTGATAGGTCTCGATGATGCCAACTCGTGTAAACAACAGTGTCAGAATCATGTACGCTATACAACTAGAATTATAGAGATAATCAACATAATAAAAACTGTCAGAGAATATACTCGCATGAGGGTCTTGCTGCTGGCAATAACAATGTCCGGTTTCCAAGGTCTTGTCTGAAAATCCAACAGTCCTAAAGATATCATTTAACAATAATACAGAATCAGTCGATACACTAACACACAATCATAAATACTCTGAACTCAGGGGCTACGCTAGGTATGACACTGGTCAACTAGTAGGGTCGAATGTACGTCTAGCTGCACTGGTGCCACGCCTGCAAATGCTGTGCAATCAGGCAGTCGAACTAACACATGTCTCGCCAATACGTCAGTGTACATAAGGCAGTCTTCTAATAATTTACAGGGTTACATGGCCAATGTAAATACAAAATATCCGTAATTAACACTAGGGTCTCATAGTACATATATAAATATACTCATACTTAGTATAGTATTTAATTGCTACACAGTATACACGCACACACACACACACACACACACACACACACACACACATATATATATATATATATATATATATATATATATATATATATATATATACCAATTTGAATAATATACGCGTACGTATACGTATACGAGATGGGTTTGTTTGCAGGGTCTCATGAAATCGACATCTAATGAATTTGTTAAGACACGATACGCTAAACCCTAACATCATTCACACACGTACATATACACAATATAAAAGGGAGGCAAGTCGAACCTTGATGGGCATGCTCGGGGTTGACGATGACTATGATGACGACGATGTTGATGATGGTGATAAAGGTGATGATGATGGTGATGATGAGGTGTAACCTCCGTATCCTGAAATTCGTGCTTAAATGTTGTTATTAGGTTAATTTTGGGCTATTGAGATTTTTCCATAATTTTTAGTTAATTAAAAACTAGTAATCCTAATTTTTTAGGACTTTCAAGAATTTATTTTAGGGATAAATATAATTAAAAATATCCCAAACTTTTATTTTAGGTTCTAAATAATAAAATATATTTTCTAGAATTTTTTAGGAATTTTCTGATTATTTTTAGCATTTATTTTGAGTTAAATATGAAAAACTGAATTAAAAACTAATTTTTGAAAAAGAAAACCCAAAAAGTAATTAATTCTGCCCAGTCAGCAAACAGGGGGCCCCCTGTCAGCCTCCCGCAGCGAACAATGCCGGGCCCGCCTGTCAGTGACCGCGGGGTGGGTGCGATCCGAGCCGAGCCGACCTCTAGCCGAGCCGAGTCAGAATTCGACTCGGACTCAGCTGAGCCGAGCCGGAACGAACTGTAGCCATCCGATTTGGGCGGACAGCGTTGGATGGCTGCCACGTGTCACTCTCTGAGCCACGGCTGCTCTCTCTCTCCTCTATATATATAATAGTTTAAGTTATTTTCTAAGATTTTTCTTGAGCCAATTTTTGGAGAATTGCCATCTAGGGTTCCTTCATCTTCCAGAAGCCATTGCGCATAGTTCCGGACTCCAAACGAGACCTAGTTTCTTGATTTAGAAAGATATTGAGGTTATCTTTCTGATTATATAAATTGTTTTACGAATTTATGAGTATTAAATTTTGGAAAATTCGTAGAGTATAGCATATCCAAAAATATACGTGTTTCGATGTTTTCGTGATTTCGGGAGAACCAGGAATCAGAATCATGAACCGTTTGAAGTTTCGGAAAGATAATATCGAGATCATTGACATATGTTTTTTCCAGAATTTATTTCGAAGTATTTTTATATCGTTAATTCTATAGAACTTCTAGGTTAGAATTTAACCATCGGTGCATGATACGAAACTTGTATGTGCCATAATTCCCAAACGAATTTGAATTCGGACGAGCCGTAAATTCTAGCATGTTTTTGACGCTGAAATCTACAGGAATTCATGCATGAAAGTTGAGTTTGTGTCGGTTGACTTTTCGGTCAACAGATCGCCTCGATTTGCGTGCCATGGGTCTCGAGTTGATAAAATTCAGTTCCTTTGGACAAAATTTAGGCATTAACCTAAAAATCAGAATAATAAAATTAAAATAATATTTTAGAGTAATTATTTCAGAATTAAATAAATTAAAATAAATTATCTTTTGACATGGTAAATTTGTAATATATAGGCTATTTGGACTGTGACTTGGACTCTGATTCATACCAGCAGCAGGACCCCAGGCGAGTACATTCTCTGACAGTTTCTATTATGTTGATTATCTTTATAACTCTTGTTGTATAGCATACATGACTCTGACACGGTTATTTACACGAGTTGGCATCATTGAGACCTGTCACGAGGAGTCGTGATTGGAATCCATCGTGCTAGCTGGGGAAAAAGGAAAAATATTAGTAGCTTATGTGATCATACCCAACCTTACATGCATCATAGCTCACCCACACCTCATGTCGGTGCAGCCTGACCCTTACATGCCTCATCGCTGTTACATATGGTTAGCCGGACTTGTTGGGGATGATCGCTAATCAATATAATGAGTCATATAGTCCCAAGCCGATCACATGATATGCTGATATTTCACACACTTAGTTAGATGATTCTTGACATGTATCTAGTATATTGATCTAGCATCTCCACATGTTCTAGTTATTGTTCTTGTACACACTTATATACCAGTTCATTGTTCTTGCGTGTATTGGATTTCTATTTCATTGCTAGATGTATATTGATGACGATGTTCCAGTATTCCATTTATTCCAGTATTTCTTTATTCCAGCATTCCCTTATTCTAGTATTTCTCATTGCTAGTTTTCATATCTGTCTTGTATTTCTTTACACTGTGTTATAGTTTTTGTCAATATATGTGGAACTGCTGTTGGAGGTGTATTTTGTTCCAATCCTGACTGGATATTTTTTCCAGACTGTGACATAGAGGACTTGTTCCGACATACTTGGAGACTTGGATGTATTGATTGCAGGTTAGACTATTTATTGTTGTTTAGACTTGTCTTATATTTCATTGCTTGCTTCGATATCTCATCGTGCTTTAACTTAGGTGATTGAGTATATTCCATATTATATTGTGATATCTGCGTCTCCTTATGGAGTTGGATATTCGTGAGAGAATGTTTAGATAGTTACATGACATAGACAGCGTTCTACCGTCGATGCTGCGGCATAGGCTGGACGTACCCACGCTCTCGTATCCCTATATCGGGTGCGGGTCGTGACACGTTTTTAGTGGTGGCCCATGCAGGTCAGACTTCACAAGTTGTGCGATGTCGTGGTAGTGCGACGTCTTAGTTGTACTACTGCGTGCCTGTGATAGGACATAGGATACTAGGATGAGAGAGGATACTTAATCATAAATTTTTGAGAGATTCCTGGGACTACTCTTGAGAATCTCATTATAATTTCTAATTTAAATCCTTTCCCCTTGTTTTCGTCCATTCTCACTTGTTGATATTGAGTTTGATTCTTGTTGACCAGTTGTTAAATTTAATTCTTGGTATCGTTGTTGAGTTGGTTTCTTATCGAGATAAATTTTATGGACTAAACTTTATGGTATTATCTGATGACATATATTGATGAGGACAGTGAGAAAGGTAAAACGTCTACTTTGGTTATGGAGCCTAGAGTTTATCGCAGCCACATTAGCTATCGTGACGAGAACGCAGGAACCTGACTTGGATGTATATACTTTAGTTATAAAATTTAGAGTTTCTCGCAGCCATACCGATTGGCATGGCAAAGATTTTAGATGACATAATTAAAGAGTTGCATACCTTAGTTACTGAACCTGTCGTTTATCTCATCTATGCTTACTGGCGTGGCGAGGATTCTGAGTGTCATAATTTCGGATAGACGTGTATGATTATCAGGTCGTATCTTAAATTGGTTCTTAAAGTATCATCTCAAGACTTATCTATTTCTGTTATTCCAGGACTTTGTTCCATCGCTTCTTTTCTTTACTAGCAGTAAAGATACCTTCAGTCCTTAATCCCGTTTCTTTTTTAGCTTCTTTTCTTTGAGGATTCCTTGTTAGTGTGATAATTAGTGACTTACAATTTTGTCTGTATCTTATATTAGTGTTGACTGAGTGTGACTTATGAGTTTGTAAGTGTTTCTTAGTTGGACATGTGAGCAGTAGGTATTAATCTACAGATACCCATAGCATAGTACCTTGTAGCAATAGTTCTATGATAGGTGTTATTATAGTTAATATTGGTACTATAGGTAGAAGAAGGAGTAAGAGTATCGGTGAAGGTTCCAAGAGTAAGTATCAGAGTCAGCATGCCAGTCCTGGATAGGCATAAATTTATGTAATTGGAGGATCTATGTAAATAATTAAGTATCAAAGAATTGTGTTAAAGATTAATGGAGCATGATGTTTAATTTGATGATTGATACTGGGTGGATCAAATGTATATGCATAAAGGGTTTTAATGAGATATCATAAGTAGATAAATATCAGGATTGGTAATAAAAGTTATGAAGTATATCACAGATTAGTGTAACAGTCTGTAAAAGATTTAAGAGAAGATACGTATACATAAATTAAGATATGGAACCATATGCTGCCTTTGAGGGTGAAGTGAAACATGGGTGTTATAACTAGTGCGAATAATCGTGAGTTCTAATAAGTTTGATGAGATGATCTAATAATGGAGCTAGTGTTACCATACCAATAATGCTAGTGATTCTATATCAAGGATTTGTTGAGCAAGGTGCTAATAACAGTAAGTACTTCATGTGATGATAATTAGATTGGTGTATCAATTAATATAGATAGAAAATTATTGGAGAAAATATGTGTGATGATAACTTTGATTACTATAAGTAATATTGCAAGTAATCCGGGCAGTACAAATTTCAGTACACAGTTGAGAGTTGTAGACAATTGATGTATTTGAGTGCACCTTGAGTATTAGAGACTGTGAGTATCTATATGTATACTTGTGGATTTAAATTTATAATTTGAAGAGTGGAAATGAATTTCAATTTTTAAGAATTTTTGAGGAGTTAAGATTTTATGTTATTAAATTTTTGGAGGATTAAAATTTAATTCAATAAACATAGTCAGAGCTATAAAGATTTTGGAAGTGATTAAAAGTTTTATTTCGATATTTGAGCATTGACTTTTGAGGAAAGTATATACATTTTATTTTAAATTGTTCGAGAATTTAAATTTTGAGGGTTTTATTTGAGGATAAAATATTATGGCGGGTAAGAAATGTACATCAATATATGAGTGGATGAAGTGCATGTGTAAGGATCTATTGGCTTGAGCATGCTCGAGATGGCACTGCAAACAGACTTGGGTGTCCATTTAGAGTTGTATTAGAGAGAGAAGTACTTAGTATGATGTGTTGCACTTGGTGTGCACTTGGGTGATAAGAAAAACTAGTATGAACAATTACAGTTAGTACGAGAGCTAGCAGTGGGTGTGCTAGTAGTACAAACAGTGGTACCTAAAGGGATAGAGGTATCAAACTTTGGGTACATCATTAAACCTATGGTTGTGTTAAAAGGCTATATTTTGTTCTTTCCTTCTGTTTTTTTTGTCTATTTGATTAATTAATTAATTTTCTAGTACCATAGCTTGTATCAATGATATTCTTGCTAGAATGTAGTTAGTAGTACACCCTGACAGAGACTATAATACCATGACAAAAGAGACTATGACCATGCATGTTTCATCTAGATTGTATATTTTATCTAGATTGCGTGTTGTATTGCGTGTTGTATGACTATAGGTAGGATTCTCTTAGACTTTGATTGTTGAGAATTTGACTATAGTGAAGATTTATGAAGAGGTTATGAATTGACAAAGAGAGACAATGTATTTTAAATTTTGAGGATAAATATTTATTTAAATGAAGAGAGTTGAGAATTTAAAATGACAGAATTGACGATTTGTTAAAATCATAAATTTTTATGAAGATTGTGGTATGATTGAATGTCACTAACATTTGAGGAAATTAAGAAGATTATTATTGTATTTATTTGACTGCAAGATATAGATTTATTTTGAATATTATAATTGAAGATTTTGCGAGCATTATATTATTTGATCATTGTGTGGAAAAAGAATCGAGGAGTAAGATCATTAATGGATTAGTGTTTGAATTCAAATTTTTGGGATGAGAATTTAAATTTTATAAATATGCATTGATTGGATTTAAATTAGAGGAGTAAGATGATTAATGGATTAGTGTGTGAAATTCAAACTTTTCGGATGAGATTTTTTAAATTTTATAAATATACATTGAGTGGATTTAAAATTAGAGGATTGAATATTAAGTTTTGTATTTAGTGATTAGCATAAAGTTTTTGAGGAGATTATGATACGAATGGAATTCGATTTTAAATTTGAAGATTTTAGGAATATGATATCTATAGAATTTTGAAAGTTTTATAGCAATATGGATTTACTTCATGATTATATGGTTTGATATATTTAATTTTGATTGTAAAATAATATAAAAATACATACAACTATTAAGGATTTTAAATTTCGAGGACGAAATTTTTTTTAAGGTGGGTAGACTTGTAACTCCGTATCCTAAAATTCGTGCTTAAATATTGTTATTAGGTTAATTTGGGGCTATTGAGATTTTTCCATAATTTTTAGTTAATTAAAAACTAATAATCCTAATTTTTTTAGGACTTTCAAGAATTTATTTTAGGGATAAACATAATTAAAAATATCCCAAACTTTTATTTTAGCTTCTAAATAATAAAATATATTTTCTAGAATTTTTTAGGAATTTTCTGATTATTTTTAGCATTTATTTTGAGTTAATTATGAAAAACTGAATTAAAAACTAATTTCTGAAAAAGAAAACCCAAAAAATAATTAATTCTGCCCAGTCAGCAAACAGGGGGCCCACCTGTCAGCCTCCCGCAGCGAACAGTGCCGGGCCCGCCTGTCAGTGACCGCGGGGTGGGTGCGATCCGAGCCGAGCCGACCTCGAGCCGAGCCGAGTCAGAGTTCGACTCGGACTCAGCTGAGCCGAGCCGCAACGAACCGTGGCCATCCGATTTGGGCGGGCAGCATTGGATGGCTGCCACGTGTCGCTCTCTGAGCCACGGCTGCTATCTCTCTCCTCTATATATATAATAGTTTAAGTTATTTTCTAGGGTTTTTCTTGAGCCGATTTTTGGAGAATTGCCATCTAGGGTTCCTTCATCTTCCAGAAGCCATTGCGCATAGCTTCGGACTCCAAACGAGGTCTAGTTTCTTGCTTTAGAAAGATATTGAGGTTATCTTTCTGATTATATAAATTGTTTTACAAATTTATGAGTATTAAATTCTGGAAAATTCGTAGAGTATAACATATCCGAAAATAGACGTGTTTGGATGTTTTCGTGATTCCGGGAGAACCAGGAATCAGAATCATGAACCGTTTGAAGTTTCGGAAAGCTAATATCGAGATCATTGACATATTTTTTCCCAGAATTTATTTTGAAGTATTTTTATATTGTTAATCCTGTAGAACTTCTAGGTTAGAATTTAACCATCGGTGCACGATACGAAACTTGTATGTGTCATAATTCTCAAACGAATTTGAATTCGGACGAGCCGTAAATTCCAGCAAGTTTTTGACGCTAAAATCTACAAGAATTCATGCATGAAAGTCGAGTTTGTGTCGGTTGACTTTTTGGTCAACAGATCGCCTTGATTTGCGTGCCATGGGTCTCGAGTTGATAAAATTCAGTTCCTTTGGACAAAATTTAGGCATATACCTAAAAATCAGAATAATAAAATTAAAATAATATTTTAGAGTAATTATTTCAGAATTAAATAAATTAAAATAAATTATCTTTTGACATGGTAAATTTGTAATACATAGGCTATTTAGACTGTGACTTGGACTCTGATTCATACCAGCAGCAGGATCCCAGGCGAGTATATTCTCTGACAGTTTCCATTATGTTGATTATCTCTATAACTCTTGTTGTATAGCGTACATGACTCTGACACGGTTATTTATACGAGTTAGCATCATTGAGACCTGTCACGAGAAGTCATGATTGGAATCCATCGTGCTAGCTGAGGAAAAAGGGGAAATATTAGTAGCTTATGTGATCATACCCAACCTTACATGCATCATAGCTCACCCACACCTCACGTCGGTGCAGCCTGACCCTTATATGCCTCATCGCTGTTACATATGGTTAGCCGGACTTGTTGGGGATGATCGCTAATCAATGTAATGAGTCATATAGTCCCAAGCCGATAACATGATATGCTGATATTTCACACACTTAGTTAGATGATTCTTGACATGTATCTAGTATATTGATCTAGCATCTCCACATGTTCTAGTTATTGTTCTTGTACACACTTATATACCAGTTCATTGTTCTTGCGTGTACTTGGATTTCTATTTCATTGCTAGATGTATATTGATGACGATGTTCCAGTATTCCATTTATTCCAGTATTTTTTTATTCCAGCATTCCCTTATTCTAGTATTTCTTATTGCCAGTTTTCATATCTGTCTTGTATTTCTTTACACTGTGTTATAGTTTTTGTCAATATATGTGGAACTGCTGTTGGAGGTGTATTTTGTTCCAATCCTGACTGGATATTTTTTCCAGACTGTGACATAGAGGACTTGTTCCGACATACTTGGAGACTTGGATGTATTGATTGCAGGTTAGACTATTTATTGTTGTTTAGACTTGTCTTGTATTTTATTGCTTGCTTCGATATCTCATCGTGCTTTAACTTAGGTGATTGAGTATATTCCATATTATATTGTGATATTTGCGTCTCCTTATGGAGTTGGATATTCGTGAGAGAATGTTTAGATAGTTACATGACCTAAACAGCGTTCTACCGTCGATGCTGCGGCGTAGGCTGGACGTACCCACGCTCTCGTGCCCCTATACCGGGTGCGGGTCCTGACATGAGGGATGGACAGGAGAACTCAGGTGAGGCGGTCCGACGAGTTCAGCAGGGTCGGCAGTCGAGGTCGTGACGTTGCTCGGTGCTGTGGTCGATGGAAGGCGGGGTTGTCAACTGTGCTCAGGCGGGTCTCGGTGGTCTGCTATCAAGTCGAAAGAGGAGACTTTCAGGCGAGGTGTAGTCGGCTCCGGCGGAGAGGGGGGTGGTGAGCAAGGAAGTCGGTGTAAGCCATTGCTGCTGGTTTAGGCGGAGAGGCCGACGGTTTGTGGAGCGGGTGATTGCGGAAGAGAATGACTGTATCGTAATGTCGGGGAGAAAAACGGGAAGGAAGTCGGTCGGGTTCAGGCAGTCTGCTCGGTGCAGGCGATGCTCCGGGCTCAGGCAGAGGAGAAGAGTTGGAGGTACAGTCGTTCAGCGGGTCGATGGGCGCTGTAATCTGGCGTCCAGGCGATCTCCGGTCGGGTTGGAGGAAGGGGGTGGCCGGACTTGGTACTGGCGTCAGTTTCAGCGGCTTCAGGCGATCTATGGTTGGGAATGACTGCTCCGGCGTGACTGGGCTCCGGTCGAGATTGGCTTGGGGAGGAAGAAGATAAACATGAGGTTTGGGGAGAAGGGAGTCGCCTGAGTATATTAGTTTAGGTTGAAAAGAAAAGGAAAAAAATAAAGAAAAAGAATATATATACATATATGTAAGGTGTTGGGTTGACCTAGAAATTTGGTCCATACTCCTTGGGAAAAGGGCTTCTCATGTAGGTATTTCAAGGCTATGATTTGGTTTGATTCAAAATGGAGGGTTAGGATTACATTGGTTCAAAATTTTAAGGGCTATGGTTTAATGAGGTTTGGTGTTGAGTTTACACACTCCAAAAATTATGGAAAAATTCACATGAAGGAGAAATGGGTGTCTTCATGTATTGTGTCCAATAGGGTGGACACCTTAATGCACTTTTGCATAAAAGTGTCCAACAATTGGAAAATTGTACAAAGTTGGATTTTTGGTTTAATTTAATTAAAATGAATATAATAGGTAGAATATAAGGAATGCTAGATCAATATACTAGAGATACATGTCAAGAACATCTAGCTAAGTGTGTAAAATAATAGCATATCATGTGATCAGCTTGGGACTGATCATGCTTGCTATGTATAACTAGCTATGATTCATGTAAGGTCAGGCTAACCACCCGAATAGCTATGATGCAAGCAATAGTCAGGCTAATTATACATAACAGGCTATGAGGCATGTAATGGTCAGACTGTACCGACGTGAGGTGTGGGTGAGATATGATGCAAGTAGAGTTGGGTATGACCACATAACCTACTAATATTTCCCCGTTTCTCCAGCTAGCACGATGGATTCCAAATCACGACTCCTCGTAATAGGTCTCGATGATGCCAACTCGTGTAAACAACAGTGTCAGAATCATGTATGCTATACAAATAGAATTATAGAGATAATCAACATAATGAAAACTGTCAGAGAATGTACTCGCCTGAGGGCTTGCTGCTGGCAATAACAATATCCGGTTTCCAAGGTCTTGTCTGAAAATCCAACAGTCCTAAAGATATCATTTAACAATAATACAGAATCAGTCGATACACTAACACATAATCATAAATACTCTGAACTCAGGGGCTACGCTAGGTATGACACTGGTCAACTAGTAGGGTCGAATGTACGTCTAGCTGCACTGGTGCCACGCCTGCAAATGTTGTGCAATCAGGCAGTCGAACTAACACATGTCTCGCCAGTACGTCAGTGTACATAAGGCAGTCTTCTAATAATTTACAGGGTTACATGGCCAATGTAAATACAGGATATCCGTAATTAACACTAGGGTCTCATAGTACATATATAAATATACTCATACTTAGTATAGTATTTAATTGCTACACAGTATACACACACACACACACACACACACATATATATATACCCAATTGAATAATATATACATTCTAAATATATATATATATATATATATATATATATATATATATATATATATATACCAATTTGAATAATATACGCGTACGTATACGAGATGGGTTTGTTTGCAGGGTCTCATGAAATCAACATCTAATAAATTTGTTAAGACACGATACGCTAAACCCTAACATCATTCACACACGTACATATACACAATATAAAAGGGAGGCAAGTCGAACCTTGATAGGCATGCTCGGGGTTGACGATGACTATGATGACGATGATGTTGATGATGGTGATGAAGGTGATGATGATGGTGATGATGAGGGATGGACCGGAGAACTCAGGTGAGGCGGTCCGGCGAGTTCAGCAGGGTCAGCAGTCGAGGTTGTGACGTTGCTCGGTGCTGTGGTCTATGGGAGGCAGGGTTGTCAACTGTGCTCAGGCGGGTCTCGGTGGTCTGCTATCAAGTCGAAAGAGGAGACTTTCAGGCGAGGTGTAGTCGGCTCCGGCGGAGAGGGGGGTGGTGAGCAAGGAAGTCGGTGTAAGCCGTTGCTGCTGGTTTAGGCGGAGAGGCCGACGGTTTATGGAGCGGGTGATTGCGGAAGAGAACGACTGTGTCGTGATATCGGGGAGAAAAATGGGGAGGAAGTCGGTCGGGTTCAGGCAGTCTGCTCGGTGCAGGCGATGTTCCGGGCTCAGGCGGAGGAGAAGAGTAGGAGGTGCAGTCGTTCTGCGGGTCGATGGGCGCTGTAATCTGGAGTCCAGGCGATCTCCGGTCGGGTTGGAGGAAGGGGGGTGGCCGGACTCGGTGCTGGCGTCAGTTTCAGCGGCTTCAGGCAGTCTGCGGTTGGGAATGACTGCTCCGGCGAGACTGGGCTCCGGTTGAGATCGGCTTGGGGAGGAAGAAGATGAACATGAGGTTTGGGGAGAAGGGAGTCGGCTGAGTATATTAGTTTAGGTTGAAAAGAAAAGGAAAAAAATAAAGAAAAAGAATATATATACATATATGTAAGGTGTTGGGTGAAACTAGAAATTTTGTCCATACTCCTTGGGAAAAGGGCTTCTCATGTAGGTATTTCAAGGCTATGATTTGGTTTGATTCAAAATGGAGGGTTAGGATTACATTGGTTCAAAATTTTGAGGGCTATGGTTTGATGAGGGTTGGTGTTGAGTTTACACACTCCAAAAATTATGAAAAAATTCACATGAAGGAGAAATAGGTGTCTTCATGTATTGTGTCCAATGGGGTAGACACCTTAATGCACTTTTGCGTAAAAGTGCCCAACAATTAGAAAATTGCACAAAGTTGGATTTTTGGTTTAATTTAATTAAAATGAATATAATAGGTGTTCTAAAATTAATTAAAAGTACATGGGGCAAAAATTAGGTGGGACACAAGTGTCATGAATGAATAAGACTCAGAATAGAATATTATCCTAATTTGGGTTGCTCAAAATGGGTCAAGATTGTGTCTCTAATTTCGATTGGAATGCACAAAGATACAAAGTTAGATTCATTTAGAATTAATTATAATCGGTTGCGACGAATGTTGTGTGACTAAAATGAAGCACATCATGGCATAGTTATGAGTTACACAAGGATCAAAGTAGAAGACTGGCACGTCTAAGACAAGGGTATGAGATTTGTTGGAAGGCAAAAGCTAATGTAGCGCTCCCAATATCGAAGCAACGGTAAGGCGCAACAATTAAATAAAATTACGGTAATTAATTACAACCTCCATAATTAAAATCACAAAAATGCTAATTAAATACATGATCCTATATTTCGGTCAGAGGTTTAACTAGTGGGCTTCTAGGTCTAGTTTACTAACTCATATATTAAAGAACACTATAAATTATATATATATATATATATATATATATATATATATCATGCAATATATTTAAATTAAATACACACAATACTTATAATATATAAAAAGACAAAAATACCCCTATTCTGGAATGTGGTAGTAACAGATCTCCTCTGCTATACCTGGGGACATAATCCGGATTCCAGGTCCTCAGGGGACATAGCAAGGTACAAGAATAACTCAAGCCAAATAAATGTAGTATATAAAATTGTATCAATAGGGCAAACTAAGTAACCAGCTAAGTGATATGCAAAATGAGAGCATCACTAGACTTAGGCTGAGACCGCTACAAGCTCTGTGTCGGGGAGCCGGTAGCAGTGATATCAAGTAGATGCCTAGCTCTGATGTAGAGGCTATGGCACCACAATAATATATATATATATATATATATATATATATATAATTATCCTGTAGCCTATGTATCTCTTTCCACCCAATGTAATCATACGTCTCATGTACATGACGTCTCATGTCCATAACACGCAAGATCATATCTAATGTAGCAAGTCATATGATAGCTATACATATATAATATCTATGCCATAAATCCTGTAACATATACAGAATCACCATGAATATATTAGGAAAGATTATGTCATATGAATAGTGTCAAGTGTCTTATGGTGTGACATACTTGATAAAGCAAGCACGAAAAATATATAGGATCACAATATCAATTCTCTAAGTGACGTTACACGACTCCGCATACGGCGTCGACACCCGAATATTATTCGGACGCTAAGCAACGTCACACGATCCTAGGTTGAACAGATACATCACATAAATAAATCAAGGGAATAATATAAAGCAAGTACTACAAGATTTGCAAGGTACTCTTGCTTGGGGTTTGGTTTCCAACAGTTGCTTCGATCACAGCAAGATCTTCAGGTACTCCTCCGGATGCAGAAATAAATACTACCAGTATTCTCAGAAGATATGAAATAGCTAGGATTGCCTATCCATAAGTCCAATTTGGACACAAGGACAAAATTGACAGTTTCTGGTCAAAGCGGGGTCTACATGTGGCCCACTTCGCACCAAAAAATGTGCCAGAGACAAAGGCCTCCAAATTCATCAAACTTAGTGTCTACAAGTCCAGAACGATGATACGAACCCAACGGAATATCCAAAACTGGATTCCAATGAGCCGATCATAAAATTGCCCGTCAAGTGGAGCCGTGGGGCCCACGATACGGAATTTTGTTGATGTTTTCAGAATCGAACCAAACTTGGGTCACAGGACCAGCGTATCGCTATGAGTCCGATGGCACAAGTTTTGTTTTGAAACGACGAGCACACACAAAGTTACAACGAGTTTCAGAACAGGCCCGATACGGGGCAATTTCGACGGATACGTGTTGATTTCGGTGTGCACGCACATCCAAATCAACTTCTGCGAAATCTCACACGTTCACATTGACGATGCGCACCTTTCGGTAAAATTATCACACGACCAAATCACCTCATTTAGCGGGATGCACCCAGTTTTGGGAGAATTGGGTTTAAATAACCAAGAATTTGGTCAACTTCACCTGCGAATAAAATACAATATACAACACATTAAAATAAACTAATTACAGGATTTAAAACTTGGTTATATTATCTAATTTACTATTCAAGTAAATTTTGAAATTATTAAACAGGTTGGACGTAAAACGGCCGTGAACTTGTGAGTTCGGGATAGTTTCAGAGGTCCAAAATTGGGAATATATTCCTGTTTTTGTGTCACAGTTTACGATCGACACAGGACACGATGCCCCAGTCAAGTTGTATGGGGTTCGAGTGGGTTACACAACGAACGTGTCGTAACTGACCGTTCAAAAAATGACGTGACGAGGAGAGAGAAATACTCACCGGAACGAGGAGTCAGAATCGACTATTCTTCTCGTACGCGGGGTGGCGTGGCGCACGTCGACGGCGGGTGGCGGTGCTGCTGTGGCTGCTGTGCTCGTCGTGGTGTTTGTGCTGGTCGCCGGAGTTCAGCTCACGGAAGAGGGACATCGTCGAAGGTTGGGCTGCTGCGAGGAGCTCAGGGTGCAGCGGTTGCTGTGTCGTCGGCGGTGGGGTATGGCCGGGTCGGCTGGGTTGAGGTCGGTCGGGGATATGGCGGAGGGTCGTCGGAGGAGCTCGGTACGGCGGAGTCAGGTAAAGTGGTGGTGGCAGCGGTGGGTGAAGGGGCGGCCAGGTCGAGGGTTTAAATAGGGGGAGCGGGGAGGTGGACGGTCGACCATTTGGGGAAGACAGACCGGAGGGGTCACGAAGGGGAGGCGAGGGGTCTCGTCGGTTGTAGGCGACGGCCGGTGAGGAATCGACGGGGTCAGGGCGGTTACGGGAAGTCGGAAGGACGCGACGGAAGTCGGGGGACGATGGGTTACTGTAGCAATAATTGGATGGGTCAGGCCGGGTTTACGGGTACGGGTCGGGTTCAAATCCGACCCGTTAGGGTTGGTTTATTTATGTTTAATTAAAAACTATATTTTTAGGTCTTTAAAAATAGTTTTTGGGTCCAATAAATTCTAAAAAAATTATACCATGTCTATTTATTTATTTTACACTCAAAAATATTATTTTCATAATATTTTAATATTTAAGAAAATAACAAAATTTATTTAATTCAAGAAAACATTTATTTTAATTAGTTAAAAATTCCAGAAAAATCTCGAAAATTTATTTTTAATTTCTGAAAAAAAATTGTGTTTACAATCTACCCTCCTTAAAAGAATTGCGTCCTCACAATTAAGAAATAAAACATAACCGGTCAGAAAAGATGACACGATTGCAAAACATGTTAGAAGCAAAACACAAAGATTAAAGAATCATTATCAAGGAGAAATCGAAGGGTGAGGGTTAAGCAGAATACATAGGGAAGGAATAAAAATATTTTCCTAGGCAATGAGAGATAAGTAATTCAAGAGTAAAGGAATCTGATTAGAGCAAGAAAATCTACACCTTAGGAAAACTTGGGTATTAATTACTAACAAGTTCATAATACTAGGCTTAGGCTAGGGAATGGATTTAACAGGCACGTGCTAAGGCATTACTAGGAATATATAGCTATGATAAAACTTAAATCTTACGCTTATTCGTTAATCCTCGAGTCTGTGCGTCCTCCATTGTCATCGCAAAAGCTTGTCCGCATCCTTGTGGTGGTGTCCTCTGCTGTTGCTGGGCCTGTTGGAAGAGTGCTGATCTGCTTGATTGTATTGTTGAGATGATTGTCCTCCACCAACTTGTGTCACTTCATCGTCGTAGGTGACAACTGCAACTTGTGGTGTTCCTGCGGGAGTCTCGTTGTTTGCTTGTGAATTCATTACTTTGCATCCAAAATAAACTATAAAAGGCACACAGGAGAATCAAGGCAGGATGCAAGTCAAGAAATTAATTCGAATCCGATATAGAGATCAAGAACGATTTAATCAAGTGGATGAGATCCTATAACTTATCATATCCTTATCGCAGGCTTGCTCGGTCCCTTAATTAAAACCGAAATAATTTAGTCGTTGACCTGTATGGGCCACCAAAAAAAACTCTGTCATGCCCCAGCCCCAAAATACCGAGTGACTAGACACGTGGCAATGGCCAGCAGCACCCTCCAATGGACAAACCTAATTTAATGGACCCATTAGAGTGTACTTAAGCTATAAAATAATAATAAATAGGTCTACGATACAGGTCACAGTCTAATTCTAATCTCATCCACAGAAGATAATCACAGTTCGAATATCAGAATAATCAAGATGAAATATAAATCAACAAGTCTCAATAAAATATATCGGGGAACAACCCGATAAAGAGTTTGATATAGCAGTTCAATAGGCAGAAAATAAAAGTGTCTAACAATCAAAGACTGAGTATAGATAAAGCAGATACTCAGAAGAAATCCTCAAGCATCACCTCGTCCTCTGGTACTGGTACTTCTCCAGCGTCTGCTCCTTAAGTTTGATACAGCAGTTCAATAGACAGGTATAATTCTTTCTTGCATTGTATTGATTGCTTTTGGTAGTTAGTTTTTTCTTAATTTTGAGGACAAAATTGTTCTAAGATGGGTAGGATTGTCACCCTCATATTTTCAATCAAGGATAATTTGGTAATTGACATGGGTATTTTATTTTAGGATTTACTATATTTTACTATTGTGCATGTATAATTAATTATTTGTTATATTATTTATTTATTATTTAATGCTAGATTATTTTGGACTTGTGTAGTGGACCTAACTAATTAAATTAGATGCATGAACCCATATTTTAGTTTGGTTTAGATTGAGCCCAATAATTAGGCCCATGATTAGGAGGATGAATTAATTAGTGAAACCATTAGACTAGAACCTTCCCTCCTTAATTAATTTCTTTATGAGAGACCCCAAAGGATAATTGGACATTTCACATTTGCTTGGGGAAGGGGTATAAGGTCGGCCACCTTTAGGAGGATAGAAAGTGCCTCTCTTCTCATTTTTCTTTTGCAATTAGATCTAGATTTTCTCTCTTTCCAAATTTCTTCATTCCTTCACCATTCCATCACAAATTTCTTCCCAAATTATTTCCATATTCTTTATTAGAGGCTACTACAACAATGATCTATAAGAAGAACGCAAGGATCAATAAGGAGGAGGCCAAGATCTACAAGGAGGAGGCTACATTCCATATTTGGGGATTTTCTTGGAAATCCATCTCCTAATAGGTATATTTTAGTTTTTTCTCTCTTACTAAACTCTAAATCTGAGATTTAATCATGAGAAACTACCCCTCATGCATAAGCTACCCATAGAAATTGATTTTAGGTTCATAGGAGACCTATGGTGGAAGTTATGTGTGTTTTTGTGTCAATTTTGAGGGAATTCCGAGATTGACACATGTGGTGTTTGTCAATTGATCAAATAGATCAATATGAAACGTGATTGATTGTTTGTGACTAGTGTTGTGTCCACAATTGGGTACGTGTAGGCTATATCTCATTAATTTGGCGATACGGGTGATTTTGGGGGTTTTCCTCCGACACGAAGATTTGTGCATATCACTTTTTGACACAGACACATAGTTGTGTATATTATTGTTTGTATTATTCATAATTAGTATTCTATACTTGCTCGTGTCTTTCAGGATGCGTTTGGTTGTGTGGTAGAACTGTATCGCAAGCGTATCATAGAATGAGTGTGATACGGGTGCGGTGCACTCCACATATTTGTTTCTTTGCTCAATTCTATGTGTGCTTGTGTGTGTGTGTGTATATATATATATATATATATATATATATATATATATTATGTATGATATGTATATGTATATGTATATGAGTACATATTTATATTATATCATATAGATGTGTATAGGTAGCTAAGTGTATATATGAGATATCTAGTGCATATATATATATATATATATATATATATATGTGTGTGTGTGTGTGTGTGTGTGTGTGTGTGTGGTTGTCAAGATGAGAGTATATATGTATATGTTGATATCTATATGCATTAATATATCTATATGTATATATATCTATAAGTGTTTATATATATATAAGTGTATATGTTATCTATGTATATATGTAGGAGGAATATAGCTATAAGTGTATATGAGTGTTCATGTATATATGTCTATATATGTATAAGAGAGAATGTATATATATATATATATATATATATATATATATATATATATATATATATATATATATATATATAGCAGTTATATATAGATGTGTGTGCTATGTGTTTGTGTGTGA
The DNA here is from genome assembly GCA_036927795.1 of Iris macrosiphon. NCBI lineage: Eukaryota > Viridiplantae > Streptophyta > Magnoliopsida > Asparagales > Iridaceae > Iris > Iris macrosiphon. The sequence goes on along the minus strand of JAYESA010000001.1, from coordinate 40,931,895 downwards.
GAGAGAGAGAGAGCAACTCGGGCATAGTGGCAGCAAGGGGGGAGAGCACTGTGCAGTGCACACAAGGAGAGAAGCAGTGTGCACAGCCAGGCATCCAGTGCAGTGCAACTCACTACAACAGCAGTTACATCGGGAGAGCAGTGGCAGCAACACTGTTTCAGTCTCCAACCGCAGGAAGCCTTCAGGTGCAACACGAGCCTGCAGCTGTTGCATCAATGTACAGCCAGTACATGCAGTGCAGCAACAATAGAATTTTAGCTATGTAGTACACAACATGGAGTGCACAACAGGGAGCAACTTCTCTGTAGCAAAGGTAAAGAGCAACACTGCAAGAGAGTATCAACATTCACAGTGGCAGTTCAACACTACAGCCACATCAACAAGGAGATGAGCCATTCAGCTCGTGCACAACACTAGCAGTGTGCACTAGTGCACAGGAAATACTCTAGTGATTAGTCTGCATTGGGGTATGCCAATCTTGGGCAAGTTGAGTTCAGGTAAGAGGGGGAAGTGGAAGAGCAGTTAGGAGGAGAGGGTATCATATGTTTAATGAAGAGTGTTAGTGTGTCTAGTATTCAGTTGTATGTGAAGGTTGGCAACTATAGGTAGCAGTTTAGTGAGGTGCCATATGAGTTATAAGGTAGTGCAAATAAGAGTGTGGGTAAGAGAGTGACTAGAGTATTTAAGTGAGAGTGTTAAGTGGGCAAATAGCTCGGTGTATCAGTGGGACTGATATATAGAGTATCAATATGGGGGCGTTGGTCTGGAAGTAAATACATTAGTGGGCGAACACAGTAGCAAGTTGATTAATGTGTAGAAGTAACTGAACCAAAATTGGGTTCTTGTATCAGTGAGGGTATCGTGATGTGCAAGTATAGGTGAGTGTTAGGTATCAGTTGCAAGTTAGGATAGGATACCAGTTGTTTTATTAGGTAAGTTAGTATATATGTTATCAATTAGTTGGTTATACATAAGTGCCAGTTAGGATATAACTGAGAATGGTTAGTGTTAGCTTTTAGTATCAGCTAATTAGCTTCGTATCAGTTAGCCTATTACCTAATAGTGTATATAGGTAAGATAGTGTATACAGATATGTAGAGTATATTATGATATTGTTATTAGTGTATTAACTAATATAGTTAATGTTAGCTAGTAGTGACTTAGTTTGACTTATATTGACCTAGTTAGACCTAGTTTAGCTAGAAATTGTTCTAGAAAGGACATTAGTACATTCTTTAACTCAATTATCATTCATTGCACCGATTGGCATAATATTTCCTAAATAGGATTGTGTGACACCAGCTTGGACATCGAGACACACCTTTGGTCAGGACTAGAGGCGAGTACATTTCTCTGTTAGTTTTTATTTTATGATAGTGTATATATCACATGGTCTAGAACTGTATACTTGATTCTAATACTGTGATTTCACGGACTGGTACTATATGGATCATGTCAGAAGATGTTATCCCTTACCGTGTTCAGCGGGTACTCCTCATATATTTTATCGTGTTTATAAGGTATTGATTTTAGTGTACTCCGTGTTCATACACTGCTCCTGTTCAGTGTGCCCCTATTCGTGTCCGTAATGTGTCGTGATTGGATCCATTGGTATTGGTTGGAGATGGGGGAATAGGAGATGGTTATGTGATCAAGCCCAAGTATATTCGTGTACATGTCGATTATATATCACACATGTAATCGAGTTACCATATTGTATTTGTGTTCAACCCAAACGGATCACATAAGAAAATTATATTTCATGGCACATTAGCTAATTTTATCTATTTCCATTAAATTGTAGTTATTCATATTGCATGTTCTTTATTCCAGTACATTACCTGTTCACTCTAGTTCACTCTATTTCTTATGGTTAGTTATCTTGTATGATTTTCTATTATCTGTTATATATGCTCGATTATATATTTGAAACTACTTTCAGAGGTATGTACTTCGCTCCAATTCTGACTGGATATATATTTTTCAGATAATTGGCTTATGGACCAGTGTCCCACCTACTACGGGCCACAGGATGACGTACCTTTAAAGGATACTCCTTTAGAGCAGGAGAGCCTAGTAACAAACGATGAGGAAGCTTAGATTATTTGTTTAGATTTATATTAGATTTTATTGAGGTTATTGGCATGTATATATATATATATATATTTCGGACTTGCGGATGTATTATGACTCTTTTCCTTCGTTATTCCATATCGTGCTTTATTTTCCTTAGTTTGCATTATGATTAGATTTGAGATGACATTGACAGGTACCTTATATATATTGTGTGAGAAGTTTAGATAGTATGGATGACCGAGACAGCGTTCTACCGCCGATGCTACGGTGTAGGCTGGACGTTGATCACTACTCATGCCCTTATTCCGGGTGCAGGTCGTGACACATTTTTAGTTGTGGCCAATATAGGTCGGGAGTCTTATTTAGAGCGATATCGTAGTAGTGCTCGCCTAGAGTATTGCAACGAGCCTGCTTTAGGATATAGGAAATAGACTGAGAGTATACTCAATCACAACTAGGGAACAATTCTAAATATCTGTTTTGCTATCCTTATATATTGAATGTTTTCTTTACTTTAAATAAAATTTGTCCTTCTTTGATGATATCGTATCATACTAAATATTGATTCCTATATTTCAATCTATCTTCAGGATGCTGCCGAAGATGCGTTCCCAGCGCTCAGGCACAATGTCAGCGAAGTCGGTCACTTCGTCGCCTATGAGGGCAACACCAGCAGACGTTGTTCTAGCAGCTACATTCCAGAGGTTCGTTTCACCGATCCAGGTAGGCGTGTCAGCAGCAGCTTTCGGAGGTGCTCCACCTCCGGTACAGAGGACAACACCGACAGTTTCAGGGGATCTTCTACCGCTACCATCCGCAGTCGATCAGACACAAATGTTTGTGCTTTTTCCACAGATGATGGAGGCGCAGCAGTGCCAGTCAGAGGTTATGAGGTAGGGCATTGATAATGCTCACCAGATTGCGCTCGCAGCAGTCGATAGAGTCGCCTTAGTCCAGCCACAGACGGCACCACCTTAGTTTATCCCGTAGCAGCCAAGGCCGAGGATAATCACAGACTTCAAGAGGATGGGGTTGAAGGATTTTAAAGGCACTGAAGAGATTATTTATGCTGATGATTTGATAGAAGATATTGAGAGAAACCTACGATTGGTGCAGATTCTAGAGAGGTTGCAGGTAGAGGCCGCAGGAAGTGTCACTACCATATTTTCTAGGAAAAAATATTTTGGTCATTTCATAATTAATTAAATATTATGCATGTAGAATATTTATTTATTTATTATATTATTTATTTATTGTTAGATATTAGATTTTATTTTGGACTTGTGTTAGTGGACCTAACTAGTTTAGATTAGATCCATTGACCAACATTTAATTCTAATTAGAATTGAGCCCAATAGTAAGCCCATTCATTAGGAGGGTGAATTAATTAGTTAAACCAATCGGATTAGAACCATCCCTCCTTAATTAATTCCTTCATGACAAGCCCCATGGGGTATTATGGATATTTTATAGTGCCTTGGAGAGAGGGCAAGGTCGGCCACTACTTAAGTGGGTGGAGACTCTCCCTCCTCTCTTTTCTTCATTCCAAATTTAGATCTAGAAATTTTTCTTTCCCAATTTCTTCATCCCTACATCAAATTCTACCCAAATTTCTTCCAAATTTCTTTTCTATTCATCATTGGAGGCCATTAGAACAAGGAGGAAGCAAGGATCTACAAGGGGGAGAAAGGATCTACAAGTTGAAGGCTCTTGAAACTCAATTTAGAATTTTTATTGGGAATCCATCTCCCAATAGGTACAATTTAGTTTTCTATCACTAATTAGACTCTAATCTGTAATTTAATCATTAGGAACTCTCCTATGTACTAAGGCTACCCATAGAAATTGGAATTAGGTTCATAGGAGGCCTATGGAGAAAGTTATGTGGTATTTTGTGTCAATTTTGGAGGAATTCCAAGATTGACACATCTTGTGTTTGTTAATAGGTCAATTAGACCAAATTGACATGTGTTTAGTGTGTGTGACTAGTGTCGTGTCCACAATTGTAAACGTGTAGGACGTATCCCGATAATTTGTTGATACGGATTGATTTGGGGGTTTTCTTCCGACACGGGGGTTTGAGCATGTCACATTTTGACACGGGCACGTAGTTGAGTAGCTAGCTCTTCGTATTGTTCATAATTATTATTTTTGACTTGCTCGTGTCCTTTGGAGTATGTTTGGTGGTGTGGTGGACTCGTATCGTAAGCGTATCATAGATCTAGTGTGATACGGGTGCGGTGCACTCCACGTGTTTGTTTTCTTGCATTTTAATTCAATTTACCGTTGTTATAAATATTAAAATATTATAATTATAATTTTTATATGATATATATGTGTGTGTATATATATATATATATATATATATATATATATATATATATATATATATTTTATGTGTATATTTTATATTTTTTTGTGATGTGTTGGTGGTCAATGGAGAGTAGGAGAGTACATGTGCATCATTAGTGTGGGTTATATGTATATATATATATATATATATATATATATATATATATATATGTATATATATATATATATATATATAATATATATATATGTGTGTGTGTGTGTGTGTGTGTGTGTGTGTATTAGATGTGTGTATGTGAGCTAGGGGGAAGAACAAAGAGTGAAAAGAAGTCAATAAACAGTGAAAAGCAGTAGCAAAAGTAGCAGCCAAGAAGCAGCAACAAAAGCAGCAGCTGAAGCAGCAGTTACCAATAAGCAGCAACAAAAGCAGTAAGCTGCAGTAAGCTGTAGCAGTGGCGATAAGCTGCAGTAAGCTGCAGCAAGCAGCGATAAGCTGCAGTAGCTTGAGTGCTTATAGTTAAGTTGTGGATAAGTTAGGGTAAGCTAGTTAGTTTATATTGATAAGTTAGTAAGTTAGTAAGTTATGTAAGTTAGTATATATATATATATATATATATATATATATATATATATATATATATATATAAGCACTAGTTAGTATTTATTTCTAGATTACCTTGAGCTACACCAAGGTAATGAGAGTTGAGGTATCTTGGGTATGGGTATTGAATATCCGAAGGGGTATGCTAGTATGTTAGTATTATATAAGTTAGTTAATTGGTATGTATATATATATATGTTAGTTGGTATAGTATAGTTAAGAGTTTAATTGCATATTAGTGTATAGTGAGGTGTATGGGTAGTTAGTTATATGTTAGATATTGGATTACCTTGAGATACCAAGGTAATATCAAGGTATTGGTTTTTATATATATATATATATATATATATATATATATATATATATATATATATATATATATATATATATATATTATAAAACCCCTAATTCTAAAAACCGTATTTACCTTTTAATTAATTATTTAATTGATTATAGTAATTATGAGCTAATTAGAGGAAATATAATTTATTTAATTTTTATTTTAGGTGATGGTGCATTTAGGGGATTTATAGAGCAATTATAAATTTTCTCTAATTTATTCCATGTAGGAGACCCTTTGGACAGCTGAGTAGATTTATTGTATGCACTAAAATAATTTTTAGAATTTTATATATATATATATATATATATATATATATATATATATATATATGGTTTATTAAATAGAAATTAGAAATGAAAAAGAATTAGAGAAAGAAAGAAAAATAAAAGAGATTTAGATAATAGGTTAAACCCTAACCTAATATCCACTACCCATTACTATAACCTAAACCCAATAGCCTTAAATCCACCCGCCAACTTAATCCAGCAGCTGCTTTCCCAAACCCAGCCCAAGCCACAGTGACCCGCGAGCAAACCCGCGAGCGACCCCTCTTCCGTTCTCTCTCTACCATATATATATATATATATTACTTCAATTGCAAAACCCTAACCCTAAACGCAATAACTTTAATCTCGACCAGATCGCCGCCCATCCCGCGAGCAACCGCCCGCCGCCACCAGAGCACCACCCAGCGCCCGCCGCCGCCGTCCGCATCAACCGTGTCGTCGTTCGAGCAACCCCGCGACAGATTTCTGAACCGCAGCGTACCTGTGTTCACGCTCCGATTCCCATGCCCTCGCTCAACCAAACTCGACCCCGTCTTTACCGGTAGATTCACGACTTAACCCCCTTCCATAACTGTATGTTAGTTGACCTCGGACAGCGCGTAAACTTAGACGAAAACAGCGACAATGTTGACGAAAAATGATAACTTTTGGGATCATAGAAAACTGCGGTAACTACCTATGTTCATGGACTATTATCTCCCACCACAGAGATCCAAATTCAGTTTTTCTTTTTGGTATGAGAAGACCACCTAACATAGTTTATTTCCTATAAAATACAATAATTTATTAACTGTTGTATGTTAAATTAAATCAGTTAGAAAACCCCAAAAAACCTACTTTTTCTAAATTCTAGAAATTGCAATACGGAGTGCGCCCAGCCAAACGGGACCGTCCCATCATGTACCAAGTGTACCAAAAGGTGCGTACAGTATACCCAGACGTGTGGGCTTTCGCAAAAACTGATTTGGACGCGTGTGCGCGTTGGAATCAGCCCGTATCCGCAGAAATTCGTCGTGTCGCAACTTTTGCAAAACCCTGCGCCATTTAGTGCACGCTCATCAGATTGCGACGAAACTTGTGCCACTGGACTCGTGGTATCGCGCTGGTCCTATGACCCAATTTTTATGTAATTCTGAAATAGTTGACCAAGTCACCAATTAGCGGACCCCACGGTTGACTTTTTGGGCAAATTGTGTTCGGCTCACCAAAATTCACATTTGGACATACCGTTTAGATCATACTGACTTTTAGAGTTCGTTTGACCTATAATTTGTCCCTTTTAGAGACCGTTACCTTTGGCACACTTTTTGGTGCAAAGTGGGCCACACGTGGACCCAACTTTCATCCGAAATTACCGTTTTGCTCCTGTGTCCAAATTAGACGAAAGGGTAGTGATTTCTAGCTATCTCGCTGATTCCGAAAATGTTGGTGATGTCTATTTCAGCATCCGGAGACCTTTGTTCGTAGCCATTAGTTTCTGATCCCGTGTCCTTGACATTTGGACGCTTACACTTTACAGATTTCTTGCCAGGCAAGTATACATTGCCATTGTACTGTATTTACATTCCATATGATGCATGCATATTTTATTTCTGCTTATTTTAGTTTATTTATTTTAACTGTTATATAAATTGCACGTCCAAGGAAACTTGGTGCAACGACGGTGTCGTCGTGTTCTGTTTTTATTTATGTATATGCATTGGACCTACTTTATGAGACCACCCTATTATCATAAGGCATCATATGTTTCATTGTCCATAACACTATTCTTATACGAGTGTGAGTTACATGTAGGACACGGACTTGCGTATTCGGCTGGCCACTGATACGTATAGGTCGTACGACGGATAGGGATAATTGCCGATAGAAACTTTGCATGCTATAGACCTGGCAGTTATTAGAGGTATTACCGTGTCATGGATGTGACATGCTTAGAGCATAGGTGGAGAGAACAACAAGTAAAGCGTTTGGGCTCCTTTGTACTTTCCCTCTGTTCGCCCGGATGCTCCGCAGGAGCGACGGGTGGTGATGACCTCATATGTTACTGGCGGCCTCTGTCGTTCAAACGACGATATGCTTTTAGGCCCCTGGATCTCCAAGAGAACCATGACAATCCCATTTATGGCCAGATAGCCCATGTGTTGGAAAGTTGTTCTCAAACTGCATTCACTTAGACGGTTTGGCGACCCATTGGATGTTTACTTTTCAGTACTTTATTGGCATATTTATATGTATCTTGTTACGTCCCTCTGAGGACATGGTACCTTTCCAGATATAGATGTGCAGGAGTATCCGCAGGAGTATGGACCTGGACCTGACACTACTTATCAGACTGAGTAGGTCTTACCTTCGGAGTATCTGTGATTCATTGCAGCTATTAGAGATTTTAGTTGCTATTCTTTTAGAGACATTTATTCTTATATTAGAGTTGATTCTCTTCTCTCTTTAGTAGTTTTAGTATAGTCGATTTGTAGTAGATTTATTTCCATCTGACTATCATACTTTGATACTCATCTTTGATATTCAGTTATTTATTCCCATTTATTTATCTATTTGTGCTGTGGATGGGATATAGATTGCGTGTGACTTGTTGTGGCAGTATATAACCACTGGTGGATTGGATATTCATGTACAGCGTACGTGTGTTTATGGTTTCCATATATTAGAGTTCGTATACATACGGCTGGCGTGTTACGTATTCCTAGTCCTACGTATTTTGGGACTGGGGCTGTGACATGTTTTTGTGGTGGCCCATGCAGGTCAAGAATATATTGTCTCAGTTACGTAACTGTACCGAACAAGCCTGCGTATAGGAATAGAGTATAAGATCTCATCCACGCTTAACTGAAACTTATCCTTTCTTTTAACTATCCTATTTAATGCTTGCATCCTGTTTAATTCTTGTACTTCTTCTAATTATTTTGTACATCACCTGCAGAGAGATGGATACGCAAAATGGATGTACTGCTGCCAATGGCGACACACCTTCAGGAGTCAATGGTCAGACTCAAGGAGGGACCTCAACGATTCCTAGACTCCAGGGACCAGATGGACAGACTCACAATCCAGCTCCATTTGATCTTTCCGCTTCACCTAATGGGAACCTTCCAAGACACCTTGTCTCTCTCTGTCCAGTCATAACCTCTTCATTAATCTTCACTACGGTCAAACCCCCAACAATCAAGGTCTAAGAAATCCTACCTACAGTCATACAACATGCAATCTAGAGAAAATATGCATGGTTATGATCTATTTTGTCATGGTATTGCAGTCTCTGTCAGGGTGTACTACTAACTATATTCTAGCAAGAAAATTATTGATACAAGCTATGGTACTAAGGAATCAATCAATCAATCAATCAAATAGACGAAAAGGAACAGAAGGAAAGAACAGAACAGAACCTTCTAACATATCACCTAGACATCTTCAACCTCTAACATAACCATAGGTCAAATAATGCATCCAAGGTTTGATACCTCTATCCCTTTGGGTACCACTGTTCTACTACAAGCACACCCACTGCTAGCTCTCTTACATACTATAATTGTTTATACTAGTTGTTCTTATCACTCAAGTGCACACCAAGTGCAACACACCATACTAAGTACTTCTCTCTCTAATACAACTCTAGATGGACACCCAAATCAGTTTGCAGTGCCATCTCAGGCATGCTCAAGCCAACAGATCCTTACATATGCACATCATCTACTCATATACTAATGCACATCTCTTACCCACATCTATCTAAGTATACACATATATATTCATAGTCTCTAACACTCATGGTACACACAAATACACCAATTGTCTACACCCCTCAACTGTGTACTAAAATTTGCACTGCCTGGATTACTTACACTATCACTTCCAATGATTTTCTATCCATATTAACTAATACACTAATCTAATATTATCACACAAGGTACTTACTGTACTAGCATAATTCTCAAGTAATCCTTGATATAGAAATACTAGCACTATTGGTATAGTAACACTAGTTCCCTCATTAGATCACCTCATCACACACTAGAACTCATGATCACTTACACTTTCTATAATACACATGTTTTACTTCACTCTCAAATGCAAGCATATGGTTCCATATCTCGATTGATGTATAAGTATCTCCCTTTAACCTTTTACAGGCTGATACACTAATCTGTGATACACTTTATACCTTCCATGACCAATCTTGATATTTCTCAACCCATAGCACATTGAAATTTTCTAATACTCGTGCTTCCACTTTCATGAACTCCCACACTGGTACTCATCACGCATTGTACATCCTGCACATAATTTTTAGACACTTCTTTCACCTATTGTTTCCAACACACCACTTGCCTCAATATCAGGTAATATACCTATCACCAGTCATGTACCGGTACACTCATATCAAACCACATATCAAGACCCTACTTTTATCTGTAACACAAGTCTTACTACTTAGCACAATGTATTCGTATTCCCTCACACTCTCTATACACTTATAGATATCCTCCTATTATGGCACACTCATTAATGCCCTATATGCATATACGTTTCTTTACTCTTGACACACCTAAGTATCAACCATCAAATTGAATATCATGCTCCATTAAATTTTAACATAATTTACTTGATACTTAATTGTTTACATGGATCACCCAACTACATAAATTTATGACTATCCAGGACTGGCATGCTGACTTTGATACTAACTCTTGGAACCATCACCGATATTCTTTACTCCCCCTTCTACCTATAGTACCAATACTAACTATAATGACACCTATTATAGAACTATTGCTACAAGGTACTACGCTATGGGTTAACTCTAGATTGATGCCTACTGCTCACATGTCCAACCAAAAAACACTTACAGACTCACAAGCCACACTCTCAACAGTCAACATTGATACTAAGGATACAGACCTAATTGCAAGTCACCAATTATCACACTAACAACGAACCCTAATGGAAAGAAGCACTATAAGAAACTGGACTAAGGACTGAAGGTATCTTTACTGCTAGCAAAATTGATGGAACAAGGTCCTATAATAACAGAAGTAGATAAGTATTGAGATAATACTTTAAGAACCAATTTAAGATACAATCTGATAATCATACACGTCTGTCCAAAATCATGACACTCAGAATCCTCGCCATGTTAGTGAGCATAGCTGCGATAAATGATAGATTCTATAACTTAGGTATGCAACTCTATAATCATGTCATCTAGAATCCTCGTTGTGCCGACTAGTATAGCTGCAAGAAATTCTAAATCTCATAACCAAGATATATACATTTAAAGTCAGGTACCTATGTTTTCGACACGCCAGCTAATATGGCTGCGATAAATTTTAGACTCCATAACCAAAGCAAACGTTTTACCTTTCTCACTATCCTCATCAACATATGTCATCAGATAATACCAAAATTTTAGTCCGTAAAGTTTATCTCGATATGAAATCAAACTCAACAACGACACCAAGAATTAAATTTAATAACCGGTCAACAAGAATCAAATTCAATAGAAATAAGTGAGAACGGACGGAAAAAAGGAAAAGATTTAAATTAAAAATTATAATAAGATTCTCAAGGGTCATCCCAGGAAGCTCTAAAAATTTGTGATTGAGTATCCTCTCTCATCCTAGTATCATATGTCATATATCCTATCGTAGGCACGCAGAAGTACAACTAAGATGTCGCACTACCATGACATTGCTCTAATTGCGAAGCTCGACCTGCATGGGCCACCACTAAAAATGTGTCATGACCTGCACCCGATATAGGGGCACGAGTACGTGGGTACATCCAGCCTACGTCTCAGCATCGGTGGTAGAACGCTGTCTAGGTCAATACACTATCTAATCAATCTTATACGAATATCCAACTCCATAAGGAGACACAGATATCATAATATAATATGTAACTACTCAATCACAGAACTAAAGCACGATAAAATATCGGAGAAGATAAACGAAATACAACACAAGTCTAAACAATAATATAGTCTAACCTGCAAACAATAACACCTAAATCTCCAAGTATGCCGGAAATAACTCCTCTAAGTCGCAGTCTAGAAAAATATTTTCAGTCAGGATGGAATGAAGTACAAACCAAATAACAGTTCCAGTTAATTGCTAAGGACTATAAAACAATAAATAGATGATGCTATATACTGAAAGAAGACAATAAATAAATACAATGGCAAAATAAAAAGAACAGACAATATAGGCAATATGGTACAGTCAGTGCATATATGAAATAAAGAGAAAGAACTACAATATCATATACGGGGTGATGTAGTATATGAACTGAAATAGAGAACTGTAACTATTCTAAGTGTTTGAAATAGTAGCTTTGATATGTGATCAGCTTGGGAACATGTACGAGAGCTATATGGCCTGGCTAATCATACGTGAGGTGTATGATTAACACTAACATGATTCTATACTTGTACAATAGGGATATGATCACATTTCTCACTAACTATTTTCCCGCCCCCAACTAGTACAGTGGATCCAACCATGACACGTCACGGTACACGAGCAATGTCCAATATATCATGTACAAGATCTAATATCAATGTCTAATATCAATGTCGTGTACAATATCAATACGATAACCAATGTAACATCTCATGATAGCAGATCCAATCTATATACTAGTCCGTGTAGCATAGTGTCAAGAATCAGATGGAACATTTCTAAATACTTGAATTATAGAAATTATCAAATAAAGAAAATTATCAGGGAATGTACTCACCTGGGGTCTTTAGCTGGCAATACCAATGTCCTGCTCCTGTAGTCTTGCAGAACAATCCAATGGTCCTATATATAAATAATATAATATAATACAGCATCAGCTATTACATCTAGCACACACAAGCACAATTACACTACACTCGAAAACTACGCACGGGTGCGATATCAGGTCAACTAGTAGGGTCAAGTGTGCGTCTAAATGCATGGGTGTCATGTCCTCAAATGTGGTGCATAATCAGACAGTCAACTCACTAATACATAGGGTCATGCAAATACATATAAATACGGGATACCTACTACTAACACTTATGGCCATTCAACATCTATAATACTGTTATACACATTACTAGCAATCAAATTCCCACAAAATATATTTATCAACCTAATTATTATACACACACGCACGCACACACAAACTAGTCATTAGGTTCACCAACACAGGTCTAGCAATCACATCTAACAACTCCCAAGAAATAGCAACCTATCCCTAGTACCATTCACACATGTATACATAAAATCACAAGAAGGCAGTTCGAACCTGGCCTTGGCATGCACGTACACGAGAGGGTGATGCTGTTGTGGGTCATCTCCGGCTAGGGTGATTCGGTTGTGCATGAGGTCGACGGGATCGGGTGATGGCGTCGTATCGTCGGGGTGATCGACGGGATAATGATGATGATGATGATGATGGTGATGATGATGATGGCAGGTCGCTACTCCGGCGAGGATGGTCGTGGGGTGAAGAGTTGACTGCGAGGGGGTCGTGTGAAGTCCGGTGAAGGAGTGGTCGTGAGGTGAAGTCAGGATGGCCGTGGAGGTGGAGCTGTGGTCGAGGAGGAGAGAAAGTCGGGGGCGATGGGGTAGATGAAGGAGAAGAAGGTGGTGTGCTTGGCGGTCAGGGAGGTCCGACGGGGATATCGTGGTGGTTGCGGAGGCTAGGATCCGGTGGAGGAGAGAGAAGGGTAGTGGTAAAGTTGAAGGCGGTGCTGTCGGGGGAGACGGCGGTGCAGGGTAGAGGACTAGGTGGACTGGCCGGAGGAAGGGGATGAAGTTGAGGGTGATGGTGATGTAAATAGTTTAGGGTTTGTAGTTTTCTTGAGGGATGGTGAGGATGATGTAGAAAATTAATAGGGAGGTGTTTTGCATGAGGAAGGAGAGGGTGTTCTAGCCTAGGGATTAGGGCCGGCCATGTGTGCCTTGGGATGGGGTTGGCTCCTTGGGAAAGGGTGAGGATGTGTGATATATATAGGAGGGTGTGTGTGGTGAGGATGGTGCTTCTTTTGAATGAAGGGCTATGATTTAATATGAAGGGGAGTATACCAATAAAAAGGGGAGAGAGTTGAACTGGTCAAAGAGGGAGGGGTTGGTTCTTCATGTGTCTTGACCAATAGGATGGTGACACCTCATTGCATTTTTGCATAAAAGCCCCCATTAATTAGAAAATTATACAAAAGTGGGGTTTTTGGATTAAATGAGGGAAAACACCATGTTTGGTGTGATGTAGTGGCTAAAAAGGGTGTGTGGTGTTTAGTATGAGTCTTGAGGGTGTGAATGGGGATTTTGTTTGGTGTTGGATCTAGTTTTGGGTCAGGTTGGATTCTTACACTAATTTAATTAAAATTAATGTAAAAGGTGTTCTTAAATTAATTGGAAGTACATGGGACTAAAATTAGGTGGGACACAAGTATCATGGACATAGAAGATTTAGAATAAAATATTATCATAATTTGGGTTGCACAAAATGGTTCAAGATTGTGTCTCCAATTTCGATTAGAACGCACAAAGATGCAAAGTTAGATTTATTTAGAATTAAAAATAAACGTCTGCGACGAATATTGTGTGACTAAAATGAAGCACAAGAGAGCATATTTATGAGTTACACAAGGGTCAGAATGGAAGACGGGCACGTCTAGGACAAGGGTGTAAAATTTATTGGAAGACAAAAGCTAGTGTAGCGCTCCAATTATCGAAGCAACGGAAAGGTGCAACAATGAATAAAATTACCGTAATAAATTACAACCTCAATAGTTAATCCAGAAATAATACAAATTTAATTCATAACCCTATATTATGGTCAGGGGTTCATCTAGTGGGCTTCTAAGTCTAGTCTACTAGCTCATACATTAATGAACACTATACAATAATATATATATATATATATATATATATATATATATATATATATATACATATTATGCAATTATTTAAAATAAATATACACGATACTTATAATAAATAAAAATGACAAAATTACCCCTATTTTAGGATGTGGTAGTGACAACAGAAGATGTGGGCTGACAAACATCGAAGTATATTGGAGTTTCAACCTGGTGGTCATGTATTTTTGATGATTTCGTCAACCAGAGGAACAATCAGATTCGGGACTCGAGTAAAGCTAAGTCTGAGATATATTGGGACATTTAATGTACTAGAGAAAGTCAAAAGTGTATCTTACAAGCTAGCCCTAACACTGACACTAGAAGGAGTATATAATGTATTTTATGTGTCTCAACTCCGAGGATATGTACCGGATCCAAATTATATATTAGATCATTCGAAAATCATTGTCGGACCAACTCTACGCATCGAGAAAAGACATGTTGGCATCCTGGGTCGTAGAAACAAGATACTCTGAAATTGGATCATTACATTAGTTCGTATAGCTTGGAACAATGACTCTCCAGGAGAATCAACTTGAAAAAACGAAGAGGACATGCGAAACCAATACCCGTATCTGTTTGTTGATCAAGGTTAGTCATTTCTTAGATTTATATTAGTTGTTCATTCAAATTCCGAGGACAAAATTTCTCTAAGGAGGGTAGAGTATCATAACTGCATTTTTATTTATTTATTATTTACTTGGATTCATATATATATATATATATATATATATATATATATATATATATATATATATATATATAGGTTTATGCAACTTTAGTTGCAAATTTGGTCAATTATAAATACTTAGATTGTGAGGGGGCTTTTAATAAATACAACCCAAACCATGAGGGGAGAAAGAAACCAGCAGACCAAACCGCTTGCTTTCCTTCATGACTCATGAAGTCATTTGATACATGGCTAATTCACCTTCTTTCTTCATTTCACATAAAAATACTTGGCAAGTTCTCATCCTTCTTCCCATTACCAACACAAATCCAACCCCATCTACTTAATCACCACCACCAGCACTCATTTCTCCTCTATCTTCTCTTTCGTCCTCTCATTTCTCGGTTGTCGCTGCTACTACTTCTCTGTTGCCACTGCTCCGGCCCTCGCTCCAGACGCCCGCAGCCCACGACCATGCACCCCCTTCGGGTCACCTTCTCCGTATCCTCCTCCTTTTTTTTCAAATACTTGGTATAAACCTTTCTTTTCCAATTTTTACTTACAAATTTCAGATCCAGGTTAAGGATTTAAGTAAAGTTTATATATATGATTTTGGATAAGGTTTTGATTTGGGAAGAGATTAGGAAAGAGAAATCCTAGGTTTGCTCAAGCAAGGCAAGTCCTCATTTACTTTTGCAAACTCTAATAATCCAATAATTCAATTGACATTGATTTTTTTTCCATTTAAAATTTTATAAGATCCTATTTATTTTGGTCCATGTCAGATTTGGCAAAATTTTCTTTGATCTACATATGCCTTGGATATGGGATTAGGACACGGTGGACATGATCATGGGTTTGAAATAGAAATTTTGACATTGTTTAATGTATGATGTGAATGACATACAATTGTTCTATATTTTTACAAATATATATGTATACAGTAGTTAATATCTAAGATAGTATACTAGATTGGAGGGTTTGGTTATGAGTATAATCAATTATAGTTAGATTGTTGGTTGAATAAAATAGTATTCTTAGAGTAGTAGTGATGTACAAGGAACTCATAAATTTTGATATGGGACACAGTTAGTTACAATATGGCTCTTTTTCGGATCTATAATAAAATTTTATGAACCATTTCTATAGATTAAAGAATATTAGCAAAGTCTTCGATACACATGGACGACTAGCTTCATAATGTAGAACTATATTTTATTAATTAAAAATGGATTCAATTAGGAAATAGTATATAGAATTTTGTATTTATTATTTGAGGGGTTGTTATAGGAACACCTTCGGATCATTTTAAAAATATGGATTCCACTTCTTTATATACAACCAGGGGTTGAAAATTTTTAAGCAAACAGATCAAACACTTCACAAATGAACATGAAGTAGAATTTTGTTTATAAATAATGATTGTGGTTTGTTTTCTATAAATTATGGTTACTAATGAAAAAAGAGAGAGCGAGAAAGAAATTAGTTATTTTCTTATAACTATAACAGGGTATTGAAGTTGTAAAATACTTGTTTCCGCTACACTCGGTAAGCTATGCTAAATGCGCTTTACTAAGGTAAGAAAGAAGATTTCTTTTACTCAAGTTTTATGAATTTTAACTCATATACATATATAACTGCGTGTGTTTCCGGTGTTGAAAGTTGTTCCACCGAAGGGGTCAGCGTACCAGGAGGAAATACTACGGTGGGTTGCTCCGGGTCTCGTATATCTATAAATTGTTAAATTTCTGGAGCTCAAAATACAAAGAAGACTCTGCCTAAATTTTTAAGAATTTTGGGAGTTAACCAAATTTTGATATCCGGAAATATTATCGATATTCCTAATCTTAGACTTTAAGTTGCTATATATTATAATTCAGCGACGGACTTTCGAAAACCTGTAAATTATTTAATTAGGGGACGATTAACAAGAGTCGAGGATACGTAGGACACTAACACAAGTCACGCAACTAAAATCAAAAGATAAATTTTTGGTATTGTCTGCTCTGTATAAATTGAAAGAAATAATATCTCTTAAAAATTGTGTCCTGGTATTTATGATTATCCCAAAATTGAGATGATTTTAAAAACTTTGATACATGTTTCCTGGAATTATGAATGAGATAAAATCTTGTTTTGACATACTTGGAAATGCCTACTCAAGCATTAAGTATTGATATGAGATACATAACATAAATTAATAAGATAATAGAAATATGAATTATTTGTAGATTTAGGTTAGAGAGCATTGGGCGGGGGAGAACAACTTAAATACCACCTATAAAATCTCGTAATATAATAATAATAATAAAGGCTGATTAGTAATTAAGCTCTTTCGTAAGGCCTTGCGAATTGAGTGTGTGAGACTTAGTTCACTTACTTGACCTGTGCCTGTACCTGTTCCTGAATTTATATATACCTATTTTGATTAAAAGATTGCTTAGGTGAATTGATAAAATATCTTATTTTACTCACGAAATATGAGAGGGCCGAATTTTAAGTACCGTGCCACCCTGTCTGCCATAGCCTGATCCCTGGTTACGGGATTGTTGTTGGAAAACTAGCTAAAGTGGATATTCAAAGAGTTGTTCTCCGAATTGCATGTCACTACCACTTTCTAAAATAGGGGTAATTTTGTCATTTTTATCCATTATTAGTATTGTGTATATTTATTTTTAAATAATTGCATGATATGTGTATATATATATATATATATATATATATATATATATATATATATATATATATATATATATATATATATATATATATATATATATATATATATATATATATATATATAGTGTTCACTAATGTATGGGTTAGCAGACTAGACCTAGAAGCCCACTAGAAGAACCCCTGACCAAATTATAGGATCATGGACTTTAATTAGTATTTTTAGGATTAATTATTGAGGTTGTAATTTATTATTATTATTTAATTTAATTGTTGTGCCTTACCGTTGTTTCGATAATTGGAGCGCTACACTAGCTTTTGCCTTACAACAAATTTTACACCCTTGTCCTAGACGTGCCCGTCTTCTATTCTAACCTTTGTATAACTCATAAATATGCCCTATTGTGCTTTATTTTAGTCGCACAATATTCGTTACGGACGTTTATTTTTAATTCAAATAAATCCAACTTTGTATCTTTGTGCGTTCCAATCAAAATTGGAGACACAATCTTGACCCATTTTGTGCAACCCAAATTATGGCAATATTCTATTCTGAGTCTTCTATGTCCATGACACTTGTGTCCCACTTAATTTTAATTCTATGTACTTCTAATTAATTTAAGAACACCATTTATACTAATTTTAATTAAATTAGTGTAAGGACCCAACTTAACCCAAAACTAGACCCAACACCAAACCAAACCCCCACTTACACCCTCAAGACTCATACTAAACACCAAATACCCTTTTTAACCATTACATCACACAAAATATAAAGGCAGATCAAAGCAAGGTCTATGTGCAACTTTTCTAGTTTAGAAATCTATAAACAATAAAAAAGAAAATTAGTTAAAGTTACCGGCCTCCGGGGAAGTCGTACACGAAGCATTGTCCTAAGAGTTAATCTGAGGTCTATGTGTAGACATTTCTCGGAAGCTCCTAGTGGTAAAAGCCCCTGACTACCGGTTTCTCTTCATCGCACACAACTCGGAGAGAGAGACCGAACTTATCTCTGTCCAGAGCAAGGATTGCGAGGAAAGAATGTTGTTGGAGAGAAGAACTAGAGAAAGAGGTTCCACATAGAGTAAAAATTTTCTGTAAAGAAAGAAGGAGGAAGTGATCGCAATATAAAGGCAGATCAAAGACACAGCCAACCGACAAGAGATTAAATGGCTCATAAAACTAGCCATTAAAGAGCGGTAATAAAAGGGAAAGAAACGTGGAGGAATGGCTGTCAAAATAGCTGTTACAGAGGCTGTCACAAGGGTTCAATGAACCTGGACATAGTGCCTCAACATTCAAAAATTTGAATGAGCCAAACGATTTAAAAAATAAAGGGGAGCAAAAAGATTTTTTGGATCCCAGCCTGAACCCGAAGAGTAAATTGGATCGACATTCGGCTCCCGCAGGTGTGGGCACGTAACCGCACCCGATATGCGCACCGAACTGAACCGAGCCGAGCCGGGCTGGGAGGCGGCTGCGGTGCACGCGTGTGGCCCAAGGGGTTTCCCACACAACAACTTAAGAGAGCAATGAAGAAGAACTAATATATACATACAGGGGGGAGTGGTCCAACCGATGTGGGACTAAAGAGAAAAAGAAATTGAGCTTTTGCATCTCCACAGCTAACAATCCCCCCAAAAGATCAAGTTCCGAAATAGAAGTGACAAAGAAATAAAAAGGAAGAGTTTCGGGGCAGGTATATACTATGCATAGATGAGATAGACTACAGCCTTGAATTTTACTTAGTGACTATTGTCTTTGTTTGAAGAAGTGCTTGATGGACTATACCTTGAATCAGACTTCTTTTACCAGATTCAGAAAATAGCACACATTGTACGCTAGAGGTTCTGGGTCTAACGGGTGGCACTTTTTGGTTGGCCATGCGCACTAATTCCAAATTTATGAGAGTTGTCTGGGATCGCCCTGTCCCATAGTCGCGGCCTTCGCGACCTCTCATATAGGTAAGTCCTTAAGGGTTGGTAATAGGTCTCAACCCCGTATAACAGCTTGGACCTATTAAGAGTTTTAAAACTCAACCTAACCATATCACTCAAGAACACTGTCACCATAGGGATGGGAAATCATTGTACACATGTACAGCCACTTGGGCATTGAAGAATAAGATTTTAATCTCGAGTCAGTATTCCATAAAAGTCACCTAAGTCCAGCTTGTTCCTACCTATTGAACCGGCTTCTTGGGATCTCCAGTCAGACTCGGTTGGGTTGCCACTGCTGGTGACTTTACTTATGGGCTTAACCCCATCTTCCTCGATGATTTTAGAATTAAAGTCCTAGACAGACCCTTCGTCAAGTAGTCCGCAAGGTTCTTTTCTGACTTTATATAGTCAAGAACCACATATTTGTCCAATAGGCTATTTATAGACTTGAAGCGCAGTTGCAGGTGCCTGTTCATCTTAGCATTCACATAATCATGCTTTAGTAGTTCCATAACAGATTTATTATCATAATTTATAGAAATTGCAGGAACATGACTAATAGAAACAGGTATATGCATAATAAGGTTTCTTAGCTATTCGGCTTCTGTACATGTAGTGTCCAAAGCTATCATTTCAGAGTCCATTGTACTCCTAGCTATGATAGTTTGTTTGCATGAGCCCCAGGAGATTGCAGCTCCTCCTAGAGTGAAAACATATCCAGTAGTAGATTTTATATCAAGTGAGTCAGTTACCCAGTTTGTATCTGAATAACCTTCTATGATATCAGGGTGTCTAGTATAGTGTGGCATATAATCTAGAGTACCCCTAAGATATCTGAATACTCTTTCTAATGTTGTCCAGTGTAACTGATTTGGGTTACTAGTATATCTACTTAGTCTCCCAATAGCAAATACAATATCAGGTCTAGTCCTGTTTGATATATACATGAGAGAACCTATCATCTGAGAATATCTGTGTTGTTCTATGGGAGAACCCTCATTTTTCTTGAGAACAACACTACTGTCATGAGTAAGGGCAGGTTTCTTATCAAAAAACTTAAACTTTCTTAGCATTTTCTCGATAGAGTGTTGTCACGCCCCAGTCCCAAAATACGTAGGACTAGGAATACGTAACATGCCAATCGTATGTATACGAACTCCAATATATAGAAACCATACACACACGTACGCTGTACATGAATATCCAATCCACTAGTGGTAATATACTGTCAACAAGTCACACGCAATCTATATCTCATCCACAGCACAAATAAAGAAATAAATAGGAAATAAATAACTGAATCTCAAAGATGAAGTATCAAAGTATGATAGTCGGATGGAAACAAGTCCACTGCAAATCGCTATACTAAAACTACTAAAAGAGAGAAGAGATCAAACTCTAATATAAGATAAATGTCCAAAAAGAAATAGCAACTAGAATATCCATCAGTTGCGATGGATCAAAGATACTCTGAAGATAAGACCTCCTCAGTCTGATAAGAAGCGTCAGGTCTAGGTCCGTACTCCTGTGGATACTCCTGCCCATCTATATCTGGAAAGGTACCAGGTCCTCAGAGGGACGTAACAAGATACATATAAATATGTCAATAAAGTACTAAAAAATAAATATCCAATGGGGTCGCCTAACCGTCTAAGTGAATGCAGTTTGAGAACAACTTTCCAACAAGTGGGCTATCTGGCTAAAATGGGATTGGCATAATTCTCTTGGAGATTTAGGGGCCTATAAAGCATGTCGTCTTTTGAACGGCAGAGGCCGCCTGATAATATATAATATATAGTGGTCATCATGACCGCGCATCTCCGGCGGAGCGTACGGGTTACACAAGGAAAGTGCAAAGGAGCCCAAACGCCTTACTTGTTGTTCTCCCTACCCTATGCTCTAAGCATGTCACATCTATGACACGATGATACCTCTAAATAACTGTCAGGTCTACTAGCATGCAAAGTTTCTATCAGCAGTTATCCCTATCCGTCGTACGACCTATATGTACCAGTGGTCAGCCGAGTACGCAAGTTTGTGTCCTACATGTGACTCACACTCATGTAAGAATAGTGACATGGCCAATGAAACATAAAAATGTCTCATGATAATGGGGTGGTCTCATAAAGTAGGTCCATGCATATACATAATAAAAACTGAATACGACGTCACCGTCGTTGCACCCAAGTTTTCTTGGTCGCACAGTTTATATAACAGTTAAAATATATGAACTAAATAAACAAAAATAAGATGCATGCAACATATGGAATATAAATCACAATACAATGGCAAGGTATACTTGTCTGCCAAGCAATATGTATAGTGTAAGCGTCCAGATGTCAAGGACACGGGATTAGGAACTAAGGCCTCCAAATAAATGTCTCTGAATGCTGAAATAAATATCACCAACATTTTCGGAATCATCGAGATAGCTAAAAAATACTACCCTTTTGTCCAATTTGGACACAGGGGCAAAACGGTAATTTTGGGTCAAAGCGGGGTCCACATGTGGGCCACTTTGCACCGAAAAGTGTGTCAGGGGTAAAGGTCTCTAAATAGGACAAATTATAGGTCAAACAAATTCTAAATGTCATTACGAACTCAACGGTATGTCCAATTTTGAATCCCGGTGAGCCGAACACAAATCCGCCCAAAAAGTCAACCGTGGGACCCGCAAATAGGTAGTTTGGTCAACTATCTCAGAATTGCGTAAAACTTGGGTCACAGGACCAGCGCGATACCACGAGTCTAGTGGTGCAAGTTTCGTAGTATTCTGACGAGTGTACAATAAATAGTGTGGGGTTTTACAAAAGTCACGATATAGGGACTTTTTGCGGATACGGGTTGATTCCGACGCGCACACGAGTCCGAATCAGTTTTCGCAAAAGTCCACATGTCTGGACATACCATACGAGCCTTTCGGTGTAATTGGTATGCGACAGGGCGGTCCCGTTTGGCGGGGCACGCTCCGTGTCACAAATTTTGAAGGTTCAAAAACAGGTTTTTTGTAATATTTAATCCAATTTAATTCTGCATACAGCATCAAATATAATTGGCAAAAAATAATCTCGGTTAGGTGTTCTTCACATAGCAAAAAGAAAAACTTAGTTTGGATCTCTGTGGTGGGAGATACGAGTCCTTTAACATTAGTGGTTACAGTAGTTTTTCTGGAATTAAAGTTGTCATTTTTTCTTCAACTTGGTCTCGGTTTTCGCCTAGGGTTACGTGCTGATCGAAGTAAACTAATACACAGAGTTGGAAGAGGGATAGGTCGTGAACATACCGGTGAAGACGGGATCGAATTTGGTCGAGCGATAGAACGGGAATCAACGCCTGAACAGGGGTAAGTCGCTGTCTGATTTCTGCAGGCGTACGCGCGGGATCTCGCGAATGGCGAGCGGCGGTCTCCGGCGGTGCTGCGGCGGGTCCAGGCGGCGGTCGAGGAGGTCGACGGTGGCGCGGTCTCAGGGTCGGCGGATGGGAAGAGTAAGGGTTAGGGTTTAGGGTTTTAATGTTATATATATATATATATATATATATATATATATATATATATATATATATATATATATATATATACAGGGGATGAGAACCGAGGGGTGAAAGACTCGCGCGGGGGGGGGGGGGGGGTCTTCAGCAGCGGGTTCCTGCTGCTAGCTGGGAAAGGGCTTAGGTCGGGGGGGGGTTGTTAATGGGCCATTAGGAAAGGGCTTAGGGTTATTAGGATTTGTATATTTTTTTCTTTCTTCTTTCCTTTTTCTTTATTCCATTCTTTTCTATTCTTTTCATTTCTTTTCTTATTAATAAATTACTTATATATATATATATATATATATATATATATATATATATATATATATATATATATAATTCCAGAAAATTATATTTGTTCATAAAAATAATCTTTCAACCGTCCACAAGGTCTCCTACATGAAATAAATTAAGGTAAAATAATAGTTGCTCCATAAATCTCTAAATGCATAATTACCTAGAAATAAAATTTTAATAAATTCTATATCTTCTAATTAACTAATAAATACTATAAATAAATTAAATAATTAATACGATTTTTAAAATTAGGGGTTTTACAAGTGTGCTAAGGATAGAGTATAGCCCTCCTTGGATTTGGATAGTTGCATGCCTAGAATCATGTTGGCTTCACCTAGATCTTTCATATCAAACTGGCTGGATAAATAGTCTATGGTATTAGTTATCAATTCTAGTGATGATCCAAAAATAAGGATGTCATCTACATACAAACATAAGATGACACAACTTTCATCTAAAATTTTGGAGTATATATATTTGTCATACTCATTTGGCACAAAACCATATTCTGAGATGATTATGTCAAATTTGTTGTGCCATTGTTTGGGAGCTTGCTTTAGGCCATAAAGAGATTTAACTAATCTGCAAACTTTCTTTTCTTGGCCTTTAACAATGAAACCTTCAGGTTGCTCCATGTAGATTTTTTTCTCTAGGTCTCAATTTAGAAATATTGTATTTACATCCATTTGATGGATTAGCATATTATAAATAAATGCTAAGGCTAGAAGGGTTCTGATAGAGGTGATCCTAGCTACAGGTGAGTAGGTATCAAAATAATCTAATCCCTTTTCTGGAAAAAACCTTTGGCTACTAATCTAGCCTTGTATTTCTCTATGGTACCATCGGTTCTAAGTTTCTTTTTGAATATCCACTTACAACCTATGGGTTTACTACCTAAAGGTAGGTCTGCTAGAAACCAAGTATTGTTCTCCATTATGGAGTTATAATCACTGTTAATGGCTTCTTTCCAGAAAGGGACATCAGGAGAAGATATTGCTTCTTCATATGTTGAGGGATCACCCTCTATCAAAAAGGTGAAGAAACATTCTCCTAAGTTCTTTTCAATTCTTTCTCTTTTACTCCTTCTAGGTTCTATATTTTGTTCGGGTTGTAAACTAGAAATTTGAACATGAGAGCTAGTGGACGAAGTAAGAGAGGAGTTTGAGGGAGAGGAAGAAATTCTATCTTTAAAAGGATATATATTTTCAAAGTAGATTGCATCTCTTGCTTCTATAATAGTATTGTTAGAGATTTTATTTACTTCTGAGTGAGTAACAAGAAATCTATTGGCATTACTAACTAGGGCATATCCTATGAATACAGCATCTACAGTCTTAGGTCCGATCTTCCTCTTTTTAGGTTCAGGAATTCCTACTTTAGCCAGACATCCCCAAACTTTGAGATAAGGGATCCTAGGAGCTCTACCTTTCAATAATTCATAGGGAGTCTTATCATTAGACTTACTAGAAATCCTATTAAGGATGTAACAGGCTGATAATAATGCTTCTTCCCACAAATTATTGGGAGCACCTGAGCTGAGGAGCATGGCATTCACCATGTCTAACAGAGTGCAGTTCTTTCTTTCAGCAACTCCGTTGGACTGTGGTGAATATGGAGCAGTTACCTCATAGATTATTCCGTGTTCTTCACAAAAATTGGTCATATCATTTGATGTATACTCTCCACCACGATCTGATCTAAGAATCTTAATATTTTTCTCCAACTGGTTCTCAGCTTCAGATTTATAGACCTTAAATTTGTCCAGAACTTCATCTTTGGTTTTTGAGTAGATATGTATAACAATACTTTGAATGATCATCTATAAAGGTAACAAAGTATTTTCTACCGCCTCGGTTCAAAACCCTATTTGAGTCACACACATCACTATGAACTAGCTCTAGAAGGTCAAAGTTTCTTTCTACAGATTTGAAAGGTAGCCTTGTGTGTTTGTCTTGAACACAGATCTCAACACTTGTGTTTATCATCTATTGGAATCTTAGGAATAAGATCTAAGTTCATAATCCTTCTTAGGGAACCTAGATTCACGTGACCTAATCTACTGTGCCACACATTTGAAGATTCTACATTGAAAACAACAAAAGAAGGATATAAAATTTTATTCACAGTATTCAGAATAAAAAGACCATCTCTTACAAATTCTTTTCCAATAAAAAGGTCATTCTTAGAAAATACTACTTTATTTGCTTCCATAACAATCTTGTACCCTGAAGCTATAAGAAGAGACCCACTAACTAAAAATTTTCTGATAGACGGCACATGTAACACATCATGAAGAGTCAGAGTTTTTTTTGATGTCATCTTTAGATCTATTCTTCATTTTCCTATAATCTATGCCGCTGAGCCATCTCCTAGAGATCCACCTCCTCCACCCGATTCCTGATAGTTTGAAAAATGGGAGCGATCAAAGAAAACATGAACATTAGCTCCAGAATCCAACCACTAATCATCAAAATTGTAAGAAATGTTGACTAAGGGTTGATAGCTTATAGACCTGAAGGAACTAGAAGAGCCGTTAAGAAGCATGTTTGCTTCTGGTTTGGCAGGACGTTTCCCTTTGTAAGAAGTCTGGACAGCTTCCTTCTTCCTATTGAAACAGTTGGTGGCTATATGGTTTGTTTTACCACACATAAAACAAAATCTCTTCTGATCCTGAGTTTGACCAAAGGTTCTTGGTTTATTGTGGTGATGGTTTTGGTGGTGAGGTTGAGGGTTCTGCTTCTTCTTGAAGAGGTTCCTTTTTGGTTTGTGGTGATGATGAGGCTTGGGTTTACCTTGGGATTCTACTAGGTTTACCATAGCTTTAGACTCAGGCTTAAGGTTAGACCTTAGCCTAATTTTTTCTTTTGTTCTAATTTTCTTTAGAACTTGAGCAAAGGTAAGGTCACCCTAAGTATGAATGAGGTCTTTCTTGACATCAGACCAAGAAGGAGGAAGCTTGTCTATCAAGCAGGTTATTTTATACTCAGTAGATAAGAAAGTGCCTTTGGCTTGAATATGCCTAAGATATTCTTGGAATTCATGTATTTGGTCATTTATAGGTTTGTTATCTACCATAAAGTATCTGTTGAATGAGGAGGAATTGAATCTTTCAATTCTAGCATCATCACAGCTATATTCATCTTCCAGGGCATCCAAAAGTTCTTTTGCACTTTTGTATTCAAAGAATATGTCATATAGTGATTCAAACAAGGCGCTTAGAATTCTATGGAAGCAATGGTAGTCAATTTCCTTAGGGGTCTTGGGTCTAGTGGAACCAGAGGAATTGGATACACCTATATCAGACTCAGTGTCATCAGAGTCATTTGTGATTGGTATGGAACCATCAATGGCTGAGATCAATCCTAAGGTAGTGAGCCAAAATTTTATCTGAATTTGCCATCTCTTAAAGTAGGTCCCGTTAAATTTTGCAGGTTTAGCAGTAAAGGTCTCATCCTTGCCAGTCATGGTTGTAAATGGGGAAAGTATAAAAAATACGAAATTACTCAATAACAATGTCTAATGATTTAGAATAATAGTTGAAGTGATTTTGCTAACCAATCTTAAAATCTTTAGTCTATCAAGTGTAGATTAATTTGGGTTAGCTGTAGGGGGCGGTTCCCAGCTAGCGGTGGTCCGAAGACACTTAAATACCGTGTCGCTTAGGGCTATTTACACCCGGTTGACAGAATGACCCTTTCGGCTTGTTCCCAAATTGATCTTTACTTTTAGAATCCAGACTCAAAGAAATTTGCAATTATACTTAACTATTATTGTCTTGAGGTCGTTTCAATTAAACAATATTGTAGTTAACAATAAGTAAATGTAGAGCTAATTATAACAATGAATACCAATGATGGTACATATATATATTAAGCAAGATTTTATTAGCTACAAATACTAAATTACAGTAGCTAAATTGAATCACAAGATTCCATGTGCTGGCAAATATTCAACCAAATAAATTAAAACTTTCTTTGAACAGAATATAAGGCTGTTAATTGTCCTTAGTAACAATCATTTTCTATACTAAGTTTGAAATAATTAAAACAATCAAAACTTATATTGACAGTAGGTTCTAATACCAAATATTGTATATGATTTAAAACTTTATATATATATAAAAGAACTTTGATAGCAAATATTCTACTCACAAATATTTAACTTAAAAAAAAAGGATTATTTAATACAAATTTGCTACAGAATATTTGAACCCAATTTCGTAAGAAAATATGAAATAAAATGAATGTAATTTATTGGTACACCACATTTAACATCATGCTACAAATATTTTTTTTTAATGTGTCAGGATCAACTCTTATATTGATAGAAAAAATAATACAACTTTTCCAGTTTAGAAATCTATAAACAATAAAAAAGAAAAATAGTTAAAGTTACTGGCCTCCGGGGAAGTCGTGCACGAAGCACTGCCCTAAGAGTTAATCCGAGGTCTATGTGCAGACGTTTCTTGGAAGCTCCTAGTGGTAAAAGCCCCTGACTATCGGTTTCTCTTCGTCGCTAACAACTCGGAGAGAGAGACCGAACTTAGCTCTGCCCAGAGCAAGGATTGCAAGGAAAGAATATTGTTGGAGAGAAGAACTAGAGAAAGAGGTTCCACGTAGAGTAAAAATATTCTGTAAAGAAAGAAGGAGGTAGTGATCGCAATGTAAAGGCAGATCAAAGACACATCCAACCGACAAGAGATTAAATGGCTCATAAAACTAGTCATTAAAGAGCGATAATAAAAGGGAAAGAAACGTGGAGGAATGGCTGTCAAAATAGCTGTTACAGAGGCTGTCACAAGGGTTCAGTGAACCTGGACATAGTGCCTCAACATTCAAAATTTTGAATGAGCCAAACAGTTCAAAAAATAAAGGGGAGCAAAAAGATTTTTTGGATCCCAGCCTGAACCCGAAGAGTAAATTGGATCGGCATTCGGCGCCCGCAGGTGTAGGCACGTACCGCACCCGATATGCGCGTCGAACAGAATCGAGCCAAGCCAAGCCGGGCCGGGCGGCGGTGACGACGCGCGCGTGTGGCCCAAGGGGTTCCCCACACAATAACTTAAGAGAGCAATGAAGAAGAACTAATATATATATACAAGGGGGTGTAGAAGCATGAAAAATACGCTGGAACAATCTGCGCAGCATCTTGATACAGAGCAGCGTAAACAGAGGCCTTCGAAGCCATCCAACGTAAAACAGGGTTCTGCATCGCCTCCATGGCGTAAAACCCAGCCACTCTCAAAGCAGCGTTAAAAGCGTACGAGGAACGCTTCGTCTTCCCCGAAATGAACCTGTCAAGTCACGCGGTGAACCTGGCCTCTGACTCCTGACAAAAAGTACTGTACGGCTACCCAGACGACGACTGGAAACGATGGCAGACCCCTCGGGACGCACCCCACAGTATGATGGCGGATCTCTGCATTTAATGCAGAGGATTTGGTTAAATATCACCAAACCGTCGCCTACCAAAATCCCCCCAGCGTAAACCGCTCTTTCGCGTACAAGGGAATACGCTGCCTTGTTTACACAGGCAAACATGAGCTGTTTCGCGCTCCGCAGTAAGGCAAACCGCTGCCACGTCAAAAGCTGCACTTCGTACGGGGCTCGAGGCACGTCTCTACGTCTAATTGCACAGAGCAGTGACAGTTTCCCTCAAGGTACGTCTCCGCGACGGATGCACAGAAGGGCTGCAGACCTCCAAAAATACGTCTTCGCATTTAATGCACAAGATGATGACAAATCTCTGTAGAAGATTTGATTACATCTTCGAAAGCCGTAATTCCGGCTAAGACGTCCGCATCAGCACTTCGACTCGGTACGCAGTGGCTTCTACGCCCGCTCAGGATCAGTGCTCCCTCGGCTTCCAACGCCCTCTCGGTCTCTACGACCATTCGGCTTCTATGCCCAT
Organism: Iris macrosiphon; assembly: GCA_036927795.1. Taxonomy (NCBI): domain Eukaryota; kingdom Viridiplantae; phylum Streptophyta; class Magnoliopsida; order Asparagales; family Iridaceae; genus Iris; species Iris macrosiphon. Next base: position 40,902,346 of record JAYESA010000001.1, on the reverse strand, counting down.
TCGGCTTCTATGCCTGCTCGGCTTCTATTCCCATTCGGCTTCTATGCCTGTTCGGCTTCTATGCCCATTCGACTTCTATGCCTGCTCGGCTTCTATGCCTATTTTGGCTTCTACGCCAAGGTGACAGTCGTTTGGCTTTTACGCCAACCTCTGCTACACAAGGGATACCTACCTACGTGGCTTTTACGCCGTGATCTTCGTAGCAAATATACGCGTTTTGTCCCCTTAGTTGGACACGCGTCACATGCTCACTCAAAAGGTCATTTACACGCAGGCATTGGTTATTTTAAACCGTTGTGTAAAAGGGTACTGTACTGTCCACTCCTCGATTGTTACACCGATGGAGTGGTCACTGTCACCAAAACTCTATAAATAGAGACCCCTATAAATGGGGAAAAAGGTCAGAAAATTGGTCAAGAAAACCAGTACAAGATCAAAGGTCGAAAAATTAGAAACTCGAAGATCAGACAAGGTCATCGAACCAGAGATCAAGGAGGAGAGATAGAGGGAGAGAGAGGAGAACCCAGAGCTCGGGAAAGGAACAGGGAGCGACGACCTTCAGCATCGCGCATCCACCCTCCTTTGCAACCTCCGAAGCTGCATCCTGTCTTCCACGGCACTTCTTCAACATCGTGTAGTCCAAGGGCTAAAGTGATCGACCGCAGATCAGACACCTATAGCAATTTATACCCAGATTAAATAAATTGTACTCCCACATCCTCGTATAGGATTACATTGTACAAGTTTGTTTGTAAACCAAAGGGCGCGGGTCTCTTATAACCCCGTCATTGAAATACACTTTCATTCTTTCGTTTAATGCCACAAACAAGATGGCGACTCTGCTGGGGACATCTTTCTCTTCTGACGAGGAAGTAATTGCTCAACACGATGCGGTATCTATAGGGACCGTGAAGAAGACACTGGTCGTTCAGTTCGACCAGTCTGCCTACGAAGACATGCTTCGGACTGGAGGTAGCTCTCACTCTCTTTCCGTCCAAGACAGCAGGAAGCTACGCAAAGTGTGGATGCCCAAGACATCCTCCGCCGTTCCTGTGGACTCTCCGATCTCTCCGATCTCTCCGACCAATGAGGTGGTAGCATCGCTCCCTCCGTGCCCCGCACATAAAATTCAGTCTCCCGCTACGCGCGGTACAGACAAAACTTCTGGCAAAGCCTCAGCGCTAACCCAGGAGTATCATCTGCGTTATACGCGCAGAAATCAGTCTCCGCTACGCGCGGTACAGACAAAGCTTCTGGCAAAGCCTCAGCGCTAACCCAGGAGTATCCTCTGCGCTATACGCACAAAAATCAGTCTTCCGCTACGCGCGGTACAGACAAAGCTTCTGGCAAAGCCTCAGCGCTAACCCAGGAGTATCCACTGCGTTCTACGCGCAGAAATCAGTCTCCCGCTACGTGCGGTACAGACAAGACCTCTGATGGCGCCTCCAGAACCGGTCCTAAAGGAAACGTCATTTCAGGAGTGGGAGTCGTCCTAGTTACCCCGGATCAACTCGTCATCTACCGAGCATACTCTCTTAGCGAGCCCTGCTCCAACAACGTGGCGGAGTACAACGCTCTACTAATTGGGCTCCAAGTGGCTACGGAACTGGGGGTAGAATCCCGGGAGGCTTTCGGTGATTCTCTGCTCATCGTCAATCAAGTCAGGGGAATATACGAAGTCCGTAATCCAGACCTCATCCCCTATCACCGGGCGACAATCGAGATAGCCATGACGTTCAAAGGGTTCTTCCTAGAGCACGTACCTCGATCTTAGAATCTGGAAGCTGACGCCCTGGCCAGCTTGGCCGCAGACTTAGCCGCTCCTATAAGAAGGCAAGATTCGGTAATCCTTCTTAACAGAGATTTGCTCTGTGTTAAGAACAGCTGTCACATAGAACGCAGCTACGTTGTAAACGCCGATCCTCCTACAAGAGATTGGACAAGTCCTTTCATAGATTTTGTGGTATACGAAATCTTATCGGAGAACCCCAAGGAAGCAGTATCCGTCAAGAGACGATCGCTACGCTTCTACTTCGATGCGTCTTCACAATGCCTGTATCGCCGGACCTACGATGGACTACTGTTGAGGTGTCTCTCTGGCACCGAAGCACAGCAGATTATCCGTGAAGCTCACGACGGCATATGCGGAGCGCATCAACCCGGGCCTAAGCTACAGGATCGCATCAGGAGGATGGGCTATTACTGGCCGACCATCATCGCAGATGCAATACAGTATGCAAAGTATTGCAGAGCCTGTCAGGTTCATGCAGACTTCATACATCAACCGTCGGAACATCTACATCCTACGGTCGTATCCTGGCCTTTCGAAGCATGGGGAATGGATATCATCGGTCCTATTCACCCGTCGTCTTCCAGGGGTCACCAGTTCATATTGGCCATCACGGATTACTTTTCCAAATGGGCCGAAGTAATCCCCCTCACTGAGGTAAAGGCATCCAACGTGGTCAGCTTCATCAAACATCACGTCATCTATCGCTTCAGGGTATCCCGGAGGATAATTCACGACAATGGGCCCCAGTTCATCAGCCAGACGTTTCATCGGTTTTGCGATAAAAACCGGATACACAATGTTGCCTCCACGACGTACTATCCAGCTGCTAATGGTCTGGCAGAAGCTTTCAACAAAACCATTATCAAACTCTTGAAGAAGTTTGTCTCTTCAAACAAGAGAGACTGGAACGAAAAGCTGGGCGAATGCCTCTGGGCATACCGCACAACGGTACGAACGCCGACGGGTTATACCCCATTCTCGCTGGTCTACGGGAGCGAAGCAGTTCTTCCCATTGAAATCCAGATCCCGTCGCTCAGAATAGCCGTGGCTAATGAGCTGACTCAAGAAAAGAATGACCTCTTAAGGCTTCAGGAGCTAGAAGGATTAGACGAGAAATGCCTCCAAGCTCAACAGCGCATCGTGCTCTACCAAGCACGCATTTCCAGGGCTTTTAACCATAAAGTAAAGGAAAGAGTGTTCAAAGTCGGCGAGCTGGTTCTAGCAGTAAGAAGGCCGATGATTTTAACTCACAGAAGTAAAGGCAAATTCCAGCCCAAGTGGGAAGGCCCTTATGTGATCGAGACAACGTTCTCGAACGGCGCCTACAGGATAGCCCAGCCTAGCGGAGACCTATTAATGGCTCCCATCAACGGCAAGTTCCTGAAAAGATACTACGCTTAATTTCCCCCCTGCCCAGGCGGAACATAGCAAGAATCTCAATTCTGACGAAACTACCCCAAGAAGAGAAACTAGTTAGGTCATATCCTATCATGTCTATACGACCTCTGAATAGATATATCCTGCTAAAGAGGTTTATCGAGAGTATGTTAGGTCCATACTACCTCTGATATCCCCCTCACTTAAAAAAAACTATCATTTACATTCCGAAATGACGGGTCCACCACAGTCAGAAAAGAGTCGCTTTTATTCATTCCCAGAAGGAGGCAAAATTACATAGGGAGAGATACATCAAGATGGCGGAGTAATCAGATCACGAATCTGCCACCCCAGTGCAGCCATCCCCTCCTTCCTAAAGGCCAAGGCATCGGCGCGAGCCCGCTCCAGCTGTGCCTCGGGGGTATGCGTAAGGGTCAGGTTAGCCCTTGCCCGAAGACAGCCCGCACGGGCAGCTTCCGCACGGTCCAGATCCCGTCGCGCTTCACTCAGTCGACCAATCGCTACCTCTGAACCTGCCAACGACTGGGAGGCCAGCTCCTCTGCCAGAGCAAGTTTTTCCCTCAGCTTGGAGACCCTCGCTGCATTCCCTTCATGCTCGGATCGACACTTCATCTCGACAGCAAGAGCTTCTTCCACAACAGCCTTTCTCCTATCCATCTTCAGCTTATGCTTCTGGATAGAGTTGTCTAGACTTGCAAGCTTGGTAGCGAGCCGCTCAACCATGAGGTCGAATCGAGCCTGGACATCAGCATCAAGGCTGGCCTCCGCCCGCTGCAAATATTCGTTAACGGGTTGCTCTAAACCATTAACCACCGCCTCCAAAGCGTCAGCTACTCCAGGATTGCCAAGCCCTCTGACAACCTCGATCGAAAGCTGAGAAGTCTTCTTCAGGAGCTCGAAGTCAAGTTTCTTCGCCAACACCATCGTTATCATCGTTTGTAAACCGGTGTAGACAAGGCTGGTATGCTGCTCGGTCAACGCAACTAGACCCGACTGAACGTCCGGAGTAACCGCGATGCTAGTAACTCCCTCTCCAGGGACAATTGCAGACGAGGTAGCCACCGCCGCCGCCTCGACGGGCGGCGCGGCCGAAAAAGGTGTGACGGCAACGATCGAGGTCATCGGCATACTCGCGAAAGGCGAGGTCGCGATAACAGGTTCGTCCCCCTCCTGAGACGACGAAACCTCTCCAGCCAAGCTGGCCCACGAAGACACCTCTGCCTCGGAATTAGGCGCCTCCACATCTTCACTAGGAGCCAACGGCATATACGACGCGTCTGCACCTGATGTGGCTAAACCACGCCTTAAGGACGCAATACGACCTGTCATGCCTGGAGAAGGAGGTGGGCCGACCGACATCGCCAAAAGTTCGGTCAAGCCTTCCCCAAGACGCGGTCGAGGTTCGTCAGCCGGAGTCTCGCCAAGCGCGCTCGCTGACACAGAAGCAACTTCCCCTACTGCTGACCTCGGGAAAGATTCTCCCATCTGCAGCGGCCACGTGGGCAATCCCGCTCCGCTGCTTAAAGCAGCCACAACGACAGCAACCTCTAGCGAGGACTCCTCGGCGCCACCAGCCGGAGCTGTAGAAGGTCCCTCTCTAAAAGGCGAGGAACCTCCAACCAAAGATTCATCCCTGATATAGGGAGGTGCCGACTCACTCACGGGAGCCTCAATACCAGGAATGCGGAGAGGACGAGCCACCGTCTCCTTCCTCCTCTTACGAAGGGAAGCTTCCTTCGGAGCAGAAGCCCGTCGCTTCCCAGAGGAGACTATCAAAGCCCCCGCCGGCGCAGGCACTGCACACCTCGGCAACGACACCAGGAGCTCATCCGGAGTACCAGACTCCTCGCCCTCGTCAGAAGAAACCGAGGGGACTTCGATTCTTCCCCCAGGCTTGGCAGAAGGCACTCTAAAGCTTCCCCGCATGTCAAAATCGCGATGGAAGGTGTTAATCGCCACATAAAACTGGGCGTAAGAGTGAAGGATGCGCAGCTCCGTGGAGGTTGTAACGACCGGCACGATAAAAATTGCCCCCGTACAACCCATGATAAAATATCGCCACCCTCTAGCTCCATCAATGAGTCCGCCCCGGGGCCTGAAGCTGGTGACGGCGTTACCCACGTGCAATTGATCGTACCCGAACTGCCTGGCAAATCGACTAGGCAAGTAGGGCTCGAAGATGCAATAGTCTTCGCTCCTATACAGCAGATGGGATGGTCTGATACAGACCAACCAATTAAAAGCCTCCGGAGAAAGAACGGTCTTCTCTCCACCTGAATCCTCAAGCCATACCCCGGATTGGTTGCGATGTACCGGAGGGGGAGTACAGAGGATCTTCCAGCCATGGCTGAGGTTCAACACTAACCGACAGTCTAAAACTGTGTTCACATTCCAGGTAGAATCCCTATAATTCAACAGGAATATGCCCCCTGAGCTGCTGCCGGAACCGGGAGACATCACCCGGGGGTTGTGGAGAATTAACCAACCCATCAGATACAGGTATGGCAATTCCACCCTGGGAAAACTTTCACGTCGAGCTTCATCGACGAGCAACCCATCGGTCATGGCCCTCAGGCCAGCCTGAATACGACACACCATGGCAGGAAGCAGGCCCAGTCTTGCCCCAAACACCAGACGCACTGCGGGCCACAGGATGTTCCAGTAAATTCGATCCGTAGACGCGATACCGGGCACTACCACTCGATGCAGCCATATGGAGAGAAAACCAGCCAGCTGGGCTTCCTTAGATAGAGGCCTGCGATAGCGCCTCAAGTAACTGTGGGCCTTGGTGCCTTCGGGGTATTTTCCTACCCCCTCAACGAGAATCTGATCGGGAGCCTTGGCGTCCTTCATAAGAGCCTCGACCACTTGGGCACTAAGGACGCTCAAGCAGTTTACGGGCTCATTCTTACCCCCCGAAGCTTTCTCCGACTTGGCAGCCCTAGCCCGATGGAAGAAGAGGTAAGACATCCACTTAGTGGTATGGGCCAAATCCGAGGGCTCGTCATGAAAAGCGGTGCACGCGAAGTACTGACACATCAGCTCCTGATATACCTCCGCCACCCGAGGGTCCAAATCCCCCAACTCCCGGTTGGTGGGGACATACTCTTCATATGGGGTATCCCCCATCGGCAGTCTCGAGACAACTGCCATCTCATGGAGGGCCAATCCCAACTCCCCTAGTGGAGTGGCGAAGGTCCCGGTGAGGGGAATATACCGCTCCATCAGTGCCAAGAACAAATTAGCATTGGGAGACAACCCAACACTCGTCGCACTCACAGCGGCGTATAGTCCGATGTCCTCCAGCTCTCTTCGAAAGTGCGACAAGGCCCAATCAACTAGGCATCTCCATCGGGAGTTCGTCGGGGCGATCCACCCGTTGCACCGAGGATTCTCCTTGGGGTATACCCCACCTCGACTCATGAAGTCGTTGCAGAAGGTCGGCAACTGAACAGGCTGGATCACCGAGCTAACTTCACTCGGGACATTACCCGGGCACAGTCCCCGGAACAGTGTCACAACGCCGGAGGGGCGGCTGACAAACGACCCCTGGTCGGCTCCTATCAGATGAAAGATCTTTCCAGGCTTCCCGTGAAGATCAGGAGTCAGCTTCCACGACATCTTCCTAGGATGCGTCGCATGGGAGAAAGCCGAGATAGGATAATCCCTCGGCATCGTCGGCAGATACAAGACCAAATTCCCGGCAGGGAAGACCCAAGGCTCCCTCTTAGGCTTCGTCTGGGACTGTTTATCGATCATGTCTCCAAAGAGGAAAGCCGGCTTTATGTACTGCTCCCCGTCTACATGTGTCAAGGGTTCGCCATTGATCATGCTCAACAATATTCGCTCACCCTGGGCCGATATCAGAAACTCCCTGCCCTCAGGGTACTGGGGTCCAGAGATGGGAAAGGCCACATGGGACAGATCCTCCAGGTAGTTCGAGTGCAGCATCCCGGCAGCGGAACCCATCACCTCAGCCAGCTGTGACTCACCCAAATCAACTGCAAAAGTGCAAGGAAAATAGGTCATTACAAATCCTGCACAAGTGCGGACCAAAAAAAAATGACAGTCTGTGCTTTACGCCAAGATTGCGCAAATTTGGTCTCTATACGCCGGAAGTCTCCTCCGCAAGCATAAAATTCAAAATTTACAATATACCCCGATTTTCGTTAGCCAGAGCTTTTACGCTCGGAACTACGAAAATATGGAGTTCTTACGCTGGCACATTAGAAATGTGGGCGTAAAAGATGAAAATGTCTCCGTGCATCATCTTCCTCAAAAGAGGCTATCAGCACAGAAGACGACCTAGCGCGGTCACGTTCAACGTGTGCGAAAGATTTTTCGTCGTTTGTGTCATCCCAAAAGGCTCTACCTCTAAAGTCGGATGCGCTGCTCGTCGGCGGGATGCTCCTCTCGGAAGGAGGTTCACCTTGCCCGACCGAAGATTCTCTCTCCGGTACCGAAGAACGAGAAGAAGAACCTACGCTCTTTCCCTTAGTGGAGGAAGTTTGTTTCGACGCCATTTCTGAGGACTCGAAGTGCTCGGAGAAGGAACGAAGGAAAACTCGAACAGTCGAAAGCTCTCTTTCGCAGAAGACAGATAAAAAGCTTTTTCTCTCAAAAGCTTAGGGTATATATACGGTCCGAGTCGACTCCTCGAATCCTCGGACGGACCCCTCGAGACCCCAACCGGATCTCGCAATTAAGAGTTGGTTATGATTGGATGCTACGTCAGCCCACTACCCTCGAAAAACGGACAGTCAGCGAATTCGAAAGGTTTTTTCGTGCAAGACGGTTCAGCGGGTTCTACGCTAAAGGAGCTTTCTACGCTCGACAGCAACAGATCTACGGTTTTACGCTCGCAAGCGGCAAGTCTATGGTTTTACGCCCGGATGCCTTTGTGCTCGGTAGCTTTTATGCTCGAGAGGCCACAAACCTACGACTTTACGCTCAGCAGATACCAAATCGACGATCTCACGCTCGGTGGCGCTCAGTTTACGCTCAGAAGCAACAGATCCGCAAAACCTCACGCTCGAAGAAATTTTCTTTTCAGGAGTACAGATCTACAGTTCTGCGCTAAAGGAGCTTTTCTACGCTCGACAGCAACAGATCTACGGCTTCATGTTCGACAGCTACAAGTCTACGGTTTATGCCCGGATGCCTTTGTGCTCGGTAGCTTTTATGCTCGAGAGGCAGCAAACCTACGACTTCACGCTCAGGAACCACAAGTCCACGATTTTATGCTCGATGGTGTTCTTACGCTCACAGGCTACAGATCTACAGTTCTGCGCTAAAGGAGCTTTTCTACGCTCGACAGCAACAGATCTACGGCTTCACGTTCGACAGCTACAAGTCTATGGTTTATGCCCGGATGCCTTTGTGCTCGGTAGCTTTTATGCTCGAGAGGCAACAAACCTATGACTTCACGCTCAGGAACCACAAGTCTACGATTTCGCGCTCGGTGGTGTTTTTACGCTCAGAGGCTACAGACTGATGATTTCGCGCTCCACGACTTTCCGCATATCCGAACAGTCCCCAAGGCGGTCAATTGCAAAGAGTTCACACAAAAGATACTCGTTCTTGACCCAGAGCATCCCAAGTACCCGAAGCATACAGAGTTCAAACATTAAGAAATTACTCTTCTCGGGTCCAAAATTGGAGGTTCATCCAGACTCCAGTCTGAACATTCCGTCTATCAAGGTGGCAACTCAATTCGACAGCCAAAAAATCTCGACCCTGTTCCAAGGGAGTTTCGAGAGATCATTCTTGAAGACGAAGTCTGAACAAGATCCTGCTCATCAGAGAAGCAACAGTTCAGAATTCTACGCCGTCCCTCAGTCCTAGCAACAGGACAGTTCTAAATGTTCAAGGACGCTCAGCAGCATTCTATGGACTATTCAGGGCCTAATACTCTTTCTATCAGAGTCGGCGTAAAGATTCAGACGTGTCGAAGCTGCACATATCCAGACTTCACAAGCAACGTATGGCAAAGACGATCATATGCAGAGAAGAAAGACGACTTTATTTAAAAATCACAATTACATATGAGGGAAATCCTGTCTACAGGGGTTTTCTTTATTTTCGTGATTACATATGAGGGAAATCCCTTCTACAAAGGATTTCCTCATCATCGTCTGAAGATTGCCCAGAAGCTGTTCTGACAGATTCTCGCATGGGCTTCAATTCTTCATCCATCTTCTCCAGCAGTCAGTCGGCAGAACTGACTGGCATGGCGGTGGTCGACGGCGGAGGACGACAGAGTTGGGGCTTGCATAGATTTTTCAGGTCCCAAGCTCCGTGCACCGCTCAAGCCGGGACAGGACGAGTCTGTCTGACTCTCGTCACCGGAGGCAACGGGAGAAGGCGCCATCTGCAAGCGGTGTGGTCAAATACGACCCTTCCTCTCTCCTGGTGCAACGCCATACAAAGTTGCTGATTATCCCGAGCAAGGGAGGCTAAGATATCCTTCCATGATCCATCGTTGCAGTGGACACTTGCTCGAAGATGCCGTCTTTTTTGGCTCCCTACATGCTGGAAGAACATGATATCCTTCTTCCTCAGATCGACCCAACGAGCTCCGGCGATCATCTCTGCATGACAATGGGAATGTGGTAAAAACAGGTTCACCCCCCCAGCCTTTTATAGGCGCAAGAGATCACAGCGGTCCCCAATAAATCCGCCATAAAGTCAGCACCGACCGTTTCAACGCTCCATTCAGAAACGTTTCGAGTTACGAGGGCCCGTTCATGCTTCTTTCAAAGCGTTTCAAATTCCGAGGAATTTAAAAGCTTTGAAGGGGGTCTTGTAGAAGCATGAAAAATACGCTGGAACAATCTGCGCAGCATCTTGATACAGAGCAGCGTAAACAGAGGCCTTCGAAGCCATCCAACGTAAAACAGGGTTCTGCATCGCCTCCATGGCGTAAAACCCAGCCGCTCTCAAAGCAGCGTTAAAAGCGTACGAGGAACGCTTCGTCTTCCCCGAAATGAACCTGTCAAGTCACGCGGTGAACCTGGCCTCTGACTCCTGACAAAAAGTACTGCACGGCTACCCAGACGACGGCTGGAAACGATGGCAGACCCCTCGGGACGCACCCCGCAGTACGATGGCGGATCTCTGCATTTAATGCAGAGGATTTGGTTAAATATCACCAAACCGTCGCCTACCAAAATCCCCCCAGCGTAAACCGCTCTTTCGCGTACAAGGGAATACGCTGCCTTGTTTACACAGGCAAACATGAGCTGTTTCGCGCTCCGCAGTAAGGCAAACCGCTGCCACGTCAAAAGCTGCACTTCGTACGGGGCTCGAGGCACGTCTCTACGTCTAATTGCACAGAGCAGTGACAGTTTCCCTCAAGGCACGTCTCCGCGACGGATGCACAGAAGGGCTGCAGACCTCCAAAAACACGTCTCCGCATTTAATGCACAAGATGATGACAAATCTCTGTAGAAGATTTGATTACATCTTCGAAAGCCGTAATTCCGGCTAAGACGTCCGCATCAGCACTTCGACTCGGTACACAGTGGCTTCTACGCCCGCTCAGGATCAGTGCTCCCTCGGCTTCCAACACCCTCTCGGTCTCTACGACCATTCGGCTTCTATGCCCATTCGGCTTCTATGCCCATTCGGCTTCTATGCCTGTTTCGGCTTCTATGCCCATTCGACTTCTATGCCTGCTCGGCTTCTATGCCTATTTTGGCTTCTACGCCAAGGTGACAGTCGCTTGGCTTTTACGCCAACCTCTGCTACACAAGGGATACCTACCTACGTGGCTTTTACGCCGTGATCTTCGTAGCAAATATACGCGTTTTGTCCCCTTAGTTGGACACGCGTCACATGCTCACTCAAAAGGTCATTTACACGCAGGCATTGGTTATTTTAAACCGTTGTGTAAAAGGGTGTTGTACTGTCCACTCCTCGGTTGTTACACCGATGGAGTGGTCACTGTCACCAAAACTCTATAAATAGAGACCCCTATCAATGGGAAAAAAGGTCGGAAAATTGGTCAAGAAAACCAGTACAAGATCAAAGGTCGAAAAATTAGAAACTCGAAGATCGGACAAGGTCATCGAACCAGAGATCAAGGAGGAGAGATAGAGGGAGAGAGAGGAGAACCCAGAGCTCGGGCAAGGAACAGGGAGCGACGACCTTCAGCATCGCGCATCCACCCTCCTTTGCAACCTCCGAAGCTGCATCCTGTCTTCCACGGCACTTCTTCAACATCGTGTAGTCCAAGGGCTAAAGTGATCGACCGCAGATCAGACACCTATAGCAATTTATACCCAGATTAAATAAATTGTACTCCCACATCCTCGTATAGGATTACATTGTACAAGTTTGTTTGTAAACCAAAGGGCGCGGGTCTCTTATAACCCCGTCATTGAAATACACTTTCATTCTTTCGTTTAATACCACAAACAGGGGGGAGTGGTCCAACCGATATGGGACTAAAGAGAAAAAGGAAATTGAGCTTTTGCATCTCCACAGCTAACAACGTTCACATCAAACTCTATATTATGAAGAATGCCAACTCTAGCAGTACAAAATCCCTCAAAGATCCATTTGTTTCTCTTCTTCCAAATATGTTATACAGCCAACGCTAACTGGTACATGCCTCCCTGAATCATAGACCTCCCCGGCTACGAGACCCCCTGGTACTCCGAATGATCGATGTTATACCTCTGTCCCCATTACCGTGCAATTTGAGGAGCGCCACCTGCCAATGCCATATCTCCCATGCACTACCACACTCGAAGAACAGATGCATCATCGATTCCTGGCCATGTCCGCAAATGACACACCTCAAATCCATAGGTTGGACCATAAACCTTGTGAAGTCAGTCCCTTGTAAGCAATTTACCAAGTAGTAATTTGCAAAAACAATATTGGAACTTGCTTGCAATCCCCTTATACCAATGTCAGCACGCTCACATTTGTCTTGAACCATACGGATTTGGCCATACACTGCTTGGAATACAAAAAAACTTTGGTTAGATTGTCATCCCACACCCAACTATATATATATATATATATATATATATATATATATATATTGCAAAATATTGCATCTAATTATTACAATAATTATTATACCAAACAATCTTAACCACACATTCATTTCAATCGTGTGGTTATAAACCATCCCCTAAAGTAGTGCCACGTCAACATCATTCTCAACAACACATTTTAAAAAAATGTGTGGTTGGGAATGAATGGTGCAATAATTGTTACAATATATATATATATATATATATATATATATATATATATATACTTTTTTTCCCTCCTAATTTTGATCCCAACTTTATAAATTTCAACCAAACTAGCAAAATGTTTTCTTTTCCTTTTTTTTCCCCTTCATGTTCTTACAAACCAAACACAGCCTAAGGTGATTGATTGCAATATAGTGAAATAATTTACTGCCTAATGAAAAATGGATTACATGGATCCATCACCATGTCCTATTTCACCAAATATCTAATTGCAATATGTTGTTTGAGAAGGTTTCTCAAAGATCAACATGAGTGCGCAAAAGAACCAGAATGTGAGTGCTCGAATTCAAAACAATGACATCTGCAGATATTATATACCTATACTGAACGTGGTTCAAGATCATACATTGCACAATAATTCTACAATAGTAATAAACACACAAAGAAAACAAGAAAACCCAAACTAAAAGAAATGGAGAAGTGTTATATCATGGTTGCAGCTCCAATTCTTCCCAATCATGTAAATCACAGCGATGAATATATTCCAATGGATAAAAACAGCCAGGTTGAGCAAGGGATCAGAGTTCTTGAATAGCCACCCAATCTTCCTAACAGGTTTCCATCTGTACTGACAATAGTCTACTGGATAACGCATTCGCATGTCTTGTTCCTTTCGTACTCAAATTCGTCATCAGATGAGCCATCATCGCTGCAGAATTAGATGAAGAGTAACATCAGGAAAACACCCTTCGAAAGCAATAGCAAATATTGAGTGATGGTTAGTCTCCATGGCAAGAGATGAAACATAACTAGGAGAAATGAAATTGTTATCCGAACGAACACTGATAAACAAGAAGTTATCATACTCATTGCAAATTTGTGTCTGAAATTAGAGGTCAAGATCATCTGTTATCAGCTAATAAAAGGCAGTTAGGTGAAAAGAGTGAAGTCCATCAATTTCTAAGGCCAATGAGCAAGTCTACCAAACATAATATGGTAAAGGACACTGATAAAGCACTTAAACAATCAATAATTTATAGTTCAACCATGCTGCAAGAGATTTCAGTAAGTGACTCATGTGTGGCTAGGTGCACTATCAGATAGAAACACTTATATGGGTCCAAGTACAAACTATTACGAGAGAGTATCCCCATCATTTACTTAAATGGGTTACAACAAGCAATGGCATGACATTCCAATTAATTGAGTAACAAGTACAGATACATTAACAGTTCAGGGCAACAATCTTCTACAGCTGCACCTAGGATATCCCATAAGAAGTATGCAAAAAGTACCAAGTTACTCGGAAACTTGACAAGAGCCAGTAACTTCAGTCTGCTTCAATACTTATATTCACCTTCTGTCAGTTACAACAAGAACAAAGCCTTTATCTCAAATTTGTGGGGTCGGCTCTTTAAATCCTCTTCTTCCATTTGGCTTTGTTAAGGGCCATGTCCTCTGTATTGTTAAAAACTATCTTCTGGTCAGTTAGGTTCCCAAATATTACCACCAAGGGCATGGACGAAGGATGATTTAATGTCTTGTAATGCCCCAAGTAGTGGCCTCGTAACATACAGTCTCACTATAACAAATAGATGGATTTTCATTGACCATCAAGGATTAGTGATAGAAAACTACCTTATGAAGTGCTAGGTTGGATGGCCACCTTGGCTCTCCACCGAGGCCTAGAAGACATATCAAGGTGGTTTTCAAGGTGGTCAAAACCACCTAGGCATATATGGGTCGGCTAGCAACACTAAAAGGGTAGGAATGCACTAGTCCAAGTAGGTAGAAGCAGAATAATGTGGTCAATTATAAGTTCATATCCCTAACTACTACTACCACCACCACCACCAATACACCCTTTCCCTTAGCTCACACATGCACACACACACTTTGAAGGCACTCAGAAGCAGTAAGCTACGAAATAAGACGATCCAGTAGAATATTTTGGAGTAGTTGTTATATTTTTTTATTGATAATCTCTTGGCTATTTATAGCCTTACAATCCTTCATCTTATATTAATACCCCATTAAAATTCCCTGTAGAATATTCTAATATCCCAACAAATATACCAAGTATATTCTACCAATAATATTCTAATATACCAACACTCCTCCTCAAGATGGACGGAAGATATTCACTAAGCCCATCTTGTCACATCATCTAATCATATCTGAATAGCTAAGTCCCTTGGTCATACTGTCTGCTATCTGCTCCTTGGTTGGAACATGACCTAGCTCCAGTAGTCCACGGTCCAACTTCTTCTTGATGAAGAACCTATCGATCTCGATGTGTTTGGTCCTGTCATGCTGCACTGGATTGTTGGCGATACCGATGGCTGATTGGTTGCCACATCACAGCTTCATCTTGGCTCCTTGATCCAGCTTCAGATCCACCAACATACTCTTCAGCCATAGCAGCTCTGCAACTCCCAAGGCCATAGCTATGTACTCCACTTCAGTTGTTGATCTGGCCACCACTGACTGCTTCTTACTCCTCCAAGAGACCAAGTTGCCTCATACAAATATGCAATAGCCCGAGGTAGACCTCCTGTCATCAGTACAGCTAGCCCAGTCAGAGTCACAGTAGCCCTCGATGTTCAAGTGATCATTCTTCCTGAATATCAACCCCTTTCCGGGGGCACCATTCAAGTATCTCAGAATCTGGTACACTGCGTCCATATGACCCTTCCTTGGGTCATGCATGTAGCGGCTCACCACACTCACTGCAAAGCAGATATCAGGACGTGTGTGGCTCAAATAGATCAACTTGCCCACCAGTCTCTGATATCTATCTCGGTCAACTAGTTCTCCAGCCTCAGCACACAGCTTGAACCCCTGTTGATCGGCGTCGCTGCAGGTCTACATTCCAACATCCCTGTCTCTGTGAGAAGGTCCAGTGCATACTTCCTCTGAGAAAGAACAATCCCCTCTGCTTCTCGAGCAATCTCAATCCCAAGGAAGTACCGAAGAAGGCCAAGGTCCTTCACCTCGAACTCCTTGTCAAGCTTCCCCTTGAGTCGGACAATCTCCTGCGCATAATCTTCTGTGATAATCATATCGTCCACATACACCACAAGAATGGTGATGTGGCATCCGCTCCTACGGAAGAACACAGTATGATCAGCATTGGTCTGCTGATATCCCATCCCTATCATCGCACTCCTGAATCTATCAAACCACGTTCAAGGAGACTGGTTCAGTCCATAGAGGGACTTCTTCAACCTGCAGACCTTGTCCACTGTCTTATCGGTGCAGAATCCTGGTGGTATCTCCATGTACACTTTCTCCACTAGATTCCCATGAAGAAACACACTCTTCACATCCAGTTGGTGTAGCTTTCATCCACCATTCGCTGCCAAAGAAATCAAGGTCCTGATTGTGCTCATCTTCGTCACTGGTGCAAATGTCTCATTATAGTCAATGTCGTATGTCTGACTGTATCATTTTGCCACCAGTCGAGACTTGTAGCACTCTACTTTTTCATCTGGGTTCTGCTTAACAGTAAAGACCTACTTGCATCCGACTGCCCTCTTTCTCCTCTGACAGTTTTACCAGTTCCCAAGTATGGTTCTTCTCAAGAGCGCCTAACTCATTATGCATCGCCGCTTTCCACTTTGGATCGTTCTTGACAACCTGTCAATTGTTAGGTACAGTAATACTATCCAAAAATGCAATAAATGCTCCATGAGAAGAAAATATATTATATGAAACAAACTGAGCAAGGTCTCAACCATATCTATCAGGAGGATTTTTCGCATTGCTGCGAGTGGTCCTCCGTACTGATAATGGTGTGGGAGGAGTAGGAAAAATGATATCACCTGAAGGAGAATCTGGTGGTGGTGGTGGTGTAGGTATCTCAGGAGTTGAGACGGACACAGGCAAGGGACTTGGCACTGGCACTATAGATACTGGTCCTGCAATTTGCTTCCCTTTCCGGCTGTAGGTAAGTAACTCCCCCTGAGCCGTGGGCCTAACACCTCTCATCGCCTTCCCCTGTTCCTCTTCACTCTCCTGCTCCTCCTCAAACGTTCCTCCATGCCATACTCCTAAATCGGTCACCACACTCTCACCAATCTCCCTCTCTCGCCTCATACTCTCAGTATCAGATGAGTTGCTCATGGATGAGGTTTCCTCCTGACGGTAGTATGACTCAAACTCCCTGAAGTGAACATCCATGCTCACAAACTTCTTTTTCTCTACTGGACTCTAGCACACGTACCCCTTCCGAGTCGTCGAATAGCCCACGAATACACGCTTGACTGCTCTGGGGTCAAGTTTTTCAACAGACGGTTTGTTGTCCTTCACAAAACATACGCAGTCAAACACCTTTAGTGGGAGTATCCCACTATTATTTTCTTGCAATATCTCACATAGAGACTTCCATTCCAGTACCTTCGAGGGCATCCTGTTGATCAATCGAGCTGCTATCAACACTGCATGCCCCCACAGACTCTGTGGGACATTCATGGCAATCATCATGCTCCTTGCCACCTCCAGAAGGTGTTTGTTCTTCCTTTCTGCCACTCCATTCTGTGTTGGTGTGTTCTTCCTTTCTGCCACTCCATTCTGTGTTGGTGTGTATGCACAGGTGGTCTGATGCTGTATCCCTAGGGCTGACAGGTATTCCTCAAATGCTTTGTTGGTATACTCTTTTCCATTGTCAGATCTTAGTACCTTCACCACTGTTCTATACTGAGTCTGGACATGTTTATGAAAGTTCCGAAAATAGGCAAAGAGCTCACTCTTATTCTTCATCAAATACAGCCAGGTGACACGATAGGAACAATCAATAAAAGAGACGAAATACTTGTAACCATTCATAGTAGTTGTGGCGCACGGCCCCCAGATATCAGAATGTATAATATCAAAAATAGAAGAGCTGATATGGCCCACACCAACATATGAGCTCCTAGTAAGTTTGCCTAAATCACATGCATCACATACTAGTTTCTCATTATTTGCCTTCTGATAAATAGATAGATACAACATACTCAAAATACCAAAAGAGGAGTGCCCCAACCGCCTGTGATGGAGTATCAGTGTATCATCGACACTCATCTTTGGTCCTCTCATTCCTGCCCTTTCTGCCACAGACACCAATGCCGAATCTAGTCCTTCCCGATTCAGATACCACAATCCATCATGCCAAGTGCCAATCCCAAGTCTTCGTCCCGTCTCCTTCTCCTGGAAGATCATCTTAGATATATCAAAAGAGACAATGCATTTTAGTTAGAGGATTATAGAACTAATGGACAAAAGACTGACTGGAAAAAATGAGCATGTAAAACATTGGATAATCTTACTGAACCTGTACAATCGATAGTACCCTTACCGACCACTAGCTGGAAAGTACCATCGGCTGTTTCAATGCTGTCTGCAGATGCTAGGTGAGTGTAGGAAGAGAACTCACTAGCATTCTCTATCACGTGTCGAGACACCCGAATCGACAATCCAGTCCGACGATCTAAGGGAAGACATAGATGCAAGGGCGAGTGAGTCATCAGTACCTTCCAATGGATGGACATACATGGTAGCGTTGCCTCTGGCGAAGACTGAGGTGGACGCCTCCTCAGTCCCACTCCTCCGGTCTCCATCGCTTGACGCTCTCTGCTTTCTCCTGAGTACTTCCAACATGCCCATTAGTGACTGATCCTCCTCAGTATAGGCACCATTAGATCCCTCCTCGCCTTCTGCTACCAGTAGGTTCGCCCGATAACCTCTTCGACTACCCCGTCGACCCCCACGACCAAGGCCACATCCTCCAAACTGTTCACGTCCTCCAAACTGTTCACGTCCGCCACCTGAATCTCCCCCCTTGGGTGATTTGGTGCAAGCATACCTCAAATAACCCACATCCCCGCAGTTGTAACACTGCCGAGGGTCTCCCTTGGGTCATGTATCGCCTGAATTGGCAACCGCCAGTGCTGTCTTCACTTCAGGAGGATCACCTGTCCCTGCCTGTAGCTTGATACGAGTCTCCTCCTGGATCATGGCCGAGATAGCCTCCTCAAGTATAGGAATCTTCGGTTGGGCTAGAAGTAGTATTGTCCTCTGAGCAAACACTGCGGCCAGTCCCTTAAGAAACTCCATCGTCCTCTCCTGCAGATATACTTGTCTCTTATTATACTTCGGGTCCTCGCAGCTCGCTCGATCTGAGAAGTGATCATAATCCAACTACAGATGCTCTAACTCCGTGACATACTCCTGTACCGTCTCCTCTCCCTGTACGGTGTCGTCGATCTCCGCCTTGATCTGGAAAACCCTTAAGTTATTCCCCACACCATCGTAGGTTCTCCTCAACTTCTCCCACACGTCTTTCACCATCTCAAGGCCATCATGTGGCGGCGATCGACTGGACTAAAGAATTGAGGAGCCAAATGTATACCACCATATGAGTGGACTTCCACTCGTCGCATCCTACCGAGCCCTCATCCGGCTCTGTCTTCTCTCTTGACAAGAAACCCTCCAGGTTCTTCCCTGCGAGGGTTCTCCTCACCCGTCGTGACCAACTCAGGTAGGTGGTCGGTCCATCAAGCTTCAGATCGATGGATGGAAGCTCCAACTTCGCCAATGTTCGTGTCGTGCCCTCACCAGCCGACAGCTTCATCAACGTTGCGACCTCCGCAAAGTCCAACTTCTTGATGATCTCCTCCATCGATCCTCCTCTTCTCCGATCACCTCACACTCGTCCCACAATTCATGTGCGCCCTCTTCGTCCTCTCCTAGACCCGATCATGTCTCTCCCCCATCAGATCTAGGCCTTCGATGTCAACATCTGGAACGATCCGCGGGAGACGCCAGAAATCGCGGCAGAAGGCTCCGCGGGAGTCGCGGCTTCGCGATGGTGGTGGCAGGCGAGGGACGGCGATGGTACTGGGCTAGCGGTGCGGCAGCGGTGGTGGCGGCGCAGCAGCAGTGGTGGCGGACGGTGTGGCAGCGGTGGTGGTGGTGGCGGTGGCGGCTAGGATTTGGGAGGTGGTGGCTAGGGTCTGGACTCTGATACCATGTATAATATTTTAGAGTAATTGTTATATTTTTTATTGATAATCTATTGGCTATTTATAGCCTTACAACCATTCATCTTACATTAAAACCTCCTGTAGAATATTCTAATATCCCAACAAATATTCTAATATACCAAGAATATTCTAATATACCAACAAATATACCAAGAATATTCTAATATACCAACATACCCATCCCCCCCCCCCCCCCCCATCTGGCCTGTGTTATTGTCATTTCTTCCTTTTCTATATAGTTGTGGCACTTCTTCCATCCTCGTTCAAAATCCAGTTGATCCCTAAGCAAAGGCAAGGAGAACACCTATGCACTTTCCATATTTAACAGTCTTCTACAACCTTTTCAATTAATATGAGCAGTGTTGTCACACCCCATTCACAGCCACAAATGCTCAGAAGGATTTGCTAAATGTTAATTGAGGCAAGATTACAATAAAACCTGATAAAGTGTCCAAGATGGAGGATACAATCAAGAATCAAATCCACTTGTCATCATCACCTATCTCCTTGTTTACCCCTTATGATCATCACTTACTCATCCACTCGTCATAGTCGTAAATCGAGAGAGTTCTATTATCAGTTTCCTTAGTAGTTGTGATACATTTGCATGCGTTGAGTGACGATCATGATCTTCCTGCTTACATCATCTTCACACCTAAAACTTTGTAGAACATTGAACTCTGAGTTTCTGTCCCTTCTTCATTAATGAGGTTCACGTGTGACTCTGGGGCATTGAAAGTATCATCGGGCATGTTCTTTGTATCTGCTTCGATCCCAACTTCTATGCGTCTTTTGTTTCCTTATGATGGTTCAATCAATACATGGTGTGGCTCTGTTAGAATCAAGAAACAAATATGCCTGACAAACAACACCTCCATTGTGAATGCTAAGAGGTCACTTTTCGGATTTGGAAGAGGACCTTCCAATAGAAGTTTAACTGTATTTATTTTATATTGAGCAAGAAGATCGAGAACTAAAGAAAATAATATGAAAAGATAAGTAAATTTAAACAATTTTAACATCAATGCCAATTATCCAACTACCAAAAGCTTCCCAAAATTCCACTATCATATAGGAATATAAAAGAGGGGGAAATAAGACATGAAATAACCCATTTGGAGAGCTACTATTTATCAACTGTAATCTTTCAACAAACCCTAATCTTAGCTGATAACAGTTGGTAGACTAGCACTTTATCTCCAATATGATCACATTACATCTCCTCTCCACTTCCTAATTTAACTATATTAGGATTCTACAAGTATTTCTGTACACAATCTAGCATTTATTCAAAGTAAATCATACAATTGCTAAATCTAAATGAAGTTGATAACTTTTACACAAGTCCCTAATGATATAAGCATAATCATGTACCACCTCTCTTCACAGAATCGTTTTACATTCTAGAAATTGTTAACAGGGGCCTTGTGGAGCCAGTCATCATTGATATGGTGCTCATGCTTGAACCATTTTTATACAGAGAAGATAGTACAAAAAGACCTATCTGTTGTTTGTTGGTTGATAAGTATGCATTTGTGAAGTTTACATCATGCTAAACTTGATAATGAGCACATCTGGGGGCATCCAAAAGTATGTGTCCTACTGGCATATGCACCACACCGGGGGTATGTCATAGAGCTCTTCTTGGCATTATAGAACTATAGAGAAGCAGGCAAAGCAGTTTAAATAACTATATACACCACATGGGAAAAAAATGTATGGGTTGGTATACAGCATAAGATTTTTCAAAAGTTTCAGAGGTTTTCACGTTATGTTCTTCTGGAAAATATAGGACTTACCACCTGATAATGGTGCAGCTATATGACGGACCACCTTCTTGTGTAGATAAAGATACTACAAATATTCATCAATGTTGGATTGTATCTCGTTTTCGGTTGAGCACTCAAAAGGAGGTGACAATGGAGTTGATAATTTAGTCTCACATCAAGTAGGAAGTGGGATCATGAGACATAGATAATTGGGATTGGTTCAGGCCTTACATGGGAATTCCCTTTTAAGGCATATGGGTCCAGTCCAATATCGCACCTCACGGGGCCAACTCTAGTTCGGATCACACCACGTTCATAACAAGTGGTATTAGAGCCCATGGTTACAGGACTAGTTTGGACGGCTCTAATTTATTCGAGACAGATTATGCAGAACGTTCATGCGAATAATTGGATTATACGGGCTCTCTTCTCAAAATGGAGTAGGAGCATCCTCTATAAGGTGGTGTGAAGGCAGATCAGACCTAAGGTTAGAGGCAACTACACGAGTTGGCTTTAAAGGTGGGTCCGGCGTGCCCAAGGTGGAGCAAGATGTTGTGGTTGGCACACAAATAATGGTGTGGATGAACGTGTCAGTTTAGTTCTGTGGTTGAACGGATCGATATGACAATGTATTCGACCTCCTGGGTGCTCGGCTGGCGGTAACGAGCAAGGATGCTCGGCTAGCCAGAACGAGCAAAGATAGCCAAGGTGTGGTTGGTTGCTCGGTCAGCAAAAAACGAACTAAGGTGGAGATTGTTGGATTGTATCTTATTTCCGGTTGAGCGCTCATAAGGTGGTGACAATGGAATTGATAGTTTAGTGCCATATCGAGTAGGAAGTGAGATCACGAGACATAGATAATTGGGATAGGTTCAGGCCTTACATGGGAATTCCCTTTTAAGGCATATGAGCCTAGTCCAATATCGCACCTCATGGGGCCAACTCTAGTTCGGGTCACTCCGCGTTTCCAACAATTTAAATGAAAGATGTGCTCTGTGGGTGAGCTCACGCCTCAAAGCATAATTAGGAATAAATAACAATGCATATACAGCCAAGTTCAAACATTATTTTCATTCTACGATATAAAAATCCAGGGGTAGGTTGGGATATATATATTTTGCAAAGTGCAAAAGTACATAAACCCTACATGCAGAAACTACTACATGAAGTACCTGTCAGTAACCATTAAGCGTTTACCAACAGTCAAAAAGATGTGCTACCAATACCGCTTATAGAGAGAAGAGAACAAGTGCGTACAATATAGTTATACCAGGAAGCAAAATTTAGTCACAAACATAAGTGACTGAAGCTTATTCATGCAATCGGCAAATAAAACATTTATGTATTTTTATCTTTTTCTTGCTTATTGTCTAGTTCAAAAGAGGTACATAATATCAACAATATGGTAAAGGAATAAATATTCTTTATGTTGACAAATAGATATAGTTAAGGTTGCCTTATACCTGGGTTCAAATTCTCGTATCTCAACGAGCTCTCTTCCACACGAATCTGTCCATTGCACTCTTTTTCTTTCAGTGAAACCGACATTTCTTTGGATATCCTTCATAGAGTTGTCTGCATAATCACCTTCACCAGCTATTGAGGAACATCTTGACAATCGCTTCTTAAGGTTGCTCTTTAGGCATACCTTCCTCTCACTCTCATCAGCAGAGGCACTAACGGTGCAGTCTTTGCTACTATCAGGAATGCAAGGATCAGAAACAGTTACAGACTGATTAACAAGGCCCACTTTAACAGGTGGTAGTCCATCTGCTCCAGCGGATGCACGGGTGAAGCAGATGAAGGATGTGCATCCGCGGGATACTCGTTTTCTTACGGAAGCCAGCTGAATATCAGGCTCCACCAACTGGTACTGATTACACGGCAAAACTCTCATGGGTCTCTCTCCACTCGTTCCGCCAAGGATAAGAAGAGTGAGACCTTTGCTATAACCTGAAGCTGAAGAAGAAAAAAAACTTCCTCTTTCCACAGCCAAAAGCATTTCCACCACTCATCTGGATCCCATAAAGGTCTCTACTATAATATGGTCATCTTCAGAAAGCATCTTGTTCTGCTCTTACAAACAAGGCAACCAGACCCTTAATGACCAGGAATATGCAAGAATTTAAGCATTCAGAAATGTCGAAGAACAAAGTATCTATATATTATTATAAGAGTATGACAATCAATTTACAACAGGCAAAGGAACTATTAAACCTTAAATAACGGGTAAATCATGTTCTTGTAAAAGTCATTCAAGGAGATCATCACTTTGAGGCATGTAAATTTTCTAGGATTGATTCACATGATCCGTCAAATTAACTGGCATCTTTTCACTCTTTGGTAGATTATGAATTGATAAGTGAACAATCGGCAATAATCTGCTGCCTAGGACCTCACACTTTCCCAACCGAAACTACAAGCAAAGTTCCTAAAAATATTATAAAGTTATTAAACATAGAATCACTAAGCAGAAATATCATAGAAAGAAAAAAGAAGCAACACGAAGAAAAAAAAACAAGTATTAAAATGCTAACTAGCAACGAGAAGAAAAATTGAAGCATTAAAATGCTAACAAACTCTCAATGGTCTCAAAAATGACAAACAGATCTATATTAATGTAAATACTGTTCCAATTTCTATTGCTAAATTATTTCATGTGATTGTCATAACAAATGTTTAACAACTCCCTAAGGTGTCAAAAACTTTCTATATAAAGACAACTTGACTCAACACAGCTAATAACATTTTGGACGCACATACCACACAACATATATGAATAGAGCACTAATTTTCGACGTGTTGTAGAGTATTTGACACAGGACAAGATTAACGGATCTTATTGGTTGTCAGCCAGGGCTACAAAAGATTCAATATGGATTAAACCACCCAGCAATCAAATTAATAAATTGAACTAGAGAATAATTCCAAAGATATTCATAGTATTCAACGAAGTAACACAAGTAATGGAACAAAAAAGATTGTGAATAATCCACACAGTTAATATTAGAAGAAGAGAGAAGAAAGGGAGGAGCGGAGAGGAGATGAGAGAATCTAAGAGGAGAGTACAAGGACATGAAATTCTAACTTGCAGCTCATGTGTATTTATATTTATATATGATGATAAATATATCCACAACTACTTGACTATACTCGCAAAATAAAATAAGACTTACGACTCTACAATCTCTCCTTAAGCTGGAGCTGGAGCATAGAGATCCGGCATACCCAACTTGCTACATAAATCAGAAAATGAACTACTAATAAGTGGTTTGGTGAGAATATCACCCAACTCATTCTCAGACCGAACATGTGGAGTAACAATTTGTTTCTTCACAAGCAAATCACAAATAAAATAGACAATCTACCTTGATATGCTTAGTGAGCTCATGAAGCACGGGATTACTTGCGAAGAAAATTGCTAATGTATTGTCAAAATACATTTTCATAGTGATAGAAACCATAACCCCACTTCCATGAGACCACACCCACATCATCTCAGAAGTTGTATAAGCCATAACACAATATTCGACCTCTGCACTAGAATTAGCCACAACGTTCTGTTTCTGACTGTGCCACGTTACAATATTACCCCCAACAAACCAGTCTTCTGTACAGTCCAATATCCTCGAATAAGTCCCCCTCTGGTCAGCATCAAATTTGACATGAGAATCCATAGGAGTATCAACATGCCGAGAGTCAAACATCCCTATTCTGAAAGTAAGTCCAAAACACACTTGTGTTGCGACAAATACACACATATCTTAAAGTGAGTAACCTCGATTCCAAACAAATAACGAAAAGTACCTAAATCTTTAGTATGAAACAGACGACTAAGATAGGCCTTCAAGTTAGAAACACTAACATAGTCACTTCCAGATATAAAGATATCACCAACATACACAATCCTTGTATCAATGGCAAGTAGCATCTTATGTTTGCTTCACTTTGAACATCCACCAATTTTTCAAAGCTATTTTTCCTTCGGCAACGACACCTGCTCATAAGTGGAATTATCCTGCAAAGAACTCATCTCATGTATGGCCTGTATCCACTTCTACCTATATTTGTCTTCCAATGTCTTTGCGAAACTTTCGGGCTCTCCCCCGTCAATCAGTAGCACGTACTCATCAGGCGAGTACCTTGTGGATGGTTGATGCTCTCCCATACTCCTCAAGAGAGTCTTTGGTGTTGGTTGTTTACCGATAGCCTCATCCCCTCCAGGAACTACCTCCTCGATATGTTCATCCTCCTGAAGGTTATCCTGATCACCATTAGCAGGCTGATGACCAAGGTTGAAAGCAACTCCATGTACTGGCTCCCCAATGTCTGAACTCTCTGCATTGTCTTTTGGAAACGACTCGAAGCTAAATTACTTTAACTCAAACAAATCCTCAGTCTCATAAGGCATCTTGGAATCCTGAGTGATGTTCATGGTCTGATCCTCGACGAATATCACGTCCTGGCTTCTGAAGAGCTTTCTTTCCACTGGATTACAGAGTCTATACCCGAACTCATCATGATCATAGCCAAAAGACGTACCGTCTCGTCTTCGACTCAAGTTTGGACCTCTCGTCCTTTAGTATATGCACGAAGACCTTATACCCAAACACCCACAAGTGATTGTATGACGGTTCCTTATCGTACCATACTTTGTAAGGCAAATTATCCTGCAAAGAAGCACTAGGAGACAAATTAATAACATAAGTAGCAGTATTTAGATAATTGTTTGGTAACTTTGCATGAGCAAATACTGCATCCCCTCCATCGATGTCTTGTTTATACGCATTGCTATGCAATTGAGTATGTGTGATTCTGGAAAGACCATGCAGTGTGTGCACTTGTCCAATTTTGTGACCTTTAATCCTGAAATCAATTTGATGTTCACTAAGTAACTCATTCCTTTCTCAGTGATATGGTTGAGCCGTCTGTTCCATAACTTGATAGAGGCGTCTCTGACTGCGTTCACCTCTTGTGCCCCTTGTGCGCTCTCTTATATAAAATAGAGTCCGAACATCTTACTTCCTCTGGCAACCACCATCAAACATCTGTAAAGCTTCCACTGACCATTCCCGAAGAGATTGAAGAGTCCATCATCATCCAACCTTCCACCCGACATCAAGTTGAAATTGATATCTGGGATATGACAAACATCTCTGAGCACAATAAGTGCACTTGTATTTGTCTTCAAATTAAGGTTCATAGTATCGGTATCAGAATCATTATCGAACCCTTCCTATGAGTATCATGATCGACAATATCGATAGTATTGACAGTTTTAGATCAGAGTACCGAATTTTTTTAGTATCGAAAAACAAAAAAATTATTATTAAATTTAGAAAAAATAGTTTTAGAAATTTAGGCATATTTTTGAGTATTTTATGTGTTATTTCATAATATTTTTAAAATTAAATCAAATAATAGTTATCCTTGTTGATTGGTTTATCTGCGATACATAAGTACTCTTCATTTACGTGCTTTTACAAGTTTACTATGCTTTTACATCCTTGTTGATTAGTTTTTTTCGATCAATTTTTTTTTTGCCGAATTGACTGAAAAAGAGACCTATTATTAGTATCGGTCAGTATCGGTATCAGTCGATATCGGATAGAGACATGCCAAGCCGTATCGCTATCGACTATATCGAATCAGTACCGGCCGATACTACAAACTATGCTTCATATACACATCTCCTATAGCATTAGCCTTTGGCACATTCTTATTGTCCATCTTTAATACTCTACAATATCCTCTTGTATACGTGACAAACTACACCAAAGCACCTGGGTCCACTAGCCAAGAACTGTCATCACATACAAGGTTCATAATAACTTTATCATCTACAATAATGACATCGCCTCCATGAGTTGAGGCAGCCGCTGTAGTGTTCTCACTTTGCTTTCCTTTATTGTCTTCCTTCTTTTTTTCCAAGCGAAACAATTTTACTTGATGTGACATTTCTTGCCACAATGGTAACATTTGGAGTTCCCATACCGACTATTAAATTTTTCTCTGTTCTTATCCCTGCTACCGTCTGGACCCTTGTTTTTTCTCCTCCCTCTGCTTTCTAAACAAGTATCTCTAAGTGAGTATTAGATAAAGTGCCCTGAAAAAAAATTCGCATCTCTGTATTCAACAGTCCACTCTTGGCAAACTCCAGACTAACCACGCCTTCTACAGCAGAAGCGATCATGGATACTCGTCTAGTCTACCACGAGTTTGGAAAAGACAGCAATCAAAGCCCTCATACCTCGTCGTCGAACTTTACTTCTATAGAAGATAACTGGCCAACCACGCACTGGAACTCACTCTAATGATCCATAATGGACGTATCATCCTTATACATAAGACCCATCATTTGTCGGACCAGGAACATTTTATTTACTCCGATCTTCTATGCATATAAGGATTCTAGCTTCTCCCACAAAGTCTTTGCGTGCTCATTATTGATAATGTGATTAAACACATTCTCACCCACAAACTGCCTAATATACCCACATACTTTTATATGCTCGAAATTTCAATCATCATCGAATTTCTCACTGGGGTTCTAGGAAGCAAATACAGCTTCTTAATGAATATAAAATCTTTTATCTTGCCCCGCCAATAGTGATAATTGAAACATTTCATATTAATCATGCGCATTGGCTTCACATCCATCTCTTCTACCCAGTTTGACTGTCAACCACCTAACACATAGCAACCACAAGCTCTGATATCACTCTGTTGAGAACATACACAAAATTTGCAAAAAAATACCACCCTAAACGGGTAGAAACTTGTCGAGGACAGAAGATAAAGCACAACCTAAATACGATTCCAAAATGCAAAAATCCGCACTAAAAGCACAACGTAAACACAACGATCTTTACATGAAAAATTCTGACAAAAAAAACTAAGGGACGATCGAAGTTTAATTTGAAAAAATCTCCATTTAGGAATAAAAGAAATACACCGACCCATTTACAAACTTCTCCACCAATCCAACAAAGATCACCACAATGATACCATATGTTGGGAATCGGATACGCCCTGCAAGCGTTCCAACAAGTGTCTGAGAGTGCCCGGGGCGAAAACTTTAGGCCAGCCAACCTGAGATAACCAACCCTTGTCTAATGAACACCAAGCACAGATAAAGGCAAGTATATGACGATAACTACGTCACCTGGACAAATCTCAACCTTTATAACTCAGGTGAAATTACAATAATGACAAAATTAATGTTGAACCATTTGCCCTAATAGATTCAACCCCCTCACCACACTCTAGAAGAAATGAAAGAGATTAAAATTGAAATCACTCACCAACCCGTAGCAATCTCCATGAGCGAAGGCGACGACTCCTCAATTAGATCTCTTTCTTCCTTCTGTCTTGGATAGCGAAGTCCTAAGAGCAAAGCATAGACTTTCTCTTAAATTTTCTGTGGACGAGCACCCCGAATCTCCAACTTGTGATATGCTTTGTGCCTCCACCCTCCTCCTATATTTATAGGATGAGAAACTTATTTTAAGTCATAATAGGATTTCCTAAATAGGAAGTCCCTAAAATAAGAATCATATTACACCTAAAATAGCCTAATACCAATTATGGACGTCCAAATATTAAATATTTGATACAAATTTGAAATATAATCAAATCTTACATTTAATGTAGATTTTCAAATTATATCAAATCAAATCTTTGATCACATTTGGGCTCCAAAATTCACCAAATCCAGACTGGACCCCAACAATCACTCCCTCCAGTCTGATGAGAGGGTGTTGACCCCATGACTTCTCAACTGGACTCCATGCATGTCACCCCACGACAGAGTTCCTGCTCCTACATGCCACCGATCTCCGATCTCCCGAGTTGCTTTACATCTTCCTTCGTCTCCAGCTCCTCGACCGTCACGTCGACTCTAGCTGCAATGCGTAGCACCTTCTGTACCATTGGGATCCTACCGACATCAATGACACGGCTGAGACCAAAGTCCATGACTATCAGCCTCACCGTAAGTCTTGGCTGCCTGTTCCCGACTTCCGTCTTCCACCGAAACATGTTAACGTTTCGACGAGCTTCTTTACCCTTGGCTGGCCCAACCAAGCGGACGGTGCGATTCTTCCGAGATTCGAACTCCTGAATCTGCTCACCTTCGTGTCCGAACTTGAAGCTCCCCCATACACATGCGTCCTCGAGCAGAACATCACGCACTTTGCATGTCGTCATGACCCACAGCTCCCCCGGAACTGTGTGAATGGTGACGCTCCCGTCTCAGATTGAGTTTGCTGCAAACCTTGATCTCCTCCCTGGCCTCGAACTGCTGAAACCAATGTTGCTCCGTAAAGCTTTGGCAAACCACCCGTCGCCAAAACCGGATCCGTGAAGCAACCCCCACCTGGAGACCGACTAGCTATCATAGGACCGGCATACTGACCCTGAATCTTTGGCTCATCACCATTCGTCGCTGTCTCGACGAACCGAACCCTCTGTAATCCTCAAAGTATCTCGAAGCCCCTCCTCAGCAAGTTTTCGACGATCCAACTCCTAACAAATACCCCTCGAGCCTCCATCCGATGTCTGTGGCCTGCCTGTACAACTCAGGGGCTTGTATGACGTGGAGATCCTCCTATATGGAGTAGCGTAATATGACGCCCCCGTGTCCATGACCCAAATGCCATCATGACACATGCCACAAGATTCCTCTGTGTCGGTTGCTACAATGATGAGATCTTCCATAGCCGTGAGATCCTCTTGATCATCCTTGTCTTTGGCCTTTTCAGCTTTGAGCTTCATGCAGTTCCTATTGATATGACACATTTCGCTACAGTGATAGCAACACTCCTTGCGGTCCACAGTCGCAAGATCCCGAGAATTCCCCCATGTCCTCGCCTATGATTTGGGTCTTCCCTTTCCGTAGGAAGCCACCAGAGCGGACTCCTTCGATGATTCCACTTTTTTACGTCAGATCTCCTCGTTCAACAAGCTGCTTTTGACTGCCTCCATCGTGACAACTCCACCAGGCGCAGAGTTGATCAGACACTACCAACGTATCCCAGCTTTCCGGCAGAGAACTCAAAAGCAAAAGGGCCTTAAGCTCATCAGCAATCACCATCTTCATCGCAGACAGCTGATTGATAATACCCTGAACCTCGTTTAGATGTTGTGCCACTGGGACACCCTCCGTGTACTTCGAGTTGACGAGTTGGCGAATCAGAAATGCCTTGTTGCCAGCCGTCTTCCTTTCGTACAGCGAATGCATCTTCTCCCACAGTGCTTTTGCCGAACTCTCCATGGACACGTGGTGAAACACCGAGTCGTCCTGCCATTGGCGGATGAATCCAACAGCCTTCTGATCCAGTCGTTTCCAGTCTTCAGCAGCTTTGTCCGATGGCTTAGCGTTGTCGCACTCCAATGGACCATGCAAGTCCTTGCACCAGAGTAGATCCTCCAGCCTTGGCTTCCAAATCGCCCAATTCTCCTCTGTGAGGGTGATCATACGAGTGTTCATCTGCTCCATAGATATAGTTGCCAGAACCAAAACCAGTAGCTCTGATACCAGATGTTAGGAATCGGACACGTCCTGCAAGTGTTCTGATACCGTGTCTGAGAGTACCCGCAGCGGAAACTTTAGGCCAACCCACCTGAGATAACCAACCCATGTCTAACGAAAACCAAGTACAGATAAAGACAAGTATATGGCGGTGACAACGTCACTTGGACAAATTCCAACCTTTATAACTCAGGTGAAATTATAAGATTAACAAAATCAATGTTGAACCATTTGTCCTAATAGATTCAACCTACTCACCACACTCAAGAAGAAAAGAAAGGGATTACAATTGAAATCACTCACCAACCCGTAGAAATCTCCCTGAGCGAAGGCGATGACTGCTCGATCAGATCTCTTTCTTCCTTCTGTCTTAGATGCCGAAGTCCTAAGAGTAAAGCACGGACTTTCTCTTAGATTTTCTGTGGATGAGCACCCCGAATCTCCAACTTGTGCTACGCTTTGTGCCTCTACCCTCCTCACATATTTATAAGATGAGAAACATATTTTAAGTCATAATAAGATTTCCTAAATAGGAAGCCCCTAAAATAAGAATCCTATTACCCTAAAATAACCTAATATCAATTATGGACGTCCAAATATGGTCAAATTAAATATTTGATACAAATTTGAAATCTAATCAAATCTTACATTTAATGTAGATTTTTAAATTATATCAAATCAAATCTTTGACCATATTTGGACTCCAAAATTTACCAAATCTAGACTGAACCCCAACATATTTCAATAAAACGGAAATTGATTACAAATTAATTAGAGGGTTACCAAAGACGAGATGACGAGAATAAACTAATGTAGAACTCCCCGAATCAATTTATCTTCAAAAACATCCCCTAAACTACGAATCTCTTCTCTTTGTTGAAAGTTGCACCATTGAGAAAACTCTTACCTTTCAAGTTGCATGATATGAATTATGGTTAGAAAACTCCTACTTAAGTCACCATAATCCTAAGATCATCTAAACCGTTGATCACGATCCAACGGTGTAGATAAAACATCCGAACTAGGCCTTCACCGCCAATACTAGATAAGAACGATATACCGCCAGAAAAGGCTTTGGAATGAAATCAACTCCGGCTGTATACCGGTTGTATACTGTCGGTGTCCGCTTGCACTACACAACTCATTCCAGAGCTTGAAAGTGACACACTTGTCGCCATCGTCTCCCCGAGCACAAATGACGTTCATCACACTCAGGGGTATTCTACACATAGGTTGAGAACCCCACCCAACACCAACACCAATAGGATCAAGTTTACTCTTGTTCGGTTTTATACATCGCTCTGGGAATTTCTACCAGTACAAACCTGAAAACGGGACTGTTTTGAAGTCTGGTACTTCAGACTTTGTCCAAATAACTAATTTGTACTGACACAAAAATGGCACAACACGATATGGACCCGGCACCAATTTTGTGTCCCTTAGGGTAGTACTGACACGAAATGATCCCGACATTAAGCATTACTTCTATACAAACAAGAAACATTTCAATTGACTCTGGTCGATCTGTTCAAGTTCACAAATTCATTAAATAAATAAATCTACATTATCAATAGATCGTTATTGCAATTGCGTTTAGTCTTGAATGGAAATTAAAGTGTCGAAGCAAGAATTTATGCACTCGACAACACGAAAAAGTAATAATAAATCAAGAATCAAATTCTTAACTTAACCAATGCAGAAAGAGAAAGAAGAACAATGGTATTATTTTTTTTCACAGCAGTCCCTCGACAAATTGAAGTTGACAAAGAGGTGGAAAAAAGGGGGACCTGGGTGACAAAGCGCCGGCCGGATCTGGCGAATTTGGCAGAGAATTCGAAGGAGGAGTTCGGAGATCCGCGAACCCGAATGCCAAGATGCGGAAAGAGGAAAGAGGGGAGAAAAGTAGAGGGAATAATTACATAGAGAGAGATGACTCGACTACTTTAAGATTAGCCAAGACTGTTTCAGTCGTTCCTGGCCGTTGGATTGATGAACTGTTAGTAGTTAAAAGTGTTAACCGCGAATATATTAACTACCCAATGTTTTATATTTATTACACTAACTATTCATGTTTTAAAACTAATTACACACACAATTCTTACGTTTAATATTTTCTATAAAGAGTTATGACACTAACTAATTTTATTTTAAAAATAAAATATTAAACAGAAAAGGAA
Source organism: Iris macrosiphon (assembly GCA_036927795.1). Classification (NCBI taxonomy): domain Eukaryota; kingdom Viridiplantae; phylum Streptophyta; class Magnoliopsida; order Asparagales; family Iridaceae; genus Iris; species Iris macrosiphon. Next base: position 40,869,441 of record JAYESA010000001.1, on the reverse strand, counting down.
TTAGTATAATTATTTTTATAATATAGATGATCCCTTAAATACTCATGGAACATAGGAAAAACTAATATATTTGTTTTATTATTATTTATTAAATTTAACATCATCCTTCGCAACGAGAAGGTAAATGATGACAAATGAGAAAACTTTTTTTTTTTGCATTCCCTCTAAGTCCATCTTGAACTCTAGTACTTTTCTCTCTTTTTTTCTACTTTTCTTTCTATGTTTGTTTTATATGCCAAAAATTACTTTCAAACAAATTACAATTATAGACTTCATGATGTATTCTTACAATTAAAATCATCAGAAAGTTCTGTAGATTTGCAAGGGTATAGTCATAACTTGATTTTATCACGATTGTGAAATCACTTATAATCGGATGTAGTCAAATTTGGTGATTCTGAAATAGACAGAAATCATATGCAGTCAAACCGAAATCTTGATTCACGGATTTGTGAATCACTGGATGAGAAAAAATAACGATTTTCAAATCAAGAAAAATTGAGTGTAGTGAGAATTTGATTGGATTTCAAGTTTATTCGAATAAGGCTGTTTTGAGCTTGATTTGGAAGCTTATATGTCACCTCCCGATTCTGTAAAATCAATAAAAATTGCCACCGTATGTGATGTTGTAAAAGTCTAAATTTTACTTGTACAAGCAAGAACGTGCACGAATAATGTTCTTTTGAAAATAAAGTTTAAGCAACATAACAACAGAAATTTGAATGAAACAATATAGGAAAAAAAACTCTTTTATTGAATTCATGACGTGGAATACAAATTTCTCGATATAGTTGAAATGTCTTTCCGGTTTATGTTGCTAGCAAAATAAAAACAATTGATAGGCTGTCACGAAATAATATCTCCATCGATATATTATGTCCATTTATTATAATTAAACTCAAATGCTTCAAAAGAACTTCAAATACATCAAAAATAGGAAGTAGTTTTGAGAACTGCAACAAAAATATTAGTCTCCCTCGTACGTCCGCATTTTCTCCAACACCTGTGGAGGAGATGGTTAGCACATTTATGAATGTACTAGTGAATAGAACTAACACACTCACCTAAACTGATACTGTAATTATGTGAGCAAACATTTATTAAAGATGATCTTTCTATTAGGAACTAGGGTCAATTAATAATTCATATTCATTGAAATACAATGAAAGCAGTAAACATAATCATATCATTTTATATATGATAACTTACCAACAATCGTCTTGCCCTTCCCTGCATAAACATAGATTAATATTTACCACCACTGTATAAGACATTTATTAGCATCCATCATGTCTATATAGCGGTCACTCATTATTTGTGCACCATGAAGGACTTTTATATGGTATTGCGACATGTCCATTCAAAGTAGGTAGCTAGTCTTAATGAAGGTCCCGCAATAGCTCGTGCCTATTAGCACGTCCGAATATTTTCTTCTAGATCGATTTAGTCTCGGTGCTCCCAGGTACCATTAGAGAAAATTTACCAAATATTGTGTACAAGTTGTCCATGACTATGCAAATACATATATAACACAACTATAAAGCATATTTTGCATAATAAATTATTGAAAGTAGATAGAACCAACATCTTTACTTGTATACATCGTTCATCGAGTCAACACTTGGTGACCTATCGGTTCCAACATTTCCATCTTTCACTTGATTACCTATCGTTCCCAACATTTCAACTTTCATTTGGTTACCTTTCATAATTTATAGAATCGAATCAAACTTACATTATAGCATTCTTGTATCAATTAATAGTAATAGTTCATCTTTCATGTGTTTCATTTATTACAACATCATCAAACATGTAGCATTACTTATCTTTTACATCAATTAAGCCATCATAGCTCTATGGACGTAGCAAGGAAACAAGATAATTTATTTTATTAGGGCATGAAGGAGTATAGAGGATGGGCCAGAACCACCTACTATTTTTAGAAATATCGAGAGAAGGAGAAACACTATGCATGATCAGGTCTCAGTTATGCATCTTTCTGCAATAGCACCAACGTTGGATCAAGACGCCTTCTTTATCTTTCCTTTCTCTCAGAATTCTTAAGAATGAATGTAGAGATTTAATAAAAATAGGCAAAAAATAAATTATTAAAAATCAGTCTGAAAACACATTCATCAAAATCAAGTAGTAAAAATATTCAATAAAAACTACAATAAAAATGCATGGGAAGAAATGTCATGACCCGCACCCAAAAAATGGGGCTTGAGTCGTGGGTACGTCCAGCCTACGCCGCAGAATCGACGGTAGAACACTGTAAAGGTTCGTTCTAGGTCACAATATCTAACATGTCAATATAACCTCTCCAAAAGGAGGGCAACCACGCAATATATATAAACTCTCAATCACAATAACTCGGGGAAGAGTAAAAGCACGATAAGATATCACAAAGAAACAAAGAAACAAAGAGCAAGTACAATATCCAAATATACAGTCCAAGTCTAAAGTCTACAACATCACAGAAGCAACAAAATAATAAATACAGTCATCCAGAAAAGCAACTGGAAACAACCCAGGGAATCCCACCTAGCTAACTAGGGTGCTAACGGCGTCTCCTCGACGGGCTCCTCCTCAGTCTTCGGGTCATAACACTCCTTGACGCCCGACCCGTAGAATATCGGGCAAAAATCCTCAGGATCCTCTGAAAAAAATATATCCAGTCAGGACTGGAGCGAAGTACATAACTCTGAAAGCAACTCCAAATACATGGTAAGGTGTATATGACTAGCAATAGAAAAGAATATAAGATGCACAGGAAAATAAATACTTGGTGGAGCAGATAAAGTAGCTGCAATGTAAAACTGGAGAACAATACAAGTAGTAGAGAAGTAACTGCATGTGAGAAAACAGGAATACTAGCTAAGTGCCTTGAGCACAAGTTCGTTATGTGGTCGGCTTAGGTTGCACATGAATAATCTACGATAACTCCGTTATGCGTGAGTTGCATAACCGACATACACATGAATATTGTTTGGCTTTGATCACATAACCAACTCCTACTCCCCTCCCCCACTAATACTCTTGGATCCAACCATGACACGCTACGTACATGATAAATAACTCGCGCACATGAAGGTGAGAGCACACGAAGCACATGATAGCACATGAGAATCAATACCCGAAGCACGTGATGAAATACATGTGATAGAGTACCCGTTGAACACGGTAAGGGGGATTACATCTCATGACGGGATCCACTAGTACCAGCTCGTGTAACAATGTGTCAGAATCAAGTATTACAGTTTTAGAACATGTGATATAAATGCTATCATGAAATGGAAACGATCAGAGGTAGGTACTCGCCTGACGTCCTGAGCAATTGATGAGGATTGAGATTCGGACTGGCGTCGCAAGAATCTATTACGAACAGTAAGATTAAACGGGGTTCTAAAGAGTTAAACTGATATAAAATAACTAAAAACAAGGTTCTAGGATTATTCTAGGTCGAACGGGTCAAACCGGTGAAATTTGGGTCAAAAAGTCAACTCGGGGTCCAAAAGTCAACTCTCGATCAAAACTAGGTCAAACGTTGACTTTTACGGTCAACGAGAACAATTATGGTCAACGCTAGGTCAAACTAGGGTGTCCCTAAAATTATAGGTCAAAACTAGCTTATTAAGCTAGTAAACCTTCAAACTCGCCTCCTCGAGATACCGAGATACCCTCGGTATCCGATACCTCGACCTAAGCTACGCACCCCGCCTATAGCCGCTAAAACCTATGCTAGCACGCGTAAATATATATACCAATACATATAAAAGCAATTCTAAACATATTCCTAGGCAATTGTTCAAAAACCCTGCTCCGATACTCAATACCTTGGGTATTTCAAGGTATTGAGATACCTTGATATCTCAAGGTATTGATATATCCCTCTAATCCCTCACTAACTACCCATCTAGTTAACTATTTATGTATATACATATACACCTAGGTAATTATCTAGGCTACTATATATATATATATATATATATATATATATATATATATATATATATATATATATATATATATATACAAACACATATGAATATATACCTACGTATATATATATATATATATATATATATATATATATATATATATATATATATATATATATATATATATATATATATATATATATATAACCACACATACACACATACATATATACCCATACACATATATACATCTATATCTAGTTATATCTAAACTATCTATCTATCTATCTATCTATCTATCTATCTATCTATCTATCTATCTATCTATCTATACATATATACATAGCTCCCTCTCCCACTCACTACTTGCTACGCTGGTGCCTCGCCATGCGGCGCGCGCCACGACAAACTGCTGGTGCTGCTGCTACAGTGCGCTGCTGCGCTTCACTGCGGCAGCGCTCCCCCCTCGCTGCGACACACCACACGCACACACAATCACACATATAGACACACACATTCACACATACAATCACACACATAGATATATATATATATATATATATATTTACACAAACTTATATACATATATATATATATATAATATATATATATATATATATATATATATATATATACACACACACATATACATATATATAGGTACATACACACATATCTACCTAAACACACATACGTATATATAAACTCATATATATAAACTCTAATACACAACACACAACACACAACACACAACACAACACACCCAACATCCCACCAACACGCGCACAACCACCCCAACACACGCAAATACATATATAATTATATATAAAATACAACCCGAGAACTCTAGCACATACTCCCCAAAGCTAATCCAACGCGCGCACAAGTCCAAAACCAAGAAACTAAGTCAAAATGCCCATTCGGTCATTTCGACGAACACGTGGTGTGCAGTTCGCAAAACCTCCTGAAACAACACACCAAACCTACTCGGAATCGGCCCAAAATTTACCCACGGGTTCTAATCGATGTCTAGATCCTAGAAAAAAATACTAACTCGTCGATTCTAGGTCCGTGGCAAAAATGCGCACGCACATAGAACCTACGACGACGAAAATCCCCAAAACGCCCGAAGCGTCCATTTCTCCATGACATGACTTCACGTGTCCGAACGGAGACATGTACTAACCCCCAAGAAACCCAAACACGTCTACCTAGGTTCGTCTAACCTAGGGCATCACCCAAAATTGGGCCAATCTCAGATTTTACCCAAAATTGACACAAAACCTAATGTCAAAGTCTCCAAACACAACCAAATTTGTTCTAACTTTCTCCCACAGGTAGCCTTAAGGTCTAGGAAGGTTCTAAACTACTAATTACACTATATAATAGCAACCACTAAGAGAAAATTTAGGGTTTACCTCTTGGGAGTTGGAATCCCAAGGCCAAAGTCTCCAAAACCCTTGAAATCACCACCCTCAAGCCTCTAAGCCTCCAAATCAAGCTTCCACACTAAGTCTAGGCTCTAAACACCTAGGTTAGGGAAAAGTATAGGATTAGGGTTCACATCCATGAAGAATAGAAAAAGAAAGAGAAGAAAAAGGGGGATTACTTACTTGGAATGGAAAATTGGAAGAAGAAGGAAGAAGGAAGAGTGGAGAATGGAGAAGAAGAAAAAGAAAAAGAATCAGAAGAAATGAAGAAGAATGGGGGGGGCTGCTGGTTCGGTGCTAAAAGGGCCTGCCAAGCATGTAAAAAGTAGGTTTCCTTAATCCAAATGACTAAAACACCCTCTCCTTTAGTCATGCTAATTGGGATTTGGGTTAGGGGTTCCAAAAGCACTCAAATTAACTCCTAATCACTCCAACTAACTTATTAAAAATATAATAAATATTCTAAACCCAAAAATAGGCCTCACAAGGGTGTTGGTTGGGTCGGACATGGGTCCACTAGGGTCTGACATGGGTCCAGACTAGCCAAAACCCTAAAATAATCAATAGAAAAATAATACAATCAACAATTAAATATAAATATAATTATTTTTAAATAATACATAATTTACCAAATAAATAAATAAAATCCTATTTTTTAGAATTGGGTAGTGACAAGCCTACCCTCCTTAAAATAATTTCGTCCTCGAAATTAAAAAGACGAAACTAGGACAGGAATGCAAGGAAAAGAAAAAGAACCATACCACAGGGCTCGAAAAGATAGGGGTATCGCTCGCACATTTCATCCTCCCTCTCCCAGATCGACTCACCTGGAGAGTGATGCCTCCACGCGACGTGAACCAAGGGAATAGTCTGGTTCCTCAACACCTTCTCCCGCCGATCCAGAATCTCCACCGGCTTCTCTGGATAGCTAAGAGTAGGGCCCACCACGATCTCTGAGTGATCTAATACGTGACTAGGATCCTCCATGTACCGTCTCAACTGTGACACGTGGCACACATCATGAACTCCCTCTAGCGTAGGTGTCAAATCTAGCCTATACGCCACAACGCCGACCCTCTCAAGGATGCTGAAGGGTCCGACGAAACATGGGCTAAGCTTCCTGCCTCTACCGAAGCAAATAGTGCCCTGCGTCGGAGAAATCCTCAAGAATACCAGATCTCCAACCTAGCACAAACAAGGTCTCAGCACTTATCTAAAACAAGCAATCACAAGCAAACACAAGAACAAAATCTAGATTCTAAGCTATACCTCGAACTCCAAAGGTCTCCGGTGGCTATCGGCCCAATGCCGCTGCCTGTCCTGTGCCACCCGAAGTCTATCTCTAATGAGCTTGACCTTCTCCGTCGCATCAACCACCATCTCCGGGCCAAGCAAAGCTCTTTCGCCTACATTATCCCATGATAACGGAATGCGATACCTCCGTCCATACAATGCCTCGAATGGTGACATCTCGATACTGGCTTGGTAGCTGTTGTTGTAAGAAAACTCTACCAAGTGCAAGTGATCCTCCCAAGAGCCTCTGAAATCTAGAACACAAGTGCGAAGCATGTCCTCGAGTGTTTGGATGGTCCTTTCTGACTGACCATCTGTCTGTTGGTGATATGCACTACTAAACTTGAGCTGGGTGCCCAAGCTAGCCTGCAGACTCCTCCAGAAATATGAAGTAAAGCGATTGTCCCAGTCTGATACTATGCTCACAGGAACTCCATGCAGTCTGACTATCTGGCACACATATATCTCTGCTAGTCTCTCTGTAGACATACCCACTTTGAATGGTAGAAAGTGGGCCAATTTGGTCAACCTGTCTACGATGACCCAAATCGCATCCTTTCCGCCTGGAGAACGGGGAAGTCCAGAAACAAAATCCATGGTCACATGCTCCCATTTTCACTCTGGAATGGGTAATGGTTGGAGCAAATCTCCTGGCCTCTGCCTCTCTGCCTTCACCTGCTGGCACACTAAGCATCGGGATACGAAGCGTGCTACCTCCCGCTTCATCCCGTACTACCACACATGCTCTCTCAGATCTCTATACATCTTGTTGGCACCTGGATGCATAGAGTACTGGGATCGATGCACCTCCTGAAGAACCTCCTCGCGCAATGACCCACTCGGCACACACAACCTGGTATCGTGCCGCAATGAACCATCATCAGCAATGGTGAAGTCATCTGATCATCCAATCTGAACCTGCGCCCTGATGCTCCTCAGGGACTCATCCTCAAACTGTGTAGCCCTGATCCGGTCTACCAACTCTAACTGAATCTGCAGTCCCCACATATGTATCTCAACTCCAGGCACTATCACCTCAATGCCCAAGCTCTCTAGATCTGCCAGAAGATAATGATCTGTAGTCAGGCACATAGCTACCGGATACCTGCTCAGCGCATCCGCAACTACGTTCGCCTTTCTTGGATGGTACTGCAACAATATGTCGAAGTCTTTTATCAACTCCAACCATCTTCTCTGTCTTATGTTCAGCTCTTTTTGGGTAAACACATACTTCAAGCTCTTGTGGTCTGTGAAGATCTCCACACGCTCTCCGTATAAATAGTGTTTTTACAACTTCAGAGCAAAGATGACCGCTGCCAATTCCAAATCGTGAGTAGAGTAGTTCTTCTCATGAGGTCGTAATTGCCTAGAAGCATAGGCAATCATCTTCCCATTCTGCCGCAACACACAACCCAGTCCCTTCCCCGATGCATCACTATAGATAGTGAATCCTCCAGACCCTGATGGCAACGTCAATACTGGAGCTATCGTTAACCTCCTTTTCAGCCCATCAAAGGCGATCTGGCACTCCTCTGACCAAACAAACTTCATGTCCTTCCGAGTCAGCCTGGACAACGGCTCTGCAATCCGAAAAAAATTCTGAACAAATCTCCTGTAGTAACTTGCCAGCCCCAGGAAACTCCTGACCTCGGCTACTGAACTCGGAGCACTCCATGCCTCAACTGCCATGATCTTTCTCGGATCCACCGAGATACCCTTTCCAGTCACCACATGACCAAGAAATTCAACCTTGTCAAGGAAGAACTCACACTTCGAAAGCTTTCCATAAAGCTTCTCCTTTCTGAGAGTCTCTAGCACTATCCTCAGATGCTCCTTATGCTCCTCTGGGGTCTTCGAATACACCAAGATATCATCTATAAACACCACCACAAACCTGTCCAGATGCTGATGGAACACCTTGTTCATCAGATTCATGAATACTGCCGGGGCATTAGTCAACCCAAACGGCATCACCATGAACTCATACTGTCCATACCTGGTCTGAAAAGCTGTCTTCGGAATATCCTTCCTCCCGACCTTCACCTGGTGGTAGCCTGTCCTCAGATCAATCCTGGAAAACATCCTTGCTCCGCTCAACTGGTCAAAAAGATCATCAATACGCGGTATCGGATACTTGTTCTTGATTGTGAGGTTGTTCAGAGCCCTGTAGTCGATATACATCCGTATCGACCCATCATTCTTCAGCACAAAAAGTACCGGAGCACCCCATAGAGAAGAACTAGATCTGATAAATCCCTTGTCCTGAAGCTTATCCACCTGCTTCTTCAACTCTATCAGCTCACTGTTGCTGACTCTATAGACGTGCTGGGATATCGGCTCCGCGCTTGGCACCAAGTCTATAGAGAACTCCACATCTCTGTACGGAGGTAACCCTGGCAACTCCTCCGGAAAGACATCCATGAACTCCGCTATCAGTGGATGTGGCAACCTTGGCTATACCATCAGGGCTCCGCAGAAGACTCCCTCTTTCTGCTCCGCTGCTCCTCTGGCAAACTCAAGCTCTGGCTTACCCGGCGGACTAAACAACACTCTGCCTCCACGATAATCTATACTAGCACAGTGCATACTCAACCAATCCATCCTGAGTACAATATCGTAGCTCGAAAGTGGCATTACGAGTAGGCACACACTCAACTCCCAGCCTCCCAAGGTAACTCTCCGGTCCCTGCAGACATCACTGACTAGGATGATGCCACCCCCGGTCATGATCTTGTAGAGTCTAGCTAAAGGTTCAGCAACAAGATGGTGTCTAACAGCAAAAGATACAGACACAAAGCTATGGGAAGCACCAGAATCAAATAAAGCAAGTGCTGGAATGGAATCAAGAAGAACAGAACCTGAGATTACATCACCAATGGGCTCAGTCTCGTCTACGGTCAAGGCAAAAGCTCGCCCTTGTTGTCCTCCTCGGTGCTGCTGTTGCTGCTGGTGCTGAGCAAACCTCTGCTGCTGAGTCGGCAAAGGCTGTCCTCTCTGCTGTGCTGCAGGTGCTCTGGCTGGTCCCCTCTGAGCGGCTCCTCCGCCCTGAGTTGTACGAGCAAGTGCTGAAGGACAATCCTTCAACTGATGATTTGTTGTACCACATAACAAACATCTGCCTAGCCTCTTTTTGTAAATATCCCATCCGTGCCCCGACTTCCTACAGAAAGGGCAAATGATGGGCTACCTCTGACCCTGCTGCTATCCCTGCCTCTGCTGCTGGGGCGCCTGCCCGAAGGGCGTACGACCCTGACCCTGGTGCTGCTGAGTCTGCTAAAACAACCTCTTGGCTGGGCCGTACTGCTGCCTACTCCAGAAGTATCTCTACTCCTCTTGGTCTTCAGCTCCAAGTCGTCCTCAGCCCTCTGAGCGTCGCTCACAATCTGCTCGAAGGTCGCCTCGCGGTCACTCCTAGTCAAGGACTTGACCGCCATGATCAAACCCTTGCGGAACTTCCGCGCCTTTGCTGCCTCGGTCAAACCCTCAACAAATCTGCCCAGACGGCAAAACTCTGCTGCATACTCATCCAACAACATGCTCTCCTGGATGAGTGCCTCGAACTGGCTCTCCAAAGCACTGAGAGCCACATCCGGGAAAAACTTCTCCTTGAAAAGCTTCTTAAAAATCTCCCAAGTCAGTCCCGGTACTGCTATCCTCGTATCTGTGCGGTACCAAGTAAGGGCAAGATCGAACATCTGGCTGCCCGCTGCCTCAATCTGCATACTGGCTGGGATCAGTGCCAGCCTAAAGATGCCCTCAATGTGCTCGATCCAGTCGTTCGCGTACAGGATCCCCTCCGTACCTCAGAACTCCTTGGGCCGTATCCTCTGAAAGTCAATAATGGTGCCCGGCCTCGGATGCTGAGCCTGCTCTGCCTGTGGCTGGACCTGAGCCACTCTGTCCATCGCTGTCATAGCCACCTGGTGAGCATTCTCAATGCCCATCCTTATCACATCCACCTGGCGGCGCTACGCGTCCATCATCTCTCGGAAGAACGCAAACAACTGCGCGACATCAACTGGTGCAGGAGGTGGTGGAAGAGGTACCACCGGAACAACTGGTGTAGCTCTCGGATCGATAGGAGTAAAAGGATCTCCGAGAGAAACGGATGCTCCCTCGACCACAGAAGTGGCGAGTGGAGCGGTGGCAGCTGCCTGAAGTCGAGCAGGACGAGAGGTAGCAGACCTCTCGGTGGCAGCTGCTGGAACGGTACGCTGAGATCGTGTCTTCGAAGGCATCCTGAACACAGATCAAAAGAAGTCAATACGGTGCAAGATATGATATCATTAAAGAAGGACAGTAACATTGCAAAAGAAGACAATTTCAGAAAAATTAAAGATAGCAAAAGAAATCAAGAAGGGTCATAGTTGTGATTGAGCATACTCTCTCTCAGCCTATATCCTATATCCTATTGCAGGTAGACCTAGAAACTAGACCTGCGAACTACGACCTGCATACTAGACCTTGTATGGGCCGCCACCAAAAATGTGTCATGACCCTCACCCGAAAAATCGGACATGAGTCGTGGGTACGTCCAGCCTACGCCGCAGAATCAGCGGTAGAACGCTGTAAAGGTTCATTCTAGGTCATAATATCTAACTCACAAAACCTGTCAATATTACCTCTCCAAAAGGCAACCACGCAATATATATAAACTCTCAATCACAATAACTAGGGGAAGTGTAAAAGCACGATAAGATATCACAAAGAAACAAAGAAACAAAGAGCAAGTACAATATCCAAATATACAGTCCAAGTCTAAAGTCTACAACATCACAGAAGCAATAAAATAATAAATACAGTCATCCAGAAAAGCAACTGGGAACAACCCAGGAAAACCCACCTAGCTAACTAGGGTGCTAACGGCGTCTCCTCGATGGGCTCCTCCTCAGTCTCCGGGTCACAACACTCCTTGACGCCCGGCCCGTAGAATATTGGACAAAAATCCTCAGGATCCTCTGGAAAAAATATGCCTAGTCAGGACTGGAGCAAAGTACATAAATCTGAAAGCAACTCTAAATACATGGTAAGGTGTATATGACTAGCAATAGAAAAGTGTACAAGATGCACAGGAAAATAAATACATGGTGGAACAGATAAAGTAGCTGCAATATAAAACTGGAGAACAATACAAGTAGTAGAGAAGTAACTGCATGTGAGAAAACAGGAATACTAGCTAAGTGCCTTGAGCACAAGTTCGTTATGTGATCGGCTTAGGTTGCACATGAATAATCTACGATAACTCCGTTATGCGTGAGTTGCATAACCGACATACACATGAATACTGTTTGGCTTTAATCACATAACCAACTCCTACTCCCCTCCCCCACTAATACTCTTGGATTCAACCACGACACGCTACGTACATGATAAATAACTCGCACACATGAAGGCGAGAGCACACGAAGCACATGATAGCACATAAGAATCAATACCCGAAGCACGTGATAAAATACACGTGATAGAGTACCCGCTGAACACGGTAAGGGGGATAACATCTCATGACGGGATCCACTAGTACCAGCTCGTGTAACAATGTGTCAGAATCAAGTATTACAGTTCTAGAACAGGTGTTATAAATGCTATCATGAAATAGAAACGATCAGAGGTAGGTACTCGCCTGACGTCCTGAGCAACTGATGAGGATCGAGATCCGGACTGGCGTCACAAGAACATATTACGAAAAGCAAGATTAAATGGGGTTCTAAAGAGTTAAACTGATATAAAATAACTAAAAACAAGGTTCTAGGGTTATTCTAGGTCGAATGGGTCAAACCGATAAAATTTGGGTCAAAAAGTCAACCGGGGTTCAAAAGTCAACTCTCGGTCAAAACTAGGTTAAACATTGACTTTTACGGTCAACGAGGACAATTATGGTCAACGCTAGGTCAAACTAGGGTGCCCCTAAAATTCTAGGTCAAAACTAGCTCATTAAGCTAGTAAACCTTCAAACTCGCCTCCTCGAGATACCGAGATACCCTCGGTATCCGATACCTCGACCTAAGCTACGCACCCCGCCTATACCGGCTAAAACCTATGCAAGCATGTGTAAATATATATACCAATACATATAAAAGTAACTCTAAACCTATTCTTAGGCAATTGCTCAAAAACTCCGCTCCGATACTCAATACCTTGGGTATCTCAAGGTATTGAGATACCTTGATATCTCAAGGTATTGAGATATCCCGCTAATCCCTTACTAACTACCCATCTAGTTAACTATTTATGTATATACATATACACCTAGGTAATTATCTAGGCTACTATATATATATACAAACACATATAAATATATACCTACGTATCTATATATATATATATATATATAACCACACATACACACATACATATATTACCCATACACATATATACATCTATATCTAGTTCTATCTAAACTATCTATCTATCTATCTATCTATCTATCTATCTATCTATCTATCTATCTATCTATCTATCTATACATAGCTCCCTCTCCCCCTCACTACTTGCTACGCTGGTGCCTCACCACGCGGCGCGCGCTATGCCAAACTGCTGCTGCTGCTACAGTGCGCTGCTGCGCTTCGCTGCGGCAGCGCTCCCCCTTGCTGCGACACACCACACGCACACACAATCACACATATAGACACACACATTCACACACACACACACACACACACACACACACACACACACACACACACATATATATATATATATTTACACAAACTTATATACATATATATACAACCATATATATATATATATATATATATATATATATATATATATATATATATATATATATATATAGGTACATACACACATATCTACCTAAACACACATACGTATATATAAACTCATATATATACATATATATAAACTCTAATACACAACACACACAACACACAATACAACACATCCAACACCCCACCAACACGCGCACAACCACCCCAACACACGCAAATACATACATATATATATATATATATATATATATATATATATATATATATATATATATATATATAATATAACCCGAGAACTCTAGCACACACTCTCCGAAGCTAACCCAACACGCGCACAAGCCCAAAACTAAGAAACTAAGTCGAAATGGCCATTCGGTCATTTTGACAAACACGTGGTGTACGGTTCGCAAAACTCCTGAAACGCATACCAAACCTACTCGGAATCGGCCAAAATTTATTCACGGGTTCTAATCGATGTCTAGATCCTATAAAAAATGCTAACTCGTCGATTCTAGGTCCGTGGCAAAAACGGACACGCACATAGAACCTACGACGATGAAAACTCCCAAAACGTCCAAAATGCCCATTTCTCCGCGACAGGACTTCACGTGTCCGAATAGAGACATGTACTAACCCCCAAGACACCCAAGCACGTCTACCTAGGTCCGTCTAACCTAGGACATCACCCAAAATTGGGCCAATCTCGGATTTTACCCAAAATTGACACAAAACCTAATGTCAAAGTCTCCAAACACAACCAAACTTGTTCTAACTTCCTCCCACGGGTAGCCTTAAGATCTAGGAAGGTTCTAAACTACTAATTACACTATATAATAGCAATCACTAAGAGGAAAGTTAGGGTTTATCTCTTGGGAGTTGGAATCCCAAGGCCAAAGTCTCCAAAACCCTTGAAATCAACACCCTCAAGCCTCCAAGCCTCCAAATCAAGCCTCCACACTAAGTCTAGGCTCTAAACACCTAGGTTAGGGAAAAGTATAGGGTTAAGGTTCACATCCATGAAGAATAGAAGAAGAAAGAGAAGAAAAAGGGGGATTACTTACTTGGAATGGAAAATTGGAAGAAGAAGGAAGAAGAAAGAGTGGAGAATGGAGAAGAAGAAAAAGAAGAAGAAGAAGAAATAAAGAAGAAGGGGGGGCTACTGGTTCAGTGCTAAAAGGGCCGGCCAAGCATGTAAAAAGTAGGTTTTCTTAATCCAAATGACTAAAACACCCTCTCCTTTAGTCATGCTAATTGGAATTTGGGTTTGGGGTTCCAAAAGCACTCAAATTAACTCATAATCACTCCAACTAACTTATTAAAAGTATAATAAATATTCTAAACAAAAAAATAGGCCTCACAAGGGTGTTGGTTGGGTCGGACATGGGTCCAGATTGCCAAAATCCTAAAACAATCAATAGAAAAATAATAAAATTAATAATTAAATATAAATATAATTATTTATAAACAATACATAATTTACCAAATAAAAAAAATAATCCTATTTTCTAGAATTGGGCAGTGACAAGAAACTCTTATATAGAGTTCGTTAGCCAAAACATAATCCACTACATTTTGAACTTATTCCAATAGAAGCAAATCCAACTATTGGAAAGGTTCTTTTTTCGTCCTGATCTATTTGATGGGATTTTTTTTTCTAATACCTAGTATTGACTGGGTCATATTAGCCATAAGCCATATGTAAATGGACTGCTAGGAGTAGGATACTATTTTTGTGCTCAAGAGACATGAGTAGAGATTGAAAATAAATTTTATTAAATTTTTTGTCAGAACGGATTACACAGAGAATGTAAGTACAACGACATGAGGATAAGTCCAAGATTCTGGAGAAATGGGATGGTGGAGGTCGGATCAGAGCGATCTCTTTGCTCTATTGACTGTTGGATACAACTATGGGATAGAAAATATATTGTGGACGAACATGAGCTTAATGTGGAGCCTATTGTCTGTTGTCACGTCGACCATCCTTTTTTGCGAGTGGAACACCCACATAATTAAGTTGTCCTCGTTGGAAAAATATAAAATTTCGTCGTATGTAGGATGGGTTGACGTTGCTGACATGTCTGGCAGTTGACAGTTGGCTTGAAATATAACCACCACTTCCACTTGTAGGAGTATTTTTATCATTTCATAATTGGTTGTAATTATATAGCTGTATTTAATTTGTGTTAATTATAATTATATTTGTGTTGGTTAGCATGCTAGCAAATTAGAAATTGTTAAGTGCTAGTTAGTATTAATTATTGTTAGTCATGACTTAGTTATTGAGAAATAATTTAAGTTAGTGCATGAATAAAATATTCTCTTTGGTTAGTAGAGATTCCTTTCTTATTAGATTTAAATTTTAAATTAGGAGGGAGAAGGGCAAATAAATCATTTATCCAAACAATCAATTAGTCATGACTTGGCATGCTCCTATTGGTAGACATTCCTAATTCAAATTTTTCTTCTAAAATCCCTACTTCCTTCCCAAACAATGACCATTTAATTCATTTTATTTTCCAATAATTTCTAGATCTAGAATTTGAATTTAAAATCTAATTTTCCACCAAAACTACTCATTCTTCTTCCATTGGAGAGCAAGTAGCTTAGAGCAAGCTTGAAGAGGCATTGAGGATCGTGTCTGATTCATCTTTCTCGTGTCCAAATTCGGAGTTCTTCAAAGGAGGCACTCAAACCTAGGCAATTCTCTATTTTTATCCAATTCATGGTTAAGAACCCCAATTGGACCTATAGGAACCCTCCTATAGATAAAAATTGACTCTCCATGGCTAGATCTAAGTGTTAAAAGCCTTCATTTTGCTAGATCTAGGTTTTTCTCTTGTGGAATGATGATTGTGCCCAAAATAGGGGAAAATTATGAATTTGGGCCACCAAGAGTTGCGTTGTGTCCCTTTGTTGTTTTTGATGTCTAATTGAGTTTGTGGGAGTATCCTTGTGTCCAAAATTGGATACGTAAAGCTCGTATCATGATACGTGTAGGTAGAATTGGTTATTTGTAGGTTTTGAACTTATTGGTGCAAATTCTTCTTCATTTGCATGTTAATTAATTAGTCAATATATATATATTGGGTTCATGAGATTTTGGGTGAGTATCACATTGTTGTTAGTATAGATATGGTGTATCATGATTATCATGGTATATTATCCATGATACTTGTATATCATGAGTAAATGTACACCAAGTGTTTGTGATAATGTTTATGTTTAGTAGTGGAAGTGATTTTAGTGTTGAGTTGGAGGGTGATAGAGTGTGTTTTGCTAAGTTTATAGTGTGTGTGTTGTGTGTGTAGCAGGCAGTTAGTGAATAGGTGAGTGTGGTTATTAGATAATCAATGTATAGGATGTGTTGCCCATGGACTAGGATAACATGATACTACAACCAGTAGTAGTATTTCAGATTTGGCCAAGTGAGAGTGTACCTAGGAGTAATTCTAATATACAGTGAACTAAAATGTCCTAGATGAGATATGTGTGTGAGGAGTGTTCAGAGGGTGCAGAGATAAGTGCAATAAGTGTTGGAATGTGTTCAGAAACTGTGGGTGCCTTTGTGTAGTTTTGTAGGAGGTTGGGTGCCAACAGTGAGCAAGGAGAAGTGGGGGAGTTTATTGTGGCAGTGCTGCATGTGGATACCTTGCTGTGCACATGCATTGAAGCCTGGAAAGCAGTGTGTACACTGTGTCTGGGGTGCAAGAACCCATGTAGAGAAATAATAGTAGCATCAGTTTATAGTGACTGTGCAGTACAATATTGCAAGCCATCACAACAATCATAGTGCTGTTGGGGCATCTGTAGATGTAGGGAAATTATGGACCTAAGATTTAGAAAAGATGGTGGGGGGAGGGGGGTTAGCATCTGTGCAGATTGTTGTGAGTATTTGTGTCTAGGTACCTATAGTAGGATATGGTCTGGATAGTGAGCAAGAGGGTGAGCTCAGAACAGTGCAACTGTATTAGGGGTATTATGGGATCTTATTTGAAATGTCTGTTCAAGTATGTGCTGCAATGGAGAGGGAGGTTGACTGTAAGGGAGTCCCAGCAGAAGCAAGTAGAAGGATCATCTGTGCATTACAAGTTGTGCTGGTGTTCCTGAGAGCAGCAGAGTGCCAGTATTTCTGTGTCTAGTGAGTATTGGTGAGGGTGTTTGCAAGACACAGTTACAATTGTGTGAGGGTATAAATGGTGATCGATTAAAGAGTGTGAGTGAGGTTGTTAATGACTGGATGCACAGGCCGTGTGGAAGTGGTGTGTAACTGTAAGAGTAGTGTTGTATAGGAATGAGTGTTTGAGTGTGAAGTGAAGCATGTTTGTGTAGGTATATGAGAATGGGTATCATGATACCAATTTGTAGTATGGTACTAATGTATTGGAATACTAAGTATATAGATACTAGCATGTTAAGATATAGATATATAGCTAAGGTAAATATCTAGGAAATGGGTTAGGTAATATTCTAGTGGTCTAGTGTCAAGATAGAGATTAGAGTGTTATATTAAGATACTAGGTAATAAGGTATTACAAGATATTAAGGATATGGATAGGGCAAGTACTGGGTTTTGGGTAATAAGTTTAGATATTGTTATTGGGGTATTGATATACCAAGGTAATATGCCAAGGTATTAGGATACTAGGTACTAGATGCTAAGGTATTATGATATATATATATATATATATATATATATATATATATATATATATATATATATATATATAGTTAGTTAGTTAGTTATATATATATATATATATATATATATATATATATATATATATATATATATATATATATATATATATATATATATATATATATATATATAACTAATATATATATATATATATATATATATATATATATATATATATATATATATATATAACTAACTAAGTAACTAACTAACTAACTAACTATATATATATATATATATATATATATATATATATATATATATATATATATATATATATATAGTTAGTTAGTTAGTTAGTTAGTTAGTTATTTAGTAAGTCTAAATGTCTATAAGATGCCTAGTATCCATATACTATAAGGTAATGACCTAGAAACCTATAAATAACTTGGTATATACTATTAGTTAATATAACTCAATAGGCCAACTTGATAGGTACTTTGGGAACCCAAAATTGGGTATTGGCCTAGTTTTACCCGATTGACCTAGAATTGACCTAGAAATCCAGATTTGAGTTAATTAAGCATATTTATTATTCCAAATCACCCTTTGACATGATAATTCTTATATAGGTCACTTGGACTCGATTTCAAACATCGACTTGTGTCACCAGCACCGAACGACAAGCGAGTACATTCTCTGATAGTTTCCATTATTTGATATTTATTATGATTCATGTACTTAATAATGTTATACTTGATTCCTGACACGATGGTACACAGATTGGTATAGATTGAATCCTCAGTCATAAGATGTTACCTTCATATTGTACATTATTATCGTATTATGATCAGATATTGTATTATGATGTACGTGTGACATATCCTAATTTGGATCCTTGTACTAGTCGGGGTGGAGAAGTGCTAGCTAAATATGTGATCATACCCCTATATTATGTAAGTTTAATCATATACCTCACGTATGATTAACCATACCTTATCATATATTGTGCAAGTTCCCAAGCCGATCACATGACGACACTAGTACTTCAAAACACATAGTTACAATTCCTTCCTATCTACTTCATACTTATTGAGTTATACCCTATTGCTCTGTCTACTTACTTCTCATTACCTGCTATGTCATATAGTCTTGTTTACATATTTCTCATATTTCTACTGACAAGTTATGATTCAGTTCTACATTTATCATCATGTATTACACTCACTATTACTGTTTTATAGTCTCTGTCATTTAATTGGAACTGTTGTTGGAGTTATACTCGTTCCATCTTTATTGGATAACATTCTTAGGTGTGGATTTGGAGGATTGATGTCTGACTTATTATGGACCACAGAAGGGAGTAGCAGCTCATTTGGACCATGTAGCTCAGGAGTAGTTTGGAGTGCTTGCTGGGAGGTCTAGCCGGCTAGTTGTCTTAGTTCTTTTATTAGCATTTCGGTACCGAATATGTTTCCAGAATTTATTACTTGAGACTTGTTATATTGATTCTTAGACTTGTGGGTTATTGTTTAGACTTGATGATTGTTGTTCAGACTTGTTAGCACTTATATTTTGGATTTCCATCTCTTTTATAACACATCGTGCCTTTCTTCCTTAGCATGTGATTGAGTATATTAGTTTGTTATATTATTATCTCCATTTGGAGTTGGATATTATTGTGTGAGATTGATAGTTAGATATTGATGACCTAGACAATGTTCTACTGCTGATTTTGCAGCGTAGGCTGGACGTACTCACGTACTCATGTCCCAATCATCTGGGTGCGGGTCATGACATGAAATAATGTGCCGACTGCATTGCATGATGACTAGATGGCTTTGTCACATAGTGGTGGCATGTTGAGCCCTTTCTTTGGATGGAGGGTATTGGTTAGAGTCTTCCGCGGATTGTCGTGGCTTGAGTCTTCCGCTGGAGCATTTGATGTGAGTCTTTCGCAGGTTGCTTTGGCTTGAGTCTTTCGCTAGAGCCTTTGATGTGAGTCTTCTATGGGGATCTTTTGGTATTGCTTTTCCTCTTGGTGCAAGATATAAAGTTTAAGATTTCTTATTATTCTACAGAGCCCTATTCAAAGTTTTTCGAATAGGTCTTCCAAAGTACTTTGAAAAGTAGAAGCATAGCCAGCTTTAGTATAGATCCTTGGCGAAGGAGATGATAGCGAATGACTTTGGCAAAGAAGAGTATGTGCTGGTAGAGCACCTTGGTAAAAGAACGGGTCAGGTTGTCATGCCCCTCTCCCGCAGGACCGAACGTCCTCGCATGGGCGTGATGCAGCGCAAGCCTTAGTGCGCCCGTGCAAGGCAAGCACCTAAAATGTCCATGAATACTAAGCCACCGAGTCGAACATATAGTCCCCAATGCAGTGGAAATAAGAACAAACACAAGTATGAAATAAAATAAGCTCTTTATTGATATGAAGTAAAGATTACAAGCGGTGCTAGGCCGAGATTATAAGTCGCTCAAGCTCTCTCTCTCCCTCTCTTTCATTGCAATAAATATTCCCGTAGGCTTACCACTCAAAGCAATTACTCTGGATGATGATGTTCCCATACACTATGTCACGCCCCATATCTAGATTAGTGGAGAGCAGGGGAATGACTCAGCCAACCATAACTTACAAAATATAGAAGCAACCCATAATGTGTTAAGGTTGTCTAGAGACATGCGGGTGCATACTACAATCAGGTCTTCTAGGGTTAAGAATTTTTATATCTTAATCATTCAAACAAGTAGCAATAACAGAATATTTCAGAATAAACCGTTAAGCATCCCAAATGCCGCATCAAAATGTTCTTAGAGATCTAGCAAGACAAAATAATGAGGCATATACAAGATCAAAAGTATATTTGACAGTGAGTCAGCTGCAGTCTAAATATATTACATTCATGTAGGGAACTAGTGTCTAAATTTGCCGACTAACAGGTGATGGTTGGCTAAATGCCCAAAAGAATAAAGTTCACAAAAGACGAGCATTGAATAAAGAAACATACTCGTGTCCCTCAGTGCCATCCTTCGAGTGCGTGCCATCAATTAAGGGAAAGTAAGCTTGACCCTCAAGTGTTGGCTCTAAACCTGGCCATGCAAATCCAGTGGGGTCAGACCCCAAATAGCAAGTACCACAAAGAAGCATTAAATAAAGAAACAAAACCAGTTCAATAGCATGAGATATGTGAGCCAACAATCAATAGCATATGTCATATCCATAAAATGACACGATACCCCTTCACCAAACAAGGACATGAAGTGCCTTATCATATCAAGATAGAATATGTCCCTTGATTATGGTCAAACTAAAATAACACTGCATCGTAGTTTTAGTCCACAACATATCATATCACAACAGCGGAACCCAACAACCAAACAAGGACATGAGTTTCACCATCATGCTATAATAGCCTATGGCCCTAATTTTACTTAACAGAAGGCACAATACACAATCAGAGATATTACATAGAAGAAAATAATCTAGCTTCAGTCCAGGGATTATCATAACATAACGACACAACCCCAAGGACATGGGTTGAATCATCATGCCATGATAGCCCACCTTCGAGGGTATACATACATTCCAAGAAATTTAAACGGCCAATCATGTTTACGGTTTGATATATGATCTCTGGGTTATCCCAGTAATAAAATAAATAAGTATCCTCCGATCGTGCTATAATAAAGCAGGACTGGTTGAACCAATGGTATACGAGCAAGAATATATATATATATATATATATATATATATACATATATATATATACATATATATATATATATATATATATATACATATATATATATATATATATATATATATATATATATATATATATATATATATATATATATAAGATGCACCAGTCGCTTATAAGGGCACTGATCTAATAAATAATTAGTAACAGTTCCAGGATTTCTATAGGAAAGATACTGGCTCAGTCTTATATTTAGATCATATACTACACTCCACTAGCGCGAATGATATACCGTATCTGTGGTGGCCAGCCTTTACCCTAAACTAATTTAGGGTGGCTCGACATGCACGATATCAGGATACCATTCCCTCCCAATGCTATACAAGTTAAGTTGCATAGTTAATCCTCGGTTAGTAGAATCTTATGTCGTGGTCACATGAATATTCTTCTTAGATGTCATACTTTAAGTATGGGCACTCTTGATATAAACCCATATTGTTACTCGCAAGTTAAATATGGATTTATCCAAGTGTGATGCAATAATCAATACTATCTAGCCACAACTAAAGTCATTGTCCAACTACCAGATCCATGCATGAAAATAGTTGCATATATCACGTAGCAAGAGTATATAGCACGACGACTCACTATATATATCAAGTAGCACTCTCGGTGCGATCAAGTGTATCAGTATAGATACAATAGTAAGGGAAGGAAGAAGTTCTAGTATCAAGGTTAAGGTCAAAATCATAGACAAGTTATCAAGTAGCAAGTCATTCAGGACAGGACAATTAAGCACTGGTCATATTAATTATGACTTTATTATATCGATGGATGAGAATAAGAGTAGTGCAAGAACTCCTTGAGATCAGATCCACAATCCTTAAACCAAAAAGGACCGGGATTGCATACCTTCCCCCGAGTTGAACTATACCCCTTATTCTATCCAATGTATAATAAGGTGATTAAGAGAAATTAGTAAGTTCATATACGACCACATCTACATGACTCAAGTCAAGTACTTAGTTAATTTAACACAGGGTGACATCTGGGTCATACAAGTCCTTTCTAAGTTTAACACATAGCATCGCAATCATTCAATCAAACGAGAATATTTTTAAACCAAGCAAGTATTCAATATGTGCATGAAACAGTGAGCGCATAACCATGGTGTCGTATGAAGTCGAGGCCGTATGGGTTTTAAGGCCGCATTGATGGGGCAAGGTCCACTCTTCGGGACAAGTGCCAAAGTGATGGACAATAAATACAAGTCAGAAAGGTAATATAAAGTGATAGATGTGATTGATGTGACATGCATTAAGGTGTGTAAGAAGAATAAGACAAAATCATAAAAAGATGAGCCAAGGAGGAGCTGAGTCATGCGTCCAAAGAAAGAGGAAATGCATAGCTCGAGGTCGCATGATCCTTTTGGGCACGTACACACTTGGCCGCATGAAATCTTTTAGACTTAGTAAAAATTTATTCGTTCAAGTTTCATACATTTGGCCAAAGGGCGCATGTACAGATTTTAGTCATGCATCCAACAAGATGGCCGCATGATGACTTTAGAGAGAGAAGTCCAGGCAGCATGCTAAGCGTGTCGCATGGAGCTCATTCATCCCAGAACAGCAGGTTTCGGCCATGGAAGTTTCAAAAATCTAAGTTTTGTTCCTTCCATGGAAACCTCAAACGAAGTCCAAATCTAACAAAGTAAAGTTCTAAGCTACTCAAAATTAAATGCTCATCAACATAGAACAACAAGTTTTCAAAAATAATAAGTTTTTAGAGATCAAAATCCAAGATAACTCAAGAACATATAAAAAATACTAAACTAAAAATATAGATCTACACTAATCCATCCACCAAATCCGAAAATACCAACTTCTAAACATATGCAGAATCACATAGCAAACATAATAGAATCATAAAATAGAAGTTTTATCCATTTTTATGCATGGTGTACTTGCCTATGGAGGGAGAGAAAAACCTAAGAAAGAGAATGAAAACAAAATAATGAGAAGAGAGAGAGAGAGAGAGAGAGAGAGAGAGAGAGAGAGAGAGTATTTTGGAGGATTTGGGTCCACTTAACCAATGGTTCAAGTTATAACCAAGCCCTGATCTCAAAATAAATTAAGAACTAACTCTACCATAAAATATTCTGGCCTCCAACCAACCTAACAACCAAGTTAACAAGCAAAAATATATTCCAAATACGTATATCGGGAATGAGGAGTGACATCTCTACCCACCTTAGAAAAATTATATCCTTGAAATTCAAGCTCAAGGCTAGCTAGAGATATCGAGATGAGAAACAAACTAACTATAAGCAATCTATACATACATATAAACAGTTATAACAAACACATATAATGAAACAAAGCAACATCATTTTACATGAGTGCTTGTTGATCACGGAATAAAAGATGCAAAGACATACAAAGAAAATATACCTTATGAGTCAAATAGGTGTAGGTACCAAGATCAAATATCGTCCTCGCTCTCCCACGTTGACTCCCCCATGGAGTGATGACCCCAAGCAACAAGAATAAGACGGATAATCCAGTTCTTGAGTACCTTCTTTCTCTGATCCAAAATGGACATAGGCTATTCCTCGTAAGTTAAGTCAGTACCAACGACTAACTCAGAGTGATCGAGGACATGACTTGGATCCGGGATATACCTACTCAACTGAGACACATGAAATACATCATGTACTTCACGAAGCAAAGGCGGAAGGGCAAGATGATAAGAAATATCCCCTACCCTCTCGAGAATATCGAACGGTCTCACATATCGCAGACTAAGCTTTTTGTGAACCCGAATATAATGACTCCACGGGTGGGAAAAATCTGCAAAAATAAGTGGTCGCCGACAGAAAACTCTAACGGCCTACGATGTTGATCTTCCCAATGACGATGATGATCTTGCACAACCTGAAGCTGCTCCCAGATTTTCTTAACCACTTTAATCGTTTGAGGGATCATTTCAGGCCCCAACATCTTTCGTTCACCAATATCATCCCATGCTAAGGGTGATATGCACTTTCTTCCATATAATGCTTCAAATGGAGCCATCTGTATGCTGGCTTAATAACTGTTATTGTATGAGAATTCTACTAAATGAGATAATATTTCCAAGATCCCCCAAGGTCTAAGGTACAAGCCCGTAACATATCTTCTAATGTCTGGATCATCCTTTCTGATTGCTCATCTGTCTGGGGGTGATATGCGATACTGAATCTCAACTTGGTGCCCAAGCATTCATGCAAGCATTTCCAGAAATGAGATATAAAGTGAGTATCACGATCTGACACAATACTTGTTGGAACTGCATGCTGCCTCACTATCTGCTGTATTTACATTTCTGCTAACTGCTCTGTGGACTGTCCTACTCGGAAGGAAAGAAAGTGCACCACTTTCGTGAGTCAATCTACTATTATCCAAACTATATCACGCCCAGTAGGGGATCTAGGTAAACCGGTCACAAAGACCATCATAATATGTTTGCACTTCCACTCTGAAATAGGTAGCAGTTATAACAATCTCGCTGGTCTTTGCTGCTCTGCCTTCACTTGCTGACACACGAGATATCGTGAAACAAACCGAGCTATCTCTCTTTTTATTCCATTCCACCAGAAAATATTGCTTGATATTATGGTACATCTTTATGCCTCCCGGATGAATAAAAATATTAGAAACTATGTGCCTCGGCCATCACTTCCTGTCTAATATTTCTACCTGGCACACAAATACGGTTTCCAAATCTGAGTGTTCCGTCTTTGTGAATCCTTAATTCCTTCCTAAGACCTAAGGCACATTCTTCCTTAAGCTTCTGAATCTGGAAATCTTCTGTTTGAGCTGACTTGATCCTCTCTACCAAAGTTGACTGTATCTGATAACTGGCTAACGCTTCTATCTCTTGAGGTAATACTACCTCGTTGATAATCTCTTGAAGATCTTCTAGAATATGCTTATGAGTTGTTAAGATGAATGCGTTGCCCCTCCTACTGAGAGCATATGCCACCATATTTGCCTTGTTTGAATGATACTGAAGTGCTATATCAAAATCACCAAACAATTTTAGCCACCCCCTCTGCCTCATGTTCAAGTCCTTCTGAGTGAATATGTACTTCAAACTCTTATGATCTGCAATCCCCACATCTGAACCTCAGCTCCTGGAACTAATACTTCAATTCCCAAGCTCTCAAGATAAGCTAATAAATGTCTATCCGAAGTCAAGCACATAGCCATCGGATACCTGCTCAAGGCATCGGCAACTTCGTTGGCCTTTCCTGGATGGTACTGTAATGAGATATCAAAGTCCTTCATCAACTCTAACCACCTTCTCTGTCTCATGTTCATCTCCTTCTGTGTAAACACGTACTTCAAGCTCTTATGGTCTGTAAAGATCTCCACACGCTCTCCGTACAGATAGTGCTTCCACAGCTTTAGGGCAAAGATAACTGCTGCTAACTCCAAATCGTGAGTGAGGTAGTTCTTTTCATGAGGGCATAATTGTCTTAAAGCACAGGCAATTACTTTCCCATGTTGTTGAAGAACGCATCCTAAACCTTTTTCTGAAGCATCACTGTAGATAGTGAATCTACCTGTCCCTGACGGCAACGTCAAAACTGGTGTTGTCGTCAATCTCTTCTTCAGCTCATCGAATACGGCTTGACATTCTTCTGTCTAGACAAATTCTACATCTTTCTTGGTCAGCCTAGTCATTGGCTCTGCAATCTTGGAGAAGACTTGTACAAATCTTCTGTAGTATCCTGCTAGTCCGAGAAAGCTCATGATTTCAGCTACCGTACTGGGGGTAGCCCATAATTCCATTGCTTCGATCTTCTTTGGGTTAACTGAAATTCCGTTACACGTCACTATATGTCCAAGAAATTCAACCTTGTTAAGGAAGAACTCATACTTTGAAAGCTTCCTGTACAACTTCTCTCTCATGAGAGTCTCTAAGACCATCCTTAGGTGCTCTTCGTGCTCTTCTGGGGTCTTCGAATATACTAGAATGTCGTTAATAAATACCACTACGAACTTGTCAAGGTACTGGTGGAATACCTTGTTTATCAAGTTCATAAATACTGCTGGTGCATTTGTTAAACAAAACGATATTACTGTAAATTCAAACTGGCCATATTTGGTCTGAAAGGCGATCTTCGGTATGTCTTCTTTCTTCACCTTCACCTGGTGATAGCCTGACCTCAAGTCTATTTTTGAAAACACCTTTGCTCCGCTCAATTGATCGAAAAGATCATCTATCCTCGGCAGCGGGTATTTGTTCTTGATAGTGAGGTTATTCAAAGCTCTATAATCGATACATATGTGTACCGTGCCATCCTTCTTTGGTACGAATAATATCGGTGCTCCCTATGGCGATGAACTGGACCTAATGAAACCTTTGTCTTGCAGCTCCTCTACTTGTTTCTTCAGTTCTACCAACTCGTTGTTGTTAACTCTATAGACATGTTGCGAAATAGGCTCCACTCCTGGTATCAAGTCTATAGAGAATTCAACATCTCTGTCTGGCGGTAAACCGGGCAACTCCTCTGGAAATACATCCAGGAACTCCGCTATAAGTGGATGTGATAACTCCTCTTCTTCCATCCTGGCTCCTCAAAAAGTGCCTCTGCTCCGCTCCTCTGCTCTCCTGGCAATCTTGAACTCTGGCTCTCCTAGTGGTCGAAATACTACTCTACCTTCGTGACAATCTATAGAAGCATGGTGTTTACTCAGCCAGTCCATTCTGAGTACAATATCGTATCCCGGAAGTGGCATGACGAGTAAACTCACGCTCAAATCTTGGTCTTCCAATGACACTCTCCGACCCTTGCAACAATCACGGACTAGGATAATGCCTCCCCCTATCGTGATCTTGCAAGTCTTATCTAATGGTTCCATTTATAAATGATGCTTAAGGGCATAAGATACAGATACAAAACTATGGGAAGTGCCAAAATCAAATAATGCAAGTGCTGGAATAGAATCGAGTAAAACTGAACCTGAAATCACGTCTCCAGCTGGCTCGGCCTCCTAAGTAGTCATGGAGTAAGCTCGTACCTGGGGTGCTCCTCTGCTGTTGCTGCTGGTACTGAGCAAACCTCTGCTTCTATGGTGGAAGTGGAGGTCCTCTCTGTTGGCCTCCTGGTATAATAGGTGTTCTGGCTGGTCCTCTTTGAGCTGCTGCTCCTCCCTAGCGAGTCTAAATAGCTGGGCAGTCCCTCAGCTGATGTGCTGCTGATCCATACGATAAGCAAGTGCCCAACCTTTTTCTGCAGATGTCTCTTGTATGTCCCATCTTTTCGTAATACGAATATGGGACAACGAGCAAATTCTGTCTCTGTGGTTGCTGTCGCTGAACATGTCCTCGAACTGGTGCCTGTTGCTGGTGTTGCTGCTGGTACGGCCTCTGTTGTTGTTGTTGTTGTTGTTGTTATTGAAATTGTGGGCGCTTGGCCGGTCCTATGTTACCACCTGTTCCTCCAGAAGTATCACGTCCTCTCTTGAGCCTGAGGTCCAAGTCGTCTTCAGCAATCTGGACATCCATCAGAATACCCTCAAATGTAGCAGTACATCATCCCGAAGTATGAGACTTGATCTCCCTATTCAATCCATTTTTGAATTTCTGTGCTCTGTCTCCTGGATCTCGAATCATTGAAGGCGCAAATTGACTCAAACGGTAAAACTCTGCGGCATATTCGTCGACTGACATACTGCCTTGGATTAAGTCATGGAACTGACTTTCTAATGCTCCCAAGGCTACGTCAGAAAAGAATTTCTCCTTGAAGAGTTCCTTAAAGTCCTCCCAAGTAAGTCCTTCAGCGGCGAGTCTCGACTCTGTACGATACCACGTCAGTGCAATATCAAATATCTGACTGCCAGCGGCCTCTATCTGAAGAATCACTGGGATCTGTGATAAGCGTAAGTTCCTCTCTATGTCCTCTAACCATTCATCAGCATCGAGTATTCCTTCTGTGCCTTTGAACTCTCGAGGCATCATCCTCTTAAAGTCTACTATAGTGCCGGTCCTCTGTTGTTGTTGGCCAGGATGCTGCGGTGGTCGTGCTACTCTCTCCACATCCTGGAGAGCCATCTGATGAGCATTCTCCATGCTCTCTCTCATCAGTTCTGTCTGCGCTTGGTGTGCTTCTTCTTGCACCCTCTGGACTTCATCTTGAACACGCTGAGCTTCTGTTGTTACTCTCTGGGCCTCTAGCATGCCCTGCATCAGTGCGAACATCTATGCCCCGTCAGTGGGCACTCCTCCGGGAATCGGTGTCGGTGGTGGGGGAAGGTTGTCCGTCATAGCTGGGGCAATCCTCGGAATAGGTGGAGGAGGAATCCTGTCACTACCACATTTTCTAAGAAAGGGTATTTTAGTCTTTTCCTATTTAATTAAATATTGTGCATGGTAAATAATTATTTGTTGTATTATTTAATTGTTATTAGATGTTATTTAATTATTTTGGACTTATATTAGTGGACCCAACTAGTTAGTTTGGACCCATGGACCAACATGAATTAATTAGTTAGACTTGGCCCATTTAGAAAGCCCATTGTTAAAGGAGATGGATTAAATCATTAGACTAGAAGCTTCCTTCCTTAATTATTTCTTCATGAGAGGCCCCAAGGGGTATATTGGACATTTTATAATTGCTTGGGGAAGGGGTAAGGCCGGCCTATATTAGAGGGGGGGAATTCTCTCTCCTCTCATTCTCATTCCAAATCTAGATCTAGAATTTCCCACTACCAAATTCCTTTCATTCCCATTCCATTTTCCTACCAAATTTATTCCAATTCCTTCCCAATTCACCATTAGAAAGTTGAGAAGCAAGGATCTAGAAGGAGGAAGCAAGGATCTACAAAGAGGAGCAAGGATCAACAATTTGGAAGCAATTTTATCTCAATTGGAGGTTTCATTGGGAATCCATCTCCCAATTGGTATAATTCAGTTTTTCCCCTTAAAATAGCTTCTAAATCTGAGATTTAATAATGGAAAATTAACCCATATGTATGTACTACCCATAGGACTTGATTTTGTGTTCATAGGAGACCCATGGAGAAAGTTATAGTGCTTTTTGTGTCAATTTTGGAGGAATTTCGAATTTACATTTTGTTATGTGTGTCAATTGATCCTATAGATCAATTGGGCATGTGTTTATGTGTTTGGGGCTAGTGTTGTGTCCACAATTGGGTACGTGTAGGTCGTATCCTAATAATTTGGTGATACGTGTTGTTTTGGAGGTTTTTCCTCCGACACGGGACTTTGTACATGTCGTATTTTGACACGGACACATAGATCTATAATTGACACTTTGATTTGTTCATAAATAATATTTGTGACTTGTTTGTGTCCTTCGGGGTACAATTGGTTGTGTGTTGGACTCGTGTCGCATGCGTATCCTAAATCTAGTGGGATACGATGTGATACTCTCCATTTGTGTGTGTTTATGTGTAGATCTAATTATTTGTGCTTTAATTCTTGAATTATAATTAAGTATATATATATATATATAGATGTTACATATTTATTTTAGTGTAATTATTATGATATTTATTGTAGCATAGATCTATGTATTTTTATGTATACTAATATAATGTATAAATATATATGTAGCTTTCTTTACATGCATTTATATATGTTACAACTTGTTAATAAAATAAATTATATATAAATATTTTATAAAAATATTTATGTGGTTAAATGAGTAATTATATTAATTATAATTAGTATATAATTAATTGTATATTAATGAATATATTTTTATGTGTGCTTCTAGCCATGTTAAATATGTACATTAATGCATGGATGTGTATTGTAGCTTTTAATATATATTTATATGTATAGGATTATGTATATATATAAGTATATATTTATTTATTTGTTTTATATATATATATATTGATTTATATATTAATATATATTTTTAGCTTTAGCGACAGCAGCATTTAATGTCAGATACTGTCATTAAAGCAGCAGCCGCTGTAGCAGTTATTAGGGCATTTAATGACAGATCCGTCATTAATGCAGCGGGCGGGAATAAGCATAAGCAGCAGCGGTGACGGTCATTCTGTGACAGTCGAACTGTCACCAATAAGTGACAGCAGTGGGTTTTTATACAGCGGTTTTGACGACAGTTTTGCAGTGACAGTTGGAACTGTCACTAAAGGGCTGTTTATTGAAAAATCAATGTTTTCCACACAGTTTTTCAGTGACAGTTAGGCAGTTTTGGGTTATATTTTATATATATTATATTTATATATATGTATATATAAATATATTTGTGGTGAGATATTATACTAGTATTGTTATTATTTTTAATTATATAATATATTAGTTTATATATAATATATTATGTATTAGAGTAAATAATATACCTATATGTATCTTGAGCATTACTTTGTGTGGGTACCAAATGGTTCAAAACCATGGTCCCAAATTGTGGTAATTTAATGTTCAATATGCATTACTATTAATATATAGGTATTGTGAGATTTACCTTGGATTCACGTATCCTAAGATACGGTATCCTAAGGATGTAGTTTTATGACTTATATTTTAGTATTTTGATCTTGGTACTAGACTTGTGCAACCTAGAAATAGATAGTTGACCTTAGTTTGACCATAGTTGACTTTAGTTGACTTTAGAGTTGACCACAGTTGACTTTTGACTTAGAATTGACTTTTTGACCTAGAAGTTGACTAGTTTAACTTGTTCTCTTTTCGGGACCTTGTTTTGATGTTGTATTCCATATCTAGGTCTTTGAGGCACCGAGTCAGACATCTGTGAGACTGTTCATTGGACTTCAGGCGAGTACATTCTCTGATAGTTTTTCATTTATGATATCCTCTATGTTCACTGTATTTAGTGTAGATATCCATGTTCTCTTGACACTATGGTTACACGGATTGGTATATCCGGATCTCGTTATGAGATGTTATTCCTTGGTATATGGTGTATATGGTGCAAGTATTGTTTCATTGGTTATCTTGTACATGTACAGACACTGATTCTCGGGAAGACTAGCTATCTTCTTGGGGAATCTCGTGCCATAACATACCGTGGTTGGATCTATTATACCAGTCGGGGGTGGGAAGTATTAGTATAGATATGTGATCAATATCCCTATTGAATAAAGTACAGATTACAGAATAGTGTTGATCATACACAGCACGTATGATTAGCCAGGCCGCATTGCATCTTGCCCAAGCCGATCACATGTTAAGCTAGTACTCACACACTTAGTCATTAGTATTATTGTTTCATTGGCATATTGTTCATTATTGTATTTCTTTCCAGTATTTCCTTATTGTATATATATCTCTTGTATCTATTGTGTATCTTGTTTATCCACAGCTATTTACTGCTACATAGTTTTTATTATTAATAAGAACTGCTGTTAGAGATGTACTCTGCTCCTTTCCTGACTGGATATATTTTTTCAGATGACACTGAGGAGTGGTACCCTACCTTTTATGGATCCCAGGACGTTGTGGGTTTAGATTCTGAGACCCTGGCTCAAGAGGGACTTATCCCAACTGAGACAGTTGACCCTGGAGTTGTAGCTTCGTAGTATTCTTTGTACTGGATTTGTCTCCAGCTTATTTTGTTACTTCCTCAGACTCATTGATGTATTATTTTAGACTCATGAGTTGTATTGTGACTATTCTATTCTTTATCTGATTCGTGCTCATTCTATCTTAGTTCTGTGATTGAGTATACTATTATTATTGGTGGTTCATTATATTGTTAGATAGATTATCTAGACAGCGTTCTACCGCCGATTCTGCGGCGTAGGCTGGGCGTTATTTCCGACTAGTACCCTTACCTCGGGTATGGGTCGTGACAAATCCCGTTAGCTGCAGATACTCCCATGCGAACAGGATATGTAGGAGGAACCTTCGGTGTCAGTTCGTCAGGTTGAGAGGTGGCAGACCTCTCTGAATTTGCTGCTCCCACTCTCATGGATCAAGTATTCGACGGCATCCTGAATACAGATTAAAGAATCAATTTAAGTTGATAGATACGATATTATCAAGGCAGGTCAGTAAAATGTTAAGGAAGCAATCAATTAGAATAGCAATATAAAGTTCGGAATTTCTTAGTGTGATTGAGCATACTCTCATCCAAAATCCTATTTCCTATATCCTATTGCAGGCTCGTAGCAGTACAACTAAGTCATCGCACTACCATGATATCGCACAAATTGTGAAACTCGACCAGCATGGGCCACCACTAAAAAATATGTCACGACCCGTACCCGGTATAGGGGCACGAGAGCGTGGGTACGTCCAGCCTACGCCGTAGCATCGACGGTCGAACACTGTCTAGGTCACAATGAGTACTAAGGTAACTAAACACCTGTCAATGATATCCATCTTCATAAGGAGGTTAATATATATCTCACAATATCTCACAATGTAAACACAATCACAACAACTATAAAGTATAAGGCACGATAAAAGATAAGAGGAAATGCCATAGTTAAACACCATGTCTCAAACACAAAGATAAATTACAGTCTAGCTGTCCAACATAAAGTCTCCACAAGTCTCAAATTAAACTTAACATAAGTCTAAACATAAACTAAAATAACCTCAATAAGTCTCAAAGCATAATAAATACTATCTAGATAGCTGCAGGTAACGTCTCATCTAAAGGAATAGTCTCCTCTAATATCTCTGGTGTGTAGTCTGCGTCTATACCTGGTCCGTAGTATGTGGTATAGAATACCTCAAGATCCTCTGGAAAAAATATCCAGTCAGGATTGGAATGAAATATATTGACAAAAACTATAACACAGTGTAAAGAAATACAAGACAGATAGGAATAATGGCAATAAAAAATACTGGAATAAGAAATACTGGAAATAAGAAAATACTGGAACATCATCATCAATATACATCTAGCAATGAATAGAACTACAAGTACACGCAAGAACAATGAACTGGTATGTAAGTGTGTATAAGATCAATAACTAGAACATGTGGAAATGCAAGATCAATATACTAAGATACATGTCAAGAATCATCTAACTAAGTGTGTGAAACATCAACATATCATGTGATCGACTTGGGACTATACGACTCATTACATTGATTAACGATCATCCCTAATAGGTCAGGCTAACCACATGTAACAGCGATGAGGCATATAATGGTAAGGCTGCACCGACGTGAGGTGTGGGTGAGCTATGATGCATGTAAAGTTGGGTATGATCACATAAGTTACTAATATTTCTCCATTTTTCCCCAGCTAGCACGATGGATTCCAAATCACGACTCCTCGTGACAGGTCTCAATGATGCCAACTCGTGTGAACAATAGTGTCAGAGTCATGTACGCTATACAACAAGAATTATAAAGATCAACATAATGGAAACTGTCAGAGAATATACTCGCCTGTGGTCCTTAGCTGGCAATACCAATGTCCGGGTTCCAAGGTGTCGTCTGAATGATCCAACAGTCCTATAGACACACCATATAACACAATACTGCATCAGACATTGCTCTAATACACAATCAACATAATGATCTCAAAGATTACACTAAGGGTGGTTACGTCTGTCGTTGCTGTGCATAACAGACAGTCGGTGGTACGGTCTTGCCAGTACGTCAGTGTACATATAGCAGTCTACTATCATGCTATATGGTCACAGGTTGAGATAGCTACGGGTATCCGTGGTTACATTCAAGACATCTAGTACATATAATACGTAGGACGTAATATGAACTAATCTCTCATCATACTAATTAATTACTCTTTTAATAGATATACATATATTCATACTTGTTCGAATTTATACTATGTACATATATACATATATTAAACATGTACTAGGGATGCACGTACAATACATATACGTATGTATTATACCAATTAAGAATTAATACTGGTACCCATATATACATATTAAACATATTTTAGGGATATATATATATATATATATATATATATATGCAAATGGAGATACACTATATATATATATGTGTATATCTATACCAAAATACGTTTAATATATACAAATACATATGCTATTACATACACCAAATCATATACCGACATACCATCATATACTAAATACACCACGGCTAATACGTGTGAATACTATGAGGAATACGTGTATACGTGTACGTGTTCATGCATGCGAGGGGTTCGAACCTGTGTACTCGGAAATGAAGGGTTCGATATCAAGGTCGTCGCGAAGGAGGGGGCAGCGGGGTGCTGCTCGGGTTTACGGCTCGGCTCCGGTGATCGTCGAAGTCGAGTTCAACAGGAAAGGGTCACGACGGGTTGGTGAGTGCAGCGGGAGATGGCATACAGTGGTTGCTCGTCGGGTTGGCGGCTTCAAGCGAAAGTTCAGGAGGAGAATGGCGGGTTTCTGGCGTTCAGGCGGTTGTCGTTGAGGCTGGGGTGCAGCGGATCCGCGGCGCTGCTGCAATCTTTGGTCGTCGAAAAGAGGCAGGGATGAAGGCGGTGATGGCGGGGTTGATGGTGAAAGATGGTGAGGCGTCCGGCGGGTGCTCGTCGGGTTCGATAGGGAAGGGGACAACGGCTCGTTGGTCGGCTTCCGACGGGATGGTCAGGATACTGGCGAAGTCTCCGGTCGGCAGCGTCGTGTAGGCGAGCTTCCTCCGGCATTCGAGCTCTGGTGGGTTGAAAGTTCACGAGAGGGAGATGATGGGCGGGGGTTGGCTGTGGCTTTAGGGTTAGGTTGAGAAAGAAAGGGAAAAATAATACTATGTATATATACATTATAGTAGACTTTGGGTTGACCTAGAATTAGGTTTGGTCAAGGCCCTCTTGGGATTGGGCTTTCTCATGGGTATTTCAATGGCTGGGATTTCAAATAAATAAAAAGAAATTGCTAGAATGCATTGGTTCAATGGTCTGAGGCCATGGTTCAGGAAAATTAATGTTGTATTGCACACTTCCAAGAATTTATAAAATTTATACCTAAGGGAGAATTGGGTTTATTTACGTATCGTGTCCAACTGAATGGACACCTCAATGCACCCTTGCACCAAAGTGCCTAATAATTGAAAAGTTTGCACGAGTGCGACTTATGAATTAGTTTAATAAAAATGAATACAAGTAGTGTTCAAAATTCAAAACGACGAAAAAGTGCAACAAAATAAAATTACAGCAATTTAAAATAATCAATTATCATGCAATCATTTACTTGTTAATTACGAAAAGACGAAGATACCCTTAATTTGAAAAGTGAGGGTGACATCAGCATCCGTATCAGAGGCTATAACGATGGCTTTGGCGACAACAGCAGAAATTCGTCACTAAAATAGTAGAGTATCAGTAGCAACAGTGGTTTCAACGACAGCAGGTAGGGGCCTTTAGCGACAGTTTGACAATTTTTATAGTTATTATATATATATATATATATATATATATATATATATATATATATATGTGTGTGTGTGTGTGTGTGTGTGTGTATGTATATGTATATGTATATAATAATTGATATATATATATGTAAATATGTTCCTAATGGCTAATAATAATTTAATAGACTATATGTATAATATTTAGTGTAGCATATATTATTTTTAAAGAGTAGTTAGCATAAGTAAAGTATTGGGTATTACCTTGAGATACCAAGGTAAGTACCAAGGTAATTGGGATACCCAAAGTATTGGGTTTGGGTATCAATATTATGGGTTAGTGTGGTGATACCAAGTTAGTTCAAAACCAAGGCATCTATTTAATGTTTGTAATTAGGATTATATATAATTAATATTGTTTGACATATATGTGATGATTTATCTATTGATTTACGTATCCAGAGATACGGTATCTTAGTACCCTAATATATAGTTTATGACCTAGACTTTAGTATTTTGAACCTAATATCTTTGTTTTAGACTTGTACAATCTAGAAATAGGTAGTTGACCATAGTTGACCATAGTTGACTTAGAGTTGACCTAGTTTGACTTTTGACCTAGAAGTTGACTAGTTTAACTTATTTTTCTTTCCAAAACCTTGTATTGATGTTGTATTCTATATCGAGGTCTTCGAAGCACCGTATCAGACATCTGTGAGACTATTCTTTGGACTTCAGGCGAGTACATTCTCTGATAGTTTCTTATTTATGATATCCTCTATGGTCATTGTATCTAGTGTAGATATCCATATTTTTTGATACGATGGTTACACAGATTGGTATATTCGGATCTCGTCATGAGATGTTATTCCTTGTATATGGTGTCTCTTATGCAAGTCTTATTTTATTGATTATCTTGTGCATGTACAAACACTGATTCTCGGAGAGATTTGCTACCTTCCTAGAGAATCCCGTGCCATAGCATACCATGGTTGGATCTATTATACCAGTCGGGGTGGAGAGTATTTTAGTATAGATATGTGATCATACCTTCCTGTGCAAATATTATTTTCATGTGAGAGTTGGTCATACATCGCACGTATGACTAACCAGGCTATTATTCCTGTGTAAGTTTCCAAGCCGATCACATGTTAAAGCTAGTACTCACTCACTTAGTCATTAGTATTCTTGTTCATTGACATATTGTTCATTATTGTTTATTCCAGTATTTTCTTATTGTATATCTCTTGTTTCTATTGTTGCATCTTGTATATTCATATCTATTTACTGTTACATAGTTTTTATCATTGATTAGAACTGTTGTTAGAGATGTACTCTGCTTCTTTCCTGACTAGATATATTTTTTCCAGATGACACTGAGGAGTGGCACCCTACACATTATAGACCCCAGGATATTGTGGATTTAGAGTCAGAGATCCTAGTTCAGGAGGGACTTATCCCAACTGAGGCAGATGACCCGAGATTAGTAGCTTCTTAGTATTCTTTGTACTGGATTTGTCTCCAGCTTACTTTTTTAGTATTTCTTTCAGAATCATTGATGTATTGTTTAGACTCATGAGTTGTATGTGACTATTCTATTCTTTATCTGAATCGTGCTCTTTTCCATCTTAGATCTATGATTGAGAATATTGATATTGTTGGTGGCTTATTACATTGTTAGATAGATTACCCAAACAACGTTCTACTACCGATTCTGCAGCATAGGCTGGACGTTGTTCCCGGCTTGTACCCTTACACCGGGTGCGGGTCGTGATACGTTTTTAGTGGTGGCCTATGCAGGTCAGGCTTCGTAAGTTGTGCGATGTCGTGATAGTGCGACGACTTAGTTGTACTACTGTAAGCCTGATTTAGGATATAGGATATAGGCTATAGGCTGAGAATACTCAATCACATCTAGGAAAAAAAATTCTTTTGATTCTTTCAACTATTCTCCTTTGATATTGATACTTGATCTCTTAAACTGTCCTTTTTTTGAGTGTCTTACATCATGTACCATATTGATTCTATTCCAAATTTAGCTTTGTTTGATAGTGGTGCTTTCCATAGTTTTGTATCTGTTTCTTTTGCTCTGAAGCATGGTTTGGTAGCTGAGTCTTTGCTTAGGACTTGCGAGATCATGACCGGGGGAGGCATTATCCTGGTTAATGATATTTGCAAGGATCGAAGAGTTACTCTAGGAGGCCGGAAGTTGAGTATGTGTCTACTTCTAATGCCACTTTCGAGCTACGACATTGTACTTGGGATAGATTGGTTGAGTAGGCACCGTGCTAGCATAGATTATAGAGGAGGTAGAGTTTTGTTTGGTCCACCAGGAGAGCCAGAGTTCGAGTTTGTTAGAGAAGCTGTAGAGCAGGGAGAAGGCATTATTTGTGGAACTATGGTGGAAGACAAGGAGTTGCTGTATCCGTTGATAGAAGAGTTCTTGGATGTATTTTCTGAGAAATTGCCAGGGTCGCCGCCACATCCGGATGTTGAATTCTCTATAGGCTTGGTGCCAATTGCAGAACTAATTTCACAATATGTCTATAGAGTAAACAACAACGAGCTGAAGAAGAAGGTGGACGAATTACAGGATAAGGGGTTTATCAGATTGAGTTCTTCACCGTGGGGAGCCCCGGTATTGTTTGTACCGAAGAAGGATGGATCGGTGCGCATGTGCATTGATTAAAGGGTTTTGAATAATCTCACTATCAAGAATAAGTACCGTTTGCCACGGATTGATGATCTGTTTGATCAGTTGAGTGGTGCCAAGGTATTTTCTAAGATAGATTTGAGATCAGGCTACCACCAGGTGAAGGTGAAGCCGGTGGACATACCGAAGACTGCTTTTAGAACTTGGTCTGGTCAGTACGAGTTTATAGTGATGCCATTTGGGTTGACTAATACACCGATGGTATTTATGAACTTGATGAACAAGGTGTTCCATCAGTACCTTGATAAGTTCGTGGTGGTGTTCATCGATGACATACTCATATACTCAAAGACACCGGAGGAGCACAAGGAGCATTTGCGGATTGTGTTGGATGTGCTGAGAAAGGAAAAGCTGTATGGAAAGCTGTCCAAGTGTGAGTTCTTCCTGAACAAGGCGGAGTTCCTAGGGCATGTTGTGACTGGTGATGGTATTTCAGTGGATCCGAAGAAGATCGCAGTAGAGCAGTCTTTGAAGACCCCGAGTTAGGTAGCAGAGATTAGGAGTTTCTTGGGATTGGCAGGCTACTATAGGAAGTTTGTGCAGGATTTTTCGAGGATTGTCGAGCCGATGACCAGACTCACCAGGAAGGATATAGAGTTTGTTTGGATGGAGGATTGCCAGGTTGCTTTTGAGGAATTGAAGAAGAGGTTGACGTCTACTCCTATTTTGACGTTGCCATCAGGGTCTGGAGGTTTCAGTATTTATAGTGATGCATCGGGGAAAGGTTTGGGTTGTGTTCTTCAGCAGAGTAGAAAAGTGATTGCCTATGCATCCAGGCAATTGTGACCTCATAAAAAGAACTATCCTACCCATGATTTGGAGTTACAGTAGTCATTTTCGCCCTGAAGTTATGGAAATATTATTTGGACGGAGAGCGTATGGAGATTTTTACAGACCACAAGAGCTTGAAGTACATTTTCATGTAGAAAGAGTTGAACATGAGGCAGCGTCAGTGGTTGGAATTGATGAAGGATTTTGATATATCTTTACAGTATCATCCTGGGAAAGCTAATGTAGTTGCCGATGCCTTGAGCAGGTATTCGGTAGCTATGTTTTTGACGTAGGATCGATATTTATTGGAGGACTTGGAGAGCTTGGGCATTGAGGTAATTATTCTTGGTTGTGCTATGCAGATATGGGGATTGCAGATACATTCAGATTTGATGGAAAAGATCAAGGCAGACAGTATGAGAATATATCTCTGAGGAGCATCAGAGCTTAGGTGAGAGCAGGATTGGAGGATGATTTTACCATTACTGAGGATGGATCTTTAAGGCATGGAGTTAGATTGTATGTGCCTAGTGGAAATCTGCGTGAGAAAGTATTGCAGAAAGCACATTGCTCTCAGTATTCCATACATCCAAGTGCCAACAAGATGTATCGGGATATGCGAGAGAGTGTGTGGTGGTATGGCATGAAGAGGGAAGCGGCACAGTTTGTGTAGTGCCTCAAATCCCGATCCGATCGGGATATGCACTACATAATTGGGCTTGTGGCTAGTCCGTTTGAGTCATAACTTAGAACTTCGGTATCTTCTTGCCACGGACAAAATGCGATGATCCTTTCCAACTCATGGAAAGGACTCTATTAAAACGAGTCCAATAGTTTTCGTGTTTGGTTGCTTGGTTTTCTTGATTGCCGCTTTGGGATTTAATTTGGTGTTGCTTTCGATTTGCTTGGTTTTCGCTGCTGGTTTTATCGTTTGGAGCTTTGATTCTTGGAGAGTTCGGCAAGAAAGGATAGGCAAGATTCTAATTGGTGCTCGTGCTGTGCAGGTCCGCGTAACTGACGTTTGATCATCGCTAGGCGGGAATCTTTGTTTCAGCTACCTTTTCCTTAACCAGTGAGTGGTTTGGACCCTTCTTTCCTACTTCTTCACGCCAACTTCTTTAATGTTTCAAACGTTCACTCGATGATGCCCGGTTGGACGCCTAGGAAATCCTTTGCCATAATGCATGCCAGCCACTAAGAAAGGAACATGGGATTTGTAGACTAAATTTACTATATGCTTGCACACCTTATAATTTGAGTTATTTATAAAGGGAATTGGTTGTTGGTGGCGGCCTAGTGCCTCGGACGGAGTTTGGACCTATGGGATATCAAAATCGGAATACCGCGTTGAGAAAATATGAACTGTTGCATGAGATATATATTACTGCTTAACTTCTTTTGTTTAATTCGATGCATTGTATGATATATGAATTGTTCATGCATTTGCATGGTCTGGGACAACTTGTGCACAAGGTTTGGCATTTCCTCGAAACGGCTTTCCAGGGCACTGGAACCGTATCGATCCGGAGGGAAATATTTGATTCGTGCTCGTTACGATGCATTGCGGGACCTCCAGCAGGGCTTGCTATCCGGGCTGATAGGGCGCGCCGCCAATGCTTGAATATGTCCCTAAGGTGTCGATCACACCAATGACCACATAGAATAGAACACATACTAATTATTGTCTTGTGCAGATGGTAAGTATACTTGTGTTTCGTTGCAGGGAAGGCGTGCATCGGTTGAGTAAGCAATCGATGCACTGGTTGGATTCTATGTTATTTTCATTCCTATCAAAATATGCAACTGATATGAATTGAATTCACTTGCCTCTTTATAGAAGTCATCTTAATGCATGCTCGCCCCTAATAAGCTAGTATCGATTTAGTCGAGTGGGTTCATCCCGCTCACCAGTACAAGTTGAGTACTGACCCACGTTGTGGGCAACTATTTCAGGCACTCAGACGGTGCAACGCTAGTGGATAGACGAGGAGGCGTTAGGAGCACCTCTATTTTGAAGTATAGTTGGAGTCAGATAATTTTGGAGGCTTGGACTTTCAACCTATACAAGGGCGTAATGTATGAACGATGTGGACTATCTGATGGAGCGTGCCCTGCCTTTTGAGTTATCTTTTTGTAATGCAAATCAAGTAGCCGAGAGGCGCATCAATGTAAACTCTATGTAAATTACTCTGAATTATCAATGAAAAAGTATATTTCTCCCTGCACTTGTGTTCAAATCTCTGTGAATATGTTTTATAAATTGTGTTTCAAAATGGGTTCCTATAACTGCAAGTTCTTGCCTTGTACGAGCGCAACTCCAGGCTCGTACGACATCACGCCCCAAGCGAGGACGAATCGGTTCCGTAAAGGATCAAGCGAGGACGACCGACCCTTTCGGGATCGGGGCGTGACATATTGGTATCAGAGCCTAGGCTTTACTTCTATGGGATTTCAAAAGATTATAAAGGAGTTTGATGCGCCTCTCAATTGAGTTGCGTTCGGCGTCCGCTGCATGAGATGAGTCGCCTATACAATGAGCCCATAGATACAAAATCTATCATTTTTTGGAGTGTTAACAAGCTACCCTCTTTTGTAGCCATGGCAAAGAAGAACACTGCAACTGCCAGCAGTGCTCAGCCCATACAGAGCGATCCAGCAAGCTCTGGAGAATCCGGAGGAGCGGATTCAACCGGAATGGCGGAACGGCTTATGCACCTCATGGAGGCGCAGCAACAACAAGCTGTTACCCAACAAGCTAACATACAAGCGCAGTTTGCTTCTCAACAGAAGCAAATGGATACAATGATGCAACTGATTGCATCCCTGGTACCAAGCAACGGGACATCTGCAGCGACGCCTGTCATGCCGCCGGCTGTGGCGGTAGAAGACGAGTCAGAAGAGACAGCCTACAGCAAGAAACTCCTGCCGTACAGCAGAGTTCACAAAAATGCATCCGCCAACGTTCAATGGACGAGCAGAACCGGACATGGTGATGGGGTAGATTGCTAAGCTGGAGGGACTCTTCAACCTGGTTGGCATCCGGGGATCCAAGCGAGTTGCCTGTGCATCGGTTCAGCTGGAACTGCGTACGCATGATTGGTGGGAGGCAACGAAGCAAGGGATTTACGATGCCAATCCCAACTACAAAATAACTTAGGAAATATTCAAATCAGCCTTCATTGAACAATACATTCCCAGGGCCGTGCGTCAACAAAAAGAAGACGACTTCAGCAATCTGGTCCAAGGAAGTTTGTCTGTGGATGATTATGATTCTGTGTTCGCTAAGCTGGCCAAGTTTGCGGGGCAATTCTTGCCTAATCAGCAGGCATGGTGCTATCGGTTTCAGAAAAGTTTGAATGATGAGTTGCGTAGGGACGTCATCAATCAAAAATGTCAAACCTACAGGGAGTGCTACGAGGCAGCCCTGAATAGCGAGCGGATCTTTGGGCGCCCTCTCCCAAAGGCTGAGGTGCAAACCCCCCGTACGAATAACAATAAACGTCTTCATGAAACGGGAGGGTCTGGAGCACACAAGCGTTCGCATACGTCTGATAATAGGGGCCAATCCCAATCACTGAACTGAAGTCGGTGCGGCAAATCAGGGCATAAAGTGAATGAATGTCGGGTTCAAGGATGTTTTAAATGTGGTCGTCTGGGCCACAAACAGTTTAACTGCTGGGAGGGCAAGCCGAATCAGAGCAACGGAAATCACAACAAGGGACCTCCAGCAAGTGATGCCAATGCTGTGCCAGTCAATCCACAACGCCAGGGTGCTCAAGGCCGAGTCTATGCACTGACTCGGGATGAGGCATCCGTGTCCGACACCGTTGTAACAGGTACTCTACTTTACCGAGGATTGCCCGCTAGAGTCTTATTCGATTCAGGTGCTACGCATAGTTTCATATCTGCTGA
Source organism: Iris macrosiphon (assembly GCA_036927795.1). Lineage (NCBI taxonomy): Eukaryota > Viridiplantae > Streptophyta > Magnoliopsida > Asparagales > Iridaceae > Iris > Iris macrosiphon. The sequence goes on along the minus strand of JAYESA010000001.1, from coordinate 40,825,955 downwards.
TTTTACTGTTGAGCATAAATTAGCTTCTACTGCTTTAAATATGAACCTCTGCGTAAGTACCCCTTCGGGAGTCGATATGCCCGCCCATGCGATCTGTAGGGATGGTTATATCTGCATTGGAGGAAGAAAGCTTTCCTTAGATGTCATTGTACTAGACATCAAGGATTACGATATTATTCTCGGGATGGACTGGTTGGGTGCTTGCTATGCAACAATCGAGTGCGCGGAGAAGCGAGTCGTATTCCGTCTACCCGGTGAGGCAGACTTTTACTATTCGTGCAGCACTGCACCGAAGACGGCAATGGTGATATCAGCAATTTCGGCTAGACGTATGTTGCATTCGGGCTGTGAAGGGTACTTAGCTTCTGTTCGAGAAACCCGACGGGAATGTGTAGATGCAGCTCAGGCTGAAGTCATTGCAGATTTTCTCGACGTATTCCCAGACGAGCTGCCTGGAATGCCTCCTGATCGTGAGATCGAATTCAGCATTGACACTTTTTCGGATTCGCGATCGATATCGAAGGCACCTTATCGCATGGCCCCAGCAGAGCTTAAGGAACTTAAAGTTCAGTTGCAAGATCTGTTGGACCGAGGATACATTCGTCCAAGCGTTTCTCCGTGGGGCGCTCCGGTACTGTTTGTGAAGAAAAAAGATGGATCCATGCGGCTGTGCATTGACTACCGAGAACTGAATAAAGCGACCGTACGGAATTAGTACCCTTTGCCAAGAATAGATGACTTGTTTGATCAGTTGCAAGGTGCTACAATTTTCTCTAAAGTTGATCTCAGGTCAGGGTATCACCAGTTGAAAATCAAATCAGAGGATATTCAAAAATCTGCTTTCAGAACCCGTTACGGACACTATGAGTTCCTCGTGATGTCGTTCGGCTTGACGAATGCCCCTGCAGCTTTCATGGATCTGATGAACCGCGTATTTCGACCGTTTGTGGATAAGTTTGTAGTCGTGTTCATAGACGACATACTAATCTATTCCAAGAACGAGGCGGAGCACAAGGAACACCTGAAGATTGTGCTGCAAACATTACGAGAACATAAGTTGTTCGCTAAGCTCAGCAAGTGTGAGTTCTGGTTGAACAGCGTGGCGTTCCTTGGTCATGTTATCTCGGCCGAAGGCGTCGCCGTAGACCCGAAGAAAATAGAGGCGGTGGTGGACTAGAAATAACCTACGTCAGCCAGCGAAGTTCGAAGCTTTCTGGGCCTTGCGGGATACTACCGTAGGTTCGTGAAGGATTTTTCTAAACTGGCCTCGCCTATGACTCGCCTTACTCAGAAAGGGATTGCATACGAATGGGGTGATGACTGCGAAGCCAGCTTTCGGGAACTTAAGCGGCGTCTTGTTTCAGCTCCGATTCTTGCACTTCCAGATGGGGTAGAAGAGTTTCAGATATACAGCGACGCTTCAGGACTCGGCTTAGGGTATGTGCTCATGCAGAGGGACAAGGTAATATCGTACGCCTCCAGGAAACTGAAGCCGCACGAGAAAAACTACCCGACGCATGATCTGGAATTGGCGGCAATTGTGTTTGTACTGAAGTTATGGAGGCACTATCTTTATGGTGTTGCTTGCAAAATCTTTACCGATCACAAGAGCCTCAAGTACCTATTCACTCAGCGGGAATTGAACCTCCGGCAGCGGCGTTGGCTAGAACTTATTAAGGACTATGACCTAACGATCGCGTATACTCCGGGCAAGGGAAACGTCGTTGCTGATGCTCTGAGTCGGAAGCACGTGGGCTCGTTATCCATAGACAACTGTTTACTTCAAGATCTTGAGGCGATGGGCATCGAGTTTCGAGTTCGGCATCAAGGAGTGCAGCTGGCACCACTCCATCTTGAACTGGGTTTAAGAGATAAAATCAAATCAGCTCAGGAAGGCGATCAGTTCTTAGTGAAGGTACGCAGACTGATCTCGGCGGAGAAGACGTCTGACTTTGTGGCAGGCAAAGATGGGGCCTTACAGATGAAAAGGAGGCTATGTGTTCCTAGCGACCCAGAACTCCGATGGGAAATCATGGCGGAAGCACACTACGCGAAATATTCTTTGCATCCGTGGAGCACTAAGATGTATAAGGACTTGTGCGGGACCTTCTGGTGGCACGGTATGAAGCGGGATGTGGCGACCTTTGTGTCACAGTGCATGGCCTATCAACAGGTGAAAGCTGAACATCAGAGGCCCGGCGGAGAACTGCAGAACCTCGCTATTCCCGAGTGGAAATGGGACAACATCACTATGGATTTTATTGTGGGATTTCCGAAGATGCCGCGGGGGCACGATACGATTTGGGTCATAGTTGATCGTTTGACCAAATTAGCCCACTTTCTGCCTATAAAAGTTACTTGGAGCGTCGATCGGTTAGCACAAATTTACATAGATGAGATTGTCCGATTACACGGAGTACCTGCCTCAATCGTTTCTGACCGTGACGGACGTTTCTTATCTCGTTTCTGGACTAGTCTACAAGCTGCTTTGGGAACCAAGCTACAGTTCAGTACCGCATACCACCCGCAGACTGACGGACAGACAGAGAGGACAAATCAGATACTTGAAGATATGTTACGGCTGTGTGCGATCGATTTAAAGACTAGTTGGGACACGCATCTTCCTTTGGCGGAGTTTGCTTACAATAATAGTTACCAATCGAGCATCCAGATGGCACCGTACGAAGCACTATATGGGCGTAAGTGTTAATCTCCAATCTGTTGGGACGAAGTCGGCGAGCGACAGGTACTCGGGCCAGAGCTGGTAGAGCAGGCAGTTGAGAAAGTTCGCTTGATTCGGGAAAGACTCCGTACAACGCAGAGCCGACAGAAAAGTTATGCTGATGCACATCGAAGACCTTTGGAGTTCTTGGTCGGGGATCATGTCTTCTTGAAAGTAACGTCGATGCGTGGGGTGATGCATTTCGGCGTGAAGGGCAAGCTGAGTCCAAGGTTTGTCGGCCCCTTCGAGATACTAAAACGAGTGGCAGTTGTGGCGTACCGGATTGTATTACCTTCCGCCTTGGCAGAAGTGCATGACGTATTCCATGTTTCCCAACTGCGAAAGTATGTGCATGACCCAAGTCATGTGGTTAGCTTCGAATAGATGGAACTGCGCGCGGACTTGTCATACTCAGAAGAACCGGTGCAGATCCTGGATCGTAAGGAAAAAGTACTTCGCAACCGTACGATGTCCTTGGTTCGCGTGCTGTGGCGGAACCATTCAGCTGGGGAATCAACCTGGGAGATGGAAACGGAGATGAAGGAGAAGTACCCTTCATTGTTCTTTCAGTCGGAGGTAGGACCTTGTTCTTAAGTTTCGGGGCAAAACTTCTTCTTAGTGGTATATTATGTAGTGCCTCAAATCCCGATCCGACCGGGATGTGCACTACGTAATTGGGCTTGTGGCTAGTCCGTTTGAGTCATAATTTAGAACTTCGGCATCTTCTTGCCACGGACAAAATACGATGATCCTTTCCAACTCATGGAAAGGCCTCTATTGAAACGAGTCCAATAGTTTTCGTGTTTGTTTGCTTGGTTTTCTTGATTGCCGCTTTGGGATTTGATTTGGTGTTGCTTTCGATTTGCTTGGTTTTCGCTGTTGATTTTATCGTTTGGAGCTTTGATTCTTGGGGAGTTCGGCAAGGAAGGATAGGCAAGATTCTAATTGGTGCTCGTGCTGTGCAGGTCCGCGTAACTGACGTTTGATCGTTGCTAGGCGAAAATCTTTATTTCAGCTACATTTTCCTTAACTAGTGAGTGGTTTGGACCCTTCTTTCCTACTTTTTCACGCCAACATCTTTAATGTTTTAAACGTTCACTCGATGATGCCCGGTTGGACGCCTAGGAAATCCTTTGCCACAATGCATGCCAGCCACTAAGAAAGGAACATGGGATTTGTAGACTAAATTTACTATATGCTTGCACACCTTATAATTTGAGTTGTTTATAAAAGGAATTGGTTGTTGGTGGCAGCCTAGTGCCTCGGACGGAGTTTGGACCTATGGGATATCAAAAACGGAACACCGCGTTGAGAAAATATGAACTGTTACATGAGATATATATTACTGCTTAACTTCTTTTGTTTAATTCGATGCATTGTATGATATATGAATTGTTCATGCATTTGCATGGTCTGGGACAACTTGTGCACAAGGTTTGGCATTTCCTCGAAACGGCTTTTCGGGGCACTGGAACCGTATCGATCCGGAGGGAAATATTTGATTCGTGCTCGTCACGATTGTAAACCCCCTCACCCAAAATAGATATTTTGTGTATATTTTATATTATTATAGGTATTGAATTTCTTTAGAGTATTCTGTTATTTAATTAGCAAATGAATTTCTTGATATATTTACTTATATAAATATTTATTTAGAATCATTTTTAGGTTATTTTAGATTTTTGAAATTAATTAGGATTTATTTGGATATATATAGTCTTAATATTAGATAGATGCTAATTTAGTGTTAATAGATATTAATAAGATTTTATAAATTATTTCTATTATATTTAATTATATTCAAGATTATAAATTATTGAGATAGATTCAAACTCTACTTTAAATTAATTCAAATCATGAACTTACTAGGAATACAACTTAATGTATATCATATCCTTATTTAAATTCATCATAATCCTATTAAAATTAACCAATCCTAGTTGTATTTAATTAAGTAGTCTCCACCATTATAAATACCTCATCCTTCATATTTTTTCCCCAAATTTCTCTCTTTTTCGTCCAAAAATAGTCAAAATTTGTCATAAATTCAGCCTCATTTTCTACTAGTTATGACGAATTAAAAAGACGATATCTCCTAGCTCCGGACTCCAAATGTGCTCCAGTTTTTTTTGTTAGAAAGATAATGAGGTTAGATTTCTGATTATATAATTTTTTTTATGAAATTATGAGTATTAAATTCTGGAAAATTCGTAGAGCACAGTATGTCCGAAAATAGACGTGTTTCGATGTTTTCGCGATTTCGGGAGAACTAGGAATCAGAATCATGAACCGTTTAAAGTTTCGGAAAGCTAATGTCGAGATCATCGACATATATTTTTCCCAGAATTTAATTTGAAGTATTTTCATACTATTAATTCTGTAGAACTTCTAGGTTAGAATTTAACCATCGGTGCACAATACAAAATTTGTATGTGCCATAATTCCCAAACGAATTTGAATTCAGATGAGCCATAAATTCCAGTATATTTTTGATGCTGAAATCTACAGAAAATCATGCATGAAAGTCGAGTTTGTATCGGTTGACTTTTTGGTCAACAGATCGCCTCGATTTGTGTGCCATGAGTCTCGAGTTGATAAAATTCAGTTTCTTTGGACAAAATTTAGGAATTAACATAAAAATCAGAATAATAAAATTAAAATAGGATTTTAGAGTAACTATTCCAGAATTAAATAAATTAAAATAAATTATCTTTTGACGTGATAAATTTGTAATACATAGGCTATTTGGACTGTGACTTGGACCCTGATTCATACCAGCAGCAGGACCCCAGGCAAGATACCTTGCCAAATTGTTTATAGTACTTTGCATGCTATTTATATTTCTTTTTATTTATTTTATTTCTGTATAGTTCTTGCATGTGTAGTTTTTCTCCAGTCATTACTATGTATTAGATATGTTGACACACACATGGCACCTAGTATCATGGGAGGACAATCATTAGGCATATGGGCTTTTAACCACTCTGGTAAACCATAGTATATAGTTCGCACTACGGGCGTGTGTCGCGCTGGTCGCTACCCCAGAGGTATGTCGATTTCTGTAGAGTCGCGCTGGTCGCTACCCCAGAGGTATGCCGATTTCTGATATTCTAGACGGGTGTGTGAGTTGTGAGGCTTAGATCGAGTAGACTATCCTTGCCCATATGTCGAAAAGTTGTCCTCATTTGCATTTATATTGATTATCTTGTACAGCGTACTTATCTATTTTCAAACCATATGCATGTTTACTGTATTCAAATTGGCTCGTATTTTCTGTATCTTGTTACGTCCCTCTGAGGACCTGGTCTGCTGCCAGGTATATCTTTTCTTGAGTATTTGCAGGAGCACAGATTTGGATGGTTACATATGATCCGAGGATGTCTTCTCTTCAAGTTGTGATGGATAGTTGGTATTCTTATATTGTGTTGTGGTGTTGTACTCATATTGTATTTGCTCTTATATTCGAGTTGGTAGTGGATTTATTTTCATCCAACTATCATCCTTAGATACTTCTTATTGAGATCTAGTTTCATAGATACTGGTTATTTATTTCTATATGATTTTGGTGGATGAGATTTAGATTTTACCCTGTGACTTGTATTATATTTTATACCACTTGTGGATTTTATATTCATATTACAGCATACGTATGGATTTGGTTTCCATATATTGGAGTTGCCATATCCATGCGGCTGGCATGCTTACGTGTCCTAGTCCTACGTATTTTTGGGACTGGGGCGTGACAATGATGCATTGCGGGACCTCCAGCAGGGCTTGCTACCCGGGCTGATAGGGCGCGCCGCTAATGCTTGAATATGTCCCTAAGGTGTCGATCACACCAATGACCGCATAGAATAGAACACATACTAATTATTGTCTTGTACAGATGGTAAGTATACTTGTGTTTCGTTGCAGGGAAGGCGTGCATCGGTTGAGTAAGCAATCGATGCACTGGTTGGATTCTATGTTATTTTCATTTCTATCAAAACATGCAACTGATATGAATTGAATTTACTTGCCTCTTTATAGAAGTCATCTTAATGCATGCTTGTCCCTAATAAGCTAGTGTCGATTTAGTCGAGTGGGTTCATCCCGCTCACCAGTACAAGTTGAGTACTGACCCACGTTGTGGGCAACTATTTCAGGCACTCAGACGGTGCAACGCTAGTGGATAGACGAGGAGGCGTTAGGAGCACCTCTATTTTGAAGTATAGTTGGAGTAAGATCATTTTGGAGGCTTGGACTTTCAACCTATATAAGGGCGTAATGTATGAACGACGTGGACTATCTGATGGAGTGCGCCCTGCCTTTTGAGTTATCTTTTTGTAATGCAAATCAAGTAGCCGAGAGGCACATCAATGTAAACTCTATGTAAATTACTCTGAATTATCAATGAAAAAGCATATTTCTCCCTGTACTTGTGTTCAAATCTCTGTGAATGTGTTTTATAAATTGTGTTTCAAAATGGTTCCTATAACTGTAAGTTCTTGCCTTGTACGAGCGCAACTCCAGGCTCGTACGGCATCACGCCCCAAGCGAGGACGAATCGGTTCCGTAAAGGATCAAGCGAGGACGACCGACCCTTTCAGGATCGGGGCGTGACAGTTTGTATCCAGATGCTTAGTGTGCCAGCAGGTGAAAGACGAGAGGCAGAGGCCAGTAGGTTTACTTCAGCCATTACCCATTCCAGAGTGGAAGTGGGAGCACATTACTATGGATTTTGTGTCCGGACTTCCACGATCTCCAGGAGGGAAAGACGCGATTTGGGTCATCGTTGATAGGTTGACCAAGTCAGCCCACTTTTTGCCTTTCAAGGTAGCTTTGTCTACGGAGAAGCTGGCAGAGATGTATGTGAGATAGTTCGTTAGGATACATGGAGTTACTGTCAGCATAGTCTCAGATCGGGATAGTCGTTTTACTTCTCATTTCTAGATGAGTTTGTAGGCGAGTTTGGGCACTCAACTCAAGTTTAGTACTGCATATCATCCCCAGATAGATGGACAGTCAGAGAGGACTATTCAGACTCTCTAGGATATCTTGCATACTAGATTTTGGGGGTTCTTGGGAGGACATATCTATTTGGTAGAGTTTGTTTATAACAACAGCTACCAGGCTAGTATAAAGACTTCACCTTTTGAAGCTCTGTACGGTCGGAGGTATCATACTCCCTTGTCATGGGACAATATTGGAGAGAGAGTTTTGCTTGGGCCAGAGATGGTTGTAGATGCAGCAAAGAAGGTTTAGTTGATCAAAAACAGACTTCGTGTGGCGCAGGACATACAACGGCATTGGGCCGATAGCCACCAGAGACCTTTGGAGTTTGAGGTATAGTTTAGATTTTGTTTGTGCTTGTTATTGGTTATTTGTTATAGATTAAGTTCTTAAGGTGATATTTTGTTCTAGGTGGGTGGTTTAGTATTTCTGAGAATTTCTCCGATACGAGACACGATTCACTTCGATGGAGACGGGAAGCTTAGTCCGCGATTCATCGGACCTTTCACTATTCTAGAGAGGGTCGGTGTAGTTGCTTATAGACTAGAATTGTCACCTGTATTGGAAGGAGTGCACAACGTGTTTCACGTATCACAGTTGAGATGGTACATGACAGATCCTAGTCATATATTGGATCACTCGGAGATAGAGGTGGGCCCTACTCTTAGCTATCTAGAGTAGCCAGTTGAGATTCTGGATTGGAGAGAGAAGGTACTGAGGAACCATACTATTACTTTGGTGCGCGTCGCATGCAGGCATCACTCTCCGGGGGAGTTTACCTGGGAGAGGGAGGATGAAATGCGAGAGCGTTATCCATATTATTTTGTGCCTTGAGGTATGTTCTTTCCTAATTATGTTAGGTTCTTTCATAGTTAGTTCTGTTCTTTTATTATGTTCTATTATTTTCTGGGGGTAGTTTTCGTCTTTGAATTTTAAGAACAAAATTATTTTAAGGAGGGTAGACTTGTCACTACCACATTTTCTAGGAAAGGGTATTTTAGTAATTTTATAATTAATTAAATATTGTGCAAAAAAATAATTAATTATTATATTATTTAATTGTTTTTAGATGTTATTTATTTATTTTGGACTTGTGTTAGTGGATCTAACTAGTTTAGTTTAGACTCATGGACCAACATGTATTGATTGTTAGATTTTAGCCCATTTAGAAAGCCCATGGATTAGGAGGATGATTAAATTAATTAAACCATTAGACTAGAAGCTTTCCTCCTTAATTATTTCTTCATGAGAGGCCCCAAGGGGTATAATAGACATTATATAGTGACTCGAGGAAGGGGTAAGGGGGCCAGCCTATTAAAGAGGGGGGGGAGGATATTTCTCTCTCCTCTTTTCATTTACAAATTAGATCTAGAATTTCCTTCAACCAAATTCTTTCATTTTTACTTTATTTCCTTACCAAATTTCATCCCAATTCCTTCCTAAATCACTATTAGAGGTTAGTGGAGTAAGGATCTAGAAGAAGAAAGCAAGGATCTATAAAGAGGAGCAAGGATCTACAAGTTGGAGGCCAATTTTATCACATTTGGAGGTTTCATTAGAAATCTATCTCCCAATAGGTACAATTTAGTTTTTCTCTTTAATTTAGGTTCTAAATCTAAGATTTTACCATGAAAAATCAAATCATATGCATAGGCTACCCATAGGATTTGGTTTTGTGTTCATAGGAGGCCTATTGTGAAAGTTATGGTGCTTTTTGTATCAATTTTAGAGAATTTCGAGATTGACATTTGTTGTGTGTATCAATTGTCCTATATATCAATTTGGCATGTGCTTGTATGGTTGGGGCTAGTGTCGTATCCACAATTGGGTACGTGTAGGTCGTATCCCAATAATTTGGTGATCATACGTGTTGATTTGGGAGTTTTTCCTCCGACACGGGACTTCGAACATGTCATATTTTGACACAGACACGTAGATTTGTATTTGACTTTTCTGTTGTTCATAAATGATATATATGACTTGTTCGTGTCCTTCAGGGTACGTTTGGATGTGTGGTGGACTCGTGTCGCATGCGTATCCTACATCAAGTAGGATACGGGGTGATACGTTCCATGTGTTGTGCAATATAATTGTAGATCTATTTTCTCTTGTGTTCTTATTCATGGTGAGGTATAATTATATATATATATATATATATATATATATATATATATATATATATATATATATATATATATATATATATATATATATTGTTATGTATATATATGTATGTAATATTGTGTCTTAGATCTTTGTATCTATGGGTATAGCATATGTGTATTTATTGTTATGTAGCTATCTTCTACATGTAAGCATATTTATATATTGTAGTATATATATAGATATGTATATACTTATATGTTGTTATATTTATAATTATATAATGTATGTTTTATATTGTGTACGTGTTTATATGTATGTATATGTATATGTGTTGTTATAAATATGTTACTATGTATATAGGTGTATATTACTATGTAGATATTATGTACATATATATATGTGTGTGTGTATGTGTATTTATTAGTTGTAATTATATGCATATATATTTAGTATATATATTATGATGTGTTATATATATATATATATATATATATATATATATATATATATATATATATATATATATATATATAGAGATAGAGGAGAGCAGGAGCTTCAGCGACAGCAGCAAGCGTCGCCGAATGCAACAACAGCAGCAATAACAGCAACATCAGCCGCTATAGCGACAGCAGCAAGCGTCGCAGCAGCAGCAGCATATCAAACAGCAACAGCAGCAACGACAAACAACAGGAGCCTGTCGCTATAACAGAGTATCAACAGCCGTATCAGAGGCTATAGCGACAGCTTTGGCGACATCAGCAGAAATTCGTCACTAAAACACCAGAGTATCAGCAATAACGGTGGTTTCAGCGACAACAGACAGGGGTCTTTAGCGACAGTTTGGCAGTTTTTATAGTTATTAGATATTTATATATATATATATGTATATGTATATGGTAATTGATATATATATATATATATATATATATATATATATATATATATATATATATATATATGTAAATATGTTCCTAATGGCCAATAGTATTTTAATAGACTATATGTATAATATTTAGTGTAGCATATATTATTTTTAAAGGGTAGTTAGTATAAGTAAAGTATTGGGTATTACCTTGAGATACCAAGGTAAGTACCAAGGTAATTGGGATACCCAAGGTATTGGGTTTGGGTATCAATATTATGGGTTAGTGTGGTGATACCAAGTTGGTTCAAAACCAATGCATCTATTTAATATTTGTAATTATGATTATATATAATTAATATTGTTTGGCATATATGTGATGATTTACCTATTGATCTACGTATCCAGAGATACGGTATCCTAGTACTCTAAGATATAGTTTATGACCTAGACTTTAGTATTTTGAACCCAATATCTTTGTTTTAGACTTGTGTAACCAACAAATAGGTAGTTGACCATAGTTGACCATAGTTGACTTAGAGTTGACCTAGTTTGACTTTTGACCTAGAAGTTGACTAGTTTAACTTATTTTTCTTTCCAAAACCTTGTATTGATGTTGTATTCCATATCGAGGTCTTTGTGGTACCGTATCAGACATCTGTGAGACTATTCTTTGGACTTCAGGCGAGTACATTCTCTGATAGTTTCTCATTTATGATATCCTCTATGTTCATTGTATCCAGTGTAGATATCCATATTTCTTGACAAAATGGTTACATGGATTGGTATATCCGGATCTCGTCATGAGATGTTATTCTTTGTATATGGTGTATCTTATGCAATTCTTGTTTTATTGATTATCTTGTGCATGTACATACACTGATTCTCGGGGTGATTTGCTACCTTCCTAGAGAATCCTGTGCCATAGCATACCATGGTTGGATCTATTATACCAGTCGGGGGTGGAGAGTATTTTAGTATAGATATGTGATCATACCTTTCTGTGCAAGTATTATTTTCCTATGAGTGTTGGTCATATATCACACGTATGACTAACCAGGCCATTATTCCTGTGCAAGTTTCCAAACCGATCACATGTTAAAGCTAGTACTCACTCACTTAGTCATTAGTATTCTTGTTCATTGATATATTGTTCATTATTATTTATTCCAGTATTTTTAATTATTGTATATATCTTGTATCTATTGTTGTATCTTGTATATTCACATCTATTTACTGTTACATAGTTTTTATCATTGATTAGAACTGCTGTTAGAGATGTACTCTGCTACTTTTCTGACTGGATATTTTTTTTTTCAGATAACACTGAGGAGTGGTACCGTAAACATTATGGACCCCAGGATGTTGTGGGTTTAGAGTCAGAGACCCTGGTTCAGGAGGGACTTATCCCAACTGAGGCAGATGACCCGGGATTAGTAGCTTCTTAATATTCTTGTACTGGATTTGTCTCCAGCTTACTTTTTTAGTATTTCTTTCAGACTCATTGATGTATTGTTTAGACTCATGAGTTGTATGTGACTATTCTATTATTTATCTGAATCATGCTCTTTTCTATCTTAGATTTGTGATTGAGAATATTGATATTGTTGGTAGCTCATTACATTATTAGATAGATTACCCAAACAAAGTTCTACCGCCGATTCTGCGGTATAGGCTGGGCGTTATTCCCGACTTGTACCCTTACACCGGGTGCGGGTCGTGATAATTCAATCTCTCTCTAATCTAATATGTGTCACAAATCGTGTACATACAAATGAATGGAATGCTCCTAAATTAAATAATGCTATGCCAAAAAAAGATATAACAGGAATGTTACCTGCCATTACGTCACCTGATGCCAAAGCCTCCACCTTAGATAGAGTAAAAGTTGTCTATTGGCTTTGCGATGCTCCTTGTTGCTACCTCCCTTGACGATGCAGTTGTGGCCTCTGCTGCCCATACTGCTGATTCTTCTGCTGGTTGTACATCTGAGTTTGCATCGGCAATGGACGCTGAGCCAATGGCCTGATTGCCAATGCTGGCCCCCTATACTGAGCTGCCTCCGGTGCTGGTAATGCTAATCGCTACACGGGTCCTTCAATCCTTTGTATCATAGGATAATTGGCAATCTAATGATTTGGACTACCACATAGCTGACACAACCTGTGTGCTACCCTACACACATCTTCTACGTATAGCCTCCCTTGTCACAATATGTATATCCGATGGGGGCTCCCAATCGTTGTTGATGCTGTTGCCTCTGCTAATATGGTCGAATTACTGCTATTGTTGATGATGCCACTGGACTTCTTGGCATTGTGTCATAAATACGAATGCCAAAAGATGGTGCTAACGTCCACTGTGCTTGTCCTCCTCCTCCGTTCTCGGTATGAGACCTCTTTTGGCCTCTTATTCTTGAAGCTAACCTCTACATTGTTAGCTCATATTGCCTAGATGCGATCAATACTTCGTCAAAAGTCTGGTAGTTATGGCCCTCTACCAGTTGCTGAATTTTAAGCTAAAGTCCATACTGGAACCTCATTACCCTCTCCGGTTCTGTTGCTACCATCGTCGGGCAAATCTGCTAAGCCTGCAGAATTCTACCGCATAGACATCTACTGTCCTTCCAGATTGCTTGAGGTTGATGAACCTCTGTTGTAACTCGTATTATGCTACCACTCTGAAATACTTAACCTTGAAATAGGCCTTAAAGTTATCCCATGAGATATGTTGTCTTAACCCAACTTTTTCTATTGCCCAGCAATCTCTAGGAACGTCCTGGAGCTGCAATCTGACCTGATCAACTTGTTCCTCAGCTGGAACCTTTTTTGTTATCAGTATTGTTTCAATATTCTACAGCCATAATTCCTAATATAATCTCTAGCAATGCCATTATATCAAGTGCTACTAGCGCTACTGGTACGACGTGAGGTACTTGAGCTTCTGGTACATGTTGTTCCCCGTGCTCCTCTACTAGTTCTACCATGATTCCTCCAAGAACAGGTGTTCGCTCTTACTGTAGGCCAATAGATCCTTGCCCTGCTGAAATCACTGGTGCTCCAACCACTGAAGTTGGAGAAGCCTTAAAGAAAAGAACACAAGATAAATCAAGAGCATGACGAGAAAGGATTGAGGAATCAATGGTATCGAAGTCAAGCTGAGTTTTGAGGAGACATATTTAGGATTTCTATGAGGAACATGTTTGATTGAGATTTCCTAAGATCAAGGCATCCCACAAGTATGAAAAGAAAAATAGACCTGCATGGGCTACCAAAAAAACTTTGTCATGCCCCAGATCAAGAATACTAGAGAGCAGGAAAATGACTCAGCCAACCATACCTTACGGAATACCGAAGCAACCCATAATATGTTAAGGTTGTCTACAGACATTGGGGTACATACTACAATCAGGTCTTCTAGGGTCAATAATTTCTATATCTCAATCATTCAAACAAGTAGCAATAACATAGAATATTTTAGAATAAGTAGTAAGGCATTCCAAACACCACATCAGAATGTTCTTAGAGATCTAGAAAGATAAAATGATGATCCAGATACAAAATTAAAAGTATACATGATAGTGAGTCAGCTGCAGTATGAATATATTACAGTCATGTAGGAAACTAGTATAAAGATTTGTCGGCTAGCAAGTACCTCTTGGCTAAACGTCCAAAAGAATATAGTTCACAAAAGACGAGCAGTGAATAAAGAAATCCACTCATGTCCCTCTGCACCATCCTTCGAGTGCATGCCATCAGTGAGGGGGAAGTAAGCTTGATCCTTAGGTGCTGGCTCTAAACCTGGTCATGCAAAACTAGTGGATTAGACCCCAAATAGCAAGTACCACAAAGAAGCACGAAATAAAAAAACAAAACCAATTCTATAGCATGAGATGCCTGAGCCAACAATCAATGGCATATGTCCTATCTATGCCATAAACGACACCCCTTCACCTAATAAGGACAAGAAGTGCCTTATCACATAAAGATAGAATACATTCTTTGATTATGGTCAAGCAACAATAACTCTGCATCGTAGTTTCAGTCCACAGCCTATCATATCACAACAGCGTAACCCAACAACCAAACAAAAACATGAGTTGCACCATCATGCTAGAACATCTTATGTCCCTAATTCCACTTAACAGAAGGCACACTACACAATCAAATATATTACATAGGAGAAAATAATCTAGCTTCAGTCCAGGGATTATCGTAACATAATAACGTAATCCAACAACCAAACAAGGACATGGATTGAATCATCATGCCACGATATCCCACCTTTCGAGCTAGGCTTGCATTACAAGAAATTTAAACGGCCAATCATGTATTACGGCTTAATATGTAATCTCTGGATTATCCCAGTAATATAATACATAAGTATCCTCAGATCGTGCTATAATCAAACAGGGCTGGCTGAACCAATGATATACGAGTAAGAATATATATATAAGATGCACCAGTCCCGTGCAAGGGCACTGAGCTAATAAATGATTAGTAACCGTTCCAGGCTTTTTATTGGAAAGATAGTCGCCCAATCTTATATTTAAATCAGATACTACACTCCACTATTGCGGATGATATACAGTATCCATGGTGGCCAGCCTTTACTCCCAGCTAATTTAGGGTGGCTCGACATACACGACCTCTGGATACCGTTCCCTCCCAATGCTCTATAAGTTAAGTTGCCTAGTTAACCCTCGATTAGAATCTCATATCGTGGTCACATAAACATTCTTCTTAGATGTCATACTTTAAGTACGGGCACTCTTGATACAAACCCATATTGTTACTCGTAAGTTAAATATGGATTTACCCAAGTGTGATACAACAATCAATACTATCTAGCCATGACTAAAGTCACTGTCCAACTAGCAGATTCATGCATAGAAATAATTATATATATCACATAGCAAGGGTATGTGGCACGACGGCTCACTATATATATCAAGTAGCACTCTCGGTAGGATCAAGTGTACCAGCACAGATATAATATTAAGGGCTGGAACAAGTTCTAGTATCAAGGTTAAGGTCAAGATCATGGACAAGTTATCAAGTAGCAAGTCATTCAGAATAGGACAGTTAAGCACTAGTCATATTAATTCTTACTTTATTATATCGATGGATGAGAATAAGAGTAGTGCGAGAACTCCTTGAGATCAGATCCACAATCCTTAAACCAAATAAGGACTGGGATTGCATACCTTCCCCCGAGTTGAACTACGTCCCTTATTCTATCCAACGTATAATAAAGTGATTAAGGGAAATTAGTAAGTGCATATAAGGCCACATCTACAGGACTCAAGTCAGGTACTTAGTCAATTTAACACAGGGTTACATTTGGGTCATACAAGTCCTTTCTAAGTTTAACACATAGCATCACAATCATTCAATCAAACAAGAACATTTTTAAACAAAGCAAGTGTTCAATGTATGCATAAAAAATGAGCGTATAGCCAGGGTGGCACATGAAGTCGAGGCCGCATGGGTTTCAAGGTCGCATGGATGTCAAGGCCGCATGGATGGGGCAAGGTCCACTATTTGAGACAAGTGACAAAGTGATGGGCAATAAATGCAAGTTAAAAAGGTAACATAAAGTGGTGGATGTGACTGATGTGACATACAATAAAGTGTGTCAAAAGAATAAGACAAAATCATGAAAAGATGAGCCAAGGTGGTACTGAGTCATGCGTTCAAAAAAATAAGGAAATGTATAGCTCGAGCCCGCATGCTCCTCTTGGTCGCATACACACTTGGCCGCATGAAAGCTTTTGGACTTAGTAAAATTTTATTCGTTCAAGTTTAATGCATTTGAACAAGGGACGCATGTGCAGATTTTACTCATGCGTCCAACAAGATGGTTGCATGCTGACATTGGAGTGAGAAGTCCAGGCCGCATGCTAAGCGTGCCGCATGGAGCTCCTTCGTCCCAGAACAACAGGTTTCGGCCATGGAAGTTCCAAAAATCCAAGTTTTGTTTCTTCCATAGAAATCTCAAACGAAGTTCAAATCCAACAAAGTAAAGTTCTAAATTACTTAAAATTATATGTCATTAGCATAGAAAATCAAGTTTTCAAAAATAACAAGTTTTTAGAGATTAAAACCCAAAAAAACTTAAGAATACATAAAAAGTGCTAAAATAAAAATGTAGATTTACACTAATCCATCCACCAAATCCAAAAATACCAAGTTTTAAACATATGGAGAATCACATAGCAAACATAATGGACTCATAAAATAGAAAGTTTCTCTATTTTTATGCAAGGTGTACTTGCCTATGAAGGGAGAAAGAAAACCTAAGAGAGAGAATGGAAAGGAAATAATGATAAGAGAGAGAGAGAGAGAGAGAGAGAGAGAGAGAGTGTATTTTGGTTTATATATGGAGGGTTTGGGTTCACATAACCAATGTTTCAAGTCATGACCAAGTCCTAATCTCAAAATAAACCAAGAACCAACTCTACTAGAAAATATTATGGCATCTAACCAACCTGACAACCATGTCAACAAGCAAGAATACATTCCAAATACGTATATCAAGAATGAGGAGTAATATATTACGTCCCGTATATGTGAGCTTCAGGTCCGTGCGCCACACTCTAATACGCCAAGTGCAATCCGGTGCCTCGATGCGTCAAATGATCTTCAAAACCATTCGAGTTACTCCCTGCACCCTGTATATAATCTGATTGGGTGTCAGTACATTGAATACACTGGTGGGGTGGCCTCTCGCCCATTCCACAAAACAAGCACGTTCATTAGTTATGTGCACCGACTGATTATGTTATCTTTCTAGTCTTGCCTTAGGATCGGTTTTATGGCATAGAAATATAAAGGATTCTCGTGTCTCAGAATGTGTCATATAGTAAATAACTGAGTTTGTCTTACCCTTTCTTTTGGTTCGACCTTTCCTGTTCAAGCGTAGCATTTATAATCAAGTATATACATTATGAATAAAGAACATCTATTAAAAGTCAAGTGTCTCAAGCGTGTCTCTGACTCAGGCATATTTTTACTCAAACCATAAGGTGAACTATGCATCCATTCTAAGATGTGAGATGTGCCATGCATCCAGCTCCTCCGTGCTACTCTTTTCCAGAATGCAGTTTGCCGCTATGCATGCATGAGTTATCTATATGAAAGTCGCTGACTCTGCTAGCCGTATTGGACATATTTTGGGATGGAACAACTGTCTTCCCAGCTCAGTTGCGAGCCTTACTGGGCGTCCTGAACCATTCGACTAGTCGATTGTCTTTCCAGGTCTGTAGCAAGCCTTGCTGGACGTCTCGCACTCGCCTGCTAGTACTTCAGCAAGCTATCACACTATAACTTCAAGCTAGTGTAGTCCTCCTGGGCCAACACGATTTTGATGCCTCGAAGATCGTTCGAGGATTCTCTTTCTTGTGTGCAACAAGTTGTCTGTGACCATGCAACTACTTTACCACTTTCAATCCTAGCTAAAAAATTTATGCTCAGTTTCTCTTATCTGAGGACTTCAGCTCAGTTTTTTCTTCTCTACGCAGCTCCCGGATTGGAGACTGCCTCGATGATATAAATATACTGAGTATATTCTTTTCTTTTCTTCTCCAGACTCGGAACGACTACTTGATAGCCTTCCTTGTCTATGTATGCAATATGAGTCTACTTTAACTCCGTGTTATATTTTGTGTGTTGCAGTACATCAATATTATAAATGAGATATACTTCGTAGCATAATATATAAAACTACTCCATTTGGATCAATACTCTAAGTTACGCAATAGCAGGGCAATGTTTTCATATTCTATACACATGATAAAGCGGGATTATTCCCTTAGCTATGTGCATTTTATCTCTTTTTTATTAGCATACAAAGGTTGTCACTTATAAATTAGCATACATCATTTCTTTTCTTTAAGTATGCAGCTAAGCAGAGAATAGTTCATCGGAGCCACCCACCTAGCGATGATTCGTATTGGCCGAACGAGACTCCAAGAGTGCCTCTGAAATATTTAAGTATGAACTTATTTGAAGGCCAAATCTGAATGCCTTATCATCAAGCGAGTTATCTCGCCGAGCTAGGCATGACGAGTCATTGCACTTGCACCGTTTGAATCGGCTATCCACGTCGAACGGAACGGGTTGTTAGATAATACACCACTTAGAATAGTCTCATCCACGAGACTTCCTGAGCATAAGTCATTCTATCATCTCTCAATCCTTACCGTGTACATGCCTTAGTCAATAGACATCGAACGACTCTATCATTCGATGCTATCGAACCATACTTAGCTTAACCGTTGCCTTCTCTGACTCAAACTCTATTGCGCGAAGCACAGAGCGATGCTACTCATGTACGAGGTGTTCTAAGACTCAATATGCACTAGAAAGATCAGGTTAGGGTGAACTTGCCCAATTGCTATACTTGATACTTGCGAACCCGAAATATATTCGACCGATTACTTGACATTGTCTTATCGAAATCTAGCGTTACACCTAAAAAAAATCCTCAAGACTTCAAGGCCAAATCTCTACCAATCTTTCAATCTTGTCTTGCATCAAGATCTATCATCGAGCCATCGTTCATTCCCGCTAAGTAACTTTACTATCACCCAAAGTCGTCACTTTGAATTGCCTACGTTCTATCTTCCAAAAACTCCCCCAAGTCTATGAATCAATCAATCAATCAAAACCCAAATTACAACACTCATCCATGCAAATATAAATATATTCACTTGTAGCTTCATTTGAGTTCAGTATATCGCTGAATCTGGATCATAAACATATTAAGGCATCCCCCAAATATATGTATTTCAACCAAAATTAGCGATAGTGAATTTGGACACGCTACTAGTAAAGATTCTTACTTTCAAATCACTAATCATTTTACTATTATCCATCTCAATCCTTGAGCAATATTATTCATTTCCTAAGTATTTTCGTCTTATAAAACTGCTATGATACCTCAAGCAGAGTCGACCAAAATCCAAGTTAATTCCAATCCAACTCAAACCAAGCATTGCACTACCATCAAGTACGTCTTCCAAGCAACAATTTAATTTATTATTCCAAATTTAGTTGAGTATCACCAATTTCGATCATAAGTATTTTGTCCAACAAATCCTTGATACTCGCCTTCTAATTGTGCTATCTATTCAATCTATCGACTAGCATCCAAGTGCTATCGTTCATCCCGTTCGCGTTAAACATCAACTTATCTATCGCACATATCTCCAACACCGAGTCCTAACTCTAACTATTGCTGCTCCATGTTCGCCATTAAGTTGTAAGTTTAGGAAACTTTTATTTAACAACAAACAAAAGGTACAAAAAAATCATAGACAGAAAATCTAAGTACAATATTTTTGATTTGGAGAATGTGACGATAAAGATCGAGTACTACAGCGACTCATTTTCTCCATTGACGGTCTGACGAGGGAATGATGATGCTCTCTTATCTTTCTCTTGAGCCTGTGTGCACCTACGTGGCTAGCCCCCTTTCATAGGGTATTCTACCCTTACTATTTATAGCCATCATGCTGATGGACTATATGTGCCGCATATGCCTCTGTTTGGTGGCCGCATGGGCTCCTTCAACAAAATATGGTTATAACTATAGCCGCATACTAGGGCAGGCTACCACGTAGCCTCAATTGGGATATGCGATTGATAATATCTTAGGGTTATTTTTAACTCTATCATGTACGTGAGATGGACATGTAGTCAGCACTAATTGTGTGAAGATCCTTTTTATATTGGCCACATATGTGCTCTCCTTTGGCCTTGGTCTTATGGACACTTTGGCCGTATGCCGTTGTGGCCGCATACGAGCTAGCGTTTCGCCTAGGTCGAATGGACACTTTGACCGCATAATAAAAAGGCCACATAAGGCCGTAGCTGCATATGAGGGAACACGTGGCATGGCACATCTGACAAAGTTATTAATGCACTGATGTGAGTTTTTGTCTTTTTATAAGTCATCTCCTCTCTCACGATTCTCGAAGCGCTCTGGGTGATGAGTGGTGTGCCAGAACTTTTGACATGCATTGAATGTCGTGTTAGGAGATCTTATGCGGCCTCTTACTTTGTGGCTGTTCAGGCCGCTTAGGATCTACTTATTCGGCTATAATTCTTTGGTTTTTCGGACTATATGGGCTCTATGTGACTCCTCTATAGCCTACTTTCATTTTGAAGGGGCATGAACTCTATGCAGTCTGTAGATTTTTTATGCTTCTACAAGACCTCCTTCAAAGTTTCCAAAATAACAAGTTTGGAATACTTTGAACTAGAGGCATGGTCGAGCACTTTTAGCCGCATATGAGTGTATAAATCTCCTCACCCAAAAATATGTATCTTGTGTGTATTTGTATTGCTTGTATTTATTTTAGATTATTTTTTAAATCAATTAAAACCCAATAATTTTATTAGGACACTTCACCGGGGTTTGGACATTAATGATATAGGATAGCCCCAAGATCTATATTGCCCTTCATAGGAAGTAGCCTACATAGGAGACACTACCTGTAGGATCTTTTCGTGGCACAAAAATTTGATCCCTTGATATTAGTATGACATTAGTATAACAACCATAGATTAAGTGTAAATATTTAGATATATATGATTTTATTGTGGTTATTTTTCAATTCTAACTTTTCTATAATTAGTAGCCCATAATTCTCCATACCAAGTTAGGCATTTTTTCTTTTTATAGAATTGCATATTATTTACTATTATCCTATTTTATGGATAACCATTTAGTTATTTACTTAGTTAATTAGATAATATAATTATTTGATTTATATAACTAGATACATATCTAATTATTAATTATAAAATATTTTCATAAAATATTTTGGGTGTATTATTTTATTAAAGTTTTACAAAATATAATTTTTTAGAATTTATTTTGTGTGCAAATATTATTTTTGGGATTTTTAATCTCATATATATATAAATAAATATATAGTTATTATTAATAATAATAATATTAGTAATAATAATAATAATAAATAAAAAGAAAAACAAAAACAAAACAAAACAAAAAGAAAAGAAAAGAAAAGAAAAGAAAAGAAAAGAAAAAGAAAAGAAAAGAAAAAAAAAAAAAAAAAAAAAAAAAAATAAAACCTAAACAAATCCTAAAACCTATTCCTATTACTAACTATTTCGTATCTCCTAAAACTAACTAAACCTAAACCCAAATACAAATCCTAACTACCCTAGCAAACCCACCCCACCCGCTGCAACAGGAAACCCCTCCCTCCCCCCCTCTCTGTCTCTCGATATATATATATATATATATATATATATATATCACAAACCCTAACCCTAACCCTAGTCCCCGACCCCAACGTTGACTACCCGCCGACCGCCGACCGCGGCAGCCCACCGACCGACCGCAGCCTCCGCCGGCGACCACCGCCACCGCCGGCGACCACCGCCACCGCCGACCGCGGCAGCCCACCGACCGACCGCAGCCTCCGCCGGCGACCACCGCCACCGCCGGCGACCACCGCCACCGCCGTCCCCGTGCGCACGCGCGCGTAGCAGTGCAGCTCCGAGCCCACCTTGGAGGTATGATATCTCTCTCATCTCTCGTCATTTTCTCGAGCGGTTTGTCCGTGTAAGTTCACAACCTAACCCTCTAGGATTTTTCTTCAAGCGGGACGAGTTTTCGTGCCCTGGATTGGTAGAAAAATCGACCGAAAGTTGGCCGAAAAACTGACAAAAAATAGTTCAGAATTTTGACCCAAACCCCCATGTTCAAGCCCAATTTGTCACCAACCTGTTTAATATTTTCAAAATCTAATTGAAAGGTTTTTTTCTCAATAAACCGAAATTTTTTCTGTTCTTTTAGTTTTTATTAGTTTGTTTTATTTGTTAAATTATTCGACCTCTAAAACGACCAAAAACTTGAACTTTCAAAACTAAAATTTTATGATACGGAGTACGCCCCGCCAAACGGTACCACCTCATCATATATCAATTGTGCCAAAAGGCGCGTATGGTATATTCTGACGTGTGGGCTTTCGTGGAAGTTGATTCGGACGTGTGTGCGCGTCGGAATCAACCCGTATCCGTAAAAAGTCCCCGTATCGCAACTTTTTGTAAACTACCACCCTATTTTGTGTACGCTCGTTAGAATACGACAAAACTTATGCCATTGGATTTGTGGTATTACGCTGGTCCTGTGACCCAAGTTTCACGCAATTTTGAGACAGTTGACTGAGCCGCCTATTCGCGGGCCCCACGGTTTGACTTTGAGGGCGAATTTGTGATCGGCTCACCGAAATCCAAATTTGGACTTACCATTGAGTTCGTATTATCGTTTATAATTTGTTTGACCTATAATTTATCCTATTTAGAGATCTTTATCTTTGGCACATATTTTGGTGCAAAGTGGTCCACATGTAGATTCGCTTTTACCCATAATTACCGTTTTACCCTTGTATCCAAATTGGACGAAAGGGTAGTATTTTCTAGCTATCTCGATGATTCCGGAGATATTGGTGATGTTTATTTCAGTATCCGGAGATGTTCATTCGGAGGCCACAGTTTCTGATCCTCTGTACTTGACACCTGGACGTTTACATTACGTGGTATACCTTGCCATTGTACTATGATTTATATTCCATATAGTGCATGCATTTTATTTCTGTTATTTAGTTCATATATTTTAACTACTATATAAACTGCGCATCCAAGAATAACTTGGGTGCAACAACGGTGGTGTCCTATTTTGTCTTTATTATATATTATGCATGTCAACCTAGTTTTACGAGACCACCATATGATTTGGAGGCATTATTAGGTTTTATTGGCCGTAACACATCTGTTACACGAGTGTGAGTCTCATGTAGAATACGGACTTGCGTGACGGACTGGCCACCTGTACGTATGGGACGTACGATAGGGAATAACTGCTAATAAATTTGCATGCTAGAAGATTTAGCAGTTATTAGAGGTACCATCGTATCATGTATATGTCATGAATAGAGCATGGGGTGGAAGAACAACAAGTAAGGCATTTAGGCTCCTTTGCACTTTTTTTGTTTAACCCGCATGCTCCGCCAGAGATGCGTGGTATGATGACCTCTATATTATCTACAGGCGGCCTTTGACGTTCAAAAGACGTCATGCTTTTTAGGCCCCTGATTCTCCGAGAGAATCATGCCAATCCTATTTTAGCCAGATAGCCCAGGTGTTGGAAAGTTGTTCTGAAAGTGCATTCACATAGACGGTTAGGCGACCCTTGGATGTTTATTTTTAGTACTTTATTGGCATGCTTCTATGTATCTTATTAAGTCCCTCTGAGGACCTGGTCCCTTTCCAGGTGTAGACGATCATGACTATTTGCAGGAGCATGGACCAGGACTTGATACTTCGTTCTTTTTCGAGGAGGTCTTCTCTTCGAGCCTTATTATTCATTAGATGTACTTATTTTGTTTCTCTTATATTCTAATTTGGTAGTGGATTTATCTTCACCCAACTACTTATTCTTATCAAGCATATTATACTTGATTCATTTATATAGTTGATTGGTTATTTATTTCTTTATGATTTTATGGATGAGATTTAGTTATGCCCTGTGACTTATGACATATATCTATACCACTTGTGAATTATTGTTCATAATACAGCGTACGTATGTGTTATGGTTTCCATATATTAGAGTCTCCATATACATACGGCTGGCATGCTTACCTATTCCTAGTCCTAAGTATTTTGGGACTCGGGCATGACAGAGTGACATGCCACATATATATGTTGCCGCATAGTCGGTTCAGCCAGGCTGTCTCCGAGGTTATTTCTTAGGATTTCGTGTCGTCTTTTGGTTCAGACCCTGATGCGAAAGTTCATAAGGGATAAATCAGTACAAAAAACGAGGAGTCTCGTTATTTCTTGCCGTTACGTGGATTGAGGCGTATCAGAATTTGAACAGCTGCCATCATTATCCCAAGCCACATATCTTGGCCTATATAAGGAGGGCGGAGGAGAGAGAGGTCTTTCACAAACCCTTAAGTCTCTCAAACTTTCTTCTCTTTTTCTTCCTTGCTGCCATGGCTCCCAAAACTTTCTCCTCCGCCACTGCTGCCAAGAAGGCCCCGAAGGTCAAGGGAAGGGCAAGACCAAGGGGAAGGATCGCTTTGCCGAGGCTGACCCTACTCTGTTTCTCAATGACGTTCAGACGTCGATTAAGGGTAAGACATTTGGGGAAGATGAAGTGGAGTTCTGAACATAGAGACACATATGCACAATTAGACGCATGGATGAGTCTATGCACCAACTTTTCACTGTGACATGGGTAGCTTGTAGTGTCCCGTTCTTCCTTTTTGGGGAGCATGACTAAGAAATACTTGGTATTGTTCGATCGGGACAGATTGAATCAAGATCATTTTCTCATTATGGACTGGTTTCTTCGTAATCAAGTCCCATATTCAGTGGATCATGCCTCAAGGAAGGATTCGATGACAGAGTCGCGAGGGGCCTTTCCGTTGTGCTGTTTCTTTGCTCATTTTTTATGCCGCTTGGTTGCGGTCTCGTTGGTTTTGTAACTTGTGTTTTCTTGAACAGTTTTGATAGATTTTGTTGTCTTCGATCTTTGAACTTTGTATTTCATATCGAACTCTGGGAGACCAAAGCAAGGAGATATTGATCATCTTTTGATGCGTGCAGGTGATCGTGTAGGTGACACATAATAGAGTCTTGAAGATCTCTCCCTTTCCTCTCCAATTCTCCAACTAGTGAGTGGCCATACTTTCGATTAGCTCCCTTCTTCCAAGTCTTCACTCTTAATAATATGACTCGTTTGTACGTTCCGATCAATGATACTATAATAATAATAATAATGGAGTCAAGATAATAAGAAGTAAACTTGGAACACTTATTCTTGTCACATAAAATCACTGAACGATCATATTATTACGTGATTGTCCGCTATGCATGTATCTGTTTTATGTTTCAGTTGTAGCTAGAACTTATTCATCTATAACTGTTCAATGGGTAGTACATAACTTGAAATATAATCACATCAACATGTAAACTATGCCATCATACTGTGCTAAAGTAGTTATGTTCATTTTGAGGTCTTGAAATGCTTTGTGTGTTAACTTAGTGTTTAGATCGTCAATAGTCATGGACAACTTATACACAAGGTATATGGTTCTTCTGAACGGTCGCCGGGGTACCAGAGCCAATTCGTCCTGAGCAGAATAACTGTTAGTCGTGCTAGCAACTTAGCACAGATGAGGCAAGAGTTTGTAGTAGGGCTCGCTACTCATCATGACAGTGATCCTTATGTATATTTGAACTTTGCAAACTAACTATGTCTTTGTGGTATGGAAGGTCATGGGAAGTTGTGTACATGTGGTTTAGATATCGCAGGTAAAAGTCATCGAGTGGTGGCACATTTTTGTTAGGTTATTTTATTCTATCGCACATTTGTAAAATTGAACTAAGACAAGATAGAAAGATCACATAATAATAATGTTGCATGTTCACATGAATATGGTATCAATTTGGTGCGTTGGATTAGCTCGCCATCACTGGTACTTTTTGAAGTACTAACCCTCGTTGTAGCAGGTTCCCCGAGCCAAGGCGACGCAGCGAGGAGTTAAAACTTTCCTCCAACCTTTCACTGATCCGACGCATTCATGTTCATGAATTTTGAAGTGCAAGTGCATATTCTCAAGGAGCTCGTACATACCCTTTTGAAGCTCCAAAGCGATGGTGCAAACACAAACCCTAGGTGGTTTATCTTTTGCATTTTTGTAAGGGATGTAATATATGGATCGACTATCTCATTTTGCGTCCATCTTGTAAGACCATGCGACACTCCTTTACTTTTAAGTCAAGAGTTTATAACAAAGATGTTCATTATAAATAAAGATAACTTTTCTTCATTCCAATGTGTGATACTCCATTTGTGTACTTTTCTTCACTTTAATGTGTAATATTCTATTTGCGTACTCTGTTGCATATGTTTCTAAAGTATATTATTTTGCCTAGGCCTTGTGTGGGCGCGCCCTACCCTCGCACGACATCACGTCCGGGGAACGATTATCGATTTAGCGGAAATTAGGGCATGACATATTAGCATCAAAGCATGGCTTTAGATCCTTTGACCTTCGTGTCATAAGAGTTTTTTTGAAACGACCTTGTAAAACCCCTATTCCTAGAAAACAGTATATGGCCTTTTAATTAATTAATAATTTAGTTATAGTAATTAGTGGCTAATTAGTGGCTAATTAGTTATTAGTTAAATAACTCCCAATAAATACTAAAATACTCAAAAAATTCTCAAAAAATTCTAGAAAATATATTTGATTATTTAGAACCCAAAATAAAAGTTTAAAATATTTTTAATTATATTTAACACTAAAATAAATTCTTGAAAGCCCTAGAAAATTTATTGTTACTAGTTTTTAATTAACCAAAAATTATGAAAAAAATCTCAATAGTCCCAAATTAACCTAATTACAACATTTAAGAAAGAATTTCAAGATACGGAGGTTACAAACACACTCTACTGACTCCTACAACACCATTACCAGTGAGTATATTCATGTCACTACCATATTTTCTAGGAAAGGATATTTTAGTAATTTTATAATTAATTAAATATTGTGCATGATAAATAATTAATTGTTGTATTATTTAATTATTTTTAGATTTAAGTTATTTATTTTGGACTTGTGTTAGTGGACCTAACTAGTTTAGTTTAGACTCATGGACCAACATGTAATGATTGTTAAATTTTAGCCCATTTAGAAAGTCCATGGATTACGAGGATGATTAAATTAATTAAACCATTAGACTAGAAGCTTTTCTCCCTAATTAATTCTTCATGAGAGATCCCAAGGGGTATAATACATATTATATAGTAACTTGAGGAAGGGGTAAGGGGGCCAGCCTATTAAAGAGGGGGAGAGGAAATATTTCTTTCTTCTCTTTTCATTTGTAAACTAGATCTAGAATTTTTCTCAACCAAATTTTTTCATTCCCACTTAATTTTCCTACCAAATTTTATCCTAATTCCTTTCCAAATCACCATTGGAGGCTAGTAGAGCAAGAATCTAGAAGGAGGAAGTAAGGATCTATAAAGAGGAGCAAGAATCTACAAGTTGGAGGACAATTTTATCACATTTGGAGGTTTCATTGGAAATCCATCTCCCAATAGGTATAATTCAATTTTTCCCCTTAATTTATGTTCTAAATTTGATATTTAACCATGAGAAATCAACGCATATGCATATGCTACCCATATGATTGGTTTTGTGTTCATAGGAGGCCTATTGTGAAAGTTATGTTGCTTTTTGTGTCAATTTTGGGAGAATTCTGAGATTGATATTTGTTGTGTATGTCAATTGGTCCTATAGATCAATTTGGCGTGTGCTTGTTTGTTTGAGGCTAGTGTCGTGTCCATAATTGGGTACGTGTAGGTTGTATCCCAATAATTTGGTGATACGTGTTGATTTGGGAGTTTTTCCTCCGACACGGGACTTTGAACATGTCACATTTTGACACGGACACGTAGATTTATTTTTGACTTTTTTTTTGTTCATAAATAATATATATGACTTATTCGTGTCCTTCAGGGTACGTTTGGATGTGTGGTGGACTCGTATCGCATGCGTATCCTAGATCTAATGGGATACGGGATGATACGTTCCATGTGTTGTACAATTTAATTGTAAATCTATTTTCTCTTGTGTTCTTATTCATGGTGAGGTATATATATATATATATATTGTGTATTAGATCTATGTATCTATGGGTATACCATATGTGTATTTATTGTTATGTAGCTATTCTTCTACATGTAAGCATATTTATATATTGTAGTATATATATAGATATGTTTATACTTATATGTTGTTATATTTATAATTATATAATGTATGTTTTATATTATGTACGTATTTATATATATGTATACGTATGTGTGTTGTTATAAATATGTTACTATGTATATAGGTGTATATTACTATATAGATATTATGTACATATATATGTGTGTGTGTATGTTTATTTATTACTTATAATTATATGCATATATTTAGTATATATATATTATATTATATTGGATATATATATATATATATATATATATATATATATATATATATATATATTAGAGATAGAGGAGAGCAGGAGCTTCAGCGACAACAGCAAGCGTCGTCGAATGCAACAGTAGCAGCAATAACAGCAGCAGCGGCCGCTATAGCGACAGCAACAAGTGTTGCAGCAGCAGTCGCTATAGCGACAGCAACAAGCATCACAGCAGCAGCATATCAAACAGCAACAACAGCAAGAGCATCAACGACAAATAGTAGGAGCCTGTCGCTATAGCAGTATATCAACTGTCACGACCCGTACCCGGTATAGGGGTACGAGAGCGTGGGTACGTCCAGCCTACGCCGCAGCATCGGCGGTAGAACGCTGTCTAGGTCACAATGAGTACTAATGTAACTAAACACCTGTCAATGATATCCATCTCCATAAGAAGGTCAATATACATCTCATAATATCTCATAATGTAAACTCAATCACAACAACTATAAAGTATAAGGTACGATAAAAGATTAGAGGAAATGACATAGTTAAACACCATGTCTCAAACACAAAGATAAATCACAGTCTAGCTGTCCAACATAAAGTCTCCACAAGTCTCAAATTAAGCTTAACATAAGTCTAAACATAAACTAAAATACCCTCAATAAGTCTCAAAGCATAATAAATACTATCGAGATAGCTGCAGGTAACGTCTCATCTAAAGGAATAGTCTCCTCTAATATCTCTGGTGTGTAGTCTGCGTCTATACCTGGTCCGTAGTGTGTGGTACAGAACTTCTCAAGATCCTCTGGAAAAAATATCCAGTCAGGATTGGAACAAAATACACCTCTAACAGCAGTTCCACATATATTGACAAAAACTATAACACAGTGTAAAGAAATACAAGACATATATGAATACTGGCAATAAGAAATACTAGAAATAAGGAAATACTGGAACATCATCATCAATATACATCTAGCAATGAATATAACTACAAGTACACGCAAGAACAATGAACTGGTATGTAAGTGTGTAGAAGATCAATAACTAGAATATATGGAAATGCAAGATCAATATACTAAGATACATGTCAAGAATCATCTAACTAAGTGTGTGAAACATCATTATATCATGTGATCAGCTTGGGCTATATGACTCATTACATTGATTAATGATCATCCCTACCAGGTCAGGCTAACCACATGTAACAGCGATGAGGCATGTAATGGTAAGGCTGCATCGACATGAGGTATGGGTGAGCTATGATGCATGTAAAGTTGGGTATGATCACATAAGTTACTAATATTTCCCCGTTTCCCCCCAGCTAGAACGATAGATTCCAAATCACGACTCCTCGTGACATGTCTCAATGATGCCAACTCGTGTGAACAATAGTGTCAGAGTCATGTACGCTATATAACAAGAATTATAGAGATAATCAACATAATAGAATCTGTCAGAGAATGTACTCGCCTGTGGTCCTTAGTTGGCAATACCAATGTCCGAGTTCCAAGGTGTCGTCTGAATGATCCAACAGTCCTATAGACACACCATATAACACAATACTGCATCAGATATTGCTCTAATACACAATCAACATAATAATCTCAAAGACTACACTAGGGGTGGTTACGTCTGTCGTTGCTGTGCATAACAGACAGTCGGTGGTACGGTCTTGCCAGTA
Organism: Iris macrosiphon; assembly: GCA_036927795.1. Classification (NCBI taxonomy): domain Eukaryota; kingdom Viridiplantae; phylum Streptophyta; class Magnoliopsida; order Asparagales; family Iridaceae; genus Iris; species Iris macrosiphon. Next base: position 40,795,557 of record JAYESA010000001.1, on the reverse strand, counting down.
CGTCAGTGTACATGTGGTAGTCTACTATCATGCTACATGGTCACAGGTTGAGATAGATACGGGTAACCGTGGTTACATTCAAGACATCTAGTACATATAATACGTAGGACGTAATATGAACTAATCTCTCATCATACTAATTAATTACTCTTTTAATAGATATACATATATTCATACTTGGTCAAATTTATACTATGTACATATATACATATATTAAACATGTACTAGGGATGCACGTACAATACATACACGTATGTATTATACCAATTGAGAATTAATACTGGTACCCATATATACATATTAAACATATTTTAAGGATATATATATATATATATATATATACAAGACATATATGTATATATGCAAATAGAGATACACTATATATATATGTATATATATATATACCAAAATACGTTTAACATATACAAATACATATGCAATTACATACACACCAATCATATACCGACATACCATCATATACTAAATATACCATGGCTAATACGTGTGAATACTATGAGGAATACGTGTATACGTGTACGTGTTCATGCATGCGAGGGGTTCGAACCTGTGTACTCAGAAATAAAGGGTTCGATATCGAGGTCGTCGCGAAGGAGGGGGCAACGGGGTGTTGCTCGGGTTCACGGCTCGGCTCCGGTGATCGTCGAAGTCGAGTTCGACAGGGAAGGGTCATGGCGGGTTGGCGAGTGCAGCGGGAGATGGCGTACAGTGGTTTCTCATCGGGTTGGCGGCTTCAGGCGAACGGTTCGGAGGAGAACGACGGGTCTCCGGCGTTCAGGCGGTTGTCGTTGAGGCTGGGGTACAGCGGATCCGCGGCGCTGCTGCAATCTCCGTTCATCGATGAGAGGCAGGGATGAAGGCGGTGATGGCGAAAGATGGTGAGGCATCCGGCCGGTGCTCGTTGGGTTCGACAGGGAAGGGGACAGCGGCTCGTTGGTCGGCTTCCGACGGGATGGTCAGGATATTGGCGGAGTCTCCGGTCGGCAGCGTCGTGTAGGCGAGCTTCCTCCGGCGTTCGAGCTCCGGCGGGTTGAAAGTTCACGAGAGGGAGATGATGGGCGGGGGTTGGCTGCGGCTTTAGGGTTAGGTTGAGAAAGAAAGGGAAAAACAATACTATGTATATATACATTATAGTAGACTTTGGGTTGACCTAGAATTAGGTCTGGTCAAGGCCCTCTTGGGATTGGGCTTTCTCATGGGTATTTCAATGGCTGAGATTTTAAATAAATAAAAAGAAACTACTAGAATGCATTGGTTCAATGGTCTGAGGCCATGGTTCAGGGAAATTAATGTTGTATTGCACACTTCCAAGAATTTATAAAATTTATACCTAAGGGAGAATTGGGTTTATTTACGTATCGTGTCCAACTGGATGGACACCTCAATGCACCCTTGCACCAAAGTGCCTAATAATTGAAAAGTTTGTACGAGTGCGAATTATGAATTAATTTAATAAAAATGAATGCAAGTGGTGTTCTAAAATTCAAAACGACGGTAAAGTGCAACAAAATAAAATTACAGCAATTTAAAATAATCGATTATCATGCAATCATTTACTCGTTAATTACGAAAAGACGAAGATACCCTTAATATGAAAAGTGAGGGTGACAAGTCTACCCTCCTTAAAAGAATTTCGTCCTCGAAATTAAAATAAACTAGTACAAGAATCAACAGTCAAGCAAGGAATTATACCTTAAGTCTCAAAGAGATATGGATACTGCTCGCACATTTCATCCTCTCTCTCCCAAGTTGACTCTCCTGGAGAGTGATTTCTCCACGCAACATAAACCAAAGGGATAGTTTGGTTCCGCAATGCCTTCTCTCTACGATCCAAGATCTCAACGGGTTATTCAGGATAGCTGAGTGTCGGTCCAACTTCGATCTCCGAGTGATCCAGTATGTGACTAGGATCTGCCACGTACCGTCTCAGTTGTGACACGTGGAACACGTCATGCACTCCATCTAGAGCAGGCGGCAAGTCAAGTCTATAAGCCACTGCACCGACCTTTACAAGAACACTGAAAGGCCCGATGTATCGTGGACTAAGCTTTCCACCTCCGCCAAAACGAATCGTGCCCCGTGTCGGAGAAATCCGTAGGAACACCAAATTGCCAACCTAGAACAAACAATTTCAACACACAATCTAACAAAACAATCACAAACCAAACCAAAAAAAACAAACCAATACCTGAAACTCTAGGGGTCGACGGTGGCTATTGGCCCAATGCCGCTGTTTGTCCTGCGCCATTCATAGTCTGTCTCTGATAAGTTTCACCTTCTCTGCTGCATCCACGACCATTTTTGGTCCTAACAAGGCTCTTTCTCCGATATCATCCCAAGATAAAGGTGTACGACATCTCCATCCACATAAAGCCTCGAATGGTGATATCTCAATGCTGGCCTGGTAGCTGTTGTAAGCAAACTCTACCAAGTGTAGATGATCTTCCCAAGAACCTCCGAGATCCAATACGCAAGTGCGTAGCATATCTTCAAGAGTCTGAATAGTCCTTTCAGACTGCCCGTCTGTCTGGGGGTGATATGCGGTACTGAACTTGAGCCGAGTGCCCAAGCTAGACTGCAGACTCCTCCAGAAATGGGAAGTGAAACGACTATCCCGATCGGAGATAATGCTCACAATAACTCCATATAATCTGACAATCTGCTGCACGTACATCTCTGCTAGCTTCTCCGTTGATGTACCCACTTTGAAAGGTAAGAAGTGGGCTGATTTGGTTAACCTATCTACGATGACCCAAATCGCGTCCTTTCCTCCTGGAGAACGAGGAAGTCCCGAGACGAAATCTATAGTCACGTGCTCCCACTTCCATTTTAGAATGGGTAAAGGTTGAAGCAATCCTCCTGGCCTCTGTCGATCTGCTCTCACCTGTTGGCACACTAAACATCGGGACACAAAGCGTGCTACTTCGCGCTTCATACCATAACACCATACATGCTCCCTCCAATCTTGATACATCTTGTTGGCTCCGGGATGCATCGAGTACTGAGAGCGGTATGCCTCCTGCAAAACTTCTTCGCACAGCTCTCCACTTGGCACACACATTCTCGTGCCATGTCATAAGGATCCATCATTTGCAATAGTGAAGTCGTCTATCAATCCTGTCCGAACTTGTGCTCTAATATTCGTTAGAGTCTCATCATCATACTGCGCAGCTCTAATTCTGTCCATCAGCTCTGATTGTATCTGCAATCCCCACATCTGAACCTCAGCTCCTGGAACTAATACTTTAATTCCCAAGCTCTCAAGATAAGCTAATAAATGTCTATCCGAAGTCAAGCACATAGCCATCGGATACCTGCTCAAGGCATCGGCAACTTCGTTGGCCTTTCCTGGATGGTACTGTAATGAGATATCAAAGTCCTTCATCAACTCTAACCACCTTCTCTGTCTCATGTTCATCTACTTCTGTGTAAACACGTACTTCAAGCTCTTATGGTCTGTAAAGATCTCCACACGCTCTCCGTACAGATAGTGCTTCCACAGCTTTAGGGCAAAGATAACTGCTGCTAACTCCAAATCGTGAGTGAGGTAGTTCTTTTCATGAGGGCATAATTGTCTTGAAGCACAGGCAATTACTTTCCCATGTTGTTGAAGAACGCATCCTAAACCTTTTCCTGAAGCATCACTGTAGATAGTGAATCCACCTGTCCCTGACGGCAACGTCAAAACTGGTGTTGTCGTCAATCTCTTCTTCAGCTCATCGAATACGACTTGACATTCTTCTGTCTAGACAAATTCTACATCTTTCTTGGTTAGTCTAGTCATTGGCTCTGCAATCTTGGAGAAGACTTGTACAAACCTTCTGTAGTATCCTGCTAGTCCGAGAAAGCTCATGATTTCAGCTACCGTACTGGGGGTAGCCCATAATTCTATTGCTTCGATCTTCTTTGGGTTAACTGAAATTCCGTTACCCGTCACCATATGTCCAAAAAATTCAACCTTGTTAAGGAAAAACTCACACTTTGAAAGCTTCCTGTACAACTTCTCTCTCATGAGAGTCTCTAAGACCATCCTTAGGTGCTCTTCATGCTCTTCTGGGGTCTTCGAATATACTAGAATGTCGTCAATAAACACCACTACGAACTTGTCAAGGTACTGGTAGAATACCTTGTTTATCAAGTTCATAAATACTGCTGGTGCATTTGTTAAACCAAACAATATTACTGTAAATTTAAACTGGCCATATTTGGTCTGAAAGGCGGTCTTCGGTATGTCTTCTTTCTTCACCTTCACCTGGTGATAGCCTGACCTCAAGTCTATTTTTGAAAACATCTTTGCTCCGCTCAATTGATCGAAAAGATCATCTATCCTCGGCAGCGGGTATTTGTTCTTGATAGTGAGGTTATTCAAAGCTCTATAATCGATACACATGTGTACCGTGCCATCCTTCTTTGGTACGAATAATATCGGTGCTCCCCATGGCGATGAACTGGACCTAATGAAACCTTTGTCTTGCAGCTCCTCTACTTGTTTCTTCAGTTCTACCAACTCATTGTTGTTAACTCTATAGACATGTTGCGAAATAGGCTCCACTCCTGGTATCAAGTCTATAGAGAATTTAACATCTCTGTCTGGCGGTAAACCGGGCAACTCCTCTGGAAATACATCCAGGAACTCCACTATAAGTGGATGTGATAACTCCTCTTCTTCCATCCTGGCTCCGTAAAAAGTGCCTCTGCTCCGCTCCTCTGCTCCCCTGGCAATCTTGAACTCTGGCTCTCCTAGTGGTCGAAATACTACTCTACCTTCGTGACAATCTATAGAAGTATGGTGTTTAGTCAGCCAGTCCATTCCGAGTACAATATCGTATCCCGGAAGTGGCATGACGAGTAAACTCACGCTCAAATCTTGGTCTTCCAATGACACTCTCCGACCCTTGCAACAATCACGGACTAGGATAATGCCTCCCCCTATTGTGATCTTGCAAGTCTTATCTAATGGTTCCATTTATAAACGATGCTTAAGGGCATAAGATACAGATACAAAACTATGGGAAGCGCCAAAATCAAATAATGCAAGTGCTGGAATAGAATCGAGTAAAACTGAACCTGAAATCACGTCTCCAGCTGGCTCGGCCTCCTAAGTAGTCATGGAGTAAGCTCGTACCTGGGGTGCTCCTCTGCTGTTGCTGTTGGTGCTGAGCAAACCTCTGCTGCTGTGGTGGAAGTGGAGGTCCTCTCTGTTGGCCTCCTGGTATAATAGGTGCTCTGGCTGGTCCTCTTTGAGCTGCTGCTCCTTCCTAGCGAGTCTAAATAGCTGGGCAGTTCCTCAGCTGATGTGCTGCTGATCCACACGACAAGCAAGTGCCCAACCTTTTTCTGCAGATGTCTCTTGTATGTCCCATCTTTTCGCAATACGAATATGGGACAACGAGCTAATTCTGTCTCTGTGGTTGCTGTCGCTGAATATGTCCTCGAACTGGTGCCTGTTGCTGGTGTTGCTGCTGGTACAGCCTCTGTTGTTGTTATTGTTGTTATTGAAAGTGTGGGTGCTTGGCCGGTCCTATGTTACCACCTGTTCCTCCAGAAGTATCACGTCCTCTCTTGGGCCTGAGGTCCAAGTCATCTTCAGCAATCTGGGCATCCATCAGAATACCCTCAAATGTAGCAGTACATCATCCCGAAGTATGAGACTTGATCTCCCTATTCAATCCCTTTCTGAATTTCTGTGCTCTGTCTCCTGGATCTCGAATCATTGAAGGCGCAAATCGACTCAAACGGTAAAACTCTGTGGCATATTCGTCGACTGACATACTGCCTTGGATTAAGTTATGGAACTGACTTTCTAATGCTCCCAAGGCTACGTCAGGAAAGAATTTCTCCTTGAAGAGTTCCTTAAAGTCCTCCCAAGTAAGTCCTTCAGCGGCGAGTCTCGGCTCTATACGATACCACGTCAGTGCAATATCAAACATCTGACTGCCAGCGGCCTCTATCTGAAGAATCACTGGGATCTGTGATAAGCGTAAGTTCCTCTCTATGTCCTCTAACCATTCATCAGCATCGAGTATTCCTTCTGTGCCTTTGAACTCTCGAGGCATCATCCTCTTAAAGTCCACTATAGTGCCGGTCCTCTGTTGTTGTTGGCCAGGATGCTGCGGTGGTCGTGCTACTCTCTCCACATCCTGGAGAGCCACCTGATGCGCATTCTCCATGCTCTCTCTCATCAGTTCTGTTTGCGCTTGGTGTGCTTCTTCTTGCACCCGCTGGACTTCATCTTGAACACGCTGAGCTTCTGTTGTTACTCTCTGGGCCTCTAGCATGCCCTGCATCAGTGCGAACATCTGTGCCCCGTCAGTGGGCACTCCTCCGAGAATCGGTGTCGGTGGTGGGGGAAGGTTGTCCGTCATAGCTGGGGCAATCCTCGAAATAGATGGAGGAGGAATCCTGTCACTACCACATTTTCTAGGAAAGGGTATTTTAGTCTTTTCCTATTTAATTAAATATTGTGCATGGTAAATAATTATTTTTTGTATTATTTAATTGTTGTTAGATGTTATTTAATTATTTTGGACTTATATTAGTGGACCCAACTAGTTAGTTTGGACCCATGGACCAACATGAATTAATTAGTTAGACTTGGCCCATTTAGAAAGCCCATTGTTAAAGGAGATGGATTAAATTAATTAAATCATTAGACTAGAAGCTTCCTTCCTTAATTACTTCTTCATGAGAGGCCCCAAGGGGTATATTGGACATTTTATAATTGCTTGGGGAAGGGGTAAGGCCGGCCTATATTAGAGGGGGGAAATTCTCTCTCCTCTCATTCTCATTCCAAATCTAGATCTAGAATTTCCCACTACCAAATTCCTTTCATTTCCATTCCATTTTTCTACCAAATTCATTCCAATTCCTTCCCAATTCACCATTAAAAAGTTGAGAAGCAAGGATCTAGAAGGAGGAAGCAAGGATCTACAAAGAGGAGCAATGATCTATAATTTGGAAGCAATTTCATCTCAATTGGAGGTTTCATTGGGAATCCATCTCCCAATTGGTATAATTTAGTTTTTCCCCTTAAAATAGCTTCTAAATCTGAGATTTAATCATGGAAAATCAACCCATATGTATGTACTACCCATAGGACTTGATTTTGTGTTCATAGGAGACCCATGGAGAAAGTTATAGTGCTTTTTGTGTCAATTTTGGAGGAATTCCGAATTTACATTTTGTTATGTGTGTCAATTGATCCTATAGATCAATTGGGCATGTATTTATGTGTTTGGGGCTAGTGTCGTGTCCACAATTGGGTACGTGTAGATCGTATCCCAACAATTTGGTGATACGTGTTGTTTTGGAGGTTTTTCCTCCGACACGGGACTTTGTACATGTCATATTTTAACACGGACACATAGATCTATAATTGACACTTTGATTTGTTCATAAATAATATTTGTGACTTGTTTGTGTCCTTCGGAGTAAAATTGGTCGTGTGTTGGACTCGTGTCGCATGCGTATCATAAATCTAGTGGGATACGATGTGATACTCTCCATTTGTGTGTGTTTATGTGTAGATCTAATTATTTGTGCTTTAATTCTTGAATTATAATTAAGTATATATATATATAGATGTTATATATTTATTTTAGTGTAATTATTATGATATTTATTGTAGCATAGATCTATGTATTTTTATGTATACTAATATAATGTATAAATATATATGTAGCTTTCTTTACATGCATTTATATATGTTACAACTTGTTAATAAAATAAATTAAATATAAATATTTTATAAAAATATTTATGTGGTTAAATGAGTAATTATATTAATTATAATTAGTATATAATTAATTGTATATTAATGAATATATTTTTATGTGTGCTTCTAGCCATGTTAAATATGTACATTAATGCATGGATGTGTATTGTAGCTTTTAATATATATTTATATGTATAGGATTATGTATATATATAAGTATATATTTATTTATTTGTTTTATATATATATATATTGATTTATATATTAATATATATTTTTAGCTTTAGCGACAGCAGCATTTAATGTCAGATACTGTCATTAAAGCAGCAGCCGCTATAGCAGTTATTAGGGCATTTAATGACAGATCCGTCATTAATGCAGCGGGCGGGAATAAGCATAAGCAGCAGCGGCGATGGTCATTCTGTGACAGTCGAACTGTCACCAATAAGTGACAGCAGTGGGTTTTTATACAGCGGTTTTGGCGACAGTTTTGCAGTGACAGTTGGAACTGTCACTAAAGGGCTGTTTATTGAAAAATTAATATTTTCCACACAGTTTTTCAGTGACAGTTAGGCAGTTTTGGGTTATATTTTATATATATTATATTTATATATATATGTATATATAAATGTATTTGTGGTAGGATATTATACTAGTATTGTTATTATTTTTAATTATATAATATATTAGTTTATATATAATATATTATGTATTAGAGTAAATAATATACCTATATGTATCTTGAGCATTACTTTGTGTGGGTACCAAATGGTTCAAAACCATGGTCCCAAATTGTGGTAATTTAATGTTCAATATGCATTACTATTAATATATAGGTATTGTGAGATTTACCTTGGATTCATGTATCCTAAGATACGGTATCCTAAGGATGTAGTTTTATGACTTAGATTTTAGTATTTTGATCTTGGTACTAGACTTGTACAACCTAGAAATAGATAGTTGACCTTAGTTTGACCATAGTTGACTTTAGAGTTGACCACAGTTGACTTTTGACTTAGAATTGACTTTTTGACCTAGAAGTTGACTAGTTTAACTTGTTCTCTTTTCGGGACCTTGTTTTGATGTTGTATTCCATATCTAGGTCTTCGAGGCACCGAGTCAGACATCTGTGAGACTGTTCATTGGACTTCAGGCGAGTACATTCTCTGATAGTTTCTTATTTATGATATCCTCTATGTTCACTGTATTTAGTGTAGATATCCATGTTCTCTTGACACTATGGTTACACGGATTGGTATATCCGGATCTCGTTATGAGATGTTATTCCTTGGTATATGGTGTATATGGTGCAAGTATTATTTCATTGGTTATCTTGTACATGTACAGACACCGATTCTCGGGAAGACTAGCTATCTTCTTGGGGAATCTCGTGCCATAACATACCGTGGTTGGATCTATTATACCAGTCGGGGGTGGAGAGTATTAGTATAGATATGTGATTAATATCCCTATTGAATAAAGTACAGATTACAGAATAGTGTTGATCATACACAGCACGTATGATTAGCCAGGCCGCATTGCATCTTGCCCAAGCCGATCACATGTTAAGCTAGTACTCACACACTTAGTCATTAGTATTATTGTTTTATTGGCATATTGTTTATTATTGTATTTCTTTCCAGTATTTCCTTTTTGTATATATATCTCTTGTATCTATTGTGCATCTTGTTTATCCACATCTATTTACTGCTATATAGTTTTTATTATTAATAAGAACTGCTGTTAGAGATGTACTCTGCTCCTTTCCTGACTGGATATATTTTTTCAGATGACACTGAGGAGTGGTACCCTACCTTTTATGGATCCCAGGATATTGTGGATTTAGATTCTGAGACCCTGGCTCAAGAGGGACTTATCCCAACTGAGACAGTTGACCCTGGAGTTGTAGCTTCATAGTATTTTTTGTACTGGATTTGTCTCCAACTTATTTTATTACTTCCTCAACTCATTGATGTATTATTTTAGACTCATGAGTTGTATTATGACTATTCTATTCTTTATCTGATTCGTGCTCATTCTATCTTAGTTCTGTGATTGGGTATACTATTATTATTGGTGGTTCATTATATTGTTAGATAGATTATCTAGACAGCGTTCTACCACCGATTCTGCGGTGTAGGCTGGGCATTATTTCCGACTAGTACCCTTACCTCGGGTACGGGTCGTGACAAATCCTGTTAGCTGCAGATACTCCCACGCGAACAGGATATGTAGGAGGAACTCCCGGTGTAAGTTCGTCAGGTTGAGAGGTGGCAGACCTCTCAGAATTTGCTGCTCCCACTCTCATGGATCAAGTATTCGGCGGCATCCTGAATACAGATTAAAGAATCAATTTAAGTTGATAGATACGTGTCACTACCACATTCCGAAAACAGGGGTATTTTCGACTTTTTATAATATTTAATATTATTGTAGTTACAATTATGTAATTGCGTGAATGCTATATTAATTTAAATAATTATGTGTGATGTGTAATTAAATATATAATTATATGCAGTGTTCATTTATTTGAGCTAGTAGAATTGACCTAGAAGCCCAGTAGATGACCACCTGTCCGAATTATAGAATTCTGGATTTTATTATTTTATTTAGAATTTAATTCTTGGAGTTTGTAATTAATTACCGTATTTTTAGTTAATTATTGTGCATTGCCTTTGCTTCGATAATTGGAGCGCTACCCTGACTTTTGTCTTCTAATAAATTTCACAATCTTGCCCTAGACATGCCCGCCTTCCATTCTGCTATTTTTGCAACTCATAATTATGCTCTCTGTATATTATTTCTGGCCGCACAAAAATCATCGCGGACGTTATTTAATAAATTCCTATTTTTGTATCGTTGTGCGTTCCAATCGAAAATTGGAGGCAATCTTGACCTATTTTTCGTGCGGCCCAAATTAGGGTAATATTCTGTTGTGAGTCTTCTTCAATATTGGTATTGATGATCTGACCTGATTTTGACCCCATGTACTCCTAATTAATTGTTGAACACAACTTGCATTTATTTCTATTTAAATTGAGGATACTATTTTATCTGATTCTAAAATCCTAATTTAATTCCAGTGCCCTAATTGAGCCCGTACCAGTCTTACAGTGCCTCCTGACCCTACAAAACACCGGACACCGAATCGCCCGCCAAATTTTTGTCATTTCATGCGTCTGTGCAAATACCCAAATTTTAGGGGGTTAATTTGCAAATATACATTTTTGGTGTCAACACCCATTGATTAAACCAATGAGGGAGCCTATTAATTTTTAATTAAAAACCCTCATCCCTACATGAATTATTTTCCTTCATGAACAATCCTAGCCACCCATTCAAGGGATGCAATCACCACCCTCCATCAACACCCTCTCTCCCTATATAATATCATGTCTACATCAAACCCTAATCCCTAGACAACCTAGGTTTTCCCCCACCTCACAAGCCACATCCCCTCTCTCATACGTAGGATTCTTTTCTTCTTCTCTTCCTTTCTTCTTCTTTTTCTCCTCCTTCCTTCTCCTTCCTTCTCCTTCTTCTTTGATTCTTATTCAATTAAATTCAAATAATAGATTAGGGGGGGAATACTGTTCATTCCCCCCATACTGCTGCTGCCCGCAGTTCCTGTTCACCGGCGGCCCGGCAGCCAACCCCTCTCCCTGCTGCACTCCACCCGCCGACCTGCTCCGGTGGCTGAACCCGCTGCACATCCCTTCGCGCCTCCTCCATCACACCGAGCCGAACTCCCTCCGGCGTCAGTCCGGCGGCCGGGTTCCCCGCGGCCTCACCTCGCATCCCGACGGCAACCGCTGGCAGCCAGCCTCGATCCCCCGCAGCCTCACCGCCGTACCCCGCTGCTCATCCATCCATCCATCCATCCATCCAACTCTGGCCAGGCGACCGGCGGCTACCCCTGCTGCATTCCGGTCAGCGACCCCGGCCTCCCACCATCAACAGCTCCCACCGGCGGCCGAGTCCCCTTCACCCTCTGCTCAGCCCGACTTCCCACCGAGCTTCTCCTCCATCCTCGCCCCTCCGGCCCGGCGGCTCTTCCCCTCGCCGCTGCTGTTCTTCCCCGGAGCATCATCCTCCTCCCTGTGTATTCCCTCCGGCACCGGCGCTCCACCATTCTCCATCCTCCCTCTGCTGTTCACTGTCCGGCGGTCAGCCGAACTCCGGCGGCCAGCGACCCCAAGCCGCAGTAAGCTTCCATTCTCCTCTCTCCCTCCTTTCTTTTATATATATATATGTATGTATATATATAATGTATTAAGGATATGTATATGTATTTGTATGTAATTAATGTGTAGACACCTACGTATATACGTATATGTATATAGTATTATTTAATTAATGTTTTAAATACGTGAACATGTATAGTATGCAAATAATTGGTAATGTATATTTTTAATAAATGTACATGTATTTATATATATTAGGTATGGGTATGATAATATATGTATATGTATAATTAATTCATATGCATATGTATAAAGCTAATTAATGTGTATAAATATTATTTTGGTAAAATGTGTATATGTGTATGTGTACGTATTAAATAATATATTTTTAATATGTATATTTTGGTATATATATATATTGGTATTTTCTTATAAGGTGTATTTAATAGAGTTTATGTTTAAAATAATTGATAATACGTATTTAGTACGTATTTAGTATTAATTGGTATAAAGGTATGTATATATATATATATATTTAAATCAATTTATATATATTTTTGGTATATACTTAGTATATGTATATTTTTAAAATATGTAAATTGGATATTATTTATTTATTAGTAATTAATTGTATAATTGTAGTATGTATAATAAATTGAGTAAGTATGTATTTAAATTAATGCACATGTATATATATGTATATTGGTATATATTTTGTGTATGTGGATATTATTATACATGTATATAGTATAATTATTATTTTGGTATAAATGAATACATGTGTAAATACGTATTTGGAAATTGGTATATATATATGTGTACCTAAATATATATGTATATAATAAGATTTGGTATATATTCAAATAATCGTATTTTGGTATCAATATATATATGTAGAGTTATATTTTCGTATTGGTATATATATATATTGTTGTATAAACCCTTAGCATATTTTTAATGTATATATACCTATATTTTGTATATGTATTTAATTTGATATATATATATTGTAAGTACATATGTTAATTTAGATACGTATAATTTTGTATCTATCTACTAGGTGATCCTAGGTGACCAGTATCCTACCTAGAGTAGTCCCAAATTCTGTATTTCTTCTGTGTGTTAGGGTAGCATCTGATACAAGTGTTATAATTGTGATATGTTTATAGGACTGTTGGTTTACCCAGGGGATACTCTGGAACAGGACATCCATAAATACCAGCTAAGGACCCAAGGCAAGTACATTCTCTGATAATTTCCAATTCTTTGATAATTTCTATAAATTCAACAATCATGAAATGTTACATCTGAATCCTTGACACTGTGCTACACGGACTAGTATAGCTTGGATCTGCAGTCATGAGATGTTACCTTGATTATCGTATTGACATTGTACACGACATGTATATTAGACATCGTACATGATAGACTTGCCTTGCTCGTGTATCGTGACGTATCATGGTTGGATCCACAGTACTAGTTGGGGGCGGGGAAGTAGTTAGTAAGAAATGTGATCATAACCTCTTATTGTAGTATAAAAATTATAAGTGTTAATCATGCTCTTCACCCATGATTAGCCAGGCCCTGTAGCTATCGTACATGTTCCCAAGCCGATCACATTTTGAAACTACTATTTTAAACACGTAGAATAGATTACAGTCCCCTATTTTAAATTATATACTACACCACCCGTATATGATACTGTACCTTGTTCTTTTCATTTTCATACATGCACTGACTGTATCATATTGCCTATTGCCTGTCTCTTTACATTGCCTGTCTCTCTTTAATTGCTATTGCATTTATTTCACTGTCTTCTCAGTAGCTAGCATGACATATTTTATTGTATTATAGACATTATCAATTAATGGAACTGTTATTTGAGAGTGTTGCTTTGCTCCTTCCTGACTGGAAATATTTTTCCAGACTATGCCTTAGATGATCGGTATTCGACACTTGTGGACCATATGGTGAGTAGCTGCAGACTTGGTAGTTTAGTTGTGATTCTGGAAGGTCTAGCTGGAATAATTATTTATTGTTAGTTCTTTAAGTAGACTATTTGGTACCGGATTTGTCTCCGACATTTTTTATGATACTTGGATATTGTTGAGTTAGAATATTACTTGTTGACTTGTGTTGTGTTTAATTTTAACTTCTATTCAAAATTTTATCGTGTTGTAATCCTGTGATTGAGTATGTGTTCATCTTATTTGTGTCATCCGTGCCTCCTAATGGAGATTGGATGCTTGCGTGACATTAGTTAGATAGTATCCAGACCTTGACAGCGTTCTACCGCCGACACTACGGCGTAGGCTGGACGTACCCACGCACTCGTGCCCCTAAACCGGGTGCGGGTCGTGACACGTTTTAGTGGTGGCCTATGCAGGTCAGACTTCGCAAGTTGTGCGATATCGTAGTAGTGTGGCATCTTTGTTATACTATTGCGTGCCTGCTATAGGACATAGGACATAGGATACTAGGATGAGAGAGGGTACTCAATCACAGATTATTTGAGAGATTCCTGGGATGACCCTTGAGAATCTTATTATAAATTCCAATTTAAATCCTTCCTCCATGTTTTTGTTCGTTCCTACTTATTGATATTGAGTTTGATTCTTGTTGACCAGCTATTAACTTTAAATTTTGGTATCGTTGTTGAGTTGATTTCATATCGAGATGAATTTTACGGGCTAAAATTTACGGTATCATCTGATGACATATATTAATGAGGACAGTGAGAAAGGTAAAACGTCTACTTTGGTTATAGAACCTAGAGTTTATCGCAGCCATATTAGCTGTCGTGACGAGAACGTAGGAACCTAACTTGGATGTACATACTTTAGTTATGAGATTTAGAGTTTCTCGCAGCCATACCGGTTGGCGTGGCGAGGATTCTAGATGACATGATTATAGGGTTGCATACCTTAGTTACGGAACCTGTTGTTATCGCATCTATGCTTACTGGCGTGGCGAGGATTCTGTGTGTCATGATTTCTGACAGACGTGTATGATTATCAGGTTGTATCTTAAATTGGTTCTTAAAGTATCATCTCAAGACCTATCTATTTATGTTATTCCAGGACTTTGTTCCATCGCTTTTTTTCTTTACTAAGCAGTAAAGATACCTTCAGTCCTTGATCCAGTTCCTTTTTGAGCTTATTTTCTTTGAGGATTCCTTATTTAGTACGATAATTAGTGACTTGTGATTTGTCTGTGTCTTGAGTATTAGTATTGACTGAGTGTTGCCTGTGAGTTGTAAGTGTTTCCTAGTTGGACATGGGAGCATTAGGCATTAATCTAGAGATACCCATAGCATAGTACCTTGTAGCAATAGTTCTATGATAGGTGTTATTATAATTAGTATTGGTATTATAGAAAGTGCAAGTGATAGTGAGTTCTAATAAGTTTGATGAGAATTATGTCATTAAATTTTTTTTTTCAAATATGAATTCAATAAACATGGTTAAGGCTACAAAGATTTTAAAAATGATTAAATTTTTCGATATTTGAGTATCTGATTTTGAGGAGATATATGCAATTTATTTTTAAGTTGATCAAGAAGTTAAACCTTGATGATTATGTTGAGGATTAATTTTATGGTAGATGAGAGATGAATATTAATATGTGAGTAGATGATATACATGTGTGAGGATCTGATGACTTGAGTATGATTGAGATCTCACTGCCAACTGACTTGGGTGTCAATCTAGGGTTGTATTAGAGAGAGCTATACTTAGTATAGTGTATTGCAATTGATATGCACTTGAGTGATAAGAATAACTAGTATCAACTATTGCAGTAGGTAAGGAAGCTAGCAGTGAGTATGCTTGTAGTAGAGTGTGGTACCTAAAGAGATAGAGGTATCAAACATTACATGCATCATTTGACCTATGATTATGTTAGAGATAGAAGATACTGCAAGTAATATGTTAGCAGGTTCTTTCTTTTCTTTCCTCATGTTCTTTCTTGTTTTCTGATTGATTGATACCTTAGTACCGTAGCTTGTATGCATGAATTCTTGTTATAATGTAGTTAGTAGTACCCCTGATACAGAGACTGCAATACCATGACAAAAGACACCATGATCATACATATTTCCCTTAGATTGCATGTTGTATGGTTGTAGGTAGAATTCTCTTAGACTTTGATTGTTGAGGATTTAACTGTAGTAAAGATTAACGAAAAGGTTATGACTTGACAAAGAGAGACAAGGTGCCTTAAATTTTGAGGAAAAATATTAAATTAAATAAAGAGTTAGGAAATTAATATGGCATAATTGAAGTTTTGTTAAAACATTAATTTTAAGAAGATTATGAAATGATTGAATTTATCATTGAATTTGAGGAATTTAAGAAGGCCATCGATATTTGTTGGACTGCGAGTTATGAACTTATATCTTGAATATTGTATTGGAGGTTTCATAAGTATTACATCGTTGCATATTATGTGGAAAAAAAAATCGAGGAATAAGAACACAAATGGATTAGTGTTGAATTCAAATTTTGGGATGAGATTCAATTTTAGAAAAATGCATTGATTGGATTTTAGTTAGAGGATTGAATATTTAATTCTTGTATTTCGTTATTAACTTAAAATTTTGGAGGATATTGTGATAAGAATGGGATTTGATTTATATTTGAAGATTTTTAGGGATATGATATTTATAGAATTTTTGAAAAAATTTATTGTGAAATAACAATATGGAGTAGTTCATGATTATATGATTTGATGAATTTAATTTTGATGGTAGTAAATAAATAAATAAAACAATCGAGGATTTAAAAATTCGAGGATAAACATTGATTTAAATAAAGGGTGAAGAATTTAACATGGCAGAATTTATGACTTATCAATTCCAGGAAGATTATGACATGATTAAATGGGTTATAAAATTTGAAAATTTGGGGGATTATCAATATATCTAATTGATTGCAAGTTATGAATTTTAAAATGTTATATTTGGATGTGGCATTGTTGAGTATTTTGAGGAAACAGGAAATCGAGGAATAAAATCATTTATGGATTTATGTTTAAATTCAAACTTGTGGGACGAGATTACAATTATATATGTGCATAGATTAAAATCAAATTTGAGGAGGGGATATTAAATTCTGAGTATTGAATTATTAACTAAAACTTTCGGGAAATTTTTGATAAAAAGAAATGGACTTTGATTTTATTTCGAGGATTTTTCAGGTTATGCAATAATTTTTAAAATTTTGAAATTGTGAAAAGAGATTGTGAATTATTACTTGATGTCGTGGTTGATGAATTTAAATTGAGGGAATAATAATGTGTATGAATAAACGCTTCCTTGAGGATTTTAAATTTCGAGGACGAAATTCTTTTAAGGTGGGTAGACTTGTCACTACCACATTTCGAAAACAGGAGTATTTTCGACTTTTTATAATATTTAATATTATTGTAGTTACAATTATGTAATTGCGTGAATGCTATATTAATTTAAATAATTATGTGTGATGTGTAATTAAATATATAATTATATGCAGTGTTCATTTATTTGAGCTAGTAGACTTGACCTAGAAGCCCAGTAGATGACCACCTGTCCGAATTATAGAATTCTGGATTTTATTATTTTATTTAGAATTTAATTCTTGGAGTTTGTAATTAATTACCGTATTTTTAGTTAATTATTGCGCATTGCCTTTGCTTCGATAATTGGAGCGCTATCCTGACTTTTGTCTTCTAATAAATTTCACAATCTTGCCCTAGACATGCCCGCCTTCCATTCTGCTATTTTTGCAACTCATAATTATGCTCTCTGTACATTATTTCTGGCCGCACAAAAATTGTCGCGGACGTTATTTAATAAATTCCTATTTTTGTATCGTTGTGCGTTCCAATCGAAAATTGGAGGCAATCTTGACCTATTTTTCGTGCGGCCCAAATTAGGGTAATATTCTGTTGTGAGTCTTCTTCAATATTGGTATTGATGACCTGACCTGATTTTGACCCCATGTACTCCTAATTAATTGTTGAACACAACTTGCATTTATTTCTATTTAAATTGAGGATACTATTTTATCTGATTCTAAAATTCCAATTTAATTCCAGTGCCCTAATTGAGCCCGTACCAGTCTTACAGTGCCCCCTGACCCTACAAAATACCGGACACCGAATCGTCCGCCAAATTTTCGTTATTTCATGCGTCTGTGCAAATACCCAAATTTTAGGGGGTTAATTTGCAAATATACATTTTTGGTGTCAACATCCATTGATTAAACCAATGAGGGAGCCTATTAATTTTTAATTAAAAACCCTCATCCCTACATGAATTATTTCCCTTCATGAACAATCCTAGCCACCCATTCAATGGATGCAATCACCACCCTCCATCAACACCCTCTCTCCCTATATAATATCATGTCTACATCAAACCCTAATCCCTAGACAACCTAGGTTTTCCCCCACCTCACAAGCCACATCCCCTCTCTCATACGTAGGATTCTTTTCTTCTTCTCTTCCTTTCTTCTTCTTTTTCTCCTCCTTCCTTCTCCTTCCTTCTCCTTCTTCTTTGATTCTTATTCAATTAAATTCAAATAATAGATTAGGGGGGGAATACTGTTCATTCCCCCCATACTGCTGCTGCCCGCAGTTCCTGTTCACCGGCGGCCCGGCAGCCAACCCCTCTCCCTGCTGCACTCCACCCGCCGACCTGCTCCGGTGGCTGAACCCGCTGCACATCCCTCCGCGCCTCCTCCATCACACCGAGCCAAACTCCCTCCGGCGTCAGTCCGGCGGTCGGGTTTCCCGCGGCCTCACCCCGCATCCCGACGGCAACCGCTGGCAGCCAGCCTCGATCCCCCGCAGCCTCACCGCCGTACCCCGCTGCTCATCCATCCATCCATCCATCCATCCAACTCCGGCCAGGCGACCGGCGGCTACCCCTGCTGCATTCCGGTCAGCGACCCCGGCCTCCCACCATCAACAGCTCCCACCGGCGGCCGAGTCCCCTTCACCCTCTGCTCAGCCCGACTTCCCACCGTGCTTCCCCTCCATCCTCGCCCCTCCGGCCCGGCGGCTCTTCCCCTCGCCGCTGCTGTTCTTCCCCGGAGCATCATCCTCCTCCCTGTGTATTCCCTCCGGCGCCGGCGCTCCACCATTCTCCATCCTCCCTCTGCTGTTCACTGTCCGACGGTCAGCCGAACTCCGGCGGCCAGCGACCCCAAGCCGCAGTAAGCTTCCATTCTCCTCTCTCCCTCCTTTCTTTTATATATATATATATGTATGTATATATATAATGTATTAAGGATATGTATATGTATTTGTATGTAATTAATGTGTAGACACCTACGTATATACGTATATGTATATAGTATTATTTAATTAATGTTTTAAATACGTGAACATGTATAGTATGCAAATAATTGGTAATGTATATTTTTAATAAATGTACATGTATTTATATATATTAGGTATGGGTATGATAATATATGTATATGTATAATTAATTCATATGCATATGTATAAAGCTAATTAATGTGTATAAATATTATTTTGGTAAAATGTGTATATGTGTATGTGTACGTATTAAATAATATATTTTTAATATGTATATTTTGGTATATATATATATATATTGGTATTTTCTTATAAGGTGTATTTAATAGAGTTTATGTTTAAAATAATTGATAATACGTATTTAGTACGTATTTAGTATTAATTGGTATATAGGTATATGTATATATATATATTTAAATCAATTTATATATATTTTTGGTATATACTTAGTATATGTATGTTTTTAAAATATGTAAATTGAATATTATTTATTTATTAGTAATTAATTGTATAATTGTAGTATGTATAATAAATTGAGTAAGTATGTATTTAAATTAATGCACATGTATATATATGTATATTGGTATATATTTTGTGTATGTGGATATTATTATACATGTATATAGTATAATTATTATTTTGGTATAAATGAATACATTTGTAAATACGTATTTGGAAATTGATATATATATATGTGTACCTAAATATATATGTATATAATAAGATTTGGTATATATTCAAATAACCGTATTTTGGTATCAATATATATATGTAGAGTTATATTTTCGTATTGGTATATATATATATTGTTGTATAAACCCTTAGCATATTTTTAATGTATATATACCTATATTTTGTATATGTATTTAATTTGATATATATATATTGTAAGTACATATGTTAATTTAGATACGTATAATTTTGTATCTATCTACTAGGTGATCCTAGGTAACCAGTATCCTACCTAGAGTAGTCCCAAATTCTGTATTTCTTCTGTGTGTTAGGGTAGCATCTGATACAAGTGTTATAATTGTGATATGTTTATAGGACTGTTGGTTTACCCAGGGGATACTCTGGAACAGGACATCCATAAATACCAGCTAAGGACCCAAGGCAAGTACATTCTCTGATAATTTCCAATTCTTTGATAATTTCTATAAATTCAACAATCATGAAATATTACATCTGAATCCTTGACACTGTGCTACACGGACTAGTATAGCTTGGATCTGCAGTCATGAGATGTTACCTTGATTATCGTATTGACATTGTACACGACATGTATATTAGACATCGTACATGATAGACTTGCCTTGCTCGTGTATCGTGACGTGTCATGGTTGGATCCACAGTACTAGTTGGGGGCGGGGAAGTAGTTAGTAAGAAATATGATCATAACCTCTTATTGTAGTATAGAAATTGTAAGTGTTAATCATGCTCTTCACCCATGATTAGCCAGGCCCTGTAGCTATCGTACATGTTCCCAAGCCGATCACATTTTGAAACTACTATTTCAAATACGTAGAATAGATTACAGTCCCCTATTTTAAATAATATACTACACCACCCGTATATGATACTGTACCTTGTTCTTTTTATTTTCATACATGCACTGACTGTATCATATTGCCTATTGCCTGTCTCTTTACATTGCCTGTCTCTCTTTAATTGCTATTGCATTTATTTCACTGTCTTCTCAGTAGCTAGCATGACATGTTTTATTGTATTATAGACATTATCAATTAATGGAACTGTTATTTGAGAGTGTTGCTTTGCTCCTTCCTGACTGGAAATATTTTTCCAGACTATGCCTTAGATGATCGGTATTCGACACTTGTGGACCATATGGTGAGTAGCTGCAGACTTGGTAGTTTAGTTGTGATTCTGGAAGGTCTAGCTGGAATAATTATTTATTGTTAGTTCTTTAAGTAGACTATTTGGTACCGGATTTATCTCCGGCATTTTTGATGAGACTTGGATATTGTTGAGTTAGAATATTACTTGTTGACTTGTGTTGTGTTTAATTTTAACTTCTATTCAAAATCTTATCGTGCTGTAATCCTGTGATTGAGTATGTGTTCATCTTATTTGTGTCATCCGTGCCTCCTAATGGAGATTGGATGCTTGCGTAACATTAGTTAGATAGTATCCAGACCTTGACAGCGTTCTACCGTCGATACTGCGGCGTAGGCTTGACGTACCCACGCACTCGTGCCCCTAAACCGGGTGCGGGTCATGACAATACGATATTATCAAGGAAGGTCAGTAAAATGTTAAGGAAGCAATCAATTAGAATAGCAATATGAAGTTCGGAATTTCTTAGTGTGATTGAGCATACTCTCATCCAAAATCCTATTTCCTATATCCTATTGCAGGCTCGTAGCAGTACAACTAAGTCATCGCACTACCATGATATCGCACAAATTGTAAAACTCGACCAGCATGGGCCACCACTAAAAAACGTGTCACGACCCGCACCCGGTATAGGGGCACGAGAGCGTGGGTACGTCCAGCCTACGCCGTAGCATCGACGGTCGAACACTGTCTAGGTCACAATAAGTACTAATGTAACTAAACTCCTGTCAATGATATCCATCTCCATAAGGAGGTTAATATATATCTCACAATATCTCACAATGTAAACACAATCACAACAACTATAAAGTATAAGGCACGATAAAAGATAAGAGGAAATGCCATAGTTAAACACCATGTCTCAAACACAAAGATAAATCACAGTCTAGCTGTCCAACATAAAGTCTCCACAAGTCTCAAATTAAACTTAACATAAGTCTAAACATAAACTAAAATAACCTCAATAAGTCTCAAAGCATAATAAATACTATCTAGATAGCTGCAGGTAACGTCTCATCTAAAAGAATAGTCTCCTCTAATATCTCTGGTGTATAGTCTGCGTCTATACCTGGTCCGTAGTGTGTGGTACAAAATACCTCAAGATCCTCTGGAAAAAATATCCAGTCAGGATTGGAATGAAATACACCTCTAACAGCAGTTCCACATATATTGACAAAAACTATAACACAGTGTAAAGAAATACAAGACAGATAGGAATACTGGCAATAAGAAATACTGGAATAAGAAATACTAGAAATAAGAAAATACTGGAACATCATCATCAATATACATCTAGCAATGAATAGAACTACAAGTACATGCAAGAACAATGAACTGGTATGTAAGTGTGTATAAGATCAATAACTAGAGCATGTGAAAATGCAAGATCAATATACTAAGATACATGTCAAGAATCATCTAACTAAGTGTGTGAAACATCAACATATCATGTGATCGACTTGGGACTATACGACTCATTACATTGATTAACGATCATCCCTAATAGGTCAGGCTAACCACATGTAACAGCGATGAGGCATGTAATGGTAAGGCTGCACCGACGTGAGGTGTGGGTGAGCTATGATGCATGTAAAGTTGGGTATGATCACATAAGTTACTAATATTTCTCCGTTTTTCCCCAGCTAGCACGATGGATTCCAAATCACGACTCCTCATGACAGGTCTCAATGATGCCAACTCGTGTGAACAATAGTGTCAGAGTCATGTACGCTATACAACAAGAATTATAAAGATAATCAACATAATGGAAACTGTCAGAGAATATACTCGCCTGTGGTCCTTAGCTGGCAATACCAATGTCCGGGTTTCAAGGTGTCGTCTGAATGATCCAACAGTCCTATAGACACACCATATAACACAATACTGCATCAGACATTGCTCTAATACACAATCAACATAATGATCTCAAAGATTATACTAAGGGTGGTTACGTCTGTCGTTGCTGTGCATAACAGACAGTCGGTGGTACGATCTTGCCAGTACGTCAGTGTACATATAGCAGTCTACTATCATGCTATATGGTCACAGGTTGAGATAGCTACGGGTATCCGTGGTTACATTCAAGACATCTAGTACATATAATACGTAGGACGTAATATGAACTAATCTCTCATCATACTAATTAATTACTCTTTTAATAGATATACATATATTCATACTTGTTCGAATTTATACTATGTACATATATACATATATTAAACATGTACTAGGGATGCACGTACAATACATACACGTATGTATTATACCAATTAAGAATTAATACTGGTACCCATATATACATATTAAACATATTTTAGTGATATATATATATATATATATATATATATGCAAATGGAGATACACTATATATATATATATATATGTGTATATATATACCAAAATACGTTTAATATATACAAATACATATGCAATTACATACACACCAATCATATACCGACATACCATCATATACTAAATACACCACGGCTAATACGTATGAATACTACGAGGAATACGTGTATACGTGTACGTGTTCATGCATGCGAGGGGTTCGAACCTGTGTACTCGGAAATGAAGGGTTCGATATCAAGGTCGTCGCGAAGGAGGGGGCAGCGGGGTGCTGCTCGGGTTCACGGCTCGGCTCCGGTGATCGTCGAAGTCGAGTTCGACAGGGAAGGGTCACGGCGGGTTGGCGAGTGCAGCGGGAGATGGCGTACAGTGGTTGCTCGTCGGGTTGGCGGCTTCAAGCGAAAGTTCAGGAGGAGAATGGCGGGTTTCTGGCGTTCAGGCGGTTGTCATTGAGGCTGGGTTACAGCGGATCCGCGGCGCTGCTGCAATCTCTGGTCGTCGAAAAGAGGCAGGGATGAAGGCGGTGATGGCGGGGTTGATGGCGAAAGATGGTGAGGCGTCCGGCGGGTGCTCGTCGGGTTCGATAGGGAAGGGGACAATGGCTCGTTGGTCGGCTTTCGACGGGATGGTCAGGATACTGGCGGAGTCTCCGGTCGGCAGCGTCGTGTAGGCGAGCTTCCTCCGGCGTTCGAGCTCTGGTGGGTTGAAAGTTCACGAGAGGGAGATGATGGGCGGGGGTTGGCTGTGGCTTTAGGGTTAGGTTGAGAAAGAAAGGGAAAAATAATACTATGTATATATACATTATAGTAGACTTTGGGTTGACCTAGAATTAGGTCTGGTCAAGGCCCTCTTGGGATTGGGCTTTCTCATGGGTATTTCAATGGCTGGGATTTCAAATAAATAAAAAGAAATTACTAGAATGCATTGGTTCAATGGTCTGAGGCCATGGTTCAGGAAAATTAATGTTGTATTGCACACTTTCAAGAATTTATAAAATTTATACCTAAGGGAGAATTGGGTTTATTTACGTATCGTGTCCAACTGGATGGACACCTCAATGCACCCTTGCACCAAAGTGCCTAATAATTGAAAAGTTTGCATGAGTGCGACTTATGAATTAGTTTAATAAAAATGAATGCAAGTAGTGTTCAAAATTCAAAACGACGAAAAAGTGCAACAAAATAAAATTACAGCAATTTAAAATAATCAATTATCATGCAATTATTTACTCGTTAATTATGAAAAGACGAAGATACCCTTAATTTGAAAAGTGAGGGTGACATCAGCATCCGTATCAGAGGCTATAGCGACGGCTTTGGCGACAACAACAAAAATTTGTCACTAAAATAGTAGAGTATCAGTAGCAACAGTGGTTTCAGCGACAGCAGGTAGGGGCCTTTAGCGACAGTTTGACAATTTTTATAGTTATTATATATATATATATATATATATATATATATATATATATATGTGTGTGTGTGTGTGTGTGTGTGTATATGTATATGTATATGTATATGATAATTGATATATATATATGTAAATATGTTCCTAATGGCTAATAATAATTTAATAGACTATATGTATAATATTTAGTGTAGCATATATTATTTTTAAAGAGTAGTTAGCATAAGTAGAGTAGTTAGCATAAGTAAAGTATTGGGTATTACCTTGAGATACCAAGGTAAGTACCAAGGTAATTGGGATACCCAAGGTATTGGGTTTGGGTATCAATATTATGGGTTAGTGTGGTGATACCAAGTTGGTTCAAAACCAAGGCATCTATTTAATGTTTGTAATTAGGATTATATATAATTAATATTGTTTGACATATATGTGATAATTTATCTATTGATTTACGTATCCAGAGATACGGTATCTTAGTACCCTAATATATAGTTTATGACCTAGACTTTAGTATTTTGAACCTAATATCTTTGTTTTAGACTTGTACAATCTAGAAATAGGTAGTTGACCATAGTTGACCATAGTTGACTTAGAGTTGACCTAGTTTGACTTTTAACCTAGAAGTTGACTAGTTTAACTTATTTTTCTTTCCAAAACCTTGTATTAATGTTGTATTCCATATCGAGGTCTTCGAAGCACCGTATCAGACATCTGTGAGACTATTCTTTGGACTTTAGGTGAGTACATTCTTTGATAGTTTCTTATTTATGATATCCTCTATGGTCATTGTATCTAGTGTAGATATCCATATTTCTTGATACGATGGTTACACAGATTGGTATATCCGGATCTCGTCATGAGATGTTATTCCTTGTATATGGTGTCTCTTGTGCAAGTCTTATTTTATTGATTATCTTGTGCATGTACAAACACTGATTCTCGGAGAGATTTGCTACCTTCCTAGAGAATCCCGTGCCATAGCATACCATGGTTGGATCTATTATACCAGTCGGGGGTGGGGAGTATTTTAGTATAGATATGTGATCATACCTTCCTGTGCAAGTATTATTTTCATGTTAGTATTGGTCATACATCGCACGTATGACTAACCATGCTATTATTCCTGTGTAAGTTTCCAAGCCGATCACATGTTAAAGCTAGTACTCACTCACTTAGTCATTAGTATTCTTGTTCATTGACATATTGTTCATTATTGTTTATTTTCCAGTATTTTCTTATTGTATATCTCTTGTTTCTATTGTTGCATCTTGTATATTCACATCTATTTACTGTTACATAGTTTTTATCATTGATTAGAACTGTTGTTAGAGATGTACTTTGCTTCTTTCCTGACTAGATATATTTTTCCCAGATGACACTGAGGAGTGGCACCCTACACATTATAGACCCCAGGATGTTGTGGATTTAGAGTCAGAGATCCTAGTTCAGGAGTGACTTATCCTAACTGAGGTAGATGACCCGAGATTAGTAGCTTCTTAGTATTCTTTGTACTGGATTTGTCTCCAGCTTACTTTTTTAGTATTTTTTTCAGAATCATTGATGTATTGTTTAGACTCATGAGTTGTATGTGACTATTCTATTCTTTATCTGAATCGTGCTCTTTTCCATCTTAGATCTGTGATTGAGAATATTGATATTGTTGGTAGCTCATTACATTGTTAGATAGATTACCCAAACAATGTTCTACCACTTTTCTGCAGCATAGGCTGGACGTTGTTCCCGGCTTGTACCCTTACACCGGGTGCGGGTCGTGATACATTTTTAGTGGTGGCCTATACAGGTCAGGCTTCATAAGTTGTGCGATGTCGTGATAGTGCGATGACTTAGTTGTACTACTGCAAGCCTGATTTAGGATATAGGATATAGGCTATAGGCTATAGGCTGAGAATACTCAATCACATCTAGGAAAAAAAATTCTTTTGATTCTTTCAACTATTCTCCTTTGATATTGATACTTGATCTCTTAAACTGTCCTTTTTTAAGTGTCTTACCTCATGTACCATATTAATTCCATTCCAAATTTAGCTTTGTTTGATAGTGGTGCTTTCCATAGTTTTGTATCTGTTTCTTTTGCTCTGAAGCATGGTTTGGTAGCTGAGTCTTTGCTTAGGACTTGCGAGATCATGACCGGGGGAGGCATTATCCTGGTTAATGATATTTGCAAGGATCGAAGAGTTACTCTAGGAGGCCGGGAGTTGAGTATGTGTCTACTTCTAATGCCACTTTCGAGCTACGACATTGTACTTGGGATAGATTGGTTGAGTAGGCACCGTGCTAGCATAGATTGTAGAGGAGGTAGAGTTTTGTTTGGTCCACCAGGAGAGCCAGAGTTCGAGTTTGTTAGAGAAGCTGTAGAGCAGGGAGAAGGCATTATTTGTGGAACTATGGTGGAAGACAAGGAGTTGCTGTATCCGTTGATAGAAGAGTTCTTGGACGTGTTTCCTGAGAAATTGCCAGGGTCGCCGCCACATCCGGATGTTGAATTCTCTATAGGCTTGGTGCCAATTGCAGAACTAATTTCATAATATATATATAGAGTAAACAACAATGAGCTGGTCGAGCTGAAGAAGAAGGTGGATGAATTGTAGGATAAGGGGTTTATCAGATTGAGTTCTTCACCGTGGGGAGCCCCGGTATTGTTTGTACCGAAGAAGGATGGATCGGTGCGCATGTACATTGATTATAGGGTTTTGAATAATCTCACTATCAAGAATAAGTACCGTTTGCCACGGATTGATGATCTATTTGATCAGTTGAGTGGTGCCAAGGTATTTTCTAAGATAGATTTGAGATCAGGCTACCACCAGGTGAAGGTGAAGCCGGTGGACATACCGAAGACTGCTTTTAGAACTTGGTCTGGTCAGTACGAGTTTATAGTGATGCCATTTGGGTTGACTAATATACCGATGGTATTTATGAACTTGATGAACAAGGTGTTCCATCAGTACCTTGATAAGTTCGTGGTGGTGTTCATCGATGACATACTCATATACTCAAAGACACTGGAGGAGCACAAGGAGCATTTGCGGATTGTGTTGGATGTGCTGAGGAAGGAGAAGCTGTATGGAAAGCTGTCCAAGTGTGAGTTCTTCCTGAACAAGGTGGAGTTCTTAGGGCATGTTGTGACTGGTGATGGTATTTCAGTGGATCCGAAGAAGATTGCAGTAGAGCAGTCTTTGAAGACCCCGAGTTAGGTAGCAGAGATCAGGAGTTTCTTGGGATTGACAGGCTACTATAGGAAGTTTGTGCAGGATTTTTCGAGGATTGTCGAGCCGATGACTAGACTCACCAGAAAGGATATAGAGTTTGTTTGGATGGAGGATTGCCAGGTTGCTTTTGAGGAATTGAAGAAGAGGTTGACGTCTACTCCTATTTTGACGTTGCCATCAGGGTCTGGAGGTTTCAGTATTTATAGTGATGCATCGGGGAAAGGTTTGGGTTGTGTTCTTCAGCAGAGTAGAAAAGTGATTGCCTATGCATCCAGGCAATTGTGACCTCATAAAAAGAACTATCCTACCCATGATTTGGAGTTGCAGTAGTCATTTTTGCCCTGAAGTTAAGGAAATATTATTTGTACGGAGAGCGTATGGAGATTTTTACAGACCACAAGAGCTTGAAGTACATTTTCACGTAGAAGGAGTTGAACATGAGGCAGCGTCAGTGGTTGGAATTGATGAAGGATTTTGATATATCTTTACAGTATCATCCTGGGAAGCTAATGTAGTTCCCGATGCCTTGAGCAGGTATTCGGTAGCTATGTTTTTGATGTAGGATCGATATTTATTGGAGGACTTAGAGAGCTTGGGCATTGAGGTAATTATTCTTGGTTGTGCTATGCAGATATGGGGATTGCAGATACATTTAGATTTGATGGAAAAGATCAAGGCAGACAGTATGAGAATATATCTCTGAGGAGCATCAGAGCTTAGGTGAGAGCAGGATTGGAGGATGATTTTACCATTGCTGAGGATGGATCTTTAAGGCATGGAGTTAGATTGTGTGTGCCTAGTGGAAATCTGCGTGAGAAGGTATTACAGGAAGCACATTGCTCTCAGTATTCCATACATCCAAGTGCCAACAAGATGTATCGGGATATGCGAGAGAGTGTGTGGTGGTATGGCATGAAGAGGGAAGTGGCACAGTTTGTATCCAGATGCTTAGTGTGCCAACAGGTGAAAGACGAGAGGCAGAGGCCAGTAGGTTTACTTCAGCCATTACCCATTCCAGAATGGAAGTGGGAGCACATTACTATGGATTTTGTGTCCGGACTTCCATGATCTCCAGGAGGGAAAGACGCGATTTGGGTCATCGTTGATAGGTTGACCAAGTCAGCCCACTTTTTACCTTTCAAGGTAGCTTTGTCTACGGAGAAGCTGGCAGAGATGTATGTGAGATAGTTCATTAGGATACATGGAGTTACTGTCAGCATAGTCTCAGATCGGGATAGTCGTTTCACTTCTCATTTCTAGATGAGTTTGTAGGCGAGTTTGGACACTCAACTCAAGTTTAGTACTGCATATCATCCCCAGATAGATGGACAGTCAGAGAGGACTATTCAGACTCTCTAGGATATCTTGCGTACTAGATTTTGGGGGTTCTTGGGAGGACATATCCATTTGGTAGAGTTTGTTTATAACAACAGCTACCAGGCTAGTATAAAGACTTCACCTTTTGAAGCTCTGTACGATCGGAGGTATCATACTCCCTTGTCATGGGACAATATTGGAGAGAGAGTTTTGCTTGGGCCAGAGATGGTTGTAGATGCAGTAAAGAAGGTTTAGTTGATCAAAAACAGACTTCGTGTGGCGCAGGACAGACAACGGCATTGCGCCGATAGCCACCAGAGACCTTTGGAGTTTGAGGTATAGTTTAGATTTTGTTTGTGCTTGTTATTGGTTATTTATTATAGATTAAGTTCTTAAGGTGATATTTTGTTCTAGGTGGGTGGTTTGGTATTTCTGAGAATTTCTCTGACACGAGACACGATTCATTTCGATGGAGACGGGAAACTTAGTCCGCGATTCATCGGACCTTTCACTATTCTAGAGAGGGTCGGTGTAGTTGCTTATAGACTAGAATTGCCACCTGTATTGGAAGAAGTGCACAACATGTTTCACGTATCACAGTTGAGATGGTACATGACAGATCCTAGTCATGTATTGGATCACTCGGAGATAGAGGTGGGCCCTACTCTTAGCTATCTAGAGTAGCCAGTTGAGATTCTGGATTGGAGAGAGAAGGTACTGAGGAACCATACTATTACTTTGGTGTGCGTCGCATGGAGGTATCACTCTCCGGGGGAGTTTACCTGGGAGAGGGAGGATGAAATGCGAGAGCGTTATCCATATTTTTTTGTGCCTTGAGGTATGTTCTTTCCTAATTATGTTAGGTTCTTTCATAGTTAGTTCTGTTCTTTAGTTCTATTCTTTTATTATGTTCTATTATTTTCTGGGGGTAGTTTTCGTCTTTGAATTTTAAGAACAAAATTATTTTAAGGAGGGTAGACTTGTCACTACCATATTTTCTAGGAAAGGGTATTTTAGTAATTTTATAATTAATTAAATATTGTGCACGAAAAATAATTAATTATTGTATTATTTAATTGTTTTTAGATGTTATTTATTTATTTTGGACTCGTGTTAGTGGATCTAACTAGTTTAGTTTAGACTCATGGACCAACATGTATTGATTGTTAGATTTTAGCCTATTTAGAAAGCCCATGGATTAGAAGGATGATTAAATTAATTAAACCATTAGACTAGAAGCTTCCCTCCTTAATTATTTCTTCATGAAAGGCCCCAAGGGGTATAATAGACATTACATAGTGACTTGAGGAAGGGGTAAGGGGGCCGGCCTATTAAAGAGGGGGGGAGGATATTTCTCTCTCCTCTTTTCATTTGCAAATTAGATCTAGAATTTCCTTCAACCAAATTCTTTCATTTTTACTTCATTTCCTTACCAAATTTCATCCCAATTCCTTTCCAAATCACTATTAGAGGTTAGTGGAGTAAGGATCTAGAAGAAGAAAGCAAGGATCTACAAAGAGGAGTAAGGATCTACAAGTTGGAGGCCAATTTTATCATATTTGGAGGTTTTATTAGAAATCTATCTCCCAATAGGTATAATTTAGTTTTTCTCCTTAATTTAGGTTCTAAATCTAAGATTTTACCATGAGAAATCAATCCATATGCATAGGCTACCCATAGGATTTGGTTTTGTGTTCATAGGAGGCCTATTGTGAAAGTTATGGTTCTTTTTGTATCAATTTTAGGGGAATTTCGAGATTGACATTTGTTGTGTGTATCAATTGTCCTATATATCAATTTGGCATGTGCTTGTGTGGTTGGGGATAGTGTCGTATCCACAATTGGGTACGTGTAGGTCGTATCCCAATAATTTGGTGAACATACGTGTTGATTTGGGAGTTTTTCCTCCGACACGGGACTTCGAACATGTCATATTTTGACACAGACACGTAGATTTGTATTTGACTTTTCTGTTGTTCATAAATAATATATATGACTTGTTCGTGTCCTTCGGGGTACGTTTGGATGTGTGGTGGACTCGTGTCGCATGCGTATCCTACATCAAGTAGGATACAGGGTGATACGTTCCATGTGTTGTGCAATATAATTGTAGATCTATTTTCTCTTGTGTTCTTATTCATGTTGAGGTGTAATTATATATATATATATATATATATATATATATATATATATATATATATATATATATATATATATATATATATATATATATATATATATATTGTTATGTATGTAATATTGTGTCTTAGATCTTTGTATCTATGGGTATAGCATATGTGTATTTATTGTTATGTAGCTATCTTCTACATGTAAGCATATTTATATATTGTAGTATATATATAGATATGTATATACTTATATGTTGTTATATTTATAATTATATAATGTATGTTTTATATTGTGTACGTGTTTATATGTATGTATACGTATATGTGTTGTTATAAATATGTTACTATGTATATAGGTGTATATTACTATGTAGATATTATGTACATATATATATATGTGTGTGTGTATGTGTATTTATTAGTTGTAATTATATGCATATATATTTAGTATATATATTATGATGTGTATATATATATATATATATATATATATATATATATATATATATATATATATATATATATATATATATATATATATATATTAGAGATAGAGGAGAGCAGGAGCTTCAGCGACAGCAGCAAGCATCGCCGAATGCAACAACAGCAGCAATAACAGCAACATCAGCCGCTATAGCGACAGCAGCAAGCGTCGCAGCAGCAGCAGCATATCAAACAGCAACAGCAGCAACGACAAACAACAGGAGCCTGTCGCTATAACAGAGTATCAACAGCCGTATCAGAGGCTATAGCGACAACTTTGGCGACATCAGCAGAAATTTGTCACTAAAACACCAGAGTATCAGCAATAACGGTGGTTTCAGCGACAACAGACAGGGGTCTTTAGCGACAGTTTGGCAGTTTTTATAGTTATTAGATATTTATATATATATATATGTATATGTATATGGTAATTGATATATATATATATGTAAATATGTTCCTAATGGCCAATAGTATTTTAATAGACTATATGTATAATATTTAGTGTAGCATATATTATTTTTAAAGGGTAGTTAGTATAAGTAAAGTATTGGGTATTACCTTGAGATACCAAGGTAAGTACCAAGGTAATTGGGATACCCAAGGTATTGGGTTTGGGTATCAATATTATGGGTTAGTGTGGTGATACCAAGTTGGTTCAAAACCAAGGCATCTATATGGTGTATCTTGTTATCCATGTTTCTTGACAAAATGGTTACATGGATTGGTATATCCGGATCTCGTCATGAGATGTTATTCTTTGTATATGGTGTATCTTGTGCAATTCTTGTTTCATTGATTATCTTGTGCATGTACATACACTGATTCTCGGGGTGATTTGCTACCTTCCTAGAGAATCCCGTGCCATAGCATACCATGGTTGGATCTATTATACCAGTCGGGGGTGGAGAGTATTTTAGTATAGATATGTGATCATACCTTTCTGTGCAAGTATTGTTTTCCTATGAGCGTTGGTCATACATCGCATGTATGACTAACCAGGCCATTATTCCTGTGCAAGTTTCCAAACCGATCACATGTTAAAGCTAGTACTCACTCACTTAGTCATTAGTATTCTTGTTCATTGATATATTGTTCATTATTATTTATTCTAGTATTTTCTTATTGTATATATCTTGTATCTATTGTTGTATCTTGTATATTCACATCTATTTACTGTTACATAGTTTTTATCATTGATTAGAACTGCTGTTAGAGATGTACTCTGCTACTTTTCTGACTGGATATATTTTTTCCAGATAACACTGAGGAGTGGTACCGTAAACATTATGGACCCCAGGATGTTGTGGGTTTAGAGTCAGAGACCCTGGTTCAGGAGGAACTTATCCCAACTGAGGCAGATGACCCGGGATTAGTAGCTTCTTAATATTCTTATACTAGATTTGTCTCTAGCTTACTTTTTTAGTATTTCTTTCAGACTCATTGATGTATTGTTTAGACTCATGAGTTGTATGTGACTATTCTATTATTTATCTGAATTATGCTCTTTTCCATCTTAGATTTGTGATTGAGAATATTGATATTGTTGGTAGCTCATTACATTATTAGATAGATTACCCAAACAAAGTTCTACCGCCGATTCTGCGGTGTAGGTTGGGCGTTATTCCCGACTTGTACCCTTACACCGGGTGCGGGTCGTGATAATTCAATCTCTCTCTAATCTAATATGTGTCACAAATCGTGTACATACAAATGAATGGAATGCTCCTAAATTAAATAATGCTATGCCAAAAAAAGATATAACAGGAATGTTACCCGCCATTACGTCACCTGATGCCAAAGCCTCCACCTTAGATAGAGTAAAAGTTGTCCATTGTCTTTGCGATGCTCCTTGTTGCTACCTCCCTTGACGATGCAGTTGTGGCCTCTGCTGCCCATACTGCTGATTCTTCTGCTGGTTGTACATCTGAGTTTGTATCGGCAATGGACGCTGAGCCAATGGCCTGATTGCCAATACTGGCCCCCTATACTGAGCTGCCTCCGGTGCTGGTAATGCTAATCGCTACACTGGTCCTTCAATCCTTTGTATCATAGGATAATTGGCAATCTAATGATTTGGACTACCACATAGCTGACACAACCTGTGTGCTACCCTACACACATCTTCCACGTATAGCCTCCCTTGTCATAATATGTATATCCGATGGGGGCTCCCAATCGTTGTTGATGCTGTTGCCTCTGCTAATATGGTCGAATTACTGCTATTGTTGATGATGCCACTGGACTTCTTGGCATTGTGTCATAAATACGAATGCCAGAAGATGGTGCTAACGTCCGTTGTGCTTGTCCTCCTCCTCCGCTCTCGGTATGAGATCTCTTTTGGCCTCTTATTCTTGAAGCTAACCTCTGCATTGTTAGCTCATATTGCCTAGATGCGATCAATACTTCGTCAAAAGTCTGGTAGTTATGGCCCTCTACCAGTTGCTGAATTTTAAGCTAAAGTCCATACTGGAACCTCATTACCCTCTTCGGTTCTGTTGCTACCATCGTCGGGGCAAATCTGCTAAGCCTGCAGAATTCTACCGCATAGACATCTACTGTCCTTCCAGATTGCTTGAGGTTGATGAACCTCTGTTGTAACTCGTATTATGCTACCACTCTGAAATACTTAACCTTGAAATGGGACTTAAAGTTATCCCATGAGATATGTTGTCTTAACCCAACTTTTTCTATTGCCCAGCAATCTCTAGGAACGTCCTGGAGCTGCAATCTGACCTGATGGTTGCATGCTGACATTGGAGTGAGAAGTCCAGGCCGCATGCTAAGCGTGCCGCATGGAGCTCCTTCGTCCCAGAACAACAGGTTTCGGCCATGGAAGTTCCGAAAATCCAAGTTTTGTTTCTTCCATAGAAACCTCAAACGAAGTTCAAATCCAACAAAGTAAAGTTCTAAACTACTTAAAATTATATGTCATTAGCATAAAAAATCAAGTTTTCAAAAATAACAAGTTTTTAGAGATTAAAACCCAAAAAAACTTAAGAATACATAAAAAGTGCTAAAATAAAAATGTAGATTTACACTAATCCATCCACCAAATCCAAAAATACCAAGTTCTAAACATATGGAGAATCACATAGCAAACATAATGGACTCATAAAATAGAAAGTTTTTCTATTTTTATGCAAGGTGAGAAAACCTAAGAGAGAGAATGGAAAGGAAATAATGATAAGAGAGAGAGAGAGAGAGAGAGAGAGAGAGGGAGAGTGTATTTTGGTTTATGTAGGGAGAGTTTGGGTTCACATAACCAATGTTTCAAGTCATGACCAAGTCCTAATCTCAAAATAAACCAAGAACCAACTATACTAGAAAATATTATGGCATCTAACCAACCTGACAACCATGTCAACAAGCAAGAATACATTCCAAATACGTATATCAAGAATGAGGAGTAATATATTACGTCCCGTATATGTGAGCTTCAGGTCCGTGCGCCACACTCTAATACGGCAAGTGCAATCCGGTGCCTCAATTCATCAAATGATCTTCAAAACCATTCGAGTTACTCCCTGCACCCTACATACAATCTGATTGGGTGTCAGTACATTGAATGCACTGGTGGGGTGGCCTCTCGCCCATTCCACAAAACAAGCACGTTCATTAGTTATGTGCACCGACTGATTATGTTATCTTTCTAGTCTTGCCTTAGGATCGGTTTTATGGCATAGAAATATAAAGGATTCTCGTGTCTCAGAATGTGTCATATAGTAAATAACTGAGTTTGTCTTACCCTTTCTTTTGGTTCGACCTTTCCTGTTCAAGCGTAGCATTTATAATCAAGTATATACATTATGAATAAAGAACATCTATTAAAAGTCAAGTGTCTCAAGCATGTCTCTGACTCAGGCATATTTTTACTCAAACCATAAGGTGAACTATGCATCCATTCTAAGATGTGAGATGTGCCGTGCATCCAGCTCCTCCGTGCTACTCCTTTCCAGAATGCAGTTTGCCGCTATGCATGCATGAGTTATCTATATGAAAGTCGCTGACTCTGCTAGCCGTATTGGACATATTTTGGGATGGAACAACTGTCTTCCCAGCTCAGTTGCGAGCCTTACTGGGCGTCCTGAACCATTCGACTAGTCGATTGTCTTTCCAGGTCTGTAGCAAGCCTTGCTGGACATCTCGCACTCGCCTGCTAGTACTTCAGCAAGCTATCAAACTATAACTTCAAGCTAGTGTAGTCCTCCTTGGCCAACACAATTTTGATGCCTCGAAGATCGTTCGAGGAATCTCTTTCTTGTGTGCAACAAGTTGTCTGTGACCATGCAACTACTTTACCACTTTCAATCCTAGCTGAGAAATTTATGCTCAGTTTCTCTTATCCGAGGACTTCAGCTCGGTTTTTTCTTCTCTACGCAGCTCCCGGATTGGAGACTGCCTCGATGATATGAATATACTGAGTATTTTCTTTTCTTTTCTTCTCCAGACTCGGAACGACTACTTGATAGCCTTCCTTGTCTATGTATGCAATATGAGTCTACTTTAACTCTGTGTTATATTTCGTGTGTTGCAGTACATCAATATTATAAATGAGATATACTTCGTAGCATAATATATAAAACTACTCCATTTGGATCAATACTCTAAGTTACGCAATAGCAGGGCAATGTTTTCATATTCTATACACATGATAAAGCGGGATTATTCCCTTAGCTATGTGCATTTTATCTCTTTTTTATTAGCATACAAAGGTTGTCACTTATAAATTAGCATACATCATTTCTTTTCTTTAAGTATGCAGCTAAGCAGAGAATAGTTCATCGGAGCCACCCACCTAGCGATGATTCATATTGGCCGAACGAGACTCCAAGAGTGCCTCTGAAATATTTAAGTATGAACTTATTTGAAGGCTAAATCTGAATGCCTTATCATCAAGCGAGTTATCTCACCGAGCTAGGCATGACGAGTCATTGCACTTGCACCGTTTGAATCGGCTATCCACGTCGAACGGAACGGGTTGTTAGATAATACACCACTTAGAATAGTCTCATCCACGAGACTTCCTGAGCATAAGTCATTATATCATCTCTCAATCCTTACCGTGCACATGCCTTAGTCAATAGACATCGAACGACTCTATCATTCGATGCTATCGAACCATACTTGGCTTAACCGTTGCCTTCTCTGACTCAAACTCTATTGCGCGTAGCACAGAGCGACGCTACTCATGCACGAGGTGTTCTAAGACTCAATATGCTCTAGAAAGATCAGGTTAGGGTGAACTTGCCCAATTGCTATACTTGATACTTGCGAACCCGAAATATATTCGACCGATTACTTGATGTT
Organism: Iris macrosiphon; assembly: GCA_036927795.1. Taxonomy (NCBI): domain Eukaryota; kingdom Viridiplantae; phylum Streptophyta; class Magnoliopsida; order Asparagales; family Iridaceae; genus Iris; species Iris macrosiphon. The sequence continues at coordinate 40,758,263 of JAYESA010000001.1, read as the reverse complement.
GTCTTATCGAAATCTAGCGTTACACCTAAAAAAAATCCTCAAGACTTCAAGGCCAAATCTCTACCAATCTTTCAATCTTGTCTTGCATCAAGATCTATCATCGAGCCATCGTCCATTCCCGCTAAGTAACTTTACTATCACCCAAAGTCGTCACTTTGAATTGCCTATGTTCTATCTTCCAAAAACTCCCCCAAGTCTATGAATCAATCAATCAATCAAAACCCAAATTACAACACTCATCCATGTAAATATAAATATATTCACTTGTAGCTGCATTTGAGTTCAGTATATCGCTGAATCTGGATCATAAACATATTAAGGCATCCCCCAAATATATGTATTTCAACCAAAATTAGCGATAGCGAATTTGGACACGCTACTAGTAAAGATTCTTACTTTCGAATCACTAATCATTTTACTATTATCCATCTCAATCCTTGAGCAATATTATTCATTTCCTAAGTATTTTCGTCTTATAAAACTGCTATGATACCTCAAGCAGAGTCGACCAAAATCCAAGTTAATTCCAATCCAACTCAAACCAAGCATTGCACTACCATCAAGTACGTCTTCCAAGCAACAATTTAATTTATTATTCCAACTTTAGTTGAGTATCACCAATTTCGATCATAAGTATTTTGTCCAATAAATCCTTGATACTCGCCTTCTAATTGTGCTATCTATTCAATCTATCGACTAGCATCCAAGTGCTATCGTTTATCCCGTTCGCGTTAAACATCAACTTATCTATCGCACATATCTCCAACACCGAGTCCTAACTCTAACTATTGCTGCTCCATGTTCGCCATTAAGTTGTAAGTTTGGGAAACTTTTATTTAACAACAAACAAAAGGTACAAAAAAATCCTAGACAGAAAATCTAAGTACAATATTTTTGATTTGGAGAATGTGACGATAAAGATCGAGTACTACAGCGACTCATTTTCTCCATTGACGGTCTGACGAGGGAATGATGATGCTCTCTTATCTTTCTCTTGAGCCTGTGTGCACCTACGTGGCTAGCCCCCTTTCATAGGGTATGCTACCCTTACTATTTATAGCCATCATGCTGATGGACTATATGTGCCGCATATGCCTCTGTTTGGTGGCCGCATGGGCTCCTTCAACAAAATATGGTTATAACTTTAGCCGCATACTAGGGCAGGCTACCATGTAGCCTCAATTGGGATATGCGATTGATAATATCTTAGGGTTATTTTTAACTCTATCATGTGCGTGAGATGGACATATAGTCAGCACTAATTGTGTGAAGATTCTTTTTATATTGGCCACATATGTGCTCTCCTTTGGCCTTGGTCTTATGGACACTTTGGCCGTATGCCGTTGTGGCCGCATACGAGCTAGCGTTTCGCCTAGGTCGAATGAACACTTTGACCGCATAATAAAAAGGCCACATAAGGCCGTAGCTGCATATGAGGGAACACATGGCATGGCACATCTGACAAAGTTATTAATGCACTGATGTGAGTTTTCGTCTTTTTATAAGTCATCGCCTCTCTCACGATTCTCGAAGCGCTCTGGGTGATGAGTGGTGTGCCAGAACTTTTGACATGCATTGAATGTCGTATTAGGAGATCTTATGCGGACTCTTACTTTGTGGCTGTTCAGGCCGCATAGGATCTACTTATTCGGCTATAATTCTTTGGTTTTTCGGACTATATGGGCTCTATGTGACTCCTCTATAGCCTGCTTTCATTTTGAAGGGGCATGAGCTCTATGCAGTCTGTAGATTTTTTATGCTTCTACAAGACCTCCTTCAAAGTTTCCAAAATAACAAGTTTGGAATACTTTAAACTAGAGGCATGGTCGAGCACTTTTAGCCGCATATGAGTGTATAAATCTTCTCACCCAAAAATATGTATCTTGTGTGTATTTGTATTTCTTGTATTTGTTTTAGATTATTTTTTAAATCAATTAAAACCCAATAATTTTATTAGGACACTTCACCGTGGTTTGGACATTAATGATATAGGATAGCCCCAAGATCTATATCGCCCTTCATAGGAAGTAGCCTACATAGGAGACACTACCTGTAGGATCTTTTCGTGGCACAAAAATTTGATCCCTTGATATTAGTATGACATTAGTATAACAACCATAGATTAAGTGTAAATATTTAGATATATATGATTTTATTGTGGTTATTTTTCAATTCTAACTTTTCTATAATTAGTAGCCCATAATTCTCCATACCAAGTTAGGCATTTTTTCTTTTTATAGAATTGCATATTATTTACTATTATCCTATTTTATGGATAACCATTTAGTTATTTACTTAGTTAATTAGATAATACAATTATTTGATTTATATAACTAGATACATATCTAATTATTAATTATAAAATATTTTCATAAAATATTTTGGGTGTATTATTTTATTAAAGTTTTACAAAATATAATTTTTTAGAATTTATTTTGTGTGCAAATATTATTTTTGGGATTTTTAATCTCATATAGATATAAATAAATATATAGTTATTATTAATAATAATAATATTAGTAATAATAATAATAATAATAAATAAAAACAAAAACAAAAACAAAACAAAACAAAAAGAAAAGAAAAGAAAAGAAAAGAAAAGAAAAGAAAAAAAGAAAAAAAATAAAAATAAAACCTAAACAAATCCTAAAACCTATTCCTATTACTAACTATTTCGTATCTCCTAAAACTAACTAATCCTAAACCCAAATACAAATCCTAACTACCCTAGCAAACCCACCCCACCCGCTGCAACAGGAAACCCCTCCCTCCCCCCCTCTCTCTCTCTCTCGATATATATATATATATATATATATATATATATATATATATATATATATATATATATATATATATCACAAACCCTAACCCTAACCCTAGTCCCCGACCCCAACGTTGACCACCCGCCGACCGCCGACCGCGGCAGCCCACCGACCGACCGCAGCCTCCGCCGGCGACCATCGCCACAGCCGGCGACCATCGCCACAGCCAGCGACCACCGCCACCGCCGTCCCCGTGCGCACGCGCGCGTAGCAGCGCAGCCCCGAGCCCACCTTGGAGGTATGATATCTCTCTCATCTCTCGTTATTTTCTCGAGCGGTTTGTCCGTGTAAGTTCACAACCTAACCCTCTAGGATTTTTCTTCAAGCGGGACGAGTTTTCGTGCCCTGGATTGGTCGAAAAATCGACCGAAAGTTGGCCGAAAAACTGACAAAAAATAGTTCAGAATTTCGACCCAAACCCCCATGTTCAAGCCCAATTTGTCACCAACCTGTTTAATATTTTCAAAATCTAATTGAAAGGTTTTCTTCTCAATAAACTAAAAATTTTTCTGTTCTTTTACTTTTTATTAGTTTGTTTTATTTGTTAAATTATTCGACCTCTAAAACGACCAAAAACTTGAACTTTTAAAACTAAAATTTTATGATACGGAGTACGCCCCACCAAACGGTACCACCTCATTATATATCAATTGCGCCAAAAGGCGCGTATGGTATATTCTGACATGTGGGCTTTCGTGGAAGTTGATTCGGACGTGTGTGCGCGTCGGAATCAACCCGTATCCGTAAAAAGTCCCCGTATCGCAACTTTTTGCAAACTACCATCCCATTTTGTGTACGCTCGTCAGAATACGACAAAACTTGTGCCATTGGATTTGTGGTATTACGCTGGTCCTGTGACCCAAGTTTCACGCAATTTTGAGACAGTTGACTGAGCCGCCTATTCGCGGGCCCCACGATTTGACTTTGAGGGCAAATTTGTGATCGGCTCACCGAAATCCAAATTTGGACTTACCATTGAGTTCGTATTGTCGTTTAGAATTTGTTTGACCTATAATTTATCCTATTTAGAGACCTTTATCTTTGGCACATATTTTGGTGCAAAGTGGCCCACATGTAGATTCATTTTTACCCATAATTACCGTTTTACCCTTGTATCCAAATTGGACGAAAGGGTAGTATTTTATAGCTATCTCGATGATTCCGGAGATATTGGTGATATTTATTTCAGTATCCGGAGACGTTCATTCGGAGGCCATAGTTTCTGATCATCTGTACTTGACACCTGGACGTTTGCATTACGTGGTATACCTTGCCATTGTACTATGATTTATATTCCATATGGTGCATGTATTTTATTTCTGTTATTTAGTTCATATATTTTAACTACTATATAAACTGTGCGTCCAAGAATAACTTGGGTGCAACAACGGTGGTGTCCTATTTTATCTTTATTATATATTATGCATGTCAACCTAGTTTTACGAGACCACCATATGATTTGGAGGCATTATTAGGTTTTATTGGCCGTAACACATCTGTTACATGAGTGTGAGTCTCATGTAGAATACAGACTTGCGTGACGGGCTGGCCACCTGTACGTATGGGACGTACGATAGGGAATAACAGCTAATAAATTTGCATGCTAGAAGATTTAGCAGTTATTAGAGGTACCATCGTATCATGGATATGTCATGAATAGAGCATGGGGTGGGAGAACAACAAGTAATGCATTTAGGCTCCTTTGCACTTTTTTGTTTAACCCGCATGCTCCGCCAGAGATGCGTGGTATGATGACCCCTATATTATCTACAGCCGGCCTTTGACGTTCAAAAGACGTCATGCTTTTTAGGCCCCTGATTCTCCGAGAGAATCATGCCAATCCCATTTTAGCCAGATAGCCCAGGTGTTGGAAAGTTGTTCTGAAAGTGCATTCACATAGACGGTTAGGCGACCCTTGGATGTTTATTTTTAGTACTTTATTGGCATGCTTATATGTATCTTATTAAGTCCCTCTGAGGACCTGGTCCCTTTCCAGGTGTAGACGATCATGACTATTTGCAGGAGCACGGACCAGGACTTGATACTTCGTTCTTTTTCGAGGAGGTCTTCTCTTCGAGCCTTATTATTCATTAGATGTACTTATTTTGTTTCTCTTATATTCTAATTTGGTAGTGAATTTGTCTTCACCCAACTACTTATTCTTATCAAGCATATTATACTTGATTCATTTATATAGTTTATTGGTTATTTATTTCTTTATGATTTTATGGATGAGATTTAGTTATGCCCTGTGACTTATGACATATATCTATACCACTTGTGAATTATTGTTCATAATACAGCGTACGTATGTGTTATGGTTTCCATATATTAGAGTCTTCATATACATACGGCTGGCATGCTTACCTATTCCTAGTCCTAAGTATTTTAGGACTCGGGCATGACAGAGTGACATGCCACATATATATGTTACCGTATAGTCGGTTCAGCCAGGCTGTCTCCGAGGAGATTTCTTAGGATTTCGTGTCGTCTTTTGGTTCAGACCCTGATGCAAAAGTTCATAAGGGATAAAGCAGTGCAAAAAACGAGGAGTCTCGTTATTTCTTGCCGTTACGTGGATTGAGGCATATCAGAATTTGAACAGCTGCCATCATTATCCCAAGCCATATATCTTGGCCTATATAAGGAGGGCGGAGGAGAGATAGGTCTTTCACAAACCCTTAAGTCTCTCAAACTTTCTTCTCTTTTTCTTCCTTGCTGCCATGGCTCCCAAAACTTTCTCCTCCGCCACTACTGCCAAGAAGGCCCCGAAGGTCAAGGGAAGGGCAAGACCAAGGGGAAGGATCGCGTTGCCGAGGCTGACCCTACTCTATTTCTCAATGACGTTCAGTCGTCGATTAAGGGTAAGACATTTGGGGAAGATGAAGTGGAGTTCTGAACACAGAGACACATATGCACAATTAGACGCATGGATGAGTCTATGCGCCAACTTCTCACTGTGACATGGGTAGCTTGTAGTATCCCGTTCTTCCTTTTTGGGGAGCATGACTAAGAAATACTTGGTATTGTTCGATCGGGATAGATTGAATCAAGATCATTTTCTCATTATGGATTGGTTTCTTCGTAATCAAGTCCCATATTCAGTGGATCATGCCTCAAGGAAGGATTCAATGACAGAGTCGCGAGGGGCCTTTCCGTTGTGCTATTTCTTTGCTCATTTTTTATGCCGCTTGGTTGCGGTCTCGTTGGTTTTGTAACTTGTGTTTTTTTGAACAGTTTTGATAGATTTTGTTGTCTTCGATCTTTGAACTTTGTATTTCATATCGAACTCTGGGAGACCAAAGCAAGGAGATATTGATCATCTTTTGATGCGTGCAGGTGATCGTGTAGGTGACACATAAGTAGAGTCTTGAAGATCTCTCCCTTTCCTCTCCAATTCTCCAACTAGTGAGTGGCCATACTTTCGATTAGCTCCCTTCTTCCAAGTCTTCACTCTTAATAATATGACTCGTTTGTACGTTCCGATCAATGATACTATAATAATAATAATAATGGAGTCAAGATAATAAGAAGTAAACTTGGAACACTTATTCTTGTCACATAAAATCACTGAACGATCATATTATTACGTGATTGTCCGCTATGCATGTATCTGTTTTATGTTTCAGTTGTAGCTAGAACTTATTCATCTATAACTGTTCAATGGGTAGTACATAACTTGAAATATGATCACATCAACATGTAAACTATGCCATCATACTGTGCTAAAGTAGTTATGTTCATTTTGAGGTCTTGAAATGCTTTGTGTGTTAACTTAGTATTTAGATCGTCAATAGTCATGGACAGCTTATACACAAGGTATATGGTTCTTCTGAACGGTCGCCGGGGTACCAGAGCCAATTCGTCCTGAGCAGAATAACTGTTAGTCGTGCTAGCAACTTAGCACGGATGAGGCAAGAGTTTGTAGTAGGGCTCGCTACCTGTGCTGCAAGCATCACCGTCTACCCAGACTATAGTCCATGATGACTCATCATGACAGTGATCCTTATGTATATTTGAACTTTGCAAACTAACTATGTCTTTGTGGTATGGAAGGTCATGGGAAGTTGTGTACATGTGGTTTAGATGTCGCAGGTAAAAGTCATCGAGTGGTGGCACATTTTTGTTAGGTTATTTTATTCTATCGCATATTTGTAAAATTGAACTAAGACAAGATAGAAAGATCACATAATAATAATATTGCATGTTCACATGAATATGGTATCGATTTGGTGCGTTGGATTAGCTCGCCATCACTGGTACTTTTTGAAGTACTAACCCTCGTTGTAGCAGGTTCCCCGAGCTAAGGCGACGCAGCGAGGAGTTAAAACTTTCCTCCAACCTTTCACTGATCCGATGCATTCATGTTCATGAATTTTAAAGTGCAAGTGCATATTCTCAAGGAGCTCGTACATACCCTTTTGAAGCTCCAAAGCGATGGTGCAAACACAAACCCTAGGTGGTTTATCTTTTGCATTTTTGTAAGGGATGTAATATATGGATCGACTATCTCATTTTGCTTCCATCTTGTAAGACCATGCGACACTCCTTTACTTTTAAGTCAAGAGTTTATAACAAAGATGTTCATTATAAATAAAGATAACTTTTCTTCATTCCAATGTGTGATACTCCATTTGTGTACTTTTCTTCACTTTAATGTATGATATTCTATTTGCGTACTCTGTTGCATATGTTTCTAAAGTATATTATTTTGCCTAGGCCTTGTGTGGGTGCGCACTACCCTCGCACGACATCACGTCCGGGGAACGATTATCGATTTAGCGGAAATTAGGGCATGACATATTAGCATCAAAGCATGGCTTTAGATCCTTTGACCTTCGTGTCATAAGAGTTTTTTTAAAACGACCTTGTAAAACCCCTATTCCTAGAAAATAGTATATGGCCTTTTAATTAATTAATAATTTAGTTATAGTAATTAGTGGCTAATTAGGAAAAATAGATTTTATTAATTTTTATTTTAGGTGTTGGTGAACTTAGAAGATTTATGGGACCATTAGAAATTTTTCAGAATTTATTTCATGTAGGAGACCCCTTGATCTGTTGCTAGCTTAATGGTATGCATTAGTGTAATTCTAGATTTTTCTATGAGTATATACGTATATATATATATATATATATATATATATATATATATATATATATTAAAAGAAATATAAAAGGAAAAGATTAGAAAATAAAAGAAAAGGAAAAAAGCATTAAAAAAACTATTCCTATTTGATCCCTAATGGATCCCTAACCATTCCTACCCGCCCGTGCATGTGACCAAACACCACCCGCTCACTTTAGCAACAAGCAGCAAAGCCCCCACGCCCGCTGAGTTGCTCACAGCAACTCCTTAGACCACACCCTCCCCTTTGTAGCTTCAGCAAGTCACCCATAACCCCCCTAGACCCGCGAACATGTACAACCCTCTCTCCCTTTAATATATATATATATATATATATATATATATATATATATATATATATATATATATAAACTTATTTTAACTAAAATCCTAACACTAGATCATCCAAACTCTTCCTCTTCCCATATAGACTTAGAGAGCACCGCCACCGCAGCCGGAGAACCGCGCTAGGCCGTCCAAACCAATCCCGACGACTACGATCCCGCGTACCCCACGCACTGCAGAATTCAGCAGTAAGGTACCTGTGTTCCAGAGTTATTTCCCGTCGCCTCGCTCAACCAAACGCCACCCCATCTTCACCGGTACGCTCACCCCTTAGCCCTCTTCCATATCTGTGTTATAGTAGACTTCGAACAAAGCGTAACCATAGGCGAAAACAACGCCAAAGTTGGCAGAAAAAGACTAATTTCTGGGATCGCAGAAAACTACGGTAAATACCTATGTTTCCGGATTCGTATCTTCCACCACAGAGATCCGAATTCGATGATTCTTTTTGGTATGCGGAGACCACTTGACCTAGTTTAATTTTTGTTAAATAACCCTAGATTATTAACTGCTGCAGGTAGAACTAAATTCGTTAGAAAACCCAGTATCGTAACTTTTATGAAAGTCGTACGCATTTTGTGCACGCTCGTCAGATTGTGACGAAACTTGCACTACTGGACTCATGGTAACGCGCTGGTCCTGTGACCTAATTTTCACACAATTCTGAGACAGTTGACCAAGTCGCCAATTGGCCGACCCCACGGTTGACTTTTTGGGCGAAATTGTGTTCGGCCCATCGGAATCCACATTTGGACATACCGTTGGGTTCGTATTGATATTTAGAGTTTGTTTGACCAATAATTTGTCCCATTTAGAGACTGTTACCCTTAGCACACTTTTCGGTACAAAGTGGGCCACATTTGGACCCCACTTTTACCCAAAATTACTATTTTGCCCCTGTGTCCAAATTGGACGAAAGAGAAGTGATTTTTAGCTATTTTGCTGATTTTGGACATATTGGTGATGTCTATTTCAGCATCCGGAGACGTTTGTTCGGAGCCATTAGTTTCTGATTCTTTGTCCTTGACATTTGGGCATGTACACTTTACAGATTTCTTGCCAGGCAAGTATACCTTGCCATTGTACTGTATTTACATTCCATATGATGCATGCATGTTTATTTCTGTTTATTTAGTTTATTTATTTTAACTTCTATATAAAATTGTGCGTCCAAGGAAACTTGGGTGCAGCGATGGTATCATCATATATTTTTATTTATGCATTTGCATTGACCTTGTTTATGAGACTACCCTATTTTTCTGAGGCAGCATTAGATTCATTGACTGTGACACATTTTACACGAGTTTTGAGTCTCATATAGATCACGGACTTACGTATTGACTGATCATCGGTACGTGTGGGACGTGCGCTAGGGATAACTACCGTAGAAACTTTGTATGCTAGCAGACCTAGCAGTTATTAGAGGTATTATCATGTTATGGATATGACATGCTTAGAGCATGGGGTGGGGAGAACAACAAGTACCGCATTTGAGCTCCTTTGCACTTTTTCTATTGTGCGCCCGGATTCTTCGTCGGAGATACGGGTGGTGATGACCACTATATATTATATATTGTTAGGCGGGCCACCGGCGTTCAAAAGATGACGTGCCTTTTAGGCCCCTGGATCTCAAATAGAGAACCATGCCAAATCCCAGTTTTCAGCCAGATAGCTCACTCGTGGGGAAAGTTATTCTTAACTGTATTCACTTAGACGTTAGGCGACCCCATTGGATGTTTATATTTCAGTACTTTATTGGCATGTTTATATGTATCTTGTTACGTCCCTCTGAGGACCTGGTACCTTTCCAGATATAGATGAGCAGGAGTATCCACAGGAGTATGGACCTGGACCTGACGCTACCTATCAGACTGAGGAGGTCTTACCTTCGGATTATATGTGATTCATTGCAGCTGTTTAGAGATTTTAGTTGCTATTCTTTTTCGAGACATTTATTCTTATATTGGAGTTTATTCTCTTCTCTCTTTAGTAGTTTTGGTATAGTCGATTTGCAGTGGATTTGTTTCCATCCGACTATCATACTTTGAGACTGCTTATTTGATATCAAGTTATTGATTTCCATTTATCTATTATTTGTGCTGTGGATGAGATATAGATTGCGTGTGACTTGTTGTGACAGTATATTACCACTGTGGATTGGATATTCATGTACAGCGTACGTGTGTATATGCTTTCCATATATTGGAGTTCGTATACATACGGCAGGCGTGTTACGTATTCCTAGTCCTACGTATTTTGGGACTAGGGCGTGACATGTTTTTGGTGGTGGCCCATGCAGGTCGAGAATATATTGTCTCGGTTACGTAACTGTACCGAACAAGCCTGCGTATTGGAATAGAGTATAAGGATCTCATCCACGCTTGACTGAAACTCATCCTTCCTATTTAATACTTGCATCCTGTTTGATTCCTGTACTTCTTCTAATCGCTCGTACATCACCTGCCGAGAGATGGATATGCAAAATTGATATACTGCCGCCGATGGAGACACAACTTCTGGAGTCAATGGTTAGACTCAAGGAGGGACCCCAACGATTCCTAGGCTTCCGGGACCAGATGGACAGACTCACACTCCAGTTCCATCTGATCTTCCCGCTTCACCTATTAGGAACCTTCCAGCTTTTCCAGTACCGCAAGATGGCCAAGCACATCTGTTCCAATTCTTCCAGATGATGATGCAGGAACAGAGGCAGTAGGCAGCCGAGCAGAGGCAAGAATTTTTGGCAGCACTTGAGAGGATGGCTGCACAGGCTACTGTACCAGCCCAAGCACTAGCTCCAGTACCTCGAGCTAGGGTTGGTTCAGTAAAGGACTTTATTCAGATGGGTCCGAGGTCGTACAAGGGCACTGAGAGCCCTGAGGAGACTACCAACTGGATCACTCACACGCAGAAGCTATTGGAGGCATCGCAGTTATCTATGGACCTATGGATGACAGGTGTACGGACGCTTCTAGATGGTAATGCTCATCACTGTTGGGAATCCATGGAGCGCCAGTTGGGTACATACCAGACTTGGGAGCAGTTTTTGGAGTGCTTCGAGGGAAAGTACTTCCCGGACACTGTCAGAGATACCTTGTACGATCAATTTTTTTACCTAGAGCAAGGGAACCGAACAGTTGACGAATATGATTCTGAGTTTAGTCGACTCAGCAAATATGGCACTGCTTTGATACCAGATGACTTGGCTAAGGCTAAGAGATTTCATCGCGGACTGACTCAGGAGCTCCAATATTACACAAGCTCACAGTCCCGGATCTCTTATGCTGAACTACTGACAGAAGCCAGATTGGAAGAAACCATCAGCAGAGGAAATGGAGGTCAGCTGAGGACACAACAAGGAACAACAAGGGCATAGCAGGGACCGGCTGTAACACCCCATTCCGTTCTAGCGGACTGCCGACTCAATCGGCAAAAGTACAACTGTCCCGACCTGCCTTGCCTCAACGAGAAGCAAAAGATATCCAGACATGTCCCTACAGGAATCCGACTTAGGCTTTCAGAGGCTCACTTAACGTATCGCTCTACCGAGACAAATTATCACTAAGGTGGGTGGCTACGGTGAACTTGTCTTTGCTTAGCCAGCACACATAAAATCTAGAACGATACATGCTAGTCGCTAGGTGAATCACTCCCTGCATACTAATATGAATCCAACGCACCTAGCTAAGGGAATAATCCCAACTTGTATTGCTTATGCTAGAATATGAAAATGAAATACTGCTTTTATATACATGCTCAGGCCCTCACATGCTACCCTAGAACGTGTTGCTCGGGAAGTCCCCTAACGATCTAACTCCTCGGCTTACCTTCGGGCCCGAGCTAACGTAAATGTTTGTATTTATACAAATGCATGCTTGTCTACTTGTACGTTGCCTTGACTCAATACTTGTAACATAAGCCATGCCAACACCCTGTTATATAGGATATTGTTCAGAAAGACTATGAGAATGGAAATCAGGCAATGACTCCTGTCTTGTACTATTGTTGCCTCAACAGCATGCCTCTTGTCTTGTACGCTTGTTGCCCCAACCATGTAAATGGATAACTTACCCGAGATGCCGTTCGATCACGGACAACTTGTGCACAGGGTCGGTCTAGCGGGCGATGCTGGGGCACTGGCATCGACCCGGTCCGGGCGAACCTATTATTTTAGTCTCTTGTTCGACAGAATGGCTTGCAGTGCCTCTTGTACTTTCGTTGCATACCATTATCGTCAAGACTATACTGTCCATTGTGGCATACGCCAGTGATCGTATTGTATTTAACTTGTTGCATGCTTGCTGGTAAAAATAAAAGATAACAAGTCATCCTCGCTTAGCGGCTATCCACGTGCGAGATATTGTATCGCATGAAATAATAAACTGAACACCTAACGACCATGATACCACATTGCTCGTGTTTGCATATGCTATGCCTCCTGAATGTTTATACATGTCCCTGCTTGAATTAATAATGTTTGCCTTAGACAGGGAAGATAAAATGGTAAGGTGGTAAGTCTCGCCGTGTTTCCTCTCATGTCGTACGGCGCACTACCACACGAGTTAGGCTATTCAATGTTTGTATAAAACTGATCCTAAGGCAACTAGAAAGATAACTTAATAGTTGTGCATGGAACCTGTATCACGTATTTGGATTTATTGAGCGGGCGAGTAGCTTCCCCACCAGTGCATTTAATGTACTGATAATCCACCAGTTTGAATGCAGGGTGTGGAAAAACCTCGTTCGGTGCGGATGCCTCCTTCGTGCATGCTAAGGCGTGAAGATCACTCTGAAGCAACGGTGCATCCAGAACTGAAGCACATATACAAGACATAATGTTGGGAACATCGCCTGAACATCGCCTGAACATCGCCTGTACAATCATTCCAAAATTATAGCCACTTGGCACGCTTTTACTGTTTCAGAGAGAGAGGCTTGAGCGACTTGTAATCTCGGCTATACGCCTCCTGTAACACTTCTTTATATCAATAAAGAGTTGTTTTACTTCAACTTGTGTTTCAATGCTTCTGCTATATTGTCGACTCAGTGAACTTGTTACCAAATCGCTATGCGTTTATGACTCCGCTGCACTCGGACAATCTGTGCGACTCTGTGGCTTAGAACTCTTACCGCCAGCCAATGGACCACGGCCTTGCACGGACGTGGATCACGCTCGTGCGGTATCACGCCTGGATGGGTCAAAGCGATCGTTCTGCGGGAGCGCTGGAGCGGTGATTCTCGCCTAGCGGAAACGGCCGATTTGCCTGCGGGAGATCGGGACGTGACATGTTGGTATCAGAGCTTGGCTTCTACGCCTTTGGACTTCGATTCGATATCTCTGTTTTGAAAGCTCGTTCGTGGGTTATGTGCATGCTCTCTCTCAATGCCTCGATGGAATGTTCCAACAATAAGTCTAAATACTTTCAAAATACGTTTTGAATGATATGATATGCTTGCTTGTATGATATTGTGCTGCGAGTGGCCTTTGTGCCAACCTGTGCGAACCCTTGAGAGTGTTGCTAGTAGCTTATCCGATTTCACTAACTCTAAGTTTGGTTGAATGCATCTATTCGAGGGACGCCTTGAACTAGTGCACCATCCAAGACTAAAGAAAAAGGTGAAACTCGAGTGCTAAGACTTCGCTATCACTAAGCTGGTTGACGTGCTCACGCTAGAAGTGCACTTCGAAAGTGCGCACGATCCAGACTAAGCGATATGCTGATCTCGATGCTTGTGCAAGTGAATATCCAAATGAAACAAGTACAACGACTTGTATAGGTTTGCCTCAGCCTTGCATCGTTAAATCAAAATTGATTGAAACGTACTTCTTGTCCTCAGTAAGTCTCGAGGACGAGACTTTTTTTGAGTTGGGTAGGATGTAACACCCCGTTCCGTTCTAGCGGACTGCCGACTCAATCGGCAAAAGTGCAACTGTCCCGACCCGCCTTGCCTCAACGAGAAGCAAAGGATATCCAGACTTGTCCCTACAGGAATCCGGCTTAGGCTTTCAGAGGCTCGCTTGACGTATCGCTCTACCGAGGCGAATCATTGCTAAGGTGGGTGGCTATGGTGAACTTGTCTTTGCTTAGCCAGCACACATAAAATCTGGAACGATACATGCTAGTCGCTAGGTGAATCACTCCCTGCATGCTAATATGAATCCAACGCACCTAGCTAAGGGAATAATCCCAACTTTTATTGCTCATGCTAGAACATGGAAATGAAACACTGCCTTTATATACATGCTCAGACCCTCACATGCTACCCTAGAATGGGTTGCTCGGGAAGTCCCCTAACGAACTTACTCCTCGACTTACCTTCAGGCCCGAGCTAACAAGAATGTTTGTATTTATACAAATGCATGCTTGTCTGCTTGTACGTCGCCTTGACTCAATACTTGTAACATAAGCCATGCCAACACCCTATTATACAGGATATTGTTCAGAAAGACTATGAGAATAGAAATCAGGCAATGCCTCTTGTCTTGTACTATTGTTGCCTCAACAACATACCTCTTGTCTTGTACTCTTGTCTTATACTCTTGTCTTGTATGCTTGTTGCCCCAACCATGTAAATGGATAACTTACCCGAGATGCCATTCGATCACGGACAACTTGTGCACAGGTTCGGTCTAGCAGGCGATCTTGGGGCACTGGCATCGACTCGGTCCGGGCGAGACCTATTGTTTTAGTCTCTTGTTCGACGGAATGGCTTGCAGCACCTCTTGTACTTTTGTTGCATACCATTATCGTCAAGACTATACCGTCCATTGTGGCATACGCCAGTGATCGTATTGTATTTAACTTGATGCATGCTTGCTGGTAAAAATAAAAGATAACAAGTCATCCTCGCTTAGCGGCTATCCCCGTGCGAGATATTGTATCGCATAAAATAATGAACTGAACACCTGAACGATCATGATACAACATTGCTCGTGTTTGCATATGCTATGCCTCCTGAATATTTATACATGTCCCTGCTTGAATTAACAATGTTTGCCTTAGACAGGGAAGGTAAAATGGTAAGTTGGTAAGTCTTGCCGTGTTTCCTCTCATGTTGCACGGCGCACTGCCACACGAGTTAGGCTATTCAATGTTTGCATGGAACTGATCCTAAGGCAACTAGAAAGATAACTTAATAGTTATGCACGAAACCTGTATCACGTGTTTGGATTTATTGAGCGGGCGAGTAGCTTTCCCACCAGTACATTCAATGTACTGATAATCCATCAGTTTGAATGCAGGATACGGGAAAACCTCGTTCGGTGTGGATTCCTCCTTCGTGCGTGCTAAGGCGTGAAGATTACTCCGAAGCAATGGTGTGTCCGAAACTGAAGCACATATACAAGACATAATGTTGGGAACATCGCCTGAACATCGCCTGAACAATCATTCCAAAATTGTAGCCACTTGGCACGCTTTTACTGTTTCAGAGAGAGAGGCTTGAGCGACTTGTAATCTCGGCTATACACCACCTGTAACACTTCTTTATATCAATAAAGAGTTGCTTTACTTTAACTTGTGTTTCAATGCTTCTGCTATATTGTCGACTCAGTGAACTTGTTACCAACTCGCTATGCGTTTATGACTCCACTACATTCGGACAATTTGTGTGACTCTGTGGCTTAGAACTCTTACCGCCAGCCAATGGACCATGGCCTTGTATGGGCGTGGCTCATGCTCGTGCGGCATCATGCCCGTATGGGTCAAAGCGATCGTTCCGCGGGAGCGCTGGCGCAGTAATTCTCGCCTAGCGGGAATGACCGATTTGCCTGCAGGAGATCGGGGCGTGACACCGGCAAGGACACAACAGGGAGGACCTATCAGACGTCCCTTGGCACAGTAGCATCAGCAACACAGAGCCGAACTGTACCAGATTCCGAAGAAACCCCAATGTAATTATTGTGGGAGAATCGGACATATTTTGAGAGATTGTCGGACCCGCTTGGGTCAGTGTAGGAGATGTGGTTCTGGAGAGCATTTGGCGAGAGATTGTCCAAGGCAACAGGCATTGACACAACCACCGCCAGCACAGAGACTAGCGCTTCCAGCACCGAAGCCAACTCAGAAGATGACTGGACCGGGAGTACCTCGACCCCCAGCAACAGAGGTGAGGAGTTTCCTTGGACTTGCGGGATATTACCGACGGTTCGTGGAAAACTTCTCAAGGATAGCAGCACCTATGACTCGTTTGACTTTTAAGGATCAAGAATTTATATGGACCAACGAGTGTCAAGCCGCCTTTGAAGAGTTGAAGAAGCGACTGACTACAGCACCGTATTGTCTATTCCATCAGGATCAGGAGATTATGTGATCTACAGTGACGTATCAGGAAAAGGCTTGGGATGCGTATTAATGCAGCATGGCAAAGTGATCGCATATGCATCTAGGCAGTTACGAGTACATGAGAAAAATTATCCGACTCATGACTTGAAACTTACAGCCGTTGTATTTGCTCTGAAGCTATGGAGACATTACTTATATGGGAAACGAGTGATGATCTATACAGACCACAAAAGCCTCAAGTACGTCTTCACGCAGGAGTTAAATATGAGGCAACGTCGATGGTTCGAGTTGATAAAAGATTTTGAGTTGGAGCTACATTATCACCCAGGCAAGGCTAACGTTGTAGCAGATGCGTTAAGCCAAAAACCAATATCTTACTTCTTGACAGCACAGAGGGAACTATTGGAGGACTTGAAAGAGCTTGACATTGAAGTGGTATTACCCGGAGCAGATGGGACACTAGCCAACTTGCAAATACAATCATTATTGGTAGAGAGGATTAAGGCAACTTTGCCTATAGATGCCAGATTCAGGAGACTGAAGGAAAGGACAGAGGCCAGAGAGCAGACATGATTACGCATTCATGAGGATGGGATATTACGATGTGGTGATCATCTTTATGTTCCAAATAGAGAGATTCGACAGGAGCTGATGACAAAAGCTCATAGTTCAATTTATTCTATTCATCCTGGAGGCACCAAGATGTATCGCGACTTACGATATAACTTTTAGTGGCATAGAATGAAGAGAGAAATAGCTCGCTTTGTAGCTAAATGTCTGGTATGTCAACAAGTAAAGGCGGAGCACCAGAGGACAGCAGGATTATTGCAACCACTTCCGATTCCAGAGTGGAAGTGGGAGCACATCACTATGGACTTCGTCATGGGTTTTCCCAAGAGTCCAAGTGGAAGAGATGCAGTGTGGGTAATAGTGGACCGACTCACCAAGTCAGCCCATTTTATACCTTTTAGAGTGGGTCAGTCTACAGAAGCTTTGGCTGACTTATATATGAGGTAGATTATGAGGTTACACGGCATACCAGTCAGCATTATATCAGATAGAGATTCGTACTTTACATCGCACTTTTGGAGGAGCATACAAGAGAGTCTTGGAACTCGTCTGAAGTTCAGTATATCTTACCACCCGCAGACAAATGGGCAGTCGGAGCGTACTATTCAGACATTGGAGGATATGTTGAGGGCTTGCATGTTAGACTTCGGAGGATCATGGGAGGACCACCTACATCTTGTGGAGTTTTCTTACAACAATAGCTATCAAGCGAGTATTCAGATGGCTCCGTTTGAAGCATTGTATGAAAGAAAATGTAGGTCTCCTGTGTGTTGGAGTGACGTGGGAGAACGTCAGATTCTGGGACCAGAGTTGGTGGTCAATACCGTAGAGACAGTTAAGAAGATTCAAGGGCACTTGCGAGCAGCGCAAGACAGGCAGAAGCAGTGGACAGACCTTCATCGTCGTCCCTTGGAGTTCAAAGAGGACGATCATGTCTTCTTGAGAATATCACCGACCAGAGGCACCATTCGATTCGGAGGCGCGGCAAGTTGAGTCCAAGGTATATTGGACCATTTCACGTGCTAGAGAGAGTGGAAGAAGTAGCACATCGACTTGCGCTACCACCTTCACTGGAGGGAGTACATGACGTATTCTATGTGTCACAGCTCAGGCGATATGTGGCGGACAGTAGTCATGTTCTTGACCATTCAGAGATCACCATTGGGCCGAGCTTGTCATACCTAGAGCAACCCGTGGGAATCCTTAATCGTCGAGAGAAAGTGTTGAGGAACCAGTCTATTCCCTTGGTTCGCGTAGCATGGAGGCATGGCGCGCCAGGAGAATCAACTTGGGAGCGCGAGGATGACATGCGCAAGCATTTTTTGAACCCATTCGCAGACCAAGGTATGAATTTATTTTGTTAATTTATATCTTATACCATCCTTGACTTTCTACCGTGGCTTAATTTTAATTTCGAGGACGAAATTTTTATAAGTTGGGTAGAATGTAAAACCCCTATTCCTAGAAAATCGTATATGACCTTTTAATTAATAAATAATTTAATTGTAGTAATTAGTGGATAATTAGGAGAAATAAATTTTTATTAATTTTTATTTTAGGTGTTGGTGAACTTAGAAGATTTATGGGGCCATTAGGAATTTTTTTGAATTTATTTCATGTAGGAGACCCCTTGAGCAGTTGCTAGCTTAATGGTATACATTAGTGTAATTCTTGATTTTTTTTATGAGTATATATATATATATATATATATATATATATATATATATATATATATATATATTAAAAGAAATATAAAAGGAAAAGAAAAGAAAAGAAAAGAAAAAGCATTAAAAAAAACTATTCCTATTGGATCCCTAATGGATCCCTAACCATTCCTACCCGCCCGTGCAAGTGACCAAACACCACCCGCTGACTTTAGCAACAAGCAGCAAAGCCCCCACGCCCACTGAGTTTCTCACAGCAACTCCTTAGACCACACCCGCCCCTTTGTTGCTTCAGCAAGTCACCCATAACCCCCCTAGACCCGCGAACGTGTACAACCCTCTCTCCCTTTCATATATATATATATATATATGTATATATATATATATATAAACTTATTTTAACTAAAACCCTAAACCTAGATCATCCAAACTCTTCCTCTTCCCATATAGACTTAGAGAGCTCCATCACCGCAGCCGGAGAACCGCGCCAGGCCGTCCAAACCAATCCCGACGACCACGGCCCCGCACACCCCGCGCACTGCAGAATTCAGTAGTGAGGTACCTGTGTTACAGAGTTGTTTTCCGTCGCCTCGCTCAACCAAATGCCACCCCGTCTTCACCGGTATGCTCACCCCTTAACCCTCTTCCATATCTGTGTGATAGTAGACCTCGAACAACGCGTAACCATAGGCGAAAACAACGCTAAAGTTGGCAAAAAAAGACCAATTTCTGGGATCACAGAAAACTACGGTGATCACCTATGTTCTCGGATTCGTATCTCCCACCACAGAGATCCGAATTCGATAATTCTTTTTGGTATGCAAAGACCACTTGACCTAGTTTAATTTTTGTTAAATAACCCTAGATTATTAACTGCTGTAGGTAGAATTAAATTCATTGGAAAATCCCGTATCGCAACTTTTGCGAAAGTCGCGCGCATTTTGTGCACGCTCGTCAGATTGCGACAAAACTTGCGCCACTGGACTCGTGGTAACGCGTTGGTCCTGTGACCCAATTTTTACGCAATTCTGAGACAGTTGACCAAGTCGCCAATTGGCGGGCCCTACGGCTGACTTTTTGGGCAAAATTGTGTTCGGCCCATCGGAATCCATATTTGGACATACCGTTAGGTTCGTATTGTCATTTAGAGTTTATTTGACCTATAATTTGTCCCATTTAGAGACTGTTACCCTTGGCACGCTTTTTGATGCAAAATGGGCACATGCGGACCCCACTTTTACCCAAAATTACCGTTTTGCCCCTGTGTCCAAATTGGACGAAAGGGAAGTACTTTTTAGCTATTTTGCTGATTTTGAAAAAGTTGGTGATATCTATTTCAGCATCCGGAGATGTTTGTTCGGAGCCATTAGTTTCTGATTCTGTGTCCTTGACATTTGGGCGCGTATACTTTACAGATTTCTTGTCAGGCAAGTATACCTTGCCATTGTACTGTATTTATATTCCATATGATGCATGCATATTTATTTCTATTTATTTAGTTTATTTATTTTAACTGCTATATAAAATTGCGCGTCCAAGGAAACTTGGGTGCAGCGACGGTATCGTCACGATATGTTTTTATTTATGTATTTGCATTGACCTTGTTTATGAGACTACCCCTTTTTCATGAGGCAACATTAGATTCATTGACTGTGACACATTTTATACGAGTTATGAGTCTCATATAGATCATGAACTTACGTATTGACTGATCATCGGTACGTGTGGTACGTGCGCTAGGGATAACTGCCGTAGAAACTTTGTATGCTAGCAGACCTGGCAGTTATTAGAAGTATTATCGTGTTATGGATATGACATGCTTAGAGCATGGGGTGGGAAGAACAACAAGTACTACATTTGAGCTCCTTTGCACTTTTTCTATTGTGCGCCCGGATTCTCCGTCGGAGATACGGGTGGTGATGACCACTATATATCATATATTATTAGGCGGGCCACCGGCGTTCAAAAGACGACGTGCCTTTAGGCCCCTGAATCTCCGTTAGAGAACCATGCCAAATCCCAGTTTTCAGCCAGATAGCTCACTCATGGGGAAAGTTGTTCTTAACTGCATTCACTTAGACGGTTAGGCGACCACATTGGATGTTTATATTTCAGTACTTTATTGGCATATTTATATGTATCTTGTTACGTCCCTCTGAGGACCTGGTACCTTTCCAGATATAGATAAGCAGGAGTATCCACAGGAGTATGGACCTGGACCTGACGCTACCTATCAGACTGAGGAGGTCTTACCTTCGGATTATATGTGATTCATTGTAGCTGTTTAGAGATTCTAGTTGCTATTGTTTTTCGAGACATTTATTCTTATATTGGAGTTAATTCTCTTATCTCTTTAGTAGTTTTGGTATAGTCGATTTGCAGTGGATTTGTTTCCATCCGACTATCATACTTTGAGACTGCTTATTTGATATCAAGTTATTGATTTTTATTTATCTATTATTTGTGCTGTGGATGAGATATAGATTGCGTGTGACTTGTTATGATAGTATATTACCACTGTGGATTGGATATTCATGTACAGCGTACGTGTGTATATGCTTTCCATATATTAGAGTTCGTATACATACGGCTGGCGTGTTACGTATTCCTAGTCCTACGTATTTTGGGACTGGGGCATGACAGACCCTGTCCCTCCTAGTTGAACTCTTTAATTTGCTTGGCCAAAATGAGATGTGTTCCATACAGTGAGTACATAATATATTTTTAGACTGATATAAGTTACTTTTCTTTGAAGAAACAGGCTCAAAGCCGAACGCACAAGCATAAGTAGTGGCGCAGGTGCAAAAGTGCAGTTCCGGCACTTCGGGTAGCTCTGGAAGTCAAGCAGTCGCTTCCTCTGTTGATCCGTTCAAGCTGATGATGCGCTTAATGGAAAGGCAGCTAAGGTAGGCGGAATTACATCAGAGTGAATTCGAGTCCTGAATTGAGGCTCAATTTTAGGTGCAGTGGACTCAAGCTGAGGCACAGCAGAAGCAGATGAATACCCTACAAACGATTGTGACGACGCTCGTCGCCAACAGATATTCTACATCAAAGGACACCATGAAAGTCCATTTGCAGCCGAGACCGCGGGACCTCAGGGCTCTCAGGAACCTCCGCCCTTAGACGAGAAGGCTAGGTTCTATCGTTCAAATATCCGAGTTTAAGAAAATGTGTTATTCTACCTTTGTCATGCCCCAGATCCAGAATACTGGAGAGTGGGAGAATGACTCAACCAACCGCACCTTATGAAATACCAAATTAACCCAAAATATGTTAAGGTTGTCTAGAGACGAGAGGGTTCATACTACAATCAAGTCTCCTAGGGTCAAGAACTTCTATATCTTAATCATTCAATCAAGTAGCAATAACATAAAATATTTCAAAATAAGCTGTAAGGAGTCCCAAATGCTACATCAGAAGGTTCTAGAGTTATAGCAATACAAGTTGATATGCCAGATACACAATCAAAAGTATACATGATAGTGAGTCAGCTGCAATCTGAGTATAATACAATCATGTAGGGAACTAGTATCCAGATTTGCCGGCTAACAGGTACCGGTTGGCTAAACGCCCAAAAGAATATAGTTTACAAAAGGCGTGTATTGAAACAAGAAATCCACTCGTGACCCTCAGTAGCCATCCTTCTGGTACATGCCATAAGTGAGGGAGTAGTAAGTTTAATCCTCCGGTGTAACCTCCGATTTCCAATTTCCGAAATAATTAGATTTTTTTTTTAAATATCAGATTTATAAAATATTTACCTTAAAATTCTAGTATTAGATTTTGAACAATGTCTGGTTTTAGAAGGTAATTTATAATCTTGTATAAAAATCATTTTTTCTAAATGTCGATTTATTATAGAAAAAAATAAAAAAATAATATTATATATAATACTCTGGCTTCGAATATTTATTGGCTTGAAATCATAAACTTTTTGTTTAATAAAATTATTGAAAGACTGGTTGTTTTCATAATAAATTTTTAATATCCATTGGATTAGTAAATAAGTAAATTACATAATTTCTAGGGTTTTGAAATAGGGATTTAATTAGTAGCATTTGGAATCAGTTAGCCTTGGAAGCCCTTAAAACATTTTTTTTTAAATTATATTTTTTCTATTAAATTTACCAGTTTACCGTCTCCCATTCACACCCTCATTTTTCCCACATGAAAAACCCATTTATATATATATATGATCTGGACCATTCATTATTGGGCCAATCCGCACCCTTCATCCCACACCCTCTTTCCCTATTTAAGTCTCTCATCACCCTTCCCAAGAAACCCTAGCTAGCCCTCACAAATCTCCACAAGCCAACAAGCCACCACCATTTTGTGTGCTCGTGTCCGTGTGTCCAGCATCACCGTGTCAGCCATGTTGGCCTCGGGTCTGACCCCGGGTGTCCCACCGTATCCATTCATTTTTTGTGTCCGGTTACAATATTACAACCATATTCTTGTGTCCGACACCATCTGGACACAACCCCACATCACAGTACATTATTTCTGTGTCCAACACCCGGACACGTCCACCCCTATACCACAACACCACCATCGTGTCCAGCCTCGGACACGATCCATCCCGACACAGCAGATCCAAACCCTAACCTAGATCAGATCCGCCGCAGGCGACTGGGATCTCCCCTTCGGCGTCGAGCACCTGTGGCCGACGAGACGAGCAGATCAGCCGCCTCTCTCGAGATCCAGCCGCCGCGAGACCGAGCAGATCCGCCGAGCTTCGCTGCCGCCGGTGACCGCCGCCTCGGATCTCCTCGACTTCGTCGAGCCGTGGCCGCCGTCTCCTCGAACCGAGCACCGCCGTCTCCTTGAACCGAGCACCCGCCGCCACAGCAGATCCGCCGAACGTTCGATCGCCGCCCGAGACGAACGTCGACCGCCGACGCCCTGTCCGGCCCGACCTCGCCGAAAAACCCTCATGTGAGCCTCCCTTCCCTGTTTCCTTTTCCTTTCAATTTCTCAGGGTGGGGAGTGAGTTAAAGGGATTAGTT
This sequence comes from Iris macrosiphon, assembly GCA_036927795.1. Classification (NCBI taxonomy): domain Eukaryota; kingdom Viridiplantae; phylum Streptophyta; class Magnoliopsida; order Asparagales; family Iridaceae; genus Iris; species Iris macrosiphon. The sequence continues at coordinate 40,734,437 of JAYESA010000001.1, read as the reverse complement.
AATTAATAATTAGTTTAGTTAATTAATAATTAGTTTAGTTAATTAATAATTAGTTTAATTAATGTATTTAGTCTAGTAAATTAATGTAATTAGTTAGTAATTTCATGTATTAGTTTAGTTTAGTAGTAATCAGTAGCTAATTTATTTTAGTTATAATTAATCAGTTAATTAGTTATTAATCAGTATTAATTTATTCATCAGTAGTTATTTGTAACCAGTTAATTAATTTCATAATCAATTAGTTTTATGTAATTAGTTTAGTATATGCAATTAGCTAGTTTTATGCAATTAGTTTATTTTTTATGTAATAAATATAAGGGTTTGACTATGTAAAAATAATAATTTCTGGTTTATATTATTATTAAAGGAAATAGTTTCAATAATCAAAAATAGTTCAAAATTGGTTATTTGGGTTGGTAACTGAAATTACTAGAGATGTATAAATACATTGGTTTTTACAAATTCTAGATTTTACAAATAAACTTTTACTTATAATTATTGTTCAATTAATTTCGAAATGATTTTCATTAAATTAGGGTGTTACCTTAATTACAACCAACGACCATTTCTCCTATTAGCCTGGTATCCTTACCTCGGTTTTCGTGTCGAACTCCGATCATGGACTTCTTTATATAGCTTCTAGCTATTTGGACTACTCCGGACCCATTGGAACTAACTGCTACTTCATTTGGGATCACCTTGAGAAGTGTGGCATTATTTACATTCTTTGATTAGTTATATATATATATAAAATGTTTGATTGATATATATATACAAATATGTATTTTGGTAAAAAAGTATATATGTATATACATCTATTAGTGTATATACACAAATACGTATTTTATACAAATTACTAATAGACACTTATATATATTATATACGTTTTTATTGGTATAATATGTATTAATGTATGATTCAGTATTTAAATATAAATAAATGTAAATTGGTATATATGTATATATAACCGTATTTTGGTATAAATAGGTGTACCTATATATATAAACATGTATAAACATATTTTTGGTATATATATATAGTATATATATATATAAAAACTGTATTGATATATATGTACTTGTAAAACATATTTTGGTATATTACCTGTATATAGTATTGTATTATTTTGGTATGTATTATATATATATATATATATAATATAAGTTAATATGTATTTTGGTACATGTATACTAGTTTATATGTATGAGTGATGTATAATTTTTCACATAAATAAAATATATTTCCACTTATGTACATACAGTTATACCTATTTTGTATACTTTGGAATATCTATATATATATGTACTAAATTATTATTGGTAATATGATTAATTGGTAAATTACTAGGTGACCCTAGTTGACTAGTGCCATACCTGACAGAGCCCTGAGTTCATGTATTTGTGATGTGTTAGTGTAGCACCTGATGCAAATGTTGTACTTGATATATTTTTAGGACTGTTGGTTCCTCCAGACGATACTCTGGGACAGGACATTGGTTTTACCAGCTAAGGACCCAAGGCGAGTACATTCTCTGATTAGTTTCTAATATATGATATCTCCTATGTTCGCTATATCTAGTGTAAATATCCATGTTCTTGACACGTTGGTTACACGGATTGGTATACAAGGATCTCGTCATGAGATGTTATTCCTTATTCATGGTGTAGCTTGTACAAGACTTGTTTCCTTGATATCTTGTACATGTACAGACACTGAGACCCGGGGAGATTTGCTACCTCCCTAGGGAATCCTGTGCCATAGCGTACCATGATTGGATCTACTATACCAGTCGGGGGTGGGGAGTATTTTAGTGTAGATATGTGATCATATCCAACTTTTTATGTATCATAGCTCACCCCACATCTCACGTCGGGTGCGGCCTGACCATCTCCGTGCCTCATAGATGTTACGTGAGATTAGCCTGACCTCTCCATGCATCATAGCTAACCAACGGTTAGCCTGACCTTCGTGAATCATAGATAATCACATGTAACCAGCCTGATCAAGTTCCCAAGCCGATCACATATTAAAGCTAGTACTCACACACTTAGTCATAGGTTTCTTGCTCATTGACATATTATTTCTTTTCCTGCATTTACTTACAGTATTTCCAGTATTTCTTTCATTGTATATTTCTCGTACCTATACATGCATCTGGTATATTTCCATCTAGAACTTCTACATAGTTTATGTCATTTATATAGAACTGCTATTTAGAGATGTACTTTGCTCCTTCCTGACTGGAAAATATTTTTTCCAGACTGTGACCTTAGTGGACTTGTTTCTGACACTTGGGGATTGGTTGTTACTGATTTCAGGTATGATTATTTTGTCAGTAGACTTGGGTTGTATTCTTTTGTTTCTTCAAATTCTTATCGTGCTGTAGTTGGGATTGAGTATGTTGTTCATTTTATAGTGTTATCCGTGTCTCCTTATGGAGTTGGATACTAGTGTGAGATTATTTAGATAGTACTTGACCTAGACAGCGTTCTACCGCCGATGCTGCGGCGTAGGCTGGACGTACCCACGCACTCGTGCCCCTAAACCGGGTGTGGGTCGTGACACGTTTTTAGTGGTGGCCCATGCAGGTCAGACTTTGCTAGTTGTGCGATATCGTAGTAGTGCGACGTCATAGTTGTACTACTACGTACCTGCTATAGAATATAGGACATAGGATACTAGGATGAGAGAGGATACTCAATCACAAATTCTTGAGAGATTCCTGGGACGACTCCTTGAGAATCTCATTGTAATTTCTAATTTTAAATCTTTTGCCTTGTTTCCGTCCGTCCTCACTCATTGATATTAAACTTGATCCTTATTGATCAGTTATTAAATTAAAATCTTGGTATCATTGTTGAGTTTGATTCTTGTTGACCAGTTGTTAAATTTAATTCTTGGTATCGTTGTTGAGTTAATTTCATATCGAGATGAATTTTACGGGCTAAAATTTACGGTATCATCTGATGACATATGTTGATAAGGACAGTGAGAAAGGTAAAACGTCTACTTTGGTTATGGACCCTAGAGTTTATCGCAGCCATATTAGCTGTCGTGACGAGAACGTAGGAACCTAACTTGGGTGTACATACTTTAGTTATGAGATTTAGAGTTACTCGCAGCCATACCGGTTGGCGTGGCGAGGATTCTAGATGACATGATTATAGGGCTGCATACCTTAGTTACGGAACCTGTCGTCTATCGCATCTATGCTTACTGGCGTGGCGAGGATTCTGAGTGTCGTGATTTCAGACAGACGTGTATGATTATCAGGTTGTATCTTAAATTGGCTCTTAAAGTATCATCTCAAGACTTATCTATTTCTGTTATTCCAGGACTTTGTTCCATCGCTTCTTTTCTTTACTAGCAGTAAAGATACCTTCCGTCCTTAACCCAGTTCTTTGAGCCTTATTTCTTTAAGGATCCTTGTTAGTGTGATAATTAGTGACTTGCAATTTTGGTTGTGTCTTGTATTAGTTTGACTAAGTATGACTTGTGAGTTTGTAAGTGTTTCTTAGTTGGATATGTGAGCAGTAGGATTTAATTTAGAGTTAGCCCTTAGCATAGTACCTTGTAACAATGGTTCTAGGAGAAGTGTCATTAGAGACTGAGAGTTAAGGAGAGTATAGAGTATCAGTGATAGTTCTCAGAGTTAGTAACAGAGCCAATTACCCGTCCTGGATAATCATGATTATGTAATTGAGTGATCTATGTAAACGATTAAGTATCCAGGAATTGTGTTAAGGATTTATGGAGCATGATGTTCAAATTGATGAATGATATCAGAAATATTAAAGGTAAAGAAATGTATATGCATAAAGGGTTTAATGAGATGTCATAAGTAGAGAAATATCAGGATTAGTAATGAAAGTTGTGAAGTGTATCACAAATTAGTTTAACAGGCTGTAAAAGGATTAAGAGATATGCTTATACATCAATCGAGATATAGAACCATATGCTTGCCCATGAGAGTAAAGAAACATGAGTATTATAGAAGGTACAGGTAAACATGAGTTCTAATGAGCTTGATGAGATGATTCATTAATGAAGCTAGTAATATAATACCAAGGGTGCTAATGATTCTATATCAAGGATTTGTCAAGAATGACGTTAATAACAGTAAGCACCCTGTATGATGATAAATTAGATGATATACCAGTTGATATAAATTGAAAATCATGAAAGAAATTACAGGTGATGATGACTTTGATCATTGAAGATAATGGTGCAAGTGATTCAGGTAGTACAATTTTAGTACACAGTTATAGACACTAGATGCATTGAGTGCACCTCGAGTATTAGAGACTACGAGCACTTATACGTAAATTGGTGGATTTATAAATTAAAGAGTGGAAATGAATTTTTGAGAATTATTGAGAAGTTGGGATTGTGTCATTAAAATTTTGAGGATTTCAAATATGAATTCAATAAACATGGTTAAGGCTACAAAGATTTTAGAAGTGATTAAATTTTATTTTGATGTTGAGTATCTGACTTTGAGGAGGTATATGCAAATTATTTTAAGATTGATCGAGAAGTTAAACCTTGATGATTATTTTGAGGATTAAATTTTATGGTAGATGAGAAATATGAATATTAATATATGAGTAGATGATATACATGTGTAAGGATCTGTGGCTTGAGTATGCTTGAGAGGGCACCACAAACAGACTTGGGTGTCCATCTAGAGTTGTATTAGAGAGAGCAGTGCTAAGTGTGTTGTGTTGCACTTGGCGTGCACTTGAGTGATAAGAACAACTAGTATAGACAATTACAGTAGGTAAGAGAGCTAGCAGTGGTTGTGCTTGTAGTAGAAATAGTGGTACCTAAAGGGATAGGAGTATCAAACCTTGAATGCATCTTTGACCTATGATTGTGCTAGAGGTCCTTGGTATCAGATGTTAGTATAAATAAACAGGTGTGTGCAATACAGATGTATTCATGGATTTTGTGGATTAATGATTAGTTGATATGGGTACCAGTGTACAGGAATAGGAATTAGATAGTGAATGTGCTAGAGTTAAGAGCATGTTAGAGATAGGAGATACCGCAAGATATATGTTAGCAGGTTCTTTCTTTTTCTCATGTTGTTTTTGTCTTCTGATTGATTGATTCCCTAGTACCGTGGTTTGTATTCATGATTTTGATTGATTGTAGCTAGTAGTACACCCTGGCAGAGGCTGCAATACCATGACAAAAGACACATGACCTATATATTTTCTTAGATTGCATGGCTGTAGGTAGAATTTTCTTAAACCACGATCATTGAGATTTAGACCATAGCAAAGATTTTGAGAAGATTATGATTGGACGAAAGGGACAAGAAGATTTAAAATTTAAGGATAAGCATTCGTTTAAATAAAGAGTTAATGAGTAATATAACGGAATTGATGGACCATTAATTTTACGAAAATCGAGGTATGATTGAAATTCGAGGATAAACATTAACTTAAATAGAGAGTTAAGAAATTCACAGGGCAAAATTGAGGATTTATTAATTTTAGGAAGGTCTTGATATGATTGATTATTAAAATTTGGGAAAATTTAGAAATTATTATTTTATCTATTTGATTACAAAATAGAAATTTGAAATTCTATATTATGAATGTTGCATTGAAGATTCTGAAAGTATCGCATCGTTGAGTAATTGAGGAAAAAGAAAATCAGGAAAAAAAAAATTGTTAATGGAATAGTGCCGAATTCAATTCTCGGGATGAGGATTTATATTTGAATAAGCATCAATTGAATTTGAGTTAGAGGATTAGGATGATTGATGGATTAGTGTTTAAAATTTAAATTGGGATACAGATTTTTTAAATGTTATAAATATACATTGATTGGAATGCAATTGGAGGATTGAATATTAAAATCCTTGAGTAATTAGATACAAACTTAAAAAAAAAAAATTTGAGGTGATTATTACAAAAAGGGGATTTGATTTTTAACTTAAAGATTTTCAGGAATTTGATGTTATAGGACTTTGAAAGGTTGAGAAATAACAATATGGAATTACTTCATGATTGTTTGGCTTGAAATTTAAATTTTGATAGAAATAATATAATGTGTAAATGCAAATATTGAGGATCTTAAATTTCGAGGACGAAATTTTTCTAAGGTGGGTAGACTTGTAACCTCCGATTTCCAATTTCCGAAATAATTAGATTTTTTTTTTAAATATCAGATTTATAAAATATTTACCTTGAAATTCTAGTATTAGATTTTGAACAATGTCTGGTTTTAGAAGGTAATTTATAATCTTGTATAAAAATCATTTTTTCTAAATGTCGATTTATTATAGAAAAAAATAAATAAATGATATTATATATAATACTCTGGCTTCGAATATTTATTGGCTTGAAATCATAAACTTTTTGTTTAATAAAATTATTGAAAGACTGGTTGTTTTCATAATAAATTTTTAATATCTATTGGATTAGTAAATAAGTAAATTACATAATTTCTAGGGTTTTGAAATAGGGATTTAATTAGTAGCATTTGGAATCAGTTAGCCTTGGAAGCCCTTAAAACATTTTTTCTTAAATTATATTTTTTCTATTAAATTTACCAGTTTACCGTCTCCCATTCACACCCTCATTTTTCCCACATGAAAAACCCATTTATATATATATATGATCTGGACCATTCATTATTGGGCCAATCCGCACCCTTCATCCCACACCCTCTTTCCCTATTTAAGTCTCTCATCACCCTTCCCAAGAAACTCTAGCTAGCCCTCACAAATCCCCACAAGCCAACAAGCCACCACCATTTTGTGTGCTCGTGTCCGTGTGTCCAGCATCACCGTGTCAGCCATGTTGGCCTCGGGTCCGACCCCGGGGGTCCCACCGTATCTATTCATTTTCTGTGTCCGGTTACAACATTACAACCATATTCTTGTGTCCGACACCATCTGGACATAACCCCACATCACAGTACATTATTTTTGTGTCCAACACCCGGACACGTCCACCCCTATACCACAACACCACCATCGTGTCCAGCCTCGGACACGATCCATCCCGACATAGCAGATCCAAACCCTAACCTAGATCAGATCCGCTGCCGGCGACTGGGATCTCCCCTTCGGCGTCGAGCACCTGTGGCCGACGAGACAAGCAGATCAGCCGCCGCTCTCGAGATCCAGCCGCCGTGAGACCGAGCAGATCCGCCGAGCTTCGCTGCCGCCGGTGACCGCCGCCTCGGATCTCCTCGACTTCGTCGAGCCGTGGTCGCCGTCTCCTCGAACCGAGCACCGCCGTCTCCTCGAACCGAGCACCCGTCGCCACAGCAGATCCGCCGAACGTTCGACCGCCGCCCGAGACGAACGTCGACCGTCGACGTCCTGTCCGGCCCGACCTCGCCGAAAAACCCTCATGTGAGCCTCCCTTTCCTGTTTCCTTTTCCTTTCGATTTCTCAGGGTGGGGAGTGAGTTAAAGGGATTAGTTAATTAATAATTAGTTTAGTTAATTATTAATTAGTTTAATTAATGTATTTAGTCTAGTAAATTAATGTAATTAGTTAGTAATTTCATGTATTAGTTTAGTTTAGTAGTAATCAGTAGCTAATTTATTTTAGTTATAATTAATCAGTTAATTAGTTATTAATCAGTATTAATTTATTCATCAGTAGTTATTTGTAACCAGTTAATTAATTTCATAATAAATTAGTTTTATGTAATTAGTTTAGTATATGCAATTAGCTAGTTTTATGCAATTAGTTTATTTTTTATGTAATAAATATAAGGGTTTGGCTATGTAAAAATAATAATTTTTGGTTTATATTATTATTAAAGGAAATAGTTTCAATAATCAAAAATAGTTCGAAATTGGTTATTTGGGTTGGTAACTGAAATTACTAGAGATGTATAAATACATTGGTTTTTACAAATTCTAGATTTTACAAATAAACTTTTACTTGTAATTATTGTTCAATTAATTTCGAAATGATTTTCATTAAATTAGGGTGTTACCTTAATTACAACCAACGACCATTTCTCCTATTAGCCTGGTATCCTTACCTCGGTTTTCGTGCCGAACTCCGATCATGGACTTCTTTATATAGCTTCTAGCTATTTGGACTGCTCCGGACCCATTGGAACTAACTGCTACTTCATTTGGGATCACCTTGAGAAATGTGGCATTATTTACATTCTTTGATTAGTTATATATATATATATATAAAATGTTTGATTGATATATATATACAAATATGTATTTTGGTAAAAAAGTATATATGTATATACATCTATTAGTGTATATACACATATACGTATTTTGTACAAATTACTAATAGACACTTATATATATTATATACGTTTTTATTGGTATAATATGTATTAATGTATGATTCAATATTTAAATATAAATAAATGTAAATTGGTATATATGTATATATAACCGTATTTTGGTATAAATAGGTGTACCTATATATATAAACATGTATAAACATATTTTTGGTATATATATATAGTATATATATATATATAAAAACTGTATTGATATATATGTACTTGTAAAACATATTTTGGTATATTACCTGTATATAGTATTGTATTATTTTGGTATGTATTATATATATATATATATAATATAAGTTAATATGTATTTTGGTACATGTATACTAGTTTATATGTATGAGTGATGTATAATTTTTCACATAAATAAAATATATTTCCACTTATGTACATACAGTTATACCTATTTTGTATACTTTGGAATAACTATATATATATGTACTAAATTATTATTGGTAATATGATTAATTGGTAAATTACTAGGTGACCCTAGTTGACTAGTGCCATACCTGACAGAGCCCTGAGTTCATGTATTTGTGATGTGTTAGTGTAGCACCTGATGCAAATGTTGTATTTGATATATTTTTAGGACTGTTGGTTCCTCTAGACGATACTCTGGGACAGGACATTAGTTTTACCAGCTAAGGACCCAAGGCGAGTACATTCTCTGATTAGTTTCTAATATATGATATCTCCTATGTTCGCTATATCTAGTGTAAATATCCATGTTCTTGACACGTTGATTACACGGATTGGTATACACGGATCTCATCATGAGATGTTATTCCTTATTCATGGTGTAGCTTGTACAAGACTTGTTTCCTTGATATCTTGTGCATGTACAGACACTGAGACCCGGGGAGATTTGCTACCTCCCTAGGGAATCCCGTGCCATAGCGTACCATGATTGGATCTACTATACCAGTCGGGGGTGGGGAGTATTTTAGTGTAGATATGTGATCATACCCAACTTTTTATGCATCATAGCTCACCCCACATCTCACGTCGGGTGCGACCTGACCATCTCCGTGCCTCATAGCTGTTACGTGTGATTAGCCTGACCTCTACATGCATCATAGCTAACCAACGGTTAGCCTGACCTTCGTGAATCATAGCTAATCACATGTAACCAGCCTGATCAAGTTTCCAAGCCGATCACATATTAAAGCTAGTACTTACACACTTAGTCATAGGTTTCTTGCTCATTGACATATTGTTTCTTTTCCTGCATTTACTTACAGTATTTCCAGTATTTCTTTCATTGTATATTTCTCGTACCTATACATGCATCTGGTATATTTCCATCTAGAACTGCTACATAGTTTATGTCATTTATATAGAACTGCTATTTAGAGATGTACTTTGCTCCTTCCTGACTGGAAAATATTTTTTCCAGACTGTGACCTTAGTGGACTTGTTTCTGACACTTGGGGATTGGTTGTTACTAATTTCAGGTATGATTATTTTTTCAGTAGACTTGGGTTGTATTCTTTTGTTTCTTCAAATTCTTATCGTGCTGTAGTTGGGATTGAGTATGTTGTTCATTTTATAGTGTTATCCGTGTCTCCTTATGGAGTTGGATACTAGTGTGAGATTATTTAGATAGTACTTGACCTAGACAGTGTTCTACCGCCGATGCTGCGGCGTAGGCTGGACGTACCCACGCACTCGTGCCCCTAAACCTGGTGTGGGTCGTGACATCCGGTGCTGGCTCTAAACCTGGCTATGGAAAACCAGTGGGGTTAGATCCCAAATAGCATGTGCCACAAAGGAAGCATGATTTGAAAAATAAAACCAGATCTATAGCATGAGATGCATGAGCCAGTAATCAATAACATATATTCCATCTATGACATGATACGACACCCATTGACCAAACAAGGATAGGAATTGCCCTATCGTATCAAGATAGAATACGTCCCTTGATTATGGTCAAGATAAAATATTATGCGTCGTAGTTTCGGTCCACAGATTATCGTAACACAATAGTGCAAGCCAATAACAAAACAAGGACATGAGTTGAACTATCATGCCACAACAGTCTGTGTCTCTAATTCTACTCAATAAAAGTCATAATACACAAGCAGAGATACAATAAGGAGAAAAATAATATAGCTTCAGTCCATGGAGTATCATAACACAATGATGCAGCCCAATAACAAAATAAGGACATGGGTTGAATCATCATGCCATAAAAGCCCACTTTTCTGGCTAGACACATATATAAGAAAATTAGACGATCAATCATGTATTATTACTTGACATGTAATCACTAAGTTATCCCAGTAATACAATATATGAGTATCCTTATATCGTGCTATAATCGAGTAGGGCTGGCTGAACCAATAATATAAAGCAAGAATATATATAAATGATGCACTGGTCCCTCGCAAGGGTCCTGAGCTAATTAATATTTAGTAACAATTTTAGGCTTTCTATAGGAAAGATACTGGCTCAGTCTTATAATTAAATCAGATACTGCACTAGTGCGGATGATATATAGTTTTCGTAGTGGCCAACCTTTACTTCCAGCTAATTTAGGGTGGTTCGACAAGCACGATCTTGAGATACTGATTACTCCCAATGCTCTACAATTAAGTTGCATAGTTAACCCTAGCTTAGTTAGAAGCTCATGCCGTGGTCACATGAATATTTCTTCTTAGATATTGTACCTTAAGTACGGGCACTCTTGATATAAAATCATATTGTCACTCGAAAGTTAAATCTGGATTCACCCAAGTGTGATGCACAATCAATACTATCTAGCTACGACTAAAGTTACTGTCCAACTACCAGATTTATGTATTAAAATAATAACATATATCACGTAGTAGAAAATCTATATATATCAAGTAGCACTCTCGATATGATCAAGTGTATCAGAACGGATATAATAGTGAGGGCAGGAACAAGTTCTAGAATCAAGATCATGCACAAGTTATCAGATAACAAGTTATTCAGTATAAGATAGTCTAATACTTGTCACATCAATTTATCACTTTATTATATCGATGAATGATAATAAAAGTAGTATTGTGTCACGATCTGCACCCAGTATAAGGGTATGAGTACATGGGAACGTCCATCCTACGTCACAGTATCGATGGTAGAACGCTGTCTAGGTCAACAATACTATCTAAACATCTCACACAATATATATAATGTACATGTCAAGATAACTCATCTCTCGAATGGAGGATAATATGATAATAATAAATAATACTCAATCATAATGAAAACTAGAGGAAGATATGGCACAATATGGAATAGAAGGAAAAAAATAAGGTCACAATACATCACAAATCAAAGTCTAATCTTAACACAAGACATCAAATAATAATACAATAACAAAGTATCTAACTGACATAAACATATCATGAATAAACTAGCTAAGTCTCATCGACTGCTGGTACTAACTCAACAGTCTCTACGAGTTATAACTCAACTGGCTTACCATCCTGTGGCCCGTAGTGTATAGGACACCAGTCCTCCAATGAATCATCTGAAAAATATATCCAGTCAGGAATGGAGCAAAGTATAACACAAATAGCAGTTCCAGTAATTGATAGAAACTATAAAACAATAATAGGAATAAAAATAAATGATGGAAGTAACTGAACTAGCATATATCATGAGAATAAGCATCATGGTAAATAATAGCAAGAACTAAGAATAATATGGTGAGGAACAATAATGTAATGAACTGGAATAAAGAAAATAATATATATATAAATGTGCCTTAAAATATTAGTAAGATAATGTGATCGTCTTGGGCCTAAGATGGGCTATATATAAAAGGTGATCTAGTATGATCATGCGTGAGTTGCATGATCTGCTAACTATAACGTGCTACACTAAATCATAGGCTATAAGGTATGATCATATATCCTCTAATAAGTCCTCAACCCTCGACTAGTACACAGATCCAAATCGCGATACGTTATAATACGTATATCATACTAGACTATCTATAATATCATGCACTATGATCACGGTCTATATAATCACTAAGATATCATGATAATCACTTAGTAATCACAAAGTATGACACGATGATCACTAAGTCATCCCGACAATAATATCTCATGACAAAGAACTACGTATACCAATCCGTGAAACCATCGTGTCAGGAATCAAATATCTCAATACTAAATACATAAAATATAGAGGCTATTAAATAAGGAATCTATTAGAGAATATACTAGCCTGTGGTCCTGGACAAATGGTAAAACTCGATATCCGAGCGGTATCATACAATTCTATATATGAATAATTATATCAATGTATGCAAAGAAGTGATAATATGCTAAAATGAGTCAAAACATGCTTTCTAGGCCAATTCTAGGTCATACTAGTCAAATTTGGTCAAAGTAGATATTTCTAGGTTGTATTAGTCTATATCTAGGTTATTGGATACACTGCTTATCTAGGTTATACTAGCTATTACAGGATACTAGATTACCATAACTACTAAGTATTAATAGATAGTATATATATTAATTCCTTCCTAAAGTAACTGATACCTTAAGTATCCCTACCTCACTGATAGACACACCCAAGTATCTACTGATACTCTAAAGCACTAAATTATTAACTCAAACTCCTCAAACTCACCACACAATACACTACTACTCTTGCACCAAGTGCACAACATAGTCTACCTTATCTGAATTATCCCAATACTCAGGTGAACTGCAGTAGTATTCATAGTTGCTTCAAGGCAAAAATAGTATTGCAGATCCATGAGTAGCATCATATGCTTAAACCTACATCAGATTTCCTCGTCTTGATAACACTTGCCAGCTCCAATGTGTTGCTTCTACCGGTAAAACCCCTAATTTTAAAAATCGTATTAACTATTTTAATTAATTATTAATTGATTTATAGTAATTATTAGCTAATTAGAAGAAATAAAATTTATTTAATTTTTATTTCGAGGTGATTGCGCAAAAGAGGATTTATGAAGCAATTATAATTTTTTCTTAATTATTTACATGTAGGAGACCTTGAGGATAGTTGATAGATTAATTGTATACTCTAAAATAAATTTCTCAAATTATATATATATATATATATATATATATATATATATATATATATATATATATATATATACATATATATATATACATATAAAGTTTATTAATTGAAATAGAATAAAAATGAAAATAGAAAAGAAAGAAAAGAAATTAGAAAAGAAAAGAAAAGAAAAAAGAAAAAAAATGAAAAACCTTACACCCTAACTCACTAATAACTAAACCCTACCAAATATCCTAACCCAAACCCGCTAAGACTAAAACCCATAAACCCCCCGCTGAAACCCCCCGCGCGGCCCAGTCCACTCTCCGCTTCCCTCACCCGCTCTCTCTCTCTCTCTCTCTCTCTCTCTATATATATATATATATATATATATATATATATATATATATATCTACGACTAAAACCCTAACCCTAGCTTCTATCTCAAATATCCTGCGACCACCCTTAACCGCCTTTGTACGCCGGACCACAGCCGGAGAAAGCCGGCCGGCAGCAGTGACACACCGCACAACCGCACAAGCACACAGCACTGGCAGTCACGACTACCTCTTCGCACATTATTTTTTGTTCCATCTCGAGACCAAATTCGACCCCGTCTTCACCGGTATGTTCACCACCTATCCCTCTTCCAACTCTGTGTATTAGTTTACTTCGAACAGCACGCAAACCTAGGTGAAAATTGATGCCAACTTTAGGAAAAACTATATTTTTAAACAAGTAAAAATCTGTTGCGATGACCCATGTTCAAGGGCTCGTATCTCCCACCAAAGGGATCCAAACCTAGAAATTCTTTTTTTGCTATGGAAAGACCACCTGACCGAGATCATTCTCTATCAATTATATTATTTTATCTGGTATTATATGCAGAAATAAATTAGGTTGAAAACTCATGAAAAACTATTTTTAAAATATTAAAAATTTGTGATACGGAACGTGCCCCGCCAAACGGGACCGCCCCGTCGTGTACCAAGTGCACAAAAAGGTGTGCACGGTATACCCAAACGTATGGGCTTTCGCAAAAACTGATTTGGAGGTGTGTGCGCGTCAGAATCACCCCGTATCCGCGAAAAGTTTCCGTATCGTGACTTTTGTAAAATACCGCACCATTTAGTGTACGCTCGTCGGAATGCGACAAAACTTATTACATTGGATTCGTGGGATCACGCTAGTCCTATGACCCAAGTTTCAAGCAATTCTGAGATAGTTGACCAAGTTGCCTATTTGCAGGCCCTACGGTTGACTTTTTGGGCGAGTTTGTGTTCGGCTCACCGGAATCCAAAATTGAATATACCGTTGAGTTCGTATTGACGTTTAGAATTGGTTTAACCTATAATTTGTCCCTTTTAGAGACCTTTACCCCTGGCACACTTTTCGGTGCAAAGTGGGCCACATGTGGACCCCGTTTGACCCAAAATTACCGTTTTACCCCTGTGTCCAAATTGGACGAAAGGGTAGTATTTTCTAGCTATTTCGCTTATTTTGGGAACGTTGGTGATATTTATTTCAGCATCCGAAGACGTTCATTCTGAGGCCGTAGTTTCTGATCCTGTGTGCTTGACTCCTGGACGTTACACTTTGCAGCTTTCTTACCAGGCAAGATACCTTGACAAATTGTTTACAGTACTTTGCATACTTATTATATTTTTGTATATTTATTGCATTTTTGTATATTCATTGCATGTGTAGTTTCTTTCAGTCAGTACTATATATTAGATATGTTGACATACACATGGCACTTTGTATCATGAGAGGACAATCAGTAGGCGTATGGGCTTTAACCACTCTGGTGAACCGTAGTAACTAGCACGCACTATGGTAGTCGTGTCAGATGTTCGCTACCCCCACGGTATGTCGATTGATGGAGTCACGAGGGTCGCTACCCCCGCGGTATGTCGGCTGATGATGTTCTAGACATGTGTGTGAGTTGTGAGATTAGATAGAGTAGCGTACCCATGCCCATACGTCAAAAAGTTGTCCTCATTATGCATTTTATATAGATTGTCTTGTACAGCGTACTTATATATTTTTTATCTATATTGCATGTTTACTGTATTCAAATTGGCATATTTCTATGTATCTTGTTACGTCCCTCTGAGGACTTCGTACCTTTCCAGGTGTAGATGTTCATGACTATTTGCAGGAGCATGGATCAGGACTTACTACTTATCTCTTTCGAGGAGGTCTTACCTTTTGAGTATCTTTGATTATCTCTAGCGATGGATCTCATCTCATTTATATTGGATATTTACCCTTCTCTCTCATTTTAGTATTGATATAGTCATTGGTAGTGGATTTGTCTCCACCCGACTTTATTTTGGATTATTCAGACTCGTCATTCTAGTTAGTTATTTCTTTTCTGTGACTTGTTGTGTAGATGAGATTAGTATATCTGTGACTTGTGACACTATATATATATACCACGTGAGTTTATATTCATATTACAGCGTACGTGTGTATTATGGTATCCATATATTGGAGTTGCCATATACATATGGCTGACATGCTTACGTGTTCCTAGTCCCACGTATTTTGGGACTGGGGCGTGACACTACCCACCTGCTGTGCCCATAAGTCACTATAATCACAACAGTGCTCGACCACATCATATCACTGATGCTTAACCTCACACAAACATAGAACCTCTCACTATATGCACACTATAACAATTGATTGATACCCAACACCAGTGTGCAATTAATGATACATATATCAGTGTGCAATTACTTCCCCCTTGACTTATTGCGTCACTGCTCCTGGCAACAAGTTGCTGCTATACATGTTTTCCTCCGAGATAAACACTCATCCTAGAACCACTTCTCTAGTTCACAGATGTCACGACCCGTACCCAAAATTTGGGCATGAGTCATGGGTACGTCCATTCTACGTCGCATCATCGACGGTAGAATGTTGTCTAGGTTACAATGCTATCTATCACAGCTTACAATAATATATAATATGTCAATGATATTAACTCCATAAGGAGGACACAATTAATATAAATATGATGACAATATCAATACTCAATCACAATAATTCTATAAGAAAGAGGAATGACACAATGATAAAATAAAGGGAAAAGGGAAGTCTAAAATATATATCACAACAATAATGAGTCTAGAGTCTAGCTATCTCAATAAAAACATAAGTCTCCAATAAAAATATAACCCAGAGTAACTCAGAGTATAATAATCCAACTACAAAATGAACGCTAGACTCTAAGTCTCTACTAATGGATCTACTACTGGAACGGAATCCTCTTGAAGCTCTTGGGTGTAATACTCGACCACTCTGGGTCCATAATAAGTGGGACAGAAAGCCTTGAGATCCTTTGAAAAAATATTATCCAGTTAGGATTGAAGCGAAGCACATAAACTAACAATAGTTCCATTAAATTAAATAAGATTATAAAATAGTAAGCAATAAATTTATAAGATGGAAGTAATACTGGAACAATAAGAAAATTGGTACATAAATAATTATCTCACAGGTAATAATGAACTATAAATAAATAAGGAATAACTGTATCAACAGGTATAAACTGGAATAGAGAGATGAACAACCACTAAGTGCCTTAAAATATCAGTTATTATGTGATTGGCTTGGGACATATCAGCTCTACCATATATGATTGGCTATGCACAAGTACAGTAAGGGATCAGGTCAATCAAGTATGATTGACTATGCAAAAGTACAAGTAAGGGGATCAGGCCAATCATATACGAGAAGCTATGCACAAGTAATATGATCAGACTGCACCCTCATGTAGTGAGGGTGAGCTAATACAATGGATCAAATCACGAATCCTCCTGACCGGTATCTATGATACTAGCCCGTGTATCCACTGTATCGGGAATCAAGCATAACACTATATACTAGAATCATAGTAATCGTCAAAATAAGAAATTGTCAGAGAATGTACTCGTCTGTGGTCCTGAGTAAGGTGTGGGGATCGATGTCCAAGATGGAGTCACAAGGACCTAAATATGAATAATAGTATTAAATGGTATTTAGAAAGATAATGATGATAAACTAGTTGAAACATGCTTTCTAGGACGTCAAACTAGGTCCATGCTAGTCAAGTCTAGTCAATACTAGGCCAATCTAGTCAATATTAGATTATACTAAATAAAATTAGACTATATAACTAATGCTACTAATATTAATTGACACTGATAATACTAGATACTATTATTATACATATAACTTATATACTAGAGTATCTTATTAATACCTTAGCTCCTATATACTCTAATTCATTGACTGATACCCTAGTATCAATTGATACACTACATAAACTATTAACTTCTACACTCACTACATAGCTATACTCTAACAAATACCTCATTATACTAACACTTAACTAATACTCAAATACTGGGTACCTCATACTCATACCAAGATATATATTGGACACTAGTACTCAAAGTCAAACCCAAACCTTAATACTCTATCTTGATGCCAAGCTAATTCTAGCTTTTAACTATAATATAGACCAACCCATCTTAGAATACCAACTAGGATACCTACAATAACACACTGTACCACAGTGGCAACACTAATTTGCTAAACTCAAGTTTTCTCCTACACATTACCTTTGTGAACCTGGCACTATTATGTGGATTTCCTGTACATGTGCACAAGCAAGCCCCCCAAGCTGACTGACTAACCCATTGCATTGTCTACTAATTCCTACTGCAGGAATTTCTGCACATCCATCGATCAGTAGGCCATACTTGCCACTGCTGCATTAGTCACTGATCAGAGCCATCTACTGTGCCTAGATTCAGCAGTGCACAATACTGTATTGCTATTCATGGGCAACTTCTTCATACTAACCTGCTGCCACAACCATCTGTGCTTTACTACCATCCTCCTCCTATCTCTAATTTATCATTACCTACTGATACTCTAGTTTACTCCCTCTAACTGGAGATACCCTATCAAGTTGCAGCTGTTGCTCATTGCCTAAAACAACATCAACCTAAGCAAGTTGCTGCTGCTGAAGTTATTCCTACTGCAGCTATTGTTGCTCTAACTCGAGTAGATATCAATCTCTGCTATACTTGCCTACACCCTCAACCAATAACACAGACACCTATAATCACTGATACTTATAGTCCCTTGCAACCGATCACCTCACAACCTCTGCACACAGTCTCTTTGCTGTGCACAATTGTGCACAGCTCACTTGACACTGCTACCCACCAGCCCCTATATCGAGCACCCTCATAAGGCATACACTCAACACATAATGGAATTATATAACTAACAATATATATATATATATATATATATATATATATATATATATATATATATATATATGTTTAATAACAACACACACACACTAGCACATTAAATCAAACACTAGGCATGCATTCCAAATGGAATGACAAAACCCCCAATTCTCTATATTAATTATATATACCTCTTAATTACATATAATAATAACTAATATAACTAGTTACAATAGAAAATAAAGAGAATTAACAAAAATTGTCCAAAACCTCCAAAATAGACTCTCGTATCATAGTGTATCCTAAAATACCATGATACGGCCTACTCGTATCTATTTATGGACACATATATAGTCTCACACCATCAATCTAAGTCTAATTAGACTAAATTAATCTCATGACACACACTTGATGCATCAATCTCGTAATTTCCCTTAATTGTCCACAAAACCAATATGGAAGTGTCAATATACATCAATAGAGCCTAGAACTGCTTCCTATAGGTAGCCCTATGCCATGTAAGGGTTCCTAATGGTTAAATGCATAATTTAGAACCTAAAATAAAAGGGAATTTAGATCTATACCTATTGGGAGATGGATTCCCAATAAATGCTCATTGGACACAATCTCCTTGTCAATTCCTCTTTCTTCAAGTATCCCTTGCAATCCAAGCTCCAATGCTTCTTAATTACTGAAAATGGAAGAGAATAAAAGTTAATTAGGTTAAAAATGGTGGAGGGATGAAGTGGATTGGGGAAGAACTAAATTGGGGATCTAGAATAAAATAAAATAAAGAGAGAGAGAGAGAGAGAGAGAGAGAGAGAGAGAGACCCCCTATTGGTGGCCGGCCCCCTCTTTCCCCTTTCCCAAGCAACAATAATTTCCTAATGTACCCCCCACTAGTTAATTATAAGGAATAATTAGGAAGGGCTATATTGGAAAGTATCTAAACTAATATAAATTAATCTAATCTTCTTAATTAGCTAAGAGAATTAGCCTAATGGGCCTAGTCCAATATTGCGACTAATGTGTCGTGATATGTTCTATTTAGGTCCACTAATGCCAAGACCAAAGAATTAAGCTAGCCCATTAACTAATAAATAAATAGCACAAAGCACATTATTAATTAATAGGCAAATATAAATAATATTAATTCACCAAAATTAAATATATGTAAAAATACGAAAATATCCTCATCTAGAAATGTGGTAGTGACAAGTCTACTCTCCTTAGAAAAATTTTGTCCTCAAAATTAGAGGAAGAACTATTACTACAACAAGCAATCACAATAAGTAAGAAAGAATGATACCTCACGGCTCAAAGAGATAAAGGGTATCGCTGGCGTATTTCAGCTTTCCTCTCCCAGGTAGACTCTTTCGGAGAGTGATGACTCCACGTGATGTGTACCAAGAAAATCGTCTGGTTTTGTAGCACCTTCTTCCTGCTATCTATAATCTCTACTGGCTGCTCTGGGTAGCTGAGAGTCGGACCCACCTCGATCTTTGAGTGATCCAATATGTGACTAGGATCTACAACGTATCGTATCAGTTATGACACATGGAATACATCATGTACTCCCTCCAGTGTAGGTGGCAAGTCTAGTCTGTAAGCCACTACAATGACCCTTACAAGATCACCGAAGGGTCTGATGTATCGTGGACTAAACTTTTTGCCTCCACCAAATTGAATTGTGCCCCGTGTCGTAGAAATCCACAAGAACACCAGAGCGCCAACCTGGAACAAAATACAGCCTTAATATTAAACCTAAAATAAAATAATCACAAGCAATATAAATAAAATCTATACCTCAAACTCCAAAGGTCTCCGGTGGCTATCATCCCAATGCCACTGTCTGTCCTACTCCACCCAAAGTATATCCCTAATGAGCTTTACCTTCTCAGCTGCATCCACAATCATCTTCGGTCCTAACAAGACGCCCTCACCAACATCATCCCAAGATAGAGGAGTGTGACATCTCCGTCTATATAAAGCCTTAAATTATGACATCTCGATACTGGCCTGGTAGCTGTTATGTTAAGCAAACTCTACGAGGTGAAGATAATCCTCCCAAGAGCCTCTGAATTCCAAAACACAAGTATAAAGCATATCCTCAAGAGTCTAAATAGTCCTCTCCGGTTGCCCGTCTGTCTAGGGGTGATATGCTGTACTGAACTTGGACTGGGTTCCCAAGCTAGCCTGTAAACTCCTCCATAAGTGGGATATAAAATGACTATCCCGATTTGAGATGATGCTCACAGGAACTCCGTACAATTTGATAATCTGTCGCACATACATCTCCGCTAGCTTCTCCGTAGACGTACCCACCTTAAATGGCAAGAAGTGGGCTAATTTGGTCAACCTGTCTACGATGACCCAAATCGAGTCTTTTATCTCCTGGAAAATGCGGAAGCCCCAAAATAAAATCTATATTAACATGCTCCCATTTACACTCTGGAATGGGTAAAGGCTGAAGTAACCCACCTGGTCTCTGCCTCTCTGCCTTTACCTGCTCGCACACTAAATATCTGGATACAAAGTGCACTACCTTTCGCTTCATACCTTACCATCATACATGCTCCCTCAGATCTCTATACATCTTGTTAGCACCTAGATGTATAGAGTACTGCGATCAATGTGTCTCTTGAAGAACCTTCTCGTACAATGTCCCACTTGGCACACACAACTTGATACCGTGTCGTAGTGATCCATCCTCAGCAATAGTGAAGTCCTCGGATAATCCCATCTGAACCTGTGCTTTGATTCTCTTCAGAGACTCATCTTCATACTGCATAGCTCAGATCCTGTCCTTCAGTTCAGACTGTATCTGTAATCCCCACATCTGCATCTTGACACCTGGTACCAACACCTCAATACCCAAGCTCTCAAGATCGGCTAATAAATGTCTGTCCGTAGTCAAGCACATAGCCATTGGATACCTGCTCAAGGCATCCATGGCTACATTGGCCTTCCCTGGATGGTACTATAATAATATGTCGAAGTCTTTCATCAACTCCAACTGTCATTGCTGTCTTATGTTTATCTCTTTCTGTGTAAATACGTACTTCAAGATCTTGTGGTCTTTGAAGATCTCTACACGCTCTCCGTATAAATAGTATTTTCACAGCTTTAGAGTAAAGATGATCGCTACCAACTCCAAATCATGGGTAGGGTAATTCTTCTCATGAGGACATAATTGCCTGGAAGCATAGGCAATCACCTTCCTATTCTGCTATAAGACACAACCAAACCCTTCCCTGAAGCATCACTATAAATAGTTAATCCACCCGATCCTGATGGTAACATCAATACTGGAGCTGTCGTCAACATCTTCTTCAGCTCCTCAAAAGTGGCCTGACTCTCCTCTGTCCAGACAAACTCTATGTCCTTCTTGGTTAGCATAGTCATCGGCTCTGCAATCCTGGAGAAGTCCTGTACAAACCTCCGATAATAACCTACTAGTCCTAGAAAACTCCTGATCTCTTCCACTAAACTTGGAGTAGCCCACGACTCCACTGCTGCAATCTTCTTCGGGCCCACTGAGATCTCGTCACCTGTAATTACATGACCAAAGAATTAAATATTGTCAAGGAAGAACTTATACTTCAAAAGCTTGCTATAAAGCTTCTCCTTTCTGAGAGTCTCCAAAACTATCCTCAGGTACTCCTCATGCTCCTCCGGGGTCTTCGAATATACTAGAATGTCATCAATAAATACCACCACAAACATATCAAGATACTGGTGGAATACCTTGTTTATCAGATTCATGAATACCGTCGGGGCATTGGTCAACCCAAACGACATCACCAAGAACTCAAACTGGCCATACCGAGTACAAAAAGCTATCTTAGAAATATCCTCCTTTTTTACTTTCACCTAATGGTAACCCGACCTCAAGTCTATCTTTGAAAATACCTTCGCTCCCTCAACTGATCTAAGAGATCATCAATTATCGGCAGTGGATATTTGTTCTTAAAAGTGAGGTTGTTTAGAGCCCTATAGTCGATACACATGCGTACCGACCCATCCTTCTTTGGTACAGATTTTACCGGAGCACCCCATGGTGATAAACAGGATCAAATGAAGCCTTTGTCCTGTAACTCATCCACCTGCTTTTTTAACTCTATTAGTTTGCTATTTTTAACTCTATAGACGTACTGAGATATTGGCTCTGCGTCTAGCACAAAATCTATAAAGAACTTAATATCTCAGTCTGGTAGCAAATCCGATAACTCCTTAGAAAAAACATCCATGAACCCTGCTATCAATGGATGTGACAACTCCTTCTCTTCTACCATAGATCCACAGATGGCATCCTCGCTCTGCTCCGCTGCTCCTCTGGAAATCTCAAAATTTGGCTCTCTTGGTGGTCAAAACAAAATTCTGCCTCCACGATAATCTATACTAGCATGGTGCCTACTAAACCAATCCATCCCGAGTACAATATTTTATCTCAAAAGTGGCATTATGAGTAAGCACACACTCAACTCCCGGCCTCCCAGTATAACTTTTTGATTCTTGTAAATATCACTGACCAGGATAATGCCTCCCCCAGTCATGATCTTATAAGTCCTGGCCAATGGTTCAGACTCTAATCGAAGCTTAAGATCAAAAAATATAGATACAAAAGAATAGGAGGCACTAGAATCAAATAAAGCATAAGCTAAAATAGAATCAAGAAGAACTGAACCTGATATCATATCTCCGACTGGCTCCTCCTCTTCAACTATCATGGCAAAAGCTCACCCTCACGGTGTACCTCTCTACTACTGCTAGTGCTGGACAAAATGCTGCTAGTGAGTCTGTAAAGGAGGTACCCTCTACTTTCTCTCAGGTTGCCTCGCTGGTGCTCTCTGTGCTAGTACTGCTCCGTGGCCTGCTCGAACCAGAGACACTAGACACTCCCTCAACTGGTGGCTTGGATCTCCGCAATAGAGGTACACTCCAAGTCTCTTCCTGTAGACCTCCCGTGTATGCCCAATCATCCCACAATGAGTATACTGCGGGGCCTTCTGTGCCAGTCACGGGGCCTGGTATGCCTGCTACGCTGGTGCTCAAAATAGTGCATAAAACTGATGTCTCTGCTGCTGGAAGGTCCTCTGCTGCTGGAAGTGGGGTCGTCTGGCTGGACCTGCATTACTGCTAGCTTCTCCTGATGTATCTCATATTCTCTTGGATTTGTACTCTAAGTCATCCTCTGCCCTCTATGCATCCATCAGGATATTCTCAAATATTGCGGTACGATATCCTCTAGTAAGAGATCTGATCTCCCTGATCAAACCCGTCCAAAAATTTTGGGCCTTTCCTAGAGGATTCTGTCCCTCTACAAATCTTCCTAGTCTAAAAGATATACAAAAATTTGAGGCAGTACTATGGGTGGCATGGAATAAAGATGGAGATAGCCCGCTTTGGGGCAAAGTATCTGGTGTATCAGCGGGTCAAGGCTGAGCATCAAAGGTCTGCAGATTTACTTAAATCCACTCCAGATACCTGGATGAAAATACGAGCACATCACTATGGACTTTGTTACGGGCTTTCCGAGGAGTCCCAGCGGTCGCAATGCGGTATGGGTGATCGTGGATCAACTCACCAAGATTATATATTGACACGTGAGTATGGAGTATAAATGGAAGATAGAAGTCTGATAGGAATGGTAGCTGAATATTGTGGATTACGCATAAATTGCTTAGGGATAGAGATTTAGACTTTTGACTAATAGGACATGAGCTTGCTGAACCTAATCCTTAGTAGTAGGTTATGTTATGGGGACCTATATCCTATCTGCCCTAGCCAATAAATTTTAGGAATCATATTCTTGTTATTGTATTTGTTATACTTTTATTCAAGAGTATTTAGAAGGATTGGATAGATATTTATTACAAAATTTCTATTTATTCTTATTACTATGTATTGGGTAGAGACCTATGTGGTATTTTATTACATATACTTCTCCTAGAAATTATTTGAGTTGAGCTTCTAGACTAGGTATAACTAACTAGCTAGATTAGACTTATTGCTGCTAAAAGCGATTGTAAGAAGTTAGGATGCAGGATTTCAATATGGATACCATAGGATGATGATATTATACCTAAGAAAGAATGTTGAGATATTAACCGTCCTAGTTGCAGAAGAAGGTTAGAACAGTGTTTGAGGTGCAGATCGAACCAATACCAGGTTTATGAGTGTTCCCAGTGTGCCAATAGAACCCAGCAGATAGTGCAAAGGCCAGCTCCACCGGTCCTAGGTATGTCCGTAGCATTTCTTGATAATTTACAGTTATTATGTGTTGTTTTATTTTCGAGGACAAAATTCGTATAAGTTGGGTAGATTGTAAACCCCCTCGACAAAATATTAGGTCTACTTAGCTTAGATCGAGAGACGAGTTAGTTTGAAGCCAATTGGAATTTAAATCATAGTATTTTAGATTATTATGCAATATTCGTAACACTTTGTGCACCTTATCGTTGCTCCAATATTTGGAGCGCTACACTAGCATTTGCCTTCAAACAAATTTCATACACTTTTCTTAGACATGCTAGCCTACCATTCTGACCCTTATGTAACTCATAAATACTCTATCTTGTGCTTTATTTTAGTCGCACAATATTCGTTACAAACGTCAATGTTTAAATTCAATTAAATCTAACTTTGCATCTTTGTCCGTTCCAATCAAAATTAGAGACACAACCTCAACCCGTTTCGTACAACCCAAATTATAACATTATTCTATTTTGAGTCTACTATGTCCATGACACTTGTGTCCCATCCAATTTTAACCCTACGTATTTCAAATTAATTAAAGAGCACAAATTATACTAATTTTAATTAAATTGGTGCAAGGGCCCAACCTCACCCAAAACTAGACCAACTCCAACCCAAACCCCCACTCACACCCTCAAGATTCATACTAAATACCACACACTATTTTAGCCCACTACATCATACCAAACATGGTATTTTGCCTCATCCAATCCTAGATTCCATTAATTATGTAATTTCCCAATTGTTAAGGGACTTTTATGCAAATATGCAATGAGGTGTCCCCCTCCCATTGGCCCCAACACATGAAGAACCTAATCCCCCCTCCTTGACCGGTGTACCCTATTTTCCCCCCTATTTGTTGTATTTCCAATAACTTTCCCTCCTTACATCCTCACCCTCTATTTCAAAATCCCTCAATCCTAGCCATCCCTTCATCATGTTGAGGTTTCCCACCTCCCCAAAAATATTTCCCAGCCGGCCCTAATCCCAAGCAGAGCCCCCCCTCTCTCTCTCTCCTACATATACTACAGACACTCTCTTTCTAAATAAACCACAACAGCCATACTAAGGAAAACCCTAAGAAAACAACTTCACCACCACCATCACCCACCCGCATCCTTTCCTCCGACCAACTCCCCTTTCCTTCGGCTACCTCTGTACACCTCCACCACCACCAGCATGACCATCTCCTCCGCCCGTCCCCACCCTTGACCACCGGCAGCATCCCCACCAGCAGCCATCACCACCACCTCCATCTCCGTTCATCATCACCATCACCATCACCAGACACTTCCCTCCCTTGACCCGACCCCCCCGCTCGTCTCTATCCCCTCGACCACCGTCGACCTCACCGTCTTCACCATCGTCACCCCCACCTCACCGGCTCAACCACCACCAACAACCATCACCGCCACTACCGTCGTCTCCACCACTCCCCGACGTCACCAGCATCCCCATCAACAACACCATCCTCATCATCCCCAGTCACCCCCACCGCCACCACAATGATCCGGCCACCTTCATCACCGCCTTAGCCAGCAACCCCGACCACCCCTACCATCAGTAACCACCGCCACGACCACCCTGCCACCCCCGCTGCAACTACTGCCATTGCGTGCTGCTGTGACCCATAGCCGCCAAAATTACTGTGCACGCCGGAGGTTGGCCACCTCGTGCAGCGGACACGCCCCCGGACACGATCGTCGATTAGGTATATTCCCCTTTCATATATGTCGACGTATTATTGTGTAGACACGTGTAGTGTAGTGTATGTGTTTGTGTTTAAGTATAATTTATAAGTATATGTATTTATGTTAATAATTATATCATAATAAAATTATGACTATTTTTGATAAGGAGTACGGTGTTGACCAAGGTTTAGACATTGGTCTCCTACACGCTAATATGTTAGCTAGGAATATTAATATAGTATTATACGTCATTTAATTTTTAATGTATATTTATAACATATTAGCTAGGAATATTAATATAGTATTATACGTCATTTAATTTGTAATATATCTTTATAGCATGTTAGCTAGGAATATTAATGTAGTATTATACGTCATTTAATTTGTAATGTATCTTTATAGCATGTTAGCTAGGACCTGTGTTGCATTATACATTATCTGGTATTATAGCGTATCTTGCTAATTCATTGTCTTGGTGTACACGGTAATTGAGGATACAATACATGTACGTTTAAGCTACGTGCACACGCAACCAAACTAAATGACCAGTTGTGACCCCTGCTTCAGTTCGTAATTGCTGCGTAGTTGTGTTCCTGTGCGTACTATTGTAATGACTGATAATTTTTTTATATTATATTATATTATATGTATAGGGTCGTTGGACCGTTCAGGCGAGACTTCGAGAGTAGGTTATTGGTACTCGCAGCTTGAGGACCCAAGCAAGTATACCTTGCCTTGTTGTACTGTTTAAATTCAGACATTATTTAGTTTCAGGTTTTATTGTTTTAATATTATCTAACTGTGCGCGTCTGAGAAAGACTCGGGTGCGGTCAACGATGGCATTGACGTTAGGACTTGTGTCTGACCTAGTGTCTAGTGGACGCACCTAAAGTTGTGAAGTTATCAATATGACTCCCCGGGCCTTGATACGTATCTTTGTACGGCACAGAGTGAGTTCATGTAGGGACGCATGCTTCATGATTGACTGGCCATCGGTATGAGCAGCACGTGTGTGGTATTTATCTTAGTTGTATATTTCTTTAGTGACATGCATTATAGTACAAGATGTCCACGTCATATTCGCGACTTGTACATTGGCATTGTGCGGGGAGGACGACTAGTAGGCGTTTGGGATACCCACTTTCTTTATTCATATTCCACGTTTGATGGAATGATATGGACATTACATGTACGAATGTTATGCTCTTCAGAGCTAGACGTTATTATATTGTAGAGCGCCCTTGTTATGGGGGCATATGTGGCATATACTAGCCAGTCACGACGATTAGTGAATTACGTCAGCATATGTCTAGCCTATATTTCCCATACGCACTAAGTTGTCCTCAAATTGCATTTCACTTAGCTGGTTAGTTCACCCTTGAGTTTTCACAGTATTTACTTTATGGCGTATATTTTTTATCTGGTTACGTCCCTCTGAGGATCGGGTTCCCTTACAGGTTATTTGTGCGGTTTACAGGATGCTTGATCTAGTAGAGTATGGACATCATTGCATGTATCTTTATATTTCCAGCTATTACAGTCATGTACTACTTTTTATTTTTGATTCTACTTTTATAGCCTAGTATTTATAGGCCTATGTTGTTCTTCTGGTCTATTCGAACGAATATATTATCGGACTGTAGATTGATGATGCATATCGTTCGTTCTTGAGATTATTTACCATGGATTGAGATTTAGTTTACTTGTTGTATATTATAAATTAGATTATTAATTGGATCACCTGACCATGGACAACGTAAGTGCGCTTCGTCGGATCCATTAAATTGGACCAGCTGGCCATTGCCACGTGTCTGGTCCCACGTATTTTGGGACTGGGGCGTGACATAGTTTTAGTGGTGGCCCATGCAGGTCAGAGCATATCGTTTTGTTTATATTACTGTACCGAACGAGCCTGCAACTTAGGATTAATGTTGAATAAGATCTCAATCCATAACTGATTTTAAAACTGCTCTTGTATTTAATTATCTCCCTTGGACTTCATTACTATATTCGTTTATTTACCATCAAAATTATTATTATTGTTTCTCATCTTCCTTATTTTGGGAAGATGGATGCTCGCGCTCGGTGATTTCCTCCAGGAGCAGATCCCCGTCAAGACGAAGAAGGCATAATTGATAGGATGTTTGAGTAGATGGTTAACCATGGTAGAGAAGATCGATAAGTTCTTTCTTGTTACTAGAGTTAGTATAGACTATTGGCGTAAGAATTAGACGTAGAAGTAGAGACTTAAAACTAGACCCTACCCCTACTTAAGGTAGCCATAATTTGTAAGTATTAGAAGCTAGAAAGGTTGTTTGATTTTAAGACTCTTGAATAATTTGGAAAAGACATAGCTAGATACTAGGGTTAGTTGTAGCCACGTGATAATGATACAAGAAAGTTGTAGTCTTATGGTAGTGATACAAGGAACGACCTTATAAACTTGGCAAGACAGAATATTAGACTCACATCTAGAAGAAGATCATTACATACTAATAAAAATATGGTATGAAATAGCACTTTAGGTAGCAAACCATAGTGGTTAATTCCTAGATACCTTGTGACTTACAGTATCAGACCTAATTTTTTTTCCACCCTTTAGATAATGTTGATTATATGACTAAGCTAAAACAGATAGGTAGATTGCTAGACATTGATATCTTGAACCAATAGTTGGATGATGAGATAAATAAAGTATTACAATGTAGCTTTCAAATTAGATTAGATGTACTTGACTTATTTCAGTTGTCAGTGACTATTAGTCTCGTATTTTCACCATTGATAATTTGACTAGTTGAGCTAGTATCTGAAATAGAGCAATTAGATTGAAGAATGAGAGTTTTGATAAATGTTATAGTCTTGAGTTAGATAGTGAATTGTCTATAATGGAGGGCCAGTTATAAATAAGATGGTACCCATGTAGTTTGGATGAAGGGTACGCAAGGAGTAACTTAGGAGGTACCTCAGGTTCGAGGTAAAAAGGTAGAGTGACAACAAGATAAGATTCGCGACAAGTACCAGACCTCGAGTTCTTTTAAAATTTAGAGAAGGACCTAAACCAGAGACAAAGGCGTTGGCTCGAGGTGATGGCAGACTTTGAGACTAAGCTATAGTACCATCTGAGAAAGGCCAACGTGGTAGCTGACTCATTAAGCAGGAGGCCCAGGACATTCTTTTTTTTAACTACCCAGCAACACCTATTGAGAGATCTGGAGAAGTAGGGTATAGAGGTCATTATGCCAGGAGCAGATGGCCAGTTGTCGAGTTTTCAGGTACAATCGACTTTGGTTGAGAGAATCAAGGCTGCCTTGCCAACAGATGCCAGATTCTAGAGACTTCGACAGAGGACAGAGGCCGGGATGCAGACATGATTACACATACACGAGGACGGGACTTTAAGATATGGACATTGTCTCTATGTCCCAAACGGAGAACTTCGTCAGGAGCTGATATCGGAGACGCACAGTTCATCATGCTCTATTCATCCAGGAGCCACATGATGTACATATATTTGAGGTAGTACTATGGGTGGCATATAATGAAGATGGAGATAGCCCGCTTTGTGGCAAAGTTTCTGGTGTGTCAGCGAGTCAAGGCTGAGCATCAGAGGTCTGTAGGTTTACTTAAATCCACTCCCGACACCTGAGAAAAAATAGGAGCACATCACTATGGACTTTGTTATTGGCTTTCTGAGCAGTCCCTGTGGTCGCAATACGGTATGGGTGATCGTGGATCAAATCACCAAGATTATATATTGACATGTGAGTATGGAGTATAAATGGAAGATAGAAGTCTGACAGGAATGGTAGCTGAATATTGTGGATTACGCATAAACTGCTTAGGGATAGAGATTTAAACTTTTGACTAATAGGACATAAGCTTCCTGAACCTAATGCTTAGTAGTAGGTGGTGTTATGGGAACCTATATCCTATCTGCCCTAGCCAATAAATTTTAGGAATCATATTCTTGTTATTATATTTGTTATACTTTTATTCTAGAGTATCTAGAAGGATTGTATACATATTTATTACAAAATTTCTATATATTCTTATTACTATGTGTTGGGTAGAGACCTATGTGGTATTTTATTATATATAATTCTCCTAGGAATTATTTGAGTTGAGCTTCTAGACTAGGTATGACTAACTAGCTAGTTAGTCTTGTTGCTGCTAAAAGCGATTGTAAGAAGTTAGGATACAGGATTTTAATATGGGTACCATAGGATGATGATATTATACCTATGAACGAATATTGGGATATTAACAGTCTTAGTTACAGAAGAAGGTTAGAACGGTGTTTAAGGTGCGGATCGAACCAACACCAAGTTTATGAGTGTTCCCAGTGTGCCAATAGAGCCCAGCAGATAGTGCAAAGGCCAGCTCCACCGGTCCTAGGTATGTCCGTAGCATTGCTTGATAATTTATAGTTATTATGTGTTATTTTAATTTTGAGGACAAAATTCTTATAAATTGGGTAGATTGTAAATCCCCTCGACCAAATTTTAGGTATACTTAGCTTAGATCGAGTGACTAGGGTTAGTTTAAAGCCAATTGGAATTTAAATAAGAGTGATTTAGATTATTGTGCAATATTCGTAACACTTTTTGCACCTTATCGTTGCTTCGATATTTGGAGCACTACACTAGCATTTGCCTTCAAAATAAATTTTATATACTTTTCCTAGACATGCCAGCCTACCATTCTGACCCTTGTGTAACTCACAAAAACTCTATCTTGTGTTTTATTTTAGTCGCACAATATTTGTTACAAACGTCCATGTTTAAATTCAATTAAGTCCAACTTTGCATCTTCGTCCGTTCCAATCGAAATTAGAGACACAACCTCAATCCGTTTTGTACAACCCAAATTATGACATTATTCTATTCTGAGTCTACTACGTCCATGACACTTGTGTCATACCCAATTTTAATCCTATGTATTTTAAATTAATTAAAGAGCACCAATTACACTAATTTTAATTAAATTGGTGTAAGGACTCAACCTCACCCAAAACTAGACCAACTCCAACCCAAATCTCCACTCACACCCTCAAGGTTTATACTAAATACCATATACCATTTTAATCTACTACATCACACCAAACATGATATTTTGCCTCATCCAATCCCAGATTCTATTAATTATGCAATTTCCTAATTGTTAAGGGACTTTTATGCAAATATGCAATGAGGTGTCCCCCTCCCATTGGCCCCAACACATGAAGAACCTCATCCCCCTCCTTCACCGGTCCACCATATTCCCCCCCTTTATTGTATATATCCTACAACTTTTCCTCCTTACATCCTCACCCTCCATTTCAAAATTCCTTCATCATGTTGAGGTTTCCCACCTCCCTAAAAATATTTCCCATCTAGCCCTAATCCCAAGGAGAGCCCCCCTCTCTCTCTCCTACATATACTACACTCTCTTTCTCTCTCTAAAAAAACTACAACAGCCATACCAAGGAAATCCCTAAGAAAACAACTTCACCACCACCATCACCCACCCGCATCCTTTCCTCCGACCGCCTTCCCTTTCCTCCGACCACCTCTGCACACCTCCACCGCCACCAGCATCACCATCTCCTCCGCCTGTCCCCACCCTCGACCACCACCAGCATCCCCACCAGCAGCCATCACCACCACCTTCACCTCCATTCATCATCACCAGCACCATCACCCGATACTTCCTCCCTTGACCCGACTCCCCCTGCTCGTCTCCACCCCCTCGACCACCGTCGACCTCACCATCTTCACCACCGTCACCCCTGTCACGCCCCGATCCCGAAAGGGTCTTTCGTCCTCGCCGGATCCTTTACGGAACCGATTCGTCCTCGCTAGGGGCGTGATGCCGTGCGAGCCTGGGATTGCGCTCGCACAAGTCAAGAACTTGCAGTTTTAGGAACCCATTTTGAAACACAAATTATAAAACACATTCACAGAGATTTGAACACAAATGCGGAAGAAACATGCTTTTTCATTGAATATTCAGAGTAATTTACATAGAGTTTACATTGATGCGCCTTCTCGGCTATTGAATTTGTATTACAAAAGATAACTCAAAATGCAGGGCACGCTCCGTCAGATAGTCCACGTCGTTTGCACATTACGCCCTTGTATAGATTGAAGTCCATGTCTCCAAAATGAACTGACTCCAGCTATACTTCAAAATAGAGGTGCTCCTAACGTCTCCTCGCTATGCTCTAGCGTTGCACCTTCTGAGTGCCTGAAATAGTTGCCCACAACGTGGGTCAGTACTCAACTTGTACTGGTGAGCGGGATTAACCCACTCGACTAAATCGATACTAGCTTGTTAGGGGCGAGCATGCATTAAGATAGCTTCTATAAGGAAGCAAGTGAAATCAATTCATATCAGTTGCATGTTTTGATAGGAATGAATATAGCAATGAATCCAACTAGTACACCGATTGCTTACTCAATCGATGCACGCCTTCCCTGAAACGAAACACAAGTATACTTACCATCTGCACAAGATAATAAGTTAGCATGTGTTCTATTCTATGCGATCATTGGTGTGATCGACACCTTAGGGACATATTTCAAGCTTAGCGGCGCGCCCTATCAGCCCGGGTAGCAAGCCCTGCTGGAGGTCCCGCTATGCATCGTGACGAGCACAAATCAAATATTTTCCTCCGGATCGATATGGTTCCAGTACCCCGGAAAGCCGTTTCGAGGAAATGCCAAACCCTGTGCACAAGTTGTCCCAGACCATGCAAATGCATGAATAATTCATATTACATACAATGCATTGAAAGAAACAGAAGAAGTAAGCAGCAACATATATATATATCTCATGCAACAGTTTATATTTCCCAAGCGGTGTTCCTATTCAGTTATTCCATAAGTCCAAAACTCTATCCGAGGCACCAGGCCGCCACCAACAACCAACTTTCCTTATAAACAAGCTCAAATTATAAGGTGCGCAAGCATATGATAAATTAGTCTACAAATCCCATGTTCCTTTCTTAGTGGCTGGCATACCTGTAGCTAAGGATTTCTTAGGCGTCCAACCGGGCATCATCGAGTGAACAATTGAAACTTAGAGATATTGGCATGAAGAAGTAGAAAAGAAGGGACCAAACCACTCACTGGTTAAGGGAAAGAGGCTGAAACTAGGAATCCCGCTAGCGACGATCAAACGTTAGTTACACGGACCTGAAACAGCACAAGCACCGAGTTAGAAATCTTGCCTACCCTTCCTTGCCGAACTCCCCAAAATCTCAAGCTCCAAACGATAAAACCAACAGCAAAAACCAAGCAAATCGAAAGCAACACAAATCCAAAACCTCAAAGCGACAAGCAAGCAAAATCCAAGCAAAACCAAGCTACCAAAACACGAAAACTATTAGACTCGTTTCAATAGAGGCCTTTCCATGAGTTGGAAAGGATCATCGCATTTTGTCCGTGGCAAGAAGATGCCGAGATCTAAATTATGACTCAGACGGACTAGCCACAAGCCCAATTATATAGTGCTCGTCCCGGTCGGATCGGGATTTGAGGCACTACATAATATACCACTAAGAAAAAGTTTCGACCCGAAACTTAAGAACAAGACCTACCTCCGACTCAAAGAACAACGAAGGATACTTCTCCTTCATCTCCGATTCCATCTCCCAAGTTGATTCTCCAACTGTATGGTTCTGCCACAGCACGCGAACCAATGACATCGTACGGTTGCGAAGTACTTTGTCCTTACGATCCAGAATCCATACCGGCTCCTCTGAGTATGACAAATCCGTGCGCAATTCTAGCTGTTCGAAGCTAACTACATGACTCGAGTCATGCACATACTTCCAAAGTTGGGAAACGTGGAATACGTCATGCACTCCAGCCAAGGCGGGAGGTAGTGCAATTCGGTATGCCACAGCTGCCACCCGTTCTAGTATTTCAAAGGGGCCGACAAACCTGGGACTCAGCTTGCCCTTCACGCCGAAACGCATCACTCCACGCATCGGCGTCACTTTCAAGAAGACATGGTCCCCGACCATGAACTCCAAGGGCCTACGATTAGTATCGGCATAACTTTTCTGTCGGCTCTGCGCAGTGCGGAGTCTTTCCCGAATCAAGCGAACTTTCTCGACTGCCTGCTCCACCAGCTCTGGCCCGAGTACCTGCCGCTTGCCGACTTCATCCCAACAGATTGGAGATCGACACTTGCGCCCATAAAGTGCTTCGTACGGTACCATCTGGATGCTCGATTGGTAGCTGTTGTTGTACGCAAACTCCTCCAACGGAAGGTGCGTGTCCCAACTAGCCTTTAAATCGATCGCACACAGCCGTAACATATCTTCAAGTATCTGATTCGTCCTCTCTGTTTGGCCATCAGTCTGGGGGTGGTATGCTGTACTAAACTGTAGCTTGGTTCCCAAAGCAGACTGTAGGCTAGTCCAGAAACGAGATAAGAAATGTCCGTCACGGTCAGAGACGATAGAAGCAGGCACCCCGTGTAATCGAACAATCTCATCTATGTAGATCTGTGCTAACCGATCGACGCTCTACACAACTTTTATGGAAAGAAAGTGGGCTGATTTGGTCAAACGATCAACTATGACCTAAATCGCATCATGCCCCCATGGCGTCTTTAGAAATCCCACAATGAAATCTATAGTGATATTGTCCCATTTCCACTCGAGAATAGCGAGGTTCTGCATCTCCCTGCCGGGCCTCTGATATTCAGCTTTCACCTGTTGGCAGGCCATGCACTGTGACACAAAGGTCGCCACATCCCGCTTCATACCTTGCCACCAGAAGGTACCGCGTAAGTCCTTGTACATCTTAGTGCTCCCCGGATGCAAAGCATACTTCGCGTAGTACGCTTTCGCCATAATTTCCCTTCGAAGTTCAGGGTCGCTAGGGACGCATAGCCTTCCTTTCATCTGTAAGGCCCCATCTTCGCCTGCCATAAAGTCAGACATCTTCCCCGCCGAGATCAATCCGCATACCTTTGCTTTTAACTGATCGCCCTCCTGAGCTGATTTGATTCTATCCCGTAAACTCGGTTCAAGACGGAGTGGTGCCAGCTGCACTCCTTGATGCCGAACTCGATACTCGATGCCCATCGCCTCAAGATCTCGAAGTAAACGGTTGTTTATAGATAACGAGCCCACGTGCTTTCGACTCAGAGCATCAGCAACGATGTTTCCCTTGCCCGGAGTATAAACGATCGTTAGATCATAGTCCTTAATAAGTTCTAGCCAACGCCGCTGCCGGAGGTTCAATTCCCATTAGGTGAATAGATACTTGAGGCTCTTGTGATCTGTGAAGATTTTGCAAGCAACACCATAAAGATAATGCCTCCACAACTTCAATGCAAATACAATCGCCGCCAATTCCAAATCGTGCGTCGGGTAGTTCTTCTCGTGCGGCTTCAGTTGCCTGGAGGCGTACGATATTACCTTGTCCCGTTGTATGAGTACACATCCCAATCTGAGTCCTGAAGCGTCACTGTATATCTGAAACTCTTCTACCCTATCCGGAAGTGCAAGAATCGGAGCTGAAATAAGACGCCGCTTCAATTCACTAAAGCTGGCTTCGCATTCATCACTCCAGTTGTATACAATCCCTTTTTGAGTAAGGCGAGTCAAAGGCAAGGCCAGTTTAGAGAAATCTTTCATGAATCTACGGTAGTATCCTGCTAGGCCGAGAAAGCTTCGAATTTTGCTGGCTGACGTAGGTTGTTTTCAGTCCACCACCGCCTCTATTTTCTTCAGGTCTACGGCGACGCCTTCTGCCGAGGCGACATGTCCAAGGAATGCTACGCTGTTCAACCAGAACTCGCACTTGTTGAGCTTAGCGAACAACTTATGTTCTCGTAATGTCTGCAACACGATCTTCAGGTGTTCCTTGTGTTCCGCCTCGTTCTTGGAATATATTAGAATGTCGTCGATGAACATGACGACAAACTTGCCTATGTAGGGCCGAAACACGCGGTTCATCAGATCCATGAAAGCTGCAGGGGCGTTCGTTAAGCCGAACGACATCACGAGAAACTCATAGTGTCCGTAACGGGTTCTGAACGCAGTTTTTTGAATATCTTCTAGTTTGATTTTCAACTGGTGATACCCTGACCTGAGATCAACTTTAGAGAAAACTGTTGCACCTTGCAGTTGATCAAATAAGTCATCTATCCTCGACAAAGGGTACAGATTTTGAACGGTCACCTTATTTAATTCTCGGTAGTCAATACACAGCTGCATGGATCCATCCTTCTTCTTCACGAACAGTACCGGAGCACCCCACGGAGAAACGCTTGGACGTATGTATCCTCGGTCCAACAGGTCTTGCAACTGAACCTTAAGTTCTTTTAACTCTGCTGGGGCCATTCGATAAGGTACCTTCGATATCGGTCGCGCATCCGAAAATATATCGATGCTGAATTGGATCCACGATCAGGAGGCATTCCAGGCAGCTCGTCCGGGAACACGTCGAGGAAATCTGGTATGACATCAGCCTGAGCTGCATTTGCACTTTCTTGTCGGGTGTCTCGAACAGAAGCTAAGTACCCTTCACAGCCCGAATACAGCATACGCCTAGCCGAAATTGCTGATATCACCATTGCCGTCTTCGGTCCATCGCTGCACGAATAGTAAAAGTCTGCCTCGCCGGGTAGACGAAATATGACTCGCTTCTCCGCGCACTCGATTGTTGTATGGCAAGCACCCAACCAGTCCATCCCTAGAATAATATCGTAATCCTTAATGTCTAGTACAATGACATCTAAGGAAAGCTTCCTCCCTCCGATGCAAATATAACCATCCCTACAGATCGTACGGGCGGGCATGTCGACTCCCGAAGGTGTGCTTACACAAAGATTCATAGTTAAGGGAGTAGAAGCTAATTTATGCTCAACAGTAAAATCAGCATATATGAAACTATGCGTAGCACCTGAATCAAATAAGACTCTAGCGGGCAATTCTCTGAAAATAATATACCTGTCACGACCGTTTCAGAGACAGATGCCTCATCCCGAGTCAAGGCATAGACTCGGTCTTGAGCACCCTGACGTTGCGGGTTTACTGGCACAACATTGGCATCACTTGCTGGAGGCCCCTTGTTCTGATTCCCGTTGTTCTGATTCGGCTTACCCTTCCGACAGTTAAATTATTTATGGCCCAGATGACCATATTTGAAACATCCAGTAACCCGACATTCGTTTACTCGATGCCCTGATTTGCCGCACCTGGTACAGTTCGGTGCCTGAGTCTGACCCTTGTTATCCGACGTGTGATAACGCTTATGTGCTCCAGACCCTCCCGTTTCCTGAGGTCATTTGTTGTTGTTGGTATGGGAGGTTTGTACTTCTGCCTTTGGGGGACAACGCCCAAAGATCCGCTCGCTGCCTAGGGCTGCTTCGTAGCATTCCCTGTAGGTTTGATATTTCTGATTGATGACGTCCCTACGCAACTCATCATTCAAACCTTTTTGAAAGCTATAGCACCATGCCTGCTGGTTAGGCAGGAAGTGCCCCGCAAACTTGGCCAGCTTAGCGAACACAGAATCATAATCATCCACAGACAAACTTTCTTGGACCAGATTGCTGAAGTCGTCTTCCTTTTGTTGACGCACGGCCCTAGGAATGTATTATTCAATGAAGGCTGATTTGTACATTTCCCAAGTTATTTTGCAGTTGGGATTGGCATCGTAAATCCCTTGCTTCGTTGCCTTCCACCAATCATGTGTACGCAGTTCCAGCTGAACCGATGCACAGGCAACTCGCTTGGATCCCCGGATGCCAACCAGGTTAAAGAGTCCCTCCAGCTTAGCAATCTATCCCAATACCACGTCTGGTTTCGCTCGTCCGTTGAACGTAGGTGGATGCATTTTTGTGAACTCTGCCGTACGACAGGTGTTCCTAGCTGAAGGCTGAGTTTCTTCTGACTCATCCTCTACCGCCACGGCCGGCGGTGGGGAAGGAGTCACAGTGGCAGTCCCGTTGCTTGGTACCAAGGATGCAATCAGTTGTATCATGGTATCCATTTGCTTCTGCTGAGAAGCAAATTGCGCATATTGCATAACGGCTTGTTGTTGCTGCACCTCCATGAGATGCATAAGCCGTTCCGCCATACCGGTTGAACCCGCTCCTCCGGATTCTTCTGAACTTGTCGGATCGCTCTGAATAGGCTGAGCACTGCTTGCAGAGGCAGTGTTTTTCTTAGCCATTGCTACAAAAGAGAGTAGCTTGTTAACACTCTAAAATCGATAGATTTTATATCTACGGGCTCATTGTATAGGCGACTTATCTGATGCAGCGGACGCCGAACGCAACTCAATTGAGAGGCGCATCAAACTCCTTTATATTCTTTAAAATCCCAAGGAAGTACAACCTGGCTCTGATACAAATATGTCATGCCCCGATCCCGAAAGGGTCTTTCGTCCTCGCCGGATCCTTTACGGAACCGATTCGTCCTCGCTAGGGGCGTGATGCCGTGCGAGCCTGGGGTTGCACTCGCACAAGGCAAGAACTTGCAGTTTTAGGAACCCATTTTGAAACACAAATTATAAAATGTATTCACAGAGATTTGAACACAAATGCGAAAGAAACATGCTTTTTCATTGAATATTCAGAGTAATTTACATAGAGTTTACATTGATGCGCCTTCTCGGCTATTGAATTTGCATTACAAAAGATAACTCAAAATGTAGGGCGTGCTCCGTCAGATAGTCCACGTCGTTTGCACATTACGCCCTTGTATAGATTGAAGTCTATGCCTCCAAAATGAACTGACTCCAGCTATACTTTAAAATAGAGGTGCTCCTAATGCCTCCTCGCTATGCTCTAGCATTGCACCGTTTGAGTGCCTGAAATAGTTGCCCACAACGTGGGTTAGTACTCAACTTGTACTGGTGAGCGGGATGAACCCACTCGACTAAATCGACACTAGCTTGTTAGGGGCGAGCATGCATTAAGATAGCTTCTATAAGGAAGCAAGTGAAATCAATTCATATCAGTTGCATGTTTTGATAGGAATGAATATTGTAATGAATCCAACCAGTACACCGATTGCTTATTCAATCGATGTACGCCTTCCCTGAAACGAAACACAAGTATACTTACCATCTGCACAAGAAAATAAGTTAGCATGCGTTCTATTCTATGTGGTCATTGGTGTGATCGACACCTTAGGGACATATTTCAAGATTAACGGCGCGCCCTATCAGCCCGGGTAGCAAGCCCTGCTGGAGGTCCCGCTATGCATCGTGACGAGCACGAATCAAATATTTCCCTCCGGATCGATACGGTTCCAGTGCCCCGGAAAGCCGTTTCGAGGAAATGCCAAACCCTGTGCACAAGTTATCCCAAACCATGCAAATGCATGAATAATTCATATTACATACAATGCATTGAAAGAAACAAAAGAAGTAAGCAGCAACATATATATATATATATATATATATATATATATATTATGCAACAGTTTATATTTCCCAAGCGGTGTTCCGATTCAGTTATCCCATAAGTCCAAAACTCTATCCGAGGCACCAGGCCGCCACCAACAACCAACTTTCCTTATAAACAAGCTCAAATTATAAGGTGTGCAAGCATATGATAAATTAGTCTACAAATCCCATGTTCCTTTCTTAGTGGCTGGCATGCCTGTGGCTAAGGATTTCCTAGGCGTCCAACCGGGCATCATCGAGTGAACGATTGAAACTTAGAGATGTTGGCATGAAGAAGTTGGAAAGAAGGCACCAAACCACTCACTGGTTAAGGGAAAGAGGCTGAAACTAGGAATTCCGCTAGCGACGATCAAACGTCAGTTACGCGGACCTGAAACAGCACAAGCACCGAGTTAGAAATCTTGCCTATCCTTCCTTGCCGAACTCCCCAAAACCTCAAGCTCCAAACGATAAAACCAACAGCAAAAACCAAGCAAATCGAAAGCAACACAAATCCAAAACCTCAAAGCGACAAGCAAGCAAAATCCAAGCAAAACCAAGCTACCAAAACACAAAAACTATTAGACTCGTTTCAATAGAGGCCTTTCCATGAGTTGGAAAGGATCATCGCATTTTGTCCGTGGCAAGAAGATGCCGAGATCTAAGTTATGACTCAGACAGACTAGCCACAAGCCCAATTATATAGTGCTCGTCCCGGTCAGATCGGGATTTGAGGCACTACAACCCCCACCTCACCGTCTCCACCACCACCAACAACCATCACCGCCACCACTGTCGTCTCAACCACTCCCAAACGTCACCAGCATCCCCATCAACAACACCATCCTTATTATCCTCAATCACCTCCACCACCACCACAATGATCTGTCCACCTCCACCACCGCCTTAGCCAGCAACCCCGACCACCCCTACCATCAGTAACTATCGCCACGACCACCCTGTCACCGCAGTTGCCGCTGCAGCTGCTGCCAGAGCTGCTGCCATTGTGTGCTACTGTGACTCATAGCCGCCGGAATTACTGTGCACGCCGGAGGCCGGCAATCTCGTGCAGCGGACACACACACCCCCGGACACGATCGTCGGCTAGGTATATTAACCTTTCGTATATGTCGACGTATTATTGTGTAGACACGTGTAGTGTAGTATATGTGTTTGTGTTTAAGTGTAATGTTTAAGTATATGTATTTATGTTAATAATTACATCATAATAAAATTATGACTATTTTTGATAAGGAGTACGGTGTTGACCAAGGTTTAGACATTGGTCTCCTGCACGCTAATATGTTAGCTAGGAATATTAATATAGTATTATACATCATTTAATTTGTAATGTATCTTTATAACATGTTTGCTAGGAATATTAGTATAGTATTATATATTATTTAATTTGTAATATATCTTTATAGCATGTTAGCTGGGAATATTAATGTAGTATTATACGTCATTTAATTTGTAATGTATCTTTATAACATGTTAGCTAGGACCTGTGTTGCGTTATACATTATCTGGTATTATAGCGTATGTTAATAATTCGTTGTCTTGGTGTATACGGTAATTGAGGATACGATACGTGTACGTTTTAGCTACGTGCACACGCGACCCAGCTAAATGACCAGTTGTGACCACTGCATCAGTTCGTAATTGCAGCGTAGTTGTGTTCCTGTGCGTACTATTATAATGACTGATAATTATATTATATTATATTATATGTATAGGGTCGTTGGACCGTTCAGGCGAGACTTCGAGAGCAGGTTATTGGTACTCGCAGCTTGAGGACCCATACAAGTATACCTTGCCTTGTTGTACTATTTAAATTCAGACATTATTTAGTTACAGGTTTTATTATTTTAATATTATCTAACTGTGTGCGTCCGAGAAAGACTCGGGTGCAGTCAACGATGGCGTTGACGTTAGGACTTGTGTCTAACCTAGTGTCTAGTGGACGCACCTAAAGTTGTTGAGTTATCAATATGACTCCCCAGGCCTTGATACTTATCTTTGTACGGCATAGAGTGAGTTCATGTAGGGACGCGTGCTTCATGCTTGACTGGCCATCGGTGTGAGCAGCCTGTGCGATGGTATTTAGCTTAGTTGTATATTTCTTTAGTGACTTGCATTATAGTACGAGATGTCCATGTCGTATTCGTGACTTGTACATTGGCATTGGGTGGGAAGGACGACTAGTAGGCGTATGGGACACCCACTTCCTTTATTCAGATTCTATGTTCGATGGAACGATATGGATGTTACATGTACATATGCCATGCTCTTCGGAGCTGGACGTTACTATATTGCAGAGCGCCCTTGTTATAGGGGCATATGTGGCATATACTAGCCAGTCACGACGATTGGTGAATTACGTCAGCATATGTCTAGCCTACACTTCCCATACGTACTAAGTTGTCCTCAAATTGTATTTCACTTAGTTGGTTAGTTCACCCTTGAGTTTTTACAGTATTTACTTTATGGCATGTATTTTTGTATATTATTACGTCCCTCTTAGGACCTGGTTCCCTTCCAGGTTATTTATGCAGTTTGCAGGATGCTTGATCTAGTAGAGTGTGGACATCATTACAGGTATCTTTACATTTCTAGCTATTATAGTTATGTACTAATTTCTATTTTTGATTATGCTTTTATAGCTTAGTGTTTATAGGCCTATGTTGTTCTTCTGGTCTATTCGAACGGATGTATTATCGGACTGCAGACTGATGATGCATATCGTTCTTTCTTGAGATTATTTACCGTGGATTAAGATTTATTTTACTTGTTGCATGTTAGAAATTAGATTATTAATTGGATCACTTGACCATAGACAACGTAAGTGCGCTTCGTCGGGTCCATTAAATTAGAAAGCCCTACGGAGTCGTACCAGCTGGTCATTGCCACGTGTCTGGTCCCACATATTTTGGGACTGTGGCATGACATCGGGTCTGTGCTAAACCATGTCAGAGCAATATCGAACATCTGGCTGCCCGCTGCCTTCACCTGTAGGCCGTCCAGAATCTATGCTAACCCCAGGGCCCTCTCTACGTCCTTGATCCAATTATCAGCGTAAAAGGTTCCTTTGATGCCCTTGAAGTCCTTGGGCCCCATCCTTTTGAAATCATTGATGGTACCCGACCTCGGATAGTGCAGGGCATGATAAAGTGGTACAGTCTGCAGCTGAACAAGCGCTACCTTCTCCATAGCAGCTAGTGCTAACTGGTGAGAACTCTCGATGCCCTGACGTGGAATATCTGTCTATCTCTACTGTGCTTCCATCATCTCCTGAAACATGACAAACATCTATATCCCATCTACTGGCATAGGTGGTGGGGGTGGAATATCCTCCATGACTAATGGAACAATCCTCGAAACTGCTGGTGGAGCACCCCCAAAAGCTGCTGCTAAAATTTCTACCTGGACTGGTGAAGCGATCCTCTGAGCAAAGGAAGGCGGAATAGTCGCTGCGGTCTCCTTATGAGGTAACGAAGTAACGGACCTCGTCGAAACGCTCTAGAGTGCTACGATCGGGTCTTCGACGGCAT
Organism: Iris macrosiphon; assembly: GCA_036927795.1. Classification (NCBI taxonomy): domain Eukaryota; kingdom Viridiplantae; phylum Streptophyta; class Magnoliopsida; order Asparagales; family Iridaceae; genus Iris; species Iris macrosiphon. The sequence continues at coordinate 40,690,969 of JAYESA010000001.1, read as the reverse complement.
CCTAAAGATAGATTCAAACAAAGGAATCAATATTGCACAAGATATAATATCATCAAGGAATGACAGTAATATTTTAAAGAAATAATTATTCTGAATGATAAAGATAACATATTCAATTAGATTAGAAATATTCCTAGTAGTGATTGATTACCCTCTCATCCTATATTCTTAGTCTTATATTCTATAGCAGGCTTGTAGTAACACTCTAAGTCTGAGTACTACTACTGAGAAGACTTGCATGGGTCGCCACAAAAATGTGTCACGACCTGCACCCAGTATAAGGACACAAGTACGTGGGTACGTCCAGCCTACACCACAACATCGACCGTAGAACGCTATCTTGGTCAACAATACTATCTAAACATCTCACACAATATATATAATATACATGTCAAGATATCTCAACTCCCGAATGGAGAACAATATGATAATATGATAATGGTAAACAATACTCAATCATAATAAAAACTAGAGAAAGATATTGCACGATATGGAATAGAAGAAAAAAAATAAGGTCACAATACATCACAAGTCCAAGTCTAATATTAACATAAGACATCAAATAATAATACAATGCCAAAGTATCTAACTAACATATACAATATTATGAGTAAACTAGCTAAGTCTTATCGACTACTGATACTAACTCAACAGGCTCTACGGGTGATAACTCAACTGGCTTGCCATCCTGTGGCCTATAGTGTGTAGGACACCAGTCCTCTAATAAATTATCTAAAAAATATATCCAGTCAGGATTGGAGCAAAGTACAACCCAAATAGCAGTTACAATAATTGACAGAAACTATGAAACAACAATAGCAATGAAACTAAATGATGGAAATAACTGAACTAATATATATCACGAAAAGAAGCATCATGGTAATAATGACAAGAACTTAGAACAATATGGTGAGAAACAATAATGTAATGAACTGGAATAAAAGAAATATTATGTATAAATTTGTCTTAAAATATTAGTAAGATAATGTGATCGGCTTGGGCCTAATAAAACGAGTTAATATAGTATCGATATAGGTAGCTTGGGATAAGCCCAACATCTATTTCTTATGATCTCATAGAACTTGATCCTAAGAATGTGACCTACTTCTCCCAAGTCCTTTATATCAGACTACTTGGATAATCATACCCTTACATTAGATAACACCTTCATAAAGTACTAAGAATACCACCACGTTTTTATCATAATTTTTTTTGTGTACACAATCTTCATCCGGACATTGGTTAAATCAATAGGATTTTATCACTTGATCAAAACGGATGTTCCAAGATCTAGAAGCTTCCTTAAGTCCATAAATGGACTTCTTGGGCTTACAAACAAGATACTCTTGGCCCTTTGTAATGAACCCATCTGGTTGCTTCATGTTCTTCTTAAGACTTCCATTAAGGAAATTTGTCTTGACATCCATTTGCCAAATCTCATAATCGAGATGAGCTATAATAGATAAAAGAATCTGGATAGACTTAAGCATGGCAACCGACAAAAATATTTTCTGATAATCAATACTCTTTTTTTGAGTAAAACCCTTCGCAACAAGCCGAGCTTTAAATGTTTCAACCTTATCATCTAATCCTCTTTTTCTCTTGTAAACCCACTTGCATCCAATATCATTTTCACCAGTGAGTAGTTTTATAAGCTCGCAGACTTGATTTAGAATTCATAAATTATATTTCAGATATCACTGCTTTTTGCCAAGATTCTGCATCTTTAAGTTGGAGTGCTTAATTATAGGTGAAGGGATCAGAATCTTGTTCCTCAGGGATGAAGTCTGATGACTCTCCTAAGAACATGAATCTGTTAGGTTGTACCATAACCCTCCCACTATGACGAGGCACTATAGGTTATGGTGTAATATTTGTGATACGTTGTGCAGTTACTTGTGGTTCTTCCTGTTGTACTGTTGGTACTTAAGTATTTGGTGTCTCACCTCTCAGTTCTTTGAGAATAACTCTACTTATGTGTTTATGATTCATCACATAGTCTTCCCTTAAGAATCGGGTATTGGTGCTAACAACGACCTTCTGATCCTTAGGACTATAAAATAAACCTCCTTTCCTTCCTCTTGGAGCCTACAAAAAAGTATACTTTTGTACAAGATTTCAACTTATCTTCTTTCCCATTCAGCACATGTACTGAACTACGCCAAATCTGAACATGTTTAAGACTAGTCTTATGGCCGATGCACAACTCTTTGGGGGTAATAGGTACTGACTTAGAAGGTACCAAGTTCAAAATATAAGTTGCAGTCTTTTAGGCATATCCCCAAAATAAATTGGGTAAATCCAAATAACTCATCATTCATCTAACCATCTCCATAAGAGTGATATTCTTTCTTTCTACTACACCTTTCTGTTGGGGTATTCCAGGTGTAGTCAATTGTGACATAATCCCAGCATCTGATTAAAAAAATCCCTAAACTCTCCAAAGAAGTACTCGCCCCCATGATCTGAACGTAATGACTTGATATATTTTTCATAACATTTCTTTGTTTCAGACTTGTACTATTTAAATTTCTCAAAGTACTCAAACTTATGGCGTATCAAATAAATGTATCCATACCTTTAATAATCGTCAATGAATGTGACAAAATATTCAAAGCCACCTCTAGCCTGGACAGTCATGGGCCGATACAAATCAGATTAACCAATTCCAACACATCTTTGGCCCTATACTCCTTTGTCGTGAAAGACCTTTTGGTCATTTTATATTCCAAGTAGGATTTACAGACTGGAAGTGCCTCCACTTCCAATGAACCCAAAGGTCCATCTTTAACCAGTCTTTGAATGCTTCTTAGATTAATATGGCCCAATTGTAAGTGCCAAAGATATGTTTGGTTCATACAAGAAGGTTCTTTTCTCTTATTTAAGTTAGAATATATGTTATTCATTTTCATGTTGCATTATGGGTGAAATATGATTAATGACATACAAATTATCGACTAATGCACCATAATAGACAAAATGCTTTTTTTTTCTAATAACAATATTTTTATTAAAATAAACTGAATACCCATCCTTAACTAGCATAGAAACAGAAATAAATTTCTTCTAAGTAAAGGTGCATAAAGACAATATCTCAATGTCAAAGACTTATTTCTACCAAAAGATAAAATAACATCTGCTATTGCAACCCCCACTACTTTCGTAGCGTCACCCATGAACAAGCATACCTCTCCATTACTAAGCCGCCTGGTTTCCTGGAACCCCTGCAATGAATTGCAGACATGATTAGTGTCTCTTGTATATACACACAAGGTGCCGGTAGATAACATCGCTAAACATGTTTCAAGTACTAGTAAATGAGATATGCCTTCTTTGTTTCCTTGTTTGAGAAGTGAACAGTCATTCTTCCAATGTCCGGACCCTTTCTACTTGAAATACTTGCCTTTTGGCTTTTTTACAGCGCCTTGAGGTCCCATGCCCTTCTTTGCTAAATTTGCTTATTTTTGAATATTATTCTTCTTTTTTCCGTATTTTGGTTTAGAAGTAAAAGCATTTTCAGTTACATAAATATGACCATTCTGCCTAATGAGAGCCTCAGCATCCTGTAGTTCTTTTGCAAGTTCTGCTAAACTTTACAACATTTTGTTCATGTTGTAGTTATGGCAAAATATGTCAAAACTTTTAGACAGAGTCCCGAGAATGATGTCTACCTGGGTTTCCCCATCGATTTCAGCTCCAAGAATCTCCTTCGTTCAGATGACCCATCATCTTGAGAATATGATCCCTTACTGTCGTCCCTTAAGCCATGGTCATATTCATCAAACTTTTTATAGAAAACTGCCTAGCTGCCCGACTCCGATGTCTGATGAGTTCCATGATATTTTATATCATGTCATAAGCTGTAGCCATGGCCTGATACTGATATTGCAGCAGATTTGACATAAATACCAGAATGTAACACTACGCCATCTCGTCTGCCATAATCTACTTCTTATAAGCCTCTTTGACCTCTTCATCAGAATTAGTATCAAGCTTAGGAGGACATTCCTCATGGAGTATATATTTGTACTCTTCAGCAGTTAAGACAATATCTAAGTTATGTTTTCAGTCAATGTAATTAGGACCAATATGTTTGTTTTCTTTAAGAATCGCCATAAGTGGACTGAATGAACCCATTTTGGAAATCCTGAGAATCACATAAATAATAATTATATAGGGCAAATCTTTTTTGAATTAAATAAATATTGATTCCCTCAAAAGAATAATAAAAAGTTCACCAACACCTTAACCACAATGAATTTAGTATGTCACGATGATGTGGACGTATACCAATTCAATATTTGTCTAAGAAGGTCTTTCTTATTAATTTTATTATCATGTCAAGCTAACTTTATGACAAATAAAATTAATTTGTTGGTCTTACTTTGGTCCTACAAATAATAGCAGTGACTCTGATAGAGAGAATAACATTATTTGTATCTAAGAGTACACTATTATTTAATACTAAGTCCAGTACTTCATAATGTGTTCCTTCAGATGGAGAAGTAAACACACACTAGGTAATTTTCTAAAATTATCCCAAAGGAAGTTTGTACTGGTGATCCATAATTAGACTCATCTGATATGGAGGAAGGCACTAAACCCAACATGCAAGTATAATTACATCACCTACAAACTAGTAATGGAGACCATGGAATTTATACTAAATAAATTTTCTCTCCTACTTAGTTATTTAACAATGAGGATTTTTCTACTAGTAGATGTATGTCTATGTTGTTCATTATTAATGCAGACTTAGTTTATAATCCACAAAATAACAAAAATGCATATCAGAATAAGTAAATATAGCAATAAATGGAAAATAAATATCCAACTATTATGGCTGTATATCCTGCTTCTTCCTCAACTTTGCCGAATCCAGAATCTTGCTCCGCACAGAGTTATTCGGGGTTCAACCTATTTTGGTCACATATCCTGCTTATGTCCATTATTAATGAAGTGCCCTAATTTTTTATATGTTTGGCCATATTTTCCTTCATCAAAAATTATATGTCTGTCTCCGGACTGCTAAAAAATAGCATCTTGTCCTATATCAGAAACAACCACCACCGCCATCACGATACATCAAAACAAAATTTGAAATTATATCAATCCTATGGCTCGAGTTTACACATAATCTACATTGAAGAAAAATAAATAAAAACCACGATCAACTCTCGTAATTTTAATTATATCCATAAATAACAACAGCTATGACATACCGTGGGTTTAAATCAAAGAAACAAAATATTCACACAAACCATAATAGTTGGATCTAAGATGCCTATAAAATTGAGTTAGAACAGATCTACATATACAACTATATTCGATACAAGTTTTATTGGACAAAATGGATTTATCATTTGATACGCAGATCCAATACCTGATCTGATACCAATTAAAGGAACGGGGATCCCCAGGACCGCAGATTGGTATGCATATCAATCGATGTAAGATTAACATGTTTAATACGCGATCTAACCCTTCAATGGCAGAAACTAGGTTTCACGAATTATACCTGAAGTAATGAGACCTAGTGACGATCTCCAGAAAACTCGATCAACCAGCGACCTCAAGATCTTCTATCGTATTCCTTCCTCGAATTGGACGTTGTATGGGCGACGGTCTTCCAATCTTTTCTTCTCCTTGGTTGACACTCTTTCTCTCCTTACGTGAAATACGAATTTAGAGAAAGTTTCTTGCTTTGATACATATGACAGCCAGAGAATAGAGGATATATATAGTCTACGACATGGACCATAAGAAAAAAATTAGGGTTAGGTCTTCTAATGAATTTGGGTATCCCATGTCCAGTCTGAACACACAACCAAGTTCGTTAACAATAGCTCGGTCTACTAAAGAGCTATTATTGCACTATAATTTCTAATCCCAAATTATGTTTATGGGCTCTTTCTTATTATATGCCTGTTTGTCTTCCCATGTTAAGATATTGAATGTCCGTCGATCAAATTAAGTTACTGATAACTATATTGATTGACATCTTTTATCCTTAAATAGTACCACTCAACTTTATTTGTCATGTCAGATATAATCCACCTGCAAGGTTTACATGACAATCCTTATGAGCTCCTTAAGGGAAGATCATCAACCCGATATATCGAGACATAGATTCCTTTTATAATCAATAACCTATCATATATACACACAATGCCAGTACCCAATTCATAGAGATTATTGACCCATAATGAATCTCACTCTTTTATGAGTCAAAATAATGCACACTGTATATACATCTGTTATTATATCCGGATTAAGAGCACAAGCATCCATAATAACTGAGGTGTTTGTTCTCTTATATAGTCAATACATAGAGAAAATCTTATGTGGTCATGTTCAATACACACAAAGTGTACTAGTGTAAACCTATTGTCAAGTTAGACTAATACCATATTATAATACAACCTTACCAATGGTTTATCCAAATCCATCTAAGATATGAACTATTTATATATTCCACTGAGAACTGATAATATGATTTTATGTGCGACTCTACCCCATATTATCTACAATAAATAATATCAGACACTTGCATTAACATTATAATAAATACAATATTCAAACATTTTCCCATATAATTCTCATTCAAAAAGTAAAGAAATATAGTTAATACAAAGTGATGCTTTTAGTATATATCCTAACAGTAATGCGTTCTCCTTAGATGGTGCACTTGCCATACTAAGGGATTTGTCCACAAAAGTGTTGATAGGAAGCATCAGAGCAATTTTGCTTCCGAGGAAGTTCCTATCGCCATAGGTAAATATGCTTATTCCTTTGTTATTAGTGACGTCGGGTAGGAGAATTGGGGCTTGGGAAGCAAAGCTCGACGAGTCCTCCATTGCTTTGCAAGCAATGCAGGACTTGAACTACCCTCTGACCGCATATCTTCGAAAGCCTCATGGCAAAATTTTACCACTAGCACATCTCTTTAGTGGTTTCATTATTGTGATATTGGATTGCACAACTTCCTTCTTATCGATGGACAAGGACGTCCCCAACAGAGTCATCATTTTGTTTCTTTTGGAAAAAGGGATAGAGATGATTGCTTTCTAGGTTTGGGAAAAAGACCGTCCCGACGCTCTATATTTCCTTTCGATGAAAAACTTTCAAGTACATAGAATTTCTGGTTATAAAGACTCTCACAATCATGACACAAATTTTAAGTATAGAAAGATTTCGCGATAGGTGGCCATAAAGATTCGATCAGTGCGCGACCGCTTTACTCATTAGACCATTTGGAACAACAATAGGGGAACACTTGAATAACCCTTGCTAGGATTCAAGCTTCTATATGAGGGAAGGAACCGACAGTAGGTAGGCTCTTTCTACTCAAGGATTGAGAGATTCGACCTTGAGAGTTGTAGTGCCCCACTCCGTGTAGGTACTATGTACAAGTGATATCGCTTTGCTTGCTCGAGTAAAAGTCTTCTCGGAGAGTTTTCGACCGAACCACAAGACGATTGATCAATGTGAGTGGGCAGAACTGTATTCTCTGATTCTTGCATGACTTAATAATGAATCTGAGTTTTTGAATGCATGTTTACTTAAGAAGATAGTTTCATAAGAAGAATAATAGAATCCGACTCTGTATGCTTAATAAGAGAACTCGTATAGCTTGTCATTGAAACAAACCTGCTTGCTTAATTAGAGAATTTGTATGCTTGTCTGAAAAGAGATAGAACCTTGCCATGCTAAGTCAAGAGTATAAGAAATATTGCATGCTTAGCTACACCGACACAGCTATCGAACGAACCCTTTATATACTAAAAAGATAAGTAAATGAATCGCTTTAATAAGTCCCTTTGACATATGCTAAGAAAGAGATAGATATTGCATGCTAGATATAAAATCAAAATCGTGCTTGCTATTATATGTTTTGCTTGCCTGTTTTGCTATCGAACTGCTATAAGTCTTGATTTATATATATAAGAGACCTGATATGTGAAAGATATGTGAAAATATATGTTTTGCTTGAAAGAATAAAAGAGAAGAGTCTAGTAGTCCACCCTGATGTTCTAGTCCTACGGGATCTAGGGGTGTGTGTCTATTAGATTGTTATATGCTCATTCATGTTTAGTGCATCCTAATAGTTTATTTGATAGAATATTGCTTGTCATGCATTGGTCTCGGACAACTTGTGCATACGACAATAGTCTCTCGAACGATTTCTAGGGCACTGAGAATTGGTCGGTCCGGAAGGGATTGTTAGAGCACCCCGATGTTCCGGTCCTATGGGATCTAGGGGGTGTTATTTTTCCATCAGTGGGGTAACTCATGGGCCATCATATAGTTAGGGCATATGCTAGGCTAGCCTTCTTGCATAACTAACTGTTTGATGCAGAGACGGACAGGGAAAGAGAATCATATGTTTATATATGCAAATATTGTTAACTTCTATGTCTGCTACAGGGATAATCGATCGTCAAGGGGTAAGAAACATAAAGAGTATATATGTAGCCTGCTTGTTCATGAACATGTGTATCTTAGAGGTTATCTGATAGTGCTTGATGCATTCACATCAGTTGGATAATGGCTATTAGTTCATAGCTGAACCTTGGTCCCGACTGCTATTATGTTAGTGAAGAGCAACCATGAGTCACAGCTGCTAATAACATTAGATAAAGGAGTCATTGGTTAGCTGGATTACCGCTACCGATCCTGAGTTTCTCGGGGACCGAAATCATATATCTAGTTCTTCTTGTGTGCTTGAAAGTATGATGGTCCACTTAATGCTTGTCTTATTTTGAGATGATCAGTCCACTCGAGAACTTTTTCCCTAAAAGTTAGAATATGGTGCACAATACATGCTGTACACTGCACGATAGAATATTATCCTGATTGTTATGCTTATTGTTTGACTATGCAAAACTATTTTCAAGCTATGTTTTCAAAAGATGTAAATTGACTATAATCCTGAGCTGCATGAAATGAACTTAGGTAAAAGTAGCAAGATCACTAGTAATATAATATTTTGCCACATGCTTACTTAGTATTGGTTTCAGGGGGTGTAGCTTCTGTTCAGTTATTTATACTCACCAGTACTTTTAAAAGTACTGACCCACCAATAGTTTGCTTGTTCTCAGGTTCTGGATTGTTTAAGAAAGCAATAGTCGTGCCTCATCCCAAGGACCTAGAAATCTGGAGTCGATGTCCTGAGCCGTATCGAGTTTGAGCTGCTTTTATATATAAGGACATAATATATGGAACAGTGTCATTGTAATCGAGAAAAGAGTACTTGAGCGTTCTTTAACCTCGGCCATGCGCCGCTTGTAACACTTTTGATTTTCAATAAAGAGCTTGTTTCCATATGTCATTGTGTTCTTTACTTTTCTGTAATATATGTACCGCTGCTCCTGTCTAGCTTACTTGCCCTTGTTCAAAGCTTTGACCTTGTGCAAGCATACTTTAGGCTTGTACGGCATCACGCCCGTGCAAGGACGATCGATTCCTTAGGGACCAAGCAAGGACGATCGGCCCTTGCAGGACCGGGGCGTGACATAATGGTATCGGAGCGACTCGATTCTTTGCCCATTTCTTTGCCTCTTACTCTAAGTTGTGCCCGATGTGCTGCAATAAATGTTCCATATAATAAGTCCATAAATATTCTCAAAGATGCTCGCAAAAGTTTTTTGGATTTGATTAGTTGCTTGAGAGTTGTACTTTCATGCTTATAACTTGCTTGTGTTTTGATTGAGGATGGTGAGGGATGAGGACTATCACTACTCTAGATTTTTTTTGAGTTTCTAATTGAGTTTCGAGGACGAAACTCTTTGTTGGTGGGTAAGTATGTAGTGCCCCGCTCCGCGTAGGCACTATGTACAAGTGATATCGCTTTGCTTGCTCGAGCAAAAGTCTTCTCGGAGAGTTCCCGACCGAACCATAAGACGATTGATCAATGTGAGTGGGCATAACTACATTATCTGATTCTTGCATGACTTAATAATGAATCTGAGTTTTTGAATGCTTGTTTGCTTAAGAATATAGTTTTATAAGAAGAATGATAGAACCCGACTCTGCATGCTTAATAAAAGAACTCGTATAACTTGTCATTAAAATGAACCTGCTTGCTTAATTAAAGAATTTGTATGCTTGTCTGAAAAGAGATAGAACATTGCCATGCTAAGTCAAGAGTATAAAAAATATTGCATGATTAGTTACACCGACACAGCTATCGAATGAACCCTTGATATGATAAAAAGATAAGTAAATGAATCGCTTGAATAAGTCCCTTTAAAATATGCAAAGAAAGAGATAGATATTACATGCTAGATATGAAATCGAAATCGTGCTTGCTATTATATGTTTCGCTTGCCTGTTTTGCTATCGAACTGCTATAAGTCTTGATTCGTATATGTAAAAGACTTGATATATGAAAGATATGTGAAAAGATGTATTTTGCTTGAAAGAATGAAAGGGAAGAGTCTAGTAGTCCGCCTTGAGGTTCCGATCCTACGGGATCTAGGGGGGTGTGGCTATTTGATTATTATATGCTTGTTTATGTTTGGTGCATCCTAATAGTTTATTTGATAGAATGTTGCTTGTCATGCATTGGTCTCGGACAACTTGTGTACAAGGTAATAGTCTCTCGAATGATTTATGGGGCACTGGAAATCGGTCGATCCAGAAGGGATTGTTAGAGCACCCCGATATTCCGATCCTACGGGATCTAGGGGGTGTTGTTTGTCCATCAGTAGGGTAACTTATAGGCCATCATATAGTTAGGGCGCATGCTAGGCTAGCCTTCTTGCAAACCTAACTATTTGATGCAGAGGCAGACAGGGAAAGAGAATCATATGTTTATATATGCAAATGTTGCTAACTTGTATATTTGCTACAGGGATAACCGATCGTCAAGGTGTAAGAAACATAAAGAGTATATATATATATATATATATATATATATATATATATATATATATATATATATATAGCCTGCTTGTTCATGAACATGTGCATCTTAGAGTTTATCTGATAGTGCTTCATGCATTCGCATCGGTTGGACAATGGATATTAGTGCAGAGCCAAACCTTGGTCCCAACTACTATTATGCTAGTGAAGAGCAACCATAAGTCACAGCTGCTAATAACATCAGATAAAGGAGTCATTGGTTAGCTGGATTACCGCTACCGATCCTGAGTTTCTCGGGGACCGAAATCATATACCTAGTTCTTCTTGTGTGCTTGAAAGTATGATAGTCTATTTAACACTTGTCTTGTTTTGAGATGATCAATCCACTAGAGAACTTTGTCCCTAAGAGTTAGAATATGGTACATAATACATGCTGCACACTGCACGATAGAACACTGTCCCGATTGTTATGCTTATTGTTTGACTATGCAAAACTATTTCCAAGCTATGTTTTCAAAAGATTTAAATTGACTATAATCCTGAGCTGCATGAAATAAACTTAGGAAAAAGTAGCAAGATCACTAGTAATGTAATATTTTGCCACATGCTTACTTAGTGTTGGTTTCATGGGGTGTAGCTTCTATTCAGTTGTTTATACTTACCAGTACTTTTAAAAGTGTTGACCCACCAACAGTTTGCTTGTTCTCAGGTTCTGGACCATCCGAGGAAGTGATAGCCGTGCCTCATCCCAAGGACCCAAAAATCTGGAGTCGATACCCTAAGCCGTATCCAGTTTGAGCTACTTTTGTATAGTGGGACATAATGTATGGAACTGTGTTATTGTAATCGAGAGAAAGAGTGCTTGAAAGATCTGTAACCTCGGCCATGCGCCGCTTGTAACACTTTCAATTTTCAATAAAGACCTTGTTTCCATATGCCATTGTGTTCTTTAATTTTCTGCAATATATATGTCTCTACTCCTGTCTTGAATAGCTTACTTGCCCTTGTTCAAAGCTTTGGCCTTGTACAAGCGCACTTTAGGCTTACACGACATCACGATCGTGCGAGGATGATCGATTTCTGAGGGACCAAGCGAGGACGATGGCCCCTACGGGACCGAGGCGTGACAAGAGTGGTATACATCTGAGGCTTTTTATAGCCGTGGGACTTCTGCATAAGAAATGAGATAGAGTATATTGACTCGACCTTTGGGCACGTAGATCACTGCTACGAATACGTTATTGACTCGATTTTATAACTTAATCCGAGTCTTTATCAAAGACGAAGGATTTTGTTAGTTTGGAAGAGCTTGTTTTCCATGTGTGATATTTTACATTAAATGAGGATGAAATATTGTTTGCTCGGCATGATAGCACTGGGTGTAGCATAATTTCTTTTTCAGTAGATCACTGTCCTACATCCGAGGACTATGCTTGGCATAGAGGCAATCCCTTTTTACATGCGTAGGAGTGGCTTTTGTGTAGATTTTTATGCATATATACTTTATCATACGATACAATCTAGAAAACTAAATCTTGGTTAAAGTATAACCACAATCTATTTAATACCATGTTATCAAGCCTTGGATAAAATTAAGCAATATTTTCATTAAAAAAGAAAATAAATAAAAAAATATTATTTTAATCATGCAATGGCAATATGTACTTGCCTAGATCAAAATCCAAGCCTAATATTCTACTCCACCACCAAAAGGAATTCAGAAATCATATCCTAGGTCTCAATACTAAGCTCTAAGCTTAGGCACAAGGCAAGAAATGGGGAAGTAAATAAAAAAAAGAATAAGAGGGAAAAGAGGAAGAGAGAGAAAATATAGGGCTTTAATAGAAAGAGAAGAGATGATAGCCATAGGATATAGCTACGTCATCAATCTATGCCCTCCTCTCAAAATCCCAGCCAACCAATATAGAAAACCAAGAATCTAATAGATCAAAGGGTGGCCCAGTCTATTTGCTAATAGGGCAAGCTACTCCCCGACGGTATACGAATGGTGTACCAAGGTATATTGGTATAATAAGAAAATTCCCACTTCGGTAAAAATTAAGGTTCTCCATTCTATGTAAGGGACCTAACACAGGTCTATGACAATGTCAACAAGTATACTACAGTTTTAAAAAGTATAGGGGTAAACATGACTCTCAATAAACACATAAAAATATTAAATTGCCTATGTCATTAAATAATTTCTCGAAACAGGAGTATCGCACGATCCTTGATAAATAAGAAACTAAGAAATTTCTAAAACTAGTAAAACCATTACCGATCTATTAAACATACTTGATTGTGTATCCTATAGTACATGTTGCTACTTATGTTTTTGTTTGGGTTTTGTTTCGTTCACTCCTACTTTCTTGTGGTACTTGTTATTAGGCATCTGATCCCACTAGTTTTGTTTGGCCAGATCTTGTAGCGGAGCCGGAGGATTCAACATATCTTACCCCAGATGGCACGTACTTGCAGTGGATTTCTTCTTCACCACTCTTATAACTTTTTGTTTCTTTTGGGCATAAGCCACCATGCACCTATTAGCATGCATATATGGGGCTCTTTATATCACATGATTATATTATATTTATACTACAACTGACAAAGTGATCATATATATTTGACACTATGCTAATTCTTTATTTTGTACAACAAGCTTCATTATTATTTTGATAGAACATCGGTGATGTCTTACTCATTTATCTTATATAATACATATTTCCTACTTCTTGTGTTAACAAATTGAGACATAGTATACTCTTGTGAGGCCATAGGTGACTTGTATTATAGTATATACCACATGTTTAGGTACAACTATGACCGTATTTTAGGATACTGGTGTATTCTCTAGTGCGTACCTGGCCATGTCACATCCCCATTCTTCATATTCCCGTACTCGGGCGTGACAATTCCTAAGGGTTTCAACCTAGATTTATCCTGATCGTAGATACATCATTCAATCCACAGATCCTCCTACTAATCTACGCTATGATCACTAACCGACTACAAGGGTATATATATAGAAAAAATAATATAACATAATTGGAATATGATATAACATCTTAGTACATAGGAAAATTGGAAATAACACTACAGTACACAAGTAAATAGGAGCACCTCGGTGCGATAATATGGTCAATACCTCAAAAGATAAGCTGATAATAATAACACGGATATAGTGTAGCTAGGTCATGAATAGTTCCTCAAAGGATAAGCAGGCAATCGGTCAGTCTAGTATACGACTTCAACAGTTCCTGAATCTACTAGGTCTCATGTGTATCAAGTCTGGGAAACGATACTAGATATTATGCTATCTAATATAATATAATTCTAGGTCCTAATGGTTTATATAAAATCCTTCAAGTAATTATGTGGGTCAAACTATTGGCAATCCCTCAATACTTATAGCTAGATGATATATATCACCTATCCAGAGCTAAGAAGCTATTAGATACATGAGCTAAGAGACGGTAGAAAGCCATTAAAAAAAGGTTCAAGAAGGACTAAATACCTATACCACAAATTGGTATACATAACTGATGGAACCAGGGATCCCCAGGACCTCGGATTGGTGTGCATATCGATCGATAAAAGATTAAAAAAAATTAAGATGTGATCTAACCCTTTAATAGAGAAAACTAGAGTTCACGAATTATACCTGAAGTAGTGAGAAGTAGATAACGATTTCCTGAAACCTCGATCAGTCAGTAACATCAAGATCTTCTATCGTATTCCTCTTTCAGATTGGAAGTCGTGTGGGTGGCGATCTCTCGACCGTTTCTTCTCTTTGGCTGACCTCTTTTTCTCTCCTTACATGAAAGATGAATTTAGAGAAATATGCTTATTTGGATGCATATGACAGCCAGAGAATAAATGATACATATAGGCTATGATAGGGACCGTGAGGAAAAATTAAGGTTAGGGCTTTTAACGGATCTGGGTATCCCCATGTTCAGTCTGAGCAAACAACCCAAGCCCATTAATAATAGCTCAGTCCACTAAAGAGATATTATTACAATACCTTCATAATCCCAAATTATGTTTATGGGCTCCTTCTTATTATATACATGTTCGTCTCCCCATGTTAAGATATCAAATTTTCTTTGATCAAATTAAATTACTGACAACTATATTAATCTACATCTTTTATCCTTAAGTGGACTACTCAACTTTATTTGTCATATTGAATATAATCCACCTGTAGGGTTTACATGACAATCCTTATGGGCACCTTAAGGGAATATCATCAATCCGTCGTATCAGGACATGGATTCCTTTAATAATTAACACCCTATCATACACACAATGCTATTACCCAATTCATAAAGGTTATTGACCCACAATGAATCTCACTCTTTTATGGGTCAAAGTAATGCATAATGTATATACATGTATATTATTATATCCGAATTAAGAGCACAAGCATCCATAATAACAGATGTATTTGTTCTCTTATATAGTCAGTACAAAAAGAATAACCTTAAGTGGTTTTATTCAAGACACACAAAGTGTACTAGGGTAAACATATAGTCAAGATAGACTAATACCATACACAAAAAACCTTACCAATGGTTTGTCTAAATCCATCTACGTTATGAACTACTTATATATTCCACAGGGAACTGATAATATGATCTTATGTGTGATACCACACACCATATTATCTACTATATAGAATATTAGACACTTGCATTAACATTATAACAATTATAATATGCAAACATTTGACCATATGATTCTCATTCAAAAATAAGAAAATATTGTTAATACAAAAGTGAAGCTTTTAGTATATAACCCTAATAATCTCCCACTAATACTCAAAGCGTTGTTTTTTAGTATACTGTTACAAATCTCCCACTTATACTTAAATTCATGTTGCTACGCATCTTACTCCCATTCCTTCACATGACTATCAAAAGCCTTAGCTTGTAAGCTCTTTGTAAAGGGATGAACTAAGTTATCTTATGATGTTATCTTGATCACAGCAAAATATCTTCTTTCTTTATGATATTTTATATCAGGTGGTACTTTTGCTCAATGTGTTTACCTGTCTTATGGGTTCATGGTTCCATCGAGTTTGCAACTGCACTACTATTATCCCAATAAAGTATAATAGTTTTAGGAAAATTAGGTACCACTTTCAAGTCTAATAGAAAGATTTTGAGCCAAACCGCTTCTTTGGTTGCCTCAGAGGATACTATATACTCGACTTCCATGGTGGAATCAACAATACGTTTTTGCCTGATGCTCCTTCATAATATGGCTCTACCTCTTAAAGTAAATGCATAACCTGAGGTAGATTTTTTGAAATCCCTATCTGATTGAAAATATGAGTTTGTATACCCCAAGGGTACTGTTTGCGAGAAAAAGTTTTTTATACAAAATTTTTGTGTTACAAACTGTTAAAAAGTATAAAAGAAGATCCTAAATAGGAATCTAAGTACAATTAAATTTTGGGAAAGTATAGTTGTAAAGATCTGATTTGCAAATGATCACTTTACTCCTTGGACCACTCAACGATGAAGAAATGAACATGATGACAGAGAAATATAGGAAATGCTATGAACAACTTGGAGAGTTGAACAATAAGAAAGCTCTGGCACAAAGGCACAAGAAGCTTCTATTTCTCTCGTTCTGCTCTTGAATTTCAATGAATTAAAGATTATTACAAACAACTTAGAGAGTTGAACAATAAAAAATCTTTCACACAATGGCACGAGAAGCTTCTATTTCTCTCACTCTGCTCTTAAATTTCAAAAACATGAGAATTCTAGCCCCCTTTCTCTCTATCTGTGTATTTTTTTCCCATTTATAGGGTTTAGGAATGGTTATGAGAGTGTGCACACACTATGGACAGTCAATACTGTTTTACCATTATACACGCACTTTTGGTGGATTAACACCCCATATTCTGTATGAGTGGGTACACAACTTGCTGCTTGCTTGACATGTAGCTTCCTATACGAAAGTATAGGTCTTGGGGGACAGTTATTTATACACCTTTCACGAGAAGTACGGCATGTAAGACATACATTCGTAACTGCTCACTTTTGGTTAGGATAGTATACGCAGTTTTGAAGTCGTTTGGAGACTGGTGCATTTTTAGTAAGATTGGTACTGCGGCACACTTTTGAAGAGAATGGCACTGTGGTGCACTTTTTAAGTAGAATGACACTATGACGCACTTTTGAAAGAAATGACACTGCGACACACTTCTGAGAAAAATGGCACTATGGCGCACTTTTGAAGAAAATGGCACTACGGTGCTCTTTTAAAAAAATGGCACTGCGGTGTACTTTCGAAGAGAATGGCAC
This sequence comes from Iris macrosiphon, assembly GCA_036927795.1. Taxonomy (NCBI): domain Eukaryota; kingdom Viridiplantae; phylum Streptophyta; class Magnoliopsida; order Asparagales; family Iridaceae; genus Iris; species Iris macrosiphon. The sequence continues at coordinate 40,673,786 of JAYESA010000001.1, read as the reverse complement.
TGCAGCCCACTTTTGAAGAAAATGGCATAGAGGTGCACTTTTGAAGAAAATGGCACTACGGTGAACTTTTGAGTAAAATAGAACTACGATGCACTTTGAAGAGAATGGCACTACAGCGCACTTTTGAAGAAAATGGCAATGCTTCACACTTTTGAGGAGAATGATATTACAGTTGGGTCGCTAAACGATAACCTAGGTCTGCGTTCTGTATCTTCGCTATAATGATGACCTCTGACTCTTCGGTTTTTGCCTTTGTCATCTGTCAGTCTGCTGCATTAAATATTAAGAGAGAGAAGATCGTTTGTGTGCCATCTTTCGTAATATTAAGAAAGTGTGCCACTTTTCTACTATCTGAATTGTGGGCCATCTCTGAAATTATAATAGAAAGTGCGCCAAAGTAAGGGAATTCGCATCTTTCTTCTGGAACAAGTGAAAAGTGCACAATTCTTCTACTTGTAGGGTTTATTTATAGAAAATTGCGCCATCTATCTGAGGCGCACTTTTTATGCTTCTACAAGACCCCCTTCAATGTGTTTGAATTCGTTCAGATGAATTCAAAATTACTTTTAATTAGAAGCATAGAAGTTGTTGAGTTATTTTGTGCTAGCACTTTGGATAGAATCCTAATGGATTTGCTGACGTAGATGACATAATTTCTGTGCGGATCCCGAAGAGTCTTAGCATCCAAAGAGTTTTCCCCCAAAATCTATAAATAGATGACTTGATGAGAGAGATAACTTTTCCACTGCTCTCAAATCTCTTCGTCTTCTTCTTCCTCAAGAAAATCCTAGCTTTCTTCTTCCTTCAAAACTTTTAGCAATGGCCCCCAAGCAAACTCAGGCGACCAAGAAAGGTAGCAAGGGGGAAGGGATTGGCCTCCTCTTCTCGAGCAATAATGGCTAGGTCGACGACCGCTCAGTTCGCTAGAGAATGACTCAATATGCCGTCGTCGAGGGTCACGTTAGGAGATGTAGCCCATTCTCCTCTAATAGGCATGACGACTGTCTTCTTCTTCCCTATTTACTTCATTTTTTCTTTTACATGTACAATGTAAAAAAAATTTAAAATGGCAGAAAGATGAAAAAAAAGAAGACCTAGAACACAGAGACACGTGTACATGCACACTTTTCTCTCATTCAGAGAAAAAAATAGTCACTTTGGCGCATTGTCTCTCGTTCAGAGCGAAAACAGTCATCTTGGTGCATTTTTCTTCGTTCAGAGCAGAAGCACCCATTTTGGCACACTTTCTCTCGTTCAGAGTGGAAACAACCATTTTGGTGCACTTTTCCAATTATTGGCGAATTATCACACTTTTACCATTATTGACGAGTTGGCACGCTTTTCCCATTATTGACGAGTTAGCACACTTTTCCTATTTATTGGCGAGTTGGTGCACTTTTCCCATTATTAGCGAGTCAGCATACTTTTCCCGTTATTTGGCGACTCGATGCACTTTCCATCTATTTTGATAGATTGGCAAATTTGGCGCAAAAATTGTGCTTATCTCCTGGAGTTTTTGTAAAATGCACGTAGTTCTCTTCTTCAAGAGATTTGTTGACTCCTTGTTTGTGGCTTTTGTAGTTGACTTAGGTACTGATCCTCTGGCTAAACTAATAGGATCCACTACTGGACTTCTCCATACCAATTATTTAGAAGACTTATCGCATACTTAGTTTCCCTAATACGATAAGAAGACGTCCAGTACCCGTCAATTATTGATAGCTGGACAAGGGGAATGAATGTTGACATCTATGATAAGTGGCAAACCTCTTACTTCCGTTGTGAATGTGACATATTCTAATCCGACTTTCTTGTTTGGTGATACAATTTATCCATCTTCTCAGCCTAATAATAAGAATGAGAAGTGGTTGTTCACTATTTATGGTAGGGTCATGTATCTCCCCGAGATGACAATAAGTTTTTTGCTGCCTGCCTTCTTCCATGCTACATATCCACGGAAGATAGAGTAGGATTTGACTCCCATTACTAATGGAGCTAATCTAGGGAAGATCAACTATAAGCAAGGTCATTTTTTCATTTTCGGTGATGGATATTCAGTCCAAATACGAGGACTTCATCCTGGGAACGTACCCAGTGAAGATTTTTTGCTGATTCAACCTATCCAATTTCCCTTGTTTGCCAATATTTATACTGATGCTGAAGGAGTTTATCCTCAGATTAACGTTCGGCTGCCAGGATGGTTGACAAATGCAAATATCTATTGGCATCAGGCAACGACATGGATATTGGATGAATATACCAAGAACCTCATATCTTCGTGTTTATATAATGCCTAGTTAGCGACTTGCTATGGCATTGCGCCCAACATCAATATGTTCTTGGCTTTGCTAGAGTGATATAACTCTAGCACTGAAACTGTTTTCACTCATTGTGTCGAGTTGGGGTTCATGCTACATGAGATGAAGCATGTATCTGCACTTCCCATGGAGGAGGTTCCTTATGAGGAATACGTACCTACCAACGCAAAATTGGCAAATTTAGAACAGACTGAACCATGCCTGGTTGAAGTATATCAGGAGCTAATATACCATTACTTGGCATGTAATTATTATCAAAATACTGATTCTGGCACTGTCATCATCAGAAAGTGGTTCCAATACCTCTTCAACGATAAAAGCGAGAAAGAATGCACGAAGATTTGACTGCTTCAACCTTTGAGCTCTATCAGAGTTGAAGAGCTAATAACAAGTCATAATAGTGAAGATAAGTCCTTCGAGGATCGTGTGGGAGATTTTACAGCAGGTACAAAGGCTATGAGCCATCTCAAACTTACTCGTACCAAGAATTTTTATGAAGCTTTGTTGGCCGGATATCTCTCTTTGTGGCTCCGAAGATGGGTAGTACCCGGAAGTTCAGGTTTAGTGGACCGTCTTAATAGGAATATTTTATTTTCTATAGTGTGTCTAGTTATCAAGCATCAACTAGCATTGCTACTGGCTATGGTGTGCCGTTTGAACGTTGGTTTACGAGAACTTGTTCATAATTTGGCAGTAGATTCTCGAAGAGAGAAATTCCCTCGAATAGAGCTTCCATTCACCTATATGATCGGCTAGTTTATTTTGCATAATCAGATTTTGATGGCTCCCATCTTGACTTGGACTGATGGGACAGAACACTTGTTCCTTTTTAGATATAGACTTTCTTAGTGGACCTATACTACGCCTTTTCAGACCAGGCGATCTTTTAATATGGAAAACAGTTGGAGCTTTTACTGCGATATTGTCACGTCCTAGATCCAGAATACTGGAGAACGGGGGAATAACTCAGCCAACTATGCCTTGTAAAATACTGAAGCAAACTTGCAAAATACCAAAATAAGTAGCAATAACATAAAACATTTTAGAATAAGCAGTAAGGTATCAGATACGCCGCATCAAAACATTTTAGAGATCTAGCGATACAGAGTGATATGCCAGATACACAACCAAAAATATACATGATAGTGAGTCAGCTATAGTCTGAATCTATTACCGTTATGTAAGGAACTAGTGTCCAGATTATCTGGCTAACAGGTGCCGGTTGGCTAACGCCCAAAAGAATATAATTTACAAAATTGAGTAGTGAATGAAGGAACCTACTCGTGACCCTCAGCAACCATCCTTTTGGTATATGCCATCAGTGAGGGTGAGATATGCTTGATCCTCAGGTGCTGGCTCTAAACCTGGCCATGCAAAACCAGTGGGGTCAGACCCCTAAATAACAAGTACGACAAAGGAAGCACGAAATGAAGAGACAAAGCCAGTTCTATAGCATGATATGCATGAGCCAACAATCAATGGCATATATCCCATCCATGATATGATACGACACCCCTTCACCAAACAAGGACAGGAAGTACGATGTTACACCAAGATAGAATACGTCCTTTAATTATAGTCAAGCTAAAATAACTCTGTATCGTAGTTTCAGTCCACAGGCTATCGTAACACAATAGCGCAATCCAACAACCAAATAAGGACATGAGTTAAACTATCATGCCACGATATTCTATGTCCCTAATTTTATTTAACATAAGGCACAATACACAAGCATGGATACAATATTAAGTAAAATAATATAGGGTAACAAGTAGATTCGATTTGTTTCCTGTTGTAACACAACAACGCAACTTAACAACCAAACATGGACATGTGTTGAACTTTCATGCTGCAACGGTCCACTTCTCTAACCAAAACAGATTTAATGGCCAAACATGTGTTACAGCTTAATATGTGATCTATAGGTTATCCCAGTAATATAATATATGAGCATCCTTAGATCGTGCCATAATCGAGCATGGCTGGTTGAACCAATGATATACGAGCTAGAGTATATGATGCACCAGTCCCTTGCAAGGGCCCTATGCTAATTAAAGATCAGTAGCAGTTCTAGGCTTTCTATAAGAAGATACTGGATCGGCTTATAATTAATTCAGATACTGCACTCTCCTAGTGCGGATGATATACAATATCCGTGGTAGCCAACCTTTACTCCCAGCGAACTTAGGGTAGTTCGACATGACCGATCTCGAGATACCGTTCTCTCCCAATGCTCTACAAATTAAGTTGCCTAGTTAACCCAAGGTGATTTAGAATCTCATGTCATGGTCACATGAATATTCTTTCCTAAATATCTTACTTTAAGTACAGGCACTCTTGATACGAGTCCATATTGTCGCTCAAAAGTAAAATCTGGATTTACCCAAGTATGATGCAACAATCAATACTATCTAGCCACGTCTAAAGTCACTATCCAACTACCAGATCCGTGTAAGAAAGTAATTACATATATCACATGGTAAATGTATGTGGCTCGATGGCTCACTATATATCAAGTAGCACTCTTGGTGCGATCAAGTATACCAGCATGGATATAATAGTCAGGGTATGATCAAGTTCTAGTATCAAGGTTATGGACAAGTTATCAAGTAGTAATGTATTCAGGATAGGGCTGTAAAATAATGGTCACATTAGTTTGTCACTTTATTATATAGATAGATAAAATAAGAGTAGTGCGGGAACCCCTTGAGACCAGATCTGCAATCCTTAAACCAAACAAGGACAAGGATTGCAGACCCTCCCTCAAGTTGAACTACGCCCCTTATTTTTTCCAACGTATAATAAGGTGATCAAGAAAAAGTAGCCTAATTAGCAAGTAAGTATATGTAGGGCCATATCTACAAGGCTTATGCCAAGTACTTAGTCATTTAGTACATGGTCATATCTGGGTCATATAAGTCATTTCTAAGTTCAACACATAGCATCACAATCGTTCAATCATTATAAAAAATAAACCAAGCAAGTGTCCAAAGTGTGCAAGAAACAGTAGGCGCATAGGAGCAAAGGTTCATAGTTAGGTATCGCATAACGTCGAGACCGCATAGTGGGCTTGGACGCATAGAAAGAGCAAAGTCTACTCTTCGTGAAACGTATGATGTGACAATCAATAAATGCAAGTCAAGTCAGAAAAGTGACCGATATGACATGTGATAAAAGTGTGTCAGAAGAAAAGACAAAATTATGAAAAATTTGGCCAAGTTGGTCAGAAATTATGCATCCAGAAGAAGAGGGACGCATAGCTTCTGGTCACATGGTTGACGATGCTACATACTCCTCTTGGACGCATACACACTTGGACGCATAAAATCTTTTGGGACTTAGCAAAATTTTATTCTTTCAAGTTCATGCATTTAGCCAAGGGGCGCATGTGCAAACTCAGTCATGCATCCAACTAGGTAGGCCGCATGCTGACTCGAGACAAAAAGTCCTGGCCGCATAGCACTCCTTCGTCTCCCCCAACAGCTACTTTTTGGCTATGGTAAAAAGCTCAAAAATAAAATTTTGTTTCTTTCATAGAAACCTCAAATGATGTCCAAATCCAGCAAAGTAAAGTTCTTAATGACTCAAAATCAAGTGCTCATCAACATAGAGTAATAAATTTTCAAAAAAAAAATTAAGTTTTAAGAGATCAAAATCCAAGAACACTCAAGAACACATACAAAACCTTAAAACTTAAAACTTAGAGCTACACTAATCTATCCACCAAATCCTAAATTACCAAGTTCTAAATGTGCTTAAAATAATACAATCAATATAATAAACTTATAAAATAAAAGATTTCTCTATTTTGAGCAAGGTGCACTTTCCTATGGAGAGAAGAAGGGAAACCTAAGAGAGAGGATGGAAGAAAATAATGAGAGGAGAGAGAATGAAGTTGAGTTATATATGGAGGGGGTATGAGATTTTGACCATGGGTTCAACTCATGATAAAACTAAACCAACCAAATAAACCAAGAGCCAAGTGAATCAAAGAATGGGTCTAGTTTCTCTAAAATATACTACTATGCTAGCAAAAAAATAAATACGCTCCAAATACGTATATTGGGAACGAAGAGTGACATCTCTATACCTTAGAAAAATTTTGTCCTCGGAATTCAAACTCAAGGCTTGCTAGAAATGTCAAAACAATCAATAAGTATCTACAAGTAATCTACACATACAAACAAGCAAGTATAACAATAACACCTATAATGAAGCGAAGCAACTTCATCTCTTACGAGTGCTTGCCGATCACGAAATGAAAGATGCGAAAGCATATAAAGAAAATATACATTATGAGTCAAAAGATGCGGGTACCGAGATTGAATATTATCCTCGCGCTTCCATATCGACTCTCCCAAAGAGTCATGCCCCCAAGAAACACGAATAAGACGGATAGTCCAGTTCTTGAGTACCTTTTCTCTCTGATCCAAAATGAACATAGGCCATTCCTCGTAAGTCAAGTTGGTACCAACGACTAACTCAGAGTGATTAGGGACATGATATATTTGGGCGTACGGGAGTGGAACTTGAAGCCGAAGAGGGACCGTGATATGTTTGGGTGTGCCAGTAGCAGTGTGGGACCGATGAAGAGGTCGCAGTTCCAACAACAGTATCAGGGGGCTTATCAGCTCCAGCAATAGCAGTTTTCTGTACTGTTCGGAGCTTATCAGTAGCAATATCATATACTTGAGATAATTGTTTCCCCAATACAAGCTCCAGTACAACGGATGCTACAACAGCCTCATAAACGGGTGCAACGGACTCCTCAATGCACCTATTATAAGATGATTGGACACACTTGGAAGATATGTGAAAGAGACTTGGAGTGTGCTTACATTATGGATCAACGGAGCATATAGTGAAGGATTATCTCTATACCCTTCATCGTCTAGGCTAGGGTATATATCGAAGGCAGAGAGGTGGAGCTAGGCTACCTGTAGCACCATAGATTGCTCATCACCTGCAGAGGGAGCTACCCCGACAGGGCAGAGCATTTGTGATGACGGTCGAGGAGACCGATACTACAAGTGATGGGTTAGCGAGTTCTATTCTTTCTTTCTGTTCCTTCCATATATTTTGATTGATTGCTTCTTTAGTCCTTTTAGATGCTTGTGTTATATAGTTAGTATAGCTAATAGAATATCCTGACAGAGACAACAGTAGTAAGACTGGCGGAGACCATGATGATGCTTGTTGTTCTTTGCATAGGACTGTTCTTTGTGTGATTTTAGATAAGACCTTCTTGGACTATGATTGCTAGAGGGTTGACCTAGAAGGAGTACGATCACCCTTAAATTTCGAGGACGAAATTATTTTAAGGGAGGGTAGATTTGTCACTACCACATTTTCTAGGAAAGGATATTTTGGTTATTTTATAATTAATTAAATATTATGCATATTAAATATTTATTTATTTATTATATTATTTATTTATTGTTAGATATTAGATTTTATTTTGGACTTGTGTTAGTGGGCCTAACTAGTTTAGATTAGATCCATGGACCAACATTTAATTCTAGTTAGAATTGAGCCCAATAGTAAGCTCATTCATTAGGAGGATGAATTAATTAATTAAACCAATTGGACTAGAACCTTCCCTCCTTAATTAATTCCTCCATGAAAAGCCCCAAAGGACAGTTTGGACATTTAATATTTCTTGGATATAAAGAAAGGGGTCGGCCACTACATAAGGGGGTAGAGACTCTTTCCCTCTCTTTTTTTTATTCCAAATTTAGATATAGAAAATTTTCTTTCCAAATTCCTTCATCCCTACACCAATTCTTACCTAAATTTCTTTCTAATTCCTTTTCTATTCATCATTTGAGACTATTAGAATAAGAAGAAAGCAAGGATCTACAAGGAGGAGCAAGGATCTACAAGTTGAAGGCTCTTGACACTCAATTTAGAATTTTTATTAGGAATTCATCTTCCAATAGGTATAATTCAGTTTTACCTCTCTAATTAGACTCTACATCTATAATTTAATTATTATGAACACTTTCATGTACTAAGGCTACCCATAGGAATTTGAATTAGGTTCATAAGAGGCCAAGGGAGAAAGTTATGTGGTATTTTGTGTCAATTTTAGGAAAATTCCGAGATTGTCACATCAAGTATTTGTCAATAGGTCAATTAGACCAAATTGACATATATTTGGTTGTGTGTGACTAGTGTCGTATCTATAATTAGATACGTGTAGGCCATATCCCGATAATTTGACGATACGGGTTGATTTGGGAGTTTTTCTTCCGATACGGGGGTTTGAGCATGTCACATTTTGACACGGACACGTAGATGAGTAGCTAACACTTTGTGTTATTTCTAATTCTGATTCTAGACTTGCTCGTGTCCTTTGGAATACGTTTGGTAATGTGGTGGAGCCGTATCGCAAGCATATCATAGATTGAGTGTGATACTGGTGTGGTGCACTCTATGTGTTTGATACTTTGCATTCTAATATATATATATATATATATATATATATATATATATATATATATATATATATATGTGTGTGTGTGTGTGTGTGTTTTCTATTATAATTATGATGTGTGGGTGGTCTGGAAAGTAGGAGAGAGTTCATGTGCACTATTATTGTTGATAAGTATAAGCATAAATAAATAAATAAATATATATATATATAGTTATATAGTTATATGTATGTTTCTAATTATAATTGTGATGTGTTGGTCGTCATTGGAGAGTAGGAGAGTTCATGTGCATCATTAGTGTGGGTATTGGATAGTGTGTGTGTGTGTGTGCGTGTGTGTGTGTGTGAGAGAGAGAGAGAGAGAGAGTGAGTGTATGTGTGTATAGGTGTGCATAAGCAGTAAATAAGCAGCAGAAGCAAGCAGCAGAAAGCAGCAGCGATAAGCTGCTACAACAGTGATAAGCAGTAGTAGTTTGAGTGCTTAAAGTTAAGTTGTAGATAAGTTAAGATAAGCTAGTTAATAGGCTAAGTTAGTTTTTATTGACAGTTAGTTATGTTTGTAAGATATACTCACACACACACACACACACACACACACACACACACACACACACACATATATATATATATATATATATATATATATATATATATATATATAAGCACTAGTTTGCATTGGTTAGAATTATTTCTAGATTACATTGAGTTACACCAAGGTAATGAGAGTTGAGGTCTCTTGGGTATGGGTATTGAATATCTGTAGAGGTATGCTAGTATGTTAGTTTAGTATAGTATTGGTTATAAGTTTAAATGCATATTAGTGTATAGTGAGGTATGTTGGTTAGTTAGTTAATGTTTGATATTGTATTACCTTGTCATACCAAGGTAATGTCAAGGTATTAGTTTATAATCAAGGTATTAAGTTTTTACATCAAGATGTGTATGTAGGTGGTGTGATACCGTATTTGGTTCAAAGACAAGGTATCCACTCAGCATTAGTTTGGCTAGGAGTACTATATATTTTGTCTTGTATATATATATTATAGTATTTTCATATTTAATAACTTACGTATCTTATGATACGGTATTGTGTTGGTATCCTAGTATCCGAGTATAGCTAGTATAGCCTACTTACATAGTGTATGGACCCAATATCCTAGATATGGACTCATACCCTAGAAATAGCTAGTTTGACCAAGTTTGACTAGTTTGACCTAGAGTTGACCTAGTTTGACTATTTTGACTTAGAAATGGCTTTATGACCTAGAATTGAACCAGTTTAACTTATTTTTATTCTAAAATCTTGTATTAATGCAATATTTCATTTATAGGTCTATGTAACACCAGTTCGGATACCTTTTTGCATTATTTGCTCTGGACCACAGGCGAGTATATTCTTTGATAGTTTTCATTATTTGATTACTACTATAATTCAAGTATTTGGAAATGTTACTTACGATTTTTTGACACATTAGTACACGGATTGGTATTGTTATTGGATCGTTAGTCATGAGATATTACCTTGATTATCGAGATGGTATCGAATACTGCTCCTTGTTGGTATTGGATAACATTAAATATTATAGGTTAAACATTGAATACATTGGCTAGTAACTTGTCATGATTAGATCCATCGTATCAGTCGAAGCGGGGTAAATACTAATTAAATATGTGATCAAGAACTATCGGCTAGTAGTGTAATCATCGGCTACTAACTAATCATACACTTCACGTATGGTTGAGCTAGCTCCTTAGTGTAATAATTGAATATCCCAAGTCGATCACATATTTAGTTAGTATCTCAAACACATGGTATATTATAGATTCTATTTTCAGTTCATAGATTATCCTGTTCTATTTCTGACATTATAGTTTATCTCCTTCATTCTTGTACGCATTAATTTATATTTCTGTTGCTAATTTTGCCTATTTCTTTATTTCTTAGATCATCAATTATATTCTCTCATATATAATATCTCCTATTTTACTGTTTTATAGTTTTTGTCAATTAATTGAAACTGCTATTGGGTTGTACTTTGCTCTATTCCTGACTAGATAATATTTTTCAGAGGATCCGGGAGATTGGTGTCCGACTTACTTCGGACCTCGACCTATAGATGGTGCAGACATGGACCCACTAGTTCTGGAGTGACTGTCGGAAGATCTAGCCAAAATTACTAGTTATCATAGTTAGTTTTCTTTAGCATTTTGGTACCAAATTTATTTCCGATGTATATTTAAGATTTGGATATTGTTTCTATTTGTTGTTGTTATATCTAGACTGCATAGTTATGTTAGACTTCTTTGATATCTTATCGTGCTATAGATTTATAATTGAGTATTTTGTTGCATTAAGTATATTTTCCTCCTTCTTAGAGTTAAGATATTATGTGCATATTATACATTATTGTGAGATGATTGGATAGTATAGTTGACCTAGACAATGTTCTTCCGTCGATGTTGTGGCGTAGGCTAGACGTACCCATGTACTTGTGCCCCTTCATCGGGTGCGGATCGTGACACATTTTTGGGGACACCTACCATTATACCCTGCCCTGTACTTGCCATATAGTGACCCATAGTGGTACACTCCTGATTTCTTGACTTTTATATTGATTGGTATGGCTTTTTATAATGGATGCTCGTCTTGCCTATAACCGTATGATTGTATTTCCGTATAGTCTTATGATTATGCTTGTCAAAATATTATCTTGTCTAGTTCATCCCTGTGGGGAGTTATAATGCCCCATAACCGCACGGTGCATTACGCTAAGTCGGATTGAATGAGACAATGGCTGGTTACATTTTGATTTGTTAGATTTGGGAACAGGTATTGATTAAGTTGGTTTTATATGCATATCGCTAGCAAAGTTCGATGGAATCAGGTGTTCATTCATAGCAGTACCGAGATAGTAGGATTGGAAAGATAATGTCATCTTCTTTAGTCCGATCGGTCGGATGATTTGGAGAGCATGGCCTGCTCGCACGGTCATACCAATTAAGTAGATCGTACTTTGCATCGGACCACAGGTTCAAGGGATCGGCCGTATCGGCGAGGCAGGATGCTTAACGAAATCAGACTTGGTAAGTGGGCTCTGTCCCTTCTCCTCTACTCCTTCATGCCTAATAATATGAAACACACGTAATGGCTTGAATACATGTCACGACCCGCACCCAAAATTAGGGCACGAGTACGTGGGTACGTCCAGCCTACGCTGCAACATCGGCGGTAGAACGCTGTCTAGGTCAAACCACTATCTAAATAATCTCGTACGAGTATCCAACTCCATAAGGAGACACGGATAATCATAATATAATATGAACAACATACTCAATCACATAAATACAGCACGATAAGATATCGAAGAATAAAATAAAATGCAACACAAGTCTAAATAGAAATAATCTAACTCAACAATAAATCCAAGTCTCAATAAAGTATGCCGGAGATAAATCAGGTACCAATAAACTGCTAAAAGAAACTAACTAGATAACTAGTGACTCTGGCTAGACCTCCCGGAATCACAACTGAACTACCAAGTCCAAGTCTGCAACTACTCTCCCTGTGGTCCATAAAATATCGGACACCAGTCCTCTAAGGCATAGTCTAGAAAATAATTTCCAGTCAGGAAGGAGCAAAGTACATCTCAAATAACAGTTCCATTTAATTGATAAGGACTATAAAATAATAAATAGATATTGCTATATACTGAGAGGAGACAATGAATAAATACAATGGCAAAATAAAGAGACATGCAATATAAAGAGACAAACAATATAGGCAATATGATACAGTCAGTGCATATATGAAATAAAGAGAATGAGGTACAATATCATATACGAGTGATGTAGTATATGATCTAAAATAGAGAACTGTAACTATTCTAAGTGTTTGAAATCGTAGTTTTGAAATGTGATCGGCTTGGGACTTGTACGATAGCTATATGGCCTGGCTAATCATACATAAGGTATATGATTAACACTAATAATATTTTACACTTGTACGATAGGTATTTGATCACATCCCTCACTAGCAATTTCCCCGCCCCCAACTAGTACTGTGGATCCAATCATGACACGTCACGATATACGATCAAAGTCCAATATATCATGTACGATGTCTAATATCAATATCGTGTACAATGTCAATACGATAACCAATGTAACATCTCATGACTAAGATCCAATCTATATACTAGTCCGTGTAGCACAGTGTCAAGAATTAGATGTAACATTTCTAGATACTGGAATTATAGAAATTATCAAATAATTAGAAATTATCAGAGAATGTACTTGCCTTGGGTCCTTAGCTGGTAATACCAATATCCTGTTCCAGAGTATCGTCTGGATGATCCAACAGTCCTATAGACATATCATAAAATATAATATTTGCATCAGACGTTATACTAACACACAAAACACGATGAACTCAGGGCTATGTTAGATATTACACTAGTCAACTAGGGTCAAGTGTGCGTCTAATTGCACGGGTGTCGTGTCTGTAATTGCTGTAAATTCAGACAGTCGGTGATATGGGTCTCGCCAATACGTGAGTGTACATATGGCAGCCATCTAATAATTAACGGGGTTACAGTTCAATATAAATATGGGGTATCCGTAATTACACTCGGGTCGCCTAGTACTTTTATCGATTAGCATATATCATTAATTAAATATAATACATATATGTGCATACCAAATAATTGCATACAAAAATATGTATAAGTGTATATACACTAAATAGAATTATATACTATATATATATGTTTAAAAATATACATACCATATTTTTATATATATACAACAACCAATATTTATGTACACGAAAGAATACGTATACTAAATATATATATATATATATATATATATATATATATATATATATATATATATATATATATATATATATATATATATACCAATTTAATACTTATACTATATACCTGTATATATATGTATATATATATATATATATCAATACATACATACTAACATATTTTATTGAATACGTATATACTAATTTGAAAATATACTATATATAAATATATATATGTATATACATACGAATCATACACATACCAATACATATGCTACATACATACATGCATACGCCAAATACGTACACGCGTACGTGTACGCGAGGGGGAGAACCGAACCTGTGTGCGTGCACGACGACGACGGGGATGATGCCGGTGTCCACGATGACGATGATGACGACGAAGGCGACGACGACGACGAAGACGAAGGTGACGATGACGAGGATGACAAAGATGACGATGAAGGCGATGATGCTGGTGGAAGGGGCTAGCGGTACTGGTAGTGTAGGCTGGTCGAGGAGGAGGCAGGGGGTGGTGGTGCTGGTGGCACAGGGTGGTCGAGAAGTAGGAGGCAGGGGGTCACTTGTCTGCTCGGGGGATGCAAGGAGGAGGGAGATGGTGGAACGAGGAGCTCAGAAGGAGTCGGGAAGAGGAGAGGAGAGCAGGAAGCTCGGCCGGAGAAGGTGTCGTATGGTGGAGTTGATGATGGTGGGAGGAAGTTGCAGCGAGGGGGAGTTGGGGCTTGAAAAGAGGGGAGGAGCAGGGAGCTCCGGGCTGTGCAGCTTGGAAAGAGAGCAGGAGAACTCGCCGGGGAAGAGGGAGTTGCCTGTCGAGCTCCGACGTGCTCGACGGAGAAGAGAAAAGTCGGGTCGAGTGGTGAGGTGGAACGGGGTGGTGGTGATGGCAGTTGGCGGGGCTTGGAGGTCGGGCTCGAACAGAGGGGCGGGAGCCGGCCGGGGAAGAAACAGTGGCCAAGGTGCAGCGGTGGTGGGCTCGCGTATGGGGTGGATGCTCGACCGGGTGAGGGGGGACAGGTCGGCGGGGCTTGGCCGGGTGCTACCGGAGTAGGGGGGCCGGCCGGGCTGAACAGTGGTGGAGTTGGTTTGTTTTAAACCCAAAAAAAATAGGTGAAGAGGAAGAAGAAGAAGAAGAAAGAAGAAGAGAAAAAGAGAAGAAGAAGGGAAAGGGAAAAATTCCTACGTTGGGAGAAGAGGGAGGAGAGAGAGAGGTGGGGGTTGTTTCCTAGGTTTAGGGATTAGGGCATGCTTTGAAAGATTGCATTGAAGAGACATTAAATAGGGGTTGTGATGTGGGAATGTGTGGTGATGATGAGCCCCATTTTGAATGGGTGGCCAGGATTTGACATGAGGGAAATCATTCATGCAAGGAGAGGGTTGGGTTGACTAGTCAATATTAGGGCTTCTCCATTTGGTTTGAACCAATGGGGTATTGACACCTAATACAACATTTGTAAATGATCCCCCTTAAATTTGGGTATTTGCACAGACATATGAAATAATAAAAAATTGGTAGGGGAATTGGTGTTTGGTGTTTTGATGGGTGAGGGGGTGTTGTGTGTTTTGTATGGGCTTAATGAATAGGGTATTTGGATTAAATTGGTTTTAAATTGGATTAGTCAAAGTTGGTATCCCCAATTTAATTAGAAACAAATGCAAGCGATGTTCTAAAATTAATTAGAAATACATGGGGCTA
The DNA here is from genome assembly GCA_036927795.1 of Iris macrosiphon. Taxonomy (NCBI): domain Eukaryota; kingdom Viridiplantae; phylum Streptophyta; class Magnoliopsida; order Asparagales; family Iridaceae; genus Iris; species Iris macrosiphon. Next base: position 40,658,505 of record JAYESA010000001.1, on the reverse strand, counting down.
AAATTAAGTTGGGACACCAATATCATTAGTGAAGAAGACTCAGAACAGAATATTACCCTAATTTGGGTTGTACGAAAATGGGTCGAGATTGTCTCCGATTTTGATTGGAACGCACAACGATACAAAGTTAAATTTTATTTAGAAATTAAATAAACATTCACGACAAATATTGTGCGGCTAAAATGAAGCACAAGAGAGCATAATTATGAGTTACACAAAGGTCAGAATGGAAGGCGGGCATGTCTAGGACAAGGTTGTGAAATTTATTGGAAGGCAAAAGCTAGGATAGCGCTCCAAATATCGAAGCAACGTTAAGGCACAACAATGAAATAAAATAACGGTAATTAATTACAACCTCAAATAATTAAATTCTAAATAATACAAATTAAATTTATAACCCTATAATTCGGTCAGGTGTTCATCTAGTGGGCTTCTAGGTCAAGTCTACTAGCTCAAACATTAAGAACACTGTACATAATATATATGTAAATACATATCTCATATAATTATTTAAATTAAATACACACAATATTAATAATATACAAAACGTCAAAAATATCCCTGTTTTTAGAATATGGTAGTGACAATACTTGGACTGGAACTTGGAAATTACTACACTATGGCGTGCATAGAGTGTACGTCGTTTGGTTGGATATTATTTGTGGCTTGAGTTGGTTTTGCGTTGGGCAGTTGAAGCTTGAGTAGGCAGTTGGAGCTTGAGTGGATTATCCAGGTTGGAACATCGAGGCACTTCGGGTGGGCGAACGAGCGTGCATTCGTACATGAGTATCAGTTGGGAGCTTTGTCATACAAAGTGTTCAGTTGTGGTTCAAAATCAGAAAACTACATCGGTGAGGGCATTGTGCCATGGAATTTTCTGAATGAGGGGTTTTGCACCAATTGGAGAATTGTGTCAAAGCGACGTAGTGCCTATAGAGATAACTTGAGATGGTGCCTTAGGATATAAGTTGGAGAATAGTTATGGATAGTTGGTTGGATGAGGTTAGGATCGTTTGGTAGGGCAAGAATGCTCGATTCTCTCATTATACCTACTTGGAGTTTGTATCGGTCATGGATAACCTGTTGTGCACAGGGTTTGGTTTTCTCGAATGGGATAGGCTCCGGGGCACCAGGACCATTCGGCCATGGAGGAGACAATGGTAACGTGCCTTGGGCGTGGTGTCGGTAGTTCGATACGACCAGGTGGGCTAGCTACTCAGTTTGGATTGGGTAGAACTATAGTTAATCAATCCTTTATGGCTTGGATAGTAACTTCATATAGATAAGAGTTGGTTTGCTTTGCTTGGGTTTGCTTTGTGCTTTTCGTATAGGTGGCGGCCACCTTACCTCGGTAAGAGTGTGCATATCAAAGATTGGATTAATAAGGCTTTAATTATGGCTTGGTTTGAGGATAGATATTGAGGCTTGGATTGTGGTTCAATAGGTTCACGCGTTGCTTAGGTTTGAGTATGACGGTTTGCATGCTAGTTTCCTTTTGAGTTGGATATATCTTATTGTATATTTTGCCTTATATAAAACTCCTCACCCAAAATTAGTCCTACTTGGCTTAGATAGTGAAATTAGGGCTAGTTTGAACCAATTAGAACTAGAACACATCAATTATTTAATCATGAGATACTTTATAACGCTTAGCACACCTTACCGTTGCCTCGATGATTGGAGCACCTCACTGGCCATTGTCTGTCTATAAATTTCATAACCCTGTCCTAGACATGACTACCATCTATTCTGACCTTTGTATAATTTATAATCATGCTTTCTGGTGCAACATTTTAGTCGCACAATAAATGTCGCGGACGTTATTTCCTAATTCTAAGAATAAATACGAACTTGTACCCTTGTGCGTCCAATCAAAATTGGGAACACAATCTTGACCGTTTTGTACAACCCGAATTTTATTAAAATTCTATACTGTACCCTCTACGTCACTGACACTTGTGTCCCACCTAATTTTATTCCCTTGTACTTCTAATTAATTCCAGAACATCGTGCGCATTCAATTAGATTAATTAAATCTAATTTCTGTCTTTGTGCAATTTTTCCAATTGTTGGGGGCGTTTATGCAAAAATGTATTGAGGTATCCCCACCATTGGACAATACGTGAAGGAAACCCAATTTTCCCTTCACGAGAATTTTTCCGTAATTTTCGGGATGTGCAACAAGCAACATCGTCCCGTTATTTTAAATCTATCCTTGCATTTAATTAATACAAATTCTAGCCCTCCCAACATCCCCATGAGAGCCGAAGCTGAAGCCCAAGGAGCAATGACCCAGCCCAAATTCTAGGTCAAACCCAAACCTAAATTTCTACATGTATAAATATACAATTATATTTCTTTTTCCTTTCCTATTTCTAGGTTAAACCTAAAACCCACCCCTAAATCTAATTCCCAGCCGTCACTGTTCATCCGTTTTTCTGTTCACCTCCCCCTCCGGCGAACACGATCCACCCCAGGTCACCCCTTTGCCGGAGCTCTGCCGGCCCCTCCCCGGGTTCACCTCCTCTTCTCCTTCCTCCTCTCCCTTTGCCACTCACCGTACTCGCCATCACCATCACCGTGGTCCTCCCCCATGGCCGGAGACCATCCCTCCTCCTCCCTCGACTCGACTTGACTAGAGTTGGCCCCAACCCCGATGGTACAGCGCAGGCGACTCCCCGCTGACGGAGTCGACATCACCCCACCACCATCGTCTCCACTTCACCCTCCTTCAACCTCTTGACCGTTGGATCTCCCTCTACCCCGGTGACTAAGCGTCGACCCGATCCACCCATCGCTCTCCTCCTCCTTCTCCAACTGCTGTGCACCCCAACCGCCGGCAGCAGCCATCCCTCCGACATACCTAACCAAGGGTTTTGCGAAGACAGATAAAGAGTTTCTCTTTCAAGACCTCGGGCTATTTATAGAGTTCGGATAACTCTTCGAATCCCTAACCAAATCCGATATTTAATAGTCGGTTATGATTTGGGACCACGTCAGCCTATCATTTAAAAAAAGAAGACGGACAGTCATGCTGCATAACGGATCCGGATTTTATGCTCAGAGCCTACAAATCTATGATTTTACGCTCAGAATCTTTTATGCTCAGAGGCTACAAATCTATGGTTTTACGCTCAGAAGCTTTTACGCTCAGAGGCTATAAATCTACGGTTTTACGCTCCGAAGCTTTTACGCTCAGAGGATATAAATCTACGATTTTATACTCAGAAGCTTTTACGCTCAGAGGCTATAAATCTACGATTTTACGCTCAGAGGCTACAAATCTACGGTTTTACACTCAGGAGTTTTTACGCTCAGAGGCTACAAATCTACGGTTTTACGCTCAGGAGTTTTTACGTTCAGAGGCCACAAATCTACGGTTATACTCACAGAAGCTACAGATCTATGATTTTACGTCCAGAAGCTAACATATGCTATGGTCTATGACTTTTTCGAGAAGGCCAATCCCAAGGGTTTACACAGAAAATGCTTATTTTTGGCTACAAAACATTCTGTGTGCCTGAAACACACAGAGGTCGGCATTGAAGATGACTCTTCTTCTTGGGCCATTGGAAGTTTATTCGAAGTCTAGTCAGAATCTTTTACATCTATGTTCAAGTATGGCCTGGTTGGCAGACATTTTTTGCCCTATTTCGAGGGATTTTTGGAGAAACCATTCTTGAAGATGATGGTCTGAACAGAAATTCTTCGTATCAGAGAAGTGACAGTTCAGAATTTTTATGCGACTCCTCATCCAAAAATAGTATGACAGTTGGATCCTCAAGACAACTTAATGCTAAAGAGCTTTTTACGCATCTTCCGTTACGTGTAAAAATTAGGACGTGACCAGATAAGTGTTTAGCAGAGTCAGCGTAAAATTATTCAGACATATCGAAGCTACATATTATCAGACTTCCTCACATCAAATATGGCAAATCAGCTTGCGTAAAAGAAGACAAGTCTATTAATCATGATTACATATGATGGAAATCCAGTTTACAAAGGATTTTTCATCTTCATGATTACATATGATGGAAATCCTTTTTTCTACAAAGGGTTTCTCATTTTCATTTAAGATCACACCAAGAATCTGTTATGCCAGATTCTCATATTGGTATAGATCTTTTTTGTCTTCTACGGTACTTTATTGGCTTCTGCGACCGATGAACAAGAAAATGATTAATGGCGGGAGGATACCGAACTGGGCCTGCATTATTCAAGTCCACCCTCCATACGCTATGGCAGCTACGTCCTAGAATTGTGTTAGGGATTCAGACCCAACACAATACTGGAAGACAGAACCAAATTGTCTACCTTCGCCCAGCACCATAATGGGGGTAAATACAGCTAACAAGCTGTGTGGTCTAATGTGACCCTTCCTTTCTCCTGGATGAATCGTCATATAAAATTGCTGATTATTTTGAGCAAAGAAAGCTATGATATCCTTCCATGATCCATCGTTCCAGAGGACATTTGCTCGAAGACGTTTCTTTTTATGGCTCCTTACATGCTGGGAGAACATGATCTTCTGCTTCCTCAGGTCAGCCCAATGGATCTCGGCAACCATCTCTTTTGGTGAAAGAAGTGCGGAAAGAAAGGATTCACTCATGTCACTACCACGTTCCGAAAACAGGAGTATTTTTGACTTTTTATAATATTTAATATTATTATAGTTACAATTTAGTAATTGCGTGATGGGTATATTAAATTTAAATAATTATGTGTGATGTGTAATTAAATATAGTATTAGATGCAGTGTTCATTTATTTTTAGCTAGCAGACTTGACCTAGAAGCCCAGTAGATGAAAACCTGTCCAAATTGTGGAATTATGTAATTAATTGTTTTATTTATAATTTATTTATTGGAGATTGTAATAAATTACCGTAATTTATTTAGTTATTGCGCATTGCCTTTGCTTCGATATTTGGAGCAGTACCCTGACTTTTGTCTTTCAACAAATTTCACAATTTTGCCCTAGACATGCCCGCCTTCCATTCTGCTATTTTTGCAACTCATAATTATGCTCTCTGAACATTATTTCTAGTCGCACAAAAAATCATCGCGGACGTTATTTAATAAATCCCTATTTTGCATCGTTGTGCGTTCCAATCAAAAATTGGAGGCAATCTTGACCTATTTTTCGTGCGGCCCAAATTAGGGTAATATTCTGTTCTGAGTCTTCTTCATTATTGGTATTGATGACCTGACCTAATTTTGGCCCCATGTACTCCTATTTAATTTTTGAACACAGCTTGCATTTTATTTCTAATTAAATTGAGGATAACATTTTGACTGATTTTATAAATCCTAATTTAATTCTAATACCCGATTAATTAAACCCGTGCCTAACGCACCACACCCTCTCACCAGGAAAATTACTAAACACATTTTTCTCCACAAATTTTGTGTTATTTTATGTGTTTGTGCAATTTTCCGAATTTAAGGGGCTAAGTTGTAATTATTCAATTGTAGGTATCATCACCCCATTGGCTAAGACCAAAGGGAAAGGTTATTTATTTGTGGACCAAATTGCATTTTTTCCCCACTCAACTTTACATGAAAATAATTTCCTTCATGAACAATCCTAGCCACTCATTTGAAAGTGGGTACATCACCACCCTTCATCCACATCTCACCCCCTCCTATTTAATGTACTATCAAGCCCTAATCCCAAAAAATCTAACCTAGGCAATCCCCCACACTCAAACCGTAGCCTCCACAAATTTTCTTCTCCTTCTTCCTTTCTTCTTCTCTTTTCTTCTTCTTCTTCCTCTTCTCTTTATTTTATTTTTGAAATATAAGAGGGGGGGAACACTGTTCACCCCAACCCCCTGTTCATCTCCGGTCCGGCCGACCCCGGAGCCGTTCTTCTTCCCCGAGCTGTACTCCAATCCCGGCGAGCCTTCCTCCCACAGCCGGCCTGCTGTTCTGGCGGCTGCACAGTCATCTCCGACGGCTTCCACCATCGCAGCCGACCCCGGGTTCTTCACTGTCATCATCGACGGATCCCGACCCTAACCGTCCCTGCGGCAACTCCACATCTCCGGCCCGGCAAGCCTCCAACTCCTCCCACTCTTCGTCTCCCTCCTCCTCGTTCCCATCTCCGGCCGAGCTCGGAGGCTCGACGACCGACTCCACTGCATCGAGTTCCCTCCTCGGATCTCCCTCCTTCTCCCTGCCATCATCCCATCTCCGGCGCTGCAACTCCGGCTCCGGCCACAACAACCGAGCAGCCAACCCTGCACCCAGCCTCCTCCCTACATTCGAGTCGACCCTTCTCCGGCCAGCCACGACAGCGTGGCTTTGTGAGACCCGCACCGGAGTCCGACCATCAACCAGCACCGAGCGACGGCTCTCTTCTGTTCTGGTTACAATGTAAGATCCCCGCGGCCTCCGTCAAGCCGACGGCGCCTCCGCCACTACTCCAGCGGTCCGGCCTCCCTCTGATCCTCCACCACCACCAACATCCCGAGCATCCCGGCTGTTCACCCACCATTCTTCCCGGCCAACTTCCCGACTGCATCCCCTCAACCACCACCACCACTGTTATATTGTCTCCGGCATCCAAGTCCAGTCTCCGGCCAGCCGACCCAGCGGCCACCGGCTGACCCAGTGAGTCCCCCTCCTCTTCTTCCTTTTCCCTTCTTATATGTATGGTTTATTTGTATATACGTATGTATGGTAAGTTGTATACGTATATATGAATTCAAATATATACATGTATGAATGTGTATATGTTTAATATACGTATATGAATATAAATACGTGTGTATGGGTGTATGTGTGCGTACGTATGTTGTATACGTATTTGAGTGTAATATATATATATATATATATATATATATATATATATATATATATATATATATATATATATATATTTCTCTATTTTATGTATATGTATGCAAACGTATATATATAATTTGCATATACACATCTAATATCATATGTTAAGTAATGTGTTGGTATATACATATATAGGTATATGAACGTATTTTGATATATGTTAACATATATATATATATGTACGTATTTTGGTAAATATATAACTGTAGCAAGTATAATTAATATTGGTATATATATTATATACATATATATATATATATATAAATATATATATATATATTACGTTAAATTCTTTTAGTATGTATACAAATATATACGTATTGTATTCCTTTCCATGAATTATGTTTATATATATATATATATATATATATATATATATATATATATATATACAAGTATTATTTTATTATGTTTATATACATATACAAGTATTATTTTATTTTAAAGTATATATTTGTACATATATCTATTATTGTAATTGATGGAAATTATATATATGATTAGTTAATGAGATGTATATTTATGTATATGCCTACCAGATGACCCTAGTTGACTAGTGCCATACCTGGCACGGCCCTGAGTTCGATGTTTTGATGGTGTGTTAGTGTAGCATCTAATACAAGTATTATTTTGATATGTCATTAGGACTGTTGGTTCCTCCAGGCGACACTCTGGAACAGGACCTCGGTATTCACCAGCTAAGGACCAAAGGCGAGTACATTCTCTGATTAGTTTCTAATTTATGATATCTCTTATGTTCACTGTATCTAGTGTAAATATCCATGTTCTTGACACGTTGGTTACACGGATTGGTATACACGGATCTCGTCATGAGATGTTATTCCTTTTTCATGGTGTAGCTTGTACAAGACTTGTTTTCTTGTTATCTTGTGCATGTACAGACACTGATTCCCGGGGAGATTTGCTACCTTCCTAGGGAATCCCGTGCCATAGCGTACCATGATTGGATCTACTATACCAGTCGGGGGTAGGGAGTATTTTAGTGTAGATATGTGATCATACCCAACTTTTCATGCATCATAGCTCACCCCACATCTCACGTCGGGTGCGGCCTGACCATCTTCGTGCCTCATAGCTGTTACGTGTGATTAGCCTGACCTCTACATGCATCATAGCTAACCAACGGTTAGCCTGACCTTCCATGAATCATAGCTAATCACATGTAACCAGCCTGATCAAGTTCCCAAGCCGATCATATGTTAAAGCTAGTACTCACACACTTAGTCATAGGTTTCTTGCTCATTGACATATTGTTTCTTTTCCTACATTTACTTACAGTATTTCTAGTATTTCTTTCCTTATATATTTCTCGTACCTATACATGCATCTGGTATATTTCCATCTAGAACTGCTACATAGTTTATATTATTAATAAAGAACTGCTATTTAGAGATGTACTTTGCTCCTTCCTGACTGGAAAATATTTTTCCAGACCGTGACCTTAGTAGACTGGTTTCTGACACTTGGAGATTGGAAGTTAATGTTTGCAGGTATGATTATTTTGTCATTAAACTTGTGTTGTATTCTTTTGTTTCTTCAAATTCCTATCGTGCTGTAGTTGTGATTGAGTATGTTGTTAATATTTTATAGTATTATCCGAGTCTCCTTATGGAGTTGGATACTAGCGTGAGATTTTATATATAGTACTTGACCTAGACAGCGTTCTACCGCCGATGCTGCGGCGTAGGCTGGACGTACCCACGCACTCGTGCCTCTAAATCGGGTGCGGGTCGTGACACATTTTTAGTGGTGGCCCATGCAGGTCAGACTTCGCGAGTTGAGCGATGTCGTAGTAGTGTGGCATCCTTGTTATACTACTGCGTGCCTGCGATAGGATCTAGGACATAGGATACTAGGATGATAGAGGATACTCAATCACAATTTATTTGAAAGATTTCCTGGGATGACCCCATGAGAATCTTATTATAATTTCCAATTTAATTCCTTCGCCTTTGTTTTCGTCCGTCCTCACTCATTGATATTGAGTTGATTCTTGTTGACCAGTTATTAACTTTAATTCTTGATATCGTTGTTGAGTTGATTTCATATTGAGATGAATTTTATAGACTAGAATTTATGGTATCATCTGATGACATATTGATGAGGACAGTGAGAAAGGTAAAACGTCTACTTTGGTTATGGAACCTAGAGTTTATCGCAGCCATATTAGCTATCGTGACGAGAACGCAGGAACCTAACTTGGATGTACATACTTTAGTTATGAGATTTAGAGTCTCTGGCAGCCATACCGGTTGGCGTGACGAAGGTTCTAGATGACATGATTATAGAGTTGCATACCTTAGTTACGGAACCTGTCGTTTATCGCATCTATACTTACTGGCGTGGCAAGGATTCTAAGTGTCATGATTTCTGACAGACGTGTATGATTATCAGGTTGTATCTTAAATTGGTTCTTAAAGTATCATCTCAAGACTTATCTATTTCTGTTATTTCGGGACTTTGTTCCATCGCTTCTTTTCTTTACTAGCAGTAAAGATACCTTCCGTCCTTATCCAGTTCCTTTTTGAGCTTATTTTCTTTGAGGATCCTTGTTTGCGTGATAATTAGTGACTTGCAATTTTGGTTGTGTCTTGTATTAGTTTGACTGAGTGTGACTTATGAGTTGGTAAGTGTTTCTTAGTTGGACATGTGAGCAGTAGGCTTTAATCTAGAGTTAGCCCTTAGCATAGTACCTTGTACCAATGGTTCTAGGATAAGTGTCATTAGAGACTGTGAGTAGAAGGAGAGTATAGAGTATCAGTGATAGTTCAAGAGTTAGTATCAGAGCCAACATATCCGTCCTGGATAATCATGATTATGCAATTGGATGATCTACGTGAACAATTAAGTATCTAGGAATTGTGTTAAGGATTTATGGAGCATGATGTTCAATTTGATGATTGATATCGGAAGTGTTAAAGGTAAGAAAATATATACGCATAAAGAGTTAATGAGGTGTCATGGGTAGAGAAATATCGGAATTGGTAATAAAAATGGTGAGGCGTATCACAGATAAGTTTAACAGGCTGTAAAGGGTTAAAGGGAAATACCTATACATCAATCGAGATGAAGAACCATACACATGCCCGTGAGAGTAAAGAAACATGAGTATTATAGAAGGTACAGGTAAACATGAGTTCTAATGAGCTTGATAAGAAGATTCATTAATGAAGCTAGTAATATAATACCAAGAGTGCCGATGATTCTATATCAAGGATTATTGAAAATGGTGCTAGTAACAGTAAGCACTCGGTGTGATGATAATTAGATGATATACTAGTTGACATAAATTGCAATCATGAAAGAAAACACAGTTGATGATGACTTTGAGGTAAGAGTACAAGTGATTCTGGCAGTACAATTTTAGTACACAATTATAGACACTAGATGCATTGAGTGCACCTTGAGTATCAGAGACCGTGAGCACTGATATGTACATTGTGGAGTTATAAATTAAAAGGTGGAAATAAGATATTATTTTTAGAATAATAGAGGAGTGAGATTGTGTCATTAAATTTTTGAGGATCTCAAAATGAATTCAATAAACATGGTTAAGGCTACAAAGATTTTAGGAGTGATTAAATTTTATTTCGATGTTAAGTATCTGATTTTGAGGAAGTATATACAATTTATTTTAAGTTGATCGAGAAGTTAAACCTTGACGATTATTTTGAGGATTAATTTTATGGTAGATGAGAGATATGAATATTAATATATGAGTAGATGATATACATGTGTAAGGATCTGTGGCTTGAGTATGCTTGAGATGGCACCACAAACAGACTTGGGTGTCCATCTAGAGTTGTATTAGAGAGAGCAGTACTTAGTGTGTTGTGTGCACTTGGCGTGCACTTGAGTGATAAGAACAACTAGTATAGACAATTACAGTAGGTAAGAGAGCTAGCAGTGGTTGTGCTTGTAGTAGAAACAGTGGTACCTAAAGGGATAGGAGTATCAAACCTTGAATGCATCATTGACCTATGATTGTGCTAGAGGTCCTTGGTATCAGATTTTAGTATTAATAAACAGGTGTGTGCAATACGGATATATTCATGGACTTTGTGGATTAATGATTAGTTGATATGGGTACCAGTGTACAGGAATAGGAATTAGATAGTGAATGTGCTAGAGTTAAGAGTATGTTAGAGATAGAAGATACCGCAAGAAATATTTTAGCAAGTTCTTTCTTTTTCTCATGTTGTTTTTGTCTTCTGATTGATTGATTCTCTAGTACCGTGGGTTGTATTCGTGATTTTTCTTGTTAGGATATAGTTAGTAGTACACCCTGACAGAGAATGCAATACCATGATAAGACAGACCATAACCATGCATGTTTCCTCTAAGTTGTTTGTTGTATGACTGTGGGTAAAATTTTTCTTAGACCATGATCGTTGGGGTTTTGACCATAACAAGGATCTATGACAAGGTTATGACTTGACAAAATGGGACAAGATGATTAGAAATTCAAGGATAAGCATTCATGAGTTGATATACCAGAATTGCTGGAACATTGGTTTTACAAGGATCGAGATATGATTGAAATTGGAGGATAAACGCTAATTTAAATAAAGGATTAAAAATTTAACATGGCAGAATTGATGATTGTTAATTTCAGGAAGGTTGATTGTGATATAATTTATCATTAAAATTTGAGGAAAATTTAGAAAATTATCAGTATATATATTTGATTACAATATAGTAATTTAAATTTTATTATTGCGCACGTTGCATTTGAAGGATCCATAAGTGTCGTATTATTAAGTATTTTGAGGAAAAAGAAAACTGAAGAATCAGATCATTGATGGATTATTGTTTGGATTCAGACTTTTTTTTTGGGACGAGAATCAATACATTGATTGAAATTAAATTTGAGGAACAGATATCAAATTCCGAGTAAAAAAATTTTATTTAAATTCGTAGGAATTGTGAGGAGATGGAATCTGATTTTTATCTTAAGAATATTTCAGAAATTTTTGAAAAATTGTGAAACGACAAGGCGGATTATTTCAGGATTTTGTGGGTTGCTGAATTTCACTATTTTTGGAAATAATAATGTGTATGAGTAAACACTACTATGAGGATTTTAAATTTCGAGGACGAAATTCTTTTAAGGTGGGTAGACTTGTCACTACCACGTTCCGAAAACAGGGGTATTTTTGACTTTTTATAATATTTAATATTATTATAGTTACAATTTAGTAATTGCGTGATGGGTATATTAAATTTAAATAATTATGTGTGATGTGTAATTAAATATAGTATTAGATGCAGTGTTCATTTATTTTTAGCTAGTAGACTTGACCTAGAAGCCCAGTAGATGAAAACCTGTCCAAATGATGGAATTATGTAATTAATTGTTTTATTTATAATTTATTTATTGGAGATTGTAATAGATTATCGTAATTTATTTAGTTATTGCGCATTGCCTTTGCTTCGATATTTGGAGCAGTACCCTGACTTTTGTCTTCCAACAAATTTCACAATCTTGCCCTAGACATGCCCGCCTTCCATTCTGCTATTTTTGCAACTCATAATTATGCTCTCTGAACATTATTTCTAGCCGCACAAAAAATCGTCGCGGACGTTATTTAATAAATCCCTATTTTGCATCGTTGTGCGTTCCAATCAAAAATTGGAGGCAATTTTGATCTATTTTTCGTGCGGCCCAAATTAGGGTAATATTCTGTTCTGAGTCTTCTTTATTATTGGTATTGATGACCTGACCTAATTTTGGCCCCATGTACTCCTAATTAATTTTTGAATACAGCTTGCATTTTATTTCTAATTAAATTGAGGATAACATTTTGACTGATTTCATAAATCCTAATTTAATTCTAATACCCGATTAATTAAACCCGTGCCTAACGCACCACACCCTCTCACCAGAAAAATTACTAAACATATTTTTCTCCACAAATTTTGTGTCATTTTATGTCTTTGTATAATTTCCCGAATTTAAGGGGCTAAGTTGCAATTATTCAATTGTAGGTATCATCACCCCATTGGCTAAGACCAAAGGGAAAGGTTATTTATTTGTGGACCAAATTGCATTTTTTCCCCACTCAACTTTATATGAAAATAATTTCCTTCATGAACAATCCTAGCCACTCATTTGAAAGTGGGTACATCACCACCCTTCATCCACATCTCACCCCCTCCTATTTAATGTACTATCAAGCCCTAATCCCAAAAAATCCAACCTAGGGAATCCCCCATACTCAAACCGTAGCCTCCACAAATTTTCTTCTCCTTCTTCCTTTCTTCTTCTCTTTTCTTCTTCTTCTTCTTCCTCTTCTCTTTATTTTATTTTTGAAATATAAGAGGGGGGGAACACTGTTCACCCCAACCCCCGGTTCATCTCCGGTCCGGCCGACCCCGGAGCCGTTCTTCTTCCCCGAGCTGTACTCCAATCCCGGCGAGCCTTCCTTCCGCAGCCGGCCTGCTGTTCTGGCGGCTGCACAGTCATCTCCGGCGGCTTCCACCATCGCAGCCGACCCCGGGTTCTTCACTGTCATCATTGACGGATCCCGACCCCAACCGTCCCTGCGGCAACTCCACATCTCCGGCCCGGCAAGCCTCCAACTCCTCCCACTCTTCTCTCCCTCCTCCTCGTTCCCATCTCCGGCCGAGCTCGGAGGCTCGACGATCGACTCCACTGTATCGAGTTCCCTCCTCGGATCTTCCTCCTTCTCCCTGCCATCATCCCATCTCCGGCGCTGCAACTCCGGCTCCGGCCACAACAACCGAGCAGCCAACCCTGCACCCAGCCTCCTCCCTACATTCGAGTTGACCCTTCTCCGGCCAGCCACGACAGCGTGGCTTTGTGAGACCCGCACCGGAGTCCGACCATCAACCAGCATCGAGCGGCGGCTCTCTTCTGTTCTGGTTACAATGTAAGATCCCCGCGGCCTCCGTCAAGCCGACGGCGCCTCCGCCACTACTCCAGCGGTCCGGCCTCCCTCTGATCCTCCACCACCACCAACATCCCGAGCATCCCGGCTGTTCACCCACCATTCTTCCCGGCCAACTTCCCGACTGCATCCCCTCAACCACCACCACCACTGTTACATTGTCTCCGGCATCCAAGTCCAGTCTCCGGCCAGCCGACCCAGCGGCCACCGGCTGACCCAGTGAGTCCCCCTCCTCTTCTTCCTTTCCCCTTCTTATATGTATGGTTTATTTGTATATACGTATGTATGGTAAGTTGTATACGTATATATGAATTCAAATATATACATATATGAATGTGTATATGTTTAATATACGTATATGAATATAAATACGTGTGAATGGGTGTATGTGTGCGTACGTATGTTGTATACGTATTTGAGTGTAAAATATATATATATATTTTTCTCTATTTTATGTATATGTATGCAAACGTATATATATAATTTGCATATACACATCTAATATCATATGTTAAGTAATGTGTTGGTATATACATATATAGGTATATGAACGTATTTTGATATATATTAACATATATATATATGTACGTATTTTGGTAAATATATAATTGTAGCAAGTATAATTAATATTGGTATATATATTTTATATATATATATTTTATATATATATATATATATATATATATATATATATATATATATATATATATATATATAAATATATATATATATATATTACGTTAAATTCTTTTAGTATGTATACAAATATATACGTATTGTATTCCTTTCCATGAATTATGTTTATATATATATATATATATATATATATACAAGTATTATTTTATTATGTTTATATACATATACAAGTATTATTTTATTTTAAAGTATATATTTGTACATATATCTATTATTGTAATTGATGGAAATTATATATATGATTAGTTGATGAGATGTATATTTATGTATATCCCTACCAGATGACCCTAGTTGACTAGTGCCATACCCGGCACGGCCCTGAGTTCGATGTTTTGATGGTGTGTTAGTGTAGCATCTAATACAAGTATTATTTTGATATGTCATTAGGACTGTTGGTTCCTCCAGGCGACACTCTGGAACAGGACCTCGGTATTCACCAGCTAAGGACCAAAGGCGAGTACATTCTCTGATTAGTTTCTAATTTATGATATCTCCTATGTTCACTGTATCTAGTGTAAATATCCATGTTCTTGACACGTTGGTTACACGGATTGGTATACACGGATCTCGTCATGAGATGTTATTCCTTATTCGTGGTGTAGCTTGTACAAGACTTGTTTCCTTGTTATCTTGTGCATGTACAGACACTGATTCCCGGGGAGATTTGCTACCTTCCTAGGGAATCCCGTGCCATAGCGTACCATGATTGGATTTACTATACCAGTCGGGGGTGGGGAGTATTTTAGTGTAGATATGTGATCATACCCAACTTTTCATGCATCATAGCTCACCCCACATCTCACGTCGGGTGCGGCCTGACCATCTTCGTGCCTCATAGCTGTTACGTGTGATTAGCCTGATCTCTACATGCATCATAGCTAACCAACGGTTAGCCTGACCTTCCATGAATCATAGCTAATCACATGTAACCAGCCTGATCAAGTTTCCAAGCCGATCATATGTTAAAGCTAGTACTCACACACTTAGTCATAGGTTTCTTGCTCATTGACATATTGTTTCTTTTCCTGCATTTACTTACAGTATTTCTAGTATTTCTTTCCTTATACATTTCTCGTACCTATACATGCATCTGGTATATTTCCATCTAGAACTGCTACATAGTTTATATCATTAATAAAGAACTGCTATTTAGAGATGTACTTTGCTCCTTCCTGACTGGAAAATATTTTTCCAGACCGTGACCTTAGTAGACTGGTTTCTGACACTTGGAGATTGGAAGTTAATGTTTGCAGGTATGATTATTTTATCATTAAACTTGTGTTGTATTATTTTGTTTCTTCAAATTTCTATCGTGCTGTAGTTGTGATTGAGTATGTTGTTAATATTTTATAGTATTATCCGAGTCTCCTTATGGAGTTGGATACTAGCGTAAGATTTTATAGATAGTACTTGACCTAGACAGCGTTCTACCGCCGATGCTGCGGCGTAGGCTGGATGTACCCACGCACTCGTACCCCTAAACCGGGTGCGGGTCGTGACAACTCACTTGCCTTTATATAGGCAGAAAAGAACATATCAAATCCCAACAAACTTCCTAAAATTCGCCGAGAAATCAGCCTCGCAGAACGAGTAAAATTTGACTGTTTCATGCTTCATTCAAAGTATTTCAAATTACGAGGAATTTGAAAACTTTGAAGGGGGTCTTGTAGAAGCATGAAAAATACGCTGGAGAACTATACGCGTAAAACCCCAAACATAGATGAAGTACGCGTAAAACAGAAGCTTCAGAACCATATGTAGAAGCATAAAAAATACGCCGGATGGCTATATGCAGCATATTGATGCAGAGCAGCGTAAACATAGGCCTTCAGAGCCATCAAGCGCGCAAAAGAGCTTTTTCTGCTAAACACAGCATGAAATATAAGCTCAAAGGACCATCCGTGTAAGGCAGTACGTCCAAGCCGCTTCAGCGTAAACAGGGTACTTCATCGACTCCTGGGCGTAAAACCCATCCTCATTCAACGCAGCATTGAAGTGTACGAGAGACGCTTCGTATTCTCCGAAGTGAACCTGTCAGATCCTACAATGAACCTGTCAGATCCTGCAATGAACCTGACGTCTGGACTTCTGACAAAGGGATACTGCTTGACTACCCAGATGACGGCTATAATGATGGCACAACACTGCGACCCAGGCTGTCATTTACCGCCATCTCCTTTGTGTAAACTGCTTTTACGTGCACGAAGGGGTACGCTACCTTGTTTTACACAGGCAAACATGAGCTGTTTACGCTCTACAATAGACAAACCGCCTGCCACATCAAAAGCTGCACTCCGTACGGGGCTCGAGGCATGTCTCTACATAGAGCGATGACAGTTCCTAGAGGCACGTCTCTACGTTTAATGCACAGAGCGGTGACAGTTTATCGAGGCACGTCTCTGCGACTGATGCACAGAAGGGCTGCAGACCTTCAAAAATACGCATCTGTATTTAATGCACAGGATGGTGGAAAATCTCTGCATTTACTGCAAGAGATTTGATTATATCTTCAAAAGCCGTAATTTCGGCTAAGACGTCCATACTAGCACTCTGGCACGGTACGCAGCGGCTTCTACGCCCATTTAGCTCCTGTGCTTACTCGGCTTCTACGTCCATTCGGCTTCAACGCCCACTCGGCCTCTATGACCACTCGGCTTCTACGCCCACTCGGCCTCTATGACCGCTCGGCTTCTACGCCTATTCGGCTTCTATGCCTGCTTGACTTCTACGCCATGGTGACAGACATTGGCTTCTACGCTCACCTCTTCTACACAAGGGATACCTACCTATGTGGCTTCTACGCCGTGATCTTCGTAGCGATTATACGCGTTTTGTCCCTTAGTTGGACCCGCGTCACACGCTCATTCAAAGGATCATCTATACGCAGGCATTGGTTATTTTAACCGTTGTGTAAAAGGGTATTGTACTTTCCACTCTTCGGTTTCTACACCGACGGAGTGGTCACTGTCACTAAAACTCTATAAATAGAGACCTCTATCAATGAGGAACGGGGTCAACAAAATTAAAGGGTCGAAGGAATTGGTCTAAAAACATCCAAAGAGATAGAACCAGAGGTCAAGAGAGAGAGAGAGAGAGAGAGAGAGAGAGAAGAATCCGGAGCTCAGGCAAAGAGTAGGGATCGACGACTTTGGCATCGTGCATCCACCCTCTTCTGCAACCTTCGAAGCTGCTTCCTGTCTTCTATGGCACTTCTTCATCATCGTGTGGTCCAAAGGCTAAAGTGATCGACTGCAGATCAGACACCTATAGCAATATTTATCCAGATTAAATAAATTATACTCCCACATCCTCGTATAGGATCAAATTGTACAAGTTTGTTTGTAAACCAAAGAAGGCGGGTTTCGTGTAAACCCTGTCTTGAATACATTTTTATTCTTTTGTTTTCCACCACAAATAAGATGGCGACTCTGCTGGGGATATCTTTCTCTTCTGATGAGGAAGTAATTGCTCAACATGATGCGGTATCTGTAAGAACCGTGAAGAAGACACTGGTCGTCCAATTCGACCAGTCTGCCTACGAAGACATGCTTCGAACCGGGGGTAGCTCTCACCCTCTCTCCGTCCAAGACAACAGGAAGCTGCGCAAGGTCTGGATGCCCAAGATATCCTCTACCATTCCTGTGGACTCTCCGATCTCTCCGACAAATGAGATTGTAGCATTGCTCCCTCCGTGCCCCGCACGTAAAATTCAGTCTCCTGCTATGCGCGGTACAGACAAAACTTCGGGCAAAGTCTCAGCGCTAACCCAGAAGTGTCTACTGTGCTCTACGCGTAGAAACCAGTCTCCCGCTATGCGCGGTACAGACAAAACTTCTGGAAATGGCTTAACGCTAGTCCAGAAGTCCACTCCGCGCCCTGCACGTAAAATGCAGTCTCCCGTCACTGGCGGAATAGAGAACATTTCTGATAAGGTCTTAGCGCCAAATCGGAAGTACAAATCACGCTCCGTGTGTAAGACAACATCTGACCTCTACGGGAAACCAGATGAGCGCTGTGATCTCTGCAAGGGAAATCAAGCGACAGAGTACTCAACTTCTCGGCCTTTACGCCAGCGAGGGAACAATCTGCCTACCCTCCGGATTACGCGAGAAGCCGATGGCCAACTGAGGACCTCTTCAGCTTTACGCCAGTCTAAGCAAATCTCCAAATTACTCCAGGCGAAGCCCCTCGGCATAAAATAAGCTCCGGTTGCGGAAAGACACCCTCCCCGGGGATTATCTGCTACCCAGATGGCCAACCTGTTGTATACGGGTGGCACAGAGAAGACCATGGTTCTCATCATCCGCATGCCCACCAATGGAAGCAGAAGGAACAAGCCATCATCTTCTTCTTCTGCAACTCCTCCTGACCTGCACAAATATCTAATCCAGAAGCGAAGAAGAGCCCACGCATGCATCAGTGAACATGGCTTCACACCTACCTAGAGGAGGGTCGAGCTCAAGACGTCATCCCTCTGGGCCCTCGAGCCGAAGGAGATTCAATGAGCTCCTCAGGAACGCTGAAGCTGGGGTGTTCCAAAACACTCGTGCAAGGTCACAACAACCAGCTTTGTACTTGTCTGATTCCGACACTGGGGGTCGCCAGTCCCCCGGATCAGATGCTGAGAGTATAGAGTCGACTTCTACAGCGGCCTATACTAATCCTTCAATGACACCCAGGGAAATGGGAGTTTATGCCGTTGAAGATGAATGTGAGGAAGCTTCGCCATCAGGAAACGCGGAATAACGCATCACTATACTAGAGACATCTCTGAAACAAATGCAATCCATAATGGAGAACATGCACCAGATGATGCTAACTTAGCACGCAACTGCCATGGCTCAAGCATCGGTCCCGCCAACTCAGATACGTATGGGGGTGGACTTACCACCATCCAACCCGAGCCAAGAGCTTGCTCTAGATCAAGAGTCAGCAGTTCCTCCGCTTCCTCACTCGAAGAATATATTACCTCCCGTTGGAGTCATGATACAACTAACTCCGCACTACACCGTAGTCCCGCTTCCAACTAAAAATTTGATGCAGGCAGTACGGGAGTTAAAAGCCCAGTTTGACGCCTTGAAGCACAAAGATCAGCGCAAGAAACTGGGAATCAACCAGCCTTACCCAGCTATCTGGGAAGAGGTCCCTTTCCCTCCGAGGTACAAACCTCAGACTATGGCTCTGTTCGAGGGAAAAAATATCACCAAGTCAGTACATGAACTATTTCAGTATGATGATGGTGTTGCTACAAGGGAACGACGCCCTCCTCATTCGGGTGTTCAAAGGCTGTCTCTCAGAAGTAGCCTATCAGTGGTACCGTAGCTTGGCGGACAACTGCATTACTTCCTTCGAGGACTTCAAAGCTTTATTCTTCACGCGATTCTACGAGGGAGGAATGGACATGTCTATGTCCTCTCTCATCGAAGTTAAGCAGAGAAAAAAAGAGGACGTTTGTACCTTCATCGAACATTTTTGTCAGGCCACGCTACAGATGCCTCCAGGAGTTCCAGATTCTGTGTTGGTAGACATTTGCAGGAAAAACCTCCTTCCCGTAGTCTCGGTGTTTACAGGACAATATCAGTTCTATGATTGGCCCTCGTTCATCATCTCGGCCGTAGCCGCCGAAGACAACAGTCGCAAGGCGCACGACAATGGCATCATGATCTTCGCCTCTGACAGAGGCAAGAGGTCATCTTCCAGCAGCGACTATCCTCGCAGCTCCAAAGGAAAAGAAGCTCTGGCGATCAATACGGCCAGGCAAAAGACTGCGGCAACCGCACAAGCGAGACCCGGGACCTCCAGGCCCGTCGAAGTATACTCTTTCGACGACGACGATATCCCAAGTATATTCGAGTGTCTCGTCAAAAGTGGCAAGATCACCCTTCCGGAGCTAAGGCGGTCCCAAGAAGTCGGCAGTACTAACGACCCCAAATACTGCATCTTCTATAGATACGTACACCACCCGACAAAGGCGTATTACATACTGAAAAGGAAGATCCAGGGGTTAATCGATGCTAAGGCCATCACTCTGCACAACACCGAGAAGACGGTCACGGCCAACATGATCTCTCTGCGGTTTGGCAATCTGCCTTCCCAAGAAGTCTCGGATGGTGTCACACCCATTTTTCGGACCACGATGAACATCGTCAATCTCCCTCCAGCTAGGGGTCAAAATCATGACCTAGTACCCCTAACCACCCTGTAGGACGAGATTATGTGGGTTCATCCGGATTTGGTGTCAGAGCTCGAGGAGGAGACTAAAGCTACTAAGGCTACGTCTAGAAAGAGCTCCAAATGCAAACCATGCCATATGGTCGTAACTTCTTCGGCATCAGACGAAGACGAGGTATTTGCTGCAACCCGTTCAGGGAAAGCCTACCTCAACGACTATGGAGCAAGTCAGGAAGATGCAACGGCGAATGCTTCAACTGCCAAACCTTTAGGACCAGGCCCCGTCATACCAGATGCCAGCCCTTCAAAACTAACTCCGGCGAACAAGGGGAAGCAAAGAGAAGTGCGCTTTGATAAACCTGTGAAAAACATTCCCAACAAAGGTTTAGAGAAGCCATACAATTTCGACATCCTAGCCCAACTGGCTAATACACCAGCCAGGCTGTCCATCTTCGAGCTACTCAGGCTCTCCCAAGACACTCGTCTAGCTCTGAGTGAAGCACTGATGCAGGCGGAGGCATGCTTGACCCAGCTTAAGACCCCCGACGAAGAACCGGTGGCGTGTCCTCAATGCCACAGTGTGATGGAGGTGGTCCCAAATATCACTTTCACTCAAGACGATATGCTGTTAAAACATAACAAGCATGACAGGCCCCTCTATTATACCGGGTACGTCGATTCCATGGAGGTCGATCGGATTCACATAGATCCGGGATCGTCGATCAGCATCATCCCTCACAGTCTGCTCAGACCGCTGAGGATTCCTACCAGCGAATTGGCTTACACCTCCACTACAATCGTGGGTTTCAACGCCGGAAGAAGTAAGTCGTTGGGGAAAATTCGTCTAAGGATCCAGATTGGCAACCTCAGATCGGTGGCCACATATTATGTCATCGATTCAGAGGTGTCCTACAACATTTTGCTGGGAAGACCGTGGATCCATGACCACAACATCGTTCCTTCAACTCTACATCAATGTCTTAAATATATAGACCCCCAAGGAACAGTACAAACGGAGGTTGCTGACTTAAACCCGTTTAAAGGAGTAGAATCCTACTATTCTGATGTCGTGTTGTACTCTCAAGACCACACGGAAGAAGTGTCAGGCGAGGCGGAGAAGGAATCCCACCGGGAGCCAGAAGAACCCTCTGCCGCACTACCGCTGTCAATCAGAGTGAAAGGACGAACCACTCGTCCAAAAGCCATAGAGCCTATGGCTATTCACCTGAACAAGACCAGGTCAGGAAAAGGGAGTGATCCTCTAGTGATCACTTTAAACCAGAAGCCTCCACCCTTGGTCATCAACCTTCGGCGCAACAGGCAGCCGAATGATGTAAATGCAACCAGGAACGGAGTTCCAGATGATAATAAACATCCTCTTTTCCAGTATATTGACGCTCAAATTCCAAATCAGGAATCCACTCCCAGTGACGAGGTAGAACCCATAGCACAAAAATTCTTGGAAGTTATGAACTTCTATCGTCCGTATGTCTGGGAAGTGGCGTCATCATCCAACGTCGTCACGACATATGGACCACATGAGGATTCTATCTTCATTGTCCCGCCTACCTGCAGCAGTCAACGTTCAATAGTCTTCGGCCGCATGCGCAATCAACCGACTGTCCAGGAAGATTCTTTCAATGACGATGCTGGAAAAATGTAAGTTCACCGATACATCCCGCAAGCGTTAAGGATCATGCAAAACATGGGCTACGACTTGAAGCGGAAGCCAGGCCTCAACTACGGAAGAGGCAGACGAACGCCGTTGTGCGACGACCCCTACTATCAACGAACTCATTTCGGGTTAGGGTATGCCACCTCCTCTAAGTCGGACGAGGATATCTTTTTCTCTTCTCAGAACGGCTCGTCGCCCTCTAACTCACCTGATGCTCTCGAACAAACATTATCAGTAAATATGGTAGTGGCAGATCCCTTTGAAGCAGATAAACAGGATTCTGAGCCGTTTGAGAATGACTCTTAGGCCCAACGAATGGATACACAGTGGGAATTCCACTTCGAGCAAAGGGAACCTCCCACCAAAGATGAAGTTATCCAGGTTGATGTTGGGGGTGAGCTTTCGCCAAAGCCGATATTTATCAGTAGCAATCTTTCCCCAGCTGAAAGGGAAGAAGTTATCCAGCTGATAAAAGAATATTTTGATATCTTTGCATGGGATTACGAGGACATGCCAGGCCTTGACCCGAAGGTGGCTACTCATAAACTCAATATATTGACCGACTCGAAGCCTGTGAAGCAGCACCAATGCCGGTTCCGCCCGGATATGATGGACGCCATCGAAGCTGAAGTTAAGAAGTTGATAGCCTGCGGTTTTATCCGAGAAGAACAACATCCCGACTGGGTCGCCAATATTGTCCCAGTCATGAAGAAAAATTGGAAAATATGTATCTGCATCGATTACCGAGATATGAATGCAGCCTGCCCCATGGATGAGTTCCCTCTTCCCATCACGGACATCATGATCGACAACACCTGCGATTTTGAATGCATGTATTTTATGGACGGATTCTCAGGATACAATCAGATCAAGATGCATCCTGAAGACGAGAAGCACACTGCCTTCCGGACCCCGTTGGGGGTATATTGCTATACGGTCATGCCCTTCGGATTAAAGAACGCCGGGGCTACATACCAACGGGCTATGAGTAACATATTCTATGAGCATTTACGCAAAACAGTAGAATGTTACGTGGACGACATAGCCGTCAAGAGCCGCCTCAAAGATGATCACATTCAAGACTTGAGGACGGTATTCAAGTTAATGCGCCAACATCAACTCAAGATGAACCCTACGAAGTCCTTTCTGGGTGTATCTAGTGGCAAATTTCTGGGATTTGTCATCACCGCCAAAGGCATCCAAGTGGACCCTGACAAAGTCCAGGCCATCGTAGAAATACGACCGCCCCACAATCTGAGGGAACTCCGAGGATTTCAAGGCCGTCTGGCTTATATCCGGAGGTTCATATCCAACCTCTCGGGGAGATGTCAGCCCTTTTCTCATCTCATGAAGAAAGGTGTATCCTTCATATGGGACGAAACCTGTCAGCAAGCGTTCGGAGATATAAAATGCTACCTTACCAGTCTGCCAGTTCTGGTGCCTCCCGTCATGGGAAGACCATTCTTGCTGTACGTTCGAGCGATAGATCATTCGCTAGGAGCTCTTCTCACACAGAAGAACGATATGGGGCATGAACAGGCTATCTACTACCTCAGCAGGATGATGGTCGAAGCCGAACACCGGTACAACCCAGTGGAGAAGGAATGCTTGGCTCTGATGTTCGCTATCCAGAAGACGAGCACTATGTCACCGGTCAGACTATTCATATCATCTCCAGGATCAACCCTCTTCGAGTACTGATGAGCAATCCAAGTGCTCTTAATTCCTGACTCGCGACTTGGGCGATGCTGTTAACACCATATGACATGGTATACGTCCCGCAGAAGTCCATCAAAGGCCAAGCGCTGGCCGACTTCCTAGCTGCTCATCCGATCCCGGAGACCTCCAAACTATACGAGGACATCCCTGATGAAGTTGCAGAATGTAATTCTGCAATAGAAAGCGACACATGGCAACTATTCTTCGATGGAGCCTCCAAAATTGGTCCTAGGGGAAACGTAGTTTCAGGAGTAGGAATAGTCCTGGTCACTCCTGACAAACTCGTCATCTATCGAGCATATTCTCTTAGCGAGCCATGCTCCAACAATGTGGCAGAGTACATTACTCTGCTAATAGGGCTCCAAGCCGCTAAAGAGCTGGGGGTCGAGTCCCTGGAAGCTTTCGGTGATTCTCTGCTCATCGCCAATCAAGTCAAGAGAATATATGAAGTCCGGAATCCAGACCTCATCCCTTATCACCAAGCAACGGTCGAGATAGCCATGACATTCAAAGAGTTCTTCCTAGAGCATGTACCTCGATCTCAGAATCTGAAAGCTGATGCCCTAGCCAGTCTAGCTGCGGATTTAGCCACTCCTATAAGAAGGCAGGATTCGGTAATCCTTCTTAACAGAGATTTATTCTGTGTGAAGAACAACTTTCACATAGAACGCAGCTACGCCGTGGACACAGATCCCCCTAAAAGAGACTGGAGAAGTCCCTTCATAGATTTCGTGGCATACGAAATCTTGTCGGAGGACCCTATAGAAGCAGTATCCGTCAAAAGACGATCATTACGCTTCTACTTTGATGCATCTTCATAATGCCTATATCGTCGGACCTACGACGGACTGCTATTGAGATGTCTCTCTAATGACAAAGCACAACAGATTATCCGGGAAGCTCACAACGGCGTGTGCGAAGCGCATCAACCCGGTCCTAAGCTACAGGATCTTATCAGGAGAATGGGCTATTACTGGCCCACTATGATAGCAGACGCGATCAACTATGCAAGACAATACAGAGCCTGTCAGGTTCATGCAGACTTCATACATCAACCGTCTGAATATCTAAATCCTACGGTTGCATCCTGGCCTTTCGAAGCATGGGGTATGGATATCATTGGTCCTATTCATCCGTCTTCTTCCAGAGGTCACCGGTTCATACTGGCCATCACGGATTACTTCTCCAAATGGGCAGAGGCGATCCCTCTTGCTGAGATAAGGCGTCTAATATAATCAGCTTCATCAAGCATCACATTATTTATCGCTTCGGGGTACCCCGGAGGATAATTCACGACAATGGGCCTCAGTTTATCAGCCAAGTGTTTCACCGATTTTGCGATAAAAATCGAATACATAATATTGCCTCTACGGCATATTATCCAGCTGCTAATGGTTTGGCGGAAGCTTTCAACAAAACCATTATCAAACTCTTGAAGAAGTTCGTCTCTTCAAACAAGAGAGATTGGAATAAGAAGCTGGGCGAATATCTTTGGACATACCGTACAACGGTACGAACACCGACCGGTTGTACCCCATTTTTACTGGTCTACGGGAGCGAAGTAGTTCTTCCCATTGAAATCCAGATCCCGTCACTCAGGATAGCCGTGACTAATGAGCTGACTCAAGAAAAGAATGACCTGTTAAGGCTTCAAGAGCTAGAAGGATTAGATGAGAAATGCCTCCAAGCTCAACAGCGCATCGCGCTCTACCAAGCACGCATTTCCAGAGCTTTCAATCATAAAGTAAAGGAAAGAGTGTTCAAAGTCGGTGAGCTAGTTTTGGCCGTAAGAAGGCCGATGATCCTTACTCACAGGAGTAAAGGCAAATTCTAGCCCAAGTGGGAAGGCCCTTATGTGATCGAGACAACGTTCTCAAACGACGCTTACAGGTTAGCCCAGCCTAATGGAGACCTGTTAATGGCTCCTATCAACGGTAAATTCTTGAAAAGGTACTATGCTTAACCTCCTCTGCTCAAGTGAAATATAGCGAGAATCTCAATTCTGACAAAACTACTTCCAAAACGAAACTAGTTGGGTCATATTCTATTATGTCCATATAACCTCTGAATAGATATGTTCGACTAATTTGGAAAATGTGATACCTATCACGTCCATATTACCTCTGATAGCGTCTTGTCTACAAACTTTAGTCAAAGCATATTCTATCATGTTCTTATGACCTATGAATAGATATATCCTACCAAAGCATATTCTATCATGTCCGTATAACCTCTGAATAGATATGTCCTACTAAAAGTTTATCGAGAGTCTATCACGTCCATACTACCTCTGATATCACTCCCGCCCAAACCTGTCATTTATATTCCGAAATAATGGGTCCACAGAGTCAGAAAAGATTCGCTTTATTTATTCCCAAAAAGAGCATAATTATATTTGGGAAGCAAAAAGAAGAAAGGGTACATCATTGCGGGGGAGCGGTTAGATCGTGAATCAGCTGTACCAGTGCAGCTATTCTCTCATTCCTGGAAACCAAGGCATCAGCGCGGGCCCGCTCCAGCCGTGCCTCGTGATTGCTCATAAAGGACAGCTCGGCCCTTGCCCGAAGAGAGCCAGCACGGGCAGCTTCTGCACGCTCCAGATCCCGTCGTGCTGTGCTCAGTCGACCAGTCGCTACATCTAGACCTGCCAACGACTGAGAAGCCCACTCCTCTGCTAGAGCGAGTTTTTCCTTCAACTTGCGGGCCCTCGCTACGTTCCCTTCATGCTCGGATTGATACTTCATCTGAAGAGCAAGAGCCTCCTCCATGACAGCTTTTCTTTCATCCATCTCCAGCTTATGTATTTTGATGGAGTTATCTAGGCTTTCCAGCTGTTTAGTAAGCCGCGCAGTCATGAGGTCGTATCTGGCCTGGACCTCAGCTTCAAGGCTGCCCCGAGCCAGCTGCAAGTATTCGTTAATAGGTTGCTCCAAACCATTAACCATCGCCTCCAGGGCGTCAGCTACCCCAGAATCGCTGAACTCCCTGACCGCCCCGATCGAAAACTGAGAAGCCTTCTTCAGACGCTCGTAGTCTAGATTCTTCGCCAACACCATTGATATCAGCATTTTCAAACTGGTGTAAAAGAGGCTGGTATACTGCTCGGTCAGCGCAACCAGATCTGATTGAACGCCAGGAGTGGCCACGATATTGGCGAGTCCCCCTCCAGGAGTAGTTGCAGACGATGTGGCCACGGCTGTCACCTCAACTGGTGGTGCGACCAAGGAAGATGCGACAACGACGGTCGAAGTCATCGGCATACTCACAGGAGGCGATGTCACAATGACAGGCTCATCCTTCTCTTGAGATGACGAAACTACTCGGGGCGAGCCAGCACCCGAAGATGCTTCCTCTTCAAGCTCAGGCACCTCCGTGTCGCCACCGAAAGCCGAAGCAGAGCCAAAAAGTGCTTCAGCGCTCTTCTCCCCGCAGACATCTGCCCCTGAAAAGAAGACGAGAAAGTTAATATCAATACGATGTTAATGCCTCTAGATAGAATGGCGTAAAGACGATATTTACCCACGGTCGACGGCACATATGTTGCATCTGCAGCCAGTACAGCTAAATCACTTCTTAATAATGCTAAGCAGGCTATCATACCTGGAGAAAGGAGTCTGATAGCTGACACTGGCAGGTGGTCTTCCAAGTCCTCCTTAAATTCCAACCGAGACTCATCGGCTGGAATCTCGCCAGGAACTCTCGTAGGCACGAAAGGGGTCTCTTCCGATACTGATCCGGATAAAGGTATATGGAACCTTACACTCAGCCCCGGAGGCGACTTCGTTCCACTACTGGAGGCAGTGGCAGCAACGGCAGCCTCAAGCAGGAGTTCTCCGGCACTGCAAGCCGAAACTGAGGGTCCCTCTCCGAAAGATGAACAACCTCCAATCAAAGAAACATCCCCGGCAGGAGAGACAGCAGGTTCCTCTCTAGGAGCCTCAATACCAGGAATCCGGAGAGAACGATTAACCGTCTTCTTCTTTCTCTTACGAGGGGAAGTCTGCTTCAAAGCAGGAGACCTTCGCTTCTCAGAGACTACCAAAGCCCCCGCAGGCGGAGGCACTTCACACCTCGGCAGCGATACCAGAGGCTCATCCGGAGTGACGGACTTCTCACCCTCGTCAGAAGAAACCGAGGGGACTTCGACTCTTCCCCCAGGCTTGGGAGAAGGCACCCTAACGCTTCCACGCATGTCAAAATCGCGATGGAAGGTGTTGATCGCCATGTAGAACTGGGCATACGAATGGAGGATGCGCAGCTCCGTGGAGAGTGTGACGACCGGCACGATAAAGATTGCTCCCGTGCAACCCATGATAAAATACCGCCATCCTCTGGCTCCATCAATGAGTCCGCCCCTGGACCTGAAGCTGGTGACGGCATTGCCCACGTGCAGCTGATCGTACCCAAACTGCCTGGCGAACCGACTGGGCAAGTAGGGCTCAAAGAAGCAATTATCTTCACTTCTGTATAACAAATAGGAGGGTCTGATGCAGACCAACCAATTAAAAGCTTCTGGAGAAAGATTGGTCTTCTCTCCACCTAAATCCTCAAGCCTAATCCCCGACTGATTGCGATGTACAGAGGGGACAGTACAGAGGAGCTTCCAGCCGTGACTGAGGCTCAGCGTCAGCCGACAGTCTAAAACTGTGTTCACGTTCCAGGGAGAGTCCTTGTAGTTCAGCAAGAAACTACCCCCCGAGCTACTATCAGGGCCGGGAGACATCATCCGGGGGTTGTGGAGAATTAACCATCCCATCAAGTACAGGTATGGTAACTCTACCCGGGGAAAGCTATCACGTCGAGCTTCATCGACGAGCAGTCCATCAGTCATGGCTCTCAGGACAGCCTGTATATGGCACACCATGGCAGGGAGCAAGCCCAGTCTTGCCCCGAACACCAGATGCACAACAGGCCACAGGATCTTCCGGTGAATGCGGTTCGCTGATGCGATACCGGGCACCACTACTCGACGCAGCCATATGGAGAGGAAACCAGCCAGCCGGGCTTCCTTGGACAGAGGCCTGCGGCAGCGCCTCAAGTAGCTGTAGGCCTTAGTGCCTTCAGGATACTTTCCTACCCCGTCATTGAGAATCTGATCTGGAGCCTTAGCATCCTCCATAAGATCCTCGACGACCTGGGCACTGAGCACGCCCAAACAGTTCATAGGCTCATTCTTGCCCCCCGAGACTTTCTCCGACTTGGCGGCCATGGCCCGGTGGAAGAAGAGGTAGGACATCCACTTAGTGGTGTGAGCCAAATTAGAAGGCTCATCATAAAAAACAGTGCACGCAAAGTAGTGGCACATCAGCTCCTGATATACTTCTACCGCCCGAGGGTCCGAGTCCTCCAACTTCCGGTTGGTGGGAACATACTCTTCATATGGGGTATCCCCCATCGGTAGTCTCGAGATCACTGCCATCTCGTGGAGGGCCAACCCCAACTCCCCCAGTGGAGTGGCGAAGGTCCCGGTGAGCAAAATGTATCGCTCCATCAGTGCCAGAAATAGGTTAGGATTGGGAGGCAACCCAACACTCGTCGTACTCATAGCAGCATACAGTCCAATGACCTCCAGCTCTCTCCAAAAATGCTTCAAGGCCAAGTCAACTAGGCAAGCCCATCGGAGGTTTGTTGGGGTGATCCACCCATTGCACCGAGGATTCTCCTTGGGGTATACCCCCCTCGCTCTATGAAGTCGTTGCAGAAAGTCGACAATTGGACCGGCTGGATCACTGAACTGTCTTCACTCAGGACGCTGCCCGGGCACAGTCCCCTGAATACCGTCACAACGCCGGAAGGACCGCTGACAAACGACCCCTGGTCAGCTCCTTTCAAATAAAAGATCTTCCCCGGCTTGCCGTGAAGATCGGGAGTCAGCGTCCACGACATCCTCCTGGGATGTGTAGCATGGGAGAAAGCCGAGATGGGATAATCTCTCGGCATCGTGGGCAGATACAAGACCACACTCTCGGCAGGGAAAACCCAGGGTTCTCTCTTGGACTTCGTCTGGGACTGTTTGTCAATCATGTCCCCAAAGAGAAAAGCCGGCTTGATGTACTGATCTCCGTCTATGTACGTCAGGGGCTCTCCGTTAATCATGTTCAGCAACATCCACTCGTCCTGAGCCGATATCAAGATCTCCCTTCCTTCAGGATACTGGGGTCCAGAGATAGGAAATGTCACGTGGGACAGATCCTCCAGATAGTTTGAGTGCAGCATCCCGGCAGCGGAACCCATCACCTCGACCAGTGGAGACTCATGCAAGTTAACTGCAAAAGTGCAAGGAAAACACATCATTACAAATCTTGCAACATAAAACCCAAGAAACGACAGTTTGTGCTTTACGCCAAGACTGTACAAATCTGGTCATTTTTACGCCGGAAGTCACATCCAGAAGCGTAATTGACGGTATACAGTCCGTGCTTTACGCCAGACTGCCAAAATTCTAGTTATTATGCCGGAGGTCCTATCCATAAGCGTAAAGCTAAAATTTTATAGTGTACACCAAGTTTTCAGCAGTCAGAGCTTTTACGCTCAAAACTGCAAAAATATAGAGTTTTTATGCTGGCACATTAGAAATATGGGCGTAAAAAAATGAAAACGTCTCCGTGCGTCATCTTCCTCAAAGAGGCTATCAGCACAGAAGACGACCTAGTGCGGTCACGTTTAACATGTGCGAAGGATTTTTCATCGTTCTTTGTCATCCCAAAGGCTCTACCTCTAAGGCCGGGTGCGCTGCTCGTCGGCGGGATACTTCGCTCAAAAGAAAGTTTACCTTGCCCGACCGAAGACTCTCTCGCTGGGGCAGAAGAACGAGAAGAAGAACCTATACTCTTTCCCTTAGTGGAGGGGATTTGTTTCGACGCCATTTCTGAAAACTCGGAGTGCTCGGAGAAAGAACGAGGGAAAAAACTCAAACAGTCGAAGGCTCTCTTTCGCAAAAGACGGATGAAAAGTTTTTCCCTCAAAAGCTTGGGATATATATAGAGTTCGGGTCGACTCCTCGAATCCTCGGACGGACTCCTCGAAACCCCAACCAAATCTCACAATTAATATTTGGTTATGATTGGGTACTACATCAGCCCACTACTCTCGAAAGGTGGACAGTCAGCAAATTTGAAGAGTTTTTCATGCAAAAGCAGGTCAGCGGTTCCTATGCTAAGGAGCTTTCTACGCTCGACAACAACAGATCTACGATTTTACGCTCGCAAGCTATAAGTCTATAGTTTTACGCCCGGATGCCTTTGTGCTCGGTAGCTTTTATGCTCGAGAGGCTACAAATCTACGACTTTACGCTCAGCAGATACCAAATCGATGACCTCACGCTCGGTGGCGTTTAGTTTACGCTTGGAGGCAACAAATCTACAACCTTACGCTCGGAAGATTTCTTTTTCACAGGCTACAAATCTACAGTTATACGCTAAAATGCTTTCTACGCTCGACAGCTACAGATCTACGGTTTTACGCTCGCAAGCTATAAGTCTATGGTTTGACGCCCGGATGCCTTTGTGCTCGGTAGCTTTTATGCTCGAGAGGCTACGAACCTACGACTTTATGCTCAGCAGATACCAAATCGATGATCTCACGCTCGATGGCTTTCTACGCTCAATAGGCTACGAACTCAGGATTTTTAGCTCATCTACACTACGGATCTCTGACTTTCCGCATATCCGAACAGTTCTCAAGGCGGTCGATTACAGGAGTTCACACAGAAGATACTCCTTCTTGACCTTAAAATATCCCAAGTACCCAAAACATATAGAGTTTAAACATTGAGAAATTACTCTTCTCGGGTCAATTGGAGGTTCATCCAGACTCCAGTCCAAATATTTCATCTATCAAGATGGCAACTCAGCTTGACAGCCATTCCTCGACCCTGTTCCAAGGGATTTTCGAGAAGTCATTCTTGAAGATGAAGTCTGAAACAAGAATTCTGTTCACACAGAAGTGAAAACAACAGTTCAGAATTCTACGCGGTTCCTCATTCCTGACAACAGAACAGTTCGAACACTCGAATGATAAAGCGATTTTCTGTGCATCACTAGTTATGCGTAAAAGACAGGACAGGGCCTAAATACTCTTTCTATCAGAATCGGCGTAAAGAATCAGACGTGTCGAAGCTACACATATTCAGACTTCACAGCAACATATGGCCAAATGATCATATGCAGAGAGAAAGACGATTTTATTAAAATCAAAATCATGATTACATATGAGGGAAATCCTGTCTACAAGGGTTTTTCTTTATTTTTCATGATTACATCTGCGGGAAACCCCGTCTACAAAGGGCTTCCTCATCATCGTCTAAAGATCGCACCCAGAATCCATTCTGCCAGGTTCTCGCATGGGCACAATTCTTTATCCATCTTCTCTAGCAGTCAGTCGGTTGCCGCAAACCGACTGACATGGCAATGATCAACGATGGGAGGATACAAAACTGGGCATAGACCCATCCTCCAACAGAAAAGCAGGGTACTGCTTTCCTACGCCCAGCGCCATGGTAGATTGAGTTGAGGTATATCGCCCAACTTAATACCCGAGGTCAGAGCTAGTTGCTGCTCTCATCCCCGGAGGTACAGGAGAAGGCGCCACTTGCAAGCAGTATGGTCTAATACGACCCTTTCCTTCTCCTGGAAGAACTGCCATATAAAGTTGCTGATTATCCCGAGCAAGGGAGGCTAAGATATCCTTTTATGATCCATCGTTGCAGTGGACACTTGCTCGAAGATGCCGTCTTTTTTGGCTCCTTACATGCTGGAAGAACATGATCTCCTTCTTCCTCAGGTCGACCCGACGAAATCCGGCGATCATCTTTGCGTGGTGATGGAAATATGGGGAGAACAGGTTAAACCCTTAGCCTTTTTATAGGCAAAAGAGGTCACACCGGTCCCCAATAAATTCGCCATAAAGTCAGCATCGACCGTTTCAACGCTCCATTCAGAAATGTTTCGAGTTACGAGAAGCGGTTCATGTTTCATTCAAAGCGTTCCAAATTTCGAGGAATTTGAAAGCTTTGAAGGGGGTCTTGTAGAAGCATAAAAAATACGCCGGATGGCTATACGCAGTATATTGATGCAGAGCAGCGTAAACAGAGACCTTTAGAGCCATCAAGCGTACAAAAGAGCTTTTTCCGCTAAACACAGTGTGAAATATAAGCTCAAAGGACCATCCGCGTAAGGCAGTACGTCGAATCCGCTTTAGCGTAAACAGGGTACTTCATCGACTCCTGGGTGTAAAACCCATCCTCTTTCAACGCAGCATTGAAGTGTACGAGAGACGCTTCGTATTCTCTGAAGTGAACCTGTCAGATCCTGCAATGAACCTGTCAAATCCTGCAATGAACCTAACGTCTGGACTTCTGACAAAGGAATACTGCTCGACTACCCAGACGACGGCTATAATGATGGCACAGCACTGTGACCCAGGCTGTCATTTACCGCCATCTCCTTTGCGTAAACTGCTTTTACGTGCACGAAGGGGTAGGCTGTCTTGTTTTACACAAGCAGACATGAGCTGTTTATGCTCTGCAGTAGACAAACTGCCTGCCACATCAAAAGCTGCACTCTGTACGGGGCTCGAGGTACATCTCTACACAGAGCGATGATAGTTGCTCGAGGCACGTCTCTACGTCTAATGCACAGAGCGGTGACAGTTTCTCGAGGCACGTCTCTGCGACTAATGCACCGAAGGGCTACAGACCTTCAAAAACACGCCTCTGTATTTAATGCACAGGATGGTGGCAAATCTCTGCATTTAATGCAAGAGATTTGATTATATCTTCAAAAGACGTAATTCCGGCTAAGACGTCCATATCAGCACTCTGGCACGGTACGCAGCGGCTTCTAAGCCTATTTAGCTCCTGTGCTCACTTGGCTTCTACGCCCATTCGACTTTAACGCCCACTCGGCCTCTATGACCACTCGGCTTCTACGCCCACTCGGCCTCTATGACCACTCGGCTTCTACGCTCACTCGGCCTCTATGACCACTCGGCTTCTACGCCCACTCGGCCTCTATGATCGCTCGGCTTTACGCCTATTCGGCTTCTATGCCTGCTTGGGTTCTATGCCATGGTGTCAGACATTGGCTTCTACGCCCATCTCTTCTACACAAGGGATACCTACCTACGTGGCTTCTACGCCGTGATCTTCGTAGCGATTATACGCGTTTTGTCCCTTAGTTGGACCCGCGTCACATGCTTATTCAAAGGATCATCTATACGCAAGCATTGGTTATTTTAACCGTTGTGTAAAAGGGTGCTGTACTTTCTACTCCTCGGTTTCTACACCGACGGAGTGGTCACTGTCACTAAAACTCTATAAATAGAGACCTCTATCAATGAGGAACGGGGTCGACAAAATTAAAGGGTCGAAGAAATTGGTCTAAAAACCTCCAAAGAGATCGAACCAAAGGTCAAGAGAGAGAGAGAGAGAGAGAGAGAGAAGAATCCGGAGCTCAGGCAAAGAGTAGGGATCGACGACTTTGGCATCGTGCATCCACCCTCTTCTGCAATCTTTGAAGCTGCTTCCTGTCTTCTACGGCACTTCTTCATCATCGTGTGGTCCAAGGGCTAAAGTGATCGACTGCAGATCAGACACCTATAGCAATATTTATCGAGATTAAATAAATTGTACTCCCACATCCTCGTATAGGATCAAATTGTACAAGTTTGTTTGTAAACCAAAGAAGGCGGGTTTCGTGTAAACCCCGTCTTGAATACATTTTTATTCTTTTATTTTCCACCATAAACACCATACGCGTAAAACAAGACTTCAGTGCTACCCACGTAAAGCAGCTCTCCAAGCCTGTTTTGGCATAAAATGTTGCTACATCGCCCCTCCGGCGTAAACTATGTCTGCTTTTAATGCACGTGAAGTTGTACGAGGAACTCTTCGTATTTTTTGAATGAACCTGTCAGACAGAACAGTGAACCTAACTCCTAACAAAGAGTACTGCACGACGATCGTGAGGACGACTGTAATGATGATTCTGCACAGAGCCCCAAACTGTCGTTTAGTGACATAATCCTTGATATGAGACATTGTTTATGCATTCAAGGAATACGCTGCCTATTCTACACAGGCAGAGATAAGCTTTACGCTCAGGATGAGAAGAAACCAACCGCCACGTCAAAAGCTGCTCTTCGTACAAAACTCGAGGCACGTCTCTGCAGTTAATGCGCGATATGGGGGCAGATCTCTGCATTTAATGCATGAGATTTGGTCCTACTTTTAACGACTGCGAGAGCTAAAATTAGGGCTAATATGCTCACGTCACTATCTCTGCATATTACGCCAAACCAGACTATTTTCAGCTATAGGAGCACATCGTATGCTATCTCCTCGAAATACGCCAACTTGGCTATTTTTAACTATAGGAGTACGCCGTATGCTATCTCCTTGAAATACGCCAACTCAGGCTATATTTGCAAATGTATGTGATAAAGCTATTTGGCCCAGAATATGCTCAAGACCTCAGTCAAGGAAGGATAATTGGCTATCTTTACGCTAGTTACCCATCCATGCAGCATCAAGCTTTACGTAAAACTTGGCTTTTACGCCATTAAGACAGCTACTTGGCTTTTACGCCATTAAGACAGCTACTTGGCATTTACGCCAATAAGACAGCTACTTGGCTTTTACGCCAACAAGATAACTATTTGGCTTTTACGCCAATGAGACAGTTATTTGGCTTTTATGCCAACCTTCTCTACGCGAAGGATAGTTACCTACGTGGCTTGTATGTCGTGATCTTCGATGAGCGATTATACATATTATCTCATAATGGGATACACATCACACGCAGATTCAGGAGATCATTCAGACGTGGGTAGCAGTTATTATAATCATCGCGTAAAAGGTACAGTTTTCTCCACTGTTCGGTTTTTACGCCTACTGGTCAGTTAATGTGACCAAACTCTATAAATAGAAACCTTCGGCCACAGGAGACGGGGGGACATTCAGGTCAAGAAAAGATCAGAAAGAAAAGAGAGATCGGAATCAGAAGAGATCAGAGAGAGTACACATAGAGAGTGGTGATTGATAACTTCGGCAACGAGAGTTCAATCCCTCCTGCAATCTTTGAAGCTTCTTCTTCTTCTTCTACAGCACTTCTTCGTCATCGTGTGGTCCAAGGGACAAAGTGATCGATCGCAGATCAGACTCCTATAGCATTATTTTCCCAGAATTATTTTTATTGTACTTAACATCCTCGTATATGATTAATTATACTTCTTTTTCTTGTTTGTAAACAAAGAAAGGGTTTCGTATAAACTTAGTTTCATTTCTTCTGTTTATCATCAAATAATGATGATCATATTTTCTTGTACATTATAATTTATTGCTTGTGATTGAGATACTAGGATTGCTTGACCTACGTTGAATGATGGCTTATAGTATTAACCTCCCATGTCTATTCACAGCCGTGACCGTATCTTAGTGTACTAGAGTACTCTGGTATACGTAGCTGGCTTTGTCATCCCCCGCTCTATAGTATTCTGGGCCTGGAGCTTGACATTAGCAAAAATTACCGCGACTCTGAGTTCAAGCACTCGTTTCAATGCTTTAGTAGAAGCTTTTATATCTGCTTTCTAAGTAACATTGAAAGTGTTGATAAATATGGTGCTCGATAAAGTTTTATCCTTTGGGGATGTGAGGATGCAAGCTTATCTATGATCCAACTTATCAGAAATTTCAAGGATAAAGCAAGGGCTGCTGCTCTTAAATAAATCTTGATATGCCTTGAGCATCCTATTAATAAGTATATGCGGCTTAATAGTGGGGACATATCGGCTTTAGTTTGGACTGAATACGAGTCAATTACTAGTGATTTTATAGAACTACAGACAACCTTCTAAGAGCATATGACAATTTATGTTGAGAAGACTATCCGGATAAATGCTTTTATGAAAGAAGTGACTTCTTTTTTGTTAATTCATCATTGTGCACACACTGAACAGAATGATAAGGCGATACAGCTCTGGACTCAGATTCAATAACTGGAAGCCCAACTCGAGCAAGCGAAGGAGGAGTTGAAGGTGGCTGTGGAACAACGTCAGAAAGAGCTGGTTCATTGTAACATAATAAGGGAACATCTTTTGGAGATTAAGCACAATAAGAACGATCTTGACCATGGTCGAAATAAAATGATAGATTCATATGCTTCTATGGTTTCTTTTGCTACAGATGACTCCAGAATGCTCGAAGCACATAGAAGAGCAACATTTAAAAAGGATCAACAACTAGCTCGTCTGACCCAGTTCCTCCTTGGTCTTTCTACTCCCTCTGAGTGAGCTCTATCTTATGCTCTTCCCTGTTTTATAAATTTTTCCATAAAAAATATTAAATTTTTTTATCTTTAAACAATGCTTGTTTGTTGTGGACCCATTATTTATTATGTATCTACTATTAGATACAAATAATAGGTTAGAGTAAAAATAAAATTAGAGGTAATATGGACGTGATATATTTTCAAATGGGATTCCACCGAATATATTCTCTCAGAGGTATTATGGATATGGCAGGATAATTCTGTGGAAAAATTTGGTAGATTTATCACTCAAGGCATACTCATGCTGAGTACAATAATAAATTTTATCGGATGCAATAATATAAGAGATGATAAGGACGTGATAGTTTACTAGTTTACTCCACCGAGGAAGAAAAGAAAGAGTAGTTCAAGGGAGAACTATTATGTTCTCTTTAGGGGATAATAAATGAAATATGATTCTGAGGTAATATAGACGTGAATCATATTATACTTATTGACTAGTGAATAAACATGTGAGATTATTCTCAACTCAAATCAACTGGGGATTAGGAATAGTATATCCTTAAAATAACTGGGCTTTAAGAATATAACATTTTGGTTGGGGAGAATCGCTTAGGTGATCTCAACGAGAGTGTTCTGTTGGATCTGAGTATGGTTCCGTCGGAGAACATTGAGGACCCATTACCCATGTCTTATTTAAAAATAAATATAGGTAATAATTTGAGAGGCCGTGTAGGCTATTAGTTGCTGGAGATTAAATAAAATGTATCTTGCTTTAATCCGTTGGAGATGGAAAGAATATATCGTGCTTAGACATTTAGTGTTGATAGGCATCATTATCAAATCTCTAATGTCTTTATCATCAGGGACAGTTGACACCATATTTACAAAGAAAGCCTGTTTAAATACGTCACCCATGCTTTCGTCAGAATCCCACAATGATGAGTCAGAGGAATAAGAATGTGTCTCTTTTTCTGATTCTGAACTTTCAAGACTTGTTGATGGTGTAACATCACGACCAGTCTGTTGGTAGTATGTTTTTGGGTTGTCTTTAGGAGATACATAACATATAGGAGTCCGTCTTCATTTTTCGTAATTTAGTCCTAAGCCAGATTTTAAGTTGTAGCCCATCATTTGTATAATGTTCCTAGCTGGTTGGTTGTAACGATACAGTTTTACCTTTCCCATATCCTTGTAAGAACTATTAGTCTGCATCACTCTTTTGTTTCTAGTTTTGCCAAAAATTATATGACGTTGCTTGTCCTATCTCGCTGGGACTACAAAGTATGCCTCCTCATATGGTTCATATGATGAACCATATTGGAATGGAGATGCCACGGGTAAGGAGAGAGGTTCGTAGAGGTGAAGTGCCTCTAAAAAAGTTTCAGCAAAGGGTTCAACATTAATGTATTATGAAGTAGAGTCTTCTTTATTCATGAAATATAAAAAAATATTATCTTCCACATAGTCAGCATAATCTTCAGCCTTGACATGAGTCTTGGCAAGATTGATGACTAGGGGCTGATTCACTAATGTTGATGGCTTGTTACGACAAAGTTTGATAACAAGTAGATCCTTCTCCGGTGTTGGTTGTTCATTGCATCGAAGGTTGATGACCAATGGAGATGACTTGTGCAGGTCAATGCCAAGAGGCTTTGAAGGAGTTGGATGAGTAGTACGTCCTTCGACTCTGATTATCAAAAGATCTTCTTTTGGAGTGTTTTTAGCTTTATCACTAGCTTGATTAGCTTCCACTTTTATATACTCAGGTGTATAGAGTGCAGAGTCAGCAAAATAAGCTTTGACACCTTTGAAAGGGTTGAGGTCAGCTATCTTTATTTTGACCTTATTTTGACCTCTCCTCTATTGTTCACATATTTGAAGCATTGATATAGGATGGAGGGTACAATTTTATGCTCGTGTATCCATGGTTTTTCCAGCAAAATTTTGTAGGATACGTCCGAGTTAATCACATAGCATGTGACTTCAGTACGTAGATTGTCTATCTGAATTTTTAGGCGTATCTTTCTCAGTGGTTTACTTGTTCCAGCATTAAAGCCTAGAATGGTTGTACTGGTAGTAGACAGGTTGTGCATCAGTATCTTCAATCCTCTCAGCAGACTTTTAGGCATGATACTGAATTAAGAACCAGGGTCGATGTGAATCTGGTTCACCTTAGAAGATCTGATGTAATCGGTATAATACAAAGGGTTGTCATATTGATTATCTTTAAGTAGCATGTCATCTTGCATGAAGGTGATGTTAGTAATCTTCTCGATCATGCTATGGCATTAAGGAGATGCTAATGGCTCTTCATCAGAAGTCTTGAGTTGAGCTAAGCATGAGTCTGCATGTATCAGAGCTTCGCTTAAAGCTTCATGAGCCTCCTTCGACAAACGAAGAACTCAAATATGGAGGGTGTCATGCCCCGATCTCCCGCAGGTAATCGGCCATCCCTGCTAGGTACGAATTACCGTGCCAGCGCTCCCA
This sequence comes from Iris macrosiphon, assembly GCA_036927795.1. Classification (NCBI taxonomy): domain Eukaryota; kingdom Viridiplantae; phylum Streptophyta; class Magnoliopsida; order Asparagales; family Iridaceae; genus Iris; species Iris macrosiphon. The sequence continues at coordinate 40,618,710 of JAYESA010000001.1, read as the reverse complement.
CTAGATGATCTTTCCCATCTGGATGTTATGTCGCACGAGCGTAAGCTGCACCCATGAAGGGCCATGATCCGAATAGGAGATAAGAGATCTAAGCTGCAAAGTTGCATAGATAGTCCGAGTGCAGCAAAATAAAAAACGTACAAGCAATTGGTAATAAGTTTACAGAGTCATCGATAGCAGAAGCTTTGAATAACACAAGTATAGAATTAAAATAAACTCTTTATTGATATTGAACAAGTGTTACAAGAGGCGCTAGGTCGAGATTACAAGTTGCTCAAGCCTCTCTCTCTCTCTCTCTCTCTCTCTCTCTGAAACAGTAAAAGTGTGCCAAGTGGCTACATTTGTGGAATGATACAAAGGTGATGTTCCAATATTATGTCTTGTATATGTACTTCAGTTCCAAAAGCAACGCTATAAGGCTCCAGAGCAAACTCTATGTCTTAGCGCGCACGAAGGAGATTTTTGCACCGAACGATATTCTTCCGCACCCTGCAAGCAATCTGGTGGGTTATCAGTACATGAATACACTGGTGGGAAGGCTTCTCGCCCGCTCGACAAATCCAAACACATTATATTGGTTTCGTGCACCATCTATAAAGTTATCTTTCTAGTTTTGCCTTAGGATCAGTTTTATGGCATAATAAAAAGCTTAACTCATGTGACAATGCACCGTGCAATATAAGGGCAAAATTTACCAACTTACCATCCGTCCTTCCCTATCCAAGGAAAACCAAGTTAAATCAAGCACGAACATATATATAATGAAATCCAGGACAATAGCATAAGCAAGCAAAGTGTTATGCGAGGTGTTGTTTCAGAAGCATGAGTTGTACGGATTACTCAGTTGTGTTGCATTGGATGTTCAAATATTCAATTATGCATAAGTATGTTATACTCATGATCGTTCAGGTATTTCAGATACAGTTATACGTACATCTATGTTACAAATAGCGGTCGCCTATAATGCAATGACTCACACGCGGGTTGTCACAATTGAGTCAACTTAATCTATATGACAGAAGGTCACTGGCATAATGCCATAAATGATGGTGTAGTCTCGAAAAAAAGATGGTGTGCAAGCAAAATAGGTGGCATTCCACCCATCCCGCCCATAACAGATGACTTTCAGACGGCTCCGTCTAGATCAGATCGACCCTAGTGCCTCTACGATCGTTCACGGAACTGGATTCAAAAACCCACCATGTGTCTGTGACCAAACATATCCTCAAGTTTTCTAGATTCTCGCAAGTATAAATACAGTTACAGATTTAATTTTAGTCAGTATTATATTGACTCCCCGAGCCGTCACATTCAGTGCAGGACGACTATTAATTTTTAGCGATATTGTGATGTTACCTTGCTTAACTGTCCATTGTTGTTGTCCCCTAGTTCAAGAAATGCCTTGGCGACCTTACGGTCCCGAATACTTTTAATGTTCTAATACATGGCTCAGAATGACTATTTTGATAGCATTCCTGCCTCAATTGAGTGAATCACAGATAGTGAAGTGCGATAAATTATGGCATGCATATAAGTGACAAGCATTAAATTGAGGCAACGAGTACAAGTTAGCGTATAAGCAGGGAAGCATTTCATTTGTGTGAACATAAGCATAAGTAAACATATAGTATAGACTTTATGTTTATCACGGGTCTAAGGGGTATTACGAAGAGTGAAGTCGTACAGAGACATATCCAACGACATAATCTATTAGCGTGCAGTATAAACAAGTGAAACAGTGTACTAAGGAGAGTATATAACGATCTTACTCGAGGCATAGCGGGGTCTACTTGCACAAAGCAAATATAGCATGCGTGGGTCCATTTATAAGCCAAGTTTTATTTTCATGTTCTAACACAAGCAGTAAAAGATGGGATTATTCCCTTAGCTAGGTGCATTGTATTCTTTATTAGCATGCAGGGGGTGATTCACCTAGCGATAGCATGTATCGTCCATATTTTAAATGTGCTGGCTAAGCAAAAATAAGTTCATCATAGCCACCCACCTTAGCGATGATTTGCCTCGGTCGAGCCATACTCCGAGCGAGACTTTGAAAGTCTAAGTCGGGACTCATGAAGGGCCAAGTCTGAAAATCCTTTGTCTCAAATGTGTTATCTTACTGAGCAAAGCGGGTCAGGTCGTAGCACTTACACCGTTTGAATCGGCTATCTACTTAAACGGAACGGGTCATTATATTATATACCACTCAGACAAAGTCTCGTCCTCGAGACTTCCTGAGCACAAACTGTTCTATCGCATTATCGAATCTATCTCAAGCATAACAATCGGTACCACTAGATCCATTTGAACATAATTTCCTACTCGATCCTTATACCATATCATGTGTATGCTGGGTCAATTTAATTGAATGACTCTATCATTCAATCTAAGCTCTGATCCGGTTTCTACTGTTCCTTAGCACGGAATATATTGCTTAACGCAGGGTACGTTATAATCCATCATGAATGATGATCTAAGACTGAGGCAAACTTATCCAACTCGTTATACTCGTCCATGCGAATCTAATATATTCACTTGTACTAGCATTCGGGATCAGCATATCGCGAGTCTGGATCGTGCACATATTCAAAGCGTCCTTCAAACATATGCATGTTAACCAACTTAGCGATAGCGAAGTCTTTGCCCTTGAGTTTAATATATTATTGAGTCTTGGATCTTGCACACGTTTAAGGCATCCCTCAAACATATGCATTCAACCAAACTTAGAGATAGTAAAAGCGGGCAAGCTACTTGCAAAAATTTCAAGGGTTCTCGTCTTATGAATCACAATGATACTTCTGACAGGGTCAATAAAATCCAAGTAATTTTCAATCTGACTAAAATCAAGCATTGCACTACCGCTAAGCATGATCTATCAGATCAACCGACTAGCGTCTATCCATTCGTGTCACTACCATATTTTCTAGGAAAGGGTATTTTAGTCATTTGGTAATTAATTAAATATTGTGCATGTTGAATATTTATTTATTATATTATTTATTTATGGTTAGCATATTAAGATTTATTTTTGGATTTATGTTAGTGGACCTAACTAGTTTAGTTTAGACTCATGGACCAATATTTAATTCTAGTTAGAATTGAGCCCAATAATTAGAAGTCCAATCATTAGGAGGAGGATTAATTAAGTTAAACCCATTAGACTAGAACCTTGCGTCCTTAACTAATTTCTTCATGAGAGGCCCCAAGGGGTATTTTAAACTTTACATAGTATCTTGAGGGAGGGGGCAAGTGAGGCCTATATAAAGGGGATGAAAACTTTCTTTCTTTATTGTTCATTCCAAATCTTGATCTAGAATTTTCTTCAACCAAATTGTATCAAATCCCTACTAAATTTTCACCTAATTCCTTCCCAAATCACCATTGGAGACTAGAATAGCAAGGATCTACAAGGACAAAGCATAGATCTACAAAGAGGAGCAATGATCTACAAGTTGAAGGCTCATTTTACTTATTTTGGAGGTTTTATTGGGAATCCATCTTCCAATAGGTACAATTCAGTTTTTTTTTCTTAATTTAGGTTCAAAATCTGAGATTTAACTATGAAAAATTAACCCATATGCATAGGCTATCTATAGGATTTGGTTTTGTGTTCATACGAGGCCTATTGAGAAAGTTATAGTACTTTTTGTGTCAAATTTGGGGAAATTCCGAGATTGATATTTGTTGTGTGTGTCAATTGATCCTATAGATCAATTTGGCATGTGCTTGTGTGTTTGGGGATAGTTTCGTATCCACAATTGGGTACGTGTAGGTCGTATCCCAACAATTTGGTGATACGTGTTGATTTAGGGATTTTTCCTCCGACACGGGACTTTGTGCATGTCACATTTTGACACGGACATGTAAATTTGTGTTTGATGCTTCGTAGTGTTCATAAATATTATATTTAGACTTGCTTGTGTCCTTTTGGGTACGTTTGGATGTGTGGTGGACTCGTGTCGTAAGCGTATCCTAGATCTAGTGGGATACGGGAGCAATGCACTCCATGTATTTGTGTATTTTATTTCTAGATCTAATTCCATTATTTTTAGTCTTTATAATATGTAATTATATGCATATATATATATATATATATATATATATATATATATATATATATATATATATATATATGTTAGTGTATCATATATTTATGTAGCTATATGTTATATATATATGTAGCTATTCTCCTACATATGTAATAGCTATTAATTGTAGTAGTTTATAAATATAGTAGTGTATATGTTATGTGTATGTTATGTGTATATATATATATGTTGTTATATATATATAATTATATGTTATGTTATATATATATATATATATATATATATATATGTGTGTGTGTGTGTGTGTGTGTGTGTGTGTGTGTGTGTGTGTGTGTGTATTAGTGATATTATGGATATGTATATATATGTTACTATATAATATGTGTATGTTATACTATATGTATTATTGTAGAGATGTATATACATATATATATGAGCATGTATATGTATATAAATATATGTAGCTAAGTATATATATATTAATATATATATTTGTATATGTGTTAGTATATAAGAGAGAGGGAGGGGGGAAGGCTTTTAGTGACAGCAGTAATTGCAACAGCAACAACATCAGTGACATCAGCATTAGCAACAACAGCAACTACAGCGACAACAACAGCAGCTCATTAGCAATAGCAACAGCCTTCAGCGACATCAGAGGCAGCAGTATTAGCAACAGCAGCAGTGACCGTCACAACAACAGCGGTATCAACAGCAGTATCTGTAAGCACCCTGATTTTCAGAATTTTAAATTTGGATTTTTCCCCAATTTTTCTGAATTTTTCGGGAATTGAAACCTAGGCCTTGTTGACTAAATAATTTTTAATTGATAATAATTAATATTAAAATATTATGGAAATAATATTTTATAGTTTAAAATGGAAAACCAGACATAGACTAATTTTCTGTGTATTTATTGGACTCCAAAAATATTTTTAAAGCCCTAAAAACTATTAAATAAATAAACCAATTTAACCCCTAAATAAACCGGGTTTATTTCCAAAATAAACCAAACCAACCCAGACCCGGTTCAGTTAAACCGAACCCAGGCTTATTGGGTCGGGTCGGATCTAAACCCGACCCACAACCCGCAGACCTGAATCCGCATCTAAACAATAATGGGTCGGGCCGGATTCATATGTACCCGACCCGCGGACCCGAAACCCAAACCCGAAACCTATCCCTAAACGGAACCCTAATCCTAAATCCGATCGAAAACACTGTTCCGATCGGCGGCTACCTCGATAAATACCCCTAAGCCCATGCCGGAACCCTAGCTCACAGACTCCCGCTCCTCCCGCCTGAGCCGTCGCCCTAGCCGCCCTGTCAATCCACCACCTTCTCCTCCACTCCCTCGCAGTCTCGGCCGGCCGCAGCAGCGCCTCAGCCCCAAACCCCGAGCCCCTCAGCCACCGTGCCCTAGCCGTCTGCCACTGTCTCCCTTCTTTCCTCGCCGAGAACGAGCACCACCACCCTTCGTCCCCGACGACATCCCGATATCCTCCACCCGTCCCAGATCTCTCCGTCCCAAGTCAGCCCCGCACCGCCACCACCTTCCCTCCTCTTCCTCCTCCTCAGCCTCAACGACACACATCCTCCCACCGGAGAACCTCGACTGAACCATCCCCACCGAGTCGCCCGGCCAGCAAGGACTGAACCCTAACCCTAGCTCGGTTCTGACACAGGACACGGTGTCCCCGCGAGTCGAGATGACACACGGACACGTATAATTTGGACTTTTTGGAGCTCTGTTCAGGTATTCGTATCTTCCTCCTCGCTACCCCGATTTCGATTCCGTAAATTGCTTCGTATAGCCTTCATGACCCCCTCGGTGTCCGTGCAATCCGCTCGGTGCATCGCGTCCTGTGGTGATCGCAAACCGCGATCCAAAAACAGGAAAAACAATGCCATGTTTCACCCCGGAACTAAGTACGCCCCGCCACACGGGACGACTTGGCCGTACGCGGTCTTTACCGAACCGTGCGCGTCATTGATACGGTCATGTGGGATTTCGCAGAAGTCGATTCGGAGGTGCATGCACCCCGGAATCAACGCGTATCCGCCGACGACGCCCCGTATCCGTCGGTTCTGGAATACGCTGTAACTTTGTGTACACACGTCGGATCGAGACGAAACTTACGCCATCGGACTCGTAGCGATACGCTGGTCCTGTGACCCAAGTTTGGTTCGATTCTGAGAACGTTGGCAAAATTGTGTATCGTGGGCCCCACAGGATCCACTTGACGGGCGATTTTGTGATCGGCTCATCAGAACCCAATTCTGGAAGTTCCGTTGGGTTCATATCTTCATTCCTGACTTGTTGATACTAAGTTTGGTGAAGTTGGAGACCTTTGACCCTGCCACACTTTTCGGTGCAAAGTGGCCCACATGTGGACCCCATTATGACCCAGAAATATCATTTTTGCCCCTGTGTCCAAATTGGACTCAAGGACAGGCGTTTCTAGCTATTTGATATTTTCTGAATCTAATGGTGATATTTATTTCAGCAACCGGAGTAGTACCTGCAATTCCCACTGAGACCAGAGCTACAGTTGGAGCCAGGACCCCAGGCAAATGTACCTTGCCAACATTGCAGATCTTGTTATATATTTTCTTGACTTATTTATATGTTGTTGTGCATTCTTAACCTAGGACCGTGTGACTTACTCAGCGTCCGATTATTAGTCGGGTGCCAACACCGTACGCGGTGTTGTGTATTGTCATCTAGAGATGGACATTCGTGATCCCTTTATATTCTCGTACTTGTCTTATCAAGTATATCATAACCCATGACACTTGACACTATTTATGAGACAGAATCCTCCTAAGATATTCATGGTGATTCTGTATAGGATACAGATTTTTGACTTAGATATTATATTTATATACATTATATGACTTGTTGTATTAGATATGATCTTGCGTGACATGGACATGGGGCTACATGGACATAGGACGTATGATTACATTGGGTAGGAAGAGACACACAGGCTACAGGTTGATTATTTATATTATGACAGCGTCTCAGTCTTTCTTTGAGCTAGACGACTGCTGGTGTCTTAGTCTCACTACGAGCTAGACAACCACATGATATCACTGCTACCGGCTTCCCGACACAGAGCTTGTAGTGATTTCAGCCTGAGTTCTTGTGCTGCTCTCATCTTGCATATCACTTAGCTAGTTATTTAGTATTTTTCTATTGTTCCATTTATTGCTGGAGAGACACACATGCTACAGGTTGACTATATTATGCCGGCGTCTTAGTCTCACTACGAGCTAGACAACTACATAATATCGCTGCTACCGGCTCCCCTTCACAGAGCTTGTAGTAGTCTCAGCCTGAGTACTGGTGATGTTCTCACCTGTATTTTACATAGATAGTTACATTTTTACCCTATTGCTTTATTTATTGCTGTACTGTATTATTATTTATTTTGGCATGAGCTTTCTTGTACCTTGCTATGTCCCCTGAGGACCTGGATCCGGATTATGTCCCCAGATATTGTAGACGAGATCTACCCAGAGTTGTACAGGACATGAGCATTAGCAGGAGCAGGAGCAGACACCGGAGCAGTACCGGATCCAGTAGACGAGTGATCCCCGAGGTTATCTTCTGTGTATATCTACTGTTTCCATACTCAGTATTTGATGTAGTTATCTTTATTCTTGTATCTTGACAGATGTATCAGACTCATCATCGGGTTGTTCCCGAGTTTATATTTTATTGAGTTATGATCTTGCCTATGATTATGATATTGCCGTATTTATTCTGTGGATGAGATTAGTATATTCAGACCCCATATTGTTGTTTTTACAGCTTAAGTATGCCCTGATGGATTCATTAAATTGGGTTGTCCATCGGTGCGTGCTGCTGGCCATTGCCACGTGTCTAGTACCTCGGTATTTTGGGACTGGGGCGTGACATGGTTTTTGTGGTGGCCCATGCAGGTCGACGACTAAATTGTTCGGTTTCAACTTAGGGACCGAGCAAGCCTGCAGTGAGAATAGGATAAGAATCTCATCCACTTGCTTGAATCGTTCTTGACATCTATATCGGATTCGAATTAATTTCTTGACTTGCATCCTGCCTTGATTCCTGTGCGCTTCTTATTGTTTATTTTGGTTGTTACTCTAAAGTTTTTATTTTCTAGGTGATTGGTAGTTAGAACTGGGCAGTTTAACTTATTATTGTAGATTGTGACCCGATGATTACCCCTTAGCTTTAAGTCGCGTTATTTGTACCCCCACCTCGATACCAGTTAGATCCCTTCCCCCTTAACGGCTAGTAAGACAATTGTTCTATAAACACGATGACTAAGACTTAAGACGACCCTGACCTATGTAATATAGGAGGATACCCTAATAGGTACCAAGACCCCTTATCGTAGACCTTAACCAGAGTTTCCACGGTATCCTTAAGACGATTTCAGTATTAGTTTATTGTTATAAGTTGGGTAGTATGCCTCACAACATAATACCACCTAGCCCGATTGACCCATTGATGAGGTGAACTAGGATGACACAATTTTAGACTTGTATAATAAGATAGTGGTTATTCAGACAATAGAATTTAGAGGTCCTTGCCTCTATTTGGTCGACTAGCGACTTAGACAAGGAGGTTGTATGATAACTGTAGAGATTGTAGAGTCTGTTATTATTATGGTTGCTTGTTTGTTTTGTTTTGTGAACTTGAATAATTTATATCTCCTTTCATCATCATCTAGCGTACTCATATTTGTTGTACTACCTTAACTTATGCTGCTAATATAGCCTAGTTTTGCAAGCTTATCCTTTTATCGAGCTTGATCATAATATATGTATAAGTGGGTTAACACACTGATACATTTCAGAATCAGTGTATTAAGGTCTGGCCAACCTTAGTGCGCTTGATTCGCCCTTCGTAATGCTACTTTGCGTGGATTGAGATAGGTAGTGATTAGTAGAAGAATATACTTACCCTAGACATGTCTGACATATCGTATCGGTTACATAACTGTACTAATACGAGCATGCGAACAAAGGATTACCAGAATAGGATTTTAATCCACAACTGCTTGACGATTCCCATTTGAATTCTTTAAAAGCCTTGATCCTGATACTTCTATTCTATCACCTCACCCTTGAACTCTTTATTATTGATCTCCGTCTTCCCTTATTTCGGAAAGACGAGACCTCGTGCTTGGTATAAGTTTGATACATAGACAGTACTAGATATACCCCACATGCCGGTCGGATTGTTGATGACCCTTTTATATATGATTAAAGGAATATCATAGGTGATATGTTTGGTGTTAAAGACTTGAGGATTCCATAACATGATTAAATAAGTTGAAGCATAGCTTTATTAGATGTATAGCCTTAGATGATAGATGGGTAAATTCTAAGTTGGGTAGAGACCGCAATGCTCACTTGAGAGTAATTCTTGGGACTGTAATCAAGTGATATTTGATAGAGAGACCCCACCCTATTTTAATTTCGAGGACAAAATTTTTATAAGTTGGGTAGATTGTAAGCCCCCTGATTTTCAGAATTTTAAATTTGGATTTTTTCCCAATTTTTCTGAATTTTTCGGGAATTGAAACCTAGGCCTTTGTTGACTAAATGATTTTTAATTGATAATAATTAATATTAAAATATTATGAAAATAATATTTTATGGTGTAAAATGGAAAACCAGACATAGGGTAATTTTCTGTGTATTTATTGGACTCCGAAAATATTTTTAAAGCCCTAAAAACTATTAAATAAATAAACCAATTTAACCCCTAAATAAACCGGGTTTATTTCCAAAATAAACCAAACCAACCCAGACCCGGTTCAGTTGAACCGAACCCAGGCTTATTGGGTCGGGTCGGATCTAAACCCGACCCACAACCCGCAGATCCGAACCCGCATCTAAACAATAATGGGTCGGGCCGGATTCATATGAACCCGACCCGCGGACCCGAAACCCAAACCCGAAACCTATCCCTAAACGGAACTCTAATCCTAAATCCGATCGGAAATACTGTTCCGATCGGCGGCTACCTCGATAAATACCCCTAAGCCCATGCCGGAACCCTAGCTCACAGACTCCCGCTCCACCCGCCTGAGCCGTCGCCCTAGCCGCCCTGTCCATCCACCACCTTCTCCTCCACTCCCTGCAGTCCCGGGCGGCCACAGCCGACGACCCCGCAGCAGCGCCTCAGCCCCAAACCCCGAGCCCCTCAGCCACCGTGCCCTTGCCGTCTGCCACTGTCTCCCTTCTCTCCTCGCCGAGAACGAGCACCACCACCCTTCGTCCCCGACGACATCCCGATGTCCTCCACCCGTCCCAGATCTCTCCGCCCCAAGTCAGCCCCGCACCGCCACCACCTTCCCTCCTCTTCCTCCTCCTCAGCCTCAACGACACCCATCCTCCCACCGAAGAACCTCGACTGAACCATCCCCACCGAGCCGCCCGGCCAGCAAGGACTGAACCCTAACCCTAGCTCGGTTTTGACACAGGACACGGTGTCCCCGTGAGTCAAGACGACACACGGACACGTATAATTCGGACTTTTTGGAGCCCTGTTCAGGTATTCGTATCTTCCTCCTCGCTACCCCGATTTTGATTCCATAAATTATATCGCGTAGCCTTCATGACCCCTTCGGTGCCCGTGCAATCCCCTCGGTGCATCGCGTCCTGTGGTGATCGCAAACCGCGATCCAAAAACAGGAAAAACAATGCCATGTTTCACCCCGGAACTGAGTACGCCCCGCCACATGGGATGACTTGGTCGCACGCGGTCTTTACCGAACTGTGCACATCCTTGATACGGTCGTGTGGGATTTCGCAGAAGTCGATTCGGAGGTGCGTGCACCCCGGAATCAACGCGTATCCGCCGACGACGCCCCGTATCCGTCGGTTCTGGAACACGCTGTAACTTTGTGTATACACGTCGGATCGAGACGAAACTTGCGCCATCGGACTCGTAGCGATACGCTGGTCCTGTGACCCAAGTTTGGTTCGATTCTGAGAACGTTGGCAAAATCGTGTATCGTGGGCCCCATAGGCTCCACTTGACGGGCAATTTTGTGATCGGCTCATCGGAACCCAATTCTGGAAGTTTCGTTGGGTTTGTATCATCGTTCCTGACTTGTTGACACTAAGTTTGGCAAATTTGGAGACCTTTGACCCTGTCACGCTTTTCGTTGCAAAGTGGCCCACATGTGGACCCCGCTTTGACCCAGAAATATTATTTTTGTCCCTGTGTCTAAATTGGACTCAAAGACAGGCGTTTCTAGCTATTTGATATTTTTTGAATCTAATGGTGATGTTTATTTCAGCAACCGGAGTAGTACCTGCAATTCCCACTGAGACCAGAGCTACAGTTGGAGCCAGGACCCCAGGCAAGTGTACCTTGCCAACATTGCAGATCTTGTTATATATTTCCTTGACTTATTTATATGTTGTTGTGCATTCTTAACCCAGGACCGTGTGACTTACTCAGCGTCCGATTATTAGTCGGGTGCCAACACCGTATGCGGTATTGTGTATTGTCATCTAGAGTTGGACATTCGTGACCCCTTTATATTCTCGTACTTGTCTTATCAAGTATATCATAACCCATGACACTTGACACTATTCATGAGACAGAATCCTCCTGAGATATTCATGGTGATTCTGTATAGAATACAGGTTTTTGACTTAGACATTATATTTATATACATTATATGACTTGTTGCATTAGATATGATCTTGCGTGACATGGACATGGGGCACATGGACATGGGACGTATGATTACATTGGGTGGGGAGAGACACACAGGCTACAGGTTGATTATTTATATTATGACAGCGTCTCAGTCTTTCTCTGAGCTAGACGACTGCTGGTGTCTTAGTCTCACTACGAGCTAGACAACCACATGATATCACTGCTACCGGCTCCCCGACACAGAGCTTGTAGTGGTTTCAGCCTGAGTTCTTGTGCTGCTCTCATCTTGCATATCACTTAGCTGGTTATTTAGTGTTTTCCTATTGTTCCATTTATTGCTGGAGAGACACACATGCTACAGGTTGACTATATTATGCCGGCGTCTTAGTCTCACTACGAGCTAGACAACTACATGATATCGCTGCTACCGGCTCCCCTACACAGAGCTTGTACTAGTCTCAGCCTGAGTACTGGTGATGTTCTCACCTGTATTTTACATAGATGGTTACATTTTTACCCTATTACTTTATTTATTGCTGCACTGTATTATTATTTATTTTGGCATGAGCTTTCTTGTACCTTGCTATGTCCCCTGAGGACCTGGATCCGGATTATGTCCCCAGATATTGCAGACGAGATCTACCCAGAGTTGTACAGGACAGGAGCAATAGCAGGAGCAGGAGCAGACACCGGAGCAGTACCGGATCCAGTAGACGAGTGATCCCCGAGGTTATCTTCTGAGTATATCTACTGTTTCCATACTCAGTATTTGATGTAGTTATCTTTATTCTTGTATCTTGACAGATGTATCAGACTCATCATCGGGTTGTTCCCGAGTTTATATTTTATTGAGTTATGATCTTGCCTATGATTCTGATATTGCTGTATTTATTCTGTAGATGAGATTAGTATATTCAGACCCCATATTGTTGTTTTTACAGCTTAAGTATGCCCTGATGGATCCATTAAATTGGGTTGTCCATCGGTGCGTGCTGCTGGCCATTGCCACGTGTCTAGTCCCTCGGTATTTTGGGACTGGGGCGTGACAGTATCGGCGATTTCAGCGACGACGACAGCGACTTTTAGCGACAGTTTTACGGTTATATAATTATGTATTAATTATAATAGATAGTATATATATGTATGATATTAGTATATATGTATATATTTCATAATTGGTATTTATGTATTAGTATATTATATTTTTAGTAGTTAGATATAAATTCATCTTTAGCTATCTATACATATGTATGTATAGTGTATATATAGTATACATTAGTAGTTGGTAAGATATTATGTAGCTATAAGTATCCATACACTAGTAGGTATCATATGTTAGTAGTTAGTGGTATTTAGTATTTGTTATGTTTAGCATGTACTCAGTTAAATGGGTTGATATATTAGTAGTTAGTGTATATAGAGTAAGCTTGTATGTTAATATTAATATGGTTAGATACTAGCATTACCTTGAGATATACCAAGGCAAGAGTAGTAGGTATTGGCATAATGATAGGATCGATGTAAACTAATTATGGATTTATACTAAGGTGACTAAAATAAGGTATATAGTATTGTATAAGTATTAAATGCATTATAGTTTATAGTTATAGATGGGTAGTAAATACATATATACTAGAGTGACATTACCTTGAGATACCAAGGTAAATGCCAAAGTATTGAGGATACCCAAGGTATTGGGTTTGGGTATCAAGATAGAGGATTAGTGTTGCGATACCAAGTTGGTTCAAAATCAAGGTATCCATTTAGTATTTGTAATTAGGATTTTATATATTTAATATTGTTTGATATGTATATGTGTTATACTTTATATATTATTTGTGTATCTTGAGATACGGTATCCCAGTATCCTAATATATAGCTTTTATGACCTAGACTCTAGTGTTTGAACCCAATATTCTTGAGATAGACTCATGTAACCTAGAAATAGGTAGTTTGACATAATTGACCATAGTTTGACCATAGTTGACCATAGTTTGACTTAGAGTTGACCTAGTTTAACTTTTGACTTAGAAATGGCTTTATGACCTAGAAGTTGACTAGTTTAACTTATTTCTTTCCAAAACCTTGTATCGATGTTATATTCCATATATAGGTCTGTGTGATACCACTTTTGACAGTTTGACATTCATTGCTCTGGACCACAGGTGAGTACATTCTCTGATAGTTTCTCATTTATGATATCCTCTATGTTCATTGTATCTAGTGTAGATATCCATGTTTCTTGATATGATGGTTACACGGATTAGTATATCCGGATCTCGTCATGAGATATTATTTCTTGTATAGGGTATATCTTGTACAAGTCTAGTTTTATTGATTATCTTGTGCATGTATAGACACTGATTCTCGGAAAGTGTTACTATCTTCTTGGAGAATCCCGTGCCATAGCATACCATGCTTGGATCCACTATACCAGTCAGGGTTGGGGAGTATGTAGTATAGATATGTGATCATACCCTCCTTGTGCAAGTCTTGTTCCTTGTGAGTGTTGATCATACACCGCACGTATGATTAACCTGGCCATTTACTCTTGTGTAAGTTTCCAAGCCGATCATATGTTAAAGCTAGTACTTACTCATTTAGTCATTAGTATTCTTGTTCATTGTCATATTGTTCATTCTTGTATTTATTTCCAGTATTTTCTTTATTGTGTATCTTTTGTACATGTATATGCATCTTGTATATTCATATCTATTTACTGTTATATAGTTTATATCATTGATTAGAACTGCTGTTAGAGATGTACTTTGCTCTATTCCTGACTAAAAATATTTTTTAGAGGATCCGAGAGATTGGTGTTCGACATACTATGGACTTTGACTTATTTATGGTGCAGACTTAGACCCACTAGTTCTAGAGTGATTATTGGGAGGTTTATCCGGATCACTAGCTTTTATAGTTAGTTTCTTTAGCATTTTGGTACCGAATTTGTTTTCGGCATATGGTATGAGATTGGATATTGTTTCTATTGTTGATATATATTTTTTGAATAAATAGTTAGACTTCCTTCATATCTTCTCGTGCTTTAGAATTGTGATTGAGTTTTGTGTGAGATATTGTTGGTAGATTTTATATTATTGTGAGATATTTAGATAGTATAGTTGACCAAGACAGCGTTATACAGCCGATGCTATGGTGTAGGCTGGGCGTTGTTCCCGACTTGCATACCTACACTGGGTGCGGGTCGTGACACATTTTTAGTGGTGGCCCATGCAAGTCAGGCTTCGCAAGTTGTGCGATGTCGTGGTAGTGCAACAACTTAGTTGTACTACTGCGAGCCTGTGATAGGATATAAGATATTAGGATGAGAGGATACTCAATCACAAATTTCTTGAGAGATTCCTGGGATGACCTTTGAGAATCTTATTACAATTCCTATTTCAAATCTTTCCCTTATTTTTCGTCCGCTCCCACTTGTTATTATTTTGATTCTTGGTGATCGGTTATCGAATTTAAATTTTTGGTGTCATTGTTGAGTTTTG
The DNA here is from genome assembly GCA_036927795.1 of Iris macrosiphon. NCBI lineage: Eukaryota > Viridiplantae > Streptophyta > Magnoliopsida > Asparagales > Iridaceae > Iris > Iris macrosiphon. The sequence goes on along the minus strand of JAYESA010000001.1, from coordinate 40,603,483 downwards.
ATTTCATATCGAGAGAAATTTTACGGACTAAATTATGATATCATCTGATAACATATAAGGACAGTAAGAAAGGTGAAACGCCTGCTTTGGTTATGGAGCATAAAGTTTATCGTAGCCATATTAGATAGAGTAGCAAAAACATAGGGATATAACTTCGGATGTACATATCTTAGTTATGAAATTTAAAATTTCTCACAGCTATACTAGTTGGCACAACGAGGATTCTAGACAACATGATTATAGAGGTACATACCTAAGTTATGGGATCTATCATTTATCGCAGCTATGCTTACTGGAGTGGCAAGGATTCTAAGTGTCATAATTTCGGACAGACGTGTATAATTGTCATATTATATCTTAAATTGGTTCTTAAAGTATTATTTCAATACTTATTCATTTATGTTATTATAGGACTTTGTTCCATCATTCTTTAGCTTAGCAGTAGAGAAACCTTCAATTCTTTAGTCCAGTTCCTTATAGAGCTTCTTATTAGTGTGATAATTGGTGAATTACAATTAGGTCTGTGTCTTGAGTAGCATTATTGGGTATTGAGAGTGTGACTTGCGAGTCTGTAAGTGGTTCTTGGTTGGGCATATGAGCAATAGGCATCAATCTAGGGATAACCCATAACATAGTACTTTGTAGCAATAGTTCTATGATAGGTGTCATTATAGATAGTATGGGTACTATAGGCAGAAGGGAGAGTAGAGAGTATCAGTAGTGGTTCCATGAGTTAGTATCAGAGTCAGCATACCAGTTCTAGATAGTTATGAATTCAGGTAGTTGGGTGATCCATGTAAACATTTAAGTATCAAGGAAATTATGTTAGAAATCAATGGAGCATAATATTCAATTTGGTGGTTGATACTTCGGTTTGTCAGGAGTAAATAAATGTATAAGCATCAAGGGTATTAGTGAGTGTGCAATAGTAGAATAGTACCCATAAGTGTATAGGAGAGTGTGAGGGAATAATAATACATTGTGCTAACGTAGTAAGACTTGTGTTAAGGTAAAGTAGATCATAGATAGGAGGGTACCAGTATATGACTAGTGATGGGTATATCACCTGATATTGAGGCTAGTGATGTATTAGGAGAAGTATCGAGAAATTGTGTGCATGATGCACAGTAGGTGATGAGTGTCAGTATAGAAGTTTATGAGTATCAGAAAGTGGAAGCTTGATTGTCATGGGTTAAAAAATATCAAGATTAGTCATGAAAGATATGTAGTGTATCGCTGAATAGTGTATCCGTCTGTAAATGGTTTAAGGAGAAGATACATATACATCAATAGAGATATGGAACCATATGTCTGCCATTGAGAGTGAAGTGAAACATGTGTATTATAGAAGTTAATAACTAGTGCATTGGATGCGAGTGATCATGATTTCTAGTGAGTATGATGAAGTGATCTAATGATGAAGCTAGTATCGTAGAACTTTAAGGACATATGTTGTGTAGTTAGGAAGCTAGTATTACTATATCGAGAGTGCTAACATTTCTATATCAGGGATTAGTTTAGTAATGTGCTAGTAATAGTAAGTACCTTGTGTGATGGATCTTGGATTGGCGTATCAGTTAATATGGATAGAAAAATATTTGGGAGTAATAGTATAAGTGATCCAAGCAGTAGAGGAGAGAGACAATATATATATAGAAGTAAGTAAATATAGTACCTTGCTAAATTTGATTATAGAGGTCGTATGTATCAGAGAATAGTCCGAGGGGTATAATGATACTTGTGAGATGTCATGGTGTTGTAATGACCAGAAGATAATTGTGTATATATTATGATACTAATGTACAGATGAGAACTTTAAGATAATTAACAAATGTTAGAGGATGAGTTGCACCAAGTATCAGATAGAAAAAGATACCTAGTAACAAAAGACGGAGTACCTCAAGTATTATGAAAGTTTAGGTAAGCATTTTAGTAACTAATATAATAATATAGAGGAGAGACATGAGTAACTTGGTATGAGGATATCATCTAAAAATACATATGAGAGCTGGTGCCTTGTGTAGACAGTAACAAGATTTAAGTAAGGCATCATATTGGAAGTATTAAAGTTGGACGAGGGTGTGCTAATAACACATATAATTGAAAAGGTATACAAGTATTTCTTGCAAGAAAATGGTTGAGAAATTTTGGTGATTACAAGAATTGAAACAGAATAAGGAGGTAGTATCTTAGCAATATTTTGTATAGTATCCTAAGTAGCAAGTATCAGTAAGTTAAGCATGTCCATGACCTAGAATTAGAGTATATCACTAGCATTTGGTAACCATCAGTATTAAAGAATATCTTGACTAGGTTGATGATTAGTGAATGCTTAGTGTATAATAGAATAGGTCACATGTGGCATAACAGGTTATCCCGTACCAGTAAAGGGAGACACCCCAGCAAGGCAGAGACTGATTTCATGATAGTTAAGAGACTATATCCAAGTATGATTTATCTTTCAGTGGAATTGTAGGATTGTATAGGATATATACTATTTTAGACTGTGATTGATGGGGTTTGACCATAGTAAGATTTGTATGAATAGGATATGATTGGCCTAAGAGAGAGGGGTGAGAGTTTTAATTTTGAGAACGAAATTCTTCTAAGGGGGTAGATTTGTCACTACCATATTTTCTAGGAAAGGGTATTTTAGTTATTTGGTAATTAATTAAATATTGTGCATGTTGAATATTTATTTATGGTTAGCATGTTAAGATTTATTTTTGGACTTGTGTTACTGGACCTAACTAGTTTAGTTTAGACTCATGGACCAATATTTAATTTTAGTTAGAATTAAGCCCAATAATTAGAAGCCCAACATTTAATTTAATTTTAGTTTGGCTGTTATATATAATTATGTATTAATTATAATAGATAGATATATATGTATGATATTAGTATATATGTATATATTTCATAGTTGGTATTTATGTATTAGTATATTATATTTTTAGTAGTTAGATATAAATTCATTTTTAGCTATCTATACGTATGTATGTATAATGTATATATAGATATACATTAGTAGTTGGTAAGATATTATGTAGCTATAAGTATCCATACACTAGTAGGTATCATATGTTAGTAGTTAGTGGTATTTAGTAGTTGTTATGTTTAGCATGTAGTCAGTTAAATGGGTTGATATATTAGTAGTTAGTGTATATAGAGTTAGCTTGTATGTTAATATTAATATGGTTAGATACTAGCATTACCTTGAGATATACCAAGGTAAGAGTATTAGGTATTGGCATAATGATAGGATAGATGTAAACTAATTATAGAATGATACTAAGGTGACTAAAATAAGGTATATAATATTGTATAAGTATTAAATACATAGTAGTTTATAGTTATAGATAGGTAGTTAATATATATATAAGAGTGACCTTACCTTGAGATACCAAGGTAAATGCCAAGGTATTGAGGATACCCAAGGTATTGGGTTTGGGTATCAAGATAGAGGATTAGTATTGCGATACCAAGTTGGTTCGAAACCAAGATATCCATTTAGCATTTGTAATTATGATTTTATATATTTATATTGTTTGATATGTATGTGTTATACTTTATCTATTGTTTGCGTATCCTGAGATACGGTATCCTAGTATCCTAAGATATAGCTTTTATAACCTAGACTCTAGTGTTTGAACCCAATATTCTTGAGATAGACTCATGCAACCTAGAAATAGGTAGTTTGACATAATTGACCATAGTTTGACTTAGAGTTGACCTAGTTTGACTTTTGACTTAGAAATGGCTTTATGACCTAGAAGTTGACTAGTTTAACTTATTTCTTTCCAGAACCTTGTATTGATGTTATATTCCATATATTCACACAGTTCGGACAGTTTGACATTCATTGCTCTTGACCACAGGCGAGTACATTCTCTGATAGTTTCTCATTTATGATATCCTCTATGTTCATTGTATCTAGTATAGATATCCATGTTTCTTGACATGATGGTTACACGGATTGGTATATCCGGATCTCGTCATGAGATATTATTCCTTGTATATGGTGTATCTTGTGCAAGTCTTGCTTTATTGATTATCTTGTGCATCTATAAACACTGATTCTTGGGAAGAGTCGCCATCTTCTGGGGGAATCCCGTGCCATAGCATACCTTGGTTGGATCAACTATGCCAGTCGGGGTTGGGGAGTATGTAGTATAAATATGTGATCATACCCTCCTTGTGCAAGTTTTGTTCCTTGTGAGTGTTGATCATATAACTCATATATCTGATTAACCAGGCCATTTATTCTTGTGTAAGTTCCCAAGACGATCACATGGTAAAGCTGGTACTCACTCACTTAGTCATTAGTATTCTTGTTCATTGCCATATTGTTTATTCTTGTATTTATTTCTAGTATTTTCTTTATTGTGTATCTCTTATACATGTATATACATCTTGTATATTCACATCTATTTATTGTTACATAATTTATATCATTGATTAGAACTGTTGTAGAGATGTACTTCGCTCCATTCCTGACTGTACAACATTTTTTAGAGGATCCGAGAGATTGGTGTCCAACATACTATGGACTTCGACTTATTGATGGTGCAGACTTAGACCCACTAATTCTGGAGTGATTGTCGAGAGGTTTATCCGGATCACTAATTTTCATAGTTAGTTTCTTTAGCATTTTGGTACCGGATTTGTTTTCGGCCTATGGTATAAGATTGTATATTGTTTCTATTATTGATATATATATTTTGAATATATAGTTAGACTTCCTTCATATCTTCTCGTGCTTTAGAATTGTGATTGAGTTTTGTGTGAGATATTGCTAGCAGATTTTATATTATCGTGAGATATTTAGATAGTATAGTTGACCAAGACAGCGTTCTACCGTCGATGCTGCGGCGTAGGCTGGGCGTTATTCCCGACTTGCATCCCTACACTTGGTGCAGGCCGTGACAGTTCGGGTCAAACACAATACACGTTTAACGTTCCAAGTCTAACTCTAAGTCTTGCTGCCCCAATCTTATGGCTTTCTCAAGCAATATTCTAAAGTCGGTTATACAAGTTCTTTCACTCGGCATATGGTCATCTGCTAAATTACTAGGTCAGCTCACATGGTCATATGTACAAGTTTAAGCACACAATTTATCATTTAAATTCGTCGCACGATGCTCGTCCCAATTTCTAAGGTCAAACCATTGTTCGTTTGTACGAGATATTCTACCCAAGCTTTTTTTACTCATATTTCTAAATATCGAGCACGAATCATCCTACCCACATTAACATGTTTGTTTATACAGGGTTCAAGTTTGTTCAGTCAAATCTATGATATATCCAAATTGTTTGACAAGCCTAGCAATTTGCATAGTCTATCTCCTCCAAACATGTTTTAATAGAACCCATGTACACATTCTAAGTCTAGACTTCCAAGCCATGATTCAGTTCTAAACATTTGATTATAACTCCAAGTTGTCCAACAAGATTTATACATCTTTTCACGAAACCATCAAGCGTGACTTACTCCAGGTTTTAGACTAACTCATCCTTGAAACACTTCTGATTCACTTGTATTCTCAAATTCGTATTATCGTGTCGAACCACAAGTCAAGACCATCCATCAATTGTCACACTCTGGTCTTCTGCAAGTTCGATCATCCTCGTTGGACGTGAGATTACTACGCTAACGCTCCCACTGGATAATCGTCCTAATCCTGGCTTGACGCATGTACGAGCATAAAGTTACGCTCGTACAAGACAAGAACGTCGAACGTTATGGTTATCATCGAAATTGAGACACCTTATCATTAGTCTTTGCTCCATCTAAGTTATATATGTTTATCCACTAAGTCATGTTCGTTCATGCCATAATTATAATTCGTCTAACAAAATCATCCAACTTTAATATTACCGTTTGATAAATCCATAATCTACTTCTGGTATTCCTTAAACAAGTAAGTTTAATTACTCAAGCCAAAGTCTATCCACTTTTAATATATTCCATTCATCGAGTTTGTTTAGAATAATCATCGAACATGTTCCCTTGAGTTCGATCATCCCTGTCGTACATAAAATTACCACGCCGGCACTCCCGCAGGATAATTGTTCTCGCTGGGGCCTGACTTCTAAGGTTAACTTTTTAAACTAGATTCAAGATTGTTCTTCTAAACTCTAGATCAAATCCGTTATCGCTTATCTCTTTCATCGAACCACAATTTTTTTTCTCAGGCTAACTTTTATTCGAGCAATATCATACTCAAGCTTCAATCCGTTTGATTTAATTTGGAATCGCTCGCACGATCCTCCAAGTTTTATTAACAAAGATATTGATTTCCATTTTCTTGAATTCCTATTCGATATAAGCCTTATCACTTGTTCAAGACATTTTCAATCGTTCAACCCAACTATCGCACGAGACCTATGAATCTGTTTGAACATTTCTAAAATGATCCATACACCACTCAGGAATCGAGTCATCTAATTAAATCCCCAATCATGTTCGCATCACTTGCTAGCATATTCACTAAGTCGTTCCTTAGAATTCCTCTACGATACCTAAGTATCGCCTGATAAAATCTTAGTCTCATATATATTTGTATTGATAGGCATCCAAGTAAACTATATTTTATTTGCATCTTCTGACACGAAATACAGTTCGAGCTATTTCTCAAAATCCAAGCATGATTCTCTATGTTCGCCTTAGCGATAAACTGATAAGGTTTCTATTCTAAGTCTGACTTATCTTTTTCCTGAACGATATCCCAATCTCACTTGCAACTAGCTCGACCAAAAAGGGACTTGGTACACGATACTCAACATAAAATAGCCGAAAGGCTATGTGCATAGCTAACCGTTTGAACGATATTCTATTTTGCACACTAACTAGCTTGGTATTTACGTATAGGTATTCGGGTTTGCATATAACTTACAAATTTTAGCATGAGTCTATTCCCATAAAGTCTAACACTGGTCGACACAAAGGCCATCATATCATAATTTTGTATAAGCAATCAAATCATTCATATGCACTTTTAAAAGTATTTAAACTTATTGTAAGAAATATCCCATCGGGTCAATGAGAGATAGTGTATGCACATAACCCACGAACGAGCTTTTAAAACTGAGAAAATAGATACGAAGTCCAAAGGCGTAAAGCCATTCTCTGATACCAATATGTCACGCCTCGATCTTTCGCAGGTAATCGACCGCGCCTACTCTCCCGCGGGATGATCTTTCCCATCTGGACATGATGTCGCACGAGCGTTAACTGCGTCCATGCAAGGCCATGATCCGAACAGGCAATAAGAGGTCTATGGCACAGAGTCGCACAGATAGTCCGAGTGCAGCGGAATAAGAAATACACAGGCGATTGGTAACAAGTTCATAGAGTCATCAATAGCGGAAGCATTGAATAACACAAGTATAAAAGTAAAACAAACTCTTTATTGATATTGAACAAGTGTTATTAGTGGCGCTAGGCCAAGATTACAAGTCGCTCAAGCCTCTCTCTCTCTCTGAAACAGTAAAAGTGTGCCAACTGGCTATATTTATGGAATGATACATAGGCGATGTTCTAATATTATGTCTTGTATTTGTGGTTCAATTTCAGATGCAATGCTCCAAGGCTCCAGAGCAAACTCCATGTCTTAGCGCGCACGAAGGAGGTTTTTGCACCGAACGAGGTTCTCCCGCACCCTACAAGCAATCTGGTAGGTTATTAGTACATAAATGCACTGGTGGGGAGGCTTCTCGCCCGCTCGACAAATCCAAACATGTTATATAGGTTTCGTGCACCATATATAAACTTATATTTCTAGTCTTGCCTTAGGATCAGTTTTATGGCATAATGAAAAGCCTATCTCGTGTGGCAGTGCATCGTACAATATAAGGGTACACGGCAAAACATATCAACTTCCATCCATCCTTCCCTGTCCAAGGCAAACCAAGTTAAATCAAGAATGAGCATATAAATAATAAAATCCTGGACAATAGCATAAGCATGCAACGTGTCATGTGCAAGGTACTGTTTTAAAAGCATGAGTTGTATGGATTACTCAGGTATGTTGCATTGGATGTTCAAGTGTTCAATTATGCATAAGTGTGTTATACTCAGGACCGTTAAGGTATTTCAGATACAGTTATTGATACATGTGTGTAACACAAAGTGGTCGCCTATAAAGCAATGACTCGCACGCGGGTTGCCACAATCGAGCCAACTTAATCTATATGACAAAAGTTTACTGGCATGATGCCATAAATGATGGTATAGTCTCGAGGCAAAGATGGTGTGCAAGCAAAACATGTGGCATTACACCCATTCCACCCATAACAGATGACTACCAGATGGCTCCATCGAGATCGGATCGGCCCCAGTGCCCTGACGAACGTCCACGAAACTGGATTCAAAAATCCACCTTGTGCACAAGTTGTCTGTGACCATGTGTATCCTCAACTTTTCCAGATTCTCGCAAGTACAAATAGAGTTACAAATTCAGTTTTAGTCAGTACATTATCGACTCCTCGAGCCGTCAGATTCAATATAGGACGAGTATTAATTTTCATCGATATTATGATATTATCTTGCTTAACTATCCATTGATGCAGTCCCCTAGTTCAGGAAATGCCTTGGCGACCTTACGGTCCCGTATACTTTCAATGTTCTAATACTTGGCTCGGAACGACTATTTTGATAGCCTTCCTGCCTCAAATGAGTGAATCACAGATAGTGAAGTATGATGAATTATGGCATGCATATAAGTGATAAGAATTAAATTAAGGCAACGAGTACAAGTTATCATATGAGCAGGGAAGCATTTTATTTGTGTGAACATAAGAATAAGGAAACATATAGTATAGCCTTTATATTTAGCACGGGTCTAAGGGGTAGTGCGAAGAGTGAAGCCGAACAGGGATATACCGAGTGATATAATCTATGGGAGTGCAGTGTAAACAAGTAAAAAAGTGCACTGCGGAGAGTATATAACGACCTTACTCGAGACATAGCAGGGTCTACTTGTACAAAGCAAAGGTAGCATGGGAGGGTCCATTTATAAGCCAAGTTTCATTTTTATGTTCTAACACAAGCAATACAAGATGGAATTATTCCTTTAGCTAGGTGCGTTATATTCTTTATTAGCATGTAGGGGTGATTTACCTAGCGACTAGCATGTATCGTCCATATTTTAAATATGCTGGCTAAGCAAAAATAAGTTTATTATAGCCACCCACCTTATCGATGATTTGCCTCTGTCGAGTGATACTCAGAGTGAGCCTTTGAAAGTCTAAGTCGAAACTCCTGAAGGGCCAAGTTCGGAAATACTTTGCCTCAAATGAGTCATCTCACTAAGGAAAGAGGATCGGGTCGTTGTACTTACGCCATTTGAATCGGCTATCCTCTTGAACAGAATGAGTCATTATAGAGAGTGGGGCTGGAGTATTGGCCAGTTTTGCCAATATGTTAAAATTTTAGGGATTTTTAAGTCCTTGGGGTAAATTATTCTTCAAATATTTGTCCATGCGTACTTTTTTTTGCTTTTATTTCTCTGTCGTACTAGGCTTCGAAGAACCAGGTTCGGTTGTGACCGGAGCAGCAGAAGTTGGCAAAGTAGAAAAGTGTCAGGAATATCTTCTAGGACAGATTCATAAGTTTTATGATAATCTTTTTGGACCTGGTACCAGTCATGGCTTCTTCTTCGGGCATCGGAGAAAGAAGTACCATGTGATAGGACTTGAGTTTCTTTTTATCATGCCCTTTCTTCGAGTGAGTCTATGGGTGTCACTACCACGTTCCAAAAATAGGGATATTTTTGACTTTTTATATATATTTAATATTGTGTGTATTTAATATAAATAATTGTATGAGATGTGTATTTACATATATATTATGTACAGTGTTCTTAATGTTTGAGCTAGTAGACTTGACCTAGAAGTCCACTAGGTGACCCTAATATAATTACGGATACCCCGTAACTACCTTGACCTGGAGGACTCTAAGCATTCAAAAATTATAAATTATTGCTTTTTTATCAAGCATTCAAAAATGTTGGGGATATCGCTCTCATCAAAGGAATATTCTTCCTTAGGCCTGGAGGACTCTGTAGGATTTTATGTTGGAGGAGAGGTGGTTCGCCTTGACAAATTTATTGCCAAGGCCTCCTTTCCTTTGTTGTTGCGATTATTCACACTATTGGAGGGACGCTTTCCTTCCTCATTGGTCATTTGTAACCGCAAATTGTGTGCCATTTTTGTGTTGCCTTCAGAAACTTTGGCCCCGATGATGAACGTCGTCCAGTCTTAAAATTGTGCTAGTCCTGTCTAGAGCCCTACTATAGGTGTAACGACCCATTCTGCTTAAGCGGACTGCCAATTCAAACGTCAAAAAGTGTAACATTCTGACCCACTTTGCTTCAGCAAGAATACTCGTTTGAGGCTAGAGAATTTCCAGACTTGGCCCTTCAGGAGTTTCGGCTTAGTCTTTCAGAGGCTCGCTTGGAGTATCCCTCGACTGAGGTGAATCATTACTAAGGTGGGTGGCTACGATGAACTTGTCGTTGCTTAGCCAGCGCACTTAAAATATGAACGTTTTATGCTAGTCGCTAGGTGAATCACCCCCTGCATGCTAATAAAAATATAACGCACCTAGCTAAGGGAATAATTCTAACTTGTATTGCTTGTGTTAGAACATGAAAATAAAACTTTGCTTATATATGTGGACCCTTGCATGCTACCTTTGCCTTGTACAACTAGACCCCGCTATGCCTCGAGTAGAACGATATATGCATACTCTGTATTGCACTATTTACTTGCTATACTGCACGACCCTAGATTATGTCGCTTGGTAAGTCCATTTCCGGTTTCACACTTTGGCTTACCTTCGGGCCCGAGCCAACGTGAATGCTTAAGTTTTCTTATAAACGAAATACTTGCCTGCTTATATGTTAACTTGTACTTGTTGCCTCGATCCAATGCTGACACATTAAAACTTAAGCCACAATCAAGTAACACTATCATGTATCATGCATGCATTCGAGTTAACCAGAAGACTATCAAATAGTCCTTCTGCTCAAAATAAACCTGCAAGTATCCGGTACTGTTAGGTCGCCAAGGCAGTCCCCGCACTAGGGGTATGCATAAAGGCAAGTTGAACACCGATCGAGATTCATGGAAAGTTTACACCTGAATGATAATCATGTCAAGTTTACATCTGTAGAGAGTCATATCAAGCAAATCAAGAATCACAGCTCGCAGAGCAAATCTTGTTCAGAACAAGAATTATGGATTATCATGTCAAGTTGTATGAAATTGGAAGACCCAAAACTGCGAACAACTTGGAATCAAGGGGGATCTTCGGATCTCGTTCCACGGGCAATCTCCGGGGCACCAGGGCCGATCCGATCAGGATGGAACTCATAATAGTCATTGACTGGGCGGGATAGATGGTAGTGACACATAACCTCCACCATCTGCACTCTGAGACTATAAATTGGTCCTTTATGGCTATGCCAGCGACAATTGTTCATATGGATAAGTCATCCTCGCTTAGCGGCTATCCGTGTGCTAGTTATTGCTTCGCATCGAGAACATCTGAAATATTTGAACGATCATGACATAATTGTATATATGGATCACTTGAACATATTATGCAACACACCTGAGAAATCCTTATAACTCGTGCATCTAAAATGTAATCTCGCTCACGATACTCTGATTACCTATGATATTGCCCCTGAGTTTTATATATATGCTTCTTGTGCTTGAATTAACTTGGTTTGCCTTGGATAGAGAAGGACAAGTGGTAAGTTGGTAAGTCTCACCGTGTTTTCTTTTATATCGCATGACACACTGCCACACGAGTTAGGCTATTTATCATTGCCATGAAACTGATCCTAAGGCAAGACTAGAAAGATAACTTAATAGTTGGTACACAAAATCTATTGAACGTGTTTGGATTTGTCGAGCGGGCGAGTTTTTATGCCCCGATCTCCTACAGGCTAATCGGTCGTCCCCGCTAGACGAGAATCACCACGCCAGCGCTCCCACGGAATGATCGCTTGACCCATCTGGGCGTGATGCCACACGAACGTGAGCTGCGCCCGTGCAAGGCCGTGGTTCATTGGCTGGCGATAAGAGTTCTAAGCCACAGAGTCGCACAAATTGTCCGAGTGCAGCAGAATTATAAACGCATAGGCGATTTGGTTACAAGTTCACAAAGTAGACAATAGCGGAAGCATTGAATAACACAAGTTGAAGTAAAATAAACTCTTTATTGATATAAACAAGTGTTACAGGCGGCGTTTGGCCGAGATTATAATTCGCTCAAGCCTCTCTCTCTCTGAAATAGTAAAAGCATGCCAAGTGGTTACAATTGTGGGATGGTATACATGCGATGTTCAAGCGAAGTTCTAATATTATGTCTTATATATGTGCTTCAGTTCTAGATCGCAATGCTCCATGGCTCCAGAGTGAACTCCACGCCTTAGCATGCATGAAGGAGGCATATGCATCGAACGAGGTTCTACCGCACCCTACAAATGATCTGGTGGTTTATCAGTAGATTGAAAGCACTGGTGGGTAGGCTACTTGCCCGCTCGACAAATGCAAATACGTAGTATAGGTTCTGTGCACCAACTATTATGTTATCTTTCTAGTTGCCTTAGGATCAGTTTCATAGCAAGGATTGAATAGCCTAACTCGTGTGGCAGTGTTCCATGCGACATAAGAGAAAATACGGCAAGACTTACCAACTTACCATTTTCTTCCCTGTCCAAGGCAAACCATGTTAATTCAAGCACAAGCATGTATAAGTATTCAGGAGGCATAGCATATGCAAACACTATTTCGTGAGCGAGATTATGCTTCGGGTGCACGAGTTAAAAGAAATATCAGGTGTATTGCATAAGATTTTTAAGTGCTCTTTATGCACAAGTGTTATTATAACATGATCATTCAGGTATTTCAGATTAATCTTGATGCGATGTAATGACTCGCACGCGGATAGAAGCTAAGCGAGGATGACTTATCTATATGAATATGAGGTCACTGGAACGACGCCATAATGGATGGCGTAGTCTCTTGTGGGAAAAGTGTACAAGCAAAAATATGAGGTATTGCACACATATCCCGCTCGAAGCAGGCAACTACTCAGGAGTTCCGTCCGGATTGGGTCGGTGTCAGTGCCCCACCAACCATCCGCGAAACTAAAATCTTGTTTCCAAGTTGTCCAGTGACCATGCAAGTCTCAATCTTTAGGGTCTCTGGTCAGACACAGGAACAAGTTCAAGGCGGGATAGATATCAGCACATGTTTCAGGCAGGAAATCAGGTACATGTTTGAGGCAGGATATGTATATCAGGTACTTGTTTTAGGCAGGATTATTCACAATATGTGTATCGACTTTAGGAGCTATTTGATTCAGTACAGGACAGTATTGCTCCTCGAGCTGTGATTCTTGGATCATTGACTTGGTGCAAATTCCCTGGTTCGGGAACTGCTTTAGCGACCTAACGGTCCCGGATTCTTTCAGGTTCATATTTGCACGGAATGACTATTATATAGTCTTCCAAGGAGAACTTATATGAATGCATAATATGTACAACATTACAGGGTCTTGGCATAGTTTATGCAACAAGCATTGAAATGAGGCAATATATAAGCAGGCAAGTATGTATTTGTATAAACATAAACATTCACGTTGGCTCGGGCCCGAAGGTAAGCCGAGGAGTAAAACCGTAACGAAAACATACCGAGCAACATAATCCAGGGTCTTGCAGTGTTAGGAGTGAACAATGCACTTCTAAACTTACATATATTATTCTACTCGAGGCATAGCGGGGTCTCGTTGCACTCGGCAAAGGTAGCATGCAAGGGTCTGATTATAAGCAAAGTTTTATTTCCATGTTCTAGTACGAGCAATACAAGTTAGGATTATTCCCTTAGCTAGGTGCGTTGGATTCTTATTAGCATGCAGGGGGTGATTCACCTAGCGACTAGCATATATCGTTCCATATTTTAATTGTGCTGGCTAATCAAAGACAAGTTCACCGTAGCCACCCACCTTAGCGATGATTCGCCTTGGTTGAGCGATACTCCGAGCGAGCCTCTGAAAGCCTAAGCCGAACTCCTGAAGGGACAAGTCTGGATTTCCTTTGCCTCAAACGAGTATTCTCACCTGAGCAAAGCGGGTCAGGATGTTGTACTTTTGTCGTTTGAATCGGCAGTCCGCTTGAGCGGAACGGGGTATTACATCATACACCACTCAGAAAAAGTCTCGTCCTCGAGACTTACTGAGGGCAGGCCATACTATCGCATTATGGAATCTATCCCAAGCGTAGTAATCGGTACCACTAAATCTATTTGAACATAATCCCCTACTCGTTCCTTACATCATGTTACGTGTATGCCGCTCAGTCTCATTTGTGCCTTAGCGTGGGACATGTTGCTTAATGCGGAGTACATTTCAGTAGATCTGGATTAATGATCTAAGGATGAGACAAACTTATACAAGTCGTTATACTTGTTCAGGTGGATATTCACTTACACTAGCATCGAGATCTGCATATCACGAGTCTCGATCATGCACGGATTCGAAGTATCCTTCAAATACATGCATGTCAACCAACTTAGCGATAGAGAAGTCTTAGTACTCGAGTTTCACATATCATTGAGTCTGGGATCATACACACGTTTAAGGCGTCCCTCAAACATATGCATTCACCAAACTTAGATATAGTAAAATCGGACAAGCTACTTGCGAAAATCTCAAGGGTTCATTCTATGAATCACCAAGATACTTCCGATAGGGTCAATCAAATCTGAGCCACTTTCCATTCTAACTCAATTCAAGCATTTTTGCACTACCGTTAAGCACGATCTATTTGATTTACCGACTAACGTTCATCCATTCGGGTCAAACTTAGCACATTATCATTCCTAAGTCTAACCCTAAGTCTTACTGTTCCAGTTCTATAGCTTATTCAACCATTATGGTAAAGTTGGTAACACAGGTTTATTCACTCAGTAAAGGGTCGTCTGCCTAATTGCTAGGTCAGCTCACAAGGTCATAGGTACAAGTTTAATCATATTGCGATTCATTGTACAAATTTGTCGCACGATGCTCGCCCCAATTTCTAGGGTCAAACCATTATTCTTTTGCATGGGATAATCTACCCAAGCTCGTTTCACTCAGATTTCTAAACATCGAGCATAGATTTTCCTACTCTCCATAACACGTTTATTTGCACGGGGGTTCAAGTCCGTTCAGTAAAATCTACCATATTTAAGATGCAGGACAAGCTTAGTAATTTACATAGTCTATCCTTCCAAACATGTTTTGATAGTATCCCTATCCATTTTAAGTCCACCAAGCCAAGATTCGATTCTAAACCCTTTTTAATTATAACTCCAATTTGTTCAACCTAATTCAT
Source organism: Iris macrosiphon (assembly GCA_036927795.1). Lineage (NCBI taxonomy): Eukaryota > Viridiplantae > Streptophyta > Magnoliopsida > Asparagales > Iridaceae > Iris > Iris macrosiphon. The sequence continues at coordinate 40,588,094 of JAYESA010000001.1, read as the reverse complement.
GTATCCGTTCACGAAACCATCAAGCGTGATTTATTCCAGGTCTAGGCTAACTTATCTATTAAAATATTTTTGATCACTTGCATTCCAAATTTATCTTATCGTATCGAACCAAAAGTCAAGACAATCCATAAGTTGTCGTGCTCCGGTCTTCCGCAAGTTCGATCACCCTCGTTGGACGTGAGATCATCACGTCAATGCTCCCGCTAGATAATCGTCCTAACCCGGGCGTGACGCATGTACGAGCATAGAGTTTCGCTCGCACATGATAAGAACGTTTGAATGTTATGGTTATCTTTGACACGATCGAGACATCTTATCATCCATCAAGTCAAGTCCGTTTATGCAGTGATTATAGTTCTAGCAAAATCATCCAACTTCAATGTTACGTCTGGAAAATCATCCAAGTCTATTCAAATTCTGATACATTCTATTCATCGAGTTCATTTAGAATAATTATCGAATATGTTCCCGTGAGTTCGATCATCCCCGCCGTACGTGGATTCACCACGCCAGCGCTCCCGCAGGATAACCGTTCTCGTTGGGACTGGTTTCGAGAGTTATCATTTTGAACTTGATTTTAAGATCGTTCTTCCAAACTCCAAGGAAAATCCATTATCGTTCATCTCTTTCTTTGAAACACAATATTTATTTCAGGATAACTTCATTTCGAGCGGTATTATATTCTAGTTCAGTTCGGTTGTTTCAATCCGAAATTGCTTGCACAATCCTTTAAGTTTTCCAGCAAGTTTCCTTAACGAGATATCGATTTCCACTTTTGTGAATCCCTATTCGATATAAGCCTTATTATTTGTTCAAGACATTCTCAATTTCGTTTAATCCAATTTATAGCACGAGGCCTATGATTCCGTTTGGACATTTCCTAATGATCCATACACCACTCGGAATTGAGTCATCCAATCAAATCTATATTCGATTTGTATCTTCCAATACGAAATACCGTTCGAACTATTTCTAAAAATCCAAGCACAATTCTCTATATTCGCCTAAGTGATAAGTCCGAGAATATTCTATCGGTTGGCATTCTAAGTCTGACTTGCCTTATTCCTGAACGATATCCCAATTCATTGGAACTTAGATTGCACCAAAAGGTCTTGGCGCACGATACTTAACACAACTTAGCCGAAGGGCTGTGTGTAAAGAAAACCGTTCGAGATAATATTTGATTTTGTACTAACCAGTTGGGCAAACATGTATAGGCAAATTCGGGTTTGCACATAACGCGCAAGTTCTAACACGAGTCTTATACCCAAAGGGCTAGCATAGGTTGGCACAAAGGCCAATCGTATAACAATTTATACAAGCAATCACATCATTCAAATACACATTTTTAAAGGTATTTAGACTCATTATTGGAATATTCTGTTTGGGACATTGAGAGAGAGTATGCACATAACCCACGAACGAGCTTTCAAAACTGAGAAAATTAAAACAAAGTCCAAAGGCGTATAAGCCAAGCTCTGATACCAATCTGTCATGCCCTGATCTCCCGCAGGCTAATCGGCCGTCCCCGCTAGGCGAGAATCACCGTGCCAGCGCTCCTGCGGAATGATCGCTTGACCCATATGGGCATGATGTCGCACGAACGTGAGCCGCGCCGGTACAAGGCCATGGTTCATTGGCTGGCGATAAGAGTTCTAAGCCACAGAGTCGCACAGATTCCGAGTGCAGCAAAATTATAAACACATAGGCGATTTGGTAACAAGTTCACTGAGTAGACAATAGTGGAAGCAGGACAGTATTGCTCCATGAGATTTGGTAACTCATTATTGATATAAACAAGTGTTACAGGCGACGCTTGGCCGAGATTATAATTCACCCAAGCCTCTCTCTCTGAAAAAGTAAAAGCATGCCAAGTGGCTACAATTGTGGGATGGTACATGCGATGTTCAGGCGATGTTCAGGCAATTTTCTAACATTATGTCTTATATATGTGCTTCAGTTTTGGATCGCAACGCTCCAAGGCTCTAGAGTGAACTCCACACCTTAGCATGCACGAAGGAGGCATCCGCACCGAACGCGGTTCTCTCGTACCCTGCAAACGATCTGGTGGATTATCAGTACATTGAATACACTGGTGGGGAGGCTACTCGCCCGCTCAAAAAATCCAAACACGTAGTATAGGTTACATGAACCAACTATTATGTTATCTTTCTAGTTATCTTAGAATCAGTTTCATGGCAAGGATTGAATAGCCTAACTCGTGTGGCAGTGCATCGTACGATATAAGAGGAAACACGGCAAAACTTACCAACTTAGCATTTTCTTCCCTGTCCAAGGCAAACCACGTTAATTCAAGCACAAGCATGTATAAATATTCAGGAGGCATAGCATATGCAAATACTATATCGTGAGCGAGATTATGCTTCGGGTGCACGAGTTACAAGAAATATCAGGTGTGTTGTATAAGATTTTCAAGTGCTCTTTATGCACAAGTGTTATTATACCATGATCGTTCAGGTATTTCAGATTAATCTTGATGCGATATAATGACATGTATGCGGATAGCCGCTAAGCGAGGATGACTTATCTATATGAACATGAGGTCACTAGCACGGCACCATAATGGACGACGTAGTCTCTTGTCGGAATGGTATGCAAGCAAAAATAGGAGGCATTACGCACACATCCCGCTCGAAGTAGGCGACTACTCAGGAGTTTCGTCCCGATCGGGTCGGTGCCAGTGCCCCACCAACCGTCCGCGGAACTAAAACCTTGTTTCCAAGTCGTCCTGTAACCTACAAGTCTCAATCTTTAGGGTCTCTGGTCAGACACAGGAACAAGTTTAAGGCAGGATACATATTAGTACATATTTCAAGCAGGAAATTAGGTACATGTTTGAGGCAGTATATGTATATCAGGTACTTGTTTCAGGCAGGATTGTTCACAATATGTGTATCGACTTTGCGAGCCATTTGATTCAGTACAGGACAGTATTGCTCCATGAGCTGTGATTCTTAGATCATTGACTTGGTACAAATTCCTTGGTTCAGGAACTGCCTTAGCGACTTAACGGTCCCGGATACTTTTAGGTTCATATTTGCACGGAACGACTATTATATAGTCTTTCGAGAAGAACTTATATGAATGCACAATATGCATAATATTACAGGGTCTTAGCATAGTTTATGCAACAAGCATTAAAATGAGGCAATATATAAGCAGGCAAGCATGTATTTGTATAAACATTCACATTGGCTCGGGCACAAAGGTAAGTCGAGGAGTGAAAACCATAAAGAAAATATACTGAACGACATAATCCAAGGTCGTGTAGTGTAGGGAGTGAACAATGCACTACTGAATTTACATATATCGTTCTACTCGAGGCATAGCGGGGTCTCATTGTACTCGGCAAAGGTAGCATGCAAGGGTCTGATTATAAGCAAAGTTTTATTTCCATGTTCTAGTACGAGCAATACAAGTTGGGATTATTCCCTTAGCTAGGTGCATTGGATTCTTATTAGCATGCAGGGGGTGATTCACCTAGCGACTAGCATGTATCGTTCCATATTTTAAGTGTGCTGGCTAAGCAAACACAAGTTTACCATAGCCACCCACCTTAGCGATGATTCGTTTCGGTTTAGCGATACTCTGAGCGAGCCTCTGAAAGCCTAAGCCAAACTCCTGAAGGGACAAGTATAGATATCCTTTACCTCAAATGGGTTAAGCGATCGTCCCATGGGAGCGCTGACATGGTGATTCCTCACCTAGCAGGGACAGTCAATTAGCTTGCAGGAGATTGGGGAATGCCAATAGACAGAAGGTTCTTTTTGTAGGTATCAAATGAATACAAAGTATGGAATACCAGGTGAGGGGGTAACTTCAGAGTTTCTTGCCTGAAATGCTCAATGAATTCATGAGCGGATTCTTTCTTCTTCTGTTTGATATCGATAGGTGAAGACATCATCATATCCATGCCTCCCTCGTAGAATCATGGAAGAAAAAGATACTTCATGTCATCAAACGAGGATATACAGTTATCAGGTAAACTGAGATACCAATCATAGGCTATATCGGCCACGCATCCCACGAATAATCTGGTAAGGAGAGTATCATCTTTTTGCAGATGAGCTATCATTATATTAAAATAATTGATATATTGGCTCGGTGATATCTTGCCTTCATAAAAGACTATCGATTAGGGTTTGTATTTAGGAGGGAACAAAACATTATCCCAATACGGAGGATAAGATTGTTTCACCCCCAGCTTACGGAGTTGGTCTTTGTTCTTTAAAATATCAACCTGTGCACGCAACTCTCGGATAGCTTCGAGAGGATCTTTTGGTCAGAGTGGTGTGGTTGACTGATAGGATCCTGGTTGAACAAGAATTATCACCGGCAGGGATCCACCACAAATATTGAGAGGATTACGAGTTGGTGCTACTGACTCTTGGTTTATGACCGCTTCTGGACTTGTGTCCAGCAGAGGTATTATTCCAGGAGTAGGCTGCACCGGTATAAATGAAGCCACTTGGACGGGTGTTGGTGTAGCAGAATATTGGGTTGTCATTATTTGATGCATATTTTACATCACAGTGTGCATGTCCTTGAGAGAGGCCTCTTGTAAGTTGATGCATTGTTTAGTGGATTTGGATGGAGAAGCATCTTATTCATCACCGACGGCATAAATGCTAACATCCCTATGTACGACTGAGGGATTGGTAGAAAGAATCGTGTAGTTGGAGTCTACACTATCAATTTTAGAATCGAGGGTATTGCTACCCAGCCTCAGATTCTGAGGAATGAGGATTCTCGTGACGAACAATCTCCCGTCTTCGAGAACGATTATTTTGGTATAATCCTTCAAAGGAGGCGACGAGTTGGTCAAATCTCCTCTGGTTGGGTGTTCTTAAAGAACTTATTCTTGATTGTCTCCTACCATAGGAAAGATGCGAATCCATATATGCTGAAGCAAAAAGTGGTTCATCATAGTGCTCCTGGTTGTCAAATTGCTTTGTATATTGAGGCTTAGAAGACATAGTGTAAGTGAATCAGTCAAACACAGACCGTTTTGCTGATGCACATCAATATTCGATTATAACTTTATGATAATTCAACGATGTTCATTAGAAAACATTATTGTAATATCAGAGGAACCCCTCTCCTTACGTTTTTGTATAATAAGCTCACATAAATCAAAAAAAGGAAGAGAAAAGGAGGAAGAGGGTAGACTGTGCCTCTTACATTAGATATATTGAATCTTCTGTGCACATTTTTGGTCCCTTGTGTATAGAGTGATGTGTTGGCTTCATTGGCAAGTGATTCGTCATATCTCAAGTTTTTGCTCTTTAGGGAGGACAGAAAGTTGTCTCTAACAATCCTTTTGTGCACAAGTGCACAATCAACATATTGTGTAGAGATTGCCCCTATTTGGCACACATTCTGGGGTGCAGACGAAGTTGGCACAGTTTGTCTACACGCATTTAATTTAGTATGGAGGCCTTGACCTGGCGCACGTGTGGCGCATAATTTTTCCTCCATTGTGTGCGAATCAAGATGTTAGGAGAATAATTCTCCCTGACCAATACTTTATTTGTGCGCTAGTTGGTTTGGACAGCGGTATCCATGCCTTGCTTACCTCACATATTACAGCGAATATGCACTTGTTGAGGAGCTTGGGTGTGGATCACCCTCTGCTTGAAATTTCATAAGTTGCATGAATTGTATCGCTTGTTTAACCAAGGGATTCAGAAGCTTGGGTGTGGATCACCCTTTGATTGAAATAACGTGAGTTACGCGAAATATATCATTTATTTAACGCAAGGGAATTATTCACCAAGGCATTGATATGAACAGAATTGACAGGGAAACTCTCATAAATTAGAATGCTTTTTCCCTTGTTGGTAGAAACTTCGGGATATGCATGACGAGGTTTGGGCCCCCACTATTTGTTGTGCCCCGTTCCCCCGTATTCGGGGAGCGTGGCTAAGAAATACAAGTCGGTATCGTTCGATCGGGATAGACTGAAACAATAACTCATTCTCGTTATAGATTTGCTTCTTCAAAATCGATTCACATATTCAGTGGACCGTACCCCCAGGATCGACTTAGCGGCATAGTCAAGAAGGACATCTCCGCTGCAAAGTTTTCTTGCCTAGTTTTCGCTGTCGCTTGGTATTTTCGTGCTTTGAGTTAGTTTTTGGATTTATTGTATTTTCTTGAACGGTTTTGATGGATTTTATTGTTTTCATTCATTGAACTGCACTTTAATTCCGAGATTAGAAAAAGTGGAAGATGTATTGATAAGTTGTTCATGGCAATGCAGGTGAACGAGCAGTAGGTGACGAGCGAGCGGAGTCTTAGAGCACCTCTTTCCTTCTTTCCTCCCTCCAACTAACTTGTGAGTGGCTTATATTCGATTTAGTTGACCCTTCTTCCAAGTCTTCACTTCTAAAATCTTGTATTCTTGCTTGCCCCGATCAAACGATACCAAGTAATAACTAAAATGTGTCAAGATAAAAAGAAATAGACTTGGACTACTTTATGCTTGTCAATCAACTTATGAACGGTTATCTTATTGCATGCTAGTTCGTTTAGAATGTTCATCATATGCATATGTTTCAAGTTAGAATGTAAACTTCTTCTATAAATTATGCTATGTATAGAACTCATCCTGCCATACAATAAACTGAATAGAAAGACTATGCAAAAGTAGATCTTGCCTTGTTACTGTTCTGCGCCTGAAATTGCCCTGAATTGCCTGAAATGATAACATAATAGACCACGCTAATCACAGACAACTTGTGCATAAGGTCTTAGTTTCTGCGAACGGTCGCTGGGGCACTAGCACCGATCCGGTCCGGACGAAACTCCTAATAGTCGCCTGCTATAGAACGGAATGGCATGTGATGCCCTGAACTATGCGTTGTATGACATTCCGTACTGAGACTAGAACCGTCCATTATGGCAACGTGCCAGTGATCCCCTCGTATATTTATACTTGTGCAAAGCTAACTTGTGTCTTCGTGGCAGGGAAGGACATGGTAAGTATTGTGTAGGTGGTTCAGACGGGTAGGTAAAAGTTATCGAACGGTGGCAAGTTTATTTCAGTAGTTTATATATATATACTACTTGCTTGTAAAATAAACTAAGGTAAGATAGAAAGATCACAAATAATATGCATATTTCATATAAACAATGTGTTGATTGGTATAGTTGGGTTAGCTCGCCTTCACCAGTACATTTTGATGTACTGGACGTCATTGAAATAGGTTCCCCGTACTAAAGAAATCATTCAAGGAGCTGAAGTTACTTCCCAATCCAGTCCAACTGTTGGCATGCCCTGATCGTGCCCTATTTTGAAGCATTTTTAAGACCCAAGAGCCAGCAACTTAGATTATGCAGCTCAATAGAAAAGCCATCGTCTCGCCTAGAGGTCTTTACATTTTGAAGTTCTAGTAAAGGATGTGATGTACAGGACAGCTATCTCATTTTCTGTCAACTTTTGTAAGCCCGTGCGGCAACCTTCTGACTCATTCAAGAGTTTGTAAAAAGATGTTCATTATCAATAAAGAGAACTTTTTTGTGTTTCAAATCTGTGTTTCAATTATCTGCGTTCTCTGAATATGTGCTCGCTATGCGAAAATACCTTAGCCTTATGCAATGCGCAACCTAGGCATGCACGGCGTCACGCCCAGGGGACAACTATTGATTCCACGGAATTGGGGCATGACATATTGGTATTAGAGCACAGCTTCAAGTTCCTTTGACCCTCGTATTGGAAAAGTTTCTTTAACGATTTATTCCCTGTACGAACTCTTGAACTCGTTAGGCCAAAATAAGATATGTTTCATACAATAAGTCCATAATACATTATGATCCTAATGTAAGTTACCTTCTTTTGGAGGAATGGCATAAGCGCAAGCATCGTCGCTAGCGCCGGGTGAGACACAAGCCCAAGAAAGCAGTTAAGGCATATAGGGAAGTTCTCAGAGCCAGCGAGCTATGTCCCGTGTCGATCCCATTCAGCAGATGATACGAATGTTAGAGGCTAGCCAACAAAGGGATGAGGCTCATTATGAATGAGCCAAGAAGCGAGCGGAAGAGAGGCAGAGCAAGTTCCAAGACAATCTAGAAGCCTGGTTTGTAGTCCAACAAAAGAAGGTAGATACCCTGTAATAGATCGTGCAGACCTTGGCCTCTAACCATTCTGCAATAACGGTAACGATATCGATGGAGCAGCCCACGACTGAAGTCGAAATGCCACAAACTCCAAAGAAGAAGGATGGGACTGCCTTTGACTTTGCCGACTTCAAGAAGGTATGTAACACGCTATTTAAAGGGACTGAGGATCCAATCGTGGCTCTAGATTGGTTGGCCGAACTAGAGGATCACTTCAAACTGCTAGAGGTACCGGAGCAGAAGTGTGTCGCTTGTACCCAACTACAACTTTGCTTGAATGTGCATAATTGGTGGGATGAGCATCGAAGATCTCTTCTAGCTGACGATAAAGAAGAGACGATTGCATGGGCTACTTTCTATGGCACGTTCAAAGAGGAGTTCATACCCCCTCCCATACATCGGCAAAAGGAGAACGAGTTTGTGCAACTACGGCAAGGCAGCATGACAGTAAAGCATTATTACACCGAATTCAACAGGCTCGCCAAGTTTGCAAGCTCCTATTTACCTGATGCGACGAGTTATGCCAGAAGATTTATAGGAGGCCTGTGACCTGCCATCCATGCACACGTGGTCGTTCCCCAATACCAGACGATGCGAGAAGTTCTAAATCATGTCCTTTCTCTTGAACCGCAATATCCTTACGTTGCTGCCGGTACTATGCATACCTTCAATCATAAGCTCCATAGCAACGAAAGAAGAAACAATGCTACAAAGCGTCAAAACAACGGTGGTCAGCAGAAAGGAAATTCATTCCCAACTTGTAACTTCTGTAGGAAGCCAGGGCACACCGAGAATGAATGTCGTAAGAAGCTTGGGACATGCCTCTGTTGTGGCAATCCAAACCATAACATTGATGTCTGTCTGCTCCCCTTAAATTGTCGCCCTCAACATCCAAATCCTGCCCCTGTACCCAAAGACAATCAAGCCATGCCTCAGCAAGAGCGTCGCCAAGCTCAAGGTCGGGTGTACAATATGACACAAGAAGAAGCCCTGGCCTCGGACACCGATGTGTCAGGTATATTTCTTTTTAATAACATACCTGCATGTGTGCAATTTGATTATGGTGTAATGTATAATTTTATATCCATGAATTTTGTCGTGGAAAATAATATAAAAATGACACCGTTGTATCTAGACCTTCGTGTTAGCACCCCGTCAGGCACGAAAATATATGTCCGTTCAGTATGCCAAGGTGGTTACGTCTGTATTGGAGGAAGGAAGCTATCATTAGATATTTTAGTCCTAGATGTTCGGGATTATGATATCATTTTAGGGATGGATTGGCTTGACGCTTGCTCGATAACTATCGAATGTGTAAAGAAACGAGTCATCTTACGTCTACCTGGAGAAGCCAAATTCTGCTACACGAGTAGTCCAGCAACTGATGCATCCAGGGCTTGTATGGTGATTTTGGCGATATCTGCTCAGCTGATGCTACACTCTGGCTGCGAGGGATACCAAGCGTCAGTTTGGGACACGTAGATGGATTACGCAAACGTTGAGTCTTCTTTCGTTGTGGCGAAGTTCCCTGATATATTTTTGAGCGAACTACCCGATATGCCACCTGACCGAGAGATCGAGTTCACCATCAACACATTCCCAAATACTCAGTCAATTTCTAAGACTCCGTACAAAATGGCCCTTGCTGAACTAAAGGAGTTAAAGTGCCAACTGCAAGAACTACTGGATCATGGGTTTATCCGTCCGAGCGTGTCTCCTTGGGGCACGCATGTGCTATTCGTAAAGAAGATGTCATGACCCGCACCCGGTATAGGGGCACGAGAGCATGGGTACGTCCAGCCTACGCCGCAGCATCGGCGGTAGAACGCTGTCTAGGTCACAATGAGTACTAATATAACTAAACACCTGTCAATGATATCCATCTCCATAAGGAGGTCAATGTACATCTCACAATATCTCACAATGTAAACTCAATCACAACAACTATAAAGTATAAGGCACAATAAAAGATAAGAGGAAATGACATAGTTAAACACCATGTCTCAAACACAAAGATAAATCACAGTCTATCTGTCCAACATAAAGTCTCCACAATTCTCAAATTAAACTTAACATAAGTCTAAACATAAACTGAAATAACCTCAATAAGTCTCAAAGCATAATAAATACTATCTAGATAGCTGCAAGTAACGTCTCATCTAAAGGAATAGTCTCCTCTAATATCTCTGGTGTATAATCTGCATCTATACCTAGTTCGTAGTGTGTGGTACAGAACTCCTCAAGATCCTCTGGAAAAAAATATCCAGTCAGGATTGGAACGAAATACACCTCTAACAGCAGTTTCACATATATTGACAAAAACTATAATACAGTGTAAAAAATACAAGACAGATAGGAATACTGGCAATAAAAAATACTGGAATAAGAAATACTGGAAATAAGGAAATACTGGAACATCATCATCAATATACATCTAGCAATGAATAGAACTACAAGTACATGCAAGAACAATGAACTGGTATGTAAGTGTGTACAAGATCAATAACTAGAACATGTGGAAATGCAAGATCAATATACTAAGATACATGTCAAGAATCATCTAACTAAGTGTGTGAAACATCAGCATATCATGTGATCGACTTGGGTCTATATGACTCATTACATTGATTAGCGATCATCCCTAACAGGTTAGGCTAACCACATGTAACAGCGATGAGGCATGTAATGGTAAGGCTGCACCGACGTGAGGTGTGGGTGAGCTGTGATGCATGTAAAGTTGGTTATGATCACATAAGCTACTAATATTTCCCTATTTCCCCCAGCTAGCATGATGGATTCCAAATCATGACTCCTCATGATAGGACTCAATGATGCCAACTCGTGTGAACAATAGTGTCAGAGTCATGTACGCTATACAACAAGAATTATAGAGATAATCAACATAATGGAAACTGTCAGAGAATGTACTCGCCTGTGGTCCTTAGCTGGCAATACCAATGTCCGGGTTCCAAGATATCGTCTGAATGATCCAACAGTCCTATAGATACACCATATAACACAATACTCCATCAGACATTGCTCTAATACACAATCAACATAATGATCTCAAAGACTACACTAGGGGTGGTTACGTCTGTCGTTGCTGTGCATAACAGACAGTCGGTGGTACGGTCTTGCCAGTACGTCAGTGTACTTATGGCAGTCTACTATCATGCTACATAGTCACAGGTTGAGATAGCTACGGGTATCCGTGGTTACATTCAAGACATCTAGTACATATAATACGTAGGACGTAATATGAACTAATCTCTCATCATACTAATTAATTACTCTTTTAATAGATATACATATATTCATACTTGGTCGAATTTATACTATGTACATATATACATATATTAAACATGTACCAGGGATGCACGTACAATACATACACGTATGTATTATACCAATTGAGAATTAATACTGGTACCCATATATACATATTAAACATATTTTAGGGATATATATATATATATATATATATATATATATATATATATATATAAGACATATATGTATATATGCAAATGGGGATACACTATATATATATATATATATGTGTGTATATATATACCAAAATACGTTTAACATATAAAAATACATATGCAATTACATACACACCAATCATATACCGACATACCATCATATACTAAATACACCACGGCTAATACGTGTGAATACTACGAGGAATACGTGTACGTGTTCATGCATGCGAGGGGTTCGAACCTGTGTACTCGAAAATGAAGGGTTCGATATCGAGGTCGTCGCGAAGGAGGGGGCAGCGGGGTGCTGCTCGGGTTCACGGCTCGGCTCCGGTGATCGTCGAAGTTGAGTTCGACAGGGAAGGGTCACGGTGGGTTGGAGAGTGCAGCGGGAGATGGCGTACAGTGGTTGCTCGTCGGGTTGGCGGCTTCAGGCGAACGGTTCGGAGGAGAACGGCGGGTCTCCGGCGTTCAGTCGGTTGTCGTTGAGGCTGGGGTGCAGCGTATCCGCGGCGCTGCTGCAATCTCCGGTCGTCGATGAGAGGCAGGGATGAATGCGGTGATGGCGGGGTTGATGGCGAAAGATGGTGAGGCATCCGGCGGGTGCTCGTCGGGTTCGACAGGGAAGGGGACAACGGCTCGTTTGTCGGCTTCTGATGGGATGGTCAGGATACTGGCGGAGTCTCCGGTCGGCAGCGTCGTATAGGCGAGCTTCCTCCGGTGTTCAAGCTCCTGCGGGTTGAAAGTTCACGAGAGGGAGATGATGGGCGGGGGTTGGCTGTGGCTTTAGGGTTAGGTTGAGAAAGAAAGGGAAAACCAATACTATATATATATACATATATAGTAGACTTTGGGTTGACCTAGAATTAGGTCTGGTCAAGGCCCTCTTGGGATTGGGCTTTCTCATGGGTATTTCAATGGCTGGGATTTCAAATAAATAAAAAGAAATTGCTAGAATGCATTGGTTCAATGGACCGAGGCCATGGTTCAGGGAAATTAATAATGTATTGCACACTTTCAAGAATTTATGGAATTTACACCTAAGGGAGAATTGGGTTTATTTACGTATCGTGTCCAACTGGATGGATACCTCAATGCACCTTTGCACCAAAGTGCCTAATAATTGAAAAGTTTGCACGAGTGCGACTTATGAATTAATTTAATAAAAATGAATGCAAGTGGTGTTCTAAAATTCAAAATGACGATAAAGTGCAACAAAATAAAATTATAGCAATTTAAAATAATCAATTATCATGCAATCATTTACTCATTAATTATGAAAAGACGAAGATACCCTTAATCTGAAAAGTGAGGGTGACAAGTCTACCCTCCTTAAAAGAATTTCGTCCTCGAAATTAAAGTAAACTAGTACAAGAATCAACAGTCAAGCAAGGAATTATACCTTAAGTCTCGAAGAGATATGGATACTGCTCGCGCATTTCGTCCTCTCTCTCCCAAGTTGACTCTCCTGGAGAGTGATGTCTCCATGCAACATGAACCAAAGGGATAGTTTGGTTCCCCAATGCCTTCTCTCTATGATCCAAGATCTCAAAGGGTTGTTCATGATAGCTAAGTGTCGTTCCAACTTCGATCTCCGAGTAATCCAGTATGTGACTAGGATCTGTCATGTACCGTCTTAGTTGCGATACGTGGAACACGTCATGCACTCCATCTAGAGCAGGCGGCAAGTAAAGTCTATAGGCCACTGCACCGACCTTTGCAAGAACACTGAAAGGCCCGATGTATCGTGGACTAAGCTTTCCGCCTCTGTCAAACGAATCATGTTCCGTGTCAGAGAAATCCGTAGGAACACCAAATTGCCAACCTAGAACAAACAATTTCAACACGTAATCTAACAAAACAATCATAAACCAAACCCAAAAAAATTAAACCAATACCTGAAACTCTAGGGGTCTATGGTGGCTATCGGCCCAATGTTGTTGTCTGTCCTGCGCCACTCGCAGTCTATCTCTGTAAGTTTTACCTTCTCTGCTGTATCCACGACCATTTCTGGTCCTAACAAGGCTCTTTCTCCGATATCATCCCAAGATAAAGGTGTACGACATCTCCGTCCATATAAAGCCTCGAATGGTAACATCATAATGCTGGCCTGGTAGCTGTTGTTGTAAGCAAACTCTACCAAGTGTAGATGATCCTCCCAAGAACCTCCGAGATATAATACGCAAGTGCGTAGCATATCTACAAGAGTCTGAATAGTCCTTTCAGATTACCCGTCTGTCTGGGGGTGATACGCGGTACTGAACTTGAGCTGAGTGCCCAAGCTAGACTGCAGACTCCTCCAGAAATGGAAACTGAAATGACTATCCCGATCGGAGACAATGCTCACAGGAACTCCATGTAATCTGATAATCTGCTGCACGTACATCTCTGCTAGCTTCTCCGTCGATGTACACACTTTGAAAGGTAAGAAGTGGATTGATTTGGTTAACCTATCTACGATGACCCAAATTACGTCCTTTCCTCCTGGAGAACGAGGAAGTCCCGAAACGAAATCCATAGTCACGTGCTTCCACTTCCATTCTGGAATGGGTAAAGGTTGAAGCAATCCTCCTGGCCTCTGTCGATCTGCTTTCACCTGTTGGCACACTAAACATCGGGACACAAAGCGTGCTACTTCGGGCTTCATACCATACCACCATACATGCTCCCTCAAATCTTGACACATCTTGTTGGCTCCGGGATACATCGAGTACTGAGAGCGGTGTGCCTCCTGCAAAACTTCTTCGCGCAGCTCTCCACTTGGCACACACATTCTCGTGCCATGTCATAAGGATCCATCATTCACAATAGTGAAGTTGTCTACTAATCCTGTCCGAACTTGTGCTCTAATATTCCTTAGAGTCTCATCATCATACTGCGCAGCTCTAATTGTGTCCATCAGCTCTGATTATATCTGCAATCCCCACATCTGAACCTCAGCTACTGGAACTAATACTTCAATTCCAAAGCTCAAGATCAGCTAATAAATGTCTATCCGAAGTCAAGCACATAGCCATCGGATACCTGCTCAAGGCATCGGCGACTACGTTAGCCTTTCCTGGATGGTATTATAATGAGATATCAAAGTCCTTCATCAACTCTAACCATCTTCTCTATCTCATGTTCAGCTCCTTCTATGTAAACACGTACTTCAAGCTCTTATGGTCTGTGAAGATCTCCACACGCTCTCCATACAGATAGTGCTTCCACAGGTTCAGGCCAAAGATAACTGCTGCTAACTCCAAATCGTGAGTGGGGTAGTTCTTTTCATGAGGGCGTAATTATCTTGAAGCATAGGCAATTACTTTCTCGTGTTGTTGAAGAACGCATCCCAAACCTTTTCCTGAAGCATCACTATCGATAGTGAATCCACCTGTCCCTGACGGCAATGTCAAAACTGGTGCTGTCGTCAATCTCTTCTTCAGCTCATCGAATGCGGCTTGACATTCTTCTGTCCAAACAAATTCCTCATCTTTCTTGGTCAGCCTAGTCATTGGCTCTGTAATCTTGGAGAAGTCTTGTACAATTCTTCTGTAGTATCCTACTAGTCCGAGAAAGCTCCTGATTTCAGCTACCGTACTAGGGGTAGCCCATGATTCCACTGCTTTGATCTTCTTTGGGTTAACTGAAATTCCGTTACCCGTCACCATATGTCCAAGAAATTCAACCTTGTCAAGGAAGAACTCACACTTTGAAAGCTTCCCATACAACTTCTCTCCCCTGAGAGTCTCTAATGACCATCCTTAGGTGCTCTTCGTGCACTTTTGGGTCTTCGAATATACTAGAATGTCGTCAATAAACACCACTACGAACTTGTCAAGGTATTGGTGGAATACCTTATTCATAAAGTTCATAAATACTGCCGGTACATTTGTTAAACCAAACGACATTACTGTAAATTCAAACTGGCCATATCTGGTCCAAAAAAAGCTGTCTTCGGTATGTCTTCTTTCTTCACCTTCACCTGGTGATAGCCTGACCTCAAGTCTATTTTTGAAAACACCTTCGCTCCGCTCAATTGATCGAAAAGATCATCTATCCTCGGCAGCGGGTATTTGTTCTTGATAGTTAGGTTATTCAAAGCTCTATAATCGATACACATACATACCGTGCCATCCTTCTTTGGTATGAATAATACCGGTGCTCCTCATGGCGATGAACTGGACCTAATGAAACCTTTGTCTTGCAGCTCCTCTACTTGTTTCTTCAGTTCTACCAACTCGTTGTTGTTAACTCTATAGACATGTTATGAAATAGGTCCGCTCCTGGTATCAAGTCTATAGAGAATTCAATATCTCTGTCTGGTGGTAAACCGGGTAACTCCTCTGGAATACATCCAGGAACTCCGCTATAAGTGGATATGGTAACTCCTCTTCTTCCATCCTGGCACCGCAAAAAGTGCCTCTGCTCCGCTCCTCTACTCCCCTGGAAATCTTGAACTCTGGCTCTCCTGGTGGTCGAAATACTACTCTACCTTCGTGATAATCTATAGAAGCATGGTGTTTACTCAGCCAGTCCATTCCGAGTACAATATCGTATCCCGGAAGTGGCATGACGAGTAAACTCATGCTCAAATCTCGGTCTTCCAATGACACTCTCCGACCCTTACAACAATCACGGACTAGGATAATGCCTCCCCCTGTCATGATCTTGTAAGTCCTATCTAATGGTTCTATTTCTAAACGATGCTTAAGGACATAAGATATAGATACAAAATTATGGGAAGCGCCAAAATCAAATAATGCAAGTGCTGGAATAGAATCGAGTAAAACTGAACCTGAAATCACGTCTCCAGCTGGCTCGGCCTTCTCAGTAGTCATGGCGTAAGCTCGTCCCTGGGGTGCTCCTCTCTGCTGCTGCTGCTGGTGCTGAGCAAACCTCCGCTGTTATAGTGAAAGTGGAGGTCCTCTCTGCTATCCTCCTGGTATAATAGGTGCTCTGGCTGGTCCTCTCTGAGCTGCTGCTCCTCCCTGGCGAGTCTGAATAGCTAGGTAGTCCCTCAGCTGATGTGTTGCTGATCCACACGACAAGCAAGTGCCCAACCTTTTTCTGCAGATGTCTCTTGTATGTCCCATCTTTTTGCAATACGAACATGGGGCAACAAGCTGATATTGTCTCTGTGGTTGCTGTTGCTGAACATGTCCTCGAACTGGTGCCTGTTGCTGGTGTTGCTGCTGGTACAGCCTCTGTTGTTGTTGTTGTTGTTGAAAGTGTGGGCGCTTGGCCGGTCCTGTGTTACCATATGTTCCTCCAGAAGTATCACGTCCTCTCTTGGGCCTGAGGTCCAAGTCGTCTTCAGCAATCTGGGCATCCATCAGAATACCCTCAAATATACCAGTACGTCATCCCAAAGTACGAGACTTGATCTCCTTATTCAATCCCTTTTTGAATTTTCGTGCTCTGTCTCCTGGATCTCGAATCATCGAAGGCACAAATTGACTCAAACGGCAAAATTCTGCGGCATATTCGTCGACTGATATACTGCCTTGGATTAAGTCATGGAACTGACTTTCTAATGCTCCCAAGGCTACATCAGGAAAGAATTTCTTCTTGAAGAGTTCCTTAAAGTCCTCCCAAGTAAGTCCTTTAGCGGCGAGTCTCGGCTCTGTACGATACCATATCAGTGCGATATCAAACATCTGACTGCCAGCGGCCTCTATCTGAAGAATCTCTGGGATCTGTGATAAGCGCAAGTTCCTCTCTATGTCCTCAAACCATTCATCAGCATAGAGTATTCCTTCTATGCCTTTGAACTCTCGAGGCATCATCCTCTTAAAGTCTACTATAGTGCCGGGCCTCAATGCACCCTTGCACCAAAGTGCCTAATAATTAAAAAGTTTGCACGAGTGCGACTTATGAATTAATTTAAAAAAAAAAAATGCAAGTGGTGTTCTAAAATTCATAACAACAGTAAAGTGCAACAAATTAAAATTATAGCAATTTAAAATAATTAATTATCATGCAATCATTTACTCGTTAATTACGAAAAGATGAAGATACCCTTAATCTAAAAAGTGAGGGTGACAGAAGAAATACAAAATGATACGGCTCTGCATCGATTATCGGGAGCTGAATAAAGTCACCATCAAAAACAAGTATCCTCTGCCCAGGATAGATGACCTCTTCGATCAGCTGCAAGGGGCAACAGTGTTCTCAAAAATTGATCTTTGCTCGGCCTACCACCAGTTGAAGATTAAGCTTGAGGACATGCCCAAGTCAGCATTCTGAACCCGCTATAGACACTACGAGTTTTTTGTTATGCTGTTTGGACTGATAAACTCCCCTGCCATTTTTATGGATTTGATGAATCGTGTATTCTGACCATTCCTTGATAAATTTATGGTTGTTTTTATAGACGACATCTTAGTGTACTCGAATAATAGGGATGAACACGCAGGACACCTGCGGATGGTACTTCAAACCCTTTGAGACAATAAGTTGTACACGAAGCTTAGTAGTTCGAGTTCTGGTTGGATATTATATCCTTTCTCAGGCATATTATTTCTGCAACGGGCATCTCAGTTGACCCAAAGAAAATAAAAGCTATCGTAAAGAGGAAACGGCCTGAATCAGCTAGCAACATTCAGAGTTTCCTTGGTCTGACGGGCTACTATAGAAGATTTATTAAAGATTTTGCGAGGATCGCCTCGCCTCGCCTCTGACTCAGCTCACTCGGAAGGGAGTAACGTTCGCGTGGATGGACGACTATGAAGCTTCATTTATGGAGTTAAAGCAGTGCCTTATCTCAGCACCAATTCTTACCCTTCCAGACAGACCCGATGATTTTAAAATATATAGTGACGCCTCAGGAAAGGGTTTGGGATGTGTCCTTATGCAACGGGACAAAGTGATAGCCTTTGCGTTGAGGCAGTTGAAGCCTCACGAAAAGAATTATCCAACCCATGATCTGGAGCTCGCAGCAGTAGTATTCGCGCTGAAGTTGTGGCGCCACTACCTTTATGGTGTGCCATGCGAGATCTAAACGGATCATAAAAGTCTAAAATATCTTTATACACAAAAGAATTTAAATCTTCGACAACGGCTTTAGCTTGAACTCCTTAGCAATTTTGACTTGATGATCAGATATACCCCGGGCAAGGGTAATGTTGTAGTTGATGCGCTAAGTCAAGTATTCGTTGGGAACCTGGCTATTGATGATAAGCTGTGTCAGGATCTTGAATCTTTGGGCATTACACTTATAATCAGATACAAAAATGGGATGCAAGTGGCACAGCTGTGCCTCGAACCCTACTTGTTAGACTGATATCTGCTAACCATGGCAACGAAAAAGTATATATCTGGTCTCATACCTAGCATTGCATACATTAAGCTTCCTACTGTCGAAGTAAAAGGAACCACTTTCATGTCATTTATCTCTTTAGGTGTCCTTGAATACTGCTCCTTTGATATAGCAATTTTATGACTAAAGATAAGAAATATTTCTTAGAATTTTGTATGCTAAAACGAGTTAGTATAGTATTGATATAGGTAGCTTGGGATAAGCCCAACATCCTTTTCTAGCGATCTCATAGAACTTTGATCCGAATGATGTGACCTACTTCTCCCAAGTCTATATCAAACTATTTGGATAACCATACCCTTACATTAGATAACACATTCATACTGTTTCCAATAAGCAAGATATCATCCACGTAAATTAATAGGAACACCGCCACATTTTGTCACACTTTTTGTAAAAACATGATTAATCCGGATATTGATCAAATCCATAGGATTTTATCACATGATCAAAATGGATGTTCCAAGATCTAGAAGCTTGCTTAAGTTAATAAATGGACTTTTTTGAGCTTACAAACAAGTTGCTCTTGGCCATTTTCAATGAACCCGACTGGTTGCGTCATATAGATATTTTTCTTAAGACTTGCATTAAGAAAAGCTGTCTTGACATCCATTTGCCAAATCTCATAATAGAGATGACCTGCAGTAGATAAAAGAATCCAGATAAACTTAAGCATGGCTACCAACAAAATGTTTTCTTATAATCAATACCCTCTTTCTGAGTAAAACCTTTTGCAACAAGCCAAGCTTTAAAGGTTTTAACCTTACCGTCTGATCCTTTTTTCCTCTTGTAGACCCACTTGCATCCAATGGCTTTTACACCAATGGGTGGTTTTACAAGCTCCTAGGCCTTATTAGAATCTATAGATTCTATTTTTGATATCATTTTTTTGCCAAGATTTTGCATCTTTATCTTGGAGTGCTTCATTATAGGTGCAGGGATCAGAATCTTATTCCTCGGGGAAGAAGTCTGATAACTCTCCAAAGAGCATGAATCTATCATATTGTACTACAACTCTCCTACTACGACGAGGTACTATAGGTTACAGTGTAACATTTGCTATTGGTACTGAAGTATTTGGTGTCTTACTTCTCAGTTCTTCTAAAACAACTCTACTTATGGGTTTATGGTTTATCGCATAGTCTTCCTCTAAGAATTGGGCATTGGTGCTAACAATGACCTTTTGATACTTATGACTATAAAATAAACCTTCTATCATCCTTGCATGCATTTATTGATTCGCTTCCCCCGACAACAAGAATTTTGATTCTATTGTATGGCCGAACATTATCACTTTCTGATTTTCTCTTGGATAGCCTACAAACAAGCATACTTCTGTACGAGATTTTAACTTTTCTGCTTTTATATTCAGCACATTTACTAGACTACCCAAATTCTAACATGTTTCAGGCTAGGTTAATGCCTGGTCCATAACTCTGTGGGAGTAATAGGTACTGACTCAGAAGGTGCCAAGTTCTAAATATAAGCTGCAGTCTATAAGGCATATCCCTAAAAGGAATCTGGTAAATCCGAATAACTCGTCATTGACCTAACCATCTCCATAAGAGTTTTATTCTTTCTTTCTACTATACCATTATGTTAGGGTATTCTAGGTGTAGTCAATTCAGATATAATCCCAGCCTCTAATAAATAATCCCTAAATCCTCCAAAGATGTACTCGTCACCACGATATGAACGTAATGACTTGATATATTTTTTATGACGTCTCTGTTTCAGCTTTATACTCTTTGAATTTCTAGAAGCACTCAGACTTATGGCGCATCAAATAAATATATCCATAATTTAAATAATCGTCAATAAATGTGATAAAATATTTTCAAAGCCACCTCTATCCTGGACAGTCATGGGCCTACATAAATCAGAATGAACCAATTCCAACACAACTTTGGCCCTATACCCCTTCGCCGTGAAAGGTCTTTTGGTCATTTTACCTTCCAAGCAAGATTCATATACTGGAAGTGCCTCTATTTCCAATAAACTCAAAGGTCCATCTTTAAGAAGTCTTTGAATCTTTCTTAGGTTAATATGTCCCAACCGCAATTGCCAAAGATATGTTTGGTTCATACAAGAATGTTATTTTCTCTTATTTAAGTTAGAAGATGTATTATTCATTTTCATAAGTTGCATTATAGGAGAAATAGGATTAATGTCATACAAATTATCAACTAATACACATAATAGATAAAATGCTTATTTTTTTAATAATAATATTATCATTAAAATAAACTGAATATATATCCTTAACTAGCATAGAAACATAAATTTAATTCCTTCTAAGTGAAGGTGTATAAAGATAATCTCTCAATGTCAAAGACTTATTTCTACCAAAAGATAAAATAACATCTCCTACTGCAACAACCTTTACTTTTGTAGCATCATCCACAAATCTCTCCATCACTAAGCCGCCTGGTTTCCTGGAACCCCTATAATATATTACAGACATGATTAGTGACTCATGTATCTACACACTAGGTGCGAAAGATAACACTGCTAAACATGTTACTTTTAACTACTAGTAAATGAGATATACCTTCTTTGTTCCCTTATTTGAGAAGTGGACAGTAACTCTTCCAATGTCCTGACTATTTTTACTTAAAATACTTGTCTTTTGACTTTTTTACAATGCTTTGAGGTTCCATGCCCTTTTTTTGTTAAATTTGCTTATTTCTGAAAATTATACTTTTCTTACCGTCTTTGGGATTAGAAGTAAAAGACTTTTCAGTCACATAAATATGACCATTATACCTAAAAAAACCTCAACATCATGTAGTTCTTTTGTAAGTTTTGCCAAACTATACAAATATTTATTTATGTTGTAGTAAGGCAAAATAAGTCAAAAAATTTAGGCAGAGTCCCGAGAATGATATCGATTTGGGTTTTCCTATCAATTTTAGCGCCAAGGATCTCTATCTCATTCAGATGACCCATTATCTTGAGAATATAATTCCTTACTGGCGTCCCTTCAGTCATAGTCGTATTCATCAAACTATTTATAGAAAGCTGCCTAGTTGTCCTACTCTGATATCCGAAGAGTTTCTTGAGGTTGTACATCATGTCATAAGCTGTGGCCATAGCCTGATGTTGATGTTGTAGCACATTTGACATAGATGCCAGAATATAACACAATGCTATCTCATCTGCCTTTATCCACTTCTTATAATCCTCTTTGACCTCTTCATCAGAATTAGCATCAGGCTTAGGCGGACATTACTCATAAAGTACATATTTGTACTCTTCAGCAGTTTTGAAAGTATCCAAGTTACGTTTCCAGTCAATGTAATTAGGGCCAGTAAGTTTCTTTGATTTAAGTATCACTATAAGTGGATTGAAAGAACTCATTTTGAAATCCTGAGAATCACTTTAATAACTATTATGTAGGGTAAAAACTTTTTAAGTTAAATAAATATTGATTCCTTAAAATAATAATAATAAATTCATCAACACCTTAAACACGATGAATTTCGTATGCCACGATAGTGTGGACGTATACCAATTCACCATTTGTCCAAGGATATTTTTTATATTAATTTTACTATCATGTCAACCTAAATTTATGACAAATAAAATTAATTTGTTGGTCTTCCTTTGGTCCTACAAATCATAGCAGTGACTCTGATGGGGAGGATACCATTATTTGTATTTAAGTGTACACCATTACTTAATACTAAGTCTATTACTTTTTAATGAGTTTCTTCATATGGAGAAGTGAACACACACTAGGTAACTTTCTATAATTATCCCTTAGAAAGTCTACATTGTGATCCATAATTAGACTCATCCGACATGAAAGGCACTAACGCTAACACACAATTATAATTACATCACCTACAAACTAGTAATTGAGACCATGAGATTTATACTAAATAAATCTCCTCTCCCACTTAGTTATTTAACAATGAGAGTTTTTCTACTAGTTAATGTATGTTCATGTTGTCCATTATTAATGCGGGCTTAGTTTATAATAAACATCCACAGAATAACAACATGCATAGTAGAATAAGTAAATATAGAAATAAACAAAAAACAAATATCCAGCAATTATGGCCATATATCCTACTTCTTCCTCAACTGTGTCGAATCCAGAAACTTGCTCTGCATAGAGTTATTCGGGGTTTGACCTATTATGGCTATATACGCTACTTATGTCCATTATTAATGCAGCATACCAATTTTTTTTAGGTTTGACCGTCTTTTCCTTTATCAAAAATCATTGTCTTCCTCTAGACTGCTTAAAATAGCATCACGTCCAACATCATAAATAGCCACCATTGCCATCACGACGGACCAAAAAAATATAAGATTATATCAATCCTATGACCCCCAAAGGAGTTTATATATAATCTATATTGAAGAATATTATATAAATAAGTGCGATCAACCCTCATGATTTTAATTACATCCATAAAAAAAACAACTTTGACAAGTCATGGGTTTAAATCGTAGAAACAAAATATGCATTGAGACTATAATAGTTGGATCTAAGATGCATCAAAACTGAGTCAGAACAGATCTACATCTACCGACTATATTTTGATACAAGTTTTATTTGATAACATAGATTTACCAATCAACACATAGATTCAAACCTAGCTCGGATACCAATTGATGGAACTGGGGATTCCTAGGACCTCAGATTGGTGTACATATCGATCGATAAAAGATTAACAGATTTAAGACGTGATCTAACCCTTCAATAGCGTAAACTAGGGTTTATAAATTATACTTGAAGTGATGAGAAGTAGATGATGGTTACCAGAAACCTCGATCGGTTAGGGACCTCACCATATTCTATCGTATTCCTTCTTTGGATTGGACGTCGCGTAGGCGACGATCTCCGAATTTTTTTTTCTCCTTGGCTGACCTCTCTTTCTCTCCATACATAAAAACAAATTTAGAGAAAGCTGCTCACTTGGATGCATATGACTGCTAGAGAATAGATGATATATATAGGCTACGACAGGGACTGTGAGGAGAAATTACGGTTAAGTCTCCTAACGGATATGGGTATCCCATGTTCAGCCCGAACACACAACCAAGGCCCGTTAACAATAGTTATGTCTATTAAAGAGTTATTATTGCACTACCTTCCTAATCCCAAATTATGTTTATGGCTCCTTCTTATTATATGCATGTTCGTCTCCCCATATTAAGATATCGAATGTTCGTTGATCAAATTAAGTTACTGACAACTATATTGATCAACATCTTTTATCCTTAAGTAGTAACACTCAATTTTATTTGTCATGTCGGATATAATCCACCTACAAGGTTTATATGACAATCCTTATGAGCTCCTTAAAGGGATCATCAACCTGACGTATCGGGATATTGATTCCTTTTATAATTAATAACCCATTATACACATAATTCCATTACCCAATTCATAGAGGTTGTTGACCCATAATGAATTTCACTCTTTTCTGATTCAAAATAATGCATACGGCATATACATATCTATTATTATATCTGAATTAAGAGCACAAGTATCCATAATGATAAAGGTATTTGTTATCTTATGTAGTCAGTACAACGAGAACAACATCAAGTGGTCATGTTCAAGACACACAAAGTGTACTAGTATAAACATATAGTCAAGATATAATAAAACTGTATTACACTACAACCTTACTAATGGTTTATCCAAATTCATCTAGGTTGTGAACTATTTATATATTCTACCAGGAACTAATAATATGATCTTTTGTATGACACCACACACCATATTATCTACAATATAGAATATCAAACACTTGTATTAACATTATAAACAATATGCAAATATTTGTCCATATGATTCTCATTCAAAAAAAAGGAAATACTGTTAATATAAAAGTGTTGCTTTTAGTATATAACCCTAATAATCTTCCACTTATACTCAAAGCATTACTTTTTTAGTATATTGTTGTAAATCATCCACTTATATTTAAAGTCATGCAACTACGCATTTGACTCTTATTCGCTCAATATTACTATAAAAAGCCTTAGCTGGTAAGCTCTTTGTAAAAGGACCAGTTAGGTTGTCTGCTAATGTTATCTTGATCGCAACAATATCTCCTCTCTTTATAATATTTCTTATCATCTGGTACTTGTGCTCAATGTGTTTACCTATCTTATGGGATTGTGGTTCCTTCAAGTTTGGAACTACACCACTATTATCACAATAGAGTATATAGTTTTAGGCAAACTAGGTACCACTCCCAAGTCTAATAGGAAGTTTTTGAGTCAAACTGCTTCTTTGGCTACTATATAAGTGGCTTCTATGGTAGAATCAGTAATACATTTTTTCTTTATGCTTCTCCATACTATGGCTCCACCTCCTAAAGTAAATACATAACTTGAGGTAGATTTTCTAGAATTCTATCTGACTAAAAATTTGAGTCTGTATACCCTAAGGACACTAAACTATCTACATGGTAAACCAGCATATAATCTTTAGTCCTTTTCAAGTACTTCAAAATATGATTTATCGTAGTCCAGTATTCTTGTCCTTAGTTAGACTGATATCTGCTAACCATGACAATGACAGAGCAGATGTCTGGTCTCGTACATAGCATTGCAAATATTAAGTTTTCAACTTTCGAACCATAAGTAACCGCTTTTATTTCCTTTATTTCTTTAGATGTCCTCGGACACTGCTCCTTTGATAGAGCAATTCTATGCCTAAAAGATAAAAAAAATTCTTAGAATTTTGTATGCTAAAACAAGTTAGTATAGTGTCACATGCCAATCCTAAAATACATAGGACTAGAAATATGTAGCATATCAGCTGATATGTATACGAAGGCTACTCAAATATATGGAATCCTCCAAAACAACCGTACGCTGTAATATGAAACACATTTCACAAGTGATATATATTGTTAACATAAATCACAGGCACGCCTAATCTCATCCACAGAAGAAGTTAACAAATAGAGAAATAAACTAAATCAAATACATCAAAATGATCAAGTCTGAAATATCCAAAGAAATAATTAATCCAGAATAACTAATAGTCGGGTAGAGACAAATCTACTACCAAACAACTATGTCAAACTAAAATAATAATGGAGTTTGACCTCCAACTAAAAATATAGCAGTGTCAATATAAGAGACATATCAACTAAAAGATCCATCACTAAGAGATAATCGGAGATGCTTAGAAGGTAAGACCTCCCCAATAGAAAGTGAAGGATCAGGCCCCGGTCTATACTCATGTGGAGAGTCCTAATCGTCTACACAGAAAAAAGATTCGGATCTAGGTTCTCAGATAAAAGCAAGCCACATAATATTGAAAATAAATATCCAATCGGGTCTCCTAACCATTCGATGTGAAATACACTTTTGATAACAACTTTCTAATGCATGGGTTGTCTGGCTAAAAATGGGATCGGAATAGTTTTCTTAAGGAACCATGGACCAACAAATCATAACGTCTTTCGATCGTTAGAGGCCTTATACAAAAAATATAAGAGTTATCTCACTACGCATCTCCGGCGGAGCGTACGGGTTACAAAAAAGAATGTGCAAAGGAGCCCATGTGCCTACTCATTGTCCTCCCCACCCCACGATCTATCCGTGTCGTATCCATGACATGATAATACCTCTAATAACTGCCATCTAGCATATATTTCTATCGGCAGTTATATCCTATCTATCGCACGTCTCATACGTACTAGTGGCCAGCCGACCACGCAAGTCTATGTCCTACATGTGACTCATAAATTGTGTAATACATGCCATGGCCAAAGAATAAATGAAGATATCTCATAATCAGGAGGGTGGTCTCGTAAATCTAGGTCAACATGCATATTAAAAATAAGAGACAAAAAGACGACGTAATCCGTTGTTGCACCCAAGTCTTTCTTGGACGCACAATTTTATACAGCAAAATAAATAAGAACAAATCAACAAAAAATATAAATGATATAAATAAATAGTATTGTGGCAAGGTATACTTGCCTGACAATGGTTTGGTATAGTAACGACGTCCAAATGACAACCACAAGGAACTAGAAGATATGGACTCTGAACAAACATCTCTAGATGCTGAAATTAACATCACCAATATTTTCAGAATAAGCGAGATAGTCAGAAAATATTACTCATTTATTCAATTTGGACACAGGGGCTAAAAAAATAATTTTGGTTCAAAGCGGGCCACTTTGTACCAAAAAGTATACCAAAACTAAGGTCTCTAAATTGGAAATATTATAGGTCAAACAAATTCTAAATGGTAATATAAACTCAACAGTATGTTCATATTTGGATTTTGGTGAGCTGATAACAAAATTGCTCGTCAAGTCAAATCGTGGGGCTCATGAAACGACAAGGAATCGGACGAAATTTGGGTCATAGGACAAGTCAAACGATGTTAGTCCAGCGGCACATGTTTTATTACGATCCGATGAGCGTGTAAAGACTATTTGGATAATTTGTAAAAGTGTCGATACAGGAACTTTTGACGGATACAGATCAAATTTGTCGCGCACACATAGCCAATTCAAATTCTGCCGAAGTCCACACATTGGGGAATACCATACACATCTTTCGGTGCAATTGGTATGCCACGAGGTAGTCCAGTTTGTCAGAACGGACCTTGTATCATAGTTTTTCAGTTTTATAAAATATTGTTTTTGTTGATTTTCTACATAATTTTCCTTAGTTTTAATCCAAACTAAATTAAAGTAATTGCTGAGATTTCTAAAGGTTCAAGTTGTCTACAGTTTTGAAAAAGAGATACCATAATCGATCAATTATGGGGGACGATATTTCCCTTCCAATCGTGGTTGATGGTAAGATTTTGGTTCTATTTTAAATTTTAGAAACTATTTCTTCTGATTTTTCTCTAAATTTTTATTCAATTAATTAAACAAAATAAATTAAATAAATTATGTCATTTTGAAGAGGGTCAAGTAGTCTGTATACTAGAAAAAATCGATCAAAAATTTGATAAAGAGGAGGATGAGATCATGGTCTTCCAAGACAGGGTCCTGAACTCTGTTACTGCCTTTCAGAAAATAGAGGACCCGTCCAGTTTCTATTATGCGGTGATCGATGGCGCTGCAGCATCTCTGACGAGGTCTCGGGGAGTTCAGAAGGCCGAGGGTGGTCGCCTAGGCTAGGAGAGCGGGTTGGGATATATTTGGTAGGCTTTCAGTGTAACGACCCTCTCCGTTGTACCCAGTGTGCCGATTCAAATAGTATGAGTGTAGCGAACCTTCCCGCATAGCTTGTTGAGATGACTCACTTGAGGCAAAGAATTTTTAACTTGGCTCTTCAAAGAAGTTTAGACTTAGACATTTCAGAGGCATGCTCGGAGTCTTGCTCGGCTGATGTGATTTATTGTTAGTGGCTCCGATGAACCTGTCTCTGCTTAGCTATACACTTAAGAAAATGAATGATACTTGCTAGTTTCTAAGCGATATTTGCATGCTAATAAAAGAGATGAATGCACATAGCTAAGAGAATAATCCCGCTTTATCATTGGGTATAGAATATGGAATCTCAGTCCCGCTAGTGCGTAACTTAGAGTATTGATCTAAATGGAGTAAGTTTTATATGTTATGCCACAAAATAGATCGTATTTATAATATTGATATATTGTATCACATGAAATGTAACACAGAGTTGGAGTAGAATCATATTGCATACATAGACGAGGAAGACTATCAAGTAGTCATTCCGAGTCAGGAGAAGAAAAAAAGAGAAAGTACTCGAGATATATAGATTATTGAAGCAGTCTTCGATCAAGGAGCTGCGTAGAGAAGAATAAAATGAGCTAAAGTTCTCGAATAAGAGAAATCGAGCTTGAAGTTCTAGGCTAGGATTGGAAGTGGTGAAGTAGTTGCATGGTCACGGATAACTGTTTGAACACCAGAAAGAGTTCTCGAACAATCTCCCAAGCATCAAAATTATGTCTTCCTGGGAGGACTACGCTAGCTGAAGTTCTAGTGCAATAGCTAGCTGAAGTACTAGTAAGAAAGTGTAGAACATCCAGCAGGGCTTGCTACCAACCTGGAAAGATAGCCGACTCGTCGGATGGTTCAGGACGCCCAATAAGGCCCGCAACCGAGCTGGGAAGACAGTTGCTCCATCCCAGATATGTCCAATATAGCTAGCAGAGCAAGTGACCTTCATATAAATAAGTCATACCTGCATAGCGGCTATCCACGTATAAGGAGAAAGATAAAACAATAGAGTTTGATGCACGACACATCATATATTAGAAGAATGGTTGCACGGTTCACTGTGTAGTTTAAGTAAATCATGTCTATTCCCAAGACACCATTCAAAAGAAACTTTGAGTTACATAGATATTCTTCAATACATGATATATACTTGATTATATTGCTACGAATGACAGGGAAGGCCGAATGGTAAGAAAAGGGTAAGATAAACTCAGTCATTTTACCGAATGATACTGTTGTTTCAGACACAGGTATTACGTTTATTATATTAACATAAAACTGATCCTTAGGCTAAAGACTAGAAAGATAACATAATTAGTCGGTGCACATATCTAATGAACGTACTTGTTTAGTGGTGTAGGCGAGAGGACTCCCCACCAGTGCATTTAATGTACTAACATCCAACTAGATTGTATGAAGGGTGCAGAAAGAACTCGTACGGATTCGGAGATCGCTTGATGCATCGAGGCGTCGGACCGCACTTGGCGTCTTTTAGCATGGCACACGGACCTGAAACTCACATAAATGGGACATAATTTATGGGAACATCATTATCCATAGTGTTTGATCTAAAGTTGTATGCCTAAGGGCATATTCATTACAAAAAGAGAGAGAAAGAGAGAGAGAGAGAGAGAGAGAGCATGAGCGACTTGTAATCTCGGCTTAGTGCCGCTTGTAATCTTTACTTTATATCAATAAAGAGCTTGTTTCGGATGCAGTGCTTTATTCTATGTTTTTGCTATGATAACTCTGTGAACCTGTTATCAATTGACCATTTCAGTATTTGCCTTTCGCGGGCATAACTCCAAGCTCGTGCGGCATCACGTCTTGATGGAAAAGATTATTCCACGGGAGCGTTGGCGCGGTAATTTACGTTCAACGGGGATAATCGATCATGCGGAAGATCAGGGCATGACATTTTGGTATCAGAGCATAATTTTACATCCTTAGAATTCGTATCGATTCTCTCAGTTTTGAACTTGTTCTTTGATGATTTGATAGATGCTCTCTCTCGATGCTTCGATGAATATTACATAAAATGAGTCTAAATATTTCAAAAAATTATGCGAAGGATTATTGTACGTGATAGTTATGTGATGGTCTTTGTGCCGAGTTAAGTCCGACCTTATGTAAGGAGACTTGTACTAGAGATAGTAAGTTACATAAGAACCAGATTAGTTTTCTACAGATGTTAAAAAATTGGTGTATAAGACTAGAATATCGTTCAGACGGACAACTATGTACACAGTCGTTCGGCTAAGTCGTGCTAAGTATTACGCACATAGACCCTTTGGTGCGAGCAAGTTGCGAGCGAGATTGGGATATCGTCCGGATAAGGACAAGTCAGACTTAGAATGGAAATTGATAGAGACGTTATCAAATTATAGCTAAGGCGAATAATAAGAATCGTATTAGGATTTTGAGAAATAGTTCTGACAGTTATTCGTGCCGATAAGTTACGACTCAAAATATAGTTTGTGTCGATAATTATCAATAGATGTCACTCCCTAGTCCCAAAATCCATGGGACCAGACACGTGGCAATAGCCAGCTGATACGACTTCGTAGGACTTTCCAATTTAATGGACCTGACGAAGTGCACTTACACTGTCTATGGTCAAGTGATCCAAGTATAATCTATTTCTAATTTGCAACAACTAAATCTAAATCTCAATCCAGGATAAGTAATCTCAAGAAAGAACGATATGCATCATCAGTCTGCAGCCCAATAATAAATCCGTTCGAATAGACCAGAAGAACAATATAGGTCTATAAATACTAGGCTACATAAGCAGAATAAAATAGAAAGTAATACAAGACTGAAATAGCTGGAAATATAAATATACCTGTAATGATGTCCACACTCGAATGGATGAAGTAATCCTGCAACTACACAAACAACCTGGAAGGGAACCAGGTCCTCAGAGGGACGTAACAAGATACAAAATGCATGCCAGATATAGTACTAAATAAAATAAAGGGGTGTGCTAACCATCTAAGTGAATGCAATGTAAGGACAACCTCAGAACGTATAGGTAGGTAGAGGCATAACGTCCAACGTCCTCTAGAGTGTGGTATCTGCAACATCCATCATTCCGAAGAATGAGGTATCTGTATATGTATAACGTCCAACACTCTAAGGGAGGTGGTATCTGCAATGTATATACGTCCGTAACACTCCGAAGAGCGCGGTGTCTGAAATATAGGAAGTCATCGGGTCTGTGGCTCCTCTGGATACCACAGAGTCCGATGTGTGTATCCCATACGTTTATCAGTTGTCCTCTCCGCCCAATGATCTATGCATGTCGTATCACAACACGCCTTAGCTACTACGCCGAGGCGTCGTAGCTCTGGCTCATAGTCTATCGTTAGAACAATAGTCCAACCTTACAACCAAACAAGGACAAGGATTGGACCTTCGTACCATAATATTCTATGCTCCGAATACTAATAATTGCTATGTCTTCTATCATGCATCGCTAATAGCAGCTATTCCCTATCCGTTGCACGCCTACACGTACAGGTGGCCAACCACATATGCAAGTCCGTGCCCTACATGAGACTCACAACACGTGTAAAAAATGTGTCAAGGCTTGGGGAGTCATACCAATAACTCCACAACTTTAGGTGGGTCCACTGGACACTAAGTGAGACACAAGTCCTAACGTCAACGTTTTCGTTGACTGCACCCGAGTCTTCTCGGGCGCACACAGTTATAAAATATTTAATTAAATAAATATGCAACTAAAATAACTAAATTTAAATAGTACAACAAGGAAAGGTATACTTGCCTGCGCGAGGCTGCTGATGACGGAGTCCCAGTACCGCGTCCAAGTCCTCGTGTCCCGCAGTACCTAGAGATAGATACAACCCAAAATTAATAATCTATTCTATGCCAAACAGGGATGCGACACACATCTACACCTAAACTCAGTCTCAGTTATGAGTCACAGGGATAAGACACTAGGGGGGTTGACCACAGTTGACTATCGGTACGATAGTCAAAATATCTAGTCATCAGTACCATATCATCAAGCCATCTTTAAAACACAGTTTATGATTTTAATTTCTTCGTTTCATATCGTTGTTACCAGTCACCAGGTGTCTCCCTAAGTTAACCACCTTAAATTTCCAGTTTCTAAATTACCGATCACACTAGTCCTCAATCAGTCATTCACCTACTGTCCTTACTAATCATAGATTTAAATTTAGCATTTTACACTACACAAAAATCTTTCATCAATCTCGTGCTCCTCGGTGTTCATCATTATTCAGTCAATTCAGAGCCTTGTTTCTCCTCTATTTAATTCTCCGTAAATAAATTAGGATTTTACCATTATGTAATATATTCATAATATTTCGTCAAAATTAAATTCCAAACCTCCGTGCAAATCGTTAAAGTTCACATTAATTTACTTAGACATAAACCCTAACCTACATTTAACCCTATTCTTAAGTCTTCATAATTAACATTCACCTTAATCGTCATTTGCCTTAGTCCACATTTACCTTAATCACTTTATTAACACATGATTATCTATATTATACCACAACTACACTACCATTTTAAACTCAAATACTAGCTAATACACACACAACTATATATAACCTCAATCCCTACTAAAACACAACACAATGCATGAATATAAAGAGAGAGGGAGCAGTATACCAAAGTGGCCAGAGCGAGGTGGTGCTGGAGGTGGCCGGAGAGCGGCTGTCGAAAGGGTGTCAATGATGGTGGTAGTGGTGGTGGTGATGTAACCGGACAGGGAGCTTGTGGGGGTGGTGGTGGTGGTGATGTAGCCGGACAGGGAGGAGATGTGGGGCTGAATGGGGCGGCCGGAGAGGCGCTATCGAGCTCAGCCGGAGTAGTGGCGGAGGAGTCGGCCGGACAAGGGAGTCAGGGGAAGTCTGAAGTCGGAGAGGGAGCTTGTGAGTTGGCAGCAGGCGGTCAGGGGAGCTGCTCTGCCGGAGTCGGGGGACTGCTCCGGAGCTGCGCAACGGTGGCGGGGACAGCTGTTCAGCGGGCTGCACAGCCGGCGGCGAGAGCCGTTCAGTGGCTGGTCGGCGCTGAAGCTCGCACCGGTCGGGGCATAGTCGGTCGGGTGGCTGCACCGGCCGTCGGTCGGTTGATGCACAGCGGCGGAGGACGCACAACCGGCGAGCTGCTGTGGAGTCGCCGCGAGGGATGACGACAGGCCGGAGTATACTCAGTGGCCGGTCTGGCTACTGCGGAGTCGCCGCGGGGGATGACGACGGGCCGAAGTCGACTCAGTAGATGGTCGGGTTTCTCTCGATTGAGAAAAACAAAGGAAGAAGATAAAGAATAAAGGAAGAAGAAGAATGGGGAGAGGAGGTTGGCTGTGGTTATTATGAGGAAGGAGGAGAGAGAAAGTAGGGGGGTTTTCCACACCTATAGGGATTAGGGCCTGCTTGGGGAGTTGTGAGGGTGGGTGAGATGATGGTTTTATAGGAAAGGGTGATGTAGCTTGAGTGGTGAGGATGCTTCCAAAATTGAATGAGTGGCTAGGATTTGTCATGAGGGAAAATTTTTCATTCATGAGGAATGGAGGATGTAGATTAGTTCATTTAAAATAGAGGGCTATGATTTCACATAAGTAAAGATCATTTCTTAATGAGGAATGGAGTGGGGGCTCTCCATATGGTCATGTCCAATAGGGTGAGGACACATAAATTAATAAATTGTAATTTAGCCCCTTAAATTCTGGAAATTGCACGAACACATAAAATGACGCTAAAATTGTGGAGAAAATCGCGGGTGATGATTTGCAAGGCGAGGGGGTGTTGGGGGTTTGGCACGGGTTTAATTTGATGGGCATTGGGATTAATTAAGGACTAAAATAAGATTGACAAAGTTGGTAACCCCAATTTAAATAGAAATAAAGTATCCCACGATTTTAAATTAAATGGAGGTACTTGGGGTCAAAATTCGGAAATGACACAAAGGTCAAAAATGGTGGAGGCTTGGAGTCAGTCTTGGACCCTTTAGTTGGTCCGGCTTAACGGGTTAAGTTGGTATCTCAAAACTGAGGGTAACGACACAGGTGTCCGACACGGAATTTAATTATGGATTACGGTTACGAAAAATTGTGCAATTAATTTAGATCACAAGGAAAATGATTTTGAACGGCGGAAAAGTCCAGTGCCTAATTTGGCGAGTCAAGTCAGAAGTACAATAGTCCGATGGAATTTATGGGCTGATATTGGGCTCCGAATAATTTAGCAATGATAGGGCACGCCAAGGATTTTAATTAAATAAATTAAAATCACAGACAAACTCAACTCTACTCTAAACCTCATCATCTTCTGAAAAATCCAAAATTTCCTAAATCCAAACCTGACTATCTATAGAATTAATCGAGGGGTTTTACATTCTTCCCAACTTAGAAAAATTTCGTCCCCGAAATTAAAAGTAAAGCACGATAATAGCTAAGCAAATTTTTAAAACAACTAGTAATCAAGTGCCGTACACAAATTCGTACCTTGCTCCTCAAATAAGTACGAAAACCACTCTCAAATAGAATTCTCGCGCTCCCAAGTAGACTCGTCTGGTGAATGGTGTTTCCAGGCAACTCTTACCAGTCGAATAGTCTGCCCTCTCAAAGTCTTCTTGCTGTGATCGAGAATCTCAACTGGCTGCTCTACGTAAGACAGACTAGGCCCGACTGTAATCTCTGAATGATCAAGCATGTGGCTAGGGTCTGCGATATATCTCCTCAGCTGCGATACTTGAAATACGTCATGTACTCCCTCTAATGATGGAGGTAATGCAAGATGGTAAGCCACTTCGCCAACTCGTTCTAAAATGTCAAAAGGTCCGATGTACCTCGGACTCAGCTTGCCTCTACCTCCGAATCTGATGGTACCATGAGTAGATAATATCCTCAAAAATACATGGTCACCCTCCTTGAACTCCAATGGCCTGCGGGGCGTATCTGCCCAATGTTTCCGTCTGTCCCGTACTGCACGCAGGTGGCTCTGAATCTGCTTGACCTTCTCCATTGTATGCGTCACCAATTCTGGACCAAGTATTTGACGCTCTTCCACGTCACTCCAACAAACTGGCGACCTATATTTCCTGTCGTATAGTGCCTCTTAAGGTGCCATCTGTATGTTAGCCTGGTAGCTGTTATTGTAAGAGGATTCCACCAAGTGTAGGTGGTCCTCCCAAGATCCTCCAAAATTAATCATGCATGCTCTCAATATATCCTCTAATATCTGTATCGTATGTTCTGACTGACCATCAGTCTGCGGATGATATGCAGTACTGAACTTGAGGCGAGTTCCTAGGCTCTTCTGCATACCCCGCCAAGAATGCGACGTGAATTTGGAATCACGAGCCGATACGATGC
Source organism: Iris macrosiphon (assembly GCA_036927795.1). Taxonomy (NCBI): domain Eukaryota; kingdom Viridiplantae; phylum Streptophyta; class Magnoliopsida; order Asparagales; family Iridaceae; genus Iris; species Iris macrosiphon. The sequence goes on along the minus strand of JAYESA010000001.1, from coordinate 40,552,610 downwards.
TGCCAGGCACTCCATGTAGTCGTATTATCTGTCTCATATACATATCAGCTAGTATCTCTGTGGATTGTCCTACTCTGAAGGGCAAAAAATGGGCAGACTTGGTGAGTCTGTCTACGATAACCCAAACTGCATCCTTCCCGCTAGGGCTCTGCGGAAATCCTGTGACGATGTCCCTGTTAATGTGTTCCCACTTCTACTCGGAAATTGGGAAACAGCTGCATTAGTCCTGCAGTTCTCTGTTATTCAGCCTTGTCTTGCTGACATACCAAGCATCTTGCCACGAATCTCTCAATCTCTCTCTTCATCCCATGCTACCAGTAATGTTGCCTTTAGTCTCGGTACATCTTCGTACCCCCGGGATGAATAGATTAAATCGAGCAATGAGCCTCGGCCATTAACTCTTGGTGTAGCTCGCCTCTCGAATCGTATAAGCGATCTCCACATCTCAATATTTCGTCTTCGTGAATCCCGAGTCCCGTCTGCATGCCGGCCTCTGTCCTCTCTCATAGACGTCGAAATCTCGCATCTGTTGGCAGGGCTGCCCTGATCCTCTCAATCAGGGTAGACTGAACCTCGAGGCTGGCCATCTGTCCATCCATGCCTGGCAATACGATCTCTATCCCAAGCTCCTGGATATCCTCTAGCAATTGTCGTTGCGTCATCAAAAAGTATGCCATGGGCTTCCTGCTTAAGGCATCTGCTACGATATTTGCCTTGCCAGGGCGGTACTGCTACTTAATGTCATAATCTGTCATCAACTCTAGCCAGCATCTCTGCCTCATGTTGAGCTCCTTCTGCGTGTAGACATACTTCAGACTTTTATGATCTGTGTAAATCTTAACACGCTCACTATAAAGGTAATATCTCCATATCTTTAGTGCAAATATCACTGCAGCTAGCTCCAAGTCGTGCGTCGGATAGTTCTTCTCATGAACTCTCAGCTGTCTCGATGCGTAGGCTATCACCTTGCCGTGTTGCATCAGTATACATCCCAATCTACTCCCAGACGTATCACTATACACTACAAATCCTCCTAATCCTGAAGGTAGTGTCAAAATCGGTGCTGATGTCAGACGCTTCTTCAGCTCATCGAAAGCCGCCTGACACTCGTTGGTCCAGATAAACTTCTCACCTTTATGCGTCAGTTGCGTCATAGGCGCAGCTATCCTCGAGAAGTTTTCCACGAACCTCCGATAATATTCGGCAAGTCCGAGGAAACTCCTAACCTCCGTAACTGATGTAGGGGTAGGCCACGTCTCGACTGTAGCTATCTTCTCCGGATCAACTGATAGTCCATCTCTGGTGATTATGTGTCCCAGAAACGGTACTCTATCCAAGCAAAACTCACATTTGCTGAGTTTGGCGTACAGCCTTTCATGTCTCAGCGTCTCCAACACGATTCTGAGATGCCTCTCAGGCTCCTCCTGGCTATTGGAATATATCAAGATATAGTCTATAAATACCACCACGAACTTATCCAAGTACTGGTGGAAGACATTGTTCATTAGGCTCACAAATACTGCTGGCGCGTTGGTTAAACCAAACGTCATGACTAGAAACTCATAGTGTCCATACTACGTCTGAAAAGTCATCTTAGGAATGCCCTCTCTCCGTACCTAGATCTGATGATAGCTGGATCTGAGATCGATCTTCAAAATACATATGCACCACTTAGCTGATTCAACTATACCGTCCTATTTTTCTTTGGCATAATTAAGATGGGTATTGCCCCATGGAGAAATACTAGCCCGACCGAAACCCTTGTCTAAGAGATCCTCCACGATGGACCTACAACTCAACCAACTCTATCAGTGCTAGTCTAAAGACGGAAAATTAACTGGCTCGGCTCTTGGAGTCAACTCTATAACAACTCTATCTCTCTGTCAGGTGGCAGGCCTGGAAGATTATCTAGAATCACATCCTCAACCCTGATATAATATGGTGGTACACTGGTTTACCTCATGCGTTGTATACTCCTAAGGTAGATGGGCACCATGCTCCCAGGCTCCCTGAAGTAACTCAACTCAGGGTAATCTGGTGGCCATAAATAACATAATTACGTCGACAATCTAGTGTCGCGTGGTATTGGCTCAATCAACTCATGCTAGGACGGTGTCATCGTCCAGACTTAATCCTCAAAATAAATTCTCCTGTTCTGTTTACCACACTAATCCTCTGGAAAAAAAAAATTCTTTCCTGTCTAAAGTATAATTTCTCTTCTCAAATTTTCTCTAAAATTTTATTCCTCAAATTTATTCTTTTCGTTATTTATCTCTCCAAGTCACATAGTACAATAATGGTATCACTCAAGCACATTTCTTGAAATCAGATCATTATCTTCCAATTGAGAGCCTGAAATTTTATCTTCTCTAGTCCATAATATCATTCCTGATATTGCTATAATATGCAACCACTAGTTTCCAGCATCAGCTATGCATTTCCTTAGACTATTCTAGGCCTTGATCAACAATCCTTCCAGCTCCTTGTAATTCCGAGATCACTGCTATCTCGAGTACGAATAGGGTACTACTGGCTCCAAGTTCTCTTGCTACCCTTCCATACTAGTTCTAGAATCCAAAAGAACCTATCAGCCTACCCTATTGAGGGTAACAATCTTCTCAAAGATTATTGCACAAATCACGTCTTCTGCCGTCTGAACTACGATCTTCTTCTGGAGGAACCCATCAGGCGCAAGCGTTCGTCTTTCAAATAATAGGGGATAAGAATCAATGATAACGATATTGACGGAAATTGAACGAATACAAATTGGAAGTCCAAGGGCGATAATCATATACAAGAGAAGTTTTAAAATCGGTTATGGATTGGGATCTTATTCACATTAATCCTAAGTTGCAGGCTCGTTCGGTACAGTAACGTAACCGATACGATTTGCTCAGACCTGCATGGGCCACCACTAAAACCATGTCATGCCCCAGTCCCAAAATCTACGGGACTAGACACGTGGCAATAGCCAGCTGGTACGACTTCGTAGGGCTTTTCAATTTAATGGACCCGACGAAGTGCACTTACACTGTCCATGGTCAAGTGATCCAAGTATAATCTATTTCTAATTTGCAACAACTAAATCTAAATTTCAATCCAGGATAAGTAATCTCAAGAAAGAACGATACGCATCATCAGTCTGCAGCCCAATAATACATCCGTTCGAATAGACCAGAAGAACAATATAGGTCTATAAATACTAGGATACATAAGTAGAATAAAATGGAAAGTAATACAAGACTAAAATAGCAGGAAATATAAATATACCTGTAATGATGTCCACACTCGAATGGATGAAGTAATCCTGCAACTGCACAAACAACCTGGAAGGGAACCAGGTCCTCAGAGGGACGTAACAAGATACAAAATGCATGCCAGATATAGTACTGAATAAAATAAAGGAGTGTGCTAACCATCTAAGTGAATGCAATGTAAGGACAACCTCAGAACGTATAGGTAGGTGTAGGCATAACGTCCAACGTCCTCTAGAGTGTGGTATCTGCAACGTCCATTATTCCGAAGAATGAGGTATCTGTATATGTATAACGTCCAACACTCTAAGGAACGTGGTATCTGCAATGTATATACGTCCGTAACACTCCGAAGAGTGCGGTGTCTGAAATATAGGAAGTCATCGGGTCTGTGGCTCCTCTGGATACCACGGAGTCCGATGTGTGTATCCTATACGTTTATCAGTTGTCCTCCCCGCCCAATGATCTATGCATGTCGTATCACAACACGCCTTAGCTACTACGCCGAGGCATCGTAGCTCTGGCTCATAGTCTATCGTTAGAACAATAGTCCAACCTTACAACCAAACAAGGACAAGGATTGGACCTTCGTACCATAATATTCTATGCTCCGACTACTAATAATTGCTATGTCTTCTATCATGCATCACTAATAGCAGCTATTCCCTATCCGTTGCACGCCTACACGTATAGGTGGCCAACCACATACGCAAGTCCGTACCCTACATGAGACTCACAACACGTGTAAGAAATGTATCAAGGCCTGGGGAGTCATACCAATAACTCCACAACTTTAGGTGGGTCCATTGGACACTAAGTCAGACACAAGTCCTAACGTCAACGATTTCGTTGACTATACCCGAGTTTTCTCGGGCGCACACAGTTATAAAATATTTAATTAAATAAATATGCAACTAAAATAACTGAATTTAAACAGTACAACAAGGCAAGGTATACTTGCCTGCGCGAGGCTGCTGATGACGGGGTCCCAGTACTGCGTCCAAGTCCTCGGCTCCCACAGTACCTAGAGATAGATACAACCCAAAATTAATAATCTATTCTACGCCAAACAGGGATGCGACACGCATCTACAACTAAACTCAGTCTCTGTTACGAGTCACAGGGACAAGACACTAGGGGGGTTGACCACAGTTGACTATCGGTACGATAGTCAAAACATCTAGTCATCAGTACCATATCATCAAGCCATCCTCAAAACATAGTTTATGATTTTAATATCTTCGTTTCATATCGTTGTTACCAGTCACCAGGTGTCTCCCTAAGTTAACCACCTTAAATTTCCAGTTTCTAAATTACCGATCACACTAGTCCTCAATCAGTAATTCACCTACTGTCCTTACTAATCATACATTTAAATTTAGCATTTTATACTACACAAAAATCCTTCATCAATCCCGTGCTCCTCGGTGTTCATCATTGTTCAGTCAATTCAGAGCCTTGTTTCTCCTCAATTTAATTCTCCGTAAATAAATTAGGATTTTACCATTATGTAATATATTCATAACATCTCGTCAAAATCAAATTCCAAACCTCCGTGCAAATCGTTAAAGTTCATATTAATTTACCTAGACATAAACCCTAACCTACATTTAACCCTATTCTTAAGTCTTCATAATTAACATTCACCTTAATCGTCATTTGCCTTAGTCCACATTTACCTTAATCACTTTATTAACACATGATTATCTATATTACACCACAACTACACAACCATTTTAAACTCAAATACTAGCTAATACACACACAACTATATATAACCTCAATCCCTACTAAAACACAACACAATGCATAAATATAAAGAGAGGGGGAGCAGTATACCAAAGTGGCCGGAGCGAGGTGGTGCTGGGGGTGGCCGGAGAGCGGCTGTCGAAAGGGTGTCAATGATGGTGGTAGTGGTAGTGGTGATATAACCGGACAGGGAGCTTGTGGGGGTGGTGGTGGTGGTGATGTAGCCGGACAGGGAGGAGATGTGGGGCTGAATGGGGCGGCCGGAGAGGCGCTGTTGAGCTCAGCCGGAGTAGTGGCGGAGGAGTCGGCCGGATGAGGGAGTCAAGGGAAGTCTGAAGTCGGAGAGGGAGCTTGTGAGTTGACAGCAGGCGGTCAGGGGAGCTACTCTACCGGAGTCGGGGGACTGCTCCGGAGCTGCGCAACGGCGGCGGGGACAGCTGTTCAGCGGGCTGCACAACCGGCGGCGAGAGCCGTTCAGTGGCTGGTCGGCGCTGAAGCTCGCACCGGTCGGGGCATAGTCGGTCGGGGGGCTGCATCGGCCGTCGGTCGGTTGATGCACAGCGGCGGAGGACGCACAGCCGGCGAGCTGTTGTGGAGTCATCGCGGAGGATGTCGACGGGCCGGAGTATACTCAGTGGCCGGTCGGACTACTACGGAGTCGCCACGGGGGATGACGACGGGCCAGAGTCGACTCAGTGGTCGGTCGGGCTTCTCTCGGTTGAGAAAAACAAAGGAAGAAGATGAAGAATAAAGAAAGAAGAATAGGGGGAGGAGGTTGGCTATGGTTATTATGAGGAAAGAGGAGAGAGAAAGTAGGGGGGTTTTCCACACCTAGGGATTAGGGCCTGCTTGGGGAGTTGTGAGGGTGGGTGAGATGATGGTTTTATAGGAAAGGGTGATGTAGCTTGAGTGGTGAGGATGCTTCCAAAATTGAATGAGTGGCTAGGATTTGTCATGAGGGAAAAATTTTCATTCATGAGGAATGGAGGATGTAGATTAGTTCATTTAAAATAGAGGGCTATGATTTCACATAAGTAAAGATCATTTCTTAATGAGGAATGGAGTGGGGGCTCTCCATATGGTCATGTCCAATAGGGTGAGGACACATAAATTAATAAATTGTAATTTAGCCCCTTAAATTTGGGAAATTGCACGAACACATAAAATGACGCTAAAATTGTGGAGAAAATTGCGGGTGATGATTTGCAAGGCGAGGAGGTATTGAGGGTTTGGCATGGGTTTAATTTGATGGGCATTGGGATTAATTAAGGATTAAAATAAGATTGACAAAATTGGTATCCCCGATTTAAATAGAAATAAAGTGTCCCGCGATTTTAAATTAAATAGAGGTACTTGGGGTCAAAATCCGGAAATGACACAAAGGTCAAAAATGGTGGAGGCTTGGAGTCAGTCTTGGACCCTTTAGTTGGTCCGACTCAACGGGTTAAGTTGGTATCTCAAAACTGAGGGTAACGACACAGGTGTCTGACACAGAATTTAATTATGGATTACGGTTACGGAAAATTGTGCAATTAATTTAGAGCACAAGGAAAATGATTTTGAGCGGCGGAAAAGTCCAGTGCCTAATTTGGCGAGTCAAGTCAGAAGTACAATAGTCCGATGGAATTTATGGGATAATATTGGGCTCCGAATAATTTAGCAATGATAGGGCACGCCAAGGATTTTAATTAAATAAATTAAAATCACAGACAAACTCAACTCTACTCTAAACCTCATCATCTTCTGAAAAATCCAAAATTTCCCAAATCCAAACCTGACTATCTATAGAATTAATCGAGGGGTTTTACAATAGAGGTATATAAGAGACTAAGATTTATCGAGTGAACGCATAGGGACTGCGCTGGAGTTCCAAGGAACGAATTAGATAGATATACATGTGAGCGATGTGAACGCGATTTAGGATTTATTTTGATAACTCAATTCCTGACTGGTGTATGCGATAGCTCAAGAAAAAATAAACAATTAGAGGATAGAGTGAGTTTTAAAAGATTTGTTAAGTAGCTCGAATCATGAGTGGTGTATGAATCGTCTAGAAAAGTTCTAATAAATTAAGGATTTTGGGGTAGCAACGAGCCTATCAGCAAGCGATATGATCACGCAAAACCTTAGAATGAGTATTGTGTAGTTAGCATGAATTGAATGTCTTATATGAAGTTCGTTCGGACCATTTGTAGAAGAGTTATGCAAATAAAAAATTATGCCGACTAAGGATTCAGAACAATTGAGAACGTATTAAGCAAGTGATAAGTCTTATATCATATAGGAATTAAGAATATTAGAATTAATATCTTGATCGAGAAAACTTAGTGGATCGTGCGAGCGATTTTGAATCGAATAAAATGGATTAAAACTTGAATTTGGGATAAAATACTCGAGGGTGCGATCGAAGTTAGTACAATTGGAATGATAGTGCACATAATAAATTCGGATTGAAGGATATAGAATGACTCGAAGGATTTAATATCGATGTTAGGTTTTTAAAGTTGAATGAGTTAATACGATATTGATAGTTGGAAGATGGCACAGATTGATAAAAGTTATAAAATTTTGTGGTTCAATGAATTGAGATAAGCGATAAGAGATTTGAACTTGAGTTATACGAACAATCTTGAATCTAGTTCAAAAGATAGCACTCAACATCAAACATAGATGAGAACGATTATTCTGCGAGAACGTTGGCGTGGTAATTTTACGTCCAGCGGGGATGATGGAACTCGGGGGAGACCAAGGCCTGACATATTCGATGACTATACAGACGAACACGATAAAATAGAACGTATCGAAGGTGAATAGACTTTGGCTAGAGGATTTCTAGTTGGATAAATGATAGGTAGACTATCAAATTAAAGTTTTAAATTTGAATGGTTTGAGGAATGCTAGAGGTAGACTAAGGATTGATTAAATGGTAACATTGAAATTTTGGATGATTTGTCTAGGCAAATTTTAATGACGGTGTCACGCAGGATGAGGATGATTATCCTACGGGAGCATTGGCGTGGTGAATTCACGTCCAGCAGGGATAATCGAACTCGCGGGAGATCGGTGTATGACCTTTAGTCAAAATTTAAATCAAGTTATATTCAGTATATTTTGCGAGTAAATATGTAGTTGATATTGGACGAATTAGATGTGTGTTTGAGATTGATGACTTAGAAAATTTTAACTTGTGATTTAGAAGAACACTATAAAATTGGTTCAAGGATATAGACTATATGAATTGTTAGGTTTGACATGTGACGTCGATATATTGAGGATTTGTTTGAACGAATTGGCTTTAGGAATGGCTTTTTTGAACTGACTCAGACCCCGTAAAACGAATATGTTATTGTGGTAGGATGATCACTGCTCGATGTTTAGAAATCTAAATAAAATGAGCTTGGATAAAAAATTATGAATGAACAAATAATGGTTTGACCTTAGGAATTAGGGCGAGCATCATCCAATGAATTTTCACGATAAGGAGCGTGAACTCGTACGTGTACCTATGACCTTATGAGCCGACCTAGTAGGAAGATGACCCTATGCTATGAGATGAAGTGGTGTGACAGGCTTTAAAGTATCGCTTGATTAGACGATAGAACTGAGGCACCAAGTATTATATTTAGGGCTTGGTTTTGGGGAGTACGCTAGCAAGTTTGACGATTGATGCGAATGAAATGAACCGATAAAATTTGGATATCGGTTACGTGATTTTAAAAGTTGGACGTATCATTTTGGATTGAAATGAACGAGAGGGTATTGAGGATTGAATCAAATGGATTTATGAACGGACTCAGGAAATTAAATCGAGGAAGTTGGAGAATAAATTGAATCATTGCTAGGAAGACGTACTTGATGCGAGTGCAATGCTTGGTTTTGAATCAAATTTGAATCGACTTAGATTATAATGAACTCGCTCGAGGAACTGTGGTGATCACATAGGCAAAAATACTTGAAAGATAGATAGGGATGGATGGAATTGATTGGGATGGTCTTGAGTTGTGTAATAGGAAGATTGTGAATGAGTATGAACGAACATAGGTAAAATATGCAAGGCAATGGATAGATTGAGGATTTAGATTTTTGGATTGAATGGAAACGAATTTAAGTTGGATGGATTCAAACAATAACATTGGAATTGTAATTGTATCGGAAGAGAAGTAATTGAGGTATATATAAGTGAATCAAATTACGATTAATCGATGGTTACATAGTATCGAAAATATTTTTGGGAGATAAACGAATCAAAAAACAACTTGAAGGATAGTAGAATTCTTTTAGCGAGAATAGAGTATCGATATGTGATTGGACTTAGACTTAAATTTAGTTAGGTTTGGAAGATCAATCAAGATTTAAACTTGAAGAGTTTTATGGAATGTTGGGATTTATTAAGACGTAACACTGGGTTTCGATAGACAACATCGAGTAATCGGTCGAATATGTTTTGGATTTGTAAGAATCGAGTATAGAGTTTGGGTAAGTCACCATAGACTAAAATTTTCTCATCCGCGATGAGTTATAACACGCCCCGTGATTGAGTAGTATAGCCCTGTACTAGGTGCGGTAAAGTTTGAGTCAGAGTATGCAATGGTTGAATTAAGTATGGTTCGATAGCATTGAATGATAGAGTCATTCGATGAAACTGGCTTACGCGTGCGTAGCACGAGGTGAGAAAAGGAATAGACGTAAGTGTTCGAACAATCTTTGGAAGTTAGGTGAGATATATAGAGTTTGGTTTAGAAGTCGTGCGATAATATGAGTTTCACTCAGGAAGTCTCAAGGACGAGAATGTTCTGAGTGGTGTAATATGTAACGACCCGTCCCGCTCAACCCGGCATAAGTGTAGTAAACCTTCCCGCCTAGCTTGGCGAGATGACTCACATGAGACGAAGACTTTTAGACTTGCTCTTTAGAGAAGTACAGATTAGACATTTCAGAGGCGCACTCGGAGTCTCGCTCGGCTGATTTGATTTATCATTATGGTGGGTAGCTACAGTGAACCTATCTCTGCTTAGCTACACACTTAAGAAAATGAATGATACATGCTATTTTCTAAGTGATAATCTTTGCATGTTAATGAAAGAGATGAACACACATAGCTAAGGGAATAATCTCGATTTATCATTGTGTATAGAATATAGAAAATTTGCCCTGGTAGTGCGTAACTTAGAGTATCGATCTAAATGGAGTAAGTTTTATATGTTATGCCACAAAGTAGATCTCGTTTATAACGTTGATATACTGAATCGTGTGGAATGTAACACAGAGTTACAGTAGAATCATATTGCATACATAGACGAGAAAGACTATCAAGTAGTCATTCCGGGTTAGGAGAAGAAAAGAAGAGAAAGTACTCAGGATATAAAGATCACTGAGGCTGCCTTCGATCAGGGAGCTGCGCAGAGAAGAACGAACCGAGCTAAAGTCCTTGGATAAGAGAAACCGAGCATGAAGTTCTCGGCTAGGATTAGAAGTGGTGAAGTAGTTGTATGGCCACGGACAACTGGTTCATACTAGGAAGGGTCCTCGAACGATCTCCGAGACATCAAAATCGTGTTGGACCGGGAGGACTACGCTAGCTAAAGTTCTATGGCGATATTTAGATGAAGTACTAGCAAGCGAGTAGACATCCAGTAAGGCTTGCTACCAACCTGGAAAGATAGCCAACCGTCGGATGGTTCGGGATGCCCAATAAGGCTCACAACCGAGCTGGAAAGACAATCGTTATATCCTAAATATTTCTAATATGGCTAGCAGAGCCAGTGACATTCATATAGATAAGTCATAAATGTATAGCGGCTATCCATGTACAAGGAGAAGGGTAAAATAATAGAGTTTGATGTATGGCACATCGTACATAGAAGAATAGTTGAACGGTTCACCGTGTAGTTTAAGTAAATCATGTCTATTCCAAAGACACCATTCGAGAGACACTTTGAGTTACATAGACGTTCTTCAATAATTAGTATATACTTGATTATATTGTTGCGAATGACAAGGAAGGCCGAAAGGTAGGAAAATGGTAAGACAAACTCAGTTATTTTACCGAATGACACTCTTATTTCAGATACGGATATTATTTTCATTATATTAGCATGAAACTGATCCTATGGAAAAAGACTATAAAGACAACCTAATCAGTCGGTGCACATTACTAATGAACGTGCTTTTTTATAGAGTGGACGAGAGGCCTCCCCACCAGCGCATTCAATGTACTGACACCCAACCAGATTGCATGCAAGGTGCAGGGAGAACTCGAACGGATTCGGAGATCGCTTGACGCATCGAGGCACCGGACCGCACTTGGCATCTTTGAGTGTGGATCACGGACTTGAAGCTCACATATACATAACGTAATGTATAGGAACATCCTCTTCCAGAGTGTTTGATCTAAAGTTGTACGCCTAAGGGCATATTCATTGTAAAGAGAGAGAGAAAGAGCATGAGCTACTTGTAATCTCGGCCTAGCGCCGCTTGTTATTTACTTCATATCAATAAAGAGCTTGTTTTGGATTCAATACTTATGTTTATTCTATGTTTTCGCTACGATGACTCTGTGAACTCGCTATCAATTGGCCGTTTTGGTATTTACCTTGCGCTGGCGCAACTTCAGGCTCGTATGTCATCACGTCCTGATGGGTACAATTATTCTGCGAGAGCGTTGGCGTGGTGATTCACGTTCAGCGGGAGCGATCGATCCTGCAGGAGATCGGGGCGTGACACTCAGTGGTTTGAGTTTTTTCGATATATTTCTATATCAATAGTAATATATATACAAATCAGATCGAGATTTCCCTATCAATCTGTGAGGATTTAGACTAGGTTAGGAATTTAAATGGTGGAGAATCAACTAAAGATTTGAGGGGAGAATATTTGAAGAGATTCGGTGAGGATTCGATTTGTTTTGAATATCGGATCAAAGAGTTCGCCTCAATTCAAACTTCATGGCTCGGGTTTGAAATCTTAGAGATGGTTAACAGTTCACTATCTTTAAGTTTTATTTTTTATTTTTTTGAGATTCTTTTCATTTCTTCTATTTTATTATAATTATTTTTGGACAATTTATATATATACATATATATTTCAGTTACTTTTTATTTAAAATTATTTTCTTTTTCAATTTATTTATTTTAATTTTAATTCTATTTTTTTCTTCAATATCATTAACTATAATATTTTTCTCTAAAGTTCTTATATTTTATTCTCAAAATGTTCCTTTACAAATTTTAATATTATTATTATTTAATTTGTTTATTTACACATATATAATCATAATATAAAACTATACTTGTACATATATACCACCATGAGTTTAAATACTTATTTTATTACAATTGTTTTCTTATTTCTATTTAATTAACTATAAAAAAATTAAAATTTTAAGGGATTTTACATATAGTGGCGATATAGGTTGCTTGGGATAAGCCCAACATCATTTTCTTGCGATCTCGTAGAACTTTGATCCCAAGGATGTGACCTACTTCTCCCAAATCTTTTATATCAAACTGTTTGGATAACCATACACTTATAATAGATAACACATTTACACTGTTTCCAATGAGCAAGATGTCATCCACGTAAAGTACTAGGAATTCCACCACGTTTTCGTCATACTTTTTGTATACACATGTTTTATCCGAACATTAATCAAATCATTAGAATTTTATCACCTGATCAAAACGGATGTTCCAAGATCTAGAAGCTTGTTTAAGTCCATAAATAGACTTCTTGAGCTTACAAACAAGATTCTCTTGGCCCATTTCAATGAACCCATCTGGTTGCTTCATATAGATATTTTTCTTAAGACTTTCATTAAGGAAAGCTGTCTTGACATCCATTTTTCAAATATCATAATCGAGATGAGCTACAATAGATAAAATAAGCCAGATAGACTTAAGCATGGCTACCGACGAAAATGTTTTCTCATAATCAATACCATCTTTCTGAGTAAAATCTTTCGCAACAAGTCGAGCTTTAAAGGTTTCAATATGATCAATCATGGCATATAAAATAAGTAAATCTGTATCTAACTAAGTATTTTGAAATACCATGTTCGATATGAGATCGGCTAGGGTAATACGACACATCGTATTGATAGCTATCCATATGAAAGTACGAAGGGTACGGCTCAATCATACGTGGGTTGTATGATTGGCTATCTACATGAATCAAGTAGGGTTTGATCAAATATCCACTTAGTATTTTCCCTCGCGACAAGTATTGTCACCCCCCAGATCCAGAATAGTGGAGAGCATGAGAATGACTCAGCCAACCACATATTATGGAATACCGAAGCAATCCATAATATATTAAGGTTGTCTAGAGATATGGGGTGCATACTACAATCAGGTCTTATAGGGTCATGAATTTCTATATCTCAATCATTCAAACAAGTAGCAATAATATAGAATATTTTAGAATAAGCAGTAAGACATCCCAAATGTTGCATCAGAATATTCTTAAAAATCTAGCAAGACAAAATGATAAGCTAGATACAAGATCAAAAGTATACATAATAGTGAGTTAGCTGCAGTCTGAATATATTAAAGTTATGTAGGGAACTAGTGTCCAGATTTGACGGCTAACAGCTAGTTGGCTAAACTCCCAAAACAATATAGTTTACAAAAGACGAGAAGTGAATAAAAAACCCACTCGTGTCCCTCAACAACCATCCTTCGAGTGTGTGCCATCAGTGAGAGGAAAGTAAGTTTGATCCTCAGGTGCTGGCTCTAAACCTGGCCATGCAAAACTAGTGGGGTCTGACCCTAAATATTAAGTACCACAAAGGAAGCACGAAATAAAAAAACAAAACCAATTTTATAGCATGAGATACGTGAGCCAACAATCAATGGCTTATGTCATATCCATGACACGACACCCCTTCACCAAACAAGGATAGGAAGTGCCTTATCACATCAAGATAGAATACTTTCCTTGATTATGGTCAAGCTAAAATAACTCTGTGCCGTAGTTTTAGTCCACAGTCTATCATATCATAACAGCACAACCCAACAACCAAACATGAATATGAGTTGCACCATCATGCTATAACAGTCTATGTCCCTAATTCCACTTAACAAAAGGCATAATACACAATCAAAGATATTACATAGGAGAAAATAATCTAGCTTCAGTCCATGGATTATCGTAACATAATGACTCAACCCAACAACCAAACAAGGACATGGGTTGAATAATCATGTCATGTCAGCCCATATTCCTGGCTAGGCATGTATTATAAGAAATTTAAATGGCCAATCATGTATTACGGCTTGATATGTGATCTCTGGGTTATCCCAGTAATGCAATACATAAGTATCCTCAGATCGTGCCCTAATTAAGCAGGCATGGCTACACCAATGATATACGAGAAAGAATATATGTATAAAATACACCAGTACCTTGCAAGGGCACTGAGCTAATTAACGATTAGTAGTAGTTCCAGGCTTTCTATAGGTTAGATACTGGCTCGGTCTTACATTTAGATCAGATAATGCACTCCACTAGTGTGGATAATATACAGTATCCGTGGTGGCCAACCTTTACTCCCGGCTAATTTAGGGTGGCTTGACATGCACGATCTCAGAATACCGTTCCCTCTCACTGCTCTACAAGTTAAGTTGCCTAGTTAACCCTAGGTTAATAGAATCTCATGCCGTGGTCACTGTAATACCCTGTTCCGCTCAAGCGGACTGCCGTCTCAAACGGCAATAGTGTAGCTATCCCGACCCGCTTTGCCTCAAACAAGAAGCAAATAATATCCAGACTTGTCCCTACAGGAATTCAGCTTAGGCTTTCAGAGGCTCGCTCAGACGTATCGCTCTACCGAGGCGAATCATCGCTAAGGTGGGTGGCTACGGTGAACTTGTCTTTGCTTAGCCAGCACACATAAAATCTAGAATATTCATGCTAGTCGCTAGGTGATTCACCCCCTGCATGCTAATAAATCCAATGCACCTAGCTAAGGGAATAATCCCAACTTGTATTGCTTATGCTAGAACATGGAAATGAAATACTGATTTTATGTGCATATGTTCAGACCCTCGCATGCTGCCCTAGAACGTGTTACTCGAGAAAGTCCCTAACGATCTCGCTTCTCGGCTTACCTTCGGGCCCGAGCCAACGTAAATATTGTATTTATACAATGCATGCTTGTCTGCTTGAATGTTACCTTATTTTTATCCAAACCCCCGGGAGACTACTAAGTAGTCATTCCGTGCCTGATTGATCTTGGCAAGTTATTCACTGTACAGAAAACAAGATCCAAGTATCTCGTTTACTCGTGTACTCGTGTTCCAGTGCACCCGTGTTCTCGTGTTCCTGTGCACTCGTGTTCTCGTGTTCTCATGTATCTCGTGATAATTGAAAGACCCAAAAGAAAGTGCATGTCGCGGACAACTCGGAAACGAGGTATAGTTCCACGGACGGTCACTGGGGCACTGGGGCCGATCCGATCCGGATGGAACTTCACGTGTGGTCCCTCGTGTTCGGGCGAGTGGTTTGTAGCGCCTCGTGTACTTTCGTTGCATTCCACTTTCCCGGGACCACATCACGTGTGTAGTCCATCGTGTGCGGGCAAGATGGTTTGTAACGCATCATGTACTTTTGTTGCATTCCATCTTGGCCTTGGACTACTTCATGTACAATCCATCGTATATGGGCAAGATGGTTCGTAGTGCATCGTGTGCTCTCGTTGCGTTCCACTCTCGTCTGGGATTAGTCCTTTATGGCTTTGCCAGCGACTCATGTTCATATAGATAAGTCATCCTCGCTTAGCGGCTATCCGCGTGCGAGTCATTGCATCGTACCAAAGAACAACTGAGCACACCGAATATTGTCCCGTTCAACGACCCTCGTGTTTGCATATGCTATGCCCCTGAATGTTTATACTTGTCGTGCATGAATTAACATGTTTGCCTCAATGTTTGCCTTGGACAGGGAAGGAGATGGTAAGTTGGTAAGTCTCGTCGTGTTTCCTCTCATGTTGCACGGCGCACTGCCCGACACGTTAGCCTGTTCAAATCTTGCATGAAACTGATCCTAAGGCAACTAGAAAGACAACTTAATAGTTGTGCACGGAACCTGTATTACGTGTTTGGATTTGTCGAGCGGGCGAGTAGCTTCCCCACCAGTGCATTCAATGTACTGATAATCCACCAGTTTGTATGCAGGGTGCGGGAGAACCTCGTTCGGTGCGGATGCCTCCAACGTGCGTGCTTAGGCATGGAGATCACTCCGAAGCAACGGTGCGTCCGAAACTGAAGCACATATACAAGACATAATGTTGTGAACATATCCCAAACTCGCCTGTACAATTATTCCACAATTGTAGCCACTTGGCACGATTTTATGTTTCAGAGAGAGAGGCTTGAGCGACTTGTAATCTCGGCTATACGCCGCCTGTAACACATGTTTATATCAATAAAAAGAGCTTGCTTTACTTCAACTTGTGTTTCAATGCTTTCGCTATATTGTCGACTCAGAGAACCTGTTACCGAATCGCTATGCGTTTATGACTCTGCTGCACTCGGACAATCTGTGCGACTCTGTGGCTTAGAACTCTTGCCGCCAGCCAATGAACCATGGCCTTGCACGGGCGTGGATCACGCTCGTACGGCATCACGCCCGGATGGGTCAAGCGATCGTTCCGCTGGAGCGCTGGCGAGGGTGATTCCCGCCTAGCGAGAACGGCCGATTTGCCTGCGGGAGATCGGGGCGTGACAGTCACATGAGCATTCTTCTTAGATATCATACTTTAAGTACGTGCACTCTTGATATGAACCAATATTGTTACTCGCAAGTTAAATATGGATTTACCCAAGTGTGATGCAACAATCAATATTATTTAGTCATGACTAAAGTCACTGTCCAACTACCAGATCTGTGCATGAAAATAATTGCATATATCATGTAGCAAGAGTATGTGGCACGATGACTCATTATATATATATCAAGTAGCACTCTCGGTGTGATCAAGTATATCAGTACGGATATAATAGTCAGGGAAGGAACGAGTTCTAGTATCAAGGTTAAGGTCAAGATCATGGACAAGTTATCATATAGCTAGTCATTCAGGATAGGACAGTTAATTGCTGGTTATATTAATTGTTACTTTATTATATCAATAGATGAGAATAAGAGTAGTACGAGAACTCCTCGAGATCAGATCCATAATCCTTGAACCAAAAAATAACAGGGATTGCATACCCTCCACGGAGTTGAACTATGCCCTTATTCTATCCAACGTATACTAAGGTGATAAAGAGAAAATCAGTAAGTGCATATAAGGCCACATCTACAGGGCTAATGTCAGGTACTTAGTTAATTTAACACAGGGTCACATCTGGGTCATATAAGTTTATTCTAAGTTTAACACATAGCATCACAATCATTCAATCAAACGATAATATTTTTAAACCAAGCAAGTGTTTGAGTGTGCATGAAATAGTGAGCGCATAGCCGAGTGCCGCATGAAGTCAAGGCCGCATGGGTATCAAGATTACATATAGTCGCGGGCCGCATGGATATTAAGATCCACTCTTCGAGACTAGTGCCAAAGTGATGGACAATAAATACAAGTCAGAAAGGTGACATAAAGTGATGGATGTGACAGATGTGACATGAAAATAAAGTATGTCAAAATAATAAGAAAAAATATGAAAAGATGAGCAAAGGCAGTTATGACTCATGTATTCAAAGAAAGAGGGAATGCATAGCTCGAGGCCGCTTGCTCCTCTTGGCCGCATACACACTTGGCCGCATAAAATCTTTTGGAATTAGTAAAATTTTATTCGTTCAAGTTTCATGCATTTGTCCAAGGAACACATGTGCAGATTTCAGTCATGCATCCAACAAGATGGTCGCATACTGAGTTTAGAGCGAGAAGTCCAGGTCGCTTACAAAGTGTGCCGCATGGAGCTCCTTCATTCCAGAACAGCAGGTTTCGGCCAGGGAAGTTCCAAAACCCATGTTTTGTTCCTTGCATGGAAACTACAAACGAAGTCCAAATCTAACAAAGTAAAGTTCTAAACTACTCAAAATTAAATGATCATCAACATAGAATAACAAGTTTTCAAAAATAATAAGTTTTTAGAGATCAAAACCCAAGAAAACTCAAGAACACATAAAAAGTGCTAAACTAAAAATAAATATAGATCTACACTAATCCATCCACGAAATACGAAAATACAAAGTTCTAAACATATAGAGAATCACATAGCAAACATAATGGACTCATAAAATAAAAGTTTTTTCTATTTTCAAGCAAGGTGAACTTGCCTATGGAAGGAGAGAAAAAACTTAAGAGAGAGAGAATAGAAAGGAAATAATAAGAAGAGAGAGTGTATCTTTGGTTTATATAGGGGGAGTTTTGGTTTACTTAACCAATGGTTCAAGTCATGACCAAGCCCTGATCTTAAATAAACCAAGAACCAACTCTACTAGAAAATAATATGGCCTCCAACCAACCTGAAAAACATATAAGCAAGCAAAAATATGTTCCAAATACGTATATCGGGAATGGGGAGTGACATCTCTACCCACCTTAGAAAATTTTATTCCTCAGAATTCAAGCTCAAGACTAGCTAAAGATATCAAGACAAGCAACAAACTAACTAAAAGAAATCTACACATATATATAAGCAGTTACAACCAACACATATAATGAAGCAAAGCAACATCATCTCACATGAGTGCATGCTGACCACGGAATAAAAGATGCGAAGACATACGAAGGAATTATACCTTATGAGTTGAATAGGTACGGGTATCAAGATCAAATATCGTTCTCTCTCTCCCATATCAACGACCCCAAGGAGTGATACCCCAAGCAATAAGAACAAGATGGATAGTCCGGTTCTTGAGTACCTTCTCTCTCTGATCCAATATGGACACGGATTATTCCTTATAAGTTAAGTCAGTACCAAAGACTAATTCAGAGTGATTAAGGACATAACTCAGATCTGGGACATACCTACACAATTGAGACACATGAAATACATCATGCACTTCACGAAGCGAAGGCAAAAGGGAAAGACGATAATCAACATCCCCTACCCTCTCGAGAATATCGAATGGTCCCATATTTCGAGGACTAAGCTTTCCATGAACCACGAATCTAATAACTCTATGGGTGGGCAAAATCCACAAAAATACGTAGCCGCCGATAGAAAACTCTAATGGCCTACGTTGTTAATCTGTCCAATGACAATGACGATCTTGTGCAACCCGAAGCCGCTACATGATTTGCTTAACCACTTCAATCTTTTTAGTGATCATTTCAGGCCCCAACATCTTTTGTTCACCAATGTTATCCTATGCCAAGGGTGATCTACTCTTCCTCTCGTATAATGCCTCGAAAGGAACGATCTGTATGTTGGCCTAATAACTTTTGTTATATGAGAATTCCACTAAGTGAAGATGATCTTTCCAAGACCCCCCAAAGTCTAAGGTACAAGCCCATAATATATCTTCCAAGGCCTAGATCATCATTTTTTATTGCTTATCTGTCTGGGGGTGATACGCGGTACTTAATCTCAACCTGGTGCCCAAGCATTCATGCAAGCTTTTCTAGAAACGAGATATAAATCGAGTATCACGATCTGACACTATGCTTGCTGGAACTCTATGCTGTCGCACTATCCACCACATATACATCTGTAGAAGCATAAAAAGTGTGTCGCAGATATATGGCGCAGCTATTTACAAATAAATCCAACAGTAGAAGAATGACGTAATTTCTACTTGTTCCAGAAGAAAGACGCGCATTTTCTTACTTTGGCGCACTTTTCATCCATTTCAGAGGAAGACGGACTATACAGAGATTAGAAAAGTGATATACTTTCTTAAATCATACGAAAGATGGCGCAAAAACAATCTTCTCTCTCTTAACATGTCACTACCATATTTTTTAGGAAGGATATTTTAGTAATTTTATAATTAATTAAATATTATGCATGATAATAATTATTTGTTGTATTATTTAATCGTTGTTATATGTTAGTTATTTATTTTGGATTTGTGTTAGTGGACCTAACTAGTTTAGTTTAGACCCATGGACCAACATGAATTAATTATTAGAATTTAGCCCATTTAGAAAGTCCATTGTTAAGGAGATGGATTAAATTAATTAAACCTTTATACTAGAAGCGTCCCTCCTTAATTATTTCTTTATGAGAGGCCACAAGGGGTATATTGGATAATTCATGGTAGCTTAAGGAAGGGGAAAGGGGGGCCGGCCTATATAGAGAGGAGAAAATAATTTCTCTCTCCTCTTTTCATTTGGAAACTAGATCTAGAATTTTCCTCAACCAAATTTCTTTATTCCTACTTTATTTTCCTACCAAATTTTATCATAATTTCTTTCCAAATCACCATTGGAGTCTAGTGGAGCAAGGATCTAGCAGAAGAAAGTAAGGATCTACAAAGAGGAGCAAGGATCTACAAGTTGGAGGCCAAGTTTATCATATTTGGAGGTTTCATTCGAAATCCATCTCCCAATAGGTACAATTTAGTTTTTCTCCTTAATTTAGGTTCTAAATCTGAGATTTAACCATGAAAATTAATCCATATGCATAGGCTACCCATAGGATTTGGTTTTGTGTTCATAGGAGGCCTATTGAGAAAGTTATAGTATTTTTGTATCAATTTTGGGGAAATTTCAAGATTGACAATTATTGTATATATCAATTATCCTATAGATCAATTTAGCATATGCTTGTGTGTTTGGGGCTAGTGTTGTGTCCATAATTCGGTACGTGTAGGTCGTATCCCAATAATTTGGTGATACGTTTTGATTTGGAAGTTTTTCCTCCGACACGGGACTTTGTGCATGTCATATTTTGACACGGACACGTAAATTTATATTTGACTCTTCATATTGTTCATAAATAATATATATGACTTATTAGTGTCCTTTGGGGTACGTTTGGATGTATGGAGGACTCGTGTCGCAAGCGTATCCTAGATCTAGTGGGATACGGGGTGATACGATCCATGTGGTTGTGTAATTTAAATTGTAGATCTATTTCTCTTGTCATTATGATATAAAAGTATATATATATATATATATATATATATATATATATATATATATATATATATATATATATATATATATATATATATATATATATATTATTGTGTAATTATATTTATGTAATATTGTGTCTTAGATCTATGTATCTATGTATGTACTATAAGTGTATATATTGTTAGGTGGCTATTCTTCTAATTATAAGTAAAATTATATATATTAGTATATATAGATATGCATATGTTCAATAGATAATTATATGTTGTTATATTTCTATTTATATAATGTGTGTGACATATTATTGTATGATTATGTACAGGTAAACATATATGTATGGTTATATATATATATATATATATATATATATATATATATATATATATATATATATATATATATATATATATATATTACTATGTAGGTGTATATAGTACCATGTATTTATTATGTACATATTCTATATGGTGGTAGCTATATATATATATGATACTATATTGTAATATGTAATATTATGTACATATATATCTTATAAGTATAAGCTATATGTATATGTAATTAGATATGGTGTTATGTATATACATATGTTACTACATATATATATGCATATGAGGAGTAGGAGTGTATGTATATTTATATGTAATAGTTGCATGTATTAGGTATATATATATATATATATATATATATATATATATATATATATATATATATATATATATATATATATAGATATAGATATAGATATAGATAATAGTTTTTAGCGACAGCGTCTAAGGCGACAGCAGTGAAGTCGCAACAGCAGCAGTAGCCGCTGTAGCAGGCAACAGCAACAAAGGCGACAACCGCATCCCATCACCAAAGCAGCAGCAGCAGCAGGAACGTTCAGCAGCAGCGGCGACAGCAGTTTAGCGACGACCGTAACCCGTCGCCAAAGCAGCAGCAGGAACAGTCAGCAGCAGCAGCAGCAGCGATAGCAGATTGGCAACGGAGCAGAACCGTCACTAAATGGGCAGCGTATCAGAGTATCAGAGTTTCAGAGACAGTTCATCTCTATTTTTAGTGACAGTTGGCAGATTTCTATAATAGATATTTATATATATATATATATATATATATAGTATATAAGTAAATATATTCTTAAATTACTAATTTCATTGTAGTATAAGTAGTATAGCATATGTATATTACGGGTAGTTAGTATAAACAAGTTTGGGATATTACCTTGAGATACCAAGGTAATTGGAAATACCCAAGGTATTGGGTTTGGGGTATCAAGATTATGGTTTTATGTTGTGATACCAAGTTGGTTCAAAACCAAGGTACCTTTTCGATGTTTATCTTTAATATTTTATTTAATAATATTATTTTGGCAATTGTATGTGATATTTTACCTATGTATTTACGTATCCGGAGATACGGTATCTTAGTATTTAAGATATAGGTTTTGTGACTTAGACTTTAGTATTTAAACCCAATATCCTTGTGTGGACTTTTGCAACCTAGAATTAGGTAGTTGACCATAGTTTGACCATAGTTGACCTTAGAGTTGACTTAGTTTAACTTTTGACTTAAAATTGACTTATTGACCTAAAAGCTGACTAGTTTAATTTATTTTCTTACCAGAACCTTGTATTGATGTTATATTCCCTATCTAGGTCTTCGAGGCACCATATTAGACATCTGTGAGGCTATTTATTGGACTTCAGGCGAGTACATTCTCTGATAGTTTCTCGTTTATGATATCCTTTATGTTCATTGTATCTAGTGTAGATATCCATATTTCTTGACACGATGGTTACATGGATTGGTATATCCGGATCTTGTCATGAGATATTATTCCTTGTATATGGTATATCTTGTGCAAGTCTTGTTTTATTGATTATCTTGTGCATGTACAGACATTGATTCTCGGGGAGATTTGCTACCTTCCTAGAGAATCCCGTGTCATAGCATACCATGGTTGGATCTATTATACCAGTCGGGGGTGGGGGAGCACTTTAATGTAGATATGTGATTATACCCTCCTTGTGCATATCTTGTTCCTTGTGAGTGTTGATCATACACCGCACATATGATCAGCCAGGCTATTATACTCTTGTGCAAGTTTTCAAGCCGATCACATGTTAAAGCTAGTACTCACACACTTAGACATTAGTATTCTTGTTCATTGTCATATTGTTTATTCTTATATTTATTCCAGTATTTCCTTATTGTGTATCTCTTATATCTATTGTGCATCTTGTATATTCACATCTATTTACTGTTACATAGTTTTTATCGTTGATTATAACTGCTGTTAGAGATGTACTTTGCTCCTTTCTTGACTGGATATATTTTTCCCAGATGACATTGAGGACTGGTACCCTACACATTATGGACCTCAGGATGTTATGGGTTTATAGTCTGAGACCCTGGTTCAGGAGGGACTTATCCCGACTGAGGCAGATAACCCGAGTTTAGTAGCTTCTTAGTATTTCTTGTACATGATTTATCTCCACCTTATTTGTTAGTATTCTTTCAGACTCACTGATATATTATTATAGACTCATGAGTTGTATGTGACTATTCTATTCTTTATTATATTCGTGCTCGTTCTATCTTAGATCTGTGATTGAGTATATTATTATTGTTGGTGGTTTTTTATATTGCTAGATATATTACCCAGACAATGTTCTACCGCCGATTCTGCGACGTAGGCTGGGCATTGTTTCCGACTTGTACCCTTACACCGGGTGCGGTTCGTGACACATTTTTAGTGGTCGCCCATGCAGGTTGAGCTTCACAAGTTATGTGATGTCATGGTAGTGCGACAATTTAGTTGTACTACTGCGAGCCTGCGATAGGATATAGAATATAGGCTGAGATAGTCAATCACATCTAGGAAAATTCTTTTGATTCAACTATTCTCCCTTGATATTGATACTTGATCTGTTAAACTATCCTTTCCTTGAGTATCTTATATCATGTGCCATATTGATTCTTTCTTTTGCTTGTCTTAGGATGCCACCTAAGACTAGATCGCAGCAGGGGAGAGCAGTTTCTGAGAGGTTTGCGCTATCCCGAAGGCCTGCACCAGTCACTTCTCCGGTGATTGGAGTGTCAGCTACTTTCGAAGGTCCACCACCTACTCAGAGGATTGTGCCAGTTGTATCTGAGGGACTTCCACCTCCACCTCCTGTGCCAGCAGAAGCGACACAGATGTTTATACTATTTTGTGAGATACTTGAGGCATAGAGGGCTCAGTCAGAGGCATATCAGAGGCAGACCGACATTCTACGACAGGACATCGAGAGTGCTCATCCGCTTGCTCGTGCCGTAGTCGAGAGAGGAGTTCCGGTCCAGCAGCAAGTTGTTCCTCAGGTTGCTCAGCTTCGGCCAGGCAATATCTAGGACTTCAAGAAGCTGGAGCCTAAGGTCTTCAAGGGGACGGAGGGCATCATCTATGCTGATGATTGGCTCGAGGGCATTGAGGATCTTATGAGGGTGTCCCGTCTTTCTGAGGATCTGAAGGTTAAGGCGGTAGGACTTTAACTGTTCGACGTTGCTCGTACTTGGTTCAGGAACGAGCGGGTTCTGGTTGACGCAGGATGGTCTTGGGAGGTATTCAAGGACCTTTTTAAGAAGAAGTTCTTCGCTCGGGCAGACAGGCTAGACATGGGGAGGCAGTTCGAGAGTCTTATTTAGGGGAGCATGTCTGTGGAGGAGTACACTGCAAAGTTTGGCAGATTAAGCCAATTTGCAGAGTATCTAGTAAGAGAGCCGGAGGTTTGGGCTATTCGTTTTCGTAAGGGTCTAAACTAGGAAGTGAAGATCCTTATTCTGACTTTTTATGAGACATACTCGGAGATACTTTCGGAGGCATGCAAGGTTGAGCGGGAGTTAGGTTTGAATCCCAAGAGAGACCGTGATTCTTTTCTGGGGGCCAACGGCAGTGCAGTATCTGCCAAACGTCCTCATTTCTAGTCCAGTCCTTTCCAGCAGCCACAACAGCACCAAACTCCAGCTAGGGCACCTTTTTACCAGTACCACAGCAGTAGAGACAGTTACAACAATCTTCCTGCCACTTTTGTAAGAAGTCCAGCCATATCTGGGAAGTCTGCAGGAAGAGGTTGAGAGTTTGTTTGTATTATGGTACTGAAGGGCATCAACTGAGGGAGTGTCCTTCCAATCCTCATCGTGCAGTTCAGGGAGTAGCTTCAGCTACGAGGGCACAAACGAGACCATCTGCAGTACAACCGAGGGGACCTCTTCTGACTCAGCAGCAGCGTTATATCCAGCATCAGCAGCAGGGAGGTGTACGTCAGGGATGAGCGTTTGCTATGACCGTCGAGGAGGATGAACCCACTGGAGATGTCATCGCAGGTTCTATTCTTCTTGATTCCATTCCAGCTCTAGCTTTATTTGATAGTGGTGCTTCCCATAGTTTTGTATCTATTTCTTTTTCTTTGAAAAATGGTTTGGTAGATGAGTCTTTGCTTAGGACTTGCAAGATCATGACCGGAGGAGGCATTATCCTGGTTAATGATATTTGCAAAAATTGGAGAGTTACTCTAGGAGGCCGGGAGTTGAGTACGTGTCTACTTGTAATGCCACTTCTGAGCTACGACATTGTACTCGGGATGGATTGGTTGAGTAGGCACCGTGCTAGCATAGATTGTAGAGGAGATAGAGTTTTATTTGGTCCACTGGGAGAGCCAGAGTTCGAGTTTGTCAAAGGAGCTGCAGAGCAGGGAGGAAGCATTATTTGTAGAGCTATGGTGGAAGACAAAGAGTTACCGCGTCCATTGATAGCAGAGTTCTTGGATGTGTTTCCTGACGAATTGCCAGGGTTGCCGCCAGATCGAGATATTGAATTCTCTATAGACTTGGTGCCAGGTGTAGAACCAATTTTGCAACATGTCTATAGTGTAAACAATAACGAGCTAGTCGAGCTGAAGAAGTAGGCGAACAAATTGCAGGATAGGGGGTTTATCAGATCGAGTTCTTCACCATGGGGAGCCCCGATATTGTTTGTACCAAACAAGGATAGATTGGTGCATATGTACATTGATTACAGGGCTTTGAATAATCTTATTAGAATAAGTACCCTTTGCCACGGATTGATGATCTGTTCAATCAGTTGAGTGGTGCCAGGGTATTTTCTAAGATAGATTTGAGATCAGGCTACCATCAAGTGAAGGTAAAGTCGATGGACATATCGAAGACTGCTTTTAGAACTCTGGTATGGTCAGTACGAGTTTATGATGATGCCGTTTGGTTTGACTAATGTACCGGCGGTATTTATGAACTTGATGAACAATATATTCCATCAGTACCTTGGCAAGTTCGTGGTGGTGTTCATCGACGACATACTCATATACTCGAAGATGCTAGAGGTGCATAAGGAGCATTTGAAGATTGTGTTGGATGTGTTGAGGAAGGAGAAGCTATATGAAAAGTTGTCCAAGTGTGAGTTTTTCCTGGATAAGGTAGAATTCTTGGGGCATATTGTGACTGGTGATAGTATTTCAGTAGATCCGAAGAAGATCATAGCAGTAGAATCTTGGAAGACCCCGAGTTCGGTAGCAGAGATCAGGAGTTTCTTAGGATTGGCAGGTTACTACAGGAAGTTTGTGCAAGATTTTTTGAGGATTGCCGAGCCGATGACCAGACTCACCAGGAAGGATGTAGAGTTTATTTGGACAGAGGATTGCCAGGTTTCTTTTAAGAAATTAAAGAGGAGGTTGACGTCTGCTCCTATTTTGACGTTGCCATCAGGGTCTGGAGGTTTCACTATTTATAGTGATGCATCGGAGAAAGGGTTGGGTTTTGTTCTTCAGCAGAATAGGAAAGTGATTGCCTATGCATCCAGGCAACTGCGTCCTCATAAAAAGAACTATCCTACCTATAATTTGGAGTTGACAGCAGTCATCTTTGCTCTGAAGTTGTAGAAACATTATTTGTACGAAGAGCGTATGTAGATCTTCACATACCACAAGAGCTTGAAGTACGTTTTCACGCAGAAGGAGTTGAATATGAGGCAGCGTCGGTGGTTGAAACTGATAAAGGATTTTGATATATCTTTGCAGTATCATCTTGGGAAAGCTAATGTAGTTGCCGATGCTTTGAGTAGGTATCCGATAGCTATGTTCTTAACACAGGATCGATATTTGCTGAAGGACTTGGAGAGCTTAGGCATCAAGGTGATAGTTCCTGGTTGTGCTATGCAGATGTGGGGATTGCAGATACATTCAGATTTGATGGATAGGATCAAGGTAGCACAGTATGAGGATGTACCTCTGAGGAGTATCAAAGCTCAGGTGAGAGCATGATTAGAGGATAATTTTATCATTGCGGAGGATGGATCTTTGAGGCATGGAGTTAGATTGTGTGTGCCTAGTGGGGAGATGTGTGAGAAGGTGTTACAGAAAGCATATCTCTCTCAGTATTCCATATATCCAGGTGCCAACAAGATGTATCGGGATATACGAGAGAGTGTGTGGTGGTATGGCATGAAGAGGGAAGTGGTACAGTTTGTATCCAGATGCTTAGTGTGCCAACAGGTGAAAACTGAGAGGCAGAGGCCAGGAGGGTTACTTCAGCCATTACCTATTCCAGAATGAAAGTGGGAGCACATTACTATGGATTTTGTATCCGAACTTCCACGATCCCCAGTAGGGAAAGACACAATTTGGGTCATCGTTGATAGGTTGACCAAGTCTGCCCACTTTTTGCCTTTCAAGGTGGGTTTGTCTACGAAGAAGCTGGCAGAGATGTATGTGAGGCAGATTATTAGGATACATGGAGTTTCCGTCAGCATAGTCTCGGATCGGGATAGTCATTTCACTTCCCATTTCTGGAAGAGTTTGTAGGAGAGTTTGGGCACTCAACTCAAGTTCAGTATTGCATATCATCCCCAGACAGATGGGCAGTCAGAGAGGACTATTCAGACTATCGAGAATATGTTGCACACTTGTGTACTAGATTTTGGGGGTTCTTGGGAGTACCATGTCCATTTGGTAGAGTTTGCTTCTAACAACAGCTACCAGGCTAGTATAGAGATATCACCTTTTGAAGCTCTGTACGGTCGAAGGTGTCGTACTCCCTTGTCATGGGATGATATTAGGGAGAAAGTTTTGCTTGGGCCAGAGATGGTTGTGGATACAGCGGAGAAGGTTCAGTTGATCAGAGACAGACTTCGAGTGGCCTAAGACAGACAGCGGCATTGGGCCGATAGCCATCGAAGACCTTTAGGGTTTGAGGTATAGTTTTAGATTTTGTTTCGTGCTTGCTATGGTTGTTTATTATAGATTTAGTTCTTAAGGTTATATTTTGTTCTAGGTGGGTGGTTTGGTGTTTCTGAGGATTTCTCTGACACGAGGCACGATTCGCTTCGGTAGAGGCGAAAAGCTTAGTCCACGATTCATCGGACCTTTCACTATTCTGGAGAGGGTTAGTGCAGTTGCTTATAGTCTAGACTTGCCACCTGCATTAGAGGGAGTGCACAATATATTTTACGTGTCGCAGTTGAGACGATGCGTGGCAGATCCTAGTCATGTATTGGATCACTCGAAGATAGAGGTGGGCCCTACTCTTAGCTATCTAGAGCAGCCAGTTGAGATTCTGGATCAGAGAGAGAAGGTACTGAGGAATCAGACTATTCCTTTGGTACGCATTGCATGGAGGCATCTCTCTCCGGGGGAGTCTACCTGTGAGAGAGAGGATAAAATGTGAGAGCGTTATCCATATTTGTTTGTGCCTTAAGGTATGTTCTTTCCTTTTATGTTATGTTCTTTCATAGTTAATTCTGTTCTTAGTTCTTTTGTTATGACCTATTGTTTTCTGGGGATAGTTTTCATCTTTGAATTTTGAGGACAAAATTATTTTAAGGAGGGTAGACTTATCACTACCATATTTTCTAGGGAAGGGTATTTTAGTAATTTCATAATTAATTAAATATTGTGTATAATAATAATTATTTAATTATTGTTAGATGTTAGTTATTTATTTTGGACTTATGTTAGTGGACCTAACTAGTTTAGTTTAGATCCATGGACCAACATGAATTAATTATTAAAATTTAGCCCATTTAGAAAGCCCATTGTTAAGGAGATGGATTAAATTAATTAAACCTTTAGACTAGAAGCTTTCTCCTTAATTATTTCTTCATGAGAGGCCCCAAGGGGTATATTGGATAATTCATGGTAGCTTGAGGAAGGGGAAAGGGGGGCCGGCCTATATAGAAAGGGGGAAATAATTTCCTTCTCCTCTTTTCATTTGGAAACTAGATCTAAAATTTTCTTCAACCAAATTCCTTCATTCCTATCTCATTTTCCTACCAAATTTTATCCCAATTCCTTCCTAAATCACCATTGGAGGCTAGTAGAGCAAGAATCTAGAAGAAGAAAGCAAGGATCTACAAAGAACAGCAAGGATCTACAAGTTGGAGGCCAATTTTATCACATTTGAAGGTTTCATTGGGAATCCATCTCCCAATAGGTATAATTCAGTTTTTCCTCTTAATTTAGGTTCTAAATCTGATATTTAACTATAAAAATAATCCATATGCATAGCCTACCCATAGAATTTGGTTTTGTGTTCATAGGAGGCCTATTGAGAAAGTTATAGTATTTTTTGTGTTAATTTTGGGGGAATTCCGAGATTGACAATTGTTGTGTGTGTCAATTGGTCCTATAGATCAATTTGGCATGTGCTTGTGTGTTTGGGGCTAGTGTCGTGTCCATAATTGGGTACGTGTAGGTCGTATCCCAATAATTTGGTGATACGTATTAATTTGGGAGTTTTTTCTCCGACACGGGACTTTGTGCATGTCATATTTTGACACGGACACGTAGATTTATATTTGACTCTTCGTATTGTTCAAAAATAATATATATGACTTGTTCGTGTCCTTCGGGGTACATTTGGATGTTTGGAAGACTCGTGTCGCAAGAGTATCCTAGATCTAGTGGGATACGGGGTGATACGATCCATGTGGTTGTGTAATTTAAATTATAGATCTATTTCTCTTGTCATTGTGATGTAAAATTATATATATATATATATTGTTGTGTAATTATATTTATGTAATATTGTGTCTTAGATCTATGTATCTATTTATGTACTATAAGTGTATATATTGATTGGTAGCTATTCTTCTAATTGTAGGTAAAATTATATATATTAGTATGTATAGATATGCATATGTTCAATAGATAATTATATGTTGTTATATTCCTATTTATATAATATGTGTGACATATTATTGTATGATTATGTATAGGTAAACATATATGTATGGCTATATATATATATATATATATATATATATATATATATATATATATATATATATATATATATATATATATATATATATATATATATATATAGGTGCGTATGGTACCATGTATTTATTATGTACATATTCTATATGGTGGTAGCTATATATATATATGTGATACTATATTATAATATGTAATATTATGTACATATATATCATATAAGTATAAGCTATATGTATATGTAATTAGATATGGTGTTATATATATACATATATTACTACATATATATATATATATATATATATATATATATATATATGCATATGAGGAGTAGGAGTGTATGTATATTTATATGTAAAAGTTGCATGTATTAGGTGTAAGTATATATTATATATTGGTATGTATAAATATATAT
Organism: Iris macrosiphon; assembly: GCA_036927795.1. NCBI lineage: Eukaryota > Viridiplantae > Streptophyta > Magnoliopsida > Asparagales > Iridaceae > Iris > Iris macrosiphon. The sequence continues at coordinate 40,521,899 of JAYESA010000001.1, read as the reverse complement.
ATATATATATATATATATATATATATATATATATATATATATATATAATGATTTTTAGTGACAGCCGCTAAGGCGACAAGAGCGAAGTCACAACAGCAGCAGCAACCGTTGTAGCAGGCAACAGCAACAAAGGCGATAGCCGCAGCCCGTTGCCAAAGCAGCAACAGCAGCAGCAGGAACGTTCAGCAGCAGCGGCGACAGCTGTTTAGCGACGGCCGTAACCTGTCGCCAAAGCAGCAGCAGCAGCAGCAGGAACAGTCAGCAGCAGCAGCGACAACATATTAGCAATGGAGCAGAATCGTCACTAAATGGGCAGCGTATCAGAGTATCAGAGTTTCAGAGACAGTTCATCTCTGTTTTTAGTGACAGTTGGCAGATTTCTATAATAGATATTTATATAGATATAGATAGATATATATATTTTGTATATAAGTAAATGTATTCTTAAATTACTAATTTTATTGTAGTATAAGTATAAGTAGTATAGCATATGTATATTATGGGTAGTTAGTATAAACAAGTTTGGGGCATTACCTTTAGATACTAACGATGTTTCCTAATGAACATTGTTGCAATTATCATAAAGTTGTAATCGAAAGTTATGTGCATCAGCAAAATGGTCTGTGTTTGACCGATTGACTTACACTATGTCTCCTAAGCCTCAACATATAAAGCAGGTTGATAACCAGAAGCACGATGATGAACCGCTCTTTGCTTCAGCATATATGGCTTTGCATCTTTCCCGTGGTAGGAGACAATCAAGAATAAGTTCTTCAAAAACACCCAGCCAGAGAAGATTTGACCAACTTATTGACTCCTTTGAAGGAGTGCACTAAAATACTCGTTCTCGAAGACGGGAGCTCGTTAATCATGAGAATCCATATTCCTCATAATCCAAGGCTGCGGGTAGCAATCCCCTCAATTCTGAAATTGACAGTGTAGACTCCAACTACAGGGTTCTTTCTACCAATTCCTCTGTCATACACAGGGATGTTAGCATTTACGCCATCATTGAGGAATAATACGCTTCTATATTAGAATCCACTGAACAATGCCTCAACTCACTAGAGGTCGCTCTCAAAGACATGCATACTATGATACAAAATATGCATCAAATAATAACAACCCCACATTCTGCTACACCAGCACCCGTCCAAGTGGCTTCATTCATACCTGCGCAACCTACTCCTGGACTAACACCTCTGCAGGATAATATAAATCCAGAAACGATCATAAACTAAGAGTCAGTAGCACCAACTCTTAATCCTCTCATCATTGGGGGTAGATCTCCATCGGTGATAATTCATGTTTAACCAAGATCCTATCAGTCAACCTCACCACTCCAACTAGAAGATCCTCTCAAAGCTATCTAAGAGTTGCGTACACAGGTCGATATTTTAAAGAACAAAGACCAACTCCGCAAGCTGGGGGTGAAACAACCTTATCCACCGAAATGGGATAATGTTATATTCCCTCCTAAATATAAACCCTCATTCTTGTTTGAAGGCAGGACATCACCGAGCCAATATATTAATTACTTCAATATGATGATGTCTCATCTGCATAAAGAGGATGCTCTTTGTACCAAATTATTCGTGGAATGCTTGACAGGCATAGCCTAAAATTGGTATCACAGTTTACCTGAGTGTATATCCTCATTTTATGACATAAATATTTTTTTCTATCACCATTCTATGAGGGAGGCATGGATATGACAATGTCTTCACTCATAGATATTAAACAGAAGGAGAAGGAATCGGCTCATGAATTCGTTGAGGGCTTCAGACAGGTAACTTTGAAGTTACCCTCTGGTATTCCAGACTATATATATATTGATACCAGCAAGAAGAACCTACTGCCTATAGTAGGGCTCTGGACAGGTCCAACTCAATTTCAAGACTGGACAGCGTTCATCATTGGGGCCGAAGCTGCTGAAGGCAACGCAAAAATGGAACGCAATTTTAGGTTATAAATAACCAATGTAGAAGGGAAGCGTCCCTCTAATAGTACGAATAATCACAAAAGCAAAAAAAAGAAGGCCTTGGCGATAAATCTGTCAAAACGACCCACCTCTCGTCCAGCACAAAAGCCTCCAGAATCTTCTAGGACTTAGGAAGAATATTCCTTTAACGAGAGCAATATTCCCAGCATTTTTAAATGATTGATAAAAACAAACAAGTTACAGTTGTCTAAAGTCAGGCGACCAAATAAGGCTGGTAAAACATACGACCCGAAGTACTGCTTATACCACCGATACATAAATTACCCTACCAAGGCTTGTTATGTCTTGAAAAGAAAGATACGATCATGATCTGTATCCGATATAAGGGCACGAGTACGTAGGTACGTCCAGCCGGTGCCGCAACATCGGCGGTAGAACATTGTCTATGTCAACAATACTATCTAAACATCTCACACAATATAGATAAGGTACATGTCATGCTATCTCAACTCCAAATGGAGGACAATATGATAAAATGGTAATGGTAAACAATACTCAATCCCAATAACAAACTAGGAAAGATATGGCACGATATGAAATAGAAAAAAAAGTCATAATACATCACCATTCCACGTCTAATCCCAACAAAAGACCTCAAATAATAATACAATGCCAAAGTGTCTAACTGATATATACTATATCATGAATAAACTAACTATGCCTCATCAACTGCTGGTACTAACTCAACAGGCTCTACGGGTGATAACTCAACTAGCTCGCCAACCTATGGCCTGTAGTGTGTAGGACACCAGTCCTCTAATGAATCATCTGAAAAATATATCCAGTCATGATTGGAGCAAAGTACAACCCAAATAGTAGTTTCAATAATTGATAGAAACTATAAAACAACAATAGCAATAAAAATAAATGATGGAAGTAACTGAACTAGCATGTATCACAAGAAATAATATCATGGTGAAATAATTGTAAGAACTGAGAATAATATGGTGAGAAACAATAATGTAATGAACTGGAATAAAGGAAACAATATATAAATATGCCTTGAAATATTAGTAAGATAATATGATCGGCTTGGACCTAACACGGGCTATATATAAAAAGGTGAGCTAGCGTGATCACACGTGAGTTGTATGATCTACTAACTATTATGGGCTACACTAAATCACGGGCTATAAGGTATGATCACATATCCACTAATACTTCTCCAACCCCTGACTAGTACACAAATCTAAATCATGACATATTTATAATATCATGCAATATGATCGCGGTCTATATAATCACTAAGATATCACAGTAATCACTGAATAATCATGAAGCACGATACGGCGATCATTGAGTAATCACGACAATAACATCTCATGACCAAGATCCACGTATACCAATCCGTGAAACCATCGTGTCAAGAATCAAATATATCTATACTAAATACATGAAATATAGAGGCTATCAAGTAAGAAAACTAATAGAGAATGTACTCGCATGTGGTCCTGAGCAAATAGTATATCTCGGTATCCGAGCTGGTGTCACACACACCTATATAAGAATATTATGTTACTTGGTGTAATGAATGATAAATGAGTTACATGCACTAATATGTTGCTTTCTAGGTCAATATTAGGTGTCATCTAGGAACTTTAGCATATTAGCTATAGTAGGTTATTACTAAGTTTCTAAGTCAAACTAGTTAGTATAAGGCTATACTTGATAGTGTTAGTTATACTATCTAGTACTTAACAAATATCTTACACTAACTGATATTAATATACTTAACTAATAACTGATAGCACTTACTTATTCTAACAGTTTACTAATACTAACCTCATTCACTCAGGCACTCAACTAACACTAACACACTTGTCCTTCCTTACTGATATTGATACGACTGATACACTAACTTAACCTTTACTACTAACTAATAGCTGATACCTCATTACTTGGTATCAATACTATAACGTACTGATTCTAACTAATATCAAATAATCACACACCAACACATAATACCTCTTACCCCACCCCCTTGAATCACTGCTACTGATACTGCCCAGTATCAGTGTTCCCTAGCTTTACTGCTCTATTGAAACATGTATACATCATTACCACACAGAACTAGCGACAGACTTACACCAATTTCATAACTGAACTTATCATCCCCAAGATATACATACTAGACGGATACATGAAGAACCTGAATGCTCATACTATTTGTTAGTACACACAAGCTTACTGATGCTGTTACTGCATCGTGCTGATGTTGTTACTGCACCTGGTTGCTGTTGTTACTGCCCCTTAATGCTGCTATTGCTAGTTCTACTGTTACAACTACTAAACTGCTACTACTACTTCTATTAAACTGCTACTTGTTACTACTATTAAACTAACCCCCACATTATGTTCCCAATTAGCAGATGCTTTACCTTACAGTGAAGTGCACTGCCTGCTACTGCTGTTGTACCTAGCCTTACCCCTAGCAACAACTGCTGCATACTTACCTTACCATCCTGCCTGCAATGTACACACTCAACTTTGTAGGAACTTACACAATTGCCTGAGCTTTCCACTTCACTGTCAAGTAAAACACACCAAGGGCAACCCCCATCTATATATATATATATATATATATATATATATATATATATATATATATATATACATATATATATATATTCATGCTTATATACATATATATACATCACACATAATAGAGACATAAAACTAAACACATATAGTGCATTAGCAAGATACTCTATGATATGCACCCAACTGAGAGTCAAAACTCACAATATACCTTAACAACCACTCCTACATATCAAATACACTAATTTCTAACTAATACAACTTGTTATACTAAGAATTGAAGATAAATTATACAAATCACCCAAAATGAGTCTCGTATCATAACATATCATAAAATACTATGATACGCTCTACTCGTATCCAATTATGGATATGTACTTAACCCCATAACCCCCATTTAAGTCTATTTAGATCTAATTGGTCTCATAACACATAATTATGTGTCAATCTCTTAATTCTCTCAAATTGGACATAAATTACCATATAACTTTCATAATACAAGTCATATGAATCTAATTCTTGATCCTATGGGTATCCCTAAGCCAATGGATGATTTATAATAGTGAAATACATAAATTAGAGTCTAAATTAAGGGATAGATTCAGAATTTACCTATTGGGAGATGGATTCCCAATAAAAAGCTCAATTGACACAATTAGGTCACAATTCCCTACCAACTCATCTTCCTTTAAGTTCTTCTTGCAATCCAAGCTTCAATGCTTCTTAGATGATGAAATTGAGAGGGAATGTGTGTGAATTGGGTTGAATTTATGGAGGGATGAGTCAATTTGGGGAAGAGCATAATTGGGGATCTAAATAAAATAAACTAATAAATAGGAGAGAGAATAAGGAGTCCTCATATGGCCGGCCCCCCTTTCTTCCACTCCAAGTCATAACAAAATGTCCACCATGCCCCCACTATTTAATTATGAGGAATAATTAGAAAGAGCTATATTGGAAAGTCTCTAAACTAATACAAATTAAGCTAATCTATTTGATTAACTAGGGAAGAGGGTCTAATGGGCTTAGTCTCATGTTGGGCTCAAAGTGTTGTCATGACTAACTAATTTGGGTCCTCTAGTATCAAGTCCAAATAATAGGCTAGCCCACTAACTATAAATAATTAACACAAGCACAATTTAAATATATAGCACAATATAAATAAATATTAAATATTAAATACTAAATATATTAAATAATAAAAATATCCTCATCTAGAAATGTGGTAGTGACAAGTCTACCCTCCTTAAAAAAAATGTGTCCTCGAAATTTAGGGAAGAAGTAGCGCTACAATAAGAAATCCAACAAACAAGAAAAAATGATAACTCACGGCTCAAAGAGATAAGGGTATCGCTCGCGCATCTCGACATCTCTCTCCCAAGTAGACTCTCCCGGAGAGTGATGCGTTCACGCGACGCATAACAAGGAAATCGTCTGGTTTTGCAGCACCTTCTCCCTGTGATCAAGAATCTCTACTGGCTGATCTGGGTAGCTGAGAGTCAGACCCACCTCGATGTCCGAGTGATCCAATACGTGACTAGGATTTGACACATACTATCTTAGCTGCGACACATAAAACACATCATGCACTCCCTCTAATGCAGTCGACAAGTCTAGTCTGTAAGCCACTGCACAGACCCTCGCAAGAACACTGAATCGTGGACTAAGCTTCCTGCCTCTACCAAAGTGAATTATGCCCCATATCAGAGAAATCCGCAAGAACACCAGATCGCCGACCTAGAAAAAATACAGCCTTAACACTCAACCTAAAATAAAGCAATCACAAGCAATACAAACAAAATCTATACCTCAAACTCCAAAGGTCTCCGGTGGCTACCGGTCCAATGTCGTTGTATGTTCTGCGCCACCCAAAGTCTATCCCTGATGAGCTTCACTTTCTCAGCTGCATCAACAATCATCTTCAGTCCCAACAAGACTCTCTCACCAACATCATCTCAAGATAGAGGAGTGTGACATCTTTGTCCATATAAACCCTCAAATATTGACATCTCGATACTGGCCTGGTAACTGTTATTGTAAGCAAACTCTACCAGGTGAAGATGATCCTCCCAAGATCCTCTAAAATCTAAAACACAAATGCGAAGCATATCCTCAAGAGTCTGAATAGTCATCTCCAACTTTCCGTCTGTCTGGGGGTGATATACGGTACTGAACTTGAGCTGGGTGCCCAAGCTAGCCTACAAACTCCTCCAAAAGTGGAATATTAAGCAACTATCCCGATCCGAGATGATGCTTACAGGAACTCCCTATAATCTGACAATATGCCGCACATACATCTCTGTTATCTTCTCCGTAGATGTACCCACTTTGAATGACAAGAAGTGGACTGATCCGGTCAACCTGTCTACGATGATCCAAATTGTGTCTTTACCACCTGGAGAACGCGGAAGCCCCAAAACAAAATCTATAGTAACATGCTCCTATTTCCACTCATGAATGGGTAAAGGATGAAGTAAACCTCTTAGCCTCTGCCTCTCTGCCTTTATCTGCTGCCATACTAAACATATGGATACAAAGTGTGCTACCTCCCGCTTTATATCATACCACCATATACGCTCCATCAGATCTTTATATATCTTGTTAGCACATAGATATATAGAGTGCTACGATCGATGCACCTTCTGAAGAAACTCCTCGTGCATCGTCCCACTTGGCACACACAACCTGTTACCGTGCCGTAATAATCCATCCTCAGCAATAGTGAAGTCCTCGGATAATCCCATCCAAACTTGTGCTCTGATGCTCCTCACAGACTCATCGTCATACTAGGCAGCTCGAATCCTGTCTATCAGCTCTGACTGTATATGCAGTCCCAACATCTGTATCTCGACACATGGTACCAGCACCATAATTCCCAATCTCTTAAGAAAGGCAAGTAAATATCTGTTTGTAGTCAAGCACATAGCCACTGGATACCTGCTCAAGGCATCAACGAGTACATTGGCCTTCCCTGGATGGTATTGCAATGATATATCGAATTCATTCATCAACTCCAACCACCGCCATAGTCTCATGTTTAGCACTTTCTGGGTAAACACGTAATTTAAGCTCTTGTGGTCTTTGAAGATCTCCATATGCTCTTCGTACAAATAGTGTTTTCACAGCTTTAGAGAAAAAATGACTGATCCAACTCCAAATTATGAGTAGGATAATTCTTCTCATGAGTACGTAATTGCTTGGAAGCATAGGCAATCACCTTCCTATTCTGCTGCAAGACACAACCCAAACCCTTTCCAGAAGCATCACTATAGATAATAAATCTATCCAATCTAGATGGCTATATCAATACTGGAGCTATCGTCAACCTTGTAACGTCCCGTTCCCCCTATTCGGGGAGCGGCGACCAAGAAATACTTAAGACCGTTCGATCGGGATAGATTAAATCAAGATCCTTTCCTCGTTATGGATTGGTTTCTTCGGAATCATGTCCCATATTCAATGGATCGTGCCTCAAGGAAGGACTCGGCGGCAGAGTTGAGAGGGGCCCTTCCGTTGCGCTGGTTTTCTTGCCCGTTTTTGTTGCCGCTTAGTTGCTTTCTTGTTGGTTTTATGACTTATATTTTCTTGAACGGTTTCGATGGATTTTATTGCCTTCGTTCTTAGGATTTCATATTTCGTATCGAACTTGGAGACCGAAGCAGGAGGTATTGATCATCTATTGATGCGTGCAGGTGATCGGGTAGACGATGCACGCGCGGAGTCTTAAAGTTCTCCTTTTTCTCTCCTAGTTCACCAACTTGTGAGTGGCTTTATTTCGATTAGCTCCCTTCTGCCTAGTCTTCACTCTAAATAATAATTGACTCATTATGCATCCCACTCCAATGATTTCATAATAAGAATAAACTGAGTCAAATGAAAGATGTGTTGGCTTGAATTAATTAGAATGCTTGTCACTTAGAATTCTCAAACGACCACATTGATGCGTGCTTGTCCACTATGCATTTATATATTCATGTTTTAGTTGTAGCTAGAATTATTCTATATAACTGTACAGATATATTATGCAAACTATCTTGAAATGCAATCACTTGGACAGGAAGACTATGCCTAATGCACTATGCTAAAGTAGATGTACACACTCTTGTGTTTTGAATGCTTTATCTATTAATTTAGTGTCAATGCATAGTTCGATCGGACAACTTGTGCATAAGGTTTAGTTTCTGCGAACGGCGCCCGGGGCACTGGGGCCGATTCATTCCGGGCGGAACTCAGATAGCTACGCTAGCAAGACTAGCACGGGTAAGGCGGGGGAGGCCTTGTAGCGGGGCTTGCTACCCGAGCTGCAAGGGTCACCGCTTACTGTAGATATTGTCCACGGTGGCAAGGACATGCCATGACCCAATGTACATATATTTCTGTATTGCTTGCTCAAACTAATGGTGTATTCGTGGCAGGGAAGAATATAGTAAGTATTATGCAGGCAGTTCAGATGGGAAGGTAAAAGTTACCTAACGGTAGCACGTTTGTTCTATAAATTGAATACTTCATGCTTGCATGTAAATTGAACTAAGGCAAGATAGAAAGACTACTATAATATTGCATGTTTTATATGAACAAACTTGGATTTGGTTAGATGGGTTAGCTCACCCTCACCAGTACTTTCTAATGTACAGACCCTCGTTGCAGCAGGTTCTCCGAGCCCGAGCGACGCGGCGAGGAGCTGAAGCTTCTTCCTTCTCCAACCAGTCCAGTATCTGACGCATTCCGTTTGTGACTTTTTGAAGCTTGTACAAAGCACTTGGAGCAAGTGCAACCCTTATATGTGGCTCCGTGGCAAGGCGATAGCTTCGCCAGCAGGTGTCTATATTGTTTTGAAGTTTAGTAAAGGATGTGATGTATGGGAACGGCTATCTCATTTTGTATCCAAGTTGTAAGCCCGTGAGGCATCTTTGTCATTTTGGGTCAAGAGTCTGTAATCAGATGTTCATTATCAATAAAAAGAATACTTTTCTATACCTCAAATATGTGTTATCTTATTTGCATACTTTTTTACATATGTTCTAAAGATCATCATTATGCCTAGGCCTTGTGCACGCGTGCACGACATCACGCCTGGAGGACGATTATCGATTGGGCAAAATCAGGGCGTGACATAGTGGTATTAGAGCAAAGCTTTAGATCCTTTGATCTCGAGTCAAAAAGTTTTCCTAAGATGACCCTGTCCCATCCGAGTTGAACTCTTGAATCAATTGGTGCAAAATGAGATGCGTTCCATACAGTGAGTCTGTAATACTCTATAAGATTGATATAAGTTACTTGTTTTAGCAGGAATGGCTCGAACCCAAGCAACAGGCCAAGTTGATGTAGCTACTTCAGGCACTTCGGCTAGTTTCGAGAGCCAATGACCTGCGCCCTCCGTCGATCCGGTCGAACGAATGATGCAAATGCAGGAAGCGCAACAGAAGAGGGATAAGGCCCAACAGGACAAGTTCGAGAAAAATCTAGAGGCTCGATTTGAGATCCAGTAGAAGCAAGTAGACGCTCTGTAACAAATTGTTCAGACCTTGGCCTCTAACTAATCCGCAACAACAATAGAGGAACCGGTGGAGCCAGCGACGGATGAAGTCATAGTGCCCCAAAATACAAGGAAGAAGGATGTGACTGCCTTCAACTTTGCTGACTTCAAAAGGTTTGCAACACGTCCTTCCGAGGGATGAAGGATTCGGTCGTGGCGCTAAATTGGCTGGCCGAGTTGGAAGACCACTTTAAGCTCTTGGAAGTACCCAACGACAAATGAGTCACCTGCGCCCCAACTCCAGCTTCGGATAAACGCATACAATTGGTGGGATGTACACCGCAGATCTCTCTCTATTGGTGATGATGGCGAGACGATCCCTTGGTCCACCTTCTGTGGTATATTCGAAGAAGAATTTATCCCCCCCCCCATTCATCGTCAGAAGAAAAATAATTTCGTGCGACTGCAACAAGGAACGATGACAGTAAAATAGTATGTCGCAGAATTCAATCGGTTGGCAAAGTTTGCTAGTTCTTACCCGCCCAATGCAGCAAGCCGAGCCAGACGATTCGAAGGTGGCCTACGACCTTCCATTCACGCTCACGTAGTCGCTCCGCAATATGAGATGATGAGGGAAGTCCTTAACCATGCCCTGGTCCTAGAGCCGTAATATCCTTCCACTACCATAGGCGCTGTGCAACATTCTCATCACAAGCGCCAAGGTAATACAGGAGGAAACAACACTAACAAGTATCCAAATCATGGCGGCAACCAGGGCAACAATCAGGGGGGAAACCAGGGGTAGCGCTGTACAAAATGCAACCGTACAGGGCACCAGGCTAGCGAATGTCGAAATCAGGGATGCTTCAATTATGGTTGGCTGGGTCATTATGCTCGAGACTGTCTTGATCGTCTAAACTGAGTCCCTAAACACCGTACAGAGCAACAAAATTCAGTTCAGGGACCCCAAGCAAATTGGACTGCACAGCAACAAGAGAGACGTCCGAACATTGGGGGCAGAGTTTATGCCTTGACGAGGGACGAGGCGCTGGCCTCGAACACCATAGTGTCAGGTATGTTGCTATTCAATAAAGTACCTGCACAAGTATTATTTGATTCAGGTTCTACACATAGCTTTATGTCAACAAACTTTGCTAGGGAACACAAATTCACTCAAACCCCGTTAGGCCTAAGGCTTAGCGTCAGTACTCCGTCAGGCACGAGCTTGCCTGTCGATTTAGTTTGTCGTGACGGCTAAATTTGCATCGGAGGAAGGAAATTGTCACTTGATGCGATAGTTCTAGACATAGGGGACTATGACATCATTCTGGGAATGGATTGGCTTGGCGCTTGCTCAGCTACTATCGTTTGCGCGGAGAAGAAAGTCGTGTTTCGTCTTTCTAGCGAGATCAAATTTTACTATTCATGTAGTCCACAGTCGAAAGCATCGAATGCCTGCATGGTTATCTCAGCAATGTCTGCTCGATGGTTGATTCACTCCGGCTGCGTAGGGTACCTGGCTTCTGTTCGAGACACTCAGCAAGATTGTGCAAACGTTGAGTATATTCCCGTTGTGGCAGATTTTCCTGATGTGTTCCCCGACGAGTTATCCGGTATACCGCCCGATCGAGAGACAGAGTTCACTATCGATATATTTCTAGGAACCCAACCCATAACCAAATCTCCATATCGAATGGCACCGACAGAGCTGAAGGAATTAAAGATACAGTTACAAGAGTTACTAGATCGGGGATACATCCGTCCGAGTGTGTCGCCATGGGGTGCACCTGTGTTATTCGTTAAGAAAAAGGATGGCTCGATGCGGCTTTGCATCGACTATCGGGAATTAAACAAAGCAATTGTTCAAAATAAATATTCCCTCCCCAGAATAGATGATCTTTTTGATTAGTTACAAGCTGCAATAGTATTCTCGAAAATTGATCTCCGTTCGGGTTACCATCAGCTCAAAATTAAGCCGAACGATGTGCCGAAGTCAGCCTTTCGCACTCGCTACGGCCACTATGAGTTTTTGGTAATGCCGTTCGGTTTGACCAATGCCCCCACTGCCTTAATGGGTTTAATGAACCAAGTGTTTTGACCGTACCTTGATAGATTTGTAGTAGTGTTCATTGATGATAACTTGGTATATTCAAAGAATGGGGCGGAGCATGCGGAGCATGCAGAGCACTTGCGGACCGTGCTACAAACCCTTCGAGACAACAAGTTGTATGCGAAACTGAGTAAGTTTGAATTTTGGCTGAGCAGTGTATCTTTCCTTGGGCACATCATTTCTGCGGGAGGCATTTCAGTCGAACCGAAGAAGGTGGAGGCCATTGTCGAATGGAAGCGACCTGCATCCGTTAGTGAAATTCGAAGCTTTCTCGGATTAGTGGGCTACTACAGGCGGTTCGTAAAGGATTTTTCCAAACTAGCATTGCCTCTGACTCGCCTTACATAGAAGGGAGTCATGTTTGAGTGGTCCACCGACTGCGAAGCATCGTTTGCTGAGTTAAAGCATCGCCTCACTTCTGCCCCGTTACTTGCACTACGGATGAGACTTCGGGATTCTAAATTTTTAACGACGCATCAGGGCCGGGCTTAGGGTGTGTACTTATGCAGCGAGACAGAGTGATAGCCTATACATCCAGACAGCTAAAAAAGCATGAGAAAAATTATTTCACGCATGATCTGGAACTGGCAGTAATTATGTTCGAATTAAAGTTGTGGCGACACTATCTTTATGGGGTGCCGTGCCAAATTTATACCGACCACAAGAGTTTAAAGTACTTATTCACCCAAGCAGATCTGAACCTACGACAGCGGCGTTGGCTAGAATTGATAAAGGATTACGATTTAACAATAGACTACACACCTGGCAAGGGAAATGTGGTAGCGGATGCGTTTAGTCGGGTCTTTGCGGGATCTCTGTCCGTGATCGCAGGTTACAAAGAGAACTAGAAGAAATGGGCATCGAACTCCGAATTCGTTATCGCGGTGCATGGGTTGCTCAGATGTGATTTGTACCTAATCTGATAGAGAGAGTCACATCTACTCAAAGAGACGACCCCTTCCTCCGGAATATGCGGGAGCAGGTTCAAGCGGGGAAGGCGAAAGACTTTGTAATAGACAAAAATGGGGTACTGCGAGTGAAGGAAAGGCTATGCATCCCCAATGATTCAGAAATCAGAAAGGAAATCCTCACTGAAGATATTATGCAGCCTATACGATCCATCCCGGGAGCACAAAAATATATACGAATCTTCGTACTGTCTTCTGGTGGCACGGCATGATGAAAGAAGCAGCACTCTTTGTGTCGCAATGCATAACCTGTCAGAGGGTGAAAGCAGAATATCAGAGGTCGGGTGGAGAAATGCAGAATCTTGCTATCCCAGAATGGAAGTGGGAGCAGATCAGCATGGACTTTATTGTTGGCCTGCCAAGGACGCAATGGGGGAACGACGCAATCTGGGTCATCGTCGATCGGTTAACCAAGTCTGCACACTTTATCTCCATCAAAAGTACTTGGGCGCCGATCGCCTCGCCCAGACCTACCTTGGCGAGATAGTCCGGCTGCACGGAGTGCCAGTTTTTATAGTATCAGATCGGGACGGACGGTTTATCTCATGTTTCTGGACAAGTCTTCAGTCGTCGATGGGGACCAAGTCAAAATTCAGCTCAGCCTACCATCCTCAAACAGATGGCCAGACAGAACGAGTGAATCAGGTACTAGAAGACATGTTGCTCCTCTGCGTGATTGATTCAAAGTCAAGTTGGGACGTCAACCTGCCGCTAGCCGAATTTTCTTACAATAATAGTTATCAGTCTAGCATCCATATGGCTCCGTATGAGGCTTTGTATGGGCGGAAGTGTAGGTCACCGATCTGCTGGGATAAAATTTGGGAGAGATAAATCCTTGGGCCGGAACTGGTTAAACAAACAGTCCAAAAGGTTTGGCTGATTCGAGAACGGTTAAAAGTAGCACAAAGTCGACAAAAGAGCTATGCTGATGTTCGTCGTCGCCCCCTTGAATTCCAAGAGGGGGACCATGTATTCCTAAAAGTCTCACCCATGCGTGGTGTTACGAGATTTGGGGTAAAGGGGAAGTTAAGTCCAAGATTTGTTGGCCCGTTTAAAATTCTCAGACGAGTCACTTCAGTTGCTTACCAAATTGCATTGCCGCCAGCCCTATCAGATGTGCACGATATTTTTTATGTGTCTCAGCTAAGAAAGTATGTGCATGATCCGAACCATGTGGTAGACTTTGGTTAGTTAGATCTGCAAGCAGACTTATCGTACGTTCTTTGGCGAGACCACGGGGTCTTGGAACGTAAGGAAAAGAAGTTACAAAATCGGGCTGTATCGCTAGTGCGCGTTCTTTGGCGAGACCACGGGGTCGAAGAATCAACATGGGAACTCGAATCAGATATGAGGGAAAGGTTTTACTCATTATTCCTTAGGGGTAGGTTCAATTCCTAAGTTTTGGGATGAAACTTTCTATTAGATGGTTATGATATAACCCCCCGTTCCCCCTACTCGGGGAGCGCGGCCAAGAAATACTTAAGACAGTTCGATCGGGACAGATTGAATCAAGATCCTTTCCTCGTTATGGATTGGTTTCTTCGGAATCAGGTCCCATATTCAACGGATCGTGCCTCAAGGAAGGACTCGACGGCAGAGTCGAGAGGGGCCCTTCCATTGCGCTGGTTTTCTTGTCCGTTTTCGTTGCCGCTTAGTTGCTTTCTTGTTAGTTTTATGACTTGCATTTTCTTGAATGGTTTCGATTGATTTCATTGCCTTCGTTCTTAGGATTTCGCATATTATATCGAACTTGGAGACCAAAGCAGGAGGTATTGATCATCTGTTGGTGCGTGCAGGTGATCGGGTAGACGACGCACGCGCGGAGTCTTAAAGTTCTCCCTTTTCTCTCCTAGTTCACCAACTTGTGAGTGACTTTATTTTGATTAGCACCCTTCTACCCAGTCTTCACTCTAAATAATAATTAACTTATTATACATCCTGCTCCAACGATTTCATATTAAGAATAAACTGAGTCAAATGAAAGATGTGTTGGCTTGAATTAATTAGAATGCTTGTCACTTAGAATTCTCAAACAACCACATTGATGCGTGCTTGTCCGCTGTGCATTTATATATTCATGTTTCAGTTGTAGCTAGAATTATTCTATATAACTGTACAGATGTATTGTGCAAACTATCTTGAAATGCAATCACTTGGACAGGAAGACTATGCCAAATAAACTATGCTAAAGTAGATGTACACATTCTTTTGTTTTTAATGCTTTATCTATTAATTTAGTGTTAATGCGTAGTTCGGTCGGATAACTTGTGCACAAGGTTTAGTTCCTGCGAACGACGTCTGGGGTACTGGGGCCGATTCATTCCGGGCGGAACTCGGATAGCTACGCTAGCAAGACTAGCACGGGTAAGGCGAGGAAGGCCTTGTAGCGGGGCTTGCTACCCGAGCTGCAAGGGTCACCGCTTACTGTAGCTATTATCCACGATGGCAAGGATATGCCATGATCCAATGTACATATATTTCTGCATTGCTTGCTCAAACTAATGGTGTCTTCGTGGCAGGTAAGAATATGGTAAGTATTATGCAGGCAGTTAAGACGGGAAGGTGAAAGTTACCTAACGGTAGCACGTTTGTTCTGTAAATCAAATATTCCATGCTTGCATATAAATTGAACTAAGTCAAGATAGAAAGACCACCATAATATTGCATGTTTCATATGAACAAACTTGGATATGGTTAGTTGGATTAGCTCGCCCTCACCAGTACTTTCCAAAGTACTGACCCTCGTTGCAGCAGGTTCCCCGAGCCCGAGCGACGCGGCGAGGAGCTGAAGCTTCTTCCTTCTCCAACCAGTCCAGTATCCGACGCATTCTATTCATGAATTTTTGAAGCTTGTACAAAGCACTTGGAGCAAGCGCAACCCTTATATGCGGCTCCGTGGCAAGGCGATAGCTTTGCCAGCAGGTGTCTATATTATTTTAAAGTTTAGTAAAGGATGTGATGTATGGGAACGGCTATCTCATTTTGTATCCAAGTTGTAAGCCCGTGAGGCATCTTTGTCATTTTGGGTCAAGAGTCTGTAAACAGATGTTCATTATCAATAAAAAGAATACTTTTCTATGCCTCAAATATGTGTTATCTTATTTGCGTACTTTGTTGCATATGTTCTAAAGATCATCATTATGCCTAGGCCTTGTGCACGCGCGCGCTACGCGTGCACGATATCACGCCCGGGGGACGATTATCGATTGGGCAAAATTGGGGCATGACAAACCTCTTCTTCAGCTCATCAAAATTGGCCTGACTCTCATCAGTCCAGATAATCTTCACATCCTTTCTGGTCAGCCTAGTCATCGACTCAGCAATCCTGGAGAAGTCCTGTACAAACCTATAGTAATAACCTACTAGCCCCAGAAAACTCATGGTCTCCGCCACTAAAGTCGGAGTAGCCCATGACTCCACTACTGAAATCTTCTTTGGGTCCACTGAGATCCCGTCACATGTAATCGCATACCCAAGGAATTCAACCTTGTCAAGAAAGAACTCACACTTCTAAATCTTGTCATAAAGCTTCTCCTTCCTGAGAGTCTCCAAAATTATCCTCAGATGCTCCTCATGCTTCTCCGGGGTCTCCGAATATATCAGAATATCATTAATAAATACTACCATAAACTTATTAAGATACTTATGGAACACCTTGTTCATCAGATTCATGAATACCGTCGAAAAATTGGTCAACCCAAACGGTATCACCAAAAACTCAAACTGGCCATACCGAGTTCGAAAAGCTATCTCCGGAATATCTTCCTTCTCTTACTTTCACCTAGTGGTAACCTGACCTACAGTCTATCTTTGAAAATATAGTCTATCTTTGAAAATACCTTTGCTTTGCTCAACTAATTAATGAGATCATCAATCCTCCATAGCAGGTATTAATTATTGATAATAAGGTTATTCAGAGCCCTATAGTCGATACACATGCGTACCGACACATCCTTCTTCGGTGTAAACAATACCAAAGCACCCCATGGTGATAAACTGGATCGAATAAAGCCTTTGTCCTACAACTCATCCACCTGCTTCTTCAAATCTACTAGTTCGTTATTGTTAACTCTATAAATGTGCTGAGATATCGGCTATGCGCTTGTCACCAAATCTATAGAGAACTCAACATCTCGGTCTGACGGTAAACCCGACAACCCCTCCAAAAAAATATCTATGAACTCTGATATAAACGGATGTGCCAACTCCTTCTCTTCCACCATGACTCCACAGATGGCATCCTCGCTCTGCTCCGCTGCTCTTCTGGCAATCTCAAACTATGGCTCTCCTAGTGGTCAAAACAAAATGCTTCCTCCACGATAATCTATAATAGCATGGTGTCTACTCAACCAATCCATCCCGAGTATAATATCGTAGCTCGGAAGTGGCATTACGAGTAAGCACACCCTCAACTCTCAGCCTCCCAGTATAACTCTTCGATCATTGCAAATATCACTGACTAGGATAATGCCTCCCACAATCGTGATCTTATAAGTCCTAGCCAAAGGTTCAGACACTAATCGATGCTTAAGAACAAAATATACAGATACAAAAGAATGGGAAGCACCAGAATCAAATAAAGTATAAGTTGAAATAGAATCAAGGAGAACTAAACCTGATATCATATCTCCGACTGGCTCCTCCTCCTCAACTGCTATGGCAAAAGCTTGCCCTCGCGGTACCCCTCTTCGTTGTTGCTGCTGTTGTTGCTGGACAAAAAGCTATTATTGAGTCTATAAAGGAGGTCCCCTTTGCTGTCCCACAGGTGGCCTCGCTGGTGCTCTCTGTGTCGGTGCTGCTCCCTGGCCCGCTCGAACTGGAGCCACTAGACAATCCCTCAACTGGTGGCCTGGCTCTCCGTAGTAGAGGAACACTCCAAGCCTCTTTTTGCAGACCTCCCATGTATGTCAAATCTTTCCATAGTTTGTACACTGTGGGGCCTGCTGTGCTGGTCTTAGTGCCTGGTATGTCTGTTGTGTTAGTGCTCAAAATGGTACATGAAACTGATATCTCTGCTGTTGGAAGGTCCTCTGCTGTTGAAAGTGGGATCGTTTGGCTAGACCCGCACTACTGCTAGCTCCTTCTGAAGTATCTTCTATCCTCTTGGATTTGAGCTCCAAGTCATCCTCTGCCCTCTATACGTCCATCAGAATATCCTCAAATGTTGCAGTACGGTGTCCTCTAGTGAGAGATTTTATCTCCCTGATTAAACCATTCCGGAACTTTCGGGCCTTTCCTAGAAGATTTTGTCCTCTACAAATATGCCTAGTCTGTAGAACTTTGCTACGTACTCGTCCACTGTCATGTTCCTTTAGACGATATATAGTAATTGGCTCTCTAAAGCACTCAGAGCCACATCTAGAAAAAACTTCTCCTTGAAAACCTCTTTGAAAGCTTCCCAAGTCAGTCCTGACACTGCAATTCTTGGGTCTGTATGAAACTATGCCAGCGCAGTATCAAACATCTGGCAGCCCGCTGCCTCCACCTGTAGGCCTTTTAGAATCTGTGATAGCCTCAGGGCCCTCTCGACGTCCTCGATCTAATCGTTCATACATAATATCCCTTTGATACCCTTGAAGTCCTTAGACCCCATCATTTTGAAGTCAATGGTGGTTTTCGGCATCGGCTGGTACGGTACGGGGTAAAGTGGTATAGTATGTGGCTGGACAAGCGCTACCGTCTCCACAGTAGCTAGTGATAATTGGTGATCACTCTTGATGCCCTGACGTAGAACGTACGTCTGCCTCTACTGCGCTGCCATCATCTCTTGGAATATGTCCAACATTTGTATCCCTCTGCTGGCATTGGTGGTGGTGGTGGAAGATCCTTCGTGACTTATAGAATAGTCCTCGGAACTGGTGGTGGAGTACCCCCAAAAGATGCTGCGGAAATCACCACCTGGACTGGTAGAGCAATCCCCTGAGAAAAAGAAGGCAGAACAGTCGTTGTTGGTCTCTCTGAGGTGACAAAGTAACTGACTTCACCGAGACTGCTCTAGAGCACTGCGATCGAGTCTTCGACGGCATCCTAAAGACAGATTCAACAAAGAAATTAATATTGTGCAAGATACGATAACATCAAAAAAGTACAGTAATATTTTAAAGAAAGTAATTATTCTAAATAATAAATATAGCAATTTTAATAGATTAAAATGTTTCTAGTAGTGATTGAGTATCCTCTCATCCTGTATCCTTAGTCTTATATCCTATAGCAGGCTTGTAGTGGAAGCCACATGTCAAGCAGGAAGTATGTTGTGTACCCACTCAGCAGAACGTAGGTTATAAAACCCTTAAAAATCTGCACACAATGGAAAATACAGAACAAATTGCCCAAAGTACGCACACACTTTTATAACTACACTTGAAGGTTATAAATATAGGCTCAGTTCCACATTCATACAGATGGACAGAGGAAGAAAGACAGAAGCTCTACGTGCCAGTACTGTCGAGGCTTTGTTGCTCAAGTTCTTGAAGGGTTCAAGGGTTCTAGCATTTTTTCTTTGTGTTGAGTGGACCTAGGAGTAAAGTGATCGACCGCAGATCAAATCTCCATAGCTATACTTTCCCAGAATTATTGTACTTTAGATTCTTGTATATGATTTATTGTACTTTCTTTCTTCTTATTTTTAAGATTAAAATATAAAGGTTCGTATAACTTTTTGTTCATGACAAACAACTGTGAGATGTGTCATAGTTTGGATCCACTGTAAACACCAAAAACTTTTTTCAGAAATTAAATATGAATTTTTGGAATTTTTTGAATTTTTTTACATAATTAAAATCAATTTTTTCTGGTATTAAATAAATTTTGTGATTTTATTAAATATTAAAATATTATGAAAATAATATTTTTGAGTGTAAATAAATAATTAGACTTACTGCAATTTTTTTGGAACTTATTGGACCCTAGAACTATTTTTAAAGACCCAAAAACTTATTTTTTAAATAAACCAAAACAAACAACTTGAACCGAACCAAACCAACCGGTTTATTATTAAACCAAATAGACTGAACCGAACCCAAACCCTAGCGGGTCGGGTCGGATCCATACCCGACCCGAAACCCGCTAACCCGATCCGCTATTTACTGCTACAGTAAATGGAAAAAAACCCCGATCGTCTCTTCTGCCACCGTTACTCCCCTCGTCGGCGGTTACACCTCCGCCCCCTTGGCCGTTACGCCTCCTCCGCCAACGGCCGCTCCGCCTCTCCCACTCCCCTTGCCTATAAGAACCCCCCTGAACCCAGCCATCTTCCCACAGCCACCACCACTACAGCCCATCAATCCACCACCACTGCCAGTACCCTCCGACGAACCCCTAGCTTCCCCGGCCACCTCTCCTCCGGTCGCCCCATCACACATCACCACCACGAACTCAGCCTCAATAGCTCCGCCGATCTCCGCTACCACCAATCACCAGCACCCTCTCTGCCATCCGCCGTCTCCTCCGTCCCCGACAACCCTGACGAACCCCGAGCTCCTCCGATGAACCGATCTCTGCCACGTCTGTAGCCCCCGACTTCGACTCACCCCGAGCTTCCCCGGCCGTCGACGACCAGCTCCATCGTGACCATGCCGACAACTCAGCAACCCCGCAGTCGTCGTGCCCGCCGCGCCACCCTGTCGCAAAAAAATTCAGCAAGGTAACTGCCTTTCCTTATGAGTATCACCCTGTATATTGATCCAATTTCTGTTTGGTCTATTGTGACACGTTCCCTGCGTGACCCTCTCAAAACCTGTGTAATTTGTTCGGGGTATCGCATCCTGTGTCGGTCGCAAACCGCAACACAAAAACAGGAAAATAACCCCCCAATTTCTGAAAATTAGAAATTATCCCGAATACCCCAGTTTACGACTATTTTGTGTGCAACCTGTTAATTATTTCTAAAATCTATCTGAACAATTATTTAGACCGTATAACCAAGTTTTAAACCCTATTTTTAGTTTAATTTATTGAGTTGTAGTTTGTAATTATTTTGAGGGTAAAAATGACCAAAATATTGGTTATTTAAAACCCTAATTTTTCTGGAACTGGGTGTGCCCCGCTAAACGAGATAACTTAGTCGTATGCAAACTTCACTGAAAGGTGCATGCCGTCAATACAGACGTGTGAGATATTACGAATGTTGATTTGGATGTACATGCACACCGAAATTAATGCGTATCCGTCGACAACGCCCCGTATCGGCCATATTCTAAAACTCATTGTAACTTCGTGTATGCTCATCGTTTCGAAACAAAACTTACGCCATCAGACTCATAGCGATACGCTGGTCCTGTGACCCAAGTTTAGTTCAATTCTGAGAATGTAGACAAAATCCCATATCGTGGGCCCTACGGCTCCACTTGACGGGCAATTTTGTGATCGGCTCATCGCAATCCAATTCTGGATATTCCGTTGGGTTCGTATCGTCATTCTGGACTTGTAGACACTAAATTTGATGAATTTGAAGAACATTGTCTCTGGCATATTTTTGGTACGAAATGGGCCACATGTGGACCCTACTTTGACCAGGAACTGTTAATTTTGCCTTGTGTCTAAATTGGACTTATGGACAGGCAATTCTAGCTATTTGATATCTAATGAAAATGATGGTAATATCTATTTCAGCAACCAGAGGAATACCTGCAGATCCCGCTGATACTGGAACAACAGTTGGAAACTAAATCCCAGGCAAGTGTACCTTGCCAATCTTTCAGTATTTGCTACATAATATTCTCTTGATTTAATTATATGATATAAATGTTCAACCTAGGATCGTATGATATTGCTTAGCATCCAAAAAATATTCGGGTGTCAACGCCGTACGCGGAGTTATGTAACGTCACCTAGAGATTGATATCACGACCCTATATATCTTCGTGCTTGCATTATCAAGTACGTCATACCTTAGGACACCTGACACTGTTCATGAGACAGAATATTCTTGAGTCATTCATGGTAATTCTGTATAGGTTACAGAATTTGAGACATAGACTTTTTATATCCAGAGCTATCATATGACTTGCTGCATTAGATATAATCTTGCGTGTCATGGACATGAGACATGTAATTATATTGGGTGGGGAGAGACTTACCATACTAAAGGCTGATTATATTATATATAGTTATCTAGAGGTGCCTTAGACTCTGACACAGAGCTTTGGCACATGTACTAGCCCTTCGAGAAAAGGCTGCCATGGGTTTCCCCAACACAGAGCCTATAGTAGTCTCAGCCTGAGTATGATTAATGCTCTCAACTTGCATATCACATAGTTGGTTACATAGTTTACCCTATTGATTTATTTATTATTGTACTGCATTTATTTTGCCATGAGTTATTTCGTGTACCTTGCTATGTCCCCTGAGGACCTGGAATCCAGATTATGTCCCCAGGTATAGCAGAGGAGATCTACCTCGAGGTGTACGGGGCAGGAGCAGATATTGGAGCAGTACCAGAACTAGAGGACGAGGTAATCGCAGAGGATTTCTTCTGAGTATCTAGTTTATTATACTCAGTTATTTCTATTTGTTGGAATTCTATTTCTTGTCTATTGAATTGCTGTATCAGATATATTATCGGGTTGTTCCCCGAGATACTTTTTTGAGACTTGATATTGCTTTATATTTCACATTGATTGTATTTATTTCTGTGGATGAGATTAGTACCATAGCCCCTTACTGTTATTTTACAGCTTAAGTACACCCTGATGGGTCCATTAAATTGGGTTTGCCCATCAGTGTGTGCTGCTGGCCATGGCCACGTGGCTAGTCCCTCGATATTTTGGGACTGGGGCATGACATCCACTATACCAGTCGTGGTAAGAAAATGGTAGTTAGATATGTGATCATAACCGTCCATGTTCAAGAAACCATGTGAGTATTAATTATACACCTCACATATGATTAATCAGGCCATAAATCCTTGTGGAAGTTCCCAAGCCAATCACATAGCGAAGCTAGTATTTCAAACACTTAGTTTACTATAGTATTTCCTGTTCAGATCATACTCATGATTATTTTCCTATTTTTCCTGTTTTACTTACCTTCATTACTACTATGTCTCACTTTTTATTTACTTATCTCCATTATTACTGCGCCATATTCTTGCTCTTACTTTTCTATCATGTATTACATTACTATATTATTTTATAGTTTTTATCATTTTATTGGAACTGCTATTGGGTTGTACCCGTTCCATCCTGACTGAATATTTTTAGGTGACTATTTGGAGGATTGGTGTCTGACTTTCTATGGACCCCAGGATGTGGAGATTACGGAGGTTGACACTGTTGCTCAGGAGGAGTAGGGTTTGGTTGATGGAGAGACCATTCCCTAGACTGCTAGTTAGATTAGATAGTTTACTATTTTGAGTACCGAATTTGTTTTGGGCAACTTTGAGATACTTGGATATTATTTTAGATTTGATATTGGATGTCTAGACTTGTTGTGACTTATGGCATTATTTTATTCTCTTATATCATATCGTGCCTTATCATGCTTTTAGATTTATGATTGAGTATTTCATATTATATTTGTCATCATGTTCTCCTTATGGAGTTGAAATATATTATGTGAGATTGTGTTTAGATTATGATACCTATTACAACGTTCTACTACCGACTCTGGGGCATAGGCTGGACGTACCCACGGTCCATGCCCAATTATTTGGGTACAGGTCATGACATATTTTTATGGTGGCCCATGCAGGTCTAGCTTTGCAAGTAGTGCGATATCATAGTAGTACTTAGGCTTAGAGTACTATTACGAGCCTGTAATAGGATATAAGATATAGGATGAGAAAGGATACTCAATCACAACTAGAACTTCCAATCCGATTTAAAATTGCTATCTTGTTCATTCTGAATGTTTTATTATTTTTCATAATTGTTGTCTTTTTTGGATTCATGTCATGTTCCATATTGACTACTTTTATTTCAATCTACCATTTCAGTATGGCATCGAAGATGAGGGATAGCAACTCGAAGGTGTTGTCACTACTATATTTCTAGATGAAGGCATTCTTGTCATTTTGAATATTTATTATTTAGTGATTAAATATTTATATTTTGTGCTACTAATTAATTATATTACGTTATACTATTTAATTATTTGTTAGTGGACTAGCATATGTTTATTTGGACTTATCACTAGTAGACCCATTGGATTGTCATGACACATTAAGCCCCATATTAGACTAAACCCATTAGACCCTTTCCCTTAATTAGTTAAGCATATTAGCTTAGTTTCATGTAGAATTAAAAGCTTCTTAATATAGTCCTTCCTAATTAAACCTCATGACCAACTAATAGGGGCAACTTAGACATTATACATTGCTTGGAAAGGGGGAAAGAGGGGGCCGACCACCTATAGGGAGGTTATCTCTCTCTCTCTCTCTCTCCTATCATCAGTTTATTTTATTTAGATCCCCAATTGTATTCTTCCCCAAATTGACTCATTCCTCCACAAATTCAATCCAATTCACAAACATTCTCTCTCAATTTTATCATCTAGAAAGCATTAGAGCTTGGATTGCAAGGAGCACTTGAAAGAAGAGATATTGGAAAGAGAATTATGTCCTAATTATGTTCATTGAGTATTTCATTAAAAATCTATATCCCAATAGATAAATTCTGAATCTACCCCTTAATTTATACTCTAATTCATGTATTTAACCATTAGAAATCATCCATTGGCTTAGGGCTACCCATAGGATCAAGAATTATGTTCATATGACTTGTATTGTGAAAGTTACATGGTGATTTGTGTCCAATTAGTAAAAATTATGAGATTGACACATCAAGTGTGTGTCATGAGACCAATTAGATCTAATTAGACTCAGATCAGGGTTGTGGAACTAGGTACGAGTCCACAATTAGACACGAGTAGAGTGTATCCTAGTATTTTATGATACGGTGTGATACGAGACTCGTTTTTGGGGAATTTGGGTAAATGCTCTTCAATTCTATTTTAACAAGTTGCATTAGTTATATTATAGCGTATTTTATGTGTATTATTTTTTATTTTGGTGTATTTGGGGTTTTGGTATCTCTATATGTTGAGTATCATAGTGTATCACATTATTTCTCATTAAGTATTTGATTAATATTCTATAGTGTATGTATTATATATAGAGATGTATGTATCATATATAATTATATACATAGTTAAGTGCTCATATAGATTAGTGTGTGTATGAATGGAAGTCTGTGTGCATTCAGTTGTGTGTGTTAATAGGTGTCAGTATGTTTGTTTGTTGTATGTGTTGAGAGTCCTTGGTGTTGTGTACAAAGGTGATCATGTGTGGCAAGTAGCTGCTGCTACTCGTTGTTGTGTTAGTTTGGGATACTTGGTTGGTATCAGATGTTAGACAAGGTATTGCAACTCTTATTATTATCCTTATTATAGATGATTTTGTGTTGTTAACATGGGAGTACATATGAGGAGTACATGTGTATCAGTCATAAAGAAGTGCACAGCTAAAATTTTTGGAAGTGTGTGTGTACAAAGTTTGATGTGCAGGTGAAGAGATAGAGTGTCTGTGAGTATGATGACTGATAGTGTATCAGTGAAGCACACACTAGGGAAATATTATGTGTAAGGGATACCAGGAAGTGATTGTGGCAGCAGTAAGGGAATAAGAGGAATGCAGTACAATTAGATAAGCAAGGAGTAATTAGCAAGGGGTGTTACCTGGAACTGGAGATAGGATAGGTAACCCAGACCTTAGTATCAGTCATTAGTTGCAAGGGAAATCGGGTTCTAATAGTAGATTTTGTATTTTGTATTAGACTTTTTTGAGTCAGTTGATATCTGACTTAACCATTAGTTCAGACCTTACCTTAATGTATCAGACTTTATGAGTCATGTTAAGTATCAACTAGTAAGTTAGTATGTTATTAGAGTATCAGTTGTTAGTATCAGTGTGTTGATGAGGGTAACTAGTTGAGTATCAAAAATAGAGTTACCAGTTAGTGTATCAGTTAGTTTTAGTCAGTATATTATTAGCAGTTTATATATATATAGAGTAGATATAAGTTAACTTATATAATTAAGTATTAGTTAGAATATAGTATTAATATAGGATAAATATGCCAGTGTATCAGTTAGAGTTAAATTAGTATATAGCTATTATCATTTAGTATAATAGTGGATGTTAGCAATTAGTTTTATATATATATATATATATATATATATATATATATATATATATATATATATATATATTAGTGATAACAACTGTTAGTTAGTATATATAGATACATAGAGTATTTCATTGAACAGTTATTAGTGTTATTAACTATTATAGCTAGTATTGCCTTATAGTAGCTAGTTAATAGCTTATTTGAGCCTAAAACCTTAGTGTGGACCTAGAAATTTGTCCAAGACCTAGAAATGGCCTAGAAAAGCATGTTAGTGAATTTTGAACTCAATTCTCATTCATTACACCAAGTAACATGATATTTCTATTTAGGTGTGTGTGACACCAGCTCGGATACCGAGATATATTATTTGCTCAGGACCACAAGTGAGTATATTTTTTAATAATTTTCTTATTTGATAGCCTCTATGTTTTATGTATTTGGTATTGAGATATTTGATTCTTGACCCGGTGGTTTCACGGATTGGTATACGTGGATCTTGGCCATAAGATGTTATTGTTGTGGTTACTCAGTGATCGTCGTATCGTATTTCATGATTACCATGATATCTTAGTAATTTTATATGCCGTGATCATAGTGCATGATATTATAGACCGTGTAGTATGATATACGTGTTATAATGTGTCATGATTTGCATCTGTGTACTAGTCGAGATTGGAAAAATATTAGTGTATATGTGATCATACTTTATAGCCCATAATTTAGTATAGCCCGTGATAGTTAGCAGATCTTGCCACTCACGCGTGATCACGCTATCTCACCTTTTATTTATATAGCCCATATTAGGCCCAAGTTGATCACCTTATCTTACTAGTATTTCAAGAAACATATATATATATTATTTTTATTATTCCAGTTTATTACATTATTGTTCATCGCCATATTGTTCTCAGTTCTTGCCATTACTTCACTATGATATTGTTTCTCGTGATATATGCTAGTTCAGTTATTTCCATCATTTATTTTTATTGCTATTGTTATTTCATAGTTTCTGTTATTTATTGGAACTGTTATTAGATTGTACTTCGCTCCAATCCTAACTGGATATATTTTTCAGATGATTCATTAGAGGACTGGTATCCTACATATTACGGGCCACAAGATGGCGAGCCAGTTGAGTTATCACCTGTAGAGCTTGTTGAGTTAGCACCAATAATTGATGATGCATAGTTAGTTTATTCTTGATATTATATATGTCAGTTAGACTTTGGCTTTGTATTATTATTTGAGATCTTGTGTTGAGATTAGACTTGGACTTGAGATATATTTATGACTTTATTTCTTTCCTTATATTTCATATCGTGCCCTATCTTCTTCTAGTTTGTTATTGTGATTAAGTATTGTTTACCATTACCATATGATCATATTGTCCTCCATTGGAGTTGAGATAACATGACAGTACAGGTACTTTCTATATATTATGTGATATTTAGATATTATTGTTCACCTAGAGAGTGTTTTACTGCCGATGTTGCGGCGTAGGCTGGATGTACCCACGTACTCGTGCCCAAATCAGACTATAGCCCAATTAAATTTTGACCCATTGTTAGCCCAACCAAAACTATTTCTTATCAAATCGATCGGCCAGTTGCACCCAAACCGATCCTTTATCGACAACCAACCCAACATTTAGCATCGAACCCAAACTGCGGCCACTGTCATGACCCGCATCCAGATAATCGGATACGAGTACGAGATAACGTCCAGCCTACATCATAACAATGATGTAAAACGCTATCTAGGTCAACAATACTAGTTATCAACATCTTATAATAATATATATATCAAAACCTGTCAATGATATCTCAACTCCATAAGGAGGACATGATAATAATATAATGACAATATCAATACTCAATCACAATAGATCTATAAGGAAGACAAAACACACGATAGAATATAATAAGAGAGCCCAAAATATAAGACTAGAAATAGTCATCTCAACACAACAATAACAATTCTAAGAGTCTAGCATCTCTAACACCAATATAGGAATTAATTAATAACATCTCATAGGTCACAGTGGCTGGAAATAAATCCAGTATAATAGAATACTAAGGCTAGCTTGGTAACTACTAGCTGTGTCTTCTCTACGGGGACTGGCACCTCCTGGAACTCCTGAACATGCTCCTCATCTAAGTCCTCTGGGGGTCCAAAGTAGGCCGGACGCCAGCTCTCCAAACCAATACTGAAAAATGTTATCCAGTTAGGATTGGAACGAGCACACCTCTAACATCAGTTCTAAATAAATGATAAAGACTATGAAATAGTAAATAGTAAAAAGAAACATGATAAGAAATAAAAAGTAGGAAACATGAATAGAAAATAGGAATAGTAATATGGAAATGTAAATAAACAGGAGTAACGGAGTAACAACATATACATGAATCAAGAAATAAGGAACTAACTAAGTGTGTGAGTACTAGCTTCGAGATGTGATCGGTTTGGAACTTGCATGGGAATTATGGCCGAGTTAATCATACATAAAGTGTATGATTAACACTCACAGGGTAAGGGTATGATCAAATATCTAACTAACACTCATCGCCCCCGACTAGTATAGTGGATCCAACCATAACAAGTTACGACACAGGATTCACAAAGAAGGGGGCATCCTGCTCAGGAATTGGTGTCTGATATATGTACAGGAATCACATGGCATGTACAGGGTCCAACAAAAAATAATATCTCATGAAGGGATCTAGGATATACCAATCCGTGTGTAAACCCCCTCACCCAAAATTAGGCCTACTTGGCTTAGATAGTGAAATTAGGGCTAGTTGAACCCAATTAGAAATAGAACACGGTATTTGATTTAACTATACAATATTTATATCGCTTAGCGCACCTTACCGTTTCTTCGATAATTGGAGCACTATACTAGCCATTGCCTATCTACAAATTTTACGACCTTGTTCTAGACGTGCCCGCCTACCATTCTGACATTTGTGTAACTTATAATTATACTTCTACATTTTAGTCGCACAACATTTGTCGCAGACATTATTATTTAATTCTAAATAAAATACGACCTTGTACCCTTATGCGTTCCAATCAAAATTAGGAACACAATCTTGACCTTTTGTGCAACTCGAATTTTGTTAATATTCTACTCTGAGCCCTCTACGTCCATGACACTTGCGTCCCACCTAATTTTATCCCCATGTACTTCTAATTAATTCCATAACACCGTGCAGGGTAATTTAATTAATTAAAACCTAATTTCTATTTTTGTACAATTTTCTAACTGTTGTGCACTTTTATGCAAAAGTGCGTTGAGGTGTCCACACCGTCGGACACAATACATGCATAAACCTATTTTCCCTTCATAGGAATTTTCCTATAATTTTTGGAATGTACAACGCGCAACATCGCCCCCTTTATTTTAATCCTAGCCATTTCATTTAAACAATGTAATTTATAGCCCTCCCAAACATCCCCACGTGAGCCCAAGGCCCAACCCAAGAGGATGTTGACCAAAGTCAAATATTCCTAGGTCAAACACCATGTGTATATAAATATCCTCTTCCTTACTTTTCCTTTTCTTTATTTTTCTTATTTTTCCTATTCCCAAATAACAATCAGCCGACCCTCTCCTATCTACTGTTCTTCTTCTTCCTCCTCTCTCCCACCGGCCGGAGTCGACCCTCGACTCGCTGGAGATCACAGAGCCACCTCGAATCCATCTCCCTCACGTTCACCTCGACCGTTCCCCTCCGCTTGGGCTAAACCGAACGGAGCTGACATCCATCCCGCTGCCAGACTTCCCCGCGGCCACCCGAACTAGCCGGAGACCGACTGCACTGATCCCCGGAGCCGTAGAACCGCCCTGAGCCTCCTCTTCCGTCCATCATCCCATCTCGATCTTCTCTCTTCCCTGCCTCCTCCTCTTCAACCACTACCAACATCATCATAACCACCAATATTGTCTCCGTTCCCCTCCGCCTGATTCCGAGCCGACTGCACCATTACCACTGACCCGCTGCCCTCTCCCTGTCATCACCAGCCTCTATCTCCTTCCCTTCAACCTCGTCGACGACATCCCAGTCGGGCCACTCTCTTCCCTGAACCTTTCCTCTCCTCTCCTCTCCTCCACCTCGAACTCCTTCCTCCCTGCTCTCTCCTCTTCCTCCACCTGACCCGTAGTCCACCCACCTTCCTCCGTCGCTGCACAGCGCCTCAACCACCACACCATCATCCTTGCCACACCCTGAGCTCCTCCTCCTCTTCCCTGTCAGCACCGGCAGACCCATCATCATCACCGCCTGTATCACCATTGCCATCATCATCATCCTCATCTCTTCATCTTTACCATTAGCAACATCTTCACCATTAGCAACACCTTCACCATTACCAACACCTTCACCATCATCATCGTCATCGTCGTCATCACCTTAATTATCTTCGTTATTATCATCATTATCATCGTCGTCATCATCGTCATCAGCAACATCGTCGTCATCGTCGATTTCGTGCCCGTACGTAGGTTCGTTCCTGTCCTGCTTCATAATGGTATGTACGTATTAGTATTAGTATATGTGTATATTTAATATTAATATTGGTATATATAAATACATATATATATGTATTATATATGTATCCCTAGTATATATATATATATATATAGTATAAATCTAATTTGTGTATATACAATATATATATTGCATACGTATTTAATTATTATATATACAAATATATATGGTATATGTATTTATTTGGTGTATATCTGTATTATAAGTATTAATGAGATTTGCTAGATAAATAATAATGTATATATTTACTAGGTGACCCGAGTGTAATCACGGATATCCTGTAGTTACGTCGACCTGTGACCATGTAATATTGTTAGCAGACTGCTATTATGTACACTGACGTACTGGCAAGCTCCGTATCATTTGGACTGTCTGTCTTGTACAGCAATTACAGACGCGACACCCTTACGATTAGACGCACAATTGACCCTAGTTGACCAGTGACATACCTAGCTATGCCCTGAGTTTAAGGTATTTATGGTTGTGTATGTGATAGTATAATGACTGATATTATATTGTATTATATTATATGTACATAGGACCATCGGATTGTTCTACGCGACTTCTGGAGCAAGTTATTGGTACTACGCAGCTTTCTTGCCAGGCAAGTATACCTTGCCTTATGTACTGTTTAAATTATGTATTATTAGTTGCATGTTTATATTATATAACTGTGCGCGTCCGAGAGAGACTTGGGTGCAGTAAACGAAGGTGTTGACGTTAGGACTTGTGTCTGACCTAGTGTCTAGTGGACCCACCTAAAGTTGCAGAGTTATCGGTATGACTCTCCAGGCCTTGACACGTATCATTATACGTCACAGAGTGAGTTCATGTAGGGACGCGTGCCTCATGACTGACTGGCCATCAGAGTGAGTAGCACGTATGACAGTATTTAGCTTAGTTGTTTATTTCTTTAGAGACTTGCATTATAGTATGAGATGTCCATGTCGTGTTCGCGAATTGTACATTGATATTGGCGAGAAAGATAATTAGTAGGCGTATGGGACAGACAACTGGTTGCCGTAGTTTTAGATTAAACTACGGGGCCGTGAGCCTCAGTGTTGCCCGATTATAGGATCAGTGTTACCCGGTTATGGGAGTATATGCTTATCGATACATCCGGGAGAGGTTACTAGCTGCGCACTATCATGATCGATGATGTAGTCAGCATATACATCTGGCATCCAGTTTACAGCTAATGCTAGATACTTAGCCTCTGGCTCGACGCTATGCTTTATACCTTTCACCTACCCATACGTACCAAGGTTGTCTTTAAAGTGCATTTCACTTAGCTGGTTAGATCACCCTCGAGTTTTATAGTATTTACTTTATGGCATGCTTCTATGTATCTTGTTATGTCCCTCTGTGGACCTGGTCCCTTTCCAGGTGTAGATGTTTATGAGTATTCGCAGGAGCGCAGATCCAGACTTGCTACGTATATTTCGAGGAGGTCTTCTCTTCGGGCCCATGATTGTTAGTTGATATTATTATATTGTATTTATCTTGTTTATTCTATATTCTAGTTCGGTAGTGGATTTATTTCCATCCGACTACCATTATTAGATACTTTATATTGAGATCTAGTTTTCATAGATATTGGTTGTTTATGTCTATTTGATTTCTGTGGATGAGATTTAGTTATGTCCTGTGACTTGTGATAAATATATACCACTTATGAATTATTGTTCATGATACAGCGTACGCATGTGTTATGGTTTCCATATATTGGAGTTGCCATATACATGCGGCTGTCATGCTTACGCGTCCTAGTCCTACGTATTTTGGGACTGAGGCATGATATATTTTTAGTGGTGGCCCATGCAAGTCAAGAGCATATTGTCTCGGTTACGTTACTGTATCGAGCAAGCCTACACCTAGGATTAGAGTATAGGATCTCATCCATATTTGACTATGATTCACCTTCCTTCCAATCTGTTCTATTTGAATAGCTGCATCCTGCTTGATTCAGGTGCTTCCCTAATAGTTTCTTGAGTATAGCCCCTCCTAGAATATAAAAGTCCCTGTTGTTAGATAATAAGTAGGGTAACCCTCCTATTAAGAGTATAACTAGGATAATGACACATCACTGAGTTAGAATACTTAGTGAACCCTAGCATCCCTTACCTATAGGTTGATTTACCATTATTCCTTGATATGTTTATGAATGACTTGAGAGTAGTATAGATGCTACTAGGATTAGTTTAAAATTTGACCATAATATTTGACCCTAGTATTGAGGAACCACTAGAAATCCAAGGTCGAATATTAGGACCAACCCTAACTTTTATAGTGAGATAGTATTATAGAACTATACATTTAGATTCTTGTCTTAGTATTAGCAGACAGTACCCTAGGAGGACAAGGGGAATAAAATAACAATTCCCTAGTTTCTCGCCTCGAACACAGATATTAGCATACCCCCTTCCCCTTAGACAACCATGATATTATCTAGAGCCTTTCTATTTAATTTTATGTCTAGTTCCTCCGAAACCTTAGCACCCGCTATTTGTGCAACGACTAATTATGCTTTTCTTTTCTTCATCTTTCAACTCGTGCCACCTGACACTTCTGATTTTAGGCCAAGTGATTTTATTTGGTGTTAAGGACATATAGTTGCTAGGATTATAGTTGTTAATGTTAAATTTTGAATTTCTGTGCTTGGTAGTTAGAACTTGATAGTTGAGTACTCCTTTAGATTATATTTTTATGATTATCCCTTAGTTCTAAATCGCATAACTTGTACCATACCTCGATACGAATTATATTTTCCTTTTTTCTTGAAGACCAGTAACTTTTCCATTTATACTCTTGACACTTGTTCTATAAGCACTATGACTTAGACTTAAGGTGACCATGACCTATATAATAGGATACTCTAATAAGTACCAAGGTCATTTCTCGTAAACCTTAATAGGAGTTACTACATTATCCTTAAGGCATTACAGTATTAATGTATTCCTTTAAGTTGGGTAGTGTGCCTCATAACCTAGTATCACATAGTCCTCTTGACACACTAATGAAGTGTAATTGAATGACCATAACTATAGAATTGCCTAAGAAGATAATGTTTATTCAAACTGTAGAACTTAGAAGCCTATACCCCTATTTGGTCGACTAGCGACTTAGACAAGGAGTTGGTATGACAACTTTAGAGACTATAGAGTCTATTTTCCTTGTGAAATTGAATTAATTGGTAACTTCTCTCATCATAATCTAGCGTGCTTATATTTTCTGTACTACCTTGACTTATGCCGCTATTATAGCCTAGTTTTGCAAGCTTATCCTTTTATCGAGCTTGTTTATGACATATGTATTATTGGGTCGACACACTAATACAATTGTCTAATCAGAATTCGTGTATTAAGGTCTAGCTAACCTTAGTGCGCTTGGTTCGCCCTTGCATAACTACTTATGTGGATTGAGATAAAATTTACTTAGCTTCTTAGATGAATGTACTTGACCTCTAGACATGTCTGAGCGTATCATGTCAGTTACATAACTGTACTGATACGAGCGTACGAATAAGAAATTACCAAATAGGATTTCAATCCACAACTGCCTTGACAATTCCTTTTGAATTCTTTAAACGCCTTGATCACCATACTTGTATTCTATTACCTCGCCCCTTGAACTCTTTATTATTGCTTTTCGTCTTCCCTTATTCTGGAAAGACGAACGCTCGTGCCGAGTATAAGTTGATACATTGATAGTACTAGATATACCCTATAGGCTAATCACATGACTTAGTGACTCTCTTTTATAATTGGATAAGGGCATATCATATATGAGATATTTAGTATTAAAACTTTGAGGATTAAATAACATGATTAAATAATTTAAGGAAAAAGCTTTCTTAGATGTATAGCCTTAGATGATAGATGGGTAAATTCTAAGTTGGGTAGAAAGTGCATTGTTAAACTTGAGGTAAAATATTTTAGACAGTGACCAAGTGAGATTAGATAGAGAGACCCTACCCTATTTTAATTTCGAGGACGATATTATTTTTAAGTTGGGTAGATTGTAAATCCCCTCACCCAAAATTAGGCCTACTTAGCTTAGATAGTAAAATTAGGGCTAGTTGAACCCAATTAGAAATAGAACACGGCATTTGATTTAACTATACAATATTTATATCGCTTAGCGCACCTTACCGTTGCTTCGATAATTGCAGCACTACACTAGCCATTGCCTATCTACAAATTTTATGACCTTGTCCTAGACGTGCCCGCCTACCATTCTGACCTTTGTATAACTAATAATTATACTTTCTTGTGCTATATTTTAGTCGCACAACATTCGTCGTAGACGTTATTATTTATTTCTAAATATAATACGATCTTGTACCCTTGTGCGTTCCAATCAAAATTGGGTACTCAATCTTGACCGTTTTGTGCAACCCGAATTTTGTTAATATTCTACTCTGAGCCATCTACGTCCATGACACTTGCGTCCCACCTAATTTTATCCCCATGTACTTCAAATTAATTCCAGAACACCATACGCGGTAATTTAATTAATTAAAACCTAATTTCTATCTTTGTGTAATTTTCTAATTGTTGGGTACTTTTATGCAAAAGTGCATTGAGGTGTCCACACCGTCGGACACAATACATGCAAAAACCTATTTTCCCTTCATAGGAATTTTTCCATAATTTTCGGAATGTACAACGTGCAACATCGCCCCCTTTATTTTAATCCTAGCCATTTTATTTAAACAATGTAATTTATAGCCCTCCCAAACATCCCCACGTGAGCCCAAGGACCAACCCAAGAGGATGTTGACCAAAGTCAAATATTTCTAGGTCAAACACCATGTGTATATAAATATCCTCTTTCTTACTTTTCCTTTTCTTTATTTTTCTTATTTTTTCTATTCCCAAATACCAATCAGCCGACCCTCTCCCATCTACTGTTCTTCTTCTTCCTCTACCCTCCCGCCGGCCGGAGTCGACCCTCGACTCGCCGGAGATCACAGAGCCACCTCGACTCCATCTCCCTCATGTTCACCTCGACCGTTCCCATCCGCCTGGGCTAACCCGAACGGAGCCGACATCCATCCCGCTGCCAGACTTCCCCGCGGCCACCCGAACTCGCCGGAGACCGACTGCACCGATCCCCAGAGCCACAGAACCGCCCTGAGCCTCCTCCTCCATCCATCTCCCCATCCCAATCTCCTCTCTTCCCTGCCTCCTCCTCTTCAACCACCACCAGCATCATCATAACCACCACCACTATTGTCTCTGTTCCCCTCCGCCTGATCCCGAGCCGACTGCACCATTACCACTGACCCGTTGTCCTCTCCCCGCTCCCTGTCATCACCAGCCTCCATCTCCTTACTTTCAACCTCGTCGACGACAGCCCAGTCCGGCCACCCTCTTCCCTGAACCTCTCCTCCCCCCCACCTCAAACTCTTTCCTTCCTGCTTTCTCCTCTTCCTCCACCAGACCCACAGTCCACCTACCTTCCTCCGCCGCTGCACAGCGCCTCAACTACTACACCATCAGCCTTGCCACACCCTGAGATCCTTCTCCTCTTCCCTGTCAGTACCGGCAGACCCATCATTATTACCACCTGTATCACCATTGCCATCATCATCATCCTCCTCATCACTTTATCTTCACCATTAGCAACATCTTCACCATTAGCAACACCTTCACCATCACCAACACCTTCACCATCATCATTGCCATCATCATCGTCGTCATCACCTTAACTATCTTAGTCATTGCATTATATCATTACACGTCAAAGAGTGAGTTCATGTAGGGACGCGCGCCTCATGACTGACTAGCCATCAGTGTGCGTAGCACGTGTGACGGTATTTATCTTAGTTGTTTATTTCTTTAGAGAGTTGCATTATAATATGGGATGTCTACGTCGTGTTCGTGACTTGTACATTGACATTGGGCGGGGAAGACAATTAGTAGGCGTATAGGACAGACAACTGGTTGTCATAGTTTCAGAGTAAACTGCGGGGCCGTGAGCCTCAGTGTTGTCCGGCTATTGGATCAGTGTTACTCGGTTATGGGAGTATATACTTATCGATACATCCGACAGAGGTTACTAGCTGCGCGCTATTATGATCGGTGATGTAGTCAGCATATACATCTGGCATCCAGTTTACAGCTAATGCCAGATACTTAGCCTCTCGCTCGACGCTATGCTTTATACCTTTTACCTACCCATACGTACCAAGGTTGTCTTTAAAGTGCATTTTACTTAGCTGGTTAGATCACCCTCGAGTTTTTACAGTATTTACTTTATGGAATGCTTCTATGTATCTTGTTATGTCCCTCTGAGGACCTGGTCCCTTTCCAGGTGTAGATTTTCATGAGTATTCGCAGGAGCGCAGATCCAAACTTGCTACGTATATTTCGAGGAGGTCTTCTCTTCGAGCCCGTGATTG
The DNA here is from genome assembly GCA_036927795.1 of Iris macrosiphon. Lineage (NCBI taxonomy): Eukaryota > Viridiplantae > Streptophyta > Magnoliopsida > Asparagales > Iridaceae > Iris > Iris macrosiphon. The sequence goes on along the minus strand of JAYESA010000001.1, from coordinate 40,484,725 downwards.
TTAGTTGATATTCTTATATTGTATTTATCTTGTTTGTTCTATATTCTAGTTCGGTAGTGGATTTGTTTCCATCCTACTACCATCATTAGATACTTTATATTGAGATCTAGTTTTCTTAGATATTGGTTATTTATGTCTATTTGATTTCTGTGGATGAGATTTAGTTATGCCCTATGACTTGTGATAAATATATACCACTTATGAACTATTGTTCATGATACAGCGTACACATGTGTTATGGTTTCCATATATTGGAGTTGCTATATACATGCGGCTGGCATGCTTACGCGTCCTAGTCTTACGTATTTTGTGACTGGGGCGTGACACCGTGTAACATCGTATCATAAATCAAGTATAATCCAAATAAGTACATGTAACATAGACGCTACCATATATAGGAAACTATCAAGGAATGTACTCACCAGAAATCCGGTATTAGTATCAACAGTGTCTGAAATGGTGCCACGAGGTCCTATATATGAAATATCAAATCAAACACTATTTTGGAATTGTAAATATGCTAAACTAGTTCAAATATAGGTCTCTTAGGCGAAACTAGGTATTCTAGATTAATACCTTGTTAAACTATGTTTTCTAGCTCATACTGGACCCATATCTTAGCCATATACAACATTACCTTACCATTACCTTAGTCCTAGTACTAATACCTGGCCTCATGGTAACATAATACCATATACACAACTATTACCCAAGCCCATTCCCATACCTTGGTTCTGAAACTTGCTTAACCAACCCTTGGTACCTAGCCTAACTCCTGATACCTTGGTGTCATGCCCCAGTCCAAAAATACACGGGACCTGGCCACGTGGCAATGGCCAGCTAATACGTCTTCGAGGGATTACCTAATTTAATGGACCTAACGAAGCATACTACGTAGTCCTAAATACTAACAAGTCTAATACTATCATACATCAGGTAATGTCTAATCTCATCCATAATATAAGCAAGAAGTACTGAAATAAATACTGGAAAATAAGTGCAGAGTCTGAAATGTCATAGTACAATCCAGATATGTCTGATGGGAACAAACCCATGACAAATGATAAAATAAGGGTACTGAAAGACAGAATAAAGAGTACGACTAGAGCATCATCTAACTAGCTAAGGAATGCTCCAGTCCTAGGCGGAAGGCCTACCAATGATCAAGGGAACTCTGATGGAAGTACCTCTAGCTCCTCATCGGATGCGAACCTCGTCTCCTGCCCGGGTCCGTACACGGTAGGATAGTAAGCCTCGTCCAAATCTGGAAGGAAACCAGGTCCTCAGATGGACGTAACAAGATACAAAAATAAATAATATATATAAATACTGAATAAATAAAGGGTGTGCTAACCATCTAAGTGAATGCAATATGAGGACAACCTTGGTACGTATGGGTAGGTGTAGGCATAACGTCCACACTCCGTAGAGTGTAGAATCTACATAGTATAACATTTATATTATTCCGTAGAACGTGGAATCTGAATAGTATATCGTCCATATCGCTCTGTAGAACGTGGAATCTGAATAGTATAACGTCCATTTCGCTCCGTAGAACGTAAAATCTGAATAAAGGAAGTCATTGGATTCGTGGTTCCTCTGGATACTATGGGGTCCAATGTGTGTATCCCATATGCCTACCAGTTGTCCTCCCCAGCCAATGTAGATATACAAGTCGAATACACGACGTGCATATCACGTAACTATATGCCAAGTCTCAGCTAATTAAATAATCCTGATTTCGTACTAAACCGTGATGCATGTCACACGCACCGATAGCTAGTTGGGTACGCGAATTCGTATTCCAATATGAGTTATCATCGTGATGTGTATACAAGTGTCAAGGTCTAGGAAGATATCAGAATATCCTCGCAAAGGCAGGTGAGTATGCTAGTGACTAAGTCAAGTACACTACTCATCGACGCATTCGTCGACTGCACCCGAGTCAATCTCGAACGAGCACAGTTATATGTATATTGCAATAAGATATCATACAATAGTTTATAGTTTAAATTAAATAGTAAATTAGGCAAGGTATACTTGCCTGAATTCTCAAGTTACGAGTACTAAAATCCTGCTCCTTAAGTCCCGTCTGAATGGTCCAACGACCCTATATTTATAATATAATATAATAATCAGCAATTATTTTACTATTATGCACAGGAAACACAACTACACTGAACTTAGACACTGATGCAAAAGGGGTCACAACTGGTCAACTAGCAGGGTCGAGTGTGCACGCAGCTAAAACGTACAAGTGTCATATCCTCAAATACCGTGCACAGCAAGAATACGAGTTACCAAAATATGTTACAAAACCAAATAACGTATAACACAAAAATACAAGTCCTAGCTAATATGTTAGTGTGCACAAGGCCAGTTTGTCTAAACACATAGGTCAACACAATTATAACTCATTAAATAATCAAATTCTATGGGGTATTCACTAACACTAATATTATTCTAAACGTGCACACCTATACACATTACACTAGGTTCACATTTATACTTAACAACATATGAAAGAAAGCAATCACATGAAGAAAAGAAGGGCAATGCCTACCTAGTCGAGATCATGTTCGAGGGGGGGCGATGGCTCGCCTACACCCCGAGGGTGGTCGAACTCCGGCGAGGGGGAGGTGCTCCGGCGGGGCAAGGGGCAGCAACGCTGGCAGCAGCAGCGGCCAATACAGCAGCTCGTAATGAGTCGTGGGGGTGCAGGTGGTGGCAGGTTGGTCGTGGGGGACTGGTGGTAGTGGTGAGGGGTGACTGGGGGAGAAGGGAGTCGGGTGGTGGCGGGTGTTGATGATGGTGGTGTTGGTGATGGTGGTGTAGGTAATGAGGATGGTGGCTAAGGTGGTGGTGGTTGGCTGTGGTGGCGGTGGGGATGACTGGGGGAGAAGGGGAGTCGGGTGGAGGAAGGTCGGAGGAGATAAAGTAGAATGGGAGGGGCTACTGTGGTGGCATGTCTAGGCGGAGGCGGCTACTGGCGGTGGCGATGGTTGGTGTCGGAGAGGAGGAAGGTCGGAGGAGGTCAACGGGGGATGCTCGGAGGAGGAGGCGGTCAGAGTTGGGAGAGGGAAGTGGCCAAGAATGGAGTAGGGTGGAGGAAGGAGGTAGTATAGATTTTAGGGTTTCTTTTGTAGGTGGCTGTTGTGGGTGTTTTAGAGAGAGAAATAGTGTAGTATATGTAGGAGAGAGAGAGGGGGCTATCCTTGGAATTAGGTTCGACTGGAAAATATTTTTGGGGAGGTGGGAAACCTTAACATGATGAAAGGAGGGCTAGATGGAGAGATTTTGAAATGGAGGGTGAGAATGTAAGGAGGGATAGTTGTAGAAAGTACAACCAATGGGGGGGAATTATAACACCCCGTTCCGCTCAAGCGAACTGCCGAATCAAACGGCAATATTTCAATGTCACGACCCGCTTTGCTCAAGCGAGAACACTCATTTGAGGCAAAGGATATCCAGACTTGTCCCGACAGGAATTCGGCTTAAGCTTCCAGAGGCTCACTTGACGTATCGCTCAACCGAGGTGAATCATCGCTAAGGTGGGTGGCTACGGTGAACTTGTCTTTGCTTAGCCAGCACACATAAATTCTGGAATGATACGTGCTAGTCGCTAGGTGAATAACCCCCTGCATGCTAATAAGAATTTAACACACCTAACAAAGAGAATAATCCCAACTTTTATTGCTTATGCTAGAACATGGAATTGAAACATTGCTTATATCCAGACCCTCGCATGCTACATATGCCTAGTGCAACTAGACCCGCTATGCCTCATTTCAATGCTTGTCACATAGACTATGCCAAGACTGTGTAAAACTTGTATTTCATGCATTCATTTAGATTCTCCTCGGAAGACTATATAATTGTCGTTTCGTGCATAAATGAACCTGAAGGTATCTGGGACCGTTGGGTCGCTAAGGCAATTCCCGAACCAGGGAATTTGCACCAAGAATCAATAAATCCCAGAATCACAGCTCGTGGAGCAAACTACTGAATCAACTGGCCTGGCAATCGATACACTATTATGAACAATCCTGCCTCAACAAGTTCTGTATATATCCTGCCTCGAACTCGTTCCATATCGAACTTGTTCTATATATACACATACTGCCTCGAACTTGTTCCTGTACTAGACTAGAGACCTGAAGTTAGAGACCTGCATGTCGCGGAAAACTTGTTATCAAGTGAGATCCTCGGATCTTTGTTCCTGCGGACGGTCTCCGGGGCACCTGGCCGATCCGATCCGGACAGGAACTCTGTTAGTCTGCTTGCTTCGGGCAGAATGGCGTGTAGCGCCTGTGAACTTATCCTTTACGCCATTCTTGCTCACAGACTAAGTAGCCGCCTGCCTCGGAAGGAATGACCTGTAGCGCTCCTGATCCGTGCATTGCATTTTATTTTTTTTCATGTGTTACACCTGTCCTTTGTGGCTATGCCAGCGACTCCTGTTCATATAGATAAGTCATCCTCGCTTAGCGGTTATCCGCATTTGAGTCACTGCATCGCATCAAAGAACAACTAAATACCTGAACGATTGTGATATAATGACTCTCATGCTTGCATATGCTATTGCCTTGGTTTTCATATATGCAGCTCGTGCTTAAATTAACAATGTTTGCCTTGGACAGGGAAGGTCAAATGGTAAGTCTCGCCGTGTTTCCTCTCATGTCACACGATGCACTGCCACACGAGTTAGGCTATTCAATGTGTGCATGAAACTGATCCTAAGGCAACTAGAAAGACAATATAATAGTTGGTGTACGGAACCTATATTACGTGTTTGGATTTATCGAGCGGGCGAGTAGCCTCCCCACTAGTACAATCAATGTACTAATAATCCACCAGATCGTTTACAGGGTGCGGGAGAACCTCGTTCGGTGCGGATGCCTCCTTCGTGCGTGCTAAGGCAAGGAGTTCCCTCTGAAGCCTTGGAGCGCTGCGTCCGAAACTGAAGCACATATACAAGACATAATGTTGGAACATCGCCTGAACATCGCTGTACAATCATTCCACAAATATAGCCACTTGGCACGCTTTATGTTTCAGAGATAGAGACTTGAGCGACTTGTAATCTCGGCCAAGTGCCATATGTAACACTTGTTTATATCAATAAAAGAGTTGCTTTACTTCAACTTATGTTATTCAATGCTTCCGCTATTGTCGACTCAACGAACTTGTTACCGATCGCCTATGCATTCATGACTCCGCTGTACTCGAATAATCTATGCGACTCTGTGGCTTAGAACTCTTACCGCCAGCCAATGAAGCACGGCCTTGTGCACGGGCGTGGCTCACGCTCGTGCGACATCACGCCCGGATGGGTCAAACCGATCATTTCGCGGGAGCGCTGCACGGTGTCACGCCCCAGTCCCAAAATATACGAGACCAGGTCACGTGGCAATAGCCAGCTGTCACATCTTTAAGGATATCACAATTTAATGGATCCTGACGAAGAGTGCTACACTGTCCTAATACTAACATGTCCCATATAAGTCAATAACAGGTAATCTAATCCTATCCATAAATAAACAGCAAGAGTGTACTAATAATAACTGTTGGAAGATAAATGCCAATCTCAAGATATCATAGTACAACTAAGAATGTCAGGTGGGGACAAACTCACTGCTACGATGAACTAAAATATTGAAATGATAGATAAAAGATAATGACTAGGGCATCGGCTGACTAGATAATGATGCACCCAATCCTAGACAGGAAGCCTACCAACTGATCATGGGAACTCTGACGGTAGCACCTCTAACTCCTCAGTTGTAGCGTACCTCATCTCCTGTCCTGGGCCGTACACTGTGGGGTAATATGCCTCGTCCAAATCTGAAAAGGTACCAGGTCCTCAGAGAGACATAACAAGATACATAGAAGCATGCCATATATAAATACTGAATAAAATAAATACAATAAAGGTGTGCTAACCATCTAAGTGAATGCAATGTGAGGACAACATTGGTACGTATGAGTAGGTGTAGGTATAACGTCCATACCGCTCCGAAGAATGTGGAAGCTAAAAAGTATATATAACGTCTATATCGCTTCGAAGAACGTAGAATCTGCATAAAATATAACGTCCATATCGTTCCGAAGAACGTGGAATCTGTATAATGGGAGTCATTGGATCCGTGGTTCCTCTGGATACTACTGATTCCAATGGGGGTATCCCATACACCTACTAGTTGTCCTTCCCGCCCAATGTAGATACACAAATCGAATACTCGACGTGTATACCACGTATCTAAATGCCAGTCTCTATGAATATAAATAATCCTGAGTTACGTACTAACCGTGATGTATGTCACACGTACCGATAGCTAGTCGAGTACGCGGACCCGTATCCCAATATGAATATGTCACAGTAAAACGTATAAGAGTGTCAGGTCTCGGAAGATATCAGAGTATCCTCCAATGGGGTGAATCTGCTAAGGACTAGGTCAAGTATACTAATTATCGACGTATCCGTCGACTGCACCCGAGTCAATCTCGGACGCGAACAGTTGTATAAAAGAAAAGCAACATGAATATAATACAACATATGCATAATTTAAATTAGACAGTAAATATGGCAAGGTATCTTGCCTGAGTCCTCAAGCTGTGAATGCCAATAGCCTGCTCCTGCGATGTCTCCTGGCTGATCCAATGATCCTAAATACACCAATATAATATAGAATCCATCATCATACACTAAGTAATATATACACTACGTTGCTCTTCGGTACTGATGCAAGGATCACGTCGGTCGAATACAGAGTCATGGTGCATGTAGCTAAGATACACATGTGCCCTGTCTTCAGTTACCGTGTATCCCATGATAGTAAAAATACTAAGGTCATAAGTCACCAACTAATTATGTTTAGTATAATTTATGGTCCTTATCATCCATATTAAGCATACTTGTCGATGTCCAGGTTTTATTGATGAATTTTATGTTTCTAACAACAGGTCTTATGATTAAGGAAATGGTTTAGTCATTAAACAAATTCTAAATCTTGCTAATTAACATACCATCATATACCTAGTTAGGGTTAACTGCGTTTGTGTCCATCACTACAAGTCTCGACATAACGACACAACTTTTATATGTGGATACGATACAAGGAAAGAAGACTCAGGTGTTTACCTAGTTGACAGGACGAGGGTCTCCTAGCTGACGAGTCGTCCTCCGGCGAGTGGTGGGCTCCGGCGTCGGCCGACGGCAAGACAACAGCGGCAGCGGCAGCACTGCAGTAGTCGCAGCAGCGACAGCGATGATCTACAGTGGCGGGGGCGACTGAGGACTGCACGGGGGTGGCTGACTGGTCGCAGGGGAAGCTCGGGTAGGCCTGGAAGTGGTGGTGGGCGGTGATTGCGGCGGTAGGGGCGCTCGTGGCAGCGGCTAAGGGGGTCGGGGTGATGGAGTTTCGGTTATTGGCGGAAGGGATGTTTGAAGGTGGTAGTGCTGTCGGCTGACCGTGGCGGTTGACGGTGGGCAGGGCGGTCCAGCATGGAGGGAAGTGCCGGCGGCGAGGTGGCTGGTCGGAGGTAGAGGGAGGGGTAGCTCGGGTGAAAGAGGGGTCGACTAGGATTTGGGGATGGAGGATGAATAGTAATTTTTAGGGTTTTTAATGATAGATAGTATGTATATTTATAAGGGGGATTTGATGGGCTGGCCTCTGGGCTTGGGCCTGTCTCGACCTTGCTGGGGTGGGGCTGGTCCATGTGAGAGAGTGCATGTGGCTTGGTTAACTTCTGTTTAGGGTAAAATTGGTCTCCAAAAATTAATTAGGTTAATAATTAAATGCACAAGGCAAAAATTAACGAACATGGCGTAGCTAAGGTTACACCATGGTCAGAGGGGTACATAAAATTGTATCACATAATTCTAATTAAATTTAAATAAATCCTAGTCTTCGGTTTTAATTTAATTTAACTTTAAACTGGTCGAGGGGGTTTACAATCTACCCTCCTTAGAGCATTTCGTCCTCGAAATTAAAACATACGCATGGTAAGAATTACTGACTGAATTTAAAATACTAATATGTACCTAGTCCTTCGAAGAGGTGGGGATAGCGCTGTCTAATATCCTTCTCGCGTTCCCAGGTCAACTCGCCTGGTGCATGATGTCTCCATGCGACGTGGACTAGGGGAATAGTCTGACCTCGCAGTACCTTCTCGCTCCTGTCCAAGATCTCCACAGGCTCCTCTTGGTATGATAAACTCGGGCCGACTGTGATCTCTGAATGGTCAAGTACATGGCTCGGATCTGGTATGTACCTTCTCAGCTGAGATACATAGAAGACGTCATGGACTCCTTCCAAAGTCTGCGGCAAGGCTAACCTGTAAGCAACCTCTCCGACACGTTCTAACACATCGAATGGTCCGATGTACCTCGGACTCAGCTTTCCTCTGCCTCCGAATCTGATAGTCCCTCGAGTAGGTGAGAGCTTTAGAAATACGTGTTCTCCAACCTGGAACTCTAAGGGTCGTCGATGTACATTCGCCCAATGCTTCTGCCTGTCCTGTGCTGCTCGTAGGTGTCATTGGATCTTCTTCACCTTCTCCACTGTACGAACAACCAACTCCGGCCCAAGGATCTGTCTCTCGCCTATATCACCCCAACATACTGGGAAACGGTATTTTCTTCCATACAACGCTTCATAGGGAGCCATCTGAATGCTCGCTTGATAGCTGTTATTGTAGGAAAACTTGACCAAGTGCAAATGGTCCTCCCATGATCCTCCGAAGTCAAGCATGCACGCTCTTAACATGTCTTCCAATGTCTGAATGGTGCGCTCCGACTGGCCATCTGTTTGTGGGTGATACGTTGTGCTAAACTTCAGGCGAGTACCGAGACTCTCTTGCATACTCCTCCAAAAGTAAGATGTGATCCTCATATTCCTATCAAACACGATACTAACTGGCACTCCGTGCAGTCGCACAATATCTCTCATGTATATTTCTGCTAAGACCTCTGTGGATTGCCCAACTCTGAAGGGTAAAAAGTGTGCGGACTTGGTGAGTCTATCCACGATTACCCATACTGCATTGCGACCACTAGGACTCCTCGAAAATCCCGTAACAAAGTCCGTAGTGATATGCTCCCATTTCCACTCCGGTATAGGGAGTGGTTGGAGCAATCCTGCAGATCTCTGATGCTCAGCCTTGACTTGCTGACACACCAGGCACTTGGCCCCAAAGCGTGCTATCTCTCTCTTCATTCTATGCCACCAGTAGTACTGTCTCAAGTCTCTGTACATCTTTGTGCCTCCTGGGTGAATAGAGTAGGTTAAACTATGTGCTTCTGCCATCAACTCCTGACGAAGTTCTCTATTTAGAACATAGAGACGATCTCCACATCTCAAAGTTCCATCTTCATGTATACGCAGTCCTGTCTGTATTCCAGCCTCTGTCCTCTGTCGAAGACTCTGAAATCTGGCGTCCGTCTGCAAAGCAGTCTTGATCCTCTCTACTAATGTCGATTGCAACTGAAAACTCGACAATTGTCCGTCTACTCCGGGCATAACGACCTCTATACCCATCTTCTCTAGATCTCTCAACAGATGTTGTTGGGTAGTCAAGAAGAATGCCATGGATCTTCTGCTCAATGGGTCAGCTACTACGTTGGCCTTTCCCGGATGGTACTGTAGCTCAATCTCGAAGTCTGTCATTACCTCGAGCCAACGTCTCTGCCTCTGATTAAGGTTCTTCTGGGTGTAGACGTATTTCAGGCTCTTATGATCAGTGAATAATTCTACTCTTTCTCCATATAGGTAGTGCCTCCAGAGCTTCAAAGCAAATATCACTACTGCAAGCTCCAAGTCGTGGGTGAGATAGTTCTTCTCATGGGTCCTCAACTGTCTAGAAGCATAGGCTATAATATTTCCATGCTGCATCAGAACACATCCTAATCCTTTCCCGGATGCATCGCTATAGATCACGAATATTCCGGGTCCAGAAGGTATGGTCAAGATAGGTCTTGTAGTCAAACGCTTCTTCAGCTCATCGAATGCCTTCTGACACTCCTCTGTCCAAGTGAACTCCTGCTCCTTACGGGTCAAGCGGGTCATCGGCTCTGCGATCTTCACAAAGTTCTCAACGAACCTCCGGTAATATCCGACAAGTCCTAGGAAATATCTCACCTCTGAGACATTAGTAGGGGTTGGCCATGTCTCTACTGATGAAATCTTTGTCGGATCTACTGAAATGCCATCTCCTGAGATAACGTATCCAAGGAAAGCGACATGATCTAAAAGAAACTCGCACTTGCTCAGCTTGGCATAAAGCCTCTCTCTCCTCAGCGTCTCTAACACTAGTCTCAGATGCTCTTCGTGCTCCTCGTGGCTCTTTGAATACACCAGATATCGTCAATGAAGACTACCACAAACCGGTCTAAGTATTAGTGGAATACTCTGTTCATCAAGTTCATAAATATAGCAGGTGCATTCATCAGCCCAAAAGGCATCACTAAGAACTCATAGTGACCATAACGAGTCCTGAATGCTATCTTTTGAATGTCTTCTCTTCGCACCTTTACTTGATGATAACCCGATCTCAAGTCGATCTTTATGAACACCACTGCTCATGTCAACTGGTCGAATAAGCCATTAATCCGCGGCAGGGGGTACTTGTTCTTGATGGTCAAAGCATTAAGGGCTCTGTAATCAATGCACATACGTACTGTTCCATCTTTCTTAGGTACAAACAATACTGGTGCTCCCCAGGGTGATGCACTAAGATGGGTAAACCCCTTGCTCTGCAACTCCTCTAATTGTAGCTTCAGCTCATCTAACTCTTTCTTCGCTAATCGGTATACATTAGAAGATACAGGTGCTGCTCTGGGCACTAGCTCAAAAGTGAACTCCACATCTCTATCTGGCGGTAAGTCTGGCAATTCTTCAGGAAAAACATCCTCAAATTCTACAACTATTGATGGGGGTACCATCTCCATAGCCATGTAAGTTCCAGTTGTCTGTCCTACTCCTTGCTCGACGGTCCCTCGTATGTACTCGAACTCCGGTTGATCTGGCGGTCTAAAGGTGACGCTACCCTTCTGGCAATTCAGTATGGCATTATACTGGCTTAAGAAGTCAATGCCTAGCACAACATCAAAGTATGGCATGGATAATACCAAGAATTATGCTCCCATCTCTCTACCACATACGACTACCGAACACGTTCTGATAGTGCTGGTAACCGACACGATGCCTCCTCCGGTAAGAATCTTCCAACTCTAAGGTAAGGGGTGTCACGACCCGCACCCGAAAAATTGGGCATGAGTCGTGGATACGTCCAGCCTACGCCGCAGCATCGGCGGTAGAACGCTGTCTAGGTCAACTATCTAGATAACAATCTCACACAATCAATATATAAACCTGTCAAGATCTCAACTCCAAACGGAGGAGCAATATCATAATCATAATCTCAAGTACTCAATCACGAATCTAAGTACGATAAGATAACAAAGAAGACTAATAACTCTAAAGTCTAACCAACAACAACTACTACAACAACCACAACATCAATAATAATACATCATCCAAAATAATATACAATACAAGGTCTCAATCCAAAACCGGAGACAAATCCGGTGCTAAAAGCTAATAAAAACAATAACAAGGTCCTAGTGATCCCGGCTACCAACCCGGAACTCACCCCTAAACTAGAGGGTCCTTGTCTGCACCATCGACAGGCTCAGGTCCATAAAACGTCGGACACCACTCCTCCGGATACTCTGGAAAAATATATCCAGTCAGGACTGGAGCAAGTACATCTCTAACAGCAGTTCCATTTAAATGATAAAAACTATAAAATAGTTATAGCAAGTAGAAGAAGAATAAAATAAAGTATGGAACAAGAAAATATATATATCACTGGTACATAAAGGTAAAGATGCATGAATATCAGAAGCAAGATAGTAATGACTGCAAGATACAGGAAATCTAAACTAAGAGTAAGTCCGTGCACATGAACGTGTAGTGAGTCCAGCATGAAATACATGTAGTGAGTCAAGTCCAGAAATATGTAAGTGAGACCAGCAAGAAATGCAAGAGAGTCCAGACTATAAAGAATGAACTCGGTGTCTTTGAAATACTTGTTTCGACATGTAAACGGCTAGGGGTAAGTACGGCTCACAGCGCACTGGGTGCGCGGCTGCTATCATTCCAGATTAGACCAGAGGGAGTGATTCTTGATGATTCCAGATGAGAATGTTTACATGTCTACTCGAGTATTTCTCTGCCCCGACTAATACAAGTGAATCCAAGACCCGACACGTAAATCAAGATGAGTCCAGCCTGAAACATGAGTGATGCCTGTAGGTGATGCCTGTAGTGATTCCAGAATAGAGGCCAGAAACATGAAATATACGTATCGCAAGTGAATGAATCCAGAAATACCAGTCTGTGTCCCGTGTTGTGCCAGAATAATCAGATGATACTATACTAGAAGCTGAATCATAATAATTATCAGATAATGAAAACTATCAGAGAATGTACTCGCCTGACGTCCTGGGCAACTAGCGATCCGAACTGGTGCCGCAAGGACCTATTCGAAAAGCAAGGTTAAACAGGATTTTAATGAGTTAAACAGATATAAAATAAATAAAAATAGGCTTCTAGGGTCGTTCTAGGTCAAACGGGTCAAACCGGTGAAATCTGGGTCAAAAGTCAACTCTGGGTCCAAAAAGTTAACCCTGGGTCAAATCTAGGTCAAAAGTTGACTTTGGCGGTCAACCGAGTCAACTACGGTCAACTCTAGGTCAAACTAGGGTGCTCCTAAAACTCTAGGCCAAAACTAGGTCATTAATCTAATAAACCCTCAAACTCGCCTCCTTGAGATACCGGGATACCCTCGGTATCCGATACCTCACCCTACGCTATACGCCCCGTCTATACCCTCTAAAACCTATGCTAGCACGCGTAAATATATACACATATACATAAAAATCTATCTCTAAACTCAAACCTAGGTAATTGCTCAAAAACCCCGCTCGAAACTCAATACCTTGGATATCTCAAGGTATTGAGATACCTTGGTATCTCAAGGTATTGAGACACCTCTCTAAACTCAACTCTACTACCCCTCTAGCTAACTAACTATGCATAAACATATATATATATAGCTATAATCTAGGCTAAAATATATATATCTAATACATATATGCATATACCTAGGTATCTACATATATATATATATATCTCACATACACACATATACACATACCTTATATACCTTACCTTACCTATACATATATATATCTAGCTATAATATATATATCTAGCTATATGTATATATACCTATACATATAGATAGATATATCTAAATACCTATCTTATCTATCTATCTATGCATTTACCTATCTATCTATTTATCTACCTAGATATCTATCTATCTAATCTATCTTTCTAACTATCCATCTATCTATCTATCTAACTGTAGATATATATATATATCTATATATACATCTATCTAGTTATCTATATATCTATCTATCTAGCTATCTACGTATCTATCTACCAATCTATCTATCTATCTAAGTATCTATTAGTCTATGTATGTATGTACCTATCTATCTATCTAGTATATCTAGGTAATTATCTATCTAACTATCTATGTCTATCTATTTATTTATCTATCTACTTATACATCTATCTATCATTCTAATCTATTCATCTAGCTATTTACCTATCTATGTATCTAACAATCTAACTATCTACCTACCTAGCAATCTAACTATCTATCTATTATCTATCTAATCATCTATCTATATCTATATATATACCACTCTCTCTCCCTCGCATTTGCTGCTAGCAAATGCGCTGCACTGCGTGTTGGAGCTGCTGCCACTGCTGTGCATGCGGCTGCTAGCTTTGACTGTTGCTGCTGCCTCAAATGCTTGTTGCTGCTGCTGCTAGCAGCTGCTGCTGTGGTTGCTGCTGCACCACACAGCAGCTGCTGTTGCTGCTGTACATTCTGTTGTCCCCCCCCCCTCTCATTCTCACACACACACACGACCACATACAGACACACATATAGATACATATATATATCTATATATATATATATATACAATCATACATATATATATATATATATATATATATACAATCTAACATATAAATATTCTAACACACACAATCTAACATATAAATACACACACACACTTATGCATATAAATATACAAGCACACACACACTAATACATATATAAGCACATACCTATATATGTATATATATAAACACACATATATCTATATATATATATACACACACTAATATCTATATACATATACACACACACACTCAAACATATATATATATATACACTCACTCACACACACTCACTCTCACACACCCTCACACACACAATCTCACACACACTAGCATACACTCTCACAAACACACAACCACACACACAAATATATATATATATATATATATATATATATATATATATATATATATATATATATATATATACACATACACAAACTCATATATATATATATATATATATATATATATATATATATATATATATATATATATATATAAACACTCACTCACTCACTCTCACACACACACTCACCTACACATACACTAACACCAACACACACTCACACAAGCAATCACTAACACACTCACATATACATAAAAACACACATACATATATAAATATATATATATATATAGAAACACACACACAAATATATATATATATACATATATATATAAACACAACACACAACACAACGCACAACGCCCCACCAACGCACGTCCAACGACCCCTACACGCACAAACACCAATAAATATATAAAATATAGCCCGAGAATTCTAGCACACACTTCCCGAAGCTAACCCAACGCGTGCACAAGCCCGAAACTAAGAAACCATGCCGAAATGGCCGTTCGGTCATTTCGATGAACACGCGGTGTGCGTTTCAGAAAACCTCCTGAAACGCACACCAAACCAACTCGGAATCGGCCCAAAATTTACCCACGGGTTCTAAACGATGTCTAGATCCTAGAAAAAATGCTAACGCGTCGATTCTAGGTCCGTGGCGGAAATGTGCACTCATTTAGAATTGACGACGACAAAAACCCTGAAAATGCCCGAAACGCCCGTTTCTCCGCGACACGACTTTACGTGTCCAAACGGAGACATGCACTAACCCTCTAGACACCCGATAACGTCTACCTAGGTCCGTCTAATCTAGGGCATCACCCAAAATTGGGCCAATCTCGAATTTCATCCGAAATTGACACAAAATCTAGTGTTAAAGTCTCCAAACACAACCAAACTAGTTCCAACTTTCTCCCACGGGTAGCCCTAAGGTCTAGGAAGGTTCTAAACTATTAATTATACTATATAAGAGTAATTATAGGAGGAAAATTAGGGTTTACCTCTTGGGAGTTGGAATCCCAAGCCAAAGTTTCCAAAAAGCTCCAAATCCACCAAACCAAGCTTCCAAGCTTCCAATCCAAGTTCCAACACCAAATCTAAGCTCTACCCACCTAGGTTGGGGAAGAATGTAGGGTTAGGGTTAACACAAAAGTAAGAAACGGAAGGAGGAAGGAAAATAAAAGGAGAAAACTTACTTGGGAAGAAGAAAGGAAGAAGAAGGAGTGGAGAAGAAGAAGAAGAAGAAGAAGAAGAAGTGATGAAGAAATGGGGAGGGGGGGCTGTGGTCGGGTCTGGTCTGGGAAGGGGGGGCTGGCCACACATAATATAAAGGGTTTTACAATAATGCAAAAGTCCAAAATACCCTCTGCTAACTTGGATTTGGGTTTCGGGTTCCAAAAGCACTCAAACAAACTCCAAATCTCTCCAACTAACCCACTAAAAATATAATAAATATTCTAAACCCAAAAATAGGTCTCACAAGGGTGTGGGTTGGGTCCGACATGGGTCCACTAGGGTCTGACATGGGTCCAGGCTAGCCAAAACCCTAAAACAATCAATAAAAAATAATACAATCATTAATTAAATATAAATACAATTAAATATAAATAATACATAATTAACCCAAATTAAAATAAAAAAAATACCTGGCTCAGGAAATGGGGTGGTGACAAGCCTATCCTCCTTAAAAAAATTTGTCCTCGAAATTTAAAGTCAATCACACTCCCTCTAGGTCAAACCCCCAACAATCACAGTCAAGAAATTCTACCTAAACAACATGCAAGATCAGGTCCTACTGGTCGTGTTATCACAGTCTCAATCAGGGTCACTATACTATCTATCATAGCACAAAAGAAAAATCTAACAGGTACTAATAAAGCACACCACAAGGAATAGAAAAGGACAGGAAGAAGAACAAAGAGACAGACATGCTAACCCGACACCCGTAGCATCAGCCTCCTCGACCGTCAACGCATAAGCCCTGCCCTGCTGGGGTGTATCCCTCTGCTGGTGCGGGGCATGATGCTGTGCCACAGGTGGCCTAGCTCCAACTCTCTGATCCTGTGCTCCACCCAATAGAGGTACAGTGGGGCAATCTCGCATCTGGTGAGCAGCGGATCCACATAACAAATACACCTTCAGCCTCCTCCTACAAACATCCCAAGTGTGTCCTGTCTTCCTGTAGTAGGCACAAGTGGGCACCCTCTGATCCTGACCCTGCTGCGCTGCCTTCTGTACATAGGGACGTTTAGCTGGTCCCGTACTACCACTCGCACTGCTTGAATCATCCCTGCCTCTCTTGGACTTGAGCTCCAAGTCATCCTCTGCTCTCTGAGCGTCTCCTACTATCTGCTCAAAAGTTGCCTCGCGGTCGCTCCTGGTCAAAGACTTGACCGCCATGACCAAGCCCTTGCGAAACTTTCTCGCCTTAGCTGCCTCACTCAAGCCCTCCACAAATCTGCCCAGACGACAAAACTCTGCTGCGTACTAGTCCACCGTCATGCTCCCCTGAACGAGTGCCTCAAACTGGCTCTCCAAAGCACTAAGCGCCACATCTGGGAAAAACTTCTCCTTAAAAAGCCTCTTGAAAGCCTCCCAAGTAAGCCCTGGCGCCGCAATCCTCGTATCAGTGCGATACCATGTCAAAGCGAGGTCGAGCATCTGACTGCCCGCTGCCTCTCTGTATGATGTCTGGAATCTGTACCAGCCTGAAGATCCCCTCAATCTGCTCTATCCAGTCATCTACGTACAGGATCCCTTCTGTATCCCGGAACTCCTTGGGCCGCATCCTCTGGAAGTCAATGATGCTGTCCGGCCTCGGACGCTGTATCTGATCTGCCTGTGGCTGAATCTGTGCCACCCTATCCACTGCCGTCATGGCCACCTGGTGGGCGTTCTCAATGCCCAGCCACATCACGTCCACCTGACGGTGCTGTGCACCCATCATCTCCCTGAAGAACGCAAACAACTGCGTGGCATCTACTGGAGCAGGAAGTGGTGGAGGAACTACCGGAACGACTGGGGTAGTCCTCGGATCGACAGGTGAAGGAGGATCCCCGAGAGAAGCAGATGCTCCCTCGACCGCAGGAATGGTGAGTGGAGCGGTAGCAGCTGCCTGAATACGAGCTGGACGAGAGGTAGCAGACCTCTCGGTAGCAACTGCTGGAACGGTACGATAGGATCGTGTCTTTGGAGGCATCCTGAACACAGATCAAAAGAAGTCAATACGGTACAAGATACGATATCATCAAAGAAGGACAGTAATATTTCAAAAGAAAGCAAATTCAGAATAATTAGATTAGAATTGTTCCTAGTCGTGATTGAGTACACTATCATCCTAGATCCTATAGCAGGCTCGCAGCAGTACAACTAAGTTGTTGTACCACCACGATATTGCACTAATTGTGAATCGAGACCTGCATGGGGCCGCCACCAAAAATGTGTCACGACCCGCACCAGGAAAATCGAGCATGAGTCATGGGTACGTCCAGCCTACGCCGCAGCATCGGCGGTAGAACGCTATCTAGGTCAACTATCTAGATAATAATCTCACGCAATCAATATATAAACCTGTCAAGATCTCAACTCCAAACGGAGGAGCAATATCATAATGATAATCTCAAGTACTCAATCATGAATCTAAGCACGATAAGATAACAAAGAAGACTAACATCTCCAAAGTCTAACCAACAACAACTACTACAACAACCAAAACATCAATAATAATACATCATCCAAAATAATATACAATACAAGGTCTCAATCCAAAACCGGAGACAAATCCGGTGCTAAAAACTAATAAAAACAATAACTAGGTCCTAGTGATCCCGGCTACCAACCCGGAACTCACCCCTAAACTAGAGGGTCCCTGTCTGCACCATCAACAGGCTCAGGTCCATAAAACGTCGGACACCACTCCTCCGGATACTCTGAAAAAATATGTTCAGTCAGGACTGGAGCAAGTACATCTCTAACAGCAGTTCCATTTAAATGATAAAAACTATAAAATAGTTATAGCAAGTAGCAAGAAGAATGAAATAAAGTATGGAACAAGGAAATATACATATCACTGGTACATAAAGGTAAAGATGCATGAATATCAGAAGCAAGATAGTAATGACTGCAAGATACAGGAAATCTAAACTAAGAGTAAGTCCGTGCACATGAACGTGTAGTGAGTCCAGCATAAAATACATGTAGTGAGTCAAGTCCAGAAACATGTAAGTGAGACCAGCAAGAAATGCAAGAGAGTCCAGACTATAAAGAATGAACTCGGTGTCTTTGAAATACTTGTTTCGACATGTAAACGGCTAGGGGTAAGTACGGCTCACCGCGCACTGGGTGCGCGGCTACTATCATTCCAGATTAGACCAGAGGGAGTGATTCCTGATGATTCCAGATGAGAATGTTTACATGTCTACTCGAGTATTTCTCCGCCCCGACTAATACAAGTGAATCCAAGACCCGACACGTAAATCAAGATGAGTCCAGCCTGAAACATGAGTGATGCCTGTAGGTGATGCCTGTAGTGATTCAAAAATAGAGGCCAGAAACATAAAATATACGTGTCGCAAGTGAATGAATCCAAAAATACCAATCAGTGTCCCGTGTTATGCCAGAATAATCAGATGATACTATACTAGAAGCTGAATCATAATAATCATCATATAATAAAAACTATCAAAGAATGTACTCGCCTGACTCCTGAGCAACTGGCGATCGAAACTGGTGTCGCAAGGACCTATTGCGAAAAGCAAGGTTAAACAGGGTTTTAATGAGTTAAACAGATATAAAATAACTAAAAATAGGCTTCTAGGGTCGTTCTAGGTCAAACGGATCAAACCGGTGAAATCTGGGTCAAAAGTTAACTCTGGGTCCAAAAAGTCAACCATGGGTCAAATCTAGGTCAAAAGTTGACTTTGGCGGTCAACCGAGTCAACTATGGTCAACTCTAGGTCAAACTAGGGTGCTCCTAAAATTCTAGGCCAAAACTAGGTCATTAAGCTAATAAACTCTCAAACTCGCCTCCTTGAGATACCGGGATACCCTCGGTATCCGATACCTCACCCTACGCTATACGCCCCGTCTATACCCTCTAAAACCTATGCTAGCACGCGTAAATATATACACATATACATAAAAATCTATCTCTAAACTCAAACCTAGGCAATTACTCAAAAACTTCGCTCGAAACTCAATACCTTGGATATCTCAAGGTATTGAGATACCTTGGTATCTCAAGGTATTGAGACACCTCTCTAAACTCAACTCTACTACCCCTCTAGCTAACTAACTATGCATAAACATATATATATCTAGCTATAATTTAGGCTAAAATATATATATCTAATACATATATGCATATACCTAGGTATCTACATATATATATATCTCACATACACACATATACACATACCTTATATACCTTACCTTACCTATACATATATATATCTAGCTATAATATATATATATATCTAGCTATATATATATATACCTATACATATAGATAGATATATCTAAATACCTATCTTATCTATCTATCTATGCATTTACCTATCTATCTATTTATCTACCTAGATATCTATCTATCTAATCTATCTTTCTAACTATCCATCTATCTATCAATCTAACTGTAGATATATATATATATCTATATATATACATCTATCTAGTTATCTATATATCTATCTATCTAGCTATCTACGTATCTATCTACCAATCTATCTATCTATCTAAGTATCTATTAGACTATGTATGTATGTACCTATCTATCTATCTAGTATATCTAGGTAATTATCTATCTAACTATCTATGTCTATCTATCTATTTATCTATTTATTTATCTATATACTTATACATCTATCTATCAATCTAATCTATTCATCTAGTTATTTACCTATCTATGTATCTAACAATCTAACTATCTACCTATCTAGCAATCTAATTATCTATATATTATCTATCTAATCATCTATCTATATCTATATATATACCACTCTCTCTACCTCGCATTTGCTGCTAGCAAACGCGATGTGCTGCGTGCTGGAGCTACTGCCACTGCTGTGCATGCTGCTGCTAGCTTTGACTGCTGCTGCTGCCTCAAATGCTTGCTGCTGCTGTGGTGGTGGCTGCTGCACCACACAGCAGCTGCTGTGGTGGCTGTTGCCCCCACACAGCAGCTGCTGCTGCTGCTGTACATTCTGCTGTCCCCCCCCTCTCATTCTCACACACACACACGACCACATACAGACACACATATAGATACATATATATATATCTATATATATATATATACAATCATATATATATATATATATATATATATATATATATATATATATATATATATATATATATATATATATATATATATACAATCTAACATATAAATATTCTAACACACACACTCTAACATATAAATACACACACACACTTATGCATATAAATACACAAGCACACACACACTAATACATATATAAGCACATACCTATATATATATATATATAAACACACATATATCTATAAACACACATATATCTATATATATATACACACACTAATATCTATATACATATACACACACACACACTCAAACATACATATATATATATATATATATATATATACACTCACTCACACACACACACTCACTCTCACACACCCTCACACACACACTCTCACACACACTAGCACACACTCTCACAAACACACAACCACACACACAAATATACATATATATATACACATACACACATACATATATATATATATATTCACATACACAAACTCATATATATATATATATATATATATATAAACACTCAATCACTCTCACACACACACTCACCTACACATACACTAACACCAACACACACTCACACAAGCACTCACTAACACACTCACACAAGCACTCACTAACACACTCACATATACATAAAAACACACATACATATATAAATATATATATATAGAAACACACACACAAATATATATATACATATATATATACACACAACACAACGCACAACGCCCCACCAACGACCCCTACACGCACAAACACCAATAAATATATAAAATATAGCCCGAGAATTCTAGCACACACTCCCCGAAGCTAACCCAACGCGCGCACAAGTCCGAAACTAAGAAACCACGCCGAAATGGCCGTTCGGTTATTTCGACGAACACGCGGTGTACGGTTCTGAAAACCTCCTGAAACGCACACCAAACCAACTCAGAATCGGCCAAAAATTTACGCACGGGTTCTAAACGATGTCTAGATCCTAGAAAAATGCTAACGCATCGATTCTAGGTCCGTGGCGGAAATGCACACGCACTTAGAATCGGCGACGACGAAAACCCCAAAAATGCCCGAAATACCCGTTTCTCCGTGACACGACTTCACGTATCCAAACGGAGACACGTACTAACCCTCTAGACACCCGACAACGTCTACCTAGGTCCGTCTAACCTAGGGCATCACCCAAAATTGGGCCAATCTCGAATTTCACCCGAAATTGACACAAAACCTATTGTTAAAGTCTCCAAACACAACCAAACTAGTTCCAACTTTCTCCCACGGGTAGCCCTAAGGTCTAGGAAGGTTCTAAACTATTAATTACACTATATAAGAGTAATTACAAGGGGAAAATTGGAGTTTACCTCTTGGGAGTTGGAATCACAAGCCAAAGTCTCCAAAAAGCTCCAAATCCACCAAACCAAGCTTCCAAATTTCCAATCCAAGCTCCAACACCAAATCTAAGCTCTACTCACCTAGGTTGGAGAAGAATGTAGGGTTAGGGTTAACCCAAAAGTAAGAAATGGAAGGAGAAAGGAAAGAAAAAGGAGAAAACTTACTTGGGAAGAAGAAAGGAAGAAGAAGAAGGAGTGGAGAAGAAGAAGAAGAAGAAGAAGAAGAAGAAGAAGAAGTGATGAAGAAATGGGGAGGGAGGGCTGTGGTCAGGTCTGGTCTGGGAAGGGGGCTGGCCACACATAATATAAAGGGTTTTACAATAATACAAAAGTCCAAAATGCCCTCTCCTAACTTGGGTTTGGGTTTCGGATTCCAAAAGCACTCAAACTAACTCCAAATCTCTCCAACTAACCCACTAAAAATATAATAAATATTTTAAACCCAAAAATAGGTCTCACAAGGGTGTGGGTTGGGTCGGACATGGGTCCACTAGGGTCTGACATGGGTCCAGGCTAGCCAAAACCCTAAAACAATCAATAAAAAATAATACAATCATTAATTAAATATAAATATAATTAAATATAAATAATACACAATTAACCTAAATTAAAATATAAAAAAATATCCGGCTCAGGAAATGGGGTGGTGACAAGGGGAAAGTAGCTACTCTATGCATTACTACAAATCTACTAGATATGAACGATAATGTAGCTCCAAAATCAAACAATACAGTTACAGGTAATGACGCAACTAAAATGGTACCTGTGATAGCCTCTCCCTCAGTTTCCTCCACAGCTGCTAGTACAAAGGCCTGTCCGTGCCTCTGCCCTCCGGTCTGCTGTCGGACTCGATCAAACTGTGCCTGCGGTGGGTCCAAGGGTGGTCCCCTCTGGAATCCTCCTGGTGCTGGTGGACGCTGACCTCCTGGTGGAGGTAGTATCCTCGGAGCTGGTGTTGCTTGTCTCTGTCCGGCCTGCGGTGCTATGTCTCTGCGCTGTGGGCAGTCTCGGGCGTGGTGCTGGCTTGCTCCACAAATCATGCATGTTCCCAGTTTCTTCCGGAAGTCATTCTGGAAGTGTCCTACCTTACCACAGTAGTGGCAATTTGGAAGCTCCTTCTTCTGGTACGGTGCTATCCTCTGCTATGTCTGTATTCCGAGATGACGGATCGGTCCTCCTGCTCCGGGCTGGGCTCTGGCTGGTGGGGTCGTGCTGGAACGTCTAGCCCCTCTGACGATGGCCTCCTGGATCCTCGCCTCTGTAAGAACCTCCTCATAAGAGATCCTCGCCTGTGTGGTGGTATACCTCCGTAGCTCGAAAGTAAGACTGTGATGGAATCTCTGAGCCTTCTCTAACTTGTTAGGTATCAGGACGGCACCAAATCTGCTAAGACGGCTGAACTCTGCGTCATATGCATCAGCAGTCATATTTCCTTGTTCTAGATGTAGGAACTGGGAGTACAGGGTATTTCTGACTGTGGTCGGAAAATACTTTGCATTGAAGTACTCTAAGAGCTGTTCCCAAGTCTGGTTTTTGCCTATACTGCGCTCAATAGAATTCTACCAGTGATGGGCATTGCCTTTTAGTTGGGCCCTCACTGCGGTCATCCAAAGGTCTGGATGCAGTTGTGAAGCCTCCAGTAGCATATCCGTGTTGGCGACCCAATCGAAGATCTGTTCTGCAATCTCATTGCCTGAGAAAGTATCTGGTCTCATCTGTCGGAACCATCTAACAGTGCCACCTGTCTGGGCTGGTGGAGGTGCTAGTACTGGTATTGTGACAGGTGTCCTCTCTAGTACTGCCATCAGACTCTGTCTTAACGTCTCTATCTGATGCCACTGTGCTTGCATCATAGTCTGAAAGAACTGTAGCATCGGTGGTTGTCCATCTAGCCGTGGCATCTGGGGTGGATAAGGTGGAGGTGGTGGTAGGGGGACCTCTGGCTGTACGGTAGGTGTCTTCTCAGATGTTGGCCTCTCGGTCTGTGGCATCGGTGTAGCTCCTGAAGTCTGTCCCTTAAAATGATGTATGAGGATCGTTTGGGAAGTCTGTCCCTCGGGCTACGGTGTAGGATCACCCTGAGAAGTCTCATGCCAATGTATCAACGGAGTCTGTAGCGGTGGTTGCCCTTGGGGTACTTCCTCTCTTTGGGTGGTATTGCTTGGCACCGCGGCACTGGGTGCTCCTCGTCCACTGCGCAAATGCATCTTGCTGCAAGAGATAGGACTTCATCAAAAAGAGTACAGAATCAAGCAAACAGGATGCAGTTACTTAGAAGCAATACGAAGCAAGTTCAAAGACAAAAATTAAAGTGGATGAGACCTAGTAATTTTTATCCTATTGCAGGCTCGCTGGGTACGTTATCATACCACAAACGAAAAAGTTGACCTATATGGGCCACCACTAAAACCATGTCACGTCCCAGTCCCAAAATACACGGGACCAGGTCACGTGGCAATAGCCAGCTGTCACGTCTCCGAGGATATCCTAATTTAATGGATCCTGACGAAGAGTGCTATGCTGTCCTAATACTAACATGTCCCATATAAGTCAACAATAGGTAATCTAATCTCATCCATAAATAAATAGCAAGAATATACTAATAATAACTGCTGGAAGATAAATGCCAGTCTCAAGATATCATAGTACAACCAAGAATGTCAGATGGGGACAAACCCACTGCTATGACGAACTAAAATACTGAAATGATAGATAAAAGATAATGACTAGGGCATCGGCTGACTAGATAATGATCCATCCAATCCTAGGCAGGAAGCCTACCAACTGATCACGGGAACTCTGACGGTAGCACCTCTAACTCCTCAGCTGTAGCGTACCTCATCTCCTGTCCTGGGCCGTACACTGTGGGGTAATTTGCCTCGTCCAAATCTGAAAAGGTACCAGGTCCTCAGAGGGACGTAACAAGATACATAGAAGCATGCCATATATAAATACTGAATAAAATAAATATAATAAAGGTGTGCTAACCATCTAAGTGAATGCAATGTGAGGACAATATTGGTACGTATGAGTAGGTGTAGGTATAACGTCCATACCGCTCCAAAGAATATGGAAGCTGTATAGTATATATAACGTCCATATCGCTCTGAAGAACATAGAATCTGCATAAAATATAACGTCTATATCGCTCCGAAGAACGTAGAATCTGCATAATGGGAGTCACTGGATCCGTGGTTCCTCTGGATACTACTGATTCCAATGGGGGTATCCCATACGCCTACTAGTTATCCTCCCCGCCCAATGTAGATACACAAATCGAATACTCGACGTGCATACCACGTATCTAAATGTCAGTCTCTATGAATATAAATAACCCTGAGTTACGTACTAACCGTGATGCATGTCACACGCACCGATAGCTAGTCGAGTACGCGGACCCGCATCCTAATATAAATATATCACAGTAAAACGTGTAAGAGTGTCAGATCTCGGAAGATATCAGAGTATTCTCCAATGGGGTGAGTCTGCTAAGGACTAGGTCAAGTATACTAATCATCGACGTATCCATCGACTGCACCCGAGTCAATCTCGGACGCGCACAGTTGTATAAAAGGAAAGCAACAAGAATATAATACAACATATGCATAATTTAAATTAGACAGTAAATATGGCAAGGTATCTTGCCTGTGTCCTCAAGCTATAAATGCCAATAGTCAGCTCCTGCGGTGTCTCCTGGCTGATCCAATGATCCTAAACACACCAATATAATATAGAATCCATCATCATACACTAAGTAATATATACACTATGTTGCTCTTCGGTACTGACGCAAGGATCACGTCGGTCGAATACTAAGTTGCGGTGCATGTAGCTAAGATACACACGTGCCCTATCTTCATTCACCGTGTATCCCGTGACAGTAAAAATACTAAGGTCATAAGTCACCAACTAATTATGTTTAGTATGATTTATGGTCCTTATCATCCATATTAAGCATACTTGTCGATGTCCAGGTTTTATTGATGAATTTTATGTTTCTAACAATAGGTCTCATGATTAAGGAAATGGTTTAGTCATTAAACAAATTCTAAATCTTGCTAATCAACATACCATCATATACCTAGTTAGGGTTAACTGCGTTTGTGTCCATCACTACAAGTCTCGACACAACGACACAACGACACAACGATCATATGTGGATACGATACAAGGAGGGAAGAGTCAGGCATTTACCTAGTTGATAGGACGAGGGTCTCCTTGCTGACGAGTCATCCTCCGGCGAGTGGTGGGCTCCGGCATCGGCCGGCGGCAAGACAACAGCGGTAGCGGCAGCGGCAGCACTGCAGTAGTCGCAGTAGCGACAGCGACGATTTGCAGCAGCGGGGGTGACTGAGGACTGGTCGCAGGGGAAGGTCGGGTAGGCCTGGAAGTGGTGGAGGGCGGTGATTGCGGCAGTGGGGGCGCTCGTGGCAGCGGCTAAGGGGGTCGGGGTGATGGAGTTTCGGTTAATGGCGGAAGGGATGGTTGAAGGTGGTGGTGCTGTCGGCTGACCGTGGCGGTTGGCGGTGGGCAGGGCGGTCCAGCATGGAGGGCAGTGTCGGTGGCGAGGTGGCTGGTTGGAGGTAGAGGGAGGGGTAGCTCGGGTAAAAGAGGGGTCGACTAGGGTTTGGGGATGGAGGATGAATAGTAATTTTTAGGGTTTTTAATGATAGATAGTATGTGTATTTATAAGGGGGATTTGATGGGCTGGCCTCTGGGCTTGGGCCTGTCTGGACCTTGCTGGGATGGGGCTAGTCCATGTGAGAGAGTGCATGTGGCTTGGTTAAGTTTTGTTTAGGATAAAATTGGTCTCCAAAAATTAATTAGGTTAATAATTAAATATGCAAGGAAAAAATTAACGAACATGGCGTAGCTAAGGTTACACCATGGTTAGAGGGGTACATAAAATTGTCTCACATAATTCTAATTAAATTCAAATAAATCCTAGTCTCCGATTTTAATTCAATTTAACTCTAAACTGGTCGAGGGGGTTTACACACGGTGATTCTCGCCTAGCGGGAACGGCCAATTTAGCCTGCGGGAGATCGGGGCGTGATATGCTGGTATCAGAGCCTGGCTTCTACACCTTGGGACTTCATTTCGATATCTCAGTTTCGAAACCTAGTTCGTGGGTTATGTGCACGCTCGCTCTCTCTCAATGCCTCAATGGGATATTCCAAACAATAAGTCTAAATACTTTTGAAAAGCGTATTAGAATAATGTGATTGCTTGTATAAAATTGTGATGCTTGGGCCTTTGTGCCGACCTGTGCAAACCCTTAAGATTTACGCAAGTAGCTTGTCCGATTTCACTACCTCTAATTGGGTGAATGCATATGTTCGAGGGACGCCTTGAACTTGTGCACGATCCAAGACTCAAGAAAAATATAAAACTCGAGTGTTAAGACTTCGCTATCACTAAGTTGGTTGGCGTGCTCATGCTAGAGGTGCACTTCGAATATGCGCACGATCCAGACTAGCGATATGCCGATCTCGATGCTTGTGCAAGTGATTATCCAAATAAATAAGTACGATGACTTGTATAGGTTTACCTCTGCCTTGTATCGTTAAATAAAAATTGATTGAAATGTACTGCTTGTCCTTAGTAAGTCTCGAGGATGAGACTTTTCTGAGTTGGGTATGATGTAACACCCTGTTCCGCTCAAGCAGACTGCCGATTCAAACGGTAATATTTTAATGTCCTGACCCACTTTGCTCAAGCAAGAACACTCGTTTGAGGCAAAGGATATCCAGACTTGTCCCTACAGGAATTCGGCTTAGGCTTCCAGAGGCTCGCTTGACGTATCGCTCAACCGAGGCGAATCATCGCTAAGGTGGGTGGCTACGGTGAACTTGTCTTTGCTTAGCCAGCACACATAAAATCTGGAATGATACATGCTAGTCGCTAGGTGAATCACCTCATGCATGCTAATAAGAATTCAACGCACCTAACTAAGGAAATAATCCCAACTTGTATTGCTTATGCTAGAACATGGAATTGAAACATTGCCTATATCCAGACCCTCGCATGCTACCTATGCCTAGTGCAACTAGACCCGCTATGCCTCATTTTAATGCTTGTCGCATAGACTATGCCAAGACTGTGTAAAACTTGTATGTCATGCATTCATTTAGGTTCTCCTCAGAAGACTATCTAATAGTCGTTTCGTGCATAAATGAACCCGAAGGTATCTCGGACCGTTGGGTCGCTAAGGCAATTCCCGAACCAGGAAATTTGCACCATGAATCAATAAATCCCAGAATCATAGCTCATAGAGAAAACTACTGAATCAACTGGCCTGACAATCGATACACTATTGTGAACAATCCTTCCTTAACAAGTTATATATATATATCCTGCCTCGAACTCGTTTCTTATTGAACTTGTTCTATATATACATATACTGCCTCGAACTTGTTCCTGTACCAGACCAGAGACCTGAAGTTAGAGACCTGCATATCGCGGACAACTTGTTAGCAAGTGAGATCCTCGGATCTTTGTTCCTGCGGACGATCACCGGGCAGATCCGATCCGGACAAGAACCCTATTAGTCTGCTTGCTTCGGGCAGAATGGCGTGTAGTGCCTGTGAACTTATCCTTCACGCTATTCTTGCTCACAGACTAAGTAGCCGCCTGCCTCGGAAGGAATGACCTGTAGCGCTCCTGATCCCTACGTTGCATTTTATTTTCTTTTATGTGCTACACCTGTCCTTTATGGCTATGCCAGTGACTCTTGTTCATATAGATAAATTATTCTCGCTTAGTGGCTATCCGCGTGCGAGTCACTGCATTGCATCAAAGAACAACTGAACAACTGAACACCTGAACGATTATGATATAACGACTCTCGTGCTTGCATATGCTATTGCCTTGGTTTTTATATATGCAGCTCGTGCTTAAATTAACAATGTTTGCCTTGGACAGAAAAGGTCAAATGGTAAGTCTCGTCGTATTTTCTCTCATGTCACACGGTTCACTGCCACACGAGTTAGGCTATTCAATGTTTGCATAAAACTGATCCTAAGGAAACTAGAAAGACAACATAATAGTTGGTGCACGGAACCTATATTACATGTTTGGATTTATCGAGCGGGCGAGTAGCCTCTCCGCCAGTGCATTCAATGTACTGATAACCCACCAGATCGTTTGCAGGGTGCGGGAGAACCTCGTTCGGTGCGGATGCCTCCTCCGTGCGTGCTAAGGCAAGGAGTTCCCTCTGAAGCCTTGGAGTGCTGCGTCTGGAACTGAAGCACATATACAAGACATAATATTGGAACATCGCCTGAAAATCGCTGTACAATTATTCCACAAATGTAGCTACTTGGCACGCTTTATGTTTCAGAGAGAGAGACTTGAGCGACTTGTAATCTCGGCCAAGTGCCGCCTGTAACACTTGTTTATTTTAATAAAAGAGTTGCTTTACTTCAACTTGTGTTATTCAATACTTCCTCTATTGTCGACTCATCAAACTTGTTATCGATCGCCTATGCGTTCATGACCCCGCTGCACTCGGACAATATGTGCGACTCTGTGGCTTAGAACTCTTACCGCCAGCCAATGAACAACGGCCTTGTGTACGAGCGTGGCTCATGCTCGTGCGGCATCATGCCCGGATGGGTCAAAGCGATCGTTCTGCGGGAGCGTTGGAACGGTGATTCTTGCCTAGCGGGAACGGTCGATTTAGCCTGCGGGAGATTGGGGCGTGATATATTGGTATCTGAGCCTGGCTTCTATGCCTTTGGACTTCATTTCAATATCTCAGTTTTGAAAGCTCGTTCATGGGTTATGTGCACACTCTCTCTCTCTCTCTCTCAATGCCTCAATGGGATGTTCCAAACAATAAGTCTAAATACTTTCGAAAAATGCATTAGAATAATGTGAATGCTTGTATAAAATTGTGATGCTTGGGCCTTTATGTCGACCTGTGCAAACCCTTGAGATTTACGCAAGTAGCTTGTCCGATTTCACTACCTCTAAGTTTGGGTGAATGCATATATTCGAGGGACGCCTTGAACTTGTGCACAATCTAAGACTCAAGAAAAATGTGAAACTCGAGTGCTAAGACTTCGCTATCGCTAAGTTGGTTGGCATGCTCATGCTAGAGGTGTACTTTAAATATGCACACGATCCAGACTAGCGATATGCCGATCTCGATGCTTGTGCAAGTGATTATCCAAATGAACAAGTATAATGACTTGTATAGGTTTGCCTCAACCTTGTATCGTTAAATCAAAATTGATTGAAACGTACTGATGGTCCTCAGTAAATCTCGAGGACGAGACTTTTTTGAGTTGGATAGGATGTAACACCCCGTTCTGCTCAAGCGGACTGCCGATTCAAACGGCAATATTTCAATATCCCGACCTGCTTTTCTTAAGAGATAACACTCGTTTGAGGCAAAGGATATCCAGACTTGTCTCTACAAGAATTCGGCTTAGGCTTCCAGAGGCTCGCTTGACGTATCGCTCAACCGAGGCGAATCATCGCTATGGTGGGTGGCTACGGTGAACTTGCCTTTGCTTAGCCAGTACACATAAAATCTGGAATGATACGTGTTAATCGCTAGGTGAATCATCCCCTGCATGCTAATAAGAATTTAACGCACCTAGCTAAGGGAATAATCCCAACTTGTATTGCTTATTCTAGAACATGGAATTGAAACATTGCTTATATCCAGACCCTCGCATGCTACCTATGCCTAGTGCAACTAGACCCGCTATGCCTCATTTCAATGCTTGTCGCATAGACAATGCCAAGACTGTGTAAAACTTGTATGTCATGCATTCATTTAGGTTCTCCTCGGAAGACTATCTAATAGTCATTTCGTGCATAAATAAACCCGAAGGTATCTGGGACCGTTGGGTCGCTAAGGCAATTCCAGAACCAGGGAATTTGCACCATGAATCAATAAATCCCAGAATCACAGCTCGTGGAGCAAACTACTGAATTAATTGGCCTGGCAATCGATACACTATTGTGAACAATCCTGCCTCAACAAATTCTGTATAGATCCTGCCTCGAACTTGTTCCATATCGAACTTGTTCTATATATACACATACTGCCTCGAACTTGTTCATGTACCAGACCAGAGACCTGAAGTTAGAGACCTGCATGTCGCGGACAACTTGTTAGCAAGTGAGATCCTCGGATCTTTGTTCCTGCGGACGATCTCTGGGGCACCGGGCCGATCCGATCCAGACAGGAACCCTGTTAGTCTGCTTGCTTCGGGTAGAATGGCATGTAGCGCCTGTGAACTTATCCTTTACGCCATTCTTGCTCACAAACTAAGTAGCCACCTGCCTCGGAAGGAATGACCTGTAGCGCTCCTGATCCATGCGTTGTATTTCATTTTCTTTCATGTGCTACACCTATCCTTTATGGCTATGCCAGCGACTCCTGTTCATATAGATAAGTCATCCTCGCTTAGCGGCTATCCACGTGCGAGTCACTGCATCGCATCAAAGAACAACTGAACACCTGAACGATATTGATATAATAACTCTCGTACTTGTATATGTTATTGCCTTGGTTTTCATATATGCAGCTCGTGCTTAAATTAATAATATTTGCCTTGGACAGGGAAGGTCAAATGGTAAGTCTCATCGTGTTTTCTCTCATGTCGTACGGTGCACTGTCACATGAGTTAGGCTATTTAATATTTGCATGAAACTGATCCTAAGGCAACTAGAAAGACAACATAATAGTTGGTGCACGGAACCTATATTACGTGTTTGGATTTGTCGAGCGAGCGAGTAGCCTCCCCACCAGTGCATTCAATGTACTGATAACCCACCAGATCATTTTCAGGGTGCGGGAGAACCTCGTTCGGTGCGGATGCCTCCTTCGTGCGTGCTAAGGCAAGGAGTTCCCTCTGAAGCCTTAGAGCGCTGCGTTCGGAACTGAAGCACATATACAAGACATAATGTTGGAACATCGCCTGAACATTGCTGTACAATCATTCCACAAATATAGCCACTTGGCACGCTTTATGTTTCAGAGAGAGAGACTTAAGCAACTTGAAATCATGCCAAGTGCCGCCTGTAACACTTGTTTATATCAATAAAAGAGTTACTTTACTTCAACTTGTATTATTTAATGCTTCCGCTATTGTCGACTCAGCGAACTTGTTACCGATCGCCTATGCGTTCATGACTCCGCTGCACTCGGACAATCTGTGCGACTCTATGGCTTAGAACTCTTACCGCCAGCAAATGAACCATGACCTTATGCACGGGCATGGCTCACGCTCGTGCGATATCAGGCCCAGATGGGTCAAAGCGATCATTCCGCGGGAGCGCTGGCGCGGTGATTCTCGCCTAGCGGGAACGGCCGATTTAGCCTGCGGAAGATCGAGGCATGACAAAAATATGGTGGACCGATCAAGGAGGGGGGATGAGGTTCTTTATGTGTTGGGGCCAATGGGAGGGGGACACCTCATTGCATATTTGCATAAAAGTCCCTTAATAATTGGGAAATTGCACAATTAATTGAATTTGGGATTGGATATGGCAAAATACCATATTTGGTGTGATGTAGTAGGCTAAAATGGTATATGTGTTTAGTATGAACCTTGAGGGTATGAGTGGGGGTTTGGGTTAGAGTTGGGTCTAGTTTTGGGTGAGGTTGGGTCCTTACACCAATTTAATTAAAATTACTGTAATTTGTGCTCTTTAATTAATTGGAAGTACATAGGATTAAAATTGGGTGGGACACAAGTGTCATAGACGTAGCAGACTCAGAATTGAATATTGGCATAAATTGGTTTGGACAAAATGGCTTGAGGTTGTGTCTCCAATTTCGATTGGAACGGACAAAGATGCAAATTTTGGTTTAAATAGGATTTAAAATGGACGTTTGTAACGAATATTGTGCGACTAAAATAAAGAACAAGATAGAGTATTTATAAGTTACACAAGGGTTAGAATGGTAGGCTGGCATGTCTAGGAAAAGTGTATAAAATTTGTTTGAAGGTAAAAGCTAGTGTAGTGCTCTAAATATCAAAGCAACGGTAAGGTGCACTAAGTGATATAAATATTGCATAATAAATCTAAACTACTGAGTTCTAATTCTAATTGACTCCAAATTAACCCTAGTCTCTCTATCTAAGCTAAGTAGACCTAAATTTGGTCGAGAGAGTTTACAATCTACCCTCCTTAGAGCATTTCGTCCTCAAAATTAAAACAGACATATAGTAAAAACTATTGACTGAAATAAAATGCTACTACATTCCTAGGCCTTCGAAGAGATAGAAAAAACACTGTCGAATATCATCCTCTCGTTCCCAGGTCAACTCGCCTGGTGCATTATGCCTCCATGCGACACGAACTAGAGGGATAGTCTGACCTCGTAATACCTTCTCGCTTCTGTCCAGAATCTCTACAGTCTCCTCCTAGTATGACAAACTCGGTCCAACTGTGATCTCTGAGTGGCCAGTCACATGACTCGAATCTGGCATATACCTCTTTAGCTGAGATATATGGAAGACGTTATGAACTCCTTCTAATGTCTGTGGCAAGGCTAATCTGTAAGCAACCTCTCTGATGCGCTCCAACACATTGAATGGTCCGATGTACCTCGAACTCAGCTTTCCTCTGCCTCTAAACCTGATGGTTCCTCGGGTAGGTGAGAGTTTCAGAAACACATGATCTCCAACCTGGAACTCTAGGAGTCATCGATGCATGTTTGCCCAATGATTTTGTCTATCATGTGCTGCTCGTAGGTGCCCTTGAATCTTCTTCACTTTCTTTACTGTACGAACAACTAACTCTGTCCCTAGAATCTGCCTCTCGCCCACATCGCTCCAGCACACTGGGGAACGATACTTCCTGCCATACAACGCTTTATAGGGAGCCATATGAATGCTTGTTTGATAGCTATTATTATAGGAAAATTTGACCAAATATAAAAGGTCTTCCCATGATCCACTGAAATTAAGCATGCACGCCCTCAATATGTCTTCCAGTGTCTGAATGGTGCGCTCGGACTGGCCATCTGTCTGTGGGTGATACGATGTGTTGAACTTCAGGCGGGTACCGAGACTCTCTTGCATACTCTACCAAAAGTAAGATGTGAACCTCGTATCCTTGTCAGAAACTATACTGACTGGCACTCCATAAAGTTGCACGATCTCCCTCATATACATATATGCTAAGACCTCTGTAGACTGCCCAACTCTGAAGGGTAAAATGTGAGCGGACTTAGTGAGTCTATCCATGATTACCCATACTGCATTGTGACCACTAGGACTCCTCGAAAAGCCCATAACGAAATCCATAGTGACATGCTCCCATTTCCACTCAGGTATCCGGAGTGGCTGAAGTAAACCTACAGACCTCTGATGCTCAGCCTTGACCAGCTGACATACCAGGCACTTTGCTACAAAGTGGGCTATCTTCCTCTTTATTCCATGCCATTAATAGTACTACCTCAAGTCTCTGTACATCTTCGTTCCTCCTGGATGAATAGAGTATGTTGAACTGTGCACCTTCGATATTAGCTCCTGACGAAGTTCTTCGTTCGGAACATAGAGACAATCTCCACATCTCAAAGTCCCGTCCTCGTGTATGCGCAATCATGTCCAGATCCCAGCCTCTGTCCTCTGTCGAAGCCTCTGGAATCTGGTATCTGTTGGCAAGGTAGCCTTGATCCTCTCAACCAATGTCGATTGTACCTGGAAACTCGACAATGTCACGCCCCGATCTCCCGCAGGCAAATCGATCGTTCCCGCTAGGCGAGAATCACCGCGCCAGCGCTCCCGCGGAATGATCACTTTGACCCATCCGGGCGTGATGCCGCACGAGCATGAGCCACACCCGTGCAAGGCCGTGGTCCATTGGCTGGCGGTACGAGTTCTAAGCCACAGAGTCGCTAAGCATGTCCGAGTGCAGCGGAGTCATGAACGCATAGGCAATTTGGTAACAGGTTCATTGAGTCGACAATATAGCGGAAGCATTGAATAACAAGTTAAAGTAAGCAAACTCTTTTATTGATAATAACAAGTGTTACAGGCGACGTATAGCCGAGATTATAAGTCGCTCAAGCCTCTCTCTCTGAAACAGTAAAAGCGTGCCAAGTGGCTACAATTATGGAATGATTGTACAGGCGATATTCAGGCGATGTTCACAATATTATGTCTTGTATATGTGCTTCAGTTTCGGATGCACCACTGCTACGGAGTGATCTTCATGCCTTAGCACGCGCGAAGGAGGCATCTGTACCGAACGAGGTTCTCCTGCACCCTGCAAATGATCTGGTGGATTATCAGTACATTGAATACACTGGTGGGGAGGCTACTCGCCCGCTCGATAAATCCAAACACGTAATACAGGTTTCGTGCACCAACTATTAAGTTGACTTTCTAGTTGACTTAGGATCAGTTTCATGCAAATATTGAATAGCCTAAATTGTGTGGCAGTGCGCCGTACGATATGAGAGAAAATACGACGAGACTTACCAACTTACCATTGGCCTTCCCTGTCCAAGGCAAACATTGTTAATTCAAGCACGGGCAAGTATAAACATTCAGGGGCATTCATAATGAAAACTAAGGCAATATCATATGCAACACGAGAGTCGTTATAACATAATCGTTCAGGTGTCCAGTTGTACTTCGATGTGATGCAATGACCCGCACGCGGATAGCCGCTAAGCGAGGATGACTTATCTATATGAACATGAGTCGCTGGCGTAGCCATTATGGACCGATCACAGACGAGAATGGAACGCAGCAAAAGTACAAGAGGCGCTACGAACCATCTCCTGTACATGATGATCGCACATGAAGTAGTCCAAGGCCAAAATAGAATGCAACGAAAGTACACGATGCGCTATAAACCATCTCGCATGCACACGATGGACTACACATGATGTGGTCCCAGGCCAAGTAGAATGCAACGAAAGTACAAGAGGTGCTACAAACCACTCGCCTGTACACGAGGGACCACACGTGAAGTTCCATCCGGATCGGAACGGTCCCAGTGCCCCGGTGACCGTCCGTGGAACTATACCTTATTTCCGAGTTGTCCGCGACATGCAAGTCAGGGTCTTTCTAATTCCATAATTTTGCCAAGCGGCAACACGAGTACGTGATTTATTTTTGCATAGGAACGGTATCATTATTTCGCCAAGCAGGCAATACGAGTACTTGAGATACACGAGAACATTTGAACACGGATACTAGCAGGTGTTCATTCAGGAACGGAACGACTACTTAGTAGTCTTCCGAGGTTTGGATGAAAACAAGGCAACATACAAGCAGACAAGCATGCATTTGTATAAACATAGACATTCACGTTAGCTCGGGCCCGGAGGTAAGCCGAGGAGAGAAACCGTTGGGGGACTTCCCGAGCAACACGTTCTAGGGTAGCATGCGAGGGTCTGAACATATATATATAAGCAATATTTTATTTCCATGTTCTAGCATAAGCAATACAAGTTGGGATTATTCCCTTAGCTAGGTGCGTTGGATTCTTATTAGCATGCAGAGGGTGATTCACCTAGCGACTAGCCTGTATTGTTCCATATTTTATATGTGCTGGCTAAGCAAAGACAAGTTCACCGTAGCCACCCACCTTAGTGATGATTCGCCTCGGTAGAGCGATACGTCAAGCGAACCTCTGAAAGCCTAATCCGAATTCCTGTAGGGACAAGTCTGGATATCCTTTGCTTCTCGTTTGAGGCTAAGTGGGTCGGGACAGTTGCACTTACGCCGTTTGAGTCGGCAGTCCGCTTGAACGAAACGGGGTGTTACATCCTACCCAGCTCAGAAAAAGTCTCATTCTCGAGACTTACTGAGGACAAGCAGTATGTTTCAATCACTTTTGATCTAACAATACAAGGCTGAGGCAAACCTATATAAGTCGTTGTACTTGTTTATTTGGATATTCACTTGCACAAGCATCGAGATCGACATATCGCTAGTCTGGATCGTATGCATAATCGAAGTGCACCTCTAGCATAAGCACGCCAACCAACTTAGCGATAGCGAAGTCTTAGCACTCGAGTTTCACCTTTTCTTAAGTCTTGGATCGTGCACAAGTTCAAGGCGTCCCTCGAATAGATGCATTCAACCAAACTTAAGAGTTAGTGCAATCGGACAAGCTACTACGATACTCTCAAGGGTTCGCACAGGTTGGCACAAAGGCCACTCGCAGGACAATATCATACAAGCAAGCATATCATTCAAAATGTATTTTGAAAGTATTTAGACTTATTGTTGGAACATCCTATTGAAGTATTGAGAGAGAGAGTGCACATAACCCACGAACGAGCTTTTGAAACTGTGATAATCGAAATAAAGTCCAAGGGCGTAGAAGCCAGGCTCTGATACCAATATGTCATGCCCCGATCTCCCGCAAGCAAATCGGTCGTTCCCGCTAGGCGAGAATTACCGTGCCAGCGCTCCCGCGGAACGATCGCTTTGACCCATCCGAGCGTGATGTCGTACGAGCGTAAGCCACGCCCGTGTAAGGCCGTGGTCCATTGGCTAGCGGTACGAGTTCTAAGCCACAGAGTCGCTAAGCATGTCCGAGTGCAGCGGAGTCATGAACGCATAGGCAATTTGGTAACAGGTTCATTGAGTCGACAATATAGCGAAAGCATTGAATAACAAGTTCAAGTAAGCAAACTCTTTTATTGATAATAACAAGTGTTACAGGCGGCGTATAGCCGAGATTACAAGTCGCTCAAGCCTCTCTCTCTGAAACAGTAAAAGCGTGCCAAGTGGCTACAATTATGGAATGATTGTAAAGGCGATGTTCAGGCGATGTTCATAATATTATGTCTTGTATATGTGCTTCAGTTTCGGATGCACCACTGCTACGGAGTGATCTTCATGCCTTAGCACGCGCGAAGGAGGCATCTGTACCGAACGAGGTTCTCCCGCACCCTGCAAATGATCTGGTGGATTATCAGTACATTAAATGCACTGGTGGGGAGGCTACTCGCCCGCTCGATAAATCCAAACACGTAATACAGGTTTCGTGCACCAACTATTAAGTTGACTTTTAGTTGACTTAGGATCAGTTTCATGGAAACATTGAATAGCCTAAATTGTGTGGCAGTGCGCCGTGCGATATGAGAGAAAACACGGCGAGACTTACCAACTTACCATTGGCCTTCCCTGTCCAAGGCAAACATTGTTAATTCAAGCACGGGCAAGTATAAACATTCAGGGGCATTCATAATGAAAACCAAGGCAATATCATATACAACACGAGATTCGTTATAACATAATCGTTCAGGTGTCAAGTTGTACTTCGATACGATGCAATGACCCGCACGCGGATAGCCGCTAAGCGAGGATGACTTATCTATATAAACATGAGTCGCTGGCATAGCCATTATGGACCGATCACAGACGAGAATGGAACGCAGCAAAAGTACAAGAGGCGCTACGAACCATCTCCTGTACATGATGATCACACATGAAGTAGTCCAAGGCCAAAATAGAATGCAACGAAAGTACACGATGCGCTATAAACCATCTCGCATGCACACGATGGACTACACATGATGTGGTCCCAGGCCAAGTGGAATGCAACGAAAGTACAAGAGGTGCTACAAACCACTCGCCTATACACGAGGGACCACACGTGAAGTTCCATCCGGATCGGAACGGTCCCAGTGCCCCGGTGACCGTCCGTGGAACTATACCTTATTTCCGAGTTGTCCGTGACATGCAAGTCAGGGTCTTTCTAATTCCATAATTTTGCCAAGCGGCAACACGAGTACGTGATTTATTTTTGCATAGGAACGGTATCATTATTTCGCCAAGCAGGCAATACGAGTACTTGAGATACACGAGAACATTTGAACACGGATACTAGCAGGTGTTCATTCAGGAACGGAACGACTACTTAGTAGTCTTCCGAGGTTTGGATGAAAACAAGGCAACATACAAGCAGACAAGCATGCATTTGTATAAACATAGACATTCACGTTAGCTCGGGCCCGGAGGTAAGCCGAGGAGAGAAACCGTTGGGGGACTTCCCGAGCAACACGTTCTAGGGTAGCATGCGAGGGTCTGAACATATATATATATAAGCAATATTTTATTTCCATGTTCTAGCATAAGCAATACAAGTTGGGATTATTCCCTTAGCTAGGTGCGTTGGATTCTTATTAGCATGCAGAGGGTGATTCACCTAGCGACTAGCCTGTATTGTTCCATATTTTATATGTGCTGGCTAAGCAAAGACAAGTTTACCGTAGCCACCCACCTTAGTGATGATTCGCCTCGGTAGAGCGATACGTCAAGCGAACCTCTGAAAGCCTAATCCGAATTCCTGTAGGGACAAGTCTGGATATCCTTTGCTTCTCGTTTGAGGCTAAGTGGGTCGGGACAGTTGCACTTACGCCGTTTGAGTCGGCAGTCCACTTGAACGAAACGGGGTGTTACATCCTACCCAGCTCAGAAAAAGTCTCATTCTCGAGACTTACTGAGGGACAAGCAGTATGTTTCAATCACTTTTGATCTAACAATACAAGGCTGAGGCAAACCTATATAAGTTGTTGTACTTGTTTATTTGGATATTCACTTGCACAAGCATCGAGATCGACATATCGCTAGTCTGGATCGTATGCACAATCGAAGTGCACCTCTAGCGTAAGCACGCCAACCAACTTAGCGATAGCGAAGTCTTAGCACTCGAGTTTCACCTTTTCTTAAGTATTGGATCGTGCACAAGTTCAAGGCGTCCCTCGAATAGATGCATTCAACCAAACTTAAGAGTTAGTAAAATCGGACAAGCTACTGCGATACTCTCAAGGGTTCGCACAGGTTGGCACAAAGGCCACTCGCAGGACAATATCATACAAGCAAGCATATCATTCAAAATGCATTTTGAAAGTATTTAGACTTATTATTGGAACATCATATTGAAGTATTGAGAGAGAGAGTGCACATAACCCACGAACGAGCTTTTGAAACTGTGATAATCGAAATAAAGTCCAAGGGCGTAGAAGCCAGGCTCTGATACCAACATGTCATGCCCCGATCTCCCGCAGGCAAATCGGTCGTTCCCGCTAGGCGAGAATTACCGTGCCAGCGCTCCCGCAGAACGATCGCTTTGACCCATCCGAGCGTGATGTCGTACAAGCGTGAGCCACGCCTGTGCAAGGCCGTGGTCCATTGGCTGGGGGTACGAGTTCTAAGCCACAGAGTCGCTAAGTATGTCCGAGTGCAGCGGAGTCATAAACGCATAGGCGATTTGGTAACAGGTTCACTGAGTCGACAATATAGTGGAAACATTGAATAACAAGTTAAAGTAAGCAAACTCTTTTATTGATAATAACAAGTGTTACAGGCGGCGTATAGCCGAGATTACAAGTTGCTCAAGCCTCTCTCTCTGAAACAGTAAAAGCGTGCCAAGTGGCTACAATTGTGGAATGATTGTACAGGCGATGTTCAGACGATGTTCACAACATTATGTCTTGTATATGTGCTTCAGTTTCGGATATACCGCTGCTACAGAGTGATCTTCATGCCTTAGCACACGTGAAGGAGGCATCCGCACTGAACGAGGTTCTTCCGCACCCTGCAAATGATCTGGTAGATTATCAGTACATTGAATGCATTGGTGGGGAGGCTACTCGCCCGCTCGACAAATCCAAACACGTAATACAGGTTTTGTGCACCAACTATTAAGTTGTCTTTCTAGTTGCCTTAGGATCAGTTTCATGCAAACATTGAAAAGCCTAACTCGTGTGGCAGTGCACCGTACGACATGAGAGGAAATACGGCAAGACTTACCAACTTACCATTGGCCTTCCCTGTCCATGGCAAACCATATTAATTCAAGCACGGACAAGTATAAACATTCAGGGGCATTCATAATAAAAACCAAGGCAATAGTATATACAACACGAGAGTCATTATAACTTAATCGTTCAGGTGTCCAGTTGTACTTCGATGCAATGCAATGACCCGCACGCGGATAGCCACTAAGCGAGGATGACTTATCTATATGAACATGAGTCGCTGGCATAGCCATTATGGACCGATCACAGACGAGAATGGAATGCAGCGAAAGTACAAGAGGCGCTATGAACCATCTCCTGCACACGATGATTGCACATGAAGTAGTCCAAGGCCAAAAATGGAATGCAATAAAAGTACACGACGCGCTATAAACCATCTCGCCTACACACGATGGACTACACATGATATGGTCCCAAGCCAAGTGGAATGCAACAAAAGTACAAGAGGTACTATAAACCACTCGCCTGTACACGAGGGACCACACGTGAAGTTCCATCCGGATCGGAATGGTCCCAGTGCCCCGGTGACCGTCCGTGGAACTATACCTCGTTTCTGAGTTGTCCGCGACATACAAGTCAGGGTCTTTTTAATTTCATAATTTTGCCATGCAGGCAACACGAGTACGTGATTTATTTTTGCATAGGAACGGTATTATTATTTCGCCAAGCAGGCAACACGAGTACTTGAGATACACGAGAATATTTGAACACGGATACTAGCAAGTGTTTATTCAGGCACGGAACGACTACTTAGTAGTCTCCCGGGTTTGGATGAAAATAAGGCAACATACAAGAAGACAAGCATGCATTTGTATAAACATAGACATTCACGTAAGCTCGGGCCCGGAGGTAAGCCGAGGAGTGAAACCGTTAGGGGACTTCCCGAGCAACACGTTCTAGGGTAGCATACGAGGGTCTGAACATATATATAAGCAATGATTCATTTCCATATTCTAGCATAAGCAATACAAGTTGGGATTATTTCCTTAGCTAGGTGCGTTGGATTCTTATTAGCATGCAGGGGGTGATTCACCGAGCGACTAGCATGTATTGTTTCATATTTTATGTGTGCTGGCTAAGCAAAGACAAGTTTACCGTAGCCACCCACCTTAGCGATGATTCACCTCGTTAGAGCGATACGTCAAGCGAGCCTCTGAAAGCCTAAGCTGAATTCTTGTAGGGACAAGTCTAGATATCCTTTGCTTCTCGTTTGAGGCAAAGCGGGTCAGAACAGTTGCACTTACGCCGTTTGAGTCGGCAGTCCGCTTGAATGGAACAGGGTGTTACAGAAAACTGGTCGTCTGCTCCGGGCATAATGATCTCTATACCCAACTGTTCTAGATCTCTCAATAGATGTTGCTGGGTAGTCAAAAAAAATGCCATGGGCCTCAGCTACCACATTGGCCTTTTCTGGATGGTACTGTAGCTCGATCTCAAAGTTTGTCATCACCTCGAGCCAACGTCTTTGTCTCTGGTTCAGGTCCTTCTGAGTATAGACGTACTTCAGGCTTTTGTGATCTGTGAATATCTCCACTCGTTCTCCGTATAGGTAGTGCCTCAAAAGCTTCAAAGCAAAGGTCACTGCGGTAAGCTCCAAGTCGTGAGTGGGATAGTTCTTCTCATGGGTCCTCAGCTGCCTAGAGGCATAGGCCACAACCTTCCCATGCTGCATCAAGACGTATCCTAATCCTTTCCCGAACGCATTACTGTAGATCACGAATCTCCCATGACCAGAAGGTATAGTCAATATGGGTGCCGTAGTCAGACGCTTCTTCAGCTCATCGAATGTCGACTGATACTCCTCTGTCCAGGTGAACTCCTGCTTCTTGCGGGTCAAGCGGGTCATCGGCTCTATGATCCTCGTAAAGTTCTCTACGAACCTCCGGTAATATCCGACAAGTCCTAGAAAACTTCTCACCTCTAAGACGTTGGTAGGGGTCGGCCACGTCTCTACTGACAAAATATTCGCTGGATCTACCGAAATACCTCCTGAGATAACGTGTCCGAGGAAAGTGACACGATCTAGAAGGAACTCACACTTGCTCAATTGGCATAGAGCCTCTCACGCCTCAGCATCTCTAACACTAGCCTCAAGTGCTCTCTGTGCTCCTCGTGGCTCTTTGAATACACCAAGATGTCATCGATGAAGAGTACTATAAACTGGTCCAGATATTGGTGGAAGACTATGTTCATTGGGTTCATAAATACGGCAGGCGCATTCGTTAGTCCAAAAGGTATCACCAAGAACTCGTAGTGACCATAACGAGTCCTGAATGCCATCTTTAGAATGTCTTTTCTTCGTACCTTTACCTGATGATAACCCAATCTCAAGTCCATCTTCGTGAACACCACTGCTCCCGTCAGCTAGTCGAACAAATCATCAATCCGCGGCAGGGGGTACTTGTTCTTGATAGTTAAAGCATTAAGGGATATGTAATTAATGCACATACGGACTGTCCCATCCTTCTTTGGTATAAACAATACTGGTGCT
Source organism: Iris macrosiphon (assembly GCA_036927795.1). Taxonomy (NCBI): domain Eukaryota; kingdom Viridiplantae; phylum Streptophyta; class Magnoliopsida; order Asparagales; family Iridaceae; genus Iris; species Iris macrosiphon. Next base: position 40,441,385 of record JAYESA010000001.1, on the reverse strand, counting down.
CTCCAGGGTGATGCACTAAGACGGACAAATCCCTTGATCTGCAACTCCTCTAACTGTAGCTTCAGCTTATCAAGTTCCTTCTTGGCCAACCGATACACATTTGAAGATACCGGTGCTGCTCCGGGTACTAACTCAATAGTAAACTATACCTCTCTATCAGGCGGTAGGCCTGGCAACTCCTCCGGAAAAATATTCTCGAACGTTGCAACTATCGGTGGGGGTGCCGTCTCCATAACCATGTAAGCTCCAGCTGTCTGTCCTACTCCTCACTCGATGGTGCCCCACATATACTCGAACTCCGGGTGATCTGGCGGTCTAAAAATGATGATATCCCTCCGACAATCCAGTATAGCATTGTACTGGCTCAACCAGTCCATGCCTAGCACAACATCGAAGTTTGGCATGGGAATACCAAAAATTGCGCTCTCATCTCCCTACCACACACGACTACCAAGCACGTTCTAATAGTGCTGGTAACTGGTATGATGCCTCCTCCGGTAAGAATCTTCCAACTCTTAGGTAAGGGGGAAGTAGCTACTCTATGCATAGCTACGAAACTACTAGATATGAAAGATAGTGTAGCACCAGAATCAAATAATGCAGTCACAGGCAATAATGTAACTAAAATGGTACCTGTGATAGCTTTCCTTCTGGTTCCTCTTCAGTCGCTGCTAGTGCAAAGGCCTGCCCATGCCTCTGCCCTCCGGCCTGCTGTTTGGCTCGATCAAACTGTGCCTCATGCTGGGCCAAGGGTGGTCCCCTCTGAATTCCTCCGGGTGTTGGTGGACGATGGCCTCCTGTCGGGGGTAGTATCCTATGGACTGGTGTTGCTGGCCTCTGTCCGGTTTGTGGTGTCGCATCTCTGTATTATGGGCAGTCTCGGGCTTAGTGCTGGCTCGATCCATAAATCATACATGTCCCCAGTCTCTTTCGACAGTCCTTCTGGAAATGCCCTCTCTTACCACAGTAGTGGCAATTCGAAAGCTCATTTTGCTGGTATGGCACTGTCCTCTGTTGTGTCTGTGCTCCCGAACGATGGATCGGTCCTCCTGTTCCGGGCTGAGCACTGGCTGGTACGGTCATGCTGGAACGTCTCGCTCCTCTGCCAATGTCCTCATGGATCCTTGCCTCTGACAGAACCTCCTCATAAGAAATCATCGTCTGGGTGGTGGTGTACCTCTACAGCTCAAAAGTAAGGCCGTGATGGAATCTTCTGGCCTTCTCCAGGTCGTTGGGTATCAAGGTGGCACCAAATTGGCTGAGTCGACTGAACTCCGTGTCGTATGCGTCTATGATCATATTCCCTTGCTCCAGGTGCAGAAACTGGGAGTACAGGGCATTCCTGACCGTAGCCGAGAAATACTTCGCTTCGAAGTACTCTAAGAACTGCTCCCATGTCTGTGTCTTGCGTTGCCTTTCAGTTGGGCCCTCACTGCGGTCATCCAAAGATCTTGATGTAGTTGAGAAGCCTCCAATAGCATCTTCGTATTGGAGACCTAATCGGAGATCTTCTCTACAGTCTCATTGCCCGAAAAGGTGTTCGACCCCATCTGGCAAAATCCTTGTACAGTACCAGCTGGCTGGACAGGTGCAGGTGCTGGTGTGGGTGCTGGGCAGGTATCCTCTCCAGTACTTCTATCAAGCTCTATCTCAGGGTCTCAGTCTGATGCCACTACGCCTGCATCATAGCCTGAAAGAACTGGAACATCTGCATCTGTCCCTCCGGATGTGGCATCTAGGGTGAAAAGGGTGGAGGTGGTGGCAGTGGTACCTCCGGCTCCATCGTAGGCGTCTCCTCAGATGTCGATCTCTCGGACTGTGTCATCGACGTAGCCCTCGAAGTCTGGCTCTCGAAGTGCTGCATCAGGACAGTCTGAGAAGTCTAGCCCTCCGGCTGCTGCGTCCGATCGTCAGGAGAAGTCTGGTGCCAATGTATCAGTGGGGCCTGTGGGATCACCGGGGCCTGTGGTGGCGGCTGATCTCCGGGTGGTCCCTGGGATATCTCCTCTCTCAGTACGGTGGCGGATGGCACTATGGCACCGTATGCCTCGCGTCCACTGCGCAAGTTTATCTCGCTGCAAGAGATAGAACTTTATTAAAAGAGTACAGAAAAAAGCAAACATGATGCAAATTTTTAAAAATACGAAAGAGGTTCAAAGGCATAATCAAAGTAGAGATATAGTAATTTTTATCATATTTTAGGCTCGCTGGGCATGTTATCATACCACAAGCAATAAACAAGTTGACATGCATGGGCCACCACTAAAACCATGTTATGTCCCAGTCCCAAAATACACGGGACCTGGCCACGTGGCAATGGCCAGCTAATACGTCTCTGAGGGATTACCCAATTTAATGGACCCAACAAAGCGTATTACACTGCCCTAAATACTAACAAGTCTAATACTATCATACATCAGGTAATATCTAATCTCATCCATAATATAAACAAGAAGTACTGAAATAAATACTGGAAAATAAGTACAGAGTCTGAAATATCATAGTAAAATCCAGATATGTTTGATGGGAACAAACCCACTACAAATGATGAAATAAGAGTACTGAAATACAGAATAAAGAGTATGACTAGAGCATCGGCTAACTAGATAAGGAATGCTCCAGTCCTAGGCAGAAGGCCTACCAATAATCAAGGAAACTCTGATGGAAGTACCTCTAGCTCCTTATCGGATGCGAACCTCGTCTCTTGCCCGGGTTCGTACACGGTAGGAAAGTAAGTCTCGTCCAAATCTAGAAGGGAACCAGGTCCTCAGAGGGATGTAACAAGATATAAAAATACATGCCATATATAAATACTGAACAAATAAAGGGTGTGCTAACTATCTAAGTGAATGCAATATGAGGACAACCTTGGTACATATGGGTAGGTGTAGGAATAACGTCCACACTCCGAAGAGCTTAGAATCTGTATAGTATAACGTCCATATCATTCCGTAGAACATAGAATCTGAATAGTATATCAACCATATCGCTCCTTAGAACGTGAAATCTGAATAGTATAACGTTCATATCGCTCCGTAGAACGTAGAATCTGAATAAAGGAAGTCATTAGATCTGTGGTTCCTCTGGATACTACGGGGTCCAATGTGTGTATCCCATATGCCTACCAGTTGTCCTCCCCGCCCAATGTAGATATACAAGTCGAATACATGACGTGCATATCACGTAACTATATGCCAAGTCTCAGCTAATTAAATAACCCTGATTTTATACTAAACTGTGATACATGTCACACGCACCGATAGCTAGTCGGGAACGTGAACCCGTATCCCAATATGAGTTATCATTATGATACGTGTACAAGTATCAGGGTCTAGAAAGATATCAGAATATCCTCGCAATGGCAGATGAGTCTGCTAGTGACTAAGTCAAGTGCACTACTCATCGACGCAATCGTCGACTGCACCCGAGTCTATCTCAGACGCGCACAGTTATATGTATATTGTAACGAGATATCATACAACAGTTTATAATTTAAATTAAACAGTAATTCAGGCAAGGTATGTAAAACCCCTAATTTCAAAAACCGTATTAACTATTTAATTAATTATTTAATTAATTTATAGTATTTATTAGCTAATTAGAAGTAATAGAATTTATTGGATTTTTATTTCTGGATGATTGTGCATTTAAAGATTTTGCGGAGCAACTCTTATTTTACCTTAATTAATTTTATGTAGGAGACCCTGTGGACAGTATTGTATGCACTAAAATAAATTTCTCAAATTATATATATATATATATATATATATATATATATATATATATATATATATATATATATAAAGTTATTAATAGATAATAGAATGAAAAAAAAAGAAAGAAAAGAAAATGGAAAAGAAAAAAATTAGAAAAGAATAGAAAGAAATAGGAATAAGAAAAGAATAAGAAAAAGAAAAAGAATTAGAATTAGAAAACCTATTAAAACCCTACTTGTTAATCCCTAAACCCTACCCGCTAGCCCTAAACCCTACCCACAAGGCATCAGCAGCAGCTACAATTTTTCCAAACGCGCGGAGCGTTTCACCACCCCCCCCCCCGCTCCACACACACACACACACACACACACACACACATATATATATATATATATATATATATATATATATATATTACTCTATTCCCAAACCCTAACCCTAAATTAAGATCTCCATCTCCCTTGTGACCGCCGCCCCACCTCGACACCACCGTCGCATCGTCGGAGCCGCCGCAGCGACCACCGCGACCGCCGTCCGCGACAACCCCGCCCGCGCTCGAGACAGCGAGGACAAAGCAGCATACCCCTATTCGCGCCTCGATTTTTGCACCATCGCTTGACCAAACTCGACCCGTCTTCACCGGTATGTTCAAGACGTATCCATCTTCCATCTCTATGCATTAGTTTACTTTGAACAGCGCGCAACCCTAGGCGAAAATCGAGGCAAAGTTGGCAAAAACGATAACTTTCGATCACAGAAAACTGCGGTAACTATCCATGTTTAAGGAATCGTATCTCCCTCCACAGAGATCCGAATTTAGTTTTTCTTTTTGGTATGCGAAGACCACCTAACCAAGATTAATTTCTGTCAATTATAATAATTTAATTATTGCTGTATGCTGAATTAATTTATATTAAAAATCACAAAAAACTTGTTTTTCTAACTTCTAAAATTTATGATACGGAGCGCGCCCTGCCAAACGGGACCGTCCCGTCATGTACCAAGTACACCGAAAGGCACGTACGGTATACCCAGACATGTGGGATTTTGCAAAAACTGATTCATAAGCGTGTGTGCGTCGGAATCAACCCGTATCAGCAAAAATTCTCCATATCGCGACTTTTGTAGAACCCTGTGCCATTTAGTGTATGCTAGTCAGAATACGATGAAACTTACACCACTGGACTCGTGGTATCGCGCTGGTCCTGTGACCCAATTTTTATGCATTTCTGAGTCAGTTGACTAAGCCGTCTAATTGCGGGCCCCACGGTTGACTTTTTGGGCAAATTTGTGTTCGGCTCACTGGAATCAAAAATTGGACATACCTTTGAGTTTATATTGACGTTTAGAATTGGTTTGACCTATAATTTGTTCCATTTAGAGACCTTTACCCCTGACACACTTTTCGGTGCAAAGTGGGCCACATGTGGACCCCGCTTCGACCCAAAATTATCATTTTGCCCCTGTGTCCAAATTGTATGAAAGGGTAGTATTTTCTAGCTATTTCGCTTATTCTGGGAACGTTGGTGATATTTATTTCCGTATCCGGAGACGTTTATTCTGAGGCCGTAGTTTCTGACTCTTGGTGTTGGACATCTGGACGTTATATTTTGCAGCTATCTTGCCAGGCAAGTATACCTTGCCAAATTGTTTACAGTATTTTGCATGCGTATTATATTTTTGTATATTCATTGTATGTGTAGTTTTATTCAGTCATTACTATATATTAGATATGTTGACACACACTTGACACTTAGTATCTTGAGAGGACAATCAGTAGGCGTATGGGCTATAACCACTCTGGTAAACCGTAGTAACTAGCACGCACTATGGTAATCGTATCCGATGGTCGCTACCCCCGTGGTATATCAATTGATGGTGTCACGATGGTCGCTACACCCGCGGTATGACGGCTGATGATGTTCTATACGTGTGTGTGAGTTATGAGATTAGATAGAGTAGCCTACCCCTGCCCATACGTCGAAAAGTTATCCTCATTTGTATTTATATAGATTATCTTGTACAGCGTATATATATATTTTTAAATATTATGCATGTTCACTGTATTCAATTAGTATGATTTTATGTATCTTGTTATATCCCTCTGAGGACCTGGTCCTTTGCCAGGTATAGACGACCAGGAGTACCCGCAGGAGTATGGACCCGGACCTAACGCATTACTTTCTGTCGAAGAGACCTTACCCACTGAGCATCATTGATTATCTCTAGCGATGGATCCTTTAGCTGGCACTCTTATATCATCACCTTATTCTATATTGGAGATTTTACTCTTCTCTCTCATTCTAGCTGATATAGTCATTGGTAGTGGATTTGTCTTCACCCGACTATCATTGTTGGATTATTCAGACTCTTTATTCTAGTTTAGTTATATTCCTTTCTGTGACTTGTTGTGTGGATGAGATTAGTATTTCTGTGACTTGTGATAGTATATATACCACATGTGAGTTATTATTCATATTACAGCGTACGTGTATATTATGGTATCCATATATTGGAGTTGCCATATACATACGGCTGGCATGCTTACGTGTTCCTAGTCCTACATATTTTGGGACTGGGATGTGACATATTTTTTTGTGGTGGCCCATGCAGGTCGAGAGCATATTGTCTCGGTTACGTTACTGTACCGAGTAAGCCTGTACCTAGGATTAGAGTATAAGATCTCATCCACAATTGACTATGAATTATCTTCCTTCCTATCCATTCTATGGCATCCTGCTTGAATCATGTGCTTCCCTAATAGTTCCTTGAGTATAGCCTTCTCCTAGAGTATAGGAATCCCTGTTATTAGGATGATAATTAGGGTAACACCTACTGAGAATACAACTAGAATATAAACACATCACTAAGTGTAGGACACCTAATGAACCCTAGCACCCATACCTATAAATTAGACGACTATTATCCCTTGAGATATTTATGAAGGACTTAAGAGTGGTATAGACACTACTAGAGTTAATTAAAAATTTAACCATATTGTTTGACCCTAGTATTGAGGGACCACTAGAAATCCAAGGTTGAATGTTAGGACCAAACCTAACTTTTATAGTGAGATAGTATTATAGAACTATATATTTAGATTCTTGTCTTGATATTAGCAGACAGTACCCTAGGAAGCCAAGAGAAATAAAATAACATTTCCCTAGATTATACCCCGAACACAGAGATTAGCATACCATCTTTCCCTTAGACAACCATGATATTATCTAGAGTCTTTCTATTTAAATTCAAATCTTGTTCCTCTGGAAACTTAGCGTTCGCTATTTGTGCGACGACTAATTATGTTTTTCTTTTCCTTCAACTCGTGCCACCTAACCCTTCCATTCTTAATATTAACCATTTTATTCTATGAATACTAAGACTAAGACTTAAGATGACCATGACCTATATAATACACCGGGATACCCTAATAAGTACCAATATCTTTTCTCGTCTACCCTAACAGGAGTTTCTACTGTATCCTTAAGACAGTACAATATTAGTTAATTGTTATAAGTTTAGTAGTATACCTCATAACCTAGTGACACATAGTCATGTTGACTCATTAATAAAGTATAACTGAATGACACCAACTATAGACTTGCATAAGAAGATAGTATTTATTCAGACTGTAGAACTTAGAGGCCCATACCCCTATTTGGTCGACTAACAACTTAGACAAGGAGCTAGTATGACAATTGTAGAGACTGTAGAGTCTTACCTTCTTTGTGAACTTAAATTATTTTGTACCTTCTTTCATCATGTTCCAGCGTACTTGTATTTTCTGAACTACCTTGACTTATGCTGCTATTATAGCCTAGTTTTGCAAGCTTACTCTTTTATCGAGCTTGATCATGATATATGTATTATTGGGTATACATACTAATATATTTCAGAATCAGTGTATTACGGTCTGATCAACCATAGTGCGCTTGGTTCGTCCCTCGCATAACTACTTATGTGGATTGAGATAATATTGACTTAGCTTCTTAGACAAATGTACTTGTCCTCTAGACATGTCTGAGCGTATCATATCGGTTACATAACTATACTGATACGAGCATGCGAATAAAAAATTATCAAATAGAATTTTAATCCATAACTGCCTTAAAAATTCCTATTTGAATTCTTTAAACACCTTGACCTCCATACTTCTATCCTATTACCTCCCCCTTGAACTCTTTATCATTATTTTCTGTCTTCCCTTATTTCGGAAGGATGAAACCTCATGTTTGGCATAAGTTTGATACACTGATAGTACTAGATATACCCCATAGGCTAATCACATGACTTGTGACTCTTTTTTATAATTGATTAAGGGCATACCATAGATAATATATTTGGGGTTAAAACTTTGAGGATTGAATAACATGATTAAATAATTTGAGGAATAGTTTTCCTAGATGTATAGCCTTAGGTGATAGATGGATAAATTTTAAGTTGGGTAGATTGTAAATCCCCCACCCAAAATTAGACCTACTTGGCTTAGATAGTGAAACAAGGGCTAGTTTGAATCCAACTAGAAATAGAACACGGCATTTTATTTAATTATACAATATTTATATCACATAGTGCATCTTACCGTTGCTTCGATAATTAGAGCACTATACTAGCCACTGCCTTCCTACAAATTTCACACTCATACCCTAGACATGACCACCTTCTATTCTGACCTTGGTGTAACTTATAATTATGCTCTTTTGTGCTACATTTTGGTCGCACAGCATTCGTCGCAGACGTTTATATTTAATTCTAAATAATTCTAACTTTGTATCCTTGTGCGTTTCAATCGAAATTGAAGACACAATCTTGAACCGTTTTGTACAACCCAAATTTTGATAATATTCTACTCTGAGCCCTCTACGTCCATGATACTTTTGTCCCACCTAATTTTATTCCCATATACTTATAATTAATTCAAGAACACCTTGCGCATTAATTTTAATTAATTTAACCCAATTTTCACCTTTGCGTAATTTTTTTAATTTTTAGGTGCTTTTATGCAAAAGTGCATTGAGGTGTCCACACCATTGGACATGACACATGAAGAAACTCATTTTTTGTTCATATAAATTTTTTCCATAATTTTTGGAATGTGCAACGCGCAACATCGTCCCCCTCATTTAAACCTAGCCTTGCATTTTAAACAATGCAAATTTTAGTCCTCCAAACATCCCCATGACAATTAGAAAATCATGGATGTTAGGATGAAGGAAAGTACAGAATAAGCTGCAAATCTTTATCTTATACCATCCTTGACTTTCTATCGTGGCTAAGCTTTAATTTCGAGGACGAAATTTTTATAAGTTAGGTAGAATATAAAACCCCTAATTTCAAAAACAGTATGAAGTATTTAATTAATTTATAATATTTATTAGCTAATTATAAGTAATATAATTTATTGGATTTTTATTTCTAGGTGATTGTGCATTTAGAGATTTTGCGGAGCAACTCTTATTTTACCTTAATTATTTTCATGTAGGAGACCCAGTGGACAGTTGATAGATTTGATGTATACACTAAAATAAATTCCTCAAATTATATATATATATATATATATATATATATATATATATATATATATATATAAAGTTATTAATAGATAATAGACTGAAAAAGAAAAAGAAAGAAAAGAAAATGGAAAAGAAAGAAATTAGAAAAGAATAGAAAGAAATAGGAATAAGAAAAGAAAAAGAAAAAGAAATAGAAAAACTATTAAAATCCTACCCGTTAATCCCTAACTGTAAACCCCCTGATTTTTTAAGAATTTTTAATTTAGATTTTTCACAATTTTTCTGGAATTTTCAGGAATTTTCTGTAATTAAAACCTAGGCATTTGGTAATTAAATAATTTTTAATTTCTGTTAATTAATATTAAAATATTATGAAAATAATATTTTATGGTGTAAAATGGAAAACTGGACATAGGATAATTTTTTGTGAATTTATTGGACTCCGGAAATATTTTTAAAGCCCGAGAAACTAAGGCATAATTAACCCTAATTAAACCCCTAAAATAAACCGGGTTTAATTGAAATTAAACCAAACCAACCCAACTTGAACTGAACTGCTATACTAAACCGAACCAGGCCAACCCAGACCTAGCGGGTCGGGTCGGGTTGGATCTGAATCGAACCCGACCCGAAACCCAAACCGAACTCTAACCGGACTCCTTACCGGAATTACTATTCGCCACCTATAAAACCTCGACTTCCGTGCCCAGCCCCAAACCCTAGTCTCCTCGCCGCCGTCGACTCCCTCTCTCCTCTGCTCGCCGTCTCCGGTCATCTCCTCTGACGATCTCCCCCGATCCGCTGCCCTAGCACCCGTCTCCCCTCGCCGCCGTCTCCATCGTCCCCATCCGGCGAAGCTCCTCCATCCTCCTCAGTCCGGCCACCATCCCGAGCGCCTCTTCCCGCTGTGCACCGGACTGAACGCCTCCACCCCGCAGTTCACCACCTCCTTCGGCTCTCCTCCGGTCAGCTACACGAGTCAAACTCCTCCACGACGCCGCCACATCCCCTTCCTTTTCTCCGGCCTGAACTCCGGCACAGACACTCCTCCCTGCATCGACCCCCGACATCCAGCTCCACCCGGCGAGCCACTCCCATCCGGATCTCAGCCGCCAAGCCCCGAGCCCTAGCAGCAACCCCTTCGGCCCGGTCGCCTTGCTCCGCCTTCGGCCCGCCTCCGCCGCTCAGCGCCTGCCGTTAGCCACCGTTCGGCCTCCCCGCCGTGTAGCGCTGCCCCCAGCTCCCTCCGGCCGGCCTCCCCGCCTGAGCTCCGGCCAGAACCCTAGAAACCCTAACCCTAGGCGACTCGGACACGGACACTTCGTATCGTGTCGGATACGAGATAACGCAGTTTCTCGAGCCCTGTTCAGGTACCTGTTTCTCTCTTCTCGTAACTCCGTTTTCGATTCCGTCAGTTGCAATGCGTAGACTGTAAAACCCTCTCGGTGCCCGTGCAACCCGCTCGGTGCATCGCGTCCTGTGCTGATCGCAAACCGCGATCCAAAAATAAGAAAACCAACGCCTTATTTTACCCCGAAACTGAGTACGCCCCGCCAAACGGGACGACTTGGTCGCACGCGGTCTTTACCGAAACGTGCGCGTCGTTGATACGGACGTGTGAGATTTTGCAGAAGCTGATTTGGATGTGCGTGCACACCGAAATCAACGCGTATCCGCCGACAACGTCCGGTATCCGCCCTTTTTGGAACATGTCGTAACTTTGTGTACACATGTCGGATTGAAACGAAAATTATGCCATCGGACTCAGAGCAATACGCTGGTCCTGTGACCCAAGTTTGGTTCGATTCTGAGAACGTTGACAAAATTGCGTATTGTGGGCCCTACAGGCTCCACTTGACGGGCGATTTTGTGATTGGCTCATCGAAATCCAATTCTGGAAGTTCCATTGGGTTCGTATCATCGTTCCTGACTTGTTGACACTAAGTTTGACAAATTTGGAGACCTTTGACCCTGACACATTTTTTGGTGCAAATTGGCCCACATGTGGACCCCACTTTGACCCTGAAATGTCATTTTTGCCCATGTGTCCAAATTGGACTTAAGGACAGGCATTTTTAGCTATTTGATATTTTCTGAATCTAATGGTGATGTTTATTTCAGCAACCGGAGTGGTACCTGCAGATCACACTGAGACCAGAGCTACAGTTGGAGCCAGAACCCCAGGCAAGTGTACCTTGCCAAACTTTGCAGTCTTGTTACATACTTTCCTTGATTCTTTTATATTTTTGTGCATGCTTAACCTAGGACCGTGTGACTTACTTAGCGTCCGATTATAGTCGGGTTCCAACACCGTACGCGGTGTTGTGTATTGTCATCTAGAGATGGACATTCGTGACACTTTACATCCTCGTACTTGTCTTATCGAGTACATTATACCCAGGACACTTGACACTATTCATGAGAAAGAATCTTCCTGAGATATTCATGGTGATTCTGTATAGGATACAGGTTTATGACATACACAGTTTACATGCTTAGATTATATCCTGACTTGTTGCATTAGTTTTGATCCTGCGTGTCATGGACATGAGACGTGAGATTTCATTGGGTGAGGAGAGTATTACCATATCAAAGGCTGATTATATTATATATATTGACATCTGGATGTGTCTTAGTCTCTGACACAGAGCTATGGCACCAGTTCTGGCCCTTCGAGAAAATACTGCTATGGGTTTCTCCGACACTGATCCTGTAGTAGTCTCAGTCCGAGTATGACTAACACTCTCACTTGCATATCACTTAGCTGGTTATATACTTACCCTATTGTTCATTCATTGCTGCACTGTATTTATTTTGGCTTGTATTTTCTGTACCTTGTTATGTCCCCTGAGGACCTGGAATGGACTATGTCCCCAGGATTAGCTGACGAGATCTATCCCGAGGTATACGGGACCGGAGCATTAGCATTAGCAGAAGCAGGTGCACACCTTGGAGCAGAACCAAGATCTGAGGATGAGATTGTACCAAAGGACTTCTCCTGAGTATTGGCTTGAGATACTCATTTATTTATGTTTCTAGTTATTTTATTTCCAGTCTATTTCATTGATGTATCAGACTTATTCTCGGATTCTTCTCCGAGACACTTTTATTGAGATATGCTAGTTATTATTCATTTTTATTTATTCTGGCACTTGATCTGTGATTATCTGTTGTGGATGAGATTAGTATAGAGTGTGACTTGTACCATTGGACCTATTTATTATTATATTACAGCTTAAGCATGCCCCGATGGATCTATTAAATTGGGTTGTCCATCGGTGTGTGCTGCTGGCCATTATCACGCGTCCGGTCCCTCGGTATTTTGGGACTGGGTCGTGACATGGTTTTTGTGGTGGCCCATGCAGGTCCACGACTAAATTGTTCGGTTTCAACTTAGGGATCGAACAAGCCTGCAATAAGAATAGGATAAGTTTAAGGATCTCATCTACTTGCTTGAATCGTTCTTGACATCTATATCGGATTTGAATTAAATTCTTGAATTGCATCCTACCTTGATTCCTGTACGCCTCTTATAGTTTATTTTGATGCAGAGCAATGGATTCACAAGCACGCGACGAGACTCATCCAGAAATACCACAAGGTGCTGTGATAACCAACGGAGATAAAGTGACACCAGTTAGTGAAGGTCCATCATCACAGCAAGCAAGTCAGCATGCCTCGAGAATCCAGGAAGTTGATGTTCCACCATCGACGCAGTTGGCTCCACCGACGCCTACCGTTCCACATGGGCAGGCTATGGACGAACAACAAATGTTTCAAATATTCTATGCGATGATGCAAGCCCATCAGAAGGTTCAAGAAGAAGCTCAGCAAAACCAAGCGGAGAAGTTCATCGACAGATTTAGCTCGGAATACGGAAGTTAATCAGTTCAAATGCAACTACCTTAGACGAGGATGTTCTTACTACAGCATGACCCATGGAGTGCAACACAAGGATAGAGACCAGTCAGAAGTGGCCGTATGCATCAGCACCAGACCAAGCACAACAAGAAAGAGTTGCAAAGCGACCACAGATGAACCCACCACAGAGAGCATCTACACCACTCGCACTAGTCCTTCCTACTTGTCACTACTGTGGCAAGGTAGGCCATTTTGCTAAAGAATGCTGACGCAAATTGGGATGATGTTTATCTTACGGATCCAAAAAGTATTCAGTAAGGGATTGCCCTGAACGTCGAGAGAAAGCAGTGATGATTTATCAACCAGCCACATCAGCACCAGCCGGAGCACCACAGAAAGAATTTGCAAAGAGTTCTCCCATGCACCCGCCGCCAGAAGCATCTCCGCAAGTACTGCCTACCTGTCAGCATTGTCGCAAGAGAGGCCACATTGAGAAGGAGTGCAGACGCAAGTTAGGATTATGCTTGATTTGCGGAACCAATTAACACTTAGCCAAGGATTGTCCTCAGCATCAAGAGAAAGCATTGATGATTCATCAACCAGCCACATCAGCACTTGCCGGAGCACCACAAAAAGAAATTGCAAGAAAGTCTCACATGCACCAACCACCAGAAGTACCTCCTCAAGTACTACCTGTCTGTCCATATTATCGCAGGCGAGGCCATATAGAGAACGAGTGCAGACGCAAAAGGAAATTATGCTTAGCTTGCGGATCCAGTCAGTATTTATTAAAGGAATGCCCTGAACGTCGAGAAAGAGCGCTAATGTTACCAGCACCAACGCCAGCCTCTCCAGCATTGGAAGCACCACAAACGAAAGTTGAAGGAGTCAGACCACCAGCCACAGGAGGGAATCAGTCGAGGCCACCCTTGGCACCACAAACAACACTCTTCCAGCAGGCTCAACAGCAGCAGAGGAATCAACTGCAAGAACGTGAACAAGCTCCAACGATGACTTTGGAAGACGCACAGACCCATGGAGTAGCTAATGCGCGTAAGTTTTTATAGTTATTCGTTCTAGTATTATTTTAGCTCGTGCCTGTTGGTTAGTGACCCTAGCCTTGACCTAGTAATTTTAAACTTGCTAATAACCTAGAATGTTTTTATAATTGATAACCTAATATGTTTATAAGTAATGAACTTTAGTCTTCTAAATCTCTTTTATACGGGAGATTGCATAACTTTTAATGCTTAGGGAAATAATTTTTCCTTTGTATTATTCTTATACCCTCAGCCTTGAATCTTCTTGATCATGATGTGCTTCGAACAATAATTACAACCGTGTCATCTCTGTTGACCGGTTATTCTTTGATTGTGAGGACGCAATCCTCTTAAGGGGGGTAGATTGTAAACCCCCTGATTTTTCAAAAATTTTTAATTTGGATTTTTCATAATTTTTCTGGAATTTTCAGGAATTTTCTGTAATTAAAACCTAGGCATTTGGTAATTAAATAATTTTTAATTACTATTAATTAATATTAAAATATTATGAAAATAATATTTTATGGTGTAAAATGAAAAACTGGACATAGGGTAATTTTTTGTGAATTTATTGGACTCCGGAAATATTTTTAAAGCCCTAGAAACTAAGGCATAATTAACCCTAATTAAATCCCTAAAATAAACCGGGTTTAATTGAAATTAAACCAAACCAACCCAACTTGAACCGAACCACTATACTAAACCGAACCAGGCCAACCCAGACCTAGCGGGTCGGGTCGGGTTGGATCCGAATCGAACCCGACCCGAAACCCAAACCGAACTCTAACCGGACTCCTTACCGAAATTACTATTCACCACCTATAAAACCTCGACTTCCGTGCCCAGCCCCAAACCCTAGTTTCCTCGCCGCCGTCGACTCCCTCTCTCCTCTGCTCGCCGTCTTCGGTCATCTCCTCCGACGATCTCCCCCGACCCGCTGCCCTAGTACCCGTCTCCCCTCTCCCCTCGCCGTCGTCTCCATCGTCCCCATCCGGCGAAGCTCCTCCATCCTCCTCAGTCCGGCCACCATCCCGAGCGCCTCTTCCCGCTGTGCACCGGACTGAACGCCTCCACCCCGCAGTACTCCACCTCCTTCGGCTCTCCTCCGGTCAGCTACACGAGTCAAACTCCTCTACGACGCCGCCACATCCCCTTCCTTTTCTCCGGCCTGAACTCCGGCACAGCCACTCCTCCCTGTATCGACCCCCGACATCCAGCTCCACCCGGCGAGCCACTCCCATCCGGATCTCAGCCGCCAAGCCCCGAACCCTAGCAACAGCCCCTCCGGCCCGGTCGCCGTGCTCCGCCTCCGGCCCGCCTCCTCCATTCAGCGCCTGCCGCACGCCACCGTCCGGCCTCCTCGCCGTGTAGCGCTGCCCCCAGCTCCCTCCGACCGGCCTCCCCCGCCTGAGCTCCGGCCAGAACCCTAGAAACCCTAACCCTAGGCGACTCGGACACGGACACTTCGTGTCGTGTCGGATATGAGATAACGTAGTTTCTCAAGCCCTGTTCAGGTATCCGTTCTCTCTCCTCGTAACTCCGTTTTTTATTCCGTCAGTTGCAACGCGTAGACTGTATAACCCTCTCGGTGCCCGTGTAATCCGCTCGGTGCATCGCGTCCTGTGGTGATCGCAAACCGCGATCCAAAAACAGGAAAACCAACGTCTTATTTCACCCCGGAACTGAGTACGCCCCGCCAAACGGGACGACTTAGTCGTACGCGGACTTTACCGAAATGTGCGCATCATTGATACGGACATATGGGATTTCGCAGAAGCTGATTTGGATATACGTGTACACCGGAATCAACGCGTATCCGCCGACAATGCACCGTATCTGCCCTTTCTAGAACATGTCGTAACTTTGTGTGCACACGTCGGATCAAAACAAAAATTGCGCCATCGAACTCGTAGCAATATGCTGGTCCTGTGACCCAAGTTTGGTTCAATTCTGAGAACGTTGACAAAATCGCGTATCGTGGGTCCCATAGGCTCCACTTGACGGGCGATTTTGTGATCGGCTCATCAGAATCCAATTCTAGAAGTTTTGTTGGGTTCGTATCATCGTTCCTGACTTGTTGACACTAAGTTTGACGAATTTGGAGACCTTTGACCCTAATACGTTTTTCGGTGCAAAGTGGCCCACATGTGGACTCCACTTTGACCCGGAAATATCATTTTTGTCCCTGTGTCCAAATTGGACTTAAGGACAGGCGTTTCTAGCTATTTGATATTTTCTGAATCTAATGGTGATGTTTATTTCAGCAACCGGAGTGGTACCTACAGATCACACTGAGACCAGAGCTACAGTTGGAGCCAGAACCCCAGGCAAGTGTACCTTGCCAAACTTTGCAGTCTTGTTACATACTTTTCTTGATTCTTTTACATTGTTATGCATGCTTAACCTAGGACCGTGTGACTTACTTAGCGTCCGATTATAGTCGGGTGCCAACACCGTACGCGGTGTTGTGTATTGTCATCTAGAGATGGACATTCGTGACACTTTACATCCTCGTACTTGTCTTATCGAGTATATTATACCCAGGATACTTGACACTATTCATGAGAAAGAATCTTCCTGAGATATTCATGGTGATTCTGTATAGGATACAGGTTTATGACATACACAGTTTACATGCTTAGATTATATCCTGACTTGTTGCATTAGTTTTGATCCTGCGTGTCATGGATATGAGACGTGAGATTTCATTGGGTGGGGAGAGTATTACTATATCAAAGGCTGATTATATTATATATATTGATATCTGGATGTGTCTTAGTCTCTGACACAGAGCTATGGCACCAGTTCTGGCCCTTCGAGAAAATACTGCTATGGGTTTCTCCGACACTGATCCTGTAGTAGTCTCAGCCCGAGTATGACTAACACTCTCACTTGCATATCACTTAGCTGGTTATATACTTACCCTATTGTTCATTCATTGCTGCACTGCATTTATTTTAGCTTGTATTTTCTGTACCTTGTTATGTCCCCTGAGGACCTGG
This sequence comes from Iris macrosiphon, assembly GCA_036927795.1. Lineage (NCBI taxonomy): Eukaryota > Viridiplantae > Streptophyta > Magnoliopsida > Asparagales > Iridaceae > Iris > Iris macrosiphon. Next base: position 40,424,253 of record JAYESA010000001.1, on the reverse strand, counting down.
AATGGACTATGTCCCCAGGATTAGCTGACGAGATCTATCCCGAGGTATACGGGACCAGAGCATTAGCATTAGCAGAAGCAGGTGCACATATTGGAGCAGAACCAGGATCTGAGGATGAGATTGTACTAGAGGACTTCTCCTGAGTATTGGCTTGAGATACTCATTTATTTCTGTTTCTAGTTATTTTATTTCCAGTCTATTTTATTGATGTATCAGACTTATTCTCGGATTGTTCTCCGAGATACTTTTATTGAGATATGCTAGTTATTATTCATTTGCATTTATTCTGGCACTTGTTCTGTGATTATCTATTGTGGATGAGATTAGTATAGAGTGTGACTTGTACCATTGGACCTACTTATTGTTATATTACAGCTTAAGCATGCCCCGATGGATCCATTAAATTGGGTTGTCCATCGGTGTATGCTGCTGGCCATTATCACGCGTCCGGTCCCTCGGTATTTTGGGACTGGGGCGTGACACTAACCCTACCCGCTAGCCCTAAACCCTACCCGCAAGGCATCAGCAGCAGCTGCAATTTTTCCAAACGCGCGTAGCGTTTCACCCCCCCTGCTCCACATATATATCTATATATATTACTCTATTCCTAAACCCCAACCCTAAACTAAGATCTCCATCTCCCCAGCGACCGCCGCCCCGCCTCGACACCATCGCCGCGTCGCCGGAGCTGCCGCCGTGACCACCGGGTCCGCCGTCCGAGACAACCCCGCCCGCGCTCGAGACAGCGAGGACACAGCAGCTTACCCCTGTTCGTGCCTCAATTTTCGCGCCATCGCTTGACCAAACTTGACCCCGTCATCACCGGTATGTTCACGACCTATCCATCTCTGTGCATTAGTTTACTTCGAACAGCGCGCAACCCTAGGCAAAAACCGAGGCAAAGTTGGCAAAAAATGACAACTTTCGATCGCAGAAAACTGCGGTAACTACCCATGATTAAGTACTCGTATCTCCCTCCACAAAGATCCGAATTTAGTTTTTCTTTTTGGTATGCGAATACCACCTAACCGAGATTAATTTCTGTCAATTACAATAATTTAATTATTGCTGTATGCTGAATTAAATCAGATTAAAAATCATGAAAAACTTGTTTTTCCAACTTCTAAATTTTGTGATACGGAGCACGCCCCGCCAAATGGGACCGCCCCGTCATGTACCAAGTGTCCCGAAAGGCACGCACGGTATACCCAGACGTGTGGGCTTTCGCGGAAACTGATTCGTAAGCGTGTGCGCGTCGGAATCAACTCGTATCCGAAAAAATTTCCCGTATCGTGACTTTTGTAAAACCTCGTGCCATTTAGTGTACGCTCGTCAGAATACGACGAAACTTACGCCACTGGACTCATGGTATCGCGCTGGTCCTGTGACCCAATTTTTATGCATTTCTGGAATAGTTGACCAAGCCGCCTAATTGTGGGCCCCACAGTTGACTTTTTGGGCGAATTTGTGTTCGGCTCACCGGAATCCAAAATTGGACATACCGTTGAGTTCTTATTAACGTTTAGAATTGGTTTGACCTATAATTTGTCCCATTTAGAGACCTTTACCCCTGACACGTGTAGAATCATAAAAAATACGCCGGATGACTATACGCGGCATATTGGTGCAGAGCAGCGTAAGCAGAGGCACTCAGAGCCATCAAGCGTGCAACAGAGCTCTTTTCGCTAAAACGCAGCATGAAATATGAAAGCTCAAAAGGACCATCCGCGTAAGGCAGTACGTCCAAGCCGCTTCAGCGTAAACAGGGTGCTTCCTCGCCTCCAGGGCGTAAAACTCATCCTCTTTCAAATATAGCATTGAGGTGTACAAGAGACGCTTCGTATTCTCCGAAGTGAACCTGTCAGACCCTGCAATGAACCTGACATCTGGACTTCTGACAAAGGGATACGGCTCGACTACCCAGACGACGGCTATAATGATGGCACAGCACTGCGACCCAGGCTGTCAAATACCGCCATCCCCTTCGCGTAAACTGCTTTTACAAGCACGAAGGGATACGCTGCCTTGTTTTACACAGGCAAAACACGAGCTGTTTACGTTCTGCAGTAGACAAACCGCCTGCCACATCAAAAGCTGCACTCCGTACGGGGTTCGAGGCACGTCTCTGCGTCTGATGCACAGAGCGGTGACAGCTTCTCAAGGCACGTCTCTGCGACTGATGCGCAGAAGGGGTTGCAGACCTTGGAAGACACGCCTCCACATTTAATGCACAGGATGGTGGCAAATCTCGGCATTTAATGCAAGAGATTTGATTATATCTTCAAAAGCCGTAATTCCGGCTAAGACGTCCCCATCAGCACTCTGGCACGGTACGCAGCGGCTTCTACGCCCATCCAGCTCCTACGCCTACTCGGTCTCTATGACCACTTGGCTTCTATGCCTACTCGGCTTCAACGCCCACTCGGCTTCAACGCCCACTCGGCTTCTACGCCTGTTCGGCCTCTATGACCACTCGGCTTCTACGCCTGCTCGGCTTCAACGCCTATTCGGCTTCTACGCCTGTTCGGCCTCTATGACCACTCGGCTTCTACGCCTGTTCGGCTTCTACGCCTATTCGGCTTCTATGCCAGTTCGATAACTATTTGGCTTCTATGCCATGGTGACAGACATTTTGGCTTCTATGCTAACCTCTTCTACGCAATGGATACCTGCCTACGTGGCTTCTACGCCGTGATCTTCGTAGCGATTATACGCATTTTGTCTCTTAGTTGGACCCGCGTCACACGCTCATTCAAAGGATCATCTATACGCAGGCATTGGTTACTTTAACCGTTGTGTAAAAGGGTGCTGTACTTTTCACTCCTCGGTTTTTATACCGACGGAGTGGTCACTGTCACTAAAACTCTATAAATAGAGACCTCTATCAATGAGGAATGAGGTCGGAAATTTGGTCAAGAAACCAATATCAGATCCAAGGTCGACAAATTAGAAAGGTCAGAAAATTGGTCAAGAAACCAATATCAGATCCAAGGTCGAACTTCCAAGAAAGATCGAACCAGAGAGAGAGAGAGAGAGAGAAGAATCCGGAGCTCAGGCAAAGAGTAGGGATCGACGACTTTGGCACCGTGCGTCCATCCTCTTCTGCAACCTTCGAAGCTGCTTCCTGTCTTCTACGGCACTTCTTCAACATCGTGTGGTCCAAGGGCTAAAGTGATCGACTGCAGATCAGACACCTATAGCAATATCTACCCAGATTAAATAAATTGTACTCCCATATCCTCGTATAGGATCAAATTGTACAAGTTTGTTTGTAAACCAAAGAAGGCGGGTTCCGTGTAAACCCCATATTGAATACATTTTCATTCTTTCGTTTAATACCACAAACAAGATGGCGACTCTGCTGGGGATATCTTTCTCTTCTGATGAGGAAGCAATTGCTCAACACGATACGGTATCCGTGGGATCCGTGAAGAATACACTGGTCGTCCAGTTCGACCAGTCTGCCTACGAAGACATGCTTCGAACGGGGGGTAGCTCTCACCCTCTCTCCGTCCAAGACAACAGGAAGCTGCGCAAGGTCTGGATGCCCAAGACATCCTCTACCATTCCTGTGGACTCTCCGATCTCTCCGACCTCTTCGACTAATGAGGTTGTAGCATTGCTCCCTCCGTGCCCTGCACGTAAAATTCAGTCTCCCGCTACGCGCGGTACAGACGAAACTTCGGGCAAAGCCTCAGCACTGACCCAGAAGTATCCACTGCGCTCTACGCGTAGGAACCAGTCTCCTGCTATGCGCGGTACAGATGAAACTTCGGGCAAAGCCTCAGCGCTGACCCAGAAGTATCCACTGTGCTCTACGCGTAGGAACCAGTCTCCCGCTACGCGCAGTACAGACGAAACTTCGGACAAAGCCTCAGCGCTAACCCAGAAGTATCCACTGCGCTATACGCATGGAAACCAGTCTCCCGCTACGCGCGGTACAGACCAAAATTCTGATGATGCCTCAGCGCCAAGTCGGAAGTACAAATCATACTCCATGCGCAAGACAACGTCTGACCTCTACGGGAAACCAGATGAGCGCTGTGATTTCCGCAAGGGGAAGCAAGCAGCAGAGTACTCAATTCTTCGGCCGTTACGCCAGCAAGGAAGCAATCTGCCTACCCTCCGGACTACGCAGGAAGCCGACGGCCGACTGAGGACCTCTTCAGCTTTACGCCAGTCTGAGCAAATCTCCAAATTATGCCAGGCGAAGTCCTACGACGTAAAGCAAGCTCAGGCTGCAGGAAGGCACCCTCCCCGGAGATTATTCGCCACCCAGATGGCCAACCTGTTGTACACAGGTGGCGTAGGGAAAACCATGGTGCCCAATCTCCGCATGCCCACTGATGGAAACAGAAGGAACAAGCCGTCGTCTTCCTCTACTCCTCCTGACTTGCGTGAATATCTAATTCAGAAGCGTAAGGAGAGGGGACCATCCAACATGTCTATTACGCCCCCTAGCGAGCAATATTGTAATAGTCATAAAATTGTGATTGACTGCTGTTTTAAAGCAAAACGGTCGGTTTTCGACCGATTGAGCTACTCTCGGTCTTTCCAGGAAGAAGAGCCCGCACATGCATCCGTGAACATGGCTTCACACATACCTAGAGGAGGGTCGAGCTCAAGACGTCATCCCTCTGGGCCTCCGAGCCGAAGGAGATTCGAAGACCTCCTCAGGAACACTGAAGCTGGGGTGTTCCAAAATACCCGTGCAAGGTCACAGCAACCAGCTTCGTACTCGTCTGACTCCGACGACGGGGGTCGCCAATCTCCAAGATCAGATGCTGAGAGTATAGGGTCGACTTCTGCAGCGACTTATACTAATCCTTCGATGACGCCCAGGGAAATGGGAGTTTACGCCGTTGAAGATGAACGCGAGGAAGCTTCGCCGTCAGGAAACGCGGAACAACGCATCACTATGCTGGAGACATCTCTGAAACAAATGCAATCTATGATGGAGAACATGCACCAAATGATGCTAACTCAGCACACAGCTGCCATGGCTCAAACGTCGGTTCCGCCAACTCAGATACGTATGGGGGTGGACTTACCACCATCCAACCCGAGCCAAGAGCCTGCTCTAGATCAAGAGTCAGCAGTTCCTCCGCTTCCTCACTCGAAAAATGTATTACCTCCCATTGGAGTCACAATACAACCAACTCCGCGCTACACCATAGTCCCGCTTCCAACTGAAAATCCGATGCAGGCAGTACGGGAGTTGAAAGCCCAGTTCGACGCCTTGAAGCACAAAGATCAGCTCAAGTAACTGGGAATTAACCAGCCTTACCCAGCTATCTGGGAAGAAGTCCCTTTTCCCCCGAGGTACAAACCTCAGACTATGACTCTCTTCGAGGGAAAAACATCACCAAGTCAGTACATGAACTATTTCAGTATGATGACGGTGTTGCTACAAGGGAACGACGCCCTCCTCACTCGGGTGTTCAAAGGCTGCCTCTCAGGAGTAGCCTATCAGTGGTACCGTAGCTTGGCGGACAACTGCATTACTTCCTTCGAAGACTTCAAAGCTTTATTCTTCACGCGATTTTATGAAGGGAGAATGGACATGTCTATGTCCTCTCTCATCGAAGTCAAGCAGAGGAAAAAGGAGGACGTTCGCACCTTCGTCGAACGTTTTTGTCAGGCCACCTTACAGATGCCTTCAGGAGTTCCAGACTCTGTATTAGTAGACATTTGCAGGAAGAACCTCCTTCCTGTGGTCTCGGTGTTTACAGGACCATATCAGTTCCATGAGTGGCCCTCGTTCATCATCTTGGCAGTGGCCGCCGAAGACAACAGTCGCAAGGCGCGCGGTAATGGCATTATGATCTCCGCCTCTGATAGAGGCAAGAGGTCATCTCCCAGCGGCGACCATCCTCGCAGCTCCAAGGGAAAAGAAGCTCTGATGGTCAATACGTCCAGACAAAAGACTGCGGCAACGACGGTCGAAGTCATCGGCATACTCGCAAGAGGCAAGGTCACGATGACGGGTTTGTCCTCCTCTTGAGATGACGAAACTACTCCGTGCGAGCTGGCCCCCGAAGGTATTTTCTCCTCGAAGTCGAACGCCTCCGTATCATCGCCAGGAGCCCGAGCAGAGCCAGAAGGCGCTTCAACGCTATACTCCCCGTGGACGCCATCTCCTGAGAAGAGGACAAGAAAGTTGATATCAATATGATAGTAATCTTTCTAAGAGGAGACATAAAGATGACCTTTACCCGTAGCCAACGGTATATATGCCGCGTCTGCAGCCGATGTAGCTATATCGCGCCTTAATGATGCAATACGAACTGTCATACCTGGAGAAGGAGGTGGGCCAACCGACATCGCCAGGAGCTCTACCAATCCTTCACCGAGACATGGTCGAGGTTCGTCAGCTGGAACCTCGCTGGTCATGCTCACGGACGCAGTAGGAGTTTCATCCGTTGCTGGTCTAGGGAAAGATTCTCCAATTTGCCTCGGCCACGCAGGCAATTTCATTCCACTACCAGAGGCAGTGGCAACAACGGCAGCCTCAAGCACGAGTTCTCCGGCACCGCCAGCCGAAACTGAGGGTCCCTCTCCGCCAAACAAAGGGATATCCCCAACAGGAGAGGCAGCAGGTTCCTCTCTAGGAGCCTCAATGCCAGGAATCCGGAGAGGGCGATCAACCGTCTTCTTCTTCCTTTTGCGGGGGGAAGTTTGCTTCGAAGCAGGAGCCCTTCGCTTCCCAGAGACCGCCAAAGCCCCCGCAGGCGGAGGCACTTCACACCTCGGCACCGACACCAGAGGCTCATCCGGAGTGACGGACTCCTCACCCTCGTCAGATAAAACCGAGGGGACTTCGATTCTTCCCCCAGGCTTGGAAGAAGGCACCCTGAAGCTTCCACGCGTGTCAAAATCGCGATGGAGGGTGTTGATCGTCACGTAGAACAGAGCGTACGAATGGAGGATCCGCAGCTCCGTGGAGAGGGTAACGACCGGCACGATGAAGATTGCTCCCGTGCAGCCCATAATAAAGTACCGCCATCCTCTGGCTCCATCAATGAGTCCGCCCCTGGACCTGAAGCTGGTGATGGCATTGCCCACGTGCAGTTGATCGTACCCAAACTGCCTGGCGAACCGACTGGGCAAGTAAGGCTCGAGGAAGCAATGATCTTCGCTTATGTATAGCAGATGGGAGGGTCTGATGCAGACCAACCAATTAAAAGCTTTCGGAGAAAGATTGGTCTTTTCTCCGCCTAAATCCTCAAGCCTAATCCCCGACTGATTACGATGTACAGAAGGGACAGTACAGAGGAGCTTCCAGCAATGACCGAGGCTCAGCGCAAGCCGACAGTCTATGATTGTGTTCACGTTCCAGAGGGAGTCCTTGTAGTTCAGCAAGAAACTACCCCACGCGCTGCTACCGCCTGGAGACATCACCCGGGGGTTGTGGAGAATTAACCATCCCATCAAGTATAGGTATGGTAACTCTACCCGGGGAAAGCTATCACGTCGAGCTTCATCGACGAGCAGTCCGTCAGTCATGGCTCTCAGTCCAGCCTGTATACGGCATACCATGTCAGGGAGCAAGCCCAGCCTTGCCCCGAACACCAGCCGGATGGCGGGCCACAGGGTATTCCGGTGAATGCGGTCCGCGGACGCGATGCCAGGCACCACTACTCGATGCAGCCATATGGAAAGAAAGCCAGCCAGCTTGGCTTCCTCAGACAAAGGCCTGCGACAGCGCCTCAAGTAACTATAGGCCTTAGTGCCTTCAGGATACTTTCCTACCCCGTCAGCGAGGAACTGATCTGGAGCTTTAGCCTCCTCCATAAGATCCTCGACGACCTGGACACTGAGCACGCCCAAACAGTTCATGGGCTCATTCTTGCCCCCCGAAACCTTCTCCGACTTGACGGCCCTGGCCCGGTGGAAGAAGAGGTAGGACATCCACTTAGTGGTGTGAGCCAAATCAGAAGGCTCATTATAAAAAGCAGTGCACGCGAAGTAGTGGCACATCAGCTCCTGATACACCTCCACAACCCGAGGGTCCGAGTCCTCCAACTCCCGGTTGGCGGGAACATACTCTTCATACGGGGTATCCCCCATCGGCAGTCTCGAGATCGCTGCCATTTCGTGGAGGGCCAACCCCAACTCCCCCAGTGGAGTGGTGAAGGTCCCGGTGAACGAAATGTATCGCTCCATCAGCGCCAGAAACAGGTTAGGGTTGGGAGGCAACCCGACACTCGTCACGCTCACGGCGGCATACAGTCCAATGACCTCCAGCTCTCTCCGGAAATGCTTCAGAGTCCAGTCAACTAGGCAAGTCCATCGAAGGTTTGCTGGGGTGATCCACCCGTTGCACCGAGGATTCTCCTTGGGGTATACCCCCCCTCGCACCATGAAGTCATTGCAGAAAGTCGATAATTGGACCGGCTGGATCACTAAACTGTCTTCACTCGGGACGCTGCCCGGGCACAGTCCCCTGAACAACGTCACGACACCAGAAGGGCGGCTGACAAACGACCCCTGGTCGGCTCCTTTCAGATGAAAGATCTTCCCCGGCTTCCCGTGAAGATCAGGAGTCAGCGTCCACGACATCCTCCTGCGATGAGTGGCATGGAAGAAAGCCGAGATGGGATAATCTCTCGGCATTGTGGGCAGATACAAGACCACACTCTCGGCGGGGAAAACCCAGGGTTCTCTCTTGGGCTTCGTCTGGGACTGCTTGTCTATCATGTCCCCAAAGAGAAAGGCCGGCTTGATGTACTGCTCCCCATCTACGTACGTTAGGGGCTCCTCGTTGATCATGCTCAGCAGCATTCACTCGCCCTGAGCCGATATCAAGATCCCCCTTCCTTCAGGATACTGGGGTCCGAAGATAGGAAATGTCACGTGCGACAGATCCTCCAGGTAGTTCGAGTGCAGCATCCCGGCAGCAGAACCCATCACCTCGGCCAGCGGAGACTCATGCAAGTCAACTGCGAAAGTGCAAGAAAAACACGTCATTACGAATCTTGCAACATAAAGACCAAGAGACGACAGTCTGTGCTTTACGCCAAGACTGTACAAAATTTGGTCATTTTTACGCCAGAAGTCATATCCTGAAGCGTAATTAGCGGTATATGGTCCGTGCTTTACGCCAGACTGCTAAAACTCTAGTTATTACGCCGGAGGTCCCATCCAAAGCGTAAAACTAAAATTTTATAGTATACGCCAAGTTTTCGGCAGTCAGAGCTTTTACGCTCATAATTGCGAAAATATGGAGTTTTTACGCTAGCACATTAGAAATGTGGGCGTAAAACATAAAAACGTCTCCGTGCGTCATCTTCCTCAAAGAGGCTATCAGCACAGAAGATGACCTAGCGCGGTCACGTTCAACGTGTGCGAAGGATTTTTCGTCGTTCTTTGTCATTCCCAATGGCTATACCTCTAAGGCCGGGTGCGCTACTCGTCGGCAGGATCCTTCGCTCAGAAGGAAGTTCACCTTGCCCGACCGAAGACTCTCTCGCCGGGGCAGAAGAACGAGAAGAAGAGCCTATACTCTTTCCCTTAGTGGAGGGGGTTTGTTTCGGCGCCATTTTTGGAAACTCGGAGTGCTCGGAGAAAGAACAAGGGGAAAAACTCAAACAATCAAGGCTCTCTTTCACAGAAGACGGATAAAAAGTTTTTCTCTCCAAAGCTTGGGATATATATAGAGTTCGGGTCGACTCCTCGAATCCTCAGATGGGCTCCTCGAAACCCCAACCAAATCCCACAAATTAAATATTCGGTTATGATTGGGTACTACGTCAAGCCCACTACTCTCGAAAGACGGACAATCAGCAAATTCGAAGAGTTTTTCGTGCGAAAGCAGGTCAGCGGTTCCTATGCTAAAGAGCTTTCTACGCTCAACAACAACAGATCTACGGTTTTACGCTCGCAAGCTATAAGTCTATAGTTTTACGCCCGAATGCCTTTGTGCTCGGTAGCTTTTATGCTCGAGAGGCCACAAACCTACGACTTTACGCTCAGCAGATACCAAATTGATGATCTCACGCTCGATGGCGTTTAGTTTACGCTCGAAGGCAACAGATTCGTGACCTTACGCTTAGAAGATTTCTTGTTCACAGGCTACAAATCTACAGTTCTACGCTAAGGAGCTTTCTACGCTCGACAGCAACAGATCTACGATTTTATGCTCGCAAGCTATCAGTCTATGGTTTTATGTCCGGATGCCTTTGTGCTCGGTAGCTTTTACACTCGAGAGGCTACAAACCTACGACTTCATGCTCAGCAGCTCCGAATCTACGATCTCACGCTCGGTGGCTTTCTACGCTCAATAGGCTACGAACTCAGGATTTTCAGCTCGTCTACACTTCGGATCTCTGACTTTCCGCATATCCGAACAGCAAGGTGGTCGATTACAGGAGTTCACACAGAAGATACTCCGTCTTGACCTCAACATATCCCAAGTACCCGAAGCATACAGAGTTCAAACATTAAGAAATTACTCTTCTCGGATCATATGGAGGTTCATCCAGGATACAGTCTGAATATCTCGTCTGTCAAGATGGCAAACTCAGTTTGACAGCCATTTCTCGACCCTGTTCCAAGGGATTTTTCGAGAAGTCATTCTTGAAGACGAAGTCTGAACAAAAATTCTGTTCATCAGAAGTAAAAACTCTACGCGGTCCCTCAGTCCTAGCAGCAGGACAGTTCCAAATGTTCAAAATGCTCAACAGCGTTCTATGGACTATACGCTATGCGTAAAGGACAGGACCTAGCACTCTTTCTAAACAGAGTCGGCGTAAAGATTCAGACGTGTCGAAGCTACACATATTCAGACTTCACAGCAACTTATGGTAAAACGATCATATGCAGAGAAGAAAGACAATTTTTATTGAAGATTAAAGTCATGATTACATATGAGGGAAATCCTGTCTACAAAGGGTTTTTTCTTCATTTTCATGATTACAACTGAGGGAAACTCCGTCGACAGGAGGGCTCCCTCATCATCGTCTAAAGGCAGCACCGAGGAGCTGTTCTGACAGAGGCTCGCGTGGGTGATGGTCTTCCTCTTCTTCCAAGAAGATGATCAGTGGCAGGAGGATACAAAACTGGGCATATTACCCATCCTCCAACAGAAGGAAAGTAGGATAATTCTGCTTTCCTACAGACCACCGCCACTCTAGCCGGTCTGTCTGCCTCTCGTCACCAGAGGTAACTGGAGAGGGCGCCACTTGCAAGCAGCGTGGTGAAATACGATTCTTCGTCTCTCCCGAAGAACCACCACATAAAGTTACTGATTATCCCGAGCAAGGGAGGCTAAGATATCCTTCCATGATCCATCGTTGCAGTAGACACTTGCTCGAAGACGTCGTCTTTTTTGGCTCCTTACATGCTGGAAGAACATGATCTCCTTCTTCCTCAGATCGACCCGACGAACTCCGGCGATCATCTCTGCGTGGTGATGGGAATGTGGGGAGAATGGGTTAACTCCCCCAGCCTTTTTATAGGCGAAAGGGGTCACACCGGTCCCCAATAAATCTGCCATAAAGTCAGCATCGACCGTTTCAATGCACCATTTAGAAATGTTTCGAGTCACGAGGAGCGGTTCATGCTTCATTCAAAGCGTTCCAAATTTCGAGAAATTTGAAAGATTTGAAGGGGGTCTTGTAGAAGCATGAAAAATACGCCTGATGACTATACGCGACATATTGGTGCAGAGCAGCGTAAGCAGAGGCCCTCAGAGCCATCAAGCGTGCAACAGAGCTCTTTTCGTTAAAACGCAGCAGGAAATATGAAAGCTCAAAAGGACCATCCGCGTAAGGCAGTACGTCCAAGCCGCTTCAGCGTAAACAGGGTGCTTCCTCGCCTTCAGGGCATAAAACTTATCCTCTTTCAAACGTAGCATTGAGGTGTACAAGTGACGCTTCGTATTCTCCGAAGTGAACCTGTCAGACCCTGCAATGAACCTGACGTCTGGACTTCTGACAAAGGGATACGGCTCGACTACCCAGACGACGGCTATAATGATGGCACAACACTGCGACCCAGGCTGTCAAATACCGCCATCCCCTTCGCGTAAACTGCTTTTACAAGCACAAAGGGATACGCTGCCTTGTTTTACACAGGCAAAACACGAGCTGTTTACGTTCTGCAGTAGACAAACCGCCTGCCACATCAAAAGCTGCACTCCGTACGAGGTTCAAGGCACGTCTCTGCGTCTGATGCACAGAGCGGTGACAGCTTCTCAAGGCACGTCTCTACGACTGATGCGCAGAAGGGGTTGCAGACCTTCGAAGACATGCCTCCACATTTAATGCACAGGATGGTGGCAATCTCGGCATTTAATGCAAGAGATTTGATTATATCTTCAAAAGCCATAATTCCGGCTAAGACGTCCCCATCAGCACTCTGGCACGGTACGCAGCGGCTTCTACGCCCATCCAGCTCGTACGCCTACTCGGTCTCTATGACCACTCGGCTTCTACGCCTACTCGGCTTCATCGCCCACTCGGCTTCTACGCCTGTTCGGCCTCTATGACCACTCGGCTTCTACGCCTGCTCGGCTTCAACGCCTATTCGGCCTCTATGACAACTCGGCTTCTACGCCTGTTCGGCTTCTACGCCTGTTCGGTTCTACGCCTATTCGGCTTCTATGCTGGTTCGATAACTATTTGGCTTCTATGCCATGGTGACAGACATTTTGGCTTCTATGCCAACCTCTTCTACGCAATGGATACCTACCTACGTGGCTTCTACGTCGTGATCTTCGTAGCGATTATACGCGTTTTGTCCCTTAGTTGGACCCGCGTCACACGCTCATTCAAAGGATCATCTATACGCAGGCATTGGTTACTTTAACCGTTGTGTAAAAGGGTGATGTACTTTCCACTCCTCGGTTTTTACACCGACGGAGTGGTCACTGTCACTAAAACTCTATAAATAGAGACCTCTATCAATGAGGAACGGGGTCAGAAATTTGGTCAAGAAACCAATATCAGATCCAAGGTCGACAAATTAGAAAGGTCGGAAATTTGGTCAAGAAACCAATATCAGATCCAAGGTCGAACTTCCAAGAAAGATCGAACCAAAGAGAGAGAGAGAGAGAGAGAGAGAGAGAGAGAGAGAAGAATCCGAAGCTCAGGCAAAGAGTAGGGATCGACGACTTTGGCACCGTGCGTCCACCCTCTTCTGCAACCTTCGAAGCTGCTTCCTGTCTTCTACGGCACTTCTTCAACATCGTGTGGTCCAAGGACTAAAGTGATCGACTGCAGATCAGACACCTATAGCAATATCTACCCAGATTAAATAAATTATACTCCTATATCCTCGTATAGGATCAAATTGTACAAGTTTGTTTGTAAACCAAAGAAGGCGGGTTCCGTGTAAACCCCATATTGAATACATTTTCATTCTTTCGTTTAATACCACAAACAACACGCTTTTTGGTGCAAAGTGGGCCACAGGTGGACCCCGCTTCGATCCGAAATTACCGTTTTGCCCATGTGTCCAAATTGGATGAAAGGGTAGTATTTTCTAGCTATCTCGCTTATTCTGGGAACGTTGGTGATGTTTATTTTAGCATCCGGAGACGTTCATTCTGAGGTTGTAGTTTCTGACTCTTGGTGTTTGACATCTGGACGTTACATTTTGCAGCTCTCTTGTTAGGCAAGTATACTTTGCCAAATTATTTACAGTATTTTGCATGCTTATTATATTTCTGTATATTCATTGCATGTGTAGTTTCTTTCAGTCATTACTATATATTAGATATATTGACACACACTTGACACTTAGTATCATGAGAAGACAATCAGTAGGCGTATGGGCTATAACCACTCTGGTAAACCGTAGTAACTAGCATGCACTATGGTAGTCGTATCCGATGGTCGCTACCCCCGCGGTATATCTATTGATGGTGTCACGATGGTCGCTACCCCAGCGGTATGACGGCTGATGATGTTCTAGACGTATGTGTGAGTTATGAGATTAGATAGAGTAGCCTACCCCTGCCCATACGTCGAAAAGTTATCCTCATTTGCATTCATATAGATTGTCTTGGACAGCGTACATATATATTTTTAAACATTATGCATGTTCACTGTATTCAATTGGCTTGCTTCTATGTATCTTGTTATGTCCCTCTAAGGACCTGGTCCCTTGCCAAGTATAGACGACCAGAAGTACCTGCAGGAGTACAGACCCGGACCTGACGTATTACTTTCTGCCGAGGAGACCCTACCCATTGAGAATCATTGATTATCTCTAGCGATGGATCCTTTAGCTGGCACTCTTATATCATCACCTTATTCTATATTGGAGATTTTACTCTTCTCTCTCATTCTAGCTGATATAGTCATTGGTAGTGGATTTGTCTCCACCCGACTATCATTGTTGGATTATTTAGACTCTTTATTCTAGGTTAGTTATATTCCTTTCTGTGACTTATTGTGTGGATGAGATTAGTATTTCTGTGACTTATGATAGTATATATACCACATGTGAGTTATTATTCATATTACAGCGTACGTGTGTATTATGGTATCCATATATTGGAGTTGCCATATACATACGGCTGGCATGCTTATGTGTTCCTAGTCCTACATATTTTAGGACTGGGGCGTGACAAGGTATACTTGCTTGGATCCTCAAGTTGCGAGTACCAAAATCCTGCTCCTGAAGTCCCGTCCGAATGGTCCAACGACCCTATATTTATAATATAATAAAATAATCAGCAATCATTTCACTAGTATGCACAGGAAACACAACTACACTAAACTTAGACACTGACGCAAGGGGGGTCACAGCTGGTCAACTAGCAGGGTCGAGTGTGCACGCAGCTAAAACGTACAAGTGTCATATCCTCAAATACCGTGCACAGTAAGAATACGAGTTACCAAAATATGTTACAAAATCAAATAACGTATAACACAAAAGTACAAGTCCTAGCTAACATGTTAGTATGCACAAGGCCAATTTGTCTAAACACCTAGGTCAACACAATTACAACTAATTAAATAATCAAGTTCTACGGGGTATTTACTAACACTAATATTATTCTAAACATGCACACCTATACACATTACACTAGGTTCACATTTATACTTAACAACATATGAAAGAAAGCAATCACATATAAAAAAGAAGGATAATGCACACCTAGCCGAGATCGTGTCCGAGGGGGGGCGATGGCTTGCCTACACCCCGAGGGTGGTCGGACTTCGACGAGGAGGAGGTGCTCCGGCAGGGCAAGGGCAGCAACAGCAACGCTGGCAGCAGCATCGGCCAATGCAGCAGCTCGCAGAGAGTCGTGGGGGTGCTGGTGGTGGCGGGTTGGTCGTGGGGGAATGGTGGTTGTGGTGAGGGGTGACTAGGGGGGAAGGGAGTCGGGTGGTGGAGGGTGTTGGTGATGGTGGTGTTGGTAATGGTGGTGTTGGTAATGGCAACGATGATGGTAGTAGAGATGGTGAGGATGGTGACCAAGGTGGTGGTGGTTGGCTGTGGTGGGGGTGGGGGTGACTGGGGGAGAAGGGGAGTTGGGTGGAGGAAGGTCGGAGGAGATGAAGTAGAGTGGGAGGGGCTGCTGTGGTGGCCTGTCGAGGCGGAGGCGGTTGCTGGCGGTGGCGGTGGTTGGTGTCGGGGAGGAGGAAGGTCAGAGGAGGTCGGCGGGGGATGCTCGGAGGAGGAGGCGGTCAGAGTTGGGAGAGGAAGGTGGCCGGAAATGGAGTCGGGTGAAGGAAGGTGGTAGTGTAGATTTTTAGGGTTTCTTTTGTAGGTGGTTGTTGTGGGTATTTTAGAGAGAGAAAGAGTGTAGTATATGTAGGAGAGAGAGAGGGGGCTCTTCTTGGGATTAGGGCCGGCTGGAAAATATTTTTGGGGAGGTGGACAACCTTAACATGATGAAGGGAGGGATAGGTTGGAGGGATTTTGAAATGGAGGGTGAGGATGTAAGGAGGGAAAGTTGGAGGAAGTACAACAAATTGGGGGAAAATAGGGTAGACCGGTCAAGGTGGGGGGATGAGGTTCTTCATGTATTGGGGCCAATGGGAGGGGGACACCTCATTGCATATTTGCATGAAAGTCCCTTAACAATTGGGAAATTGTACAATTAATGGAATTTGGGATTGGATGAGGCAAAATACCATGTTTGGTGTGATGTAGTGGGCTAAAATGGTGTGTGGTATTTAGTATGAACCTTGAGGGTGTGAGTGGGGGTTTAGGTTGGAGTTGGGTCAAGTTTTGGGTGAGGTTGGGTCCTTACACCAATTTAATTAAAATTAGTGTAATTGGTGCTCTTTAATTAATTGGAAGTACATGGGATTAAAATTGGGTAAAACACAAGTATCATGGACGTAGCAAACTCAGAATAGAATATTGTCATAAATTGGGTTGGCAAAATGGTTTGAGGTTGTGTCTCCAATTTCGATTGAAACGGACAAAGATGCAAAGTTGGGTTTAAATGAAATTTAAAAATAGACGTTTGTAACGAATATTGTGCGACTAAAATGAAGCACAAGATAGAGTATTTATAAGTTACACAAGGATCAGAATGGTACGCTGCTATGTCTAGAAAAAGTGTATAAAATTTGTTTGAAGGTAAAAGCTAGTGTAGTGCTCTAAATATCGAAGCAACGGTAAGGTGCACTAAGTGATATAAATATTGCACAATAAATCTAAACCACTGTGTTCTAATTCTAATTAGCTCCAAATTAACCCTAGTCTCTCTATCTAAGCTAAGTAGACCTAAATTTGGTCGAGGAGGTTTACACTTGGTATTAATCTACTTCAAGAGCTAAGCTTCAACATGGCATAAAATTACACTCATTCACATGTCCAAACTGGACTAATACTCTCCTGATATGGACACTGTTTTATGTTGCAACCTAGTCCCCAGGTTTGTGCCTTGCACTACCTGCACTGCCCCCAACTTTGGTGCATCAAGTGAACTCTTGCCTCAAGCAACTGCCAAGCACATTGCAGTCCAAGGCCACTGTTGCTGATGGTTTTGTCCTACTATCCCCCACACTCTAATGCATAGCATTGTAGTGATACCCCTTGCATCTTATATCTAATTACCTAGGTATCTCAGATACCCCACTACACAACCTTACCTAAACCTGGAAGCAAGTACTCACACCTTGCCTTCAGTCATGAACTGACACTAACACACTTGAGCCCCAAGTCATGAACTAATACTAGCCTGCAGCAACTAACTGCTATAATGAGCAATGCCACAGATCCCACACCGTCAACCCAATCCCCATGATACCATATTGCACCTACACATATCCTTACTTACCTAAGCTGTAATTTAACCTCTAACACACACGCAAAGTCATACACCTACTGCAATATTTCCCCAATAGTGAAGAACCAAGTCCTACACTCCCCACACCTTGAACAATAACTGAACCCCAAAGCACCTACTGATATCATACTGGCACAACCCTCAACCATGCTACCCTTCATCTACCAATGCCTCTGCTAATGCCCAATACTCGAGCTCCTACCTGCTGATGACTGATCTTTTGTTGCTCACTGCAACACAATGCACCCTTGGCATTGTTGTGCAAATGCACAACAAACTCAAAGTCTGTCCCCCGTCCCCCCAATATCCTCCATGCACAAGCAAGTACCTGACATCCACTAAAACTGAATATTGAGCACCATGCCTGCACACTCACTCACAAACATACCAAACACCCATACCTATACCATCAACACCATACACTCACATAACTCACTGATATACACATCCCCTCTCACTATGAGCATAATCACCACAAGAACATTGTCCCAATACAATACCACATGCATTCCATCATACATCTAGTGGGCAACAAGCTAAGATACACATCACACTATGATACTCCTATGATACATACTCTAACTACTCCAAATAACTACCAAATTATCATGAACACAAATAATACATTAATTATAATATCATTAAAGCTAAAAATACTATTCTAATGCAAATAGAGGAAATTAGCCTATTGGCACACAATACAAAGAGAAATACCAAATCTACATCTACGTATCATGATACGCACTTTCCGTATCCAATTGTGGACACGTACATTTCCAATATCCATGAATTAAAGTCTCTAGTAACAAATAAACATATTCCCAAACACTTGGTTCACCAAATTCAGATTTTCTCTAATTTAGCCATAAAACTCAATGTAACTAACACAATAGAGCCTATGAGGACCTAATTCTTCTTCCTATATGTAGTCCTTAGCCATGAGAGGGTTCTTATAGGCGTAACATGACAATTAGAATAGAAATTGATAAAAATATATGGATTATATCTATTGGGAGATGGATTTCCAATAATTTCCTCCAAGTGGACACGAAGAAGAGAATTGGACACGATCTCCTTGCAATCTCCTCTCCAATAGATCTCTTAATGTTCTCTAAGCTCCTAAGCCTCCTTGATGGTAAGATTGGGTGGAATTGAGTGTGGTTTGAGTGGGAATTGATGAAAAATTAGTTGCTTGGGGAACAAGAAGTGAATTGCTAATGGAATGAAATGAATTGGTGAAATGATGAGTCTCTCTCCTCCTTGGAGTGGGTCGGCCACATTGGGAGGTGTTGGTGGATGGTGGTTGGTCCAACTAACCCCTTCCACAAGCTTCCAAAGGATTCTAGTTGGTTCATGTAATATCCTATGGCATCTTAATTAATTAGGGAGAGCATCAATCTAATAAAGGGAGAAAATATTCTATCCTCCTAACTAATCTAATTAATTACTATAACTAACCATGTCATTAAGTCATGGGCCTACATGCATGGTGCTAACTAGGTCTATTACACTAGTCCATTTAACTAGCCAACACATGAGCCCAACAATATATAATAATAATAATAATAATAATATTAATAATAATAATTCTACTAATATAATTGTCAACAATTATTAAATAACAAAAATATCTCTCTCCTAGTCATAGGTGGTTACAACCACCCTTAGGGACCCGTACATCTCTATCTAACAACCAACCCCTTTTTCTACCATTCTTCTCCTTCGTTTCTCTTCCTTGGATCGAGACCCCGACCACCGACGAACCTAGAGTTCTCCATAACCTTCCCAGAGGTTCCCACCGACCTACCAACACCCGCCTCAACAGGGGCGGAGCCAGGATTTTGGAGTAGGGTAGGCTAGCTAGTAGTTACTATAAGATTCTAAAAATTTATGCCAAAAATTCGACAAACTTTTCTTTGTAAATTCGATGATTCGATAGAATTTTTTTGTAAATTTATGCCTAAATTTTGGTAATGTTTACTAATTGATAATTTTTCACCAAATATAATTGCTTCCATCTATTCCAAAGATATACTATGTATTTCAAAAAAGAATACTAGGAAGCAAGAATCTGAAAATAAAAGCCAAAACATTGAGGAAAAAGTACTCTTGCACTCCAAGTTGTTAGGCACCAAGTAAGGTATGAACATTTGCATTTTCAGGTGACAACTGAGCAGCTTACTTGAACAACCAAGCAACCTGGAAAGATATATAAGATCAGCTTTTAGAAGATAGTACATATAAATCTATCAGGTCCATTTGCAGCGTCATGGTCGCCGATCGCCGGTTGGGCTGGAGTGTGGAGAAGGGGAGCACCCGGCGATAAGGAGCACCCGGAGCATCTCGGTCGTGGGTCGCGGCCTCACGGGTCTCCAGTCATCAGTCGCGGGTCATTATATAATAAACCCTAGACTATGAGACAGAGAGTGAGAGAGTCGGGGTCTGAGGTCTCTGGACTCAAATGATTCACTCTTCACATCTGTTGATTGGTATAATGGGTGAGCTTTATGGAGTATTGGGTGGGCTATAAGTCTATACTAGCATATATATATATAAAAAAAATTACTATTTTTTTTTTTTCCACTGGACTTAGCATATATATGAAAAAAAGTTTACTATTTATTTTTTGCACTGGACTACAGCCCAGTGCAAGCACAGTGTGCCTCCGCACCTGCGCCTCAACCGTCGGAGGTCCCAGTAGCTTCCTGAAGTTTTCCCACCAATATTCAACCACAGACAACCCTCGAATCTTCCTGATGCCTCCCGCGCCACCGCCTCACCGGAAGTGAGAAGCTTCTTCGACCTCTATATATATACCTCAACCCCTGTTCTTCAACTTAACTGCAGCAACGGAGCCCTGCCAAATTTCGACCACCCTCCTCTTTCCCTACTTCCGCTATTTCCAAACCAAGCCTAGGAAGTTCTCGGCCATGGCCACACCTCAGAAGCAGGCTCGATCGTGACTTCTTTAACGAAAGGAAGCAGCAACGGTTTCCTCTGAGGGCAGACGGTGGTGAGCGATTCCTCGGCGACACCGAAGTCCGATGAGTTTCTACGAGAGGATTGTTTCTCCGGCGATCCAGAGATGGCTCCGGTGGTCATCCTCGTCACCTATCAGTGAGTCATTGTCTTCCCTGATCTTCTCTTTGGTTTGGATCCATCTTATTTTCGAATTAATGAATTTGATCAACATATTTTCCTATCAGAAGTCTCAACGATTCTTTTGACGATCAAAGGACAAATCCTGTCTCTACAAGTTCGAAGAATCGACAGATCTTCATTGATCGAGACCTTTTCTCTGACCACTAGTATGCGTTCTTGAATTCTTTTCTTCTTCTTCGGTTTTGTTTGGCTTGTTCTGATCGTTTCTTTGGGATTGGGATTGGGCTTGACTGATCGAATGACGAACTCGAAGTAGTGAGTCATCTAAATCCATTCCTTCTATTTTTTGCTTAATTTCTTGAATTTGCTGATCGTTGACAATCAAGAACAGGCTTTAAAATTCATTCCCTGTGGTTGCCCGTAAGGTGTTTGACGTTCTGTCTCAGAGGGTGTCCACGTTGGATCAGACACGAGGATGTGTCCCCTAGGTTCGGATCAACACTGCACAGGTATTGACTATTGTTCTCTCACTTCTTCTTGTTAGCAAATCTCTCTCTCTTATACATAGGATGATGGACGTAGGTCGGTATTAGTATTAGAACTCTAGACATGGTAAACTGATCGGTCTTACGAGTCCGGGAAGGACACTGTGTCAATACTAAACTGATACGAAATCAGGGTGCAGTTACACAGACTGGTATGTTCAGTAAGTAGGCAGGATAAATAGTTGGAAGTTATTCTTGGTAAATTCAAAATATGGGAGGGATTAAGTTAAATTTAAAATATTAAATGCACTATTCAAGTTTGACCTTTAACATATCAGTTAAGTTCCAATCACTGTAGTTAACCATGGGAATGGGCGTATAAACATTCAAATTTGAATGTTTAAGTGTGACCGGTTTTTGGGAGTTCGGTTCAAGAGTCAGTCGATCAATACTATTTTTTGGCTGACTGTGGATCCTAATGTTTGGACCGGGCCAAATACACTTATCAGACTTTTGGACTGGGCCAAATCCCTGTATTAGTCAATGTAGGAATATGGGTAATAGTTAATAGAAAATAAGAAATAGTTTAAGGTTGTTAGATCGAATTAATAAGCTATTTAGTTAAATAATTCTATAAATAATTGTTTTAATCATTAAGAATTAATTAAAGAATTAGAAATTTGAAGGGGTTTTAGTATTAAGTATATTTCCATAAAAGGGATTAAGAGGTACTTTTCAAGATAATTTAGAAATTAGGAATAAATAAAAAATTAAAGGGTTATTTGTGTCATTGACACAGAGTTAGCAAGGATTTGGACTTGGATTTGATCACCTCAACCTACCTAGGCAAGTACACTACATTGAACCTTCGCTTTATAAGTTTTCGTTTTGCATTACTTGCATATTGGACACTGGTTTGACACGAAAATTGTGTATTAATTGTACTTATTGTATTGTGTCACTGGGGACGGGAAAATATTTAGTCTATGTGACCAAACCCCCATAGCGTAATATTGTGAATAGCTTAGTCGTACATCGTGCATGTGTGGCTAGGTCGTACCATATTCAATTATGGTATTGTGATTAACATCCGGTCACATATTAGGCTAATATTTCACACACTATTGCATTCATTATTTCTGTCATTGTGTCATTGTTCCGTTTACCTGTTAGTGCATTCCATGATACTTTTCATTACGGTCTTTACTTTGTATTGAGTTCATTAGTAGGATTATATTTTGCTCTTTTCCTGATGAGATCTATTGCAGGTAAGACTGATGAGGAGTTATACACTAGTTTTTATGTTCCTTGTGATGACACAGTTGTAAAGCCCATTATGGAGGACACCCCTACTCAGGACTTTCCCACTAAGGCTTGAGGACATGGCGTAGTGAAATTTTTTTTTTTGTACTTGATGTTGTGTTGTATTGAGGATGGTGGATGTGTATGTATAATTAGGTGGATATGCCTTTAGTTTCATCGAAATTTTTTCGGACATCTTGATGTAAAGGTGTAATAAACCGTGAACATAGTGGTGTATTGGGATTGCTTACACGAGATCGATATTAGATGCTGTGATGAGAGATTGACATTTATTTTGAGTGATTTCTAACGTTTAGATAGCTGACTATCAACAACAACATAAGCTGGACATGAATGACTCGTACCCGACTATTAAGAAGCGGGTTATGACATATTTTTGGTGGTGGTCCATGCAGGTCTAGGAATCTCATCACAACATTGGACACTTTACTATGTTATTGCCTTTATCATTATTTTTTTAATATTTTGCCGTATCTTCTATGGATACTTATGTTCTCTTTCCTCTATTCCAGAGAATAGCAAAGGGAAGAAAGAAGACGTGGCTGCACCTCCAGCATTACAGCTTCTGTGGGAGCATCCTTTGCCCACCCAAGGGACCGGGAGGTGACTGGGACTCCTTCTCCACCTACCGCACTACCAACTCAGGGTGGCATCCCCACCATCCCGACTACGGGTTCCTCGCCCATTGATAGAGCTCATCTCTACGAGTTGCTTCGCAGAATGATGGAGTCCCAAAGGGAGCAGATTGCTATCTTAAGAGGGCATAGATAGTGCTCATCTAGTTGCCTTTGCCGCCATAGGCAAGGTAGTTTCTCAACCACCGCAGCAGAAGCCACAGCAGCCGTCGCAGCATGCCCAGCCCAAGATTGGCACCATCTTACACTTCAAGAGACTTAGCCCAAGCGAGTTTGAGGGAACAGAGGGAATCATCTATGCAGACAAATGGCTGAGGACATAGAGTGATTTAGTTCAGGAATGATCTGAAGGTGGAAGCCGCGGGACAGCTTCGTGATTTAGCCTGGACTTGGTTCAGGAATGACCCTAAGCTGAGGCCACCAGGGCTCACTTGGGAGAGGTTCACGAAGTTATTCAAGAAAAAGTTCTTTCCCACCATAGCAGGGAGATTCTGGAGAGGCAATTCCAGAATTTAAAGCAAGAAAATCGTTCAATGGACGAGTATGTAGCCAACTTTAGCCATTTAAGACACTTTGTCGACCACATGGTTCGTGGCCCGGATGACCGAGCCAGAAGATTCTGCCAAGGACTAGCCCAAGAGATTCGTTGCTAATGATGCGCAGACGTATGCAGAGATACAATCCGTTGCTCAGGGGAATTGAGGCCAACCTTCGACCAAAGAGGGATCGATAGGATTTTCGAGGCACTAGTGGATACACGGGCCCTACAAAGCGCCCCAAAAATCAGGCGAGAAATTTTTTGTCCTAGCCTTAGTAGTTTCGACTGTTCCCGCAGCAGTCTATCCTTCCGTCATAGCACCAGCTCTGCAGCAGCAGAAGCAAGTTCAGACTGCTATCATTTGCTCTTTCTGTAAAAGCACAGGGCATTATGTTGATTTCATCCACAAAAGGCTAGGACATTACCTATCTTGCGGATTTTTTACTCATCAGTTCAGGGACTTCCCTACGGCTTTTACTCGTTCGGGAGCTTCAACACAGCAGGGACGGCATACCTCTTTCGACTCAGCAACATAAGTTTACACAGCACCAGCAGTAGCGTGGTGCACCATAGGGACAGACCTTTTCTATGGCCATGGAGGAGCCTGAGCCTGTAGCATATATCATCACAGGTTCACTTCTACTTTATTCTTTTTTCGTTACTGCATTTTTTGACTCTGGTGCATCGCATAGTTTTTTAGTTGAATTCATGCATAGACAGGGTATAGCACCAGCCTACTCTAGGAAGAATTACAGAATCATGATCGACGATGGCACAGTACCAGTTAGCGAGATGTGCGATTGCCCTATTACCTGTAATGTCTCGCTCCGCGTCGGTATTATGTATCAGGTGAGTGGGCAGAACTTTGTTCTCTGATTCTTGCATGCCTTAATAATAACCTGAGTTTTTGCTTGCAATATTTTCATAAGATAATGATAGAACCTGCCTTGCACGTTAATGAACGAACTCACCTAGCTTGTCTTTGAAACGATAAGTCTGCTAAACGAGAATCCTGAAACGCTTGCCTAGAGTGCATGAACATGTTCACTATCGTCTATGCTTCGAGAGAACCATATTGTGCCTGAATGTGTTCAAGTGATAAATCAGATTGCCCTGCAACAACGTTAATTGTTCTGATGGTTCGTCTCGTCTGCATACTAGAGTTTATTTGATAGTGTTCCATGTATTCGCACGCGGTCGGACAATGGCTATAGTGGAGAGCTGAACTGCATGTGTCCTTAGCTACCATGGGTCACAGCTGCCATAGCATCAGATGAATGAGTCATTGGTATGCTGTACAACTAGCTGCCGATCCTGAGATACTCGGGGACCGCCCTGCATATAGCTAAGTCATTTTGTTGGCTTGCATAGATGGACTGCCCCTAAGATCGTGCATTGTGTGTCTAGCTATGCATTTGACCTTGGAGTCTCACGAGACACGCTACGCACACCCTGAAACATGAACGATTGCTTGTCTTGCTTATTGCATATGAAACTCTATTTCCAAACATGTTTCCAAACAATGTAATATGACTCTGCTAGAACTGCATGAAACGAACCTAGGTAAAACTAGAAAGATCACTAGTAATGTAATATTTTATAACATGATTACTTAGTGTTGGTTTGAGTGAATGCTTGTTTCTGTTCAGTTGTTTTATCTCACCAGTACTTGTATAAAGTGTTGACCCACCAACAGTTTACTTGCTTGCAGGTACTGGATCGTCTGAGGGAACGATAGGCGTGCCACAGTCCCTAAGACCCGGAATCTTGGTTTCGATTGTTGCCCCAAGATGCTATCGTATAAGGGGGCATAATGTATGGAACGAACGAATGCCTTTGCAAAAGGAACCCAAGTTGCCTCGATTATCCCGAACACTCAGTTGGCTAAATGCATTGCATTGCAGCAAGTCCCTTTCCGCTGCTTACTCGATTGATGCGATGATAGCCAACTATCAACTTAAACGATTGGCCTTATGCGGGCGCAACCCCAGGCCCGCACGGCATCACATCCCCGATGCACTCGCGCGGGCCACACAGAATCCCTTCCTCGCACCCGCAGGACGGGCGCAGTGATTCGTGCCCGGTTCGATAATCTGACCATACAGGGGCGAGGTAAGGTGGAGCGGCAGCCCGGGCGGGTCCGGGGTATGACATTACCTTAGCTGGAAGAGAGTTTAGAGCGAAGCTCCTCATAATGCCACTCCCGGGATTCGTCATAGTCCTTGGGATGGAGTGGTTGAGTGAGCACTTCGCGGTTATCGATTGTCATAGAGGAAGCATTATCTTTTGTCCGCCTAGAGAGCAGCAATTCTAGGATATCAGAGAAGCTAAAGCAAGGATTTAAGCACTTAACTATGGAGCAGTAACAGAAGAAAAGGAACTGCCTCATCCCATCATCACAGATGGATGTCTTTCCAAACGAGTTACCCGATCTTCCACCAGATACAGACATAGAATTCTATATCAACTTAGCTCCAAGAGCAACTTCCATCTCGCAGAACTGCTATAGGATCAATCCTAAGGAAGCAAAGGAGATAAATGAGCAGATTAATGAACTTGTAGAGAAATGCTTCATCTGATCCAGTGCATCACCCTAGGGAGCGCCAGTTCTCTTTGTGCCCAATAAGGACGGGACCGTTAGGATATACATGGACTATCGGGTCCTGAATAGTATCACAATCAAGAATAAATATCCACTTTATTTCATATTTTTTTTCATATTTATTCGATTTCTTCACTCTTGTTTACGTTACTTTTCGGGGTCCGTCTAAGTTAAGTGATGTGCGCGGTACAAAGGTCATGTTACAGAACTCTTTTGATTCATCCTACTGCCCCCTTCAACCCTACTTTTCTTTGTTGTGCGAAAGTCTAAGAATTTTGAAAACTTCAGTGAATTCAACCACTACGACATAAGCATTTCAGAATGAAAATGAATGCATTTTTTTCCTCTTGATCATTTCTAGAGTCTATTCTAGTTGGAAGGTCTCATGATGAATCATTCAGCAAAAGTATTCTCCAAGATATATATGAGGTCGGGATACCACCAAGTAAAAGTCAGGGAACAAGACATTCCGAAGACGACCTTCAACACCAGATATGTGCAGTACGAGTTCTTAGTGATGCCTTTTAGACTCACCAACGTCCCAACAGTTTTCATGAACCTTATGAACAAGGTCTTTCACCACTACTTGGACAAATTTCTAGTAGTCTTTATTGATGACATCTTGATATACTCCAAACCCCAGAACAATATGAAGAGCACCTAAGAATAGTTCTGGAGACATTAAGGAAGGAGAAGTTATACGAAAAACTCTCCAAGTACGAGTTTTTCCTAGACAAAGTAGAATTTCTAAGGCACTTAGTGACAGGGGATGGCATAGCAGTGGATACGAAGAAGATTGTAGCTGTCGAATCATGGACTACCCCAAGCTAATTAGCAGAAGTTAGAAGTTTTCTGGGACTGGCCGGCTATTATAGAAAATTTGTATAAGACTTTGCTAAAATTGCAGAGCCAGTGACCAAGCTTACCAGGAAGGATGAAGAGTTCATATGGACCAAAGCATGCCAAGCAACCTTCGATGAATTGAAGAAAATACTGACAACAAATCCTATTTTACCTTTGCCTTCAGGATCAGGAGGGTTCGCCATCTACCGTGATGCATCTGGGAAAGGATTGGGATGTGTATTAGAGTAGAACAAGAGGGTGATAACATATGCTTCCAGGAAACTAAGGACTCATGAGAAGAATTATCCCACACATGACTTGGAGCTTGTAGCAGTCATATTTGCCTTAAAAATTTGGAAGCACTACTTGTATTGTCACGCCCCGATCCCGCAAGGGTCGGTCGTCCTCGCTTGATCCTTTACGGAACCGATTCGTTCTCGCTTGGGGCGTGATGCCGTACGAGCCTGGAGTTGCGCTCGTACAAGGCAAGAATTTGCAGTTATAGGAACCCATTTTGAAACACACTTTATAAAACACATTCACAGAGATTTGAACACAGTGCAGGAAGAAACATGCTGTATCATTGATAATTCAGAGTAATTTACATAGAGTTTACATTGATGCGCCTCTCGGCTACTTGATTTGCATTACAAAAGATAACTCAAAAGGCAGGGCGCGCTCCATGAGATAGTCCACGTCGTTTGTACATTACGCCCTTGTATATGTTGAAAGTCCAAGCCTCCAAAATGATCTGACTCCAACTATACTTCAAAATAGAGGTGCTCCTAACGCCTCCTCGTCTATCCACTAGCGTTGCACCGTCTGAGTGCCTGAAATAGTTGCCCACAACGTGGGTCAGTACTCAACTTGTACTGGTGAGCGGGATGAACCCACTCGACTAAATCGACACTAGCTTATTAGGGGCGAGCATGCATTAAGATGACTTCTATAAAGAGGCAAGTGAATTCAATTCATATCAGTTGCATGTTTTGATAGGAATAAAAATAACATAGGTTCCAACCAGTGCATCGATTGCTTACTCAACCGATGCACGCCTTCCCTGCACGAAACACAAGTATACTTACCATCTGCACAAGACAATAAATTAGCATGTGTTCTATTCTATGCGGTCATTGGTGTGATCGACACCTTAGGGACATATTCAAGCATTAGCGGCGCGCCCTATCAGTCCGGGTAGCAAGCCCTGCTGGAGGTCCCGCAATGCATCGTGACGAGCACGAATCAAATATTTCCCTCCGGATCGATACGGTTCCAGTGCCCCGGAAAGCCGTTTCGAGGAAATGCCAAACCTTGTGCACAAGTTGTCCCAGACCATGCAAATGCATGAACAATTCATATATCATACAATGCATCGATTGAAACAAAAGAAGTTAAGCAGCAATATATATATCTCATGCAACAGTTCATATTTTCTCAACGCGGTGTTCCGATTTTGATATCCCATAGGTCCAAACTCCGTCCGAGGCACTAGGCCACCACCAACAACCAATTCCCTTTATAAACAACTCAAATTATAAGGTGTGCAAGCATATAGTAAATATTAGACTACAAATCCCCTGTTCCTTTCTTAGTGGCTGGCATGCATTGTGGCAAAGGATTTCCTAGGCGTCCAACCGGGCATCATCGAGTGAACGTTTGAAACATTAAAGATGTTGGCGTGAAGAAGTAGGAAAGAAGGGTCCAAACCACTCACTGGTTAAGGAAAAGGTAGCTGAAACAAAGATTCCCGCCTAGCGACGATCAAACGTCAGTTACGCGGACCTGCACAGCACGAGCACCAATTAGAATCTTGCCTATCCTTCCTTGCCGAACTCCCCAAGAATCAAAGCTCTAAACGATAAAACCAGCAGCGAAAACCAAGCAAATCGAAAGCAACACCAAATCAAATCCCAAAGCGGCAATCAAGAAAACCAAGCAACCAAACACGAAAACTATTGGACTCTTTTCAATAGAGGCCTTTCCATGAGTTGGAAAGGATCATCGCATTTCGTCCGTGGCAAGAAGATGCCGAAGATCTAAGCTACGACTCAGACAGACTAGCCACAAGCCCAATTACGTAGTGCACATCCCGGTCGGATCGGGATTTGAGGCACTACATAATATACCACTAAGAAAAAGTTTTGACCCGAAACTTAAGAACAAGGCCGACCCGAAACGTAAGAACAAGGCCCTACCTCCGACTGAATGAACAATGAAGGATACTTCTCCTTCATCTCCGATTCTAACTCCCACGTTGATTCCCCAACAGAATGGTTCCGCCACAGCACGCGAACCAAGGACATCGTACGGTTGCGAAGTACTTTTTCCTTACGATCCAGAATCTGCGCCGGCTCCTCTGAGTATGACAAATCCGTGCGCAATTCCAATTGTTCGAAGCTAACCACATGACTAGGGTCATGCACATACTTCCGGAGCTGTGAAACCTGGAATACGTCATGCACTTCTGCCAAGGCGGGAGGTAGTGCTATCCTGTACGCCACAGCTGCAACTCGTTCCAGTATCTCAAAGGGGCCTACAAACCGGGGACTCAGTTTGCCTTTCACGCCGAAACGCATCACACCTCGCATCGGCGTCACTTTCAAGAAGACATGATCCCCGACCAAGAATTCCAAAGGCCTTCTATGAGCATCAGCATAACTTTTCTGTCGGCTCTGTGCTGTGCGGAGTCTTTTCCGAATCAAGCGAACTTTCTCAACTGCCTGCTCTACCAGCTCTGGCCCGAGTACCTGCCGCTCGCCGACTTCGTCCCAACAGATTGGAGATCGACACCTTCGCCCATATAGTGCTTCGTACGGTGCCATCTGGATGCTAGATTGGTAGCTGTTGTTGTACGCAAACTCTGCCAATGGAAGATGCGTGTCCCAACTAGTCTTTAAATCAATAGCACACAGCCGTAACATATCTTCAAGTATCTGATTTGTCCTCTCTGTCTGTCCGTCAGTCTGCGGGTGATATGCGGTACTGAACTGTAGCTTGGTCCCCAAAGCAGCTTGTAGACTAGTCCAGAAACGAGATAAGAAGCGTCCGTCACGGTCAGAGACGATTGAGGCAGATACTCCGTGTAATCGGACAATCTCATCTATGTAAATTTGTGCTAACCGATCGACGCTCCAAGTAACTTTTATGGGAAGAAAGTGGGCTGATTTGGTCAAACGATCAACTATGACCCAAATCGCATCATGCCCCCGTGGCGTCTTCGGAAATCCCACAATAAAATCTATAGTGATGTTGTTCCATTTCCACTCGGGAATAGCGAGGTTCTGAAGCTCCCCGCCGGGCCTCTGATGCTCAGCTTTAACCTGTTGACAGGCCATGCACTGTGACACAAAGGTCGCCACATCCCGCTTCATACCGTGCCACCAGAAGGTCCCGCGCAAGTCCTTGTACATCTTAGTGCTCCCCGGATGTAAGAAATACTTCGCGTAGTGTGCTTCCGCCATAATTTCCCTTCGGAGTTCTGGGTCGCTAGGAACACATAGCCTTCCTTTCATCTGTAAGGCCCCATCTTCGCCTGCCACAAAGTCAGACGTCTTCCCCTCCGAGATCAATCCGCGCACCTTCGCTAAGAACTGATCGCCCTCCTGAGCTGATTTGATTCTACCACGTAAACCCAGTTCAAGATGGAGTGGTGCCAGCTGCACTCCTTGATGCCGAACTCGAAACTCGATACCTATCGCCTCAAGATCTCGAAGTAAATGGTTGTATATAGATAACGAGCCCACGTGCTTCCGACTCAGAGCATCAGCAACGACGTTTCCCTTGCCCGGTGTATACGCGATCGTTAGGTCATAGTCCTTAATCAGTTCTAGCCAACGCCGCTGCCGGAGGTTCAATTCCCGCTGGGTGAATAGGTACTTGAGGCTCTTGTGATCGGTAAAGATTTTGCAAGCAACACCATAAAGATAATGCCTCCACAACTTCAGAGCAAACACAATTGTCGCCAATTCCAGATCATGCGTCGGGTAGTTTTTCTCGTGCGGCTTCAGTTGCCTGGAGGCGTACGATATTACCTTATCCCTCTGCATGAGCACACACCCTAAGCCGAGTCCTGAAGCGTCGCTGTATATCTGAAACTCTTCTACCCCATCTGGAAGTGCAAGAATCGGAGCTGAAACAAGACGCCGCTTAAGTTCCCGAAAGCTGGCTTCGCAGTCATCACCCCATTCGTAAGCAATCCCTTTCTGAGTAAGGCGAGTCATAGGCGAGGCCAGTTTAGAGAAATCCTTCACGAACCTACGGTAGTATCCCGCAAGGCCCAGAAAGCTTCGAACTTCGCTGGCTGACGTAGGTTGTTTCCAGTCCACCACCGCCTCTATTTTCTTCGGGTCTACGGCGACGCCTTCGGCCGAGATGACATGACCAAGGAACGCCACGCTGTTCAACCAGAACTCACACTTGCTGAGCTTAGCGAACAACTGATGGTCTCGTAATGTCTGCAGCACGATCTTCAGGTGTTCCTTGTGCTCCGTCTCGTTCTTGGAATATATTAGTATGTCGTCTATGAACACGACTACAAACTTATCCACAAACGGTCGAAATACGCGGTTCATCAGATCCATGAAAGCTGCAGGGACGTTCGTCAAGCCGAACGACATCACGAGGAACTCATAGTGTCCGTAACGGATTCTGAAAGCAGATTTTTGAATATCCTCTGACTTGATTTTCAACTGGTGATACCCTGACCTGAGATCAACTTTAGAGAAAACTCTTGCACCTTGCAACTGATCAAACAAGTCATCTATTCTTGGCAATGGGTACTGATTCCGCACGGTCGCTTTATTCAGCTCTCGGTAGTCAATACACAGCCGCATGGATCCATCCTTCTTTTTCACGAACAGCACCGGAGCGCCCCACGGAGAAACGCTTGGACGAATGTATCCTCGGTCCAACAGATCTTGCAACTGAACTTTAAGTTCCTTAAGCTTTGCTGGGGCCATGCGATAAGGTGCCTTTGATATCGGTCGCGAATCCGGAAAAGTGTCAATGCTGAATTCGATCTCACGATCAGGAGGCATTCCAGGCAGCTCGTCTGGGAACACGTCGAGGAAATCTGCAATGACTTCAGCCTGAGCTGCATCTACACATTCCCGCCGGGTGTCTCGAACAGAAGCTAAGTACCCTTCACAGCCCGAATGCAACATACGCCTAGCCGAAATTGCTGATATCACCATTGCCGTCTTCGGTGCAGCGCTGCACGAATAGTAGAAGTCTGCCTCGCCGGGTAGACGGAATACGACTCGCTTCTCCGCGCACTCGATTGTTGCATGGCAAGCACCCAACCAGTCCATACCGAGAATAATATCATAATCCTTGATGTCTAGTACAATAACATCTAAGGAAAGCTTCCTTCCTCCGATGCAAATGTAACCATCCCTACAGATCGCATGGGCGGGCATATCGACTCCCGAAGGGGTACTTACGCAAAGGTTCATATTTAAAGGAGTAGAAGCTAATTTATGCTCAACAGTAAAATCAGCAGATATGAAACTATGCGTAGCACCTGAATCGAATAAGACTCTAGCGGGCAAATCTCTGAAAAGTAAAGTACCTGTTACGACAGTTTCAGATACAGATGCCTCATCCCGAGTCAGTGCATAGACTCGGCCTTGAGCACCCTAGCGTTGTGGATTGACTGGCACAGCATTGGCATCACTTGCTGGAGGCCCCTTGTTTTGATTCCCGTTATTCTGATTCGGCTTGCCCTCTCGGCAGTTAAACTGTTTGTGACTCAGGCGACCACATTTGAAACATCCTTAAACCCGACATTCATTCACTTTATGCCCTGATTTGCCGCATCGGCTACAGTTCAGTGATTGGGATTGGCCCCTATTATCAGACGTATGCGAGCGCTTGTGTGCTCCAGACCCTCCCGTTTCATGAGGACGTTTATTATTATTGGTACGGGGGGTTTGTACCTCGGCCTTTGGGAGAGGGCGCCCAAAGATCCGTTCGCTGTTCAGAGCCGCTTCGTAACATTCCCTATATGTTTGGCACCTTTGGTTGATGACGTCCCTACACAAATCGTCATTCAAGCCCTTCTGAAATCGATAGCACCACGCCTGCTGATTAGGCAAGAAGTGCCCTGCAAACTTAGCCAGTTTAGCGAATACTGAGTCGTAATCGTCAACAGACAAACTTTCTTGCACCAGATTACTGAAGTCGTCTTCCTTTTGTTGACGCACGGCTCGGGGAATATATTGTTCAATGAAGGCAGATTTGAACATTTCCTAAGTAATTTTACAGTTGGGATTGGCATCATAAATCCCTTGCTTCGTGGCTTCCCACCAATCATGCGCACGCAGTTCCAGCTGAACCGATGCACAAGCCACTCGCTTGGATCCCCTGATGCCAACCAGGTTGAAGAGTCCTTCCAGCTTAGCAATCCACCCCAACACCACGTCCGGCTCCGCTCGTCCGTTGAACGTAGGGGGATGCATTTTTGTAAACTCAGCTGCTCGGCAGGAGTTCTTCGCTGAAGGCTGTGTCTCTTCTGACTCGTCTTCTACCGCCACGGCCGACGGCGTGACAGGCGTCGCTGCGGATGTCCCGTTGCTTGGTACCAGGGATGCAATCAGTTGCATCATTGTATCCATTTGCTTCTGTTGAGAAGCAAACTGCGCTTGTATGTTAGCTTGTTGGGTAACAGCTTGTTGTTGCTGCGCCTCCATGAGGTGCATAAGCCGTTCCGCCATTCCGGTTGAACCCGCTCCTCCGGATTCTCCAGAGCTTGCTGGATCGCTCTGAATGGGTTGAGCACTGCTGGCAGTTGCAGTGTTCTTCTTAGCCATGGCTACAAAAGAGAGTAGCTTGTTAACACTCCAAAAACGATAGATTTTATATCTATGGGCTCATTGTATAAGCGACTCTTCTCATGCAGCGGACGCCGAACGCAACTCAATTGAGAGGCGCATCAAACTCCTTTATAATCTTTTGAAATCCCGTAGAAGTAAAGCCTAGGCTCTGATACCAATATGTCATGCCCCGATCCCGCAAGGGTCGGTCGTCCTCGCTTGATCCTTTACGGAACCGATTCGTCCTCGCTTGGGGCGTGATGCCGTACGAGCCTGGAGTTGCGCTCGTACAAGGCAAGAACTTGCAGTTATAGGAACCCATTTTGAAACACACTTTATAAAACACATTCACAGAGATTTGAACACAGTGCAGGAAGAAACATGCTTTATCATTGATAATTCAGAGTAATTTACATAGAGTTTACATTGATGCGCCTCTCGGCTACTTGATTTGCATTACAAAAGATAACTCAAAAGGCAGGGCGCGCTCCATGAGATAGTCCACGTCGTTTGTACATTACGCCCTTGTATATGTTGAAAGTCCAAGCCTCCAAAATGATCTGACTCCAACTATACTTCAAAATAGAGGTGCTCCTAACGCCTCCTCGTCTATCCACTAGCGTTGCACCGTCTGAGTGCCTGAAATAGTTGCCCACAACGTGGGTCAGTACTCAACTTGTACTGGTGAGCGGGATGAACCCACTCGACTAAATCGACACTAGCTTATTAGGGGCGAGCATGCATTAAGATGACTTCTATAAAGAGGCAAGTGAATTCAATTCATATCAGTTGCATGTTTTGATAGGAATGAAAATAACATAGGTTCCAACCAGAGCATCGATTGCTTACTCAACCGATGCACGCCTT
Organism: Iris macrosiphon; assembly: GCA_036927795.1. Lineage (NCBI taxonomy): Eukaryota > Viridiplantae > Streptophyta > Magnoliopsida > Asparagales > Iridaceae > Iris > Iris macrosiphon. The sequence goes on along the minus strand of JAYESA010000001.1, from coordinate 40,389,789 downwards.
TCCTGCACGAAACACAAGTATACTTACCATCTGCACAAGACAATAAATTAGCATGTGTTCTATTCTATGCGGTCATTGGTGTGATCGACACCTTAGGGACATATTCAAGCATTAGCGGCGCGCCCTATCAGCCCGGGTAGCAAGCCCTGCTGGAGGTCCCGCAATGCATCGTGACGAGCACGAATCAAATATTTCCCTCCGGATCGATACGGTTCCAGTGCCCCGGAAAGCCGTTTCGAGGAAATGCCAAACCTTGTGCACAAGTTGTCCCAGACCATGCAAATGCATGAACAATTCATATATCATACAATGCATCGATTGAAACAAAAGAAGTTAAGCAGCAATATATATATCTCATGCAACAGTTCATATTTTCTCAACGCGGTGTTCCGATTTTGATATCCCATAGGTCCAAACTCCGTCCGAGACACTAGGCCACCACCAACAACCAATTCCCTTTATAAACAACTCAAATTATAAGGTGTGCAAGCATATAGTAAATATTAGACTACAAATCCCCTGTTCCTTTCTTAGTGGCTGGCATGCATTGTGGCAAAGGATTTCCTAGGCGTCCAACCGGGCATCATCGAGTGAACGTTTGAAACATTAAAGATGTTGGCGTGAAGAAGTAGGAAAGAAGGGTCCAAACCACTCACTGGTTAAGGAAAAGGTAGCTGAAACAAAGATTCCCGCCTAGCGACGATCAAACGTCAGTTACGCGGACCTGCACAGCACGAGCACCAATTAGAATCTTGCCTATCCTTCCTTGCCGAACTCCCCAAGAATCAAAGCTCTAAACGATAAAACCAGCAGCGAAAACCAAGCAAATCGAAAGCAACACCAAATCAAATCCCAAAGCGGCAATCAAGAAAACCAAGCAACCAAACACGAAAACTATTGGACTCTTTTCAATAGAGGCCTTTCCATGAGTTGGAAAGGATCATCGCATTTCGTCCGTGGCAAGAAGATGCCGAAGATCTAAGCTACGACTCAGACAGACTAGCCACAAGCCCAATTACGTAGTGCACATCCCGGTCGGATCGGGATTTGAGGCACTACATGTATGAACAAAGAGTAAAGATATTTACATACCATAAAAGTCTGAATTATAACTTCACCCAGAAGCAACTGAATATGAGGCAAAGAAGATTGTTGGAACTTATGGAGGACTTTGAAATAAACCTTCAATATTACACAGAAAAGGCTAATATAGTAGCAGATGCACTAAGCCGCTGCCCAATAGCGATGTTCCTTACTATGGATCGGCATCTTCTTGAGGACTTGGAGAAGTTTGGGATAGAAGTCATTATTCTTGGAGTTGAGGGATAGCTAATGAACATACAAGTCCAGTCCAACCTTATGGAGAAAATCAATGAGACTCAATTTCAGGATGAGAATCTTCGCAGTATCAGAGCCCAAGTACAAGCAGGATTACATAAAGATTTCATCTTAGCAGAAGACGGAACCCTTAGACATGGCACTAGACTTTTGTGTATCCAGCTGAAGTTTGAGAGAAGAGATTATGCAAGAAGGCTACCAATCATAGTACTCTATTCACCAAGGAGCAATAAAGATGTACAAGGACTTAAGGGAGCATGTATGGTGGTACGGGATGAAGAGAGACAGCCAAATTCGCCTCAAGATGTTTAGTGTGCCAGTAAGTAAAGGCGGAACGCCAGAGACCAGGAGGACTACTACAGCCTTTACCTATTCCATAATGGAAGTGGGGGCATATTACTATGGATTTTATCTCAAGATTACCTCGATCACCCGGAGGAAAGATGCTATATGGATAATTGTGGACAGGCTAACCAAGTCAGCACACTTTATTCCCTTCAAAGTTGGACTGTCATCGGAGAATTTAGCAGACTCTATATGAGGCAGATAGTCAGGATTCATGGGGTTCCAGTCAGCATCATTTCAGACAGAGATAACATGTTTACTTCACACTTTTGGAAGAGCTTGCAAGAAAGTCTAGGCACTCAACTAAAGTTCATACGACGTATCACCCTCAAACAGATGGACAGTCTGAGAGGACCATCCAGACTTTAGAAGACATATTTAGGACTTGTGCCTTAGACTTTGGAGGATCTTGGGAAGACCACCTGAACTTAGTAGAGTTTGACTACAATAATAGTTACCAAGCTAGTATTAGCATGACGACATTTGAGGCTATATGGACGTCGATGTCGCACATTCCTATCTTGGGATGATGTAGTAGAAAGGGATTTACTTGGACCAGAAATGGTGGTTGATGTGGCAGATAAGGCCAAGATGATCAGGGACAGACTCAGAAGCATTGGGCAGACAATAGTAGAAGACCCCTGGAGTTCGCATTTGGAGACTTAATATTTTAAATATTTCTCTAACCCGAGGCACCATCAGATTTAGGAGAGGAAAAAATCTCAGTCCAAGGTATATTGGGCATTTGAGATACTGGACAAGGTTGGCATAGTCGCATACAAGCTTACTCTACCGCCTAACCTAGAGGGAATACACAATGTATTCCATGTCTCCCAGCTTCGGAGGTACATAACAGACCTTATTCATGTACTAGGACATTCCGAGTTTAAGGTTTAGCCTAGCCTCACCTATCCAGAGCATCCAGTTAAGATCCTAGATCGCAGAAAGAAGAAGTTGCGAAACCTGACCATCCTACTTGTTAGGGTTGTGTGAAGACATCACGCTCCTGGAGAATCCACCTGGAAGTGAGAAGACGAGATAAGGAAGAAATACCCATACATATTCCAGAATTAATGTACTTTTCTCCCTTGTCCTTCACCTTGAAATTTCGAGGAAAAAAATTTCAAAGGGGAGAGATTTGTAACTCATATTTTGCAATAAAAGGAATTTTACAATAATCCTTTTAGTAAATATTTTTTTCTTGAATAGTATTGAATATTATAACTATGTAGATATTAATAAAAATTTCAAGTATTAATATTGCTAAGTATTAGCAACCCAATACAACTTATTACCAATGTATCTATATATTAAAACAATCAGCCCAACCTTTCGGCTATTAACCGGCCAGAACCTTCAACCCAAGATTTTTCAAGTGTACATTATTATTTTAGGGCCAAGACCTTCAGCCCAAATCAGACTACAGCCCAATTGACTTCAGACCCATTGTTAGACCAACCAAAACTATTTCTCATCAAACCAATCGGCCGGTTGTACCCAAACCGATCCTCAGTCGACAAACAACCCATCCTTTAGCATCGAACCCGAACCACGGCCACCCTTAGGGACCCGTACATCTCTAGCGAACGACCAACCCCTTCTCCTCCCATTCTTCTCCTTCATTTCTTTTCCCTGGATCGAGACCCCGACCGCCTACGAACCTAAAGTTCACCAGAACCTTCCCAGAGGTTCCTACCGACCTACCAGTACCCGCCATAACTGTTGGAGGTCCCAGTAGCTTCCTGAAGTCCCCATCGACAACTCTCGAACCTTCTCGATGCCTCCCGCTCTACTGCCTCACCGGAACCGAGAAGCTTTTATGACCTCTCTATATAGACCCCAACCCCTGTTCTTCACCAATAACTGCAGCAGCGGAGCCCTGCCAAATTCTGAGCACCCTCCTCTTTCCCTAGTTCCGCCATTTCTAAACCTAGCCTAGGAAGTTCTCGGCCATGGTCGTACCTCTGAAGGCAGATGGTAGCGAGCGATTCCTCGACGACACCGAACTCCGATGAGTTTCTCCGAAAGGATCGTTTCTCCGGCGATATAGAGGGTGGATCCAATGTTCATCAAGTCATTGTCGTCCCTGATCTTCGGTTTGGATCCATCTTATTTTTGAATTAATGAATTTGATCAACAGAGTTTCCGATCAGTAGACTCAATCATTCTTTTGACGATCAAAGGACCGTTTTTGTCTATACAAGTTCGAAGGATCGACGAAGTCTTTATTGATCGAGATCCTTTCTCTGACCATTGGTATGCGTTCTTGAATTCTTCCCTTCTTCTTCGATTTTGTTTGGCTTGTTCTAATTGTTTCTTTAGGATTGGGCTGGACTGATCGAATAACGAACTTGAAGAAGTGAGTCATATAAATCTTCTCACGACCCGTACACGATAATTGGGCATGAGTCATATGTACGTCCAGCCTACGTCGCAGCATCGGTGGTAGAACGCTATAAAGGTCCACAATACTACATAACAAACTCACACAAGATATATATACAACCTGTCAATGGTAACCCAACTCTAAAAGGAGGACAAGATGAATATATATCATCAATACTCAATCAATCAAACTAGAGATAGATAATGGCACGATGTCATAAACAAAAGAGAATCATAAGTCGTAGTAATAACAAGTCTATAGTCTAAAAATAATAAATAGCCTCAATGTAATCAACATGTCATAGTCTAATGTTGGAGACATATCCAGTACAATAAATACTAGCTAAGGGTCTACTATAGCTAGGTATGTCTCCTCGACGACTGGTGCCTGATCGTCCTGTGCTAAGGGTGCTACCTCAGCTAGTTCCCCCTTCTGTGGGCCGTAATAGGTAGGACACCAATCCTCTAAATAGTCGTCTGAAAAAATATATCCAGTCAGGATTGGAGCGAAGTACAAAACTCTGAAAGTAGTTTTATATACATGGTAGAGAATATATAACAGCAATAGAAAAGTATACAAGATGCACACGTACTATGAAATAGAAAATATAGCTGAACTAGGCATATAAACACAAGAATAACTGGAAAATAGATACAAGAAATATCGTATGTACTGTAAACAAGAGAACTGGTGATACTATCTACGTGATTTAGTGTACAAGTTTATTATGTGATCGGGTTGGGTTGCACAAGTCTACACTACGGTAACTCAATTATACGTGTATCGTATAATTGGCATGCACACGAATACGCTAAATGTTTGATCACATAACCAACTCCTACTCCTCCGTCCCGGCTAATATTCATGGATCAGATCATGACACGTTACGCACACGAATATAATATGAGCACACGGAGCACACGATAGACACGAGCACAAGGAATATCCAACGCACACAATAAAGTACATGTGTAAGAAGTATGTACGCATCAAATAAATAACATCTCCTGATTATATCCATATAATACCAATCTGTGTAATCATAGTATCATAATCAAGTAAAACAGATTTAGAACATACGATATATACACTATCAAGTACTAAAAACTAACAAAAAAATGTACTTGCCTGAGGTCCTGAGCAACTCACACAAAACGGTATCCGAACTGGTATCACACAGACCTATATATGAATTTATATGTTATTTGGTGTAATGAAAGATAAATGAGTTTAAATAAATAAAATTGATATTTTATAGGTCAACTAGGTCACTTTAGCCTAACTAGTCCACATTAGTCAAACTAGGTCACTAACTAACTATTTCTAACTTATAGTAGTTATACTAGGTTATTGCATTAAATAACAGCTATAAATTCATGACAAGTCTAGCAGGGTTCAAGTCTAGCTGGGTTCATTAGCAACTAGTGTGACTAAGGGGTTAGTCATGCACTATCCTCTATATTAATTAATTATATATAAACAATCATACCAATTATTATTAAACTCAATAATATAATACTAATGACATAAATATCCCTATCATGAAAAGTGATGGTTACAATCCTACCCTCCTAAAAAAAATTGCCCTCAAAATTTAGAAAGAATTAACACTATTTAAGCAAGTAAAGAAAATACCTCACATCTCGAAAAGATAAGGGTACCGCTCACTCATCTCGACTTCCCTCTCCTAGGTAGACTCTTCCGGAGAGTGATGCCTCCACGTGATGCGTACCGAGGGAATCGTCCGGTTCTGAAGCACCTTCTTCTGGCATCCAGAATCTCCACTGGCTCCTCTGGATAGCTGAGAGTCGGACCCACCTCGATCTCCGTGTGATCTAATAGGTGACTAGAATCTGCCACATATCATCTCAACTGCGACACATGGTACAGGTTATGTACTCCCTCCAGTGTAGGTGGCAAGTCTAGTTTGTAGGCCACTGCACCGACCCTCGCAAGAATACCGAAGGCTCCGATGTACCGTGGACTAAGCTCTCCGTCTCCACCAAAGCGAATCGTGCCCCGTGTCGGAGAAATCCGCAAGAACACCTGATCGTCAACCTAGAACAAAATATCGTCTTAACACTCAATCTACAACAAACAATCACATGTAATACAAAACAAAACCCACCTCAAACTCTAAAGGTCTCCGGTGGCTGTCAGCCCAATACCGATGTCCTGCGCTACCTGAAGTCTATCTCTGATAAGCTTCACCTTCTCGGCTGCATCCACAACCATCTCTGGTCCCAACAATTCTCTCTCTCCAACATCATCCCAAGATAAATGAGTGTGACATCTCCGCCAATACAATGCCTCGAATGGTGACATCTCAATGCTGGTATGGTAACTGTTATTGTAAGAAAACTCTACCAGGTGGAGATAATCCTCCCAAGAATCTCCAAAGTCCATAATACAGGTCCGTAGCATATCCTCGAGAGTTTGAATAGTTCTCTCCGACTGTCCGTCCGTCTAGGGGTGATATGTGGTACTGAACTTGAGCTGGGTGCCCAAGCTAGCCTGCAAACTCCTCCAAAGATTGGACATAAAAAGACTATCCCGATCTGAGACTATGCTTACAGGGACCCTGTGCAATCTGACAATCTGCCATACGTACATCTCCGCGAGCTTCTCCGTAGACGTACCCACTTTAAATGGCAAGAATTGGACTGATTTGGTCAACCTATCTACGATGACCCAAATTGCGTCCTTCCCTCCTGGAGATCGCAGAAGCCCCGAAATAAAATTCATGGTAACATGCTCCCACTTCCATTCTAGAATAGGTAAGGACTAAAGTAAACCGCCTGGCCTCTACCTCTCTGTTTTCACCTGCTGACACACTAAGCATCTGGATACGAAGCACGATACCTCCCATTTCATACCATACCACCAGACATGCTCCCTCAGATCCCTATACATCTTGTTGGCACCTGGATGCACAGAGTACTGAGAGTTTTGTCTACTGCAGAACCTCCTCGTGCAACTCTCCCCTCGGTAATCAACCTTGTACCGTGCCGCAATGCCGCAAGGAACCATCCTCAGCAATGGTGAAATCATCTAATAACCCGGCCTGAACCTGTGCTCTGATGCTCCTCAGATTCACGTCATCATACTGTATGGTCCTAATCTTGTCCATCAGCTCTGACTGTATCTGTAATCCCCACATCTGTATCTCAATACCGGAAACTATCACCTCAATACCCAAACTCTCATGGTCGGCCAACAAATGTATGTCTGATGTCAGGAACATTGCCACAGATACATGCTCAAGGCATCGACGACTACGTTGGCCTTCCCTGGGTGGTACTGTAATGATATGTCAAAGTCCTTCATCAACTCCAACCACCGCCGTTGTCTCATGTTTAGCTCATTCTGGGTAAACACGTACTTCAAGCTCTTGCGGTCCGTAAAAATCTCCACACGCTCTCCGTACAGATAGTGTTTCCACAGCTTTAAAGCAAAAATGACTGCTGCCAACTCCAGATCGTAGGTGGGGTAGTTCTTCTCAGAGGGACGTAACTTCTTGGAAGCATAGGCAATCACCATCCCATTCTGCTGCAGAACGCAACCCAAATCCTTCCCTGAAGCATCACTATAAATAGTGAATCCACCTAACCCCGATGGCAATGTCAACACTGGAGCTATCGTCAATCACTTCTCAGATCATCAAAAACGGCATGACACTCCTCTGACTACACAAACTCCACGTCCTTCTTGGTCAGCCTAGTCATCGGCTCTTCAATCCTGGATAAGTCCTATACAAACCTCCTTTAGTATCCTGCCAGACCCAGAAAGCTCTTGATCTCTACCACTGAACTTGGAGTAGCCCATGACTCCACTGCCGAAATCTTTTTCGGGTCTACTGAGATCCCCTCTCATGTCACCACCTGGCCAAGGAATTCAACCTTGTCTAGGAAGAACTCGTACTTCGAAAGCTTTCCATAAAGCTCCTCATTCTTGAGAGTCTCTAGAACTATTCTTAAGTGCTCCTAGTGCTCCTCTAGCATCTTCAAATACATAAGGATATCATCGATGAACACCACCACAAACTTATCAAGGTACTGGTGGAACACCTTATTCATCAGGTTCATGAATACTGCTTAGACATTGGTTAACCCAAACGGCATCACTATGAACTCAAACTGGCCGTACCGAGTCCGAAAAGCCGTCTTTGAAATATTTTTCCTCTTCACTTTTACCTGTGGTAACTTGACCTCAAGTCTATCCTCGAGAATACCTTCACTCCGCCCAACTGATCGAAGAGATCATCTATCGTCAGCAACGGGTATATGTTCTTGATAGTGAGGTTGTTCAGAGCTCTGTAGTCGATACACATGCATACCGACGCATCCTTCTTCTATTCAAACAGTACCGGAGCACCCCATGGTGATAAACTGGATCTGATGAAGCCCTTGTTCTGCAACTCGTCCACCTATTTCTTCAACTCTTCCAGCTCGTTGTTGTTTACCCTATAGACATGTTGTGATATTGGCTTTGCGCGTGGTACCAAGTCTATAAAGAAATTAACGTCCCTGACTGGCAGTAACCCCGACAACTCCTCTAGAAAGACATCCAAGAACTCTGCAATCAAAAGATGTGGCAACTCCTTCTCTTCTACCGGGGCTCCCCAGAAGACTCCCTCGCTCTGCTCTACCGCTCCTCTGGCAATCTCGAAATATGGCTCTCCCAGCGGTCGAAATAAAACTCTGCCTCTATGACAATCTATGCTAGCATGGTGCCTACTCAACCAATCTATCCCGAGTACAATATCGTACATCGAAAGTAGCATTACGAGTAAGCACACACTCAACTCTCGGCCTCCCAAAGTAACTCTTCGATCCTTGTAAACATCACAGACCAGGATGATAGCACCCTCAATTGTGATCTTACAAGTCCTAGCCAAAGGTTCAGCCTCTAAATGATGCTTAAGAGCAAAAGACACTGATACAAAACTATCGGAAGCACCAAAATCAAACAAAGCTAATACTGGAATGGAATCTAAGAGAACCGAACCTGCGATGACGTCTCCAACTGGCCCCGTCTCCTCAATCATTATGGAGAAAGCTAGCCCATGTGGTGCTCCCACTCCCGACCCTGTAGCAGCATTTAGCAGAAAGGACAGATAAGAGCCTGCTACTGATGCCTCTGAGGCTGCTAACGCTGAGGCTGGAAGGTCCGATGTTGCTACTGTTGCCAAAATTGGGGCCACTTCGCTGGACCCGCGCTACTGCTGCCAATTATCTCTCGGTCCCTCTTAGGCCTCAAACTCAGGTCCCTCTCGACCTTGTAGGCCTCCAAAAACATCGTCGCTTACGTCTCATGGCTCGAAGAAATAAGGCCTTCACGTCCCAGTTTAGGCCCTCCCTGAAACGGCTTGCCCTGTCCGCGAGATCGTGTACCATGTTCCTTGCAAACCTGATCAACCTGTCGAACTCTGCTAGAGGTTCTAAAACTGTCGCTCCAGGTTGAGTTTCTCCGTACGCGGGAAGAACTTTCTGTTGAACAGATCCTTGAAGCCATCCCATGTTAACCCTGGTTCAGAAATCTGTGTTTTATTCCGGAACTAAGTGCTAGCAATATCTGACATCTGCAATCCAGTTGCCTCTATCCACATGTCCTTGGCTAGGCGGGACAAATGCATAATATGCTCGAGGTGCTCGAGCCAGTCGTCAGCGTAGATAATACGCTCTGTCCCCTTGAAGTTGCGGGGACCCAACTTCTTAAAATTATGTATGTTAACCGGTTAGGGCTCTGCATCCTGTGGTTGGGGCGATACCACCTTCTCCACTACAGCCAATGCAACCTGGTGGGCATTCTCAATGCCCTGGTGTAGTACATTCGCATGTCTCTACTGCACTGCCATTATCTTTCAGAATATGGCGAACATCTGTGTCCCGTCAGCTGGCACTGGTGGCGAGGGTGGAAGACCCTCCGACCCTGTTGAAATATTCCTCTGAAATGTTGGAGGAGAAGGGGGATAACCCTCCGCATCGGATTTAACAACCTTCTGAACAGGTGGGGGAGGAGGACCCCCAAAAATAGCTGAGGCTCCCACCTGAACTGGTGAGGCAGCCCTCCGAACTTGTGGAGGAGGAACAATGTCTGCTGCTGCTCGGACAGGTGGTCGAGATGTCATACCCCAGTCCCAAAATATAATGGGACCGACACACGACTAGTCCAACTGCTACAAACTAGATTAGGTTCCCAATTTAATGGCCTTATCTAGATGTACTATGCTGTATAAATAGACTAAGTCCAAACTAATACTAACATGCAGCAGGTAAATATCTAATCTCATCCACAAAATATAGATAAGAAGTGCTGAAATAAATACTGGAATAAAGTACGGAGTCTGAATGTCATAATATAATACAAAGATAAGTCTGGTGGGAACAAACCCACTTAATACAATACTGAATAAAAGTACGGAAAGACAGATAAGATAACTAGTCTAGAACATCGACTAACTAGATAAAGATGCTCCAACCGTAGGCAGAAGGCCTACCAGTGATCAGGAAAACTCCGAAGGTAACACCTCAAGCTCCTCCTCAGTTGCGTACCTCGTCTTCTGTCCGGGCCTTACACGGTCGGGTAGTACGTCTCGTCCAAATCTAGATGGGAACCAGGTCCTCAGAGGGACGTAACAAGATACAAAAATATATGTCGAATATAAATACTGAATAAGTAAGGGGGTGTAATAACTATCTAAGTGAACACAATATGAGGACAATATTGGTACGTATGGGTAGGTGAAGGCATAAATATGTGACATCTATATCATTCCAAAGAACGTGGAATATGCATAGTATAACGTCCATATCGTTCCAAGGAACGTGGAATCTGCATGATATAATGTATGTATCACTTCGTAGAATGAGGAATATGCATAGTATATATATACGTCCGTATCGTTCCAAGGAACGCGGAACCTGAATAAAGAGGTCATCAGTCCCTGTAGCTCCGATGGACAATTCGGGTACTAATGTGTGTGTCCCATACGCCTACTAGTTGTCCTCTCCGTCCAATACAAATATATAAGTCGAATACCCAACGTGCACACTTCGTAACTAACATGCTAGGTCTCAAATAACTAGACTAACCTGACTATGCACTAAATCGTGATGCATGTCGTACGCACCGATAGCTAGTCGGATACACCAACTCACTTCCAAACATGAGTTTGTTATCGTGATGAGTGTAAAAAGTGCCAGGTCTTGGAAGATATTAGAATATCTCTACAACATTAGGTGAGTCTCAAATAGACTAAGTCGCTACACTACTCATCGATGCAATCGTCGACTGCACCCGAGTCATTCTCGGACGCGCACATTTATATATAATAATTGAAGCAACAACTCATGCAACATATAATGACTTGAATTAAACAGTACATACAACAAGGTATACTAGCCTGAACCCTCAAGCTGCGAATGCCAAAGTCCTGCTCCCGAAGTCTCGTTCGAACGATCCAACGAGCCTATATATAATATAATATAATAATAATCAGTCATCATGATAAGATACGCTAAGTACGTAAAAGACCATAACCCTACACCTCATCTAAAAATAACTCAAGTAAGGGGGTTCTAACTTGGTCAACAACAAGGTTGACTAGGCAAGAGTCTAAAATGCACAAGTGCCAAGTCCCTCTAATCTCAATAATAATCTCAACATGAGTTTCACAACTTATGTGCATTGACCTCGTGTTAGGGTAGGGTCTACTATAACCATGTAAATGACACATACAACATTAAGTTTACTAGTCAAAACTCTCCAATATCTTCATGTATTAACCCTATTTGAAATGACAAAAGTCATGTATCCCCATGTAAATCAAATATGGACATTAATTAAAATATGTGTAATTCACTTTATAAACCATGGTGCAACACATATTAGATCCTAAGCATCATCGATACACATCTAGGTATATTTTCCACCATTAATATGGTGTTAAAATATGCTATACAAATCAACTCTTCTTCACCTAGATGCTAAAATTTTACAAACTCACACAATATTAGCCAAACTAGTTCAATCTCATTCGCAACACACATTCAAATCTCATTGTATAAGAACCTATTATTTAACACTTAAATCTGAGAATAAAAGAGTGCTAAATATAAGTTAAAAATTATATTTTAACGGGTGTTTTGACAATGGTACAAAGGTGTGTGTTCAAGTGTTCAATGATACACAAGGTGAAAGATGAGGAATGGTGAGGAACAAGAATGAAGATCATGCATATATATATATTTATAGAGGAAGAAGAAAAAGAGGATGAATGAGAAGAAGAAGGAGTTACCAATACAAAATAAAGAGAGGGGAGGCTCGGGTGGAGCTGTTGCCGGCTGCTCCGGTCGCTGGAGCTGCTGTCGGACGACGGGAGAAGGTGGTGGTCGAGGTGGTGGTGGTGAGGGCTGCTGTGGTCAGGGTGGATGGCCGGAGTGGTGGAGTGAAGGTGGTAGTGGAGTTGAGTTGTCGGGTGGAGAGAGGGAGAGTGGACCGGTTATATTAGAGGGAGGAGAGAGAGAGAGATGTGTGTAAATGAGGGAGAGAGAGATGTGCATTAAATAAAGGGGAGGGAGAGAGATTTCCTAGGGATTAGGGTCGGTTGCCATCTCTTCTCCCTAGGTATGTGTATGGATTAAAATGAGAGAATGAGGGGTGGTGATGAGTTGGAGTTTGAATGGAGGGTGGAGATTGATTGAAGGCTAAAGTTGGTGCATAGTATCAAAAAAGGGGAAATTGAGCATGTGACTGGTCAAGCATTTCAAAAAAGGGTTTCTTCATTGTTTGGATCCAATGGGAGGTGGACACCTAATCATTCTTTTACATATGTCCCTAGTAGTTTAGAATTTGCACAAAAAGGGAGAATTTGGATTGGATGAGGGTAGAAGCCATATTTGGTGTGTTGTAGTGGAGAAATTTGGTATGTTACATTTTGTAGGAGCCATGAGGGTGTGAGTGTGGGTTTGGATTGATGTTTAGTCTAGTTTTGGGTTAGGCTGAGTCGGTTGCCCCAAATAAATAAAAATTGTGTCATAGGTGTTCTTAAATTAATTGGAAGTGCATGGGGTCTCAATTGGGGGTGACACAAGTATCATGGACGTAGTAGACTCGGAATAGTTTATTGTTGTATATTGGGTGGTAAGAAACGATTCTAGGTTGTGTCTCCAATTTTAATTGGAATGACATAGGTGCAAAGTTTGGGTTTAAAATTAGATATTATCTGACGATTATTGTGCGATTAAAATAAAGCACAAGAAAGGGTATTTAGGAGTGACACAAAGGTTGGAATGAAAGACTGGCACGTCTGGGTCAAAGAAGTGAAATTTATTAGAAGTCAAAAGCTAGAGTAGTGCTCCAAATATTGAAACAACGGCAAGGTGCACCAAGTGATATAAATTTTGTACGATTATTTAAAATACCATGTTCTAATTCTAAATGTCTCCAAACTAACCCTAATCCCTCTCTAAGACAAGCATACCTAAATTTGGTCGAGGGGGTTTATAATCTACCCTCCTTAGAGCATTTTGTCCCCAAAATTAGAACAAACATATGATATAAACTATAGACTGAAAATAAATGCTACTACATACTTAGGCCCTTAAAGAGATGGGAAAACGTTGTCGAATAGCATCCTCTCGTTCCCAGGTTGACTCGCCTGGTGCATGATGCCTCTATACGACATGAACTAGAGGGATAGTCTGACCTCGCAATACCTTTTCACTCTTGCCCAGAATATCTACAGGCTTCTCCTGATATGACAAACTCGGTCCGACAGTGATCTCTGAGTGATCAAGCACATAACTCAGATCTGATACGTACCTCCTCAACTGAGATACGTAGAAGACATCATTAACTCCTTACAATGACTGTGGTAATGTTAACATATAGGCAACCTCTCCAACGCGCTCCAACACGTCGAATGGTCCGATGTACCTCAGACTCAACTTTCCTCTGCCTCCAAACCTGATGGTCCCTCAGGTAGGTGAGATTTTTAGAAACATATAATCTCCAGCCTAGAACTCTATGGGTCATCGATGCGCGTCTGCCCAATGCTTATGCTTGTCCTGTGCTGCTCGCAGGTGCCCCTGGATCTGCTTTACCTTCTCCACCTACGAACAACCACCTTTGGTCCAAGAATCTGCCTCTCGCCCACATCACTCCAGCACACTGGAGAACGACACTTTCTGCCATACAACGCCTCAAAGAGAGCCATCTGAATGATCGCCTGATAGCTATTGTTGTAGGAAAACTCGACCAAATACAAATGTACCTCCCATGATCCACCAAAATCTTGCATGCACGCCCTCAATATGTTGCTCGGAGTGGCCATCTGTCTGCGGATGATACGATGTACTGAACTTCAGGCGGGTCCGGAGACTCTCCTGCATACTTTGCCAAAAGTATGATGTGAACCTTGTATCCCTATCAGACACTGTGCTGACTGGCATCCCATGCATTCACACAATCTCTCTCATATATATCTCTGCTAAGACCTTTGTAGACTGCCCAACTCGGAAGGATAGAAAGTGAGTGGACTTGGTGAGTCGGTCCACGATCACCCACACTGCATTGACCACTAGGACTCCTTGGAAAGCCCATAACGAAGTCCATAGTAATGTGATCCCATTTTTACTCAGGTATCGGGAGCGGCTGAAGTAAGCCTGCAGATAGTTGATGCTCAGCCTTGACTTGCTGACACACCAGGCACTTCACCATAAAGCGGGCTACTTCTCTCTTCATCCCATGCCACAAGTAATACTGCCTCAAGTCTCTCTACATCTTTGTGCCTCCTGGATGAATAGAGTATGCTAAACTGTGCGCCTCCGCCATCAGCTTCTTATGAAGTTCTCCGTTCGAAACATAGAGATGATCTCCACATCTCAAAGTCCCGTCCTCATGTATGTGCAATCATGTCTGTATCCCAGCCTTTATCCTCTGTCGATGTCTCTGAAATATGGCATATGGCGGCAAGGCAGCCTTGATCCTCTCAACCAATATCGATTGCACCTGAAGACTTGACAACTGACCGTCTGGATAGTCAGAAAGAATGTCATGGGCCTCCTGCTCAATGCGTCAGCTACCACGTTGGCCTTTTCCGGGTGGTACTGTAGCTCAATCTCAAAGTCTATCATCACCTCAAGATAATGTCTTTGTCTTTGGTTCAGTCCTTCTGATTATATATGTACTTCAGGATTTTGTGATCTGTGAAGATCTTCACCCGCTCTCCGTATAGGTAGTGCCTCTAAAGCTTTAGGACAAAGATCACTGCGGCAAGCTCCAAGTTATGAGTAGAATAGTTCTTCTCATGGGTCCTCAACTGCCTAGAGGCATAGGCCATAACTTTTCCATGTTGAATCAAGACACATCATAATCCTTTCCCGGATGCATCGTTGTAGGTCACAAATCCTCCGGGTCCAGAAGGTATAGTCAATATAGGTGTCGTGGTCAGACGCTTCTTCAGTTTATCGAACGCCGTCTGACACTCTTTTGTCCAAATGAACTCCTTCTCCTTGCAGGTCAAGAGGGTCATTGTCTCTGTGATCCTCGCAAATTTCTCTATAAACCTCCGATAATATCCGACAATTCCTAGGAAACTCCTCACCTCCGAGACGTTGGTAGGGGTCGACCACGTCTCAACTAATGAAATCTTTACTGGATCTACTGAAATACTATCTCCTGAGAGGACATATCCGAGGAAAGAGACACGGTCTAGGAGGAACTCATACTTGCTCAACTTGGCATAGAGTCTCTCACGCCTCTGCGTCTCCAAAACTATCCTCAAGTGCTCCCCGTGCTCCTCGTAGCTCTTTGAATACACCAAGATATCGTCGATGAAGACTACAACAAACTGGTCCAAATACTGGTGGAAGACTATGTTCATCAGGTTCATAAATACTGCAGGCGCATTCGTCAGTCCAAAATGCATCATCAAGAACTCGTAGTGGCCATAGCGAGTCCCGAATGCCGTATTTGGAATATCTTCTCTCCGCACCTTCACCTGATGATACCCTGATCTCAAGTCGATCTCGTGAACACCTTTGCTCCTGTCAGCTGGTCAAATCATCAATCTGCGGCAGGGACTACTTGTTCTTAATAGTCAAAGAATTAAGGGCTTAGTAATCGATGCATATACGAAATTTTATATCCTTCTTTGGCACAAACAATATTGATGCTCCCCAAGGTGATACACTCGGACGGACAAATCCCTTGTTCTGTAACTCCTCTAACTGTAGCTTCATCTCATCCAGTTCCTTCTTTGCTAACCGGTACACATTTGAAGATACCGACGATGCTCCTGGTACCAACTCAATAGTGAACTCCACCTCTCTATTCGACGGTAGGCCTGGCAACTTCTCCAGGAAGACATCCTCTAACTCTACAACTATCGGTGGGGGTGCCATCTCCATAACCATGTAAATTTTAGCTGTCTGGCCTACTCCTTGCTAGATGGTACCCCGCAAGTACTCAAACTTCGGGCGATCTAGCGGTCTAAAAATGATGCTACCCCTTCGAAAATCCAGTATGGCATGGTACTGGCTCAACCAGTCCATCCGTAGCATAATGTTGAAGTTTGACATCGGGAATACCAAAAGTTGAGCTATCATCTCCCGACCGCACATGACTACCGAGCATGTTCTAGTAGTACTAGTAACCGGTACTATACCTCCTCTGGTAAGAATCTTTCAACTCTTAGGTAAGGGGGAAGTAGCTACCCTATGCATAGCTACGAAACTACTAGATACAAATGATAGTGTAGCACCTGAATTAAACAATACAGTCGTAGGTAATGATGCAACTAAAATGGTACCTATGATTGCTTCCCCTTCTGGTTCCTCCTCTGTCATCGCTAGTGCAAAGGCCTGACCTCACCTCTATCCTCCTTCCTGCTGGCAGGCCCGATCAAACTGTGCCTCGTATAGGGCTAGAGGTGGTCCCCTATGAAATCCACCGGGTACAGGTGGACGCTGACCTCCTGCCTGGGATGGTGCCCTCTGGACTGGTGCAGCTGGCCTCTGTCCTGTCTGCGGTGTTGTATCCCAGCGCTGTGGGCAGTCTCGAGCCTGGTGCGGTTCGCTCCATAAATTATACATGTCCCCAGCCTCTTTCGACAATCCCTCTGAACATGCCCCCTCTTGCCACAGTAGTGGCAAGACGAAAGTTCCCTCTGCTGGTAAGGTGTGCTCCTCGATTGTGGCTACGCTTCGGGACGAAGGATTGGTCCTCCCACTCCAGGCTGTGCTCTGGCGGGTGCGACTACATTAGGATACCTCTGACTCATCGATCCCCTGTGAATAGCCTCCTGGATTCTCGACTCTGTCAGAACCTCCTCGTAAGAGATCCTCGCCTGGGCGGTAGTGTACCTCTGTAGCTTGCAAGTCAGACCATGATAGAATTTCTTGGCCTTCTCTAGATCATTTGGTATGAGAACGGTACCAAATCTGCTAAGACGATTGAACTCAGCGTCATACGCGTCTACAGTCATGTTTCCTTGCTCCAAGTGCAGGAACTGGGAGTAGAGTGCATTCATGACCGTATCCGAGAAGTTCTTCGCATTGAAGTATTCTAGAAACTGCTCCCATGTCTTCTTCTTACCGACGTTATGCTCTATAGAGTCCCACCCGTGATGGGCATTACCTTTCAACTGGGCCCTCACCGCAGTCATCTATAGTTTTGTTGGTAGTTGAGAAGCCCCAACAGCATCTCTGTGTTGGCGACCCAATCAGAGATCTCCTCTGCGATCTTGCTACCCGAAAAGGTATCCCAGCCCATGTGAGAAAACCTTCGAATCGTGCCCGCTGGCTGAACAGGTGCAGGTGATGGTGCGGGTGCTGGTATAGGTGGCCTCTCCAGAACATCCATCATGCTCTGTCTTATAGTCTCGGCCTGATGCCACTACGCCTGCATCATGGCCTAGAAAAACTAAAATATCTGCTACTGCCCCTCCAACTACGGCATCTGAGGTGGGAAGGCTCCGTACGGCATCTGCTGCGAGTACGGTCTGTTAGACATCTGAGGTGGAAAGGGTGGAGGTAGTGGCAACGGAACCTCCGGCTACGCTGTAGGTGTCTACTTAGACGTCGGCCCCTCGGCCTGAGGCATCGGCGTGGCCCACGAAGTTTGACCCTTGCGGTGTTGTGTCGGAACAGCCTGTGAAGTCTGGCCCTCATGCTGTTGCATCGGATCAGCCTGAGAAGTCTGGTGCCAGTGTATCAATGGGGTCTGAGGTATCACCGGAACCTGTGGCGGTGGCTGCTCTCCCGGTGGTCCCATGGATATATCCTCTCTCTACACGGTATCAAATGGCACAATGGCACTGTATGCCTCACATCGGCTACGCAAGTTTATCTCTCTGCAAGAGATAGAACTACATTAAAAGAGTACAAAAACAAACAAACAGGATGCAGATATTTAAGTAGTTAAATACGAAGGAGGTTCAAATACAGTAGTCAAGATGGATGAGATCAAAAAAATTTATATCCTATAGCAGGCTTGCCAGGCATGATACATACTACAAGTGATAAACTAGACCTGCATGGGCCACTACTAAAACCTTGTCACACCTCAGTCCCAAAATATAATGGGACTGACACGCAACTAGGCCAACTGATACAAACTAAATTAGGTTCCCAATTTAATAGCCTTATCTAGATGTACTACGTTGTATAAATGGACTAAGTCCAAACTAATACTAACATGCAGCGGGTAAATATCTAATCTCATCCACAGAATATAAATAAGAAGTATTGAAATAAATACTGGAATAAAGTACGGAGTCTGAATGTCATAATACAATACCAAGATAAGTTTGGTGGGAACAAACCCACTGAATACAATACTGAAATAAAAGTACAGGAAGACAAATAAGATAACTAGTCTAGAACATTAACTAACTAGATAAAGATGCTCCAGTCCTAGGCGGAAGGCCTACCAGTGATCAGGGAAACTCCGAAGGTAACACCTCAAGTTCCTCCTCAGTCGCGTACTTTGTCTCATTTTCGGGCCCGTACACGATCGGGTACTACTCCTCGTCCAAATCTGGAAGGGAACCAGGTCCTTAGAGGGACGTAACAAGATACAAAATACATGTCGAATATAAATACTGAATAAGTTAGGGGGTGTACTAACCATCTAAGTGAATGTAATCTGAGAAAAATCTTGGTACGTATGGGTAGGTGAAGGCATAAATATGTAACGTCCATATCGTTCCAAAGAACGTGGAACTTGCAGAGTATAACATCCATATCATTCCATGGAACGTGAAATCTGCGTGATATAACGTATGTATTGCTCCGTAGAACGCAAAATATGTATAGTATATATATACGTCCTTCAAGGAACGTGGAACCAGAATAAAGAGGTCATCAGTCCCTGTAGCTCCGATGGATACTACGGGTAATAATGTGTATGTCCCATACGCCTACTAGTTGTTCTTCCCGTCCAATACAAATATACAAGTTAAATATACGACGTGCACACTTCGTAACTAACATGCCAGGTCTCAAATAACTAGACTAACCTGACTACGCACTAAACCGTGAGGCATGTCGCACGCACCGATAGCTAGTCGGGTACGCCAACTCGCATCCCAATATGAGTTTGTTATCGTGATGAGTGTAAGAAGTGTCAAGGTCTTGGAAGATATCATAATATCTCAACAACATTAGGTGAGTCTGCTAGATACTAAGTCACTACACTACTCATCAACACAATCGTCGACTGCACCCGGATCATTCTCGAACGCGCATAGTTATATATAATAATTGAAGAAATAATACATGCAACATATAATAACTTAAATTAAACAGTACATACGGTAATGTATACTTGCCTGAACCCTTAAGCTGCGAATGCCAAAGTCCTGCTCCCGAAGCCTCGCCCGAACGATCCAACGAGCCTATATATAATATAATATAATAATAAACAGTCATCATGCTAAGATATTCTAAGTACGTACAAGAACACAACTCTACACCTTATCTAAAACTAACTCAAGTAAGGGGGTTCTAACTAGGTCAACAACATGGTTGACTAGGCAAGAGTCTAAAATGCACAAGTGCCAAGCCTCTCTAATCTCAATCATAATCTCAACATGAGTTTCACAACTTATGTGCATTGACCTTGTGTTAGGGTAGGGTCTACTATAACCACGTAAATGACACATACTACACCTTTAAGTTTACTAGTCAAAACTCTCCAATAGCTTCATGTATCAACCCTATTAGAAATGACAAAAGTCATGTGTCCCCATGTAAATCAAATATGTATATTAATTAAAATAGGTGCAATTCACTCTATAAACCATGGTCAACACATATTAGAGCCTAAGCATCATCCATACACATCTAGGTATATTTCCTACCATTAATATGGTGTTAAAATATGCTATACAAATCAACTCTTCTTCACCTAGATGCTAAAATTTTACAAACTCACACAATATTAGCCAAACTAGTTCAATCTCATTTGCAACACACATTCAAATCTCATGGTATAAGAACCTATTATTTAATACTTAAATCTGAGAATAAAATAGTGCTAAATATAAGTTAAAAATTATATTTTAATGGGTATTTTGACAATGGTACAAAGGTGTGTGTTCAAGTGTTCAATGATACACAAGGAAAAATATGAGGAATGGTGAGGAACAAGAATAAAGATCATATATATATATATATATATATATATATATATATATATATATATATATATATATATATATATATATATATATATATATATGTATGTATGAAGAAGAACAAGAGGATGAAGGAGAAGAAGAAGGAGGAGTTACCAACATAAAAGAAAGAGAGGGGAGGCTCGGGTGGAGCTGTTGTCGGCTGCTTCGGTCGCCGGAGCTGCTGTCGGCCGGCGGGAGGAGGTGGTGGTCGTGAGAGCTGCTACGGTGGGGGTGAATGGCCGAAGTGGTAGAGTGAATGGTGGTGGTGGAGTTGAATTATCGGGTGGAGAGAGGGAGAGGGGACCGGTTATATTAGAGGGAGGAGAGAGAAAGATGTGTAAATGAGGGAGAGAGCGAGATGTCAATTAAATAAATGGAAGGGAGAGATTTCCTAGGGATTAGGGTTGGCTGCCATCTCTTCTTCCTAGGTATGTGTATGGGTTAAAATGAGGGAATGAGGGGTGGTGATGAGTTGGAGTTTGAATGGAGGGTAGAGATTGATTGTAGGCTAAAGCTGGTGCATAGTACCAATAAAATATAGGGGAAAATAGAGCATGTGACCGGTCAAGCAATTCAAAAATAGGTTTCTCAATTGTTTGGCTCCAATGGAAGGTGGACACCTAATCATTCTTTTATATATAGGTCCCTAGCAGTTTAGGATTTGCACAAAAAAGGGAGAATTGGGATTGGATGAGGGTATAAGCTATGTTTTGTGTATTTTAGTGGGAAAATTTGGTGTGTGACATTTTGTAGGAACCATGAGGGTGTGAGTGTGGGTTTGGGTTGGTGTTTGGTCTAGTTTTGGGTTAGGTTGAGTCGGTTGCCCCAAATAAATAAAATCGTATCCTAGGAGTTCTTAAATTAATTGGAAGTGCATGGGGTCTCAATTGGGGGTGACACAAGTGTCATGGACGTAGAATACTCCGAATAGATTATTGTCATATATTGGGTGGCAATAATAGGTACGAAGTTTGGGTTTAAAATTAGATATTGTCTGACAATTGTTGTATTATTAAAATAAAGCACAAGAGAGGATATTTATAAGTGATACAAAGGTTAGAATGGAAGACCGACACGTCTAGGTCAAGGGAGTGAAATTTATTAGAAGTCAAAAGCTAGAGTAGCGCTCCAAATATCGAAACAACGACAAGGTGCACCAAGTGATACAAATTTTGTACGGTTATTTAAAACAACATGTTCTAATTCTAAATGTCTCCAAACTAACCCTAATATCTCTCTAAGCCAAGCATACCTAAATTTGGTCGAGAGGGTTTACACGAGAAGTCACCGACCTGTTTGAAGCTGCTGCTGCCTGTCGTTGTGACCTGGTCTTTGGAGGAATCCTGAAGACAGATCAAAACAAAGAGATTAATAAGTAAAAGGTACGATATCATCAAGGGAGGGACAATAATATTCAAGGAAAATAATTATTTAGAATGACTGAGAATTAGCAAAATTTAATAGATTAGAATTTTTTCTAGTTGTGATTGAGTATTCTCTCATCCTATACCCTACATCCTATAGCAGGCTCGTAATAGTACTCCAAATATGAGTACCATTACGATATTGCACTCATTATGACCCGTACCCAAAAATAGGCATGAGTCGTGGGTTCGTCCAGCTTATGCTGTAGCATCGATGGTAGAATACTGTAAAGGTCCACAATACTATCTAACAAACTCATGCAAGATATATATACAACATGTCAATGGTAACCCAACTCCAAAAGGAGGACAAGATGAATATATAGCATCAATACTCAATTAATCAAACTAGAGATAGATAATGTCACGATGTCGTAAACAGAAGAGAATCACAAGTCATAGTAATAACAAGTCTATAGTCTGACAATCAACATAAATAGTCTCAATGTAATCAACATGCCATAGTCTAATGCTGAAGACATATCCAGTACAATAAATACTAGCTAAGGGTCAACTATAGCTAGGTGTGTCTCCTCGGCGACTGGTGCCTGATCGTCCTGGGTTAAGGGTGCTACCTCAGCTAGTTCTCCGTCCTGCGGGCCGTAATAGGTAGGACACCAATCCTCTAAATAGCCGTCCGGAAAAATATATTCAGTCAGGATTGGAGCAAAGTACAAAACTCTGAAAACAGTTTTATATACATGGTAGAGAAAATATAACAGCAATAGAAAAATATACAAGATGCACACGTACTATGAAATAGAAAATATAGCTGAACTAGGCATATAAACACAAGAATAACTGAAAAATAGATACAAAAAATATCATATGTACTGTGTCATGCCCCAATCTCCCACAAGCTCAATTGTCCCTGCTGAACGTGAATCACCATGTTACAGCGCTCCCGCAGGACAATCATTCTCATCGGAATGTGATATCGTACGAGCCTGGAGTTACGCTCGCACAAGACGATATTGTCAAACATCAAAGTTATTATCGAAATGACCAAGTTACAACGAAAGTCAAGTATTGTGTATCAAGCACACATCAGAGTATACGCAGTGAAGCTCTTGATAGGGTCCAAATGAAATGCCAGAAGGGAGAATGCCACAAAGGAGAATGCCACACTCTTGTTCTTTTTCTTGCCCACAAAGTTGTAACGACACGTTTCGCTCAAGCGGACTGCCGATTCAAACGACAAAAGTGCAATCGTCCTGACCCACTTTGCTTCAGCGAGAATACTCGTTTGAGGCAAGAGGATTTCTAGACTTGTCCCTTCAGAAGTTCCGGCTTAGGCTTTCAGAGGCTCGCTTGGAGTATCGCTCGACCTAGGCGAATCATCGCTAGGTGGGTGGCTACGATGAACTTGTCTTTGTTTAGCCAGCACACTTAAAAATATGGATGTTTCGTGCTAGTCACTAGGTGAATCATCCATGCATGCTAATAAGAATACAACGCACTTAGTTAAGGAAATAATCCCAACTTGTATTATTTGTGTTAGAACATGGAAATAAAACTTTGCTTATATATGTGGACCCTTGAATGCTACCTTTGCCTTGTGTAACTGGACCCCGCTATGCCTCAAGTAGAACGATATGTATATGCTCTTTTTAGTGCACTGTTCACTTGTTTACACTGCACGACCCTAGATTATGTCGCTCGGTAAGTCCTTTACGGTTTTACTCCTCGGCTTACCAATGGGCCCAAGCCAACGTAAATGCTTATATTTACACAAATACAATATTTGCCTGCTTATATGTTAACTTGTGATGTTGCCTCGATTCAATGTTTGCTATACAAAATTATGCCACAATCAAGTAAACGCTATCTATATCGTACATGCATCGAGTCAGCCAGAAGACTATCGAATAGTCATTCTGTGCAATTGAACCTGCAAGTATCCGGGACCGTTAGGTCACCAAGGCAATTCCCAAACTAGGGACATGCATTGTTTGATAATAAATGAAAGAAATTGAGAGTAGGTTTATACGAAACTATTTCTTTGTTTACAAACAAAAAAAAGAAGTACAATTAATCCTATACTAGGATGTTAAGTACAAAAAATAATTCTGTGGAAATATTGCTATAGGAGTCTGATCTGCGGTCGATCACTTTGTCCCATGGACCACACGATGACGAAGAAGTGTTGTAGAAGAAGAAGGAGCTCCAAAGATTGCAAGAGGGATTGAACTCTCGTTGCCAAAGTCGTCAAGCAACACTCTCTATATGTGCTCTCTCTCTGATTTTCCACCTCTTTTCCTTTTTTTTGACCCCGTTCTCCTATGACCGAAAGTCTCTATTTATAGAGATCAGTCACAGTAACTGACTAGTCGGCATAGAAACCAATTAATGGAGAGAGTTGCACCTTTTACGCGGCGGTTATAATAACTGCTACCTACGTATGAATGATCTCCTAAATCCGCGTGTGGCACGTGTCCCATTATGAGGTAACGCGTATAACTGCTTTTCGAAGACCACGGCATGCAAGCCACATAGGTAACTGACCCTCGCGTAGAGATGGTTGGAATAAAAGCCAAATAACCGTCTTGTTGGCGTAAAAGCCAAATAGTTATCTTGTTGGCGTAAAAGCCAAATAGTTGTCCTATTGGCGTAAAAGCCAAGTAGCTTTCCTGTTGGCGTAAAAGCCAAATAGATGTCCTGTTGGCATAAAAGCCAAGTAGCTGCCCTATTGGCGTAAAAGCCAAATAGCTGTCCTGTTGGCGTAAAAACCAAATAGCTGCCCTGTTGGCGTAAAAGCCAAGTAGCTGCATAATAGGTAACCAGCGTAAAGATAGCCAATTATCCTTCCTTGACTGAGGTCTCGAGCATATTCTGGGCCAAACAGCCTTATCGCGTACCTTGCAAATATAGCCTGAGTTGGCGTATTTCGAGGAGATAGCATACGACGTACTCCTATAGTTGAAAATAGCCTGGTTGGCGTATTTCAAGGAGATAGCATGCGGCGTGCTCCTATAGTTAAAAATAGTCTGGTTGGCGTAACATGCAAGGATGGTGACGTGAGCGTATTAGCCCTAATCTTAGCTCTCCTAGTCATTGAAAATAGAATAAAATCTCGTGCATTAAATGCAAAGATCTGCCCCTATCTCGCGCATTAACTGCAGAGATATGCCTCGGGCTCTGTACGAAAAACAACTTTTGACGTGGCGCCTGATTTCGTCTTATCTTGAGCGTAAAGGCTCATTTCTGCCTGTGTAAAAATAGGCAGCGTATTCCTTGAGTGCGTAAAAACGACTTGTATCAAGGATATGTCACTAAACGACAACTTGGGCCTCTATGCAGAATCATCATTACAGCCGTCCTCTCGATCGTCGTGCAGTACTCTTTGTCAGGAGTCAGGTTCACTATTTTGTCTGACAGGTTCATTCGAGGAATACGAAGAGTTCCTCGTACAACTTTTCGCTGCATTAAAAGCAGACATAGTTTATGCCGGAGTGTAGCAACATTTTTACGCCAAAACAGCCTGTAAGTACTTCCTTACGTAGGTTATTTTGAAGCTTTGTTCTACGCTAGATAGCGTTGAAGCTCTGTTGAACGCCAATAGATCTGAAGTCATATTTTACGCCACGCAGTGCTGGAGTTCTGTTTTACGCATGCTTCATGTATGTTTGGGGGTTTTACGCGTATAATTCCCCAGCATATTTTTTATGCTTCTACATGCATCAAGGCAAGTTGAACACTGATCAAGAATCCTGTCAAGTTTATATCTGAATGATAATCATATCAAGTTTACCTCTGTACGAGAATCATGTCAAACAAATCAAGAATTACAGCTCGTGGAGAAAATGCTCGATTCAGAACAAGAATCATGGATTATTATGTCAAGTTATGTGAAATTGGAAGACCCAGACCTGCATGTCACGGACAACTTGACCAAGGTGATCTACTGATCTAAGTTCCACGGGCGATCTCCGGGGCACCGGGGCCGATCTGATCCGGATGGAACTCAAGCAGCCTTTCATGTGCAAGCAGGGTGGCATCTCCGCTAACGTCGCACCATCCTTACTTTAAAGGCTGATAGTCTCATGTGCTGGACGGGATGGCTCGCGATATCACATTGTACTTTAGCTGCTTACCATCTTTGTTCATAGACTATAACTCGTCCTTTATGGCTATGCCAGTGACCAATTGTTCATATAGATAAGTCATCCTCGCTTAGTGGCAATCTGCGTATGAGTCATTACCTCAAAGTCAATAAACTAAATCAGTAAAACATCATCTACAATACTTTTGGATAACTTGTATGTTCGTGCACCCAAAATATAATCTCATACTGAAACACTTGTGTTTGCATATGTTAATGCCCTGATTC
Source organism: Iris macrosiphon (assembly GCA_036927795.1). Taxonomy (NCBI): domain Eukaryota; kingdom Viridiplantae; phylum Streptophyta; class Magnoliopsida; order Asparagales; family Iridaceae; genus Iris; species Iris macrosiphon. Next base: position 40,363,282 of record JAYESA010000001.1, on the reverse strand, counting down.
ATTGTATATATGCACGTGCTTAAATTAACTTGGTTTGCCTTGGACAGGGAAGGACAAATGGTAAGTCGGTAAGTCTCACCGTATTTTTTCTAATATCGTACGATGCACTGCCACACAAGTTAGGCTTTTCATATATGCCATAAAACTGATCCGAGGCAAGAATAGAAAGATAACTTAATAGATGGTGCACGAAACCTATTGAACGTATTTGGATTTGTCAAGCGGGCGAGTAACCTCCCCACCAGTGCATTCATGTACTGATAACCCACCAGATTGCTTGTAGGGTGCGAAAGAACCTCGTTCGGTGCGGATGCCTCATTCGTGCGTGCTAAGGCATGAAGTTTACTCTGGAGCCCTGAAGCATTGTGTCCGGAACTGAAGCACATATACAAGACATAATGTTAGAACATTGCCTATGTATCATTCCACAAATATAGCCCCTTGGCACGCTTTTAGTATTTTAGAGAGAGGCTTGAGCGACTTGTAATCTCGGCTATGCATCGCCTGTAACACTTGTTCGATATCAATAAGGAGTTTGCTTTACTTCTATACTTGTGTTATTCAATGCTTTCGCTATTGACGACTCTATGAACTTGTTAGAAATAGCCTATGCGTTTATAATTCCGATGTACTCGGACAATCTGTGCGACTTTGTGGCTTATATCTCTTACCGCTAGCATGGACCACGGTCTTGCACGGGCGCGGCTTACGCTCGTGTGGCATCACGCCCAGATGGCTCAAGCGATTGTCCCGCGGGAGCGCTTGCACGATGATTCTCGCCTAGCGGGGATGGCCGATTAGCTTGCAGAAAATTGGGGCGTGACAGTACTTACCGTTCATACATCATGTCTCGTATATCCAAGTAGCGCCACTACACCTGCGTACCTAAAATAATGCCCACAAACGTGGGTCAGTACACAGCCATACTGGTGAGCGGGATAACCCACTCGTCTAAACCGACACTAAGTAGAATAGTGAATGCAAACAGTTATATGGTGATCTTTCTACTTGAATCCTAGATTCATTTTATGGCCGAGGTATGACATATTAAGAAAAACTGTAAAGCAGGTTAAGCATGCAAGCATTCAACTCAAGCCAATATATAAGCAAATATATCCAACTCAAATAGAAACTAGCATGCAAACCGTCCTACTCAAACCCAAGCAACACAAGAACCTATCGAACCATCATCCAAGCCTCAATATCCATCCTCAAATGATGCCACAATCCAAGCCTTATTATCTAATCTTCGATATGCACACTCTTGCCATGACAAGGTGGCCGCTGCCTACACGAAAAGCACAAAGCAAACCCAAACAAAGCAAACCAACTCTTATATATAAGAAGTCACTGGCCAAGCTATAAAGGACTGATCAACTGCAGTTCTACCCAATCCAGACTGAGTAGCTAGCCTACCTGGTCGTATCGAACTGCCTGCATCATGCCCAAAGTACGTTACCATTGTTTCCTCCATGGCCGAACGATCCCTGTGCCCCGGAGCCTATCCCGTTCGAGAAAATGAAACGATGTGTACAACAGGTTGTCCGTGACTGATGCAGACACCAAGTAGGTATGGCGAGAGAATCGAGCATTCTCGCCCCCATCAAACGAGCCTAGACTCAACCCAAACAACTATCCATAACCATGATCCAACTTATAACCCAAGGCACCATCTCAAATTATCCCCATAGGGACTATGCCTCTTCAACACCACACTATAATTGGTGCAACATCCCTCACTCAGAACAATCCCGTGGCACAATGCCCCAACAGTGGCACAATACCCTTACCGATGCAGTTGTCCAATTTTCAACCACAACTGCACACTTTGTATGATAAAGCGCCCAACTGATACTTGTGCACTGATGTACGATCGCTCGTCCACCCGAATTACCTTGATGTTCCAACCAAGATGATCCAATCAAGCTCCAACTGCCCAACGCAAAACTAACTCAAGCCACAAATCATATCCAACCAAATGACACACACTCTATGCACGCCACAGTGTAGTGATTTTCAAGTTCCAGTCCAAGTATTCAAGCCATTAGGTGTGTTCCATATTATTAGGCATAAAGGAGTAGAGGAGAAGGGACAGAGTCTACTCACCAAGTCTGATTCTGTCAAGCATCCTGCCTTGCCGATACGGCCGATCCCTTGAACCCGTGGTCCGATTCAAAGCATGATCTACTCAATTGGTATGACCGTGCGAGCAGGTCATGCTCTCCAAATCATTCGACCGATCGGACTAAGGAATACAGCATTATCACTCCAATCCTGCTATCCCAGTACTGCTCTGAACGAACATCTGATTCCATCAAACTCCGCTAGCGATCTGCACATGAAACCAACTCAATCAATACTTGTTTTCCAAATCCAACAAATCAAAAAAATGTAACCAGCTATTGCCTCATTCAATCCGACTTGGCGTAATGTACTGTGCGGTTACGGGGCATTACATAATATAACACTTAGAATCGGGTTCGTCCTCGAAACATACTAGTTTCCATTTCTTGTCGCATGTCGCTTGTCCAATCCATAACTCTGCTCCATGCAACTCACATTCTCTTTATCCAGACTCGGCATCTTGCTCGCGCTGAATGCTCGCACAAATTTTATATTTCCATATCCTCCTTGCAGCTCAATACGAATTTCTCATATCGCTTAGCTTTGAATTATACACATATTTAAGGTGTCCCTGAAATACATGCATTTCAGCCGAGCTTAGCGACAGCGAATTTGGACAAGTTACAAGCGTATATTTATGTCCGAGGCATTCATTCGCTTTACTCCCAATTGAACCAATCCTGACGTTCATTCCATAACTCATTCGTACAAGTACTATTCTCAAATACGATAATTTTCCATTGACGATCTTCCCACTTGACTCAAATTATTTCGTGTTCCAACTCAATCCATCCAACTATTTCTGAATCCACACTAGCACCATCCAAACTCAACTAACCAAACTCTAGCATGACTCGCACAATGTTCTGCAATCACCGTCTCCAAATATTATCTCATGCTCCAAACAATCATCACAACGGATACTACCTCCGCTAGGCGACTTACCCAAATATCAAACTTTGCTCTTAGATCAGCCCAGCCAAACACCTCTTCCTCAATCTTAATACCTCACTGGGTGAACATCTATATTAAGGTTCATATGATCCACGAAGATTTTGCCTCCACGCCATAGGGATAGTGTCGTCACGATTTTAACGTGGACACACTCGCCATAATTCTTAGGTCGCACATGGAATAGTTCTTCGCACTGCTTCCACTGCCTCGAAGCACAGGATATCACCTTCGCCTTCATACAAGCACGCATCCCAGACTAAGTTTCAATGTATCTTGTAGATCTGAGGCACATATGTCCCCTCCAGTATTGTAATAATTTGATCTGAACGAGCCGTTGCTTTAACTTCACAAGCTAGTTTCACAGTCGTCAATTCATATGAATATTATTTCCTTCCGGGGCACGACGAGTCAGAGGCGATGCCATCTTTAAAAATTGGTGACTCCGAATCTCATCAGTTGACTTAGGCTATTTTCATAATCGTTTCGATCTTTCAACAGAAGGCTATCTTAGGCTGCATCAGTTGACTTAGGCTGCATCTTCAGCTGAAGGCTATCCTAAGGATCTCTCAAATCCAACACTCAGTCACTTAGGCCAATCTCCAACACACACTACTCACATCCATCCTTGACGCTTTCCCAAATGTGTCGCCGCAAGGGTCGCTCTATGGGTCTACAATATTTATCTCTGATTTGGCAGTCAAGTCGCTAGGGTCAGTTGTCCCGAAGCTACGCTCGATAATTGTAAGTCATCAAGATGGACAGTTACTACGAACCATGTTATATCTTCTCTACAAATCTGAGCCATAATCCAACCATTCCATCCGAACGAACTTCTGACTCCGAGAACTTCATGTACTACCCCTAACGAATCTGTCAACCAAACGACGCTTAACCACCTAGAGTCTTACTATCTATCCAAGCCACAAATCGAGAACTGTGCTCGTTGAAACCGTCTTCCATCAATCCGTCGTTCTGTCCTGAATCCATCAAAAAAAAATTTGAGCTGCCATGTTCGACTTCTCGCACTACCACTTGCAACAATTTCCGAAACCAAAGACTTGCTCAAATTCTTATCCATATGCCAGCTTGACAGTGCACGTCCAACTTGCTCGAGCAGCACAGTATTTTGCTTCAACGTTGCTCTCATTTAGCTATCTTCAAAAGTCCAACTGCCATAATTCTTGTTCTCGTTCCATTCCTTAGCCCATCTTGATTTCTCTATTTTTTTGTTTAGTCTACACACTCTCAATGACCCGTGCATCAGTTCCAACATAAATCTCAAATCTATATTGTCTTTACTTGTTGCCTCAATCTGTCTCAGAACTGCAAGTGTTAACTTCCAATCTGACTTAACATCAACTAAACTTGCCTTATGCTCGTTTACGTCTTCCAAATAATCCGTCTACCATCGTTGCACAATTTTGCCAAATTTTACTTTCGCTAAACCATGAGTCCAACTTCTTGAGTGCCCATATCCAAAATCCTTCAAGTCCGTATGAATCCATCGCATTGCCCCTCCAAACCAGATCGTGTTTTATTACTCAACCAACAACTCCAATGTGTTGCCAAAATTAGTAGTCCGTGCTCGCTATCCTTCGATTCACCCATCGCTTGCTCAAGCGTACCTCAACTGTTCGTTCCTTATGCTCATCTCTCTCTTTCCATCTATGAATTCTCCACCGAACTTCTAAATCGTGCAAGCAAACTCTGATATTCAGCTTTCCATCTGATCGATCTCCACTTATTTCCAATACCTAGTCTGCATCAATCCTTCAAATTTTAAACACTCATTCCATTACTTGTTCTGATCTCGTCCATCTCTCAAGTCCAACGATACTTCCATTGCACAAGTTCGTTCTTGATTTCTCAAGTCTAATGTATTGAAGAATACCTGAGTCAAATTCTATTGTACCTTATTCCACTTGGAAATAGAGTCGCTCTAGCGCTTACTCTGTGTCGACGAACGTCTAGTCTAAATCGACTTATTCTGGGGTGATCTTGTCGATCGCAACTTAATATTTGCTTGCTCCATGTTCCATTTCCTAAATCAGCCGATGTGCACCAACCAACTTATATTCCTGTTACCCTTGTCCATTGAGGCAATTTCTTTGAGGTCTATCCAACATATTCCAATGCCAAGTTCACTATATGTTATACCATATACCACTCTAAATCAAGTCACTACTCGTATCACAATTCCTTGCACTGATCCAAGATTTGTTCGAACCATCCCTTATGCGTGATCCTGCTATCCCCAACACAAGTCTGACACGAAACTCAGCCAATGCATGAACCATCTAACTCTTTCATCAATCTCGCTAGATGCAACTTGTACCATGTTTCATTCTCAATACTTCTAACTATTTTTAGACCGTCCAATATTTTTGCTACACGAGCAACCCGTGCAATGATCTCTTCCAAGTAATCCAACCCAATACCCAATTGTTCCTCACATTTATTGTACGAGCAACTCGTACAATACTATCCTGATATCCCTAAGCCAACTCAAACCTGCTCAGCCAATGCTCTATGTGATATACCCAGCCAAAAAATCTAACTTCCATCCAACACATTCACTACACGAGCAACTCGTGCAACGATCCATTTTCATCTGATGCTTCTACTCACAACATGCCACATAATCAATCGCGTCTGCCAACCAACTGCTCCACTAATGCAACCATAAATCTCTCTGAACGACAAACCAACGCAATGACACACCTCTCAACTTGCTGCACAAATACAACAACGCCCAATGATGCTAAGCGATCTACCGAAAACCAACGAAAGCAACGCAAAAAAAAATAATATGCACCCACAACCAGCAAATATGTAGACTTATTGCATGAAACATCCAATGCGGCACCGAGTAGAGCCAAGGGCTAAATGACACGCGGAAGCTATTTAGAGTTTGTGATGAACCAAAGGACAAAGTTCGAGAAAATAAATCGGGCGCTCTGATACCAATATGTCACGCCCCAATCTCCCGCAAGCTCAATCATCCCGACTGAACGTGAATCACCATATTGCAGCACTCCCGCAGGACAATCGTTCTCATCGGAACGTGATGCCGTATAAGCCTGGAGTTGCGCTTGCACAAGGAGATATTGTCAAACATCAAAGTTATCATCGAAATGACTAAGTTGCAGCGAAAGTCAAGTATTGTGTACCAAGCACACATCAGAGTATACGCAGCGAAGCTCTCGATAGGGTCCAATAAAATACCACAAGGAAGAATGCCACAAAGGAGAATGCTACACTCTTGCTCTTTCTCTTGCCCACAATGGTACTTACCATTCATACATCATGTCCCGTATATCCAAGCAGCGCCACTATACCTGTGTACCTGAAATAATATCCACAAACTTGGGTCAGTACACAGCCGTACTGGTGAGCGGGGTAACACACTCGTCTAAACCAACACTAAGTAGAATAGTGAATGCAAACAGTTATATGGTGATCTTTCTACTTGAATCCTAGATTTATTTTATAGCAGAGATATGACATGTTAAGAAAAACTGTAAAGCAGGTTAAGCATGCAAGCATTCAACTCAAGCTAATATACAAGCAAATATATCCAACTCAAAAGAAAACTAGCATGCAAACCGTCCAACTCAAACCCAAGCAATACGAGAACCTATTGGACCATCATCCAAGCCTCAATATCCATCCTCAAACGATGCCACAATCCAAGCCGTATAATCCAATCTTCGATATGCACACTCTTGCCGAGACAAGGTGGCCGCTGCCTACACGAAAAGCATAAAGCAAACCCAAGCAAAGCAAACCAACTCTTACCTATATGAAGTCACTAGCCAAGCCATAAAGGACTGATCAACTGCAGTTCTACCCGATCCAGACTGAGTAGCTAGCCCGCCTGGTCGTATCGAACTGCCGGCACCACGTCCAAGGCACGTTACCATTGTTTCCTCCATGGCCGAACGGTCCCGGTGCCCCGGAGGCTATCACATTCGAGGAAACAAAACCCTGTGTACAACAGGTTATCCATGACCGATGCAGATACCATGTAGGTATGACGAGAGAATCGAGCATTCTTGCCCCAGCAAATGAGCCTAGACTCAACCCAACCAACTATCCATAACCATGCTCCAACTTATAACCCAAAGCACCATCTCAAATTATCCCCATAGGCACTATGTCACTTTGACACAATGCTCCATTTGGTGCAACACCCCTCGCTCAGAACAATCCCGTGACACAATGCCCCAACAGTGGCACAATGCCCTCACCTATGCAGTTATCCGATTTTGAACCACAACTGCTCACTTTGTATGATAAAGCGCCCAACTGATACTCGTGCATAGATGTACACTCGCTCGCCCGCCCGAATAACCTCGATGTTCCAACCAAGATGATCCACTCAAGCTCCAACTGCCCAACGCAAAACCAACTCAAGCCACAAATCATATCCAACCAAATGATGCACATTCTATGCACGCCACAGTGTAGTAATTTTCAAGTTCCAGTCCAAGTATTCAAGCCATTACGTGTACTTTAATGAAAGCTTAGTAAGACAAAGAAAAACTTTAATGAAAGCTTAGTGATTTTCAACTTCAAGTTCCAGTCCATATTATTAGGCATGAAAGAGTAGAGGAGAAGGGACAAAGCCCACTCACCAAGTTTGATTTCGTCAAGCACCCTGCCCTGCCGATACGGCCGATCCCTTGAACCCGTGGTCTGATGCAAAGCACGATCTACTCAATTGGTATGACCGTGCGAGCAGGTCGTGCTCTCCAAATCATCCGACCTATCGGACTAAGGAATACGACATTATCGCTCTAATCCTGCTCTCCCAGTACTGCTCTGAACGAACATCTGATTTCATCGAACTCCGCTAGCGATCTGCACATGAAACTAACTCAATCAATACTTCTTTTCCAAATCCAATAAATCAAAAAAATATAACCAGCTATTGCCTCATTCAATCTGACTCAGCGTAATGCACCGTGCGGTTGTGGGGCATTACATTATGTAAATAAGAGAACTGGTGATACTATCTAGGTGATTTAATGTACAAGTTTATTATGTGAACAGGTTGGGTTGCACAAGTCTTTACTACGGTAACTCAATTATACGTGTATCGTATAATTGGCATGCACACGAATACGCTAAATATTTGATCACATAACCAACTCCTTCCCCCGTCCCGACTAATATTCATGGATCAGATCACGACATGTTATGCACACAAATATAATATGAGCACAAGGAATAACCGAAGCACACGATAAAGTACATGTGTAAGAAGTATCTGATACACGCGTCAAATAAATAACATCTCCTGACTCGATTCATATAATACCAACCCGTGTAATCATGGTGTCAGAATCAAGTAAAACAGATCTAAACATGTGATATACACTATCAAGTACTGAAAACTAACAAAAAAATATACTCGCCTGTGGTCTTGAGAAAATTACACGAAACAGTGTCTGAACTGGTGTCGCATAGACCTATATATGAATTTATTTGTTATTTGGTGTAAAAAAAGAGAAATGAGTTTAAATAAATGAAATTGGTGTTTTCTAGGTCAACTAGGTCACTCTAGCCTAACTAGTCCACATTAGTCAAACTAGGTCACTAACTAGCTATTTCTAACTTATAGTGGCAAGACTAGATTATTGCCTTAAATAACAGCTATAAAGTCATGACAAGTCTAGTTGGGTTCATTAGCAACTAGTCTAACTAAGGGGCTAGTCATGCACATCCTCTATATTAATTAATTATATATAAACAACCATACCAATTATTATTAAACTTAATAATATAATACTAATAACATAAATATCCCTCATAAATATCCCTATCCTGAAAAGTGATGGTTAAAAATCTATTCCTTCGAATTATTGCTTAATTTCCAGAATTTTGTGATCGTTAACAATCAAGAACATGCTTTAAAATTCATTCCTTCGAGCTGCCCGTAAGGTGTTTGAAATTCTGTCTCAGAGGGTGTCCACATTGTGATCAGACACGAGGATGCGTCCCTAGGTTCGGATCAACACTGCACATGTATTGACTCTTGTTCTCTCACTTCTTGTTAGCAAATCTCGATCTCATATACAAAGGATGATGGACGTAGGTCGGTGTTAGTATTAGAACTCTGGATATGATAAACAGATCGGTCTTACGAGTCCGGGAAGGACACTGTGTCAATACTAAACTTTTATTCGGATCTGTATCCAGAACCGACACGAAATCAGGGTGCAGTGGATGGATGTGTCCAGTAAGTAGGCAACTTGCATAGTTGGAAGTTATTCTTGGTAAATTCAAAATATGGGCAAGATTAAGTTAAATTCAAAACATTGAATGCAGTGTTCAGGTTTGACCTTTAACATATCAGTTAAGTTCCAATCACTGTAGTTAACTGTGGGAATGGGTGTATAAACATTCAAATTTGAATGTTTAAGTGTGACCGGTTTTGGGAGTTCGGTTCAATAGTCAGTGGATCAACACTATTGGGCTAACTGTGGATCCTTATGTTTGGACCAGGCCCAATAAACTGATCAGACATTTGGACTGGGTCAAAGTTCTGTATTAGTAAATGTAGGAATATGGGTAATAGTTAATAGAAAATAAGAAATAGTTTAAAGTTGTCAGATCGAATTAAAGAGCTATTTAGTTAAATAATTCTAGAAAAATTATTTTATTCATTAAGAATTAATTAAAGAATTAGAAATTTGAAGGGGGTTTAGTATTGAGTATATTTCCATAAAAGGGATTAAGGAGGTACTTTTCAAGATGTTTAGAAATTAGGAATAAATAATAAATAAAAATAAACTAAAGGGTTATTTGTATCTTTTGACATGGAGTTAGCGAGGATTTGGACTTGGATTTGATCACCTCAACCTATCCAGGCAAGTATACCACATTGGACGTTTGCTTTGTAAATTTATGTTTTGTATTACTTGCATATTGGACACCGGCTTGACACAAAAAATGTTTATTAATTGTACTTATTGCATTATGCCAATGGGACGGGAAAATATTTAGTCTATATGTTATCATACCCCCGTAGTGTAATATTATGAATAGCTTAGTCGCACATCGTACACGTGTGGCTAGGATGTACTTCCCGAGAGATCGGCTACTTTCTGACCTGCTACTCAGGGATGGCAGGGGCTCTTCCTCCACTTTCACCAGTTCAAGTAGGAGTTTCAGCTGCTTCATAGAGTCATCTACCTCCTCCTCCATTGCTGGTTGCTGGAGTGCAAACATTCTTGCTTTTTCGTAAGATGATGGAGGCTCAGCGAGATCATGCTGAGGCTGAGGCGAGGCAGGACGAGGTTATTATACATGGCAAGGAGAATGCTCACCTCGTCATTTTGGCCGTAATAGAAAGAGTTCAGGCACCACCGTAGCATCCCACTAAGCATAAGATGGGGAACATCCTAGACTTCAAGAAGATGGGTCTGAGAGACTTTAAAGGGACCGAGGGCATCATATATGCTGATAAGTGGCTAGAGGAAATCGAGCGTATCATGAGGGTTTCCTGCATCCCTGAGGACTTGTGGATTGAGGCAGTGGGACTTCAGTTCATCGATATTGCTCGCATCTAGTTCAGAAATGAGCCCAAGATTGTTGATTCGGGATTGACATGGGATAAGTTAATGGATCTTTTCAGGTGCAAATTCTACCTTGTGATAGCAAGAGTGGTTCTTGAGAGGCAGTTCCAGAACATAGAGCAACCCAAGATGTCTGTGGATGAGTATGCTACAGAGTTCGGAAGGCTGAGCTGATTCGTAGAGTACATGGTGAGAGAACCAGAGGATAGAGCCAGGTGGTTCCAAAATAGCTTGATCAAGGAAGTCAAGGTCTACATATCATCGGTCCACTCAACTTATGTTGATATCTTGGCAGAAGCTCAGAGGGTCAAGGTGGACTTGTGCCTTAGGACCAAGTGGATAGGGATGCTTTCTGTAGTGGTGGCAGTGTAGGACCGACAAAGCATCCTTAATTCCAACAGAGGTTATTTCAGCCCCAGCAGTAGCTTTCTGCACTGGTTCAAGCTCCAGTTCAGCAGGTTCAGCCCCATCCTCTTAGATAGACTCAACAGGCTCCTACTTGTCACTTCTGCAAGAAGCCAGGGAGGTCTATAGGAAGAGGTTGGGTGTCTACTTATACTGTGGCGATACGGGATATCAGATGAGAGACTGTCTCTTTTCTACTCTTCGTACAGCTCAGGGTACAGCCTAGGGTGCAGCACCAGCTCATAGGGAACCAGCTCGACCACCTGTGGTGCAACAGCAGCAGAGAGGATACTCCAGACCCAGCAGCAGCATTTTGTTCAGCACCAGCAGAGGGGTGCACCTCAGGGTAGGGCATTTGCTATGATAGTCGAGGAGACCGAGCCTGTCGGAGATATGATAGCAGGTTCTGTTCTTCTTGATTCTATTCCAACTTTAGATTTGTTTGATTCTAGTGCTACTCATAGCTTTGTATCTGTATCTTTTGTGCTTAGTCATAGCTTAGTTGTAGAACCTTTGGGGAGGACTTCCAAGATCATGAATGGAGGAGGCATTATCCTAGTAAGTAATATTTGCAAGGGGCATAGGATTGCTTTGTGAGAGACTCGTCTCACTGTTCTAGTATACGTACCCGACATACGTACTCGACTTACCTTGGGTAGGATTTTATGCATTTCATGCGTCTCTTTCCCACGTGTCCCTAACTCCATGCTTTCTATGCGGCTCTAGCCCTACGCATCACATACTCCATGCGTTCCATGCATCTCTGGTCCCATGCATCCCAGACTCGATGCGTTTCATGCATCTCTGGTCCCTTGCGTTCCAGACTCCATATGTTTTATGCATCTCTGGGCTTATGTGTTCCAGACTCCATACATCCCAAACTCCATGCATCCAACATGGCAGGATTCCCTGAGACAAAATATTTCTCTTGCGACTAACGTGATTCTCTCCGACTAAATGCGGGATATGTGTCAAGCTTACCAAGTCACGCAAATAAAAGACGAGAACCATTGAGATCCCCAATAACAAAAATACTAACAAATATCCACGTTGCAGCTCGGCCTGCACTCAACTACATCATGTTAAGGATGAAGAACATGTGGTAACCTGTCTATAACATGCGCCTGCAATTACAACCATATTCTATTAAAGAAGCCCCCTGCGGCCACCAAACAAAAGCATATACGACACCTATAGCCCATCAATATAGTGGCTATAAATAGGAGCAACTTAGACATTCCAAAGGCTGGTTGGTTATTTCTGCTTCAGATACCATACCCTTCCAGACGAGCTACGTACGTGCACACAAGCTCAAGAGAGAGAGAAAAATAGAGCATCCCTCATTCACTGGTCGGACCGTCAACAGAGTAAAAGAGTCGTTGCAGTACTCGATCTCTATCGTCACATTATCCAGATAAAAAATATTGTACTTAGATTTTCTGTCTAGGATCTCTTTGAAATTTTTTGTTTGTTGTTAAAATAAAACTTTTCCCAAACTCAATTTCAATAGCAAATAAGGTTGCGACTCTGCTGGGGACATCCTTCTCCTCTAATGAGAAGGTCGTGATACAGTCCGACGCTGACAATCAATCTATTCATGCTTGTTTATTTTTTAATTACTTATATCTTACTTTATCTCATTCATGCATTGTCTAGGTTATTTTTATAAGTTTTTTCCTTAATTGTATGCTTTGGACCATTGGTCCCTTGGTTTGCTTGGTGGGTGGTTGTGATGAACCCGGGTGAGAGGCATGGATTATGATCCAATGGCGTACAATCAATCCCTTGGCTATATAAGCAATCATATTCTCTTTATTTTATTTTTCTTTCCTTTCATTTTTTTCTTTCCTTTTTCATTTCTTCCCCAGTAGAGAGCAGCAACTGAGGTTAGCCTTGGTCGTGGGTGACCTTGGTAGTATTAGGCTAGAACTTGACTGTAGGCAAGTACATCTTTCCAACCGAAGGAACAACAATGGATCTTATTTTGATTCTTAGTATAACTTGTTTAATCACTTGATAGGTTTCATTTGCTTAATACTTAGAACTTGTCTTCATGATGAATTTGATTTTCTTGTATTGTTGCTCATGGAACCCAAGAACAGCAAGTCATAGAATGCAAAGTTGGCCTGAGAATATATACAAAAAGTACGTAGGGAACCCTTGTAGCACAAGTGAAGTTTCATTTAGTGCACTTGTGTGTGTTTCATAAATTTCTTAGAAAGTGCGCCAAAATATGTTGAGTACTCTGGGCGCACTTCGTTAATCCTATGTACGTTTTGTACTAAAGCAATTCCTTCAAAAGTATACCAAATCCCACTAGGCGCACTTTTGAATGGATCTGCAAATCATTAAGAATGTGCGCCACTGCTTAAAATCCAAGTTGGCGCACTTTGCAGATATTGCAGAGTTGGCGCACTTTGGTAAAATTTTCTTACCAGCGCACTTTGTTGCTTTTGGAGAATGGCGCACTCCGCTATGTGGCACACTATGTGGCATTCTCCAAAGACGGCATACTTTGTAGCCTTTTATATTACTTAATGACTAAGCAAGGACTTATAACCATTCTCGAAAATTATGTTCTCGACTGCAGAGTTATCTCGACTGCTGTGTCATGTCTTAGAACTTATGTTTTATCTTTTAGTAGACCTTCCTGCGCCCATTTGTGCGCTAAATCTCACTACTTCCATACTTGATGAAAGTGCGCCAAAGTCGTAACTTGGGTACTTTTATTGTGCGACAATGATAGATTTATGCACCAAGCTCCTGGCTCACGCACTTTTATCATTGTGCGCCAAAACTATTTTTGGCTATTTGTACACCAATACCCGTTTGTGCGCCAATGCTGGCTTTTGACCCATTGTGCGCGGATGTTACTTCTTGCCTGAGTTTATGCGTCAACCCTGAATTGTTAATTTATGCGCATGTATGCCAATATTCTCTTTAGCATGCTTAACTCTTAATGATTCTCTAGTTCTCTTTTATCATGTTATTTTAGTTAATCCTGGTTATTTCCTGAACCTGAAATTCTGGATATTGATCTTGATTTCCTAACATGATCTAGTGATTGTATATTATAAATGAATTCCTGAATCTTGACATAAAACTGATCTTGAACTGATAATCCTGATACTGTACTGATAATCCTGATCTTGTATTGATAATTACTCATGATCCTGATACTCCTGATAGTGGCTCGACGTAGCACACTTCTAACTTGAGAATTCCTGTAACTGTCATAATCAAGGCTATTAGTAGCACTTGTATTTCAAGACTTGTATCCCAATGGTTGATTTTTTTATTGAACTTGTCAAGTTACTGTCCTATATTGCATCATTTCTAAGGCAGATTCCTAAGCACCATAGTCGAAAATCTTTGATAATTGTCCAGGCTAATAACTAGAATAATAATCTAGAAAGCATCTAGAGAGATTTATGGGCTGCATGTAATCCCGGTATCCTAGCGATACTTGATGGATTTGGAGCTCTCCGTCTTGAGGAGCACACTTTCAGTACACCGATGAGTGTTGCACTAACAGAAAAGATAAGAAATGATTATACCTGGTAAATCTATATTATGAACATGTTCGTCTGGATAACTCGGATGGTCTGCAGGGCATGTGGCTGTTAGGAATCTCAAACTGCATATGTTAGTAACTAGAACTGTAATAACCTTAGTTAGTTAATGACAACAAGCCGTAGGGCATGATTGGCTGTGATTGCTTGATTTTTAGTCTAGTCTAGTCCCGTCCTAATTTATTTTCAACAACTGATCCTGAGAACAGTAATTGAGCCTGACTCCATATATCCCTGTTTAATACTCCAGAGCATATTTAACTGTTATTTTTACCTGTTGCACTTATTTAAATGTTCCTTATACTATTTTTTTACTAATCTTGTACTGATAATCCTGATCATGTATTGATAACTACTCCTGATCCTGATACTCTTGATAGTGGCACGATGTAGCGTACTTCTAATATGAGAATTCATGTAACTGTCCTGATCAAGGCTATTAGTAGCACTGTATTGCATGACCTGTATCCCCGTAGTTGACTTTTGATTGAACTCATCAAGTTACTGTCCTGTCTTGCATCATGTCTAAGGCAGATTCCTAAGCACCATGATCGGGAATCCATGATAATTATCCAGGCTAATAACTAGAATTATAATCTTGAAAGCATCTTGAGAGATTTTCTGTCTACGTGTAATCCCGGTATCCTAGTGACACCTGATGGATTTGGGGTTGTCCGTCGTGAGGGACACTTCCAGCACACCGTCAAGTGTTGCACTACCAGAAAAGATAAAAAATAATTATACTTAATAAATCTATACTATGTACATGTTCGTCTGGATAACCTGGATGGTCTATAGGGTGTGTGGCTGTAAGAAATCTCAAACTGCATATATTAGTAACTAGGACTGTGATAACCCTAGTTAGTTAATGATAGCAAGCCGTAGGGCATGATTGGCCGTGATTGCTTGATTTTCTAGTCTAGTCCCGTCCTGATTTATTTTCAACAACTGATCCTGAGAACAGTAATTGAAGGCTGACTCCAGCTATCCTTGTTTAATACTCCAGAGTATGTTTAACTGTTATTTTTACCTGCTGCACTTATTTAAATATTTTTTGTAATATTTCTTACTGATTTGTCTATATGCTGATTTTAGTTCCTAAGTTTAGCTCCCTTGTGGTACTTACTGTTTTGGGTTCTGACCCCACTGGTTTTGTATGGCCAAATTTTAGAGCATGACCGCAGGATCTTCTATTTTCTGCCTCAATATGGTGAACACCAGAAGCACCAGAGGACATAAGAGGATTTCTTCTTCATCACCCACTTGATCTTGTACATTATTCTTTTGAGGCATTTAGCCACCGATCACGTATTTAGCTCGTATTTTGGGACTTGACATTCGAGCATGCAGGCCTACATGTAAAGCATATTCTAGTTAGAGTTGATCATGTAACATTGTACTCTTGCTAGTTCTTCATTTTGTACTAGCTTCATGATCATCTGTGTATGTATAGCTTAGGATGCCTTACTATTATATGTTTTGGTGATCAAACATCTAGTAACTTGTTACTTGCTTGAGATTGAGACACCTAGGATTCTTGACCAAAAATTGACTGTTGGATTGTAGAGCAAATTCTCACATGTTTAGACAGTCGTGACCGTATCTCGGGATATAGAGTTCTCTGCTATACGTAGCTGGCTTTGTCTGCCCCCGCTCTACAGAATTATGGTTCTAGGGCATGACACAGTTTAAGTGGTGGCCTATGCAGGTCTAAAAATTTAGATGTGTGGGGGTTCACCGGATATTTTAGATGTCTTAATCATGCTACTCATTGATCTCCTCCAAGTTTTAAATTTATATTCTTGAAATCTTGATTCAACATCTGCCTTGATCCTCGATCAATCATGTTTGTCCCTTTGATGATTCTTTTGTCCTATATCTTTCAGGAATATTGTTCCTGATCCTTGTGATCATCTAGCCCGAGTTCCTCCAGTAGTAGGGCAACATCCCGATGCCCAGCAAACCCTTGAGGTTCAGCCTCAGCATTCCGGGGCCGGGTCCAGAACAGCTCAAAATAAAGAACTCCCGATACAGCCGGTACCTCATGTTGCAACAATTCCACCAATGTAACTAATACCTGATGCAGAAGGGGACAACAGTGTGCTTATTGGTATCCTTCAAAAATTATTGGCATCTCAAGGACGTCGAGAGAACGTACTCATTCAGTCAGTACAAGAAACTTTGCAAAGAGGCGGACATCGTACCAACCACTCGGCAAGCAACTTCAAAAGCCTCCAACACCCATATTTCTATGGCACCGAGAATGTTATTGCATCGGATGCTTGTCTTCAGGATACTAAAGCTATCCTAGAGGCAGCAGGAGTGCCTGCAAGAGAGCAAGTATCAGTAGTTCAATTATAGTTGCTAGATTTGGCCCGAGATTGGTGGGCAGCACAGATAATTTCACTAACAGTACCCGTACCTTGGGCTATCTTCAGTGAAAGGTTTTAGACCAGATATTTTGATGCAGCATTGTGTTATGATTTGTAACAAAGGTTTAACAACCTGAAGCAGATAGACAGGACTATCGACGGCTATGCGGTAGAATTCTGCAGACTTAGTCGGTTTGCTCCCACCTTGGTGGCAACCGAATTGGACAGAGCTATGAGGTTCCAGTAGGGACTTCACCTGGAGATCATATTGGTGGTAGAACAACATGAGTTTCAGACTTTTGTTGTAATATTACAGGCAGCATGGAGGCATGAGTGTACCTCCCAGAGAATCGTGGATAGAATTGGAGGGCGGAAGGGGACCCATACTTCAGGAGGTTCTTATACTCAGTCTTCAACACCAGCCCCAACAGTTAGGGCTTTAACCATTGGATCTCCGAGGAGGCCAGTTTCAATAGCCTTAGTCCAGCAAATAGTACCGACTCGACCTCAGCAGCAGAGGACATCTTCTTCAACAGGGTATTCTCATTATGGAAAACCTGGGCACGTATTTTCGGAGAGCCATCGAGCGCAAGGATTGTGTTTAGCCTGTGGGGCACCAGGCCACAGAGTGGGATCTATCCCACACAGAGCTAGTTCATCATCATCATCCCTGGCAGGACCATAGTATAGGGCTCCAGTGTCAGTTTCGCAGAACCAGGGTCAGAGGACTTTGTCGAACCAATCTCAAGTATTATAGCAGCAGGGGCCACAGCAGTATGCGCAGGCCCAAGCTCAAGTACAAGCCAGGCAAGGAGGTCTATAGCAGCGAGGACCAGCACCGAGAGGACGAGGCCAGGCTTTGGCACTCACCGTGGAGGAGGAGCTAACTTCAGGTGAGGTAGTGGCAGATACCATTCTCTTCAACTCTTATTCGTCTTCAGTATTGTTTGATTCTGGTGCATCATATTCCTTTATGTCTACACGCTTTGTGACATGAGTTGGATTAGAATCTGAATCCTTATCAGTAAGACTCAATATACTTACTGGTAACGGTATCATGGCAGTCGATAGAATTTATATCTCGTATCAGGTCATAGTGTGCGGGCGAGATTTTTTTGCTAGATTGATAGAGTTTCCTATGAAAGATTATGACATCGTCCTAGGCATGAATTAGTTGAGTGCTCGATACGCAACAATAAATTGTCATGCTGGCAAGGTTATCTTTCGTATTCCCTGAGAGAAAGAATTCTCATTTTTTTAGAGGAGAGATGGAGTCTTCGTCAGCAATCATGAAAATAAAAGTAGCAGAAGGAGTATAATTCCCCAGAGTAGTCAGTGAGTTTCTAGATGTATTCCCAGAAGAGCTTACAGGCATACCACTAGAAAGAGAGATTGAGTTTACCATTGATCTACTTCCAAGAACAATACCAGTGTCAGAGAGAGTCTACAGGATGACACCGTCAGAATTGGAAATATTTTACCAAATGATTGAAGAATTGAGAACCAAGGGATTCAATCATGCTAGTGGATCACCTTGGGGAGCCCCGATGCTACTAGTAAAAAAGAAGGATGACACATCCCGATTGTGTGTTGATTATCGTACCCTCAATGCGGTAACCATCAAGAACAAGTTTTCCTTGTCGAGGATCGATGACTTATTCGATCAGTTTAGTGCAGCAACGGTGTTTTCCAAGATTGGTTTGCGGTCGGGATATCATCAGATCAGAGTCATAAAGCAGGATATACCCAAGATGGCGTTCAGATCAAGATATTGCCATTGAAAGTTTCGAGTGATACCCTTTGGAGCAACTATTGTGCCAGCAGTGTTTATAGATCTCATGAATCGTATTTTCACGCCATACTTGGATAAGTTCATGATAGTGTTCATTGACAACATTTTGGTGTACAGTCAAAGTGAAGCAGAGCACGAGCAGCATCTTCGCGCAGTACTTCAAATCCTTAGAGAACATAAGTTACATGCAAAGTTCAGCAAGTATGACTTCTGGCTTGATCGTATTTCATACTTAGGGCATATTAGAAGCCATTGAGACGTATCCAGTTCCTCGAACAGTTGCAGAAGTTCATAGTTTCTTGGGATTAGCAGGATATTATCAGCGCTTCGTATCAGGCTTTGGTAGAATTTATGTACCCTTAACCTAGATGACAAGGAAAGATATATGCTTTGATTGGACAGATGAATGTCAAACCTCTTTTGAGAAGCTCAAATAGAATTTGATTACGGCACCAATTTTGACTCTTCCATATGGGACAAGTAGTTTCACCATATATTGTGATGCATCAGGTAAAGGATTAGGGTGTGTCCTTATGCAGTATGGCAAGGTTATAGCTTATGCGTCTTAGAAGCTTCGAGACCATGAGAAGAATTATCCGATGCATGACTTGGAGTTAGTAGCAGTTGTCTTTACACTAAAACTTTGGAGGTATTACCTATATGGAGATCAAGTAGAGATTTATACCGATCATAAGAGTTTGAAGTATGTCATTAATCAGAAGGATCTCAACATGAGACATCGAAGATGGCTAAAGTTGATAACAAACTATGATCTAGACCTTCAATATCATCCTAGAAAGGCTAATGTAGTAGCCGATGCTTTAAGCCGGAGGGCAAGAATTTATTTCCTTACGGCGCAACAAGAGATTCTAGAAGGTCTTCAGAAGATAGGAATAGAAGTAGTATTTGCGATACAGTATTGATGGCTGGTCTGCAAGTTCAATCTAGTATAGTGGAGAGAATCAAGGTAGCATAAGTAACATATGTCAAGATTCAGCGACTCAGAGCAGAGCGTGAGGCAGGACGTAGACAAGAACTGAGCATTCACAGTAATAGAACTCTCCATTTTGGGAATTGTCCTTGTGTACCTAATGGAGACATTCGTTACGAGATTATGTCAAAGGTCCATAGTTCGCAATATTTAGTGCATCCCGGAGGAACAAAGATGTACAAAGACATTCATCAACATTTTTGGTGGAATAGGATGAAGAGGGAGATATCTCAATTTATCTCTCGATGTTTGGTCTGTCAACAAGTTAAACCTGAATATCAGAGGCCCACGGGACTTCTTCAACCTTTACCAATTCCAGAATGGAAGTAGGACCATATCATCATAGATTTTGTGACCGGTCTTCCTAGATCCCCAACTGGCAGAGATACAATTTAGGTAATAGTGGATCGACTTACAAAGGTTGCTCACTTTCTTTCCTTCAGAGTGGGACAATCCACAGATCAGTTGGCTCGGATGTACATGAATCAGATTGTTAGACTTCATGGAGTGCTATCCAAAATCGTATCAGATAGAGATTCCAGATTCACGACTCACTTTTGGCAAAGTCTACAGCAGAGTCTAGGTACCCGTCTGAAGTTTATTACAGCTTATCATCCCCAGATAGATGGTTTAGAATGTACCATCCAGACTCTAGAAGATATGTTTTATTCATGTACCCTTGACTTTAGTGGTTCATGGGTGGATCACTTGCACTTGGTTGAATTCTCTTACAATAACAGTTTCCAGGCAAGTATCCTGATGGCACCCTTTAAGGTATTGTATGGCAAAAAGTGCAGATCCCTTGTAGCTTGGGATGACATGGGTGAGAGACAATTGCTTGATCCCGAAATGATATCCCAGACAGTTGAGGTAGTCAAATAGGTCTGAAAGCATCTTAAGGTGGCTCAAGATCGTCAACGTCATTAGACCGATTCGCATCGACGACCTCATGAGTTTTCTGTCGGCGACCATGTATTCCTTCAAATTTTGCCTACCCGAGGAGTCATCAGATTTGGTGTGAGGGGAAAGCTTAGTCCACGGTATATTGGTCCATTCGATATCCTCGAGCGAATGGAAGATATTTCTTATTGCCTTAATCTTTTGTCGTCGCTTTGCGAGATACATAACGTTTTCCATGTATCTCAGTTACGTTAGTATATACCGGATTCAAGCAATGTCCTGGATTATTCAAAATTATTGGTTGGTACTGACCTTTCGTATGAGGAAATACCTGTATCTATTTTGGACGGAGGGAGAAGATTCTCAAGAACCGGAATTTTTGGTTAGTCCGAGTTGCTTGGGGGCATCACTCACCGGACGAGTCAACTTGGGAGCGAGAGGGTGATATCCGTGCTCGATACCCGTATTTGTTTGACTCGTGAGGTATACTTGTTCGTATATATTGTACCATGATCTTGTCTTATGCGTGCTTATCTTGTTCTAGGATTATGCTTGATTCCTGTATGCCCTTGCTTACCTTGATTGCATGTCCCCAAAGTTCTTGTTAGACCCCGTGCCTTATTGAAATATTAAGGACAAAATTTTCTAAGGAGGAGAGAGTTGTGAGACTCGTCTTACTGTTCAAGTAAATGTATCCGACATACACGTATTATATATATATATATATATATATATATATATATATATATATATATATATATATATATATATAGCTTGTTTGTTTAATTACTTACATCTTGCTCCATGTCATTCATGCATTGTCTAGGTTGTTTTTGTAAGTTTTCTCCTTAGTTGCATGCTTTGGACTGTTGGTCCTTTGGTTTTCTTGGTGGGTGGTTGTGATGAACTCGGGTGAGAGGCATGGATTATGATCCAATGGCCTACAATCAATCCATTGGCTATATAAGCAATCTTATTCTCTTTCTTTCATTTTTCTTTCCTTTCATTTTTCTCTTTCCTTCTTCCTTTCTTCTCCAGCAGAGAGCAGCAACCAAGCATAGCCTTAGCCGTGGGTGACCTTGGTAGTATTAGGCTAGAACTTGACCGTAGGCAAGTACATTTTGCCAACCGAAGGAACAACCATGGATCTTGTTTTGATTCTTAGTATAACTTTTTTAATCACTTGATTGATCTCATTTGCTTAATACTTAGAACTTGTCTTTATGATAAATTTGATTTTCTTGTATTGTTGCTCATGGAACCCAAGAACAACAAGTCGGAGAATGCAAAGTTGGCCTAAGAATATATACAAAAAGTACGCAGGAAACCCTTGTCGCATAAGCGAAGTTCCAGTGAGAGAACTTGTGTGTCTTTCATAAATTTTTTAAAAAATACGCCAAGATATGTTGAGTACTCTGGGTGCACTTCTCTACTCCTACGTACATTTTGTACTAAGACAATTTCTTCAAAAGTACGCCAAATCCTACTTGGTGCACGTTTTAAATGGATCTACAATTCATCAAGAATGTGCGCCACTACTTAAAAGCCAAGTTGGCGCACTTTGCCGATATTGCAGAGTTGGCGCACTTTGGTAAAATTTCTTTACCGACATACTTTGTTGCTTCTGGAGAATGGTGCACTTTGCTATGTGACACACTATGTGTTATTCTCCAGAGATGGCGCACTTTGTAGCCTTTCGTATTACTTAATGACTAAGCAAGAACTTCTGACCATTCTCAAAAATTGTGTTCTCGACTGCAGAGTCGTCTCGACTACTGTTCCATATCTTGAACTTGTCTTTTGTCTTTTAGTAGACCTTCTTATGGCCATTTTTGCGCCAAACCTCACTACTGACATACTTGATAAAAGTGAGCCAAAATCGTAGCTTGGGTACTTTTATTTTGTGTAATAATAGATTTATGCGCCAAGCTCCTACTCGCGTACTTCTATTATTGTGTGCCAAGATCCTAGAAGTGCGCTTTAGTATGATTGTGCGCCATCTTTATTCGGAGCACTTTTGTATCAAAGTACGCCAGAACTGACAGAATAAGTAATTTGTGCACCAAAACTATTTTTGGCCATTTGTGCACCAATACCCGTTTGTCCGCCAAAGCTGGGTTTTGACCCATTGTGCGCGGATGTTACTTCTTGCCTGAGTTTATGCGTCAACTCTGAATTTTTAATTTATGCGCTTGTATGCTAGTATTCTCTTTAGCATGCTTAACTTTTAATAATTCTCTAGTTCTCTTTTATCCTGTTATTTTAGTTAATCCTAGTTATTTCCTTAACCTAAAATTCTTGATATTGATCTTGATTTTCTGACATGATCTAGTGAATATACACTATAAATAAATTCCTGAATATTGACATAAAACTAATCTTGTACTGATAATCTTGATCTTGTATTGATAACTACTACTGATCCTGATACTCCTGATAGTGTCATGACGTAGCGTACTCCTGACTTGAGAATTCCTGTAACTGTCATGATCAAGGCTATTAGTGGCACATATATTGCATGACTTGTATCCCTGTGGTTGATTTTTGATTGAACTCATCAAGTTACTGTCCTGTCTTGCATCATGTCTAAAGCAGATTCCTAAGCACCATGATCGAGAATAATTGATAATTGTCCAGGCTAATAACTAGAATTATAATCTTGAAAGCATCTTGAGAGATTTTTTGGCTACATGTAATCCCGATATCCCAGCGACACCTGATGGATTTGGAGTTTTTTGTCATGAGGGGCACACTTCTAGCACACCGTCGAGCGTTACACTACCAGAAAAGATAAAAAATAATTAAACTTGATAAATCTATACTATGTACCTGTTCGTCTGGATAACCTGGATGGTCTGTAGGACATGTGGCTGTAAGGAATCTCAAACTGTATATATTAGTAATTAGGACTGTGATAACCCAGTTAGTTAATGATAGCAAGCCGTAGGGCATGATTGGCTGTGATTGTTTGATTTCTAGTCTAGTCTAGTCCCGTCCTGATTTATTTTCAACAACTAATCCTGAGAACAGTAATTGAAGGCTGACTCCAGATATCCCTGTTTAATACTCCAGAGTATGTTTAACTGTTATTTTTACCTGCTGTACTTATTTAAATATTTTTTATAATATTTCTTACTAATTTGTCTATATGCTGGTTTTAGTTCCTAAGTTTAGCTCCCTTGTGGTACTTGCTATTTTGGGTTCTGACCCCACTGATTTTGTATAGCCAAATTTTGGAGCATGACAACAGGATCTCCCGTATTTTTGTCTCAAGATGGTGAACACCAGGAGCATCAGAGGACATGAGTGGGTTTCTTCTTCATCACCCACTTGATCTTGTACATTATTCTTTTGAGACATTTAGCCACCGAACATGTGTTTAGCTCGTATTTTGGGACTTGACATTCGAGCATGCGGGACTACATGTAAATTATATTCTAAACTATAGCTAGAGCTGATCATTTAACATTGTACTCTTGCTAGTTCTTTATTTTGTAACTAGCTTCATGATCATCTGTGTATGTATAGTTTGGGATGCCTTACTATTATATGTTTTGGTGATCATATATCTAGTAACTTGTTGCTTGCTTGAGATTGAGACACCTAGGATTTTTGACCCAGGAATTGACTGTTGGATTTTAGAGTAAACCTTCACATGTCTAGACAGCCGTGACCGTATCTCGGGGTATAGAGTACTCTGGTATACGTAGATGGCTTTGTCTGCCCCCGCTCTCCAGTATTCTAATTCTAGGGCGTGACACTTTGGGAAGCCAAGATTTGTCTGCTAGCTTACTCGTAATGTCACTTTCGAGCTACAATATTATACTCGGGATAGATTGGTTGAGTATGCACCATACTAGCATTGACCGTCATAGAGGTCGAGTATTGTTTCATCCTCCAGGAGAGCCAAAGTTCAAGTTTATTAGAAGAGCAACAGAGCCGGGTGAAGGCATTCTTTGTGGATCTATGATAGAAGAGAAGGAGTTGCCTCATCCTCTTATAGCTGAGTCCTTGAATGTATTTCCAGATGAGTTGCCAAGATTGTTGCCAGATAGAGACATTGAATTCTCTATCGATCTAGTGTCAGGAGCAGTTTTAGTGTCACAACATGTCTACAGGATTAACAACAGTGAGATGGCAGAGCTGAAGAACCAGGTGGATGAATTGTAGGACCAGGGGTTCATCAGATCGAGTTCTTCATCTTGGGGAGCTCTGGTATTTTTTGTTCCCAAGAAGGATGGGTTGGTGCGTATGTGTATCGATTGTAAAGCTCTGAATAACCTTACTATCAAGAATAAGTACCCGCTGCCGAGGATTCATGATCTTTTCGATCAGTTGAGCGGTGCGAAGGTATTTTACCAGATAGATCTGAGGTCAGGCTACCATCAAGTGAAGGTGGGAAAGAAAAATATTCCGAAGACTGCTTTTTGAACTCATTATGGCCAGTACGAGTTTATGGATATGCTGTTTGGGTTGACTAATATCCCGGTGGTGTTTATGAACTTGATGAACAAGGTATTCCACCAGTACCATGACAAGTTCATAGTGGTGTTCATTGATGATATTCATATTTACTCGAAGATGCCAAATGAGCATGAGGAGCACCCGAGGATAGTATTGGATACTTTCAAGAAGGAGAAGCTCTTGTCACGGCCCACACCCGGAAATTGGGCATGAGCCGTGGGTATGTCCAGCCTAGGCCGCAGCATCGGCAATAGAACGCTGTCTCGGTCTCAAGACTAACAACCATAACTCATAACCTGTCAATGATCTCAACTCCATATGAATAATATATTGATCAACAATTCAATTTATACTCAATTAAAATAACTATAGAAAATATATGGCACGATGAGATATAAAGATAAGGAGTACTGACATAAGTCAAGCATAACAACAAATATAATAGTAATCTGGGATAGTTGTCCAACATAAATAGTCTCAACAATAGTCTCAATATAAATACAATCCAAGTCTTAGGTTTTAGAATAAATAATACATAAATAGAATTGTCTAGATGACTACGGGTGGTGTCTCCTCCAAGGAGAGTGACCCCTCTATGATCTCTGGTACGTAGTCTCCCTCTATGCCTGGGCCGTGAGCAGGACAGAAGTCTTCTAAGTCCTCTGAAAAATGTTATCCAATCAGGATTGGAGCGAAGCACAAGTACTAAACAGCAGTTTCATTTATATTGACAAAAACTATAATACAGTGTA
Organism: Iris macrosiphon; assembly: GCA_036927795.1. NCBI lineage: Eukaryota > Viridiplantae > Streptophyta > Magnoliopsida > Asparagales > Iridaceae > Iris > Iris macrosiphon. The sequence continues at coordinate 40,337,373 of JAYESA010000001.1, read as the reverse complement.
AAAAAATACAAGATAAAGAAATACTGGAAATAAGGAATACAGGAGAATATCTAATCAGCAATAGTACAACTAGTAATGAATAGAAATATGTGAATGCTAGAATAAGTAAACTAGAATAAAGAATTAGAATATCTGGCTAAGTGTTTGAAATATCAGTTTATTATGTGATCGGCTTGGGATGAGATCAGGCTTATTATATATGATTGGCTATGACACATGTGAGGTCAAGCTAACCATATGGTTCGCTATGATGCGAGCAATAGTGAGGCTAATCATATATAACAGGCTATGAGGCATATAAATGGTCAGGCTATACCCTACGTGATGTATGGGGTAAGCTATGATGCATGTAAAGTTGGATATAATCACATAATCTGCTAATATTTCCCCGTCCCCAGCTAGCATGATGGATTCCAATCATGACTCCTCATGACAAGTATCTATGATGCTAACACGTGTATCCACAGTGTCAGAATGAAGTATACTGTACAACTAGAATCACAGAAATGATCAACATAATAAAAACTGTCAGAGAATGTACTCGCTTGTGGTCCTGAGGAAGGTGTGAGGAACGATGTCCATGATGGAATCACAATGACCTATATATTAATATCAATATCAAAAAAGTGTTTTGAAGAGATAAACATGCATACCTAATTCTATGTTAGGCATTGGGTCATTTCTAGTTCTTTGATAAGTTGACTAAGCCATACCTAACTATACTAGTCAATAACAACTATATTAAGTACTGATAATATATATAATTACTTATATAGAAATCTCTATGCTAACTAACATATTTATATACCATTACATCATATTTTATATACCCATATAATACATGTATATGAGACTACTCTTAACTAATAGTCTAACGGTATATACATTTATCTAACTATTTAAGGAACAAATAACCATATACCTAAGTATCAAACTATTAGCTAACTACTCATTCATAGATACACTAGACTTAACTCACTGACATACTGATACACATGAACCTAACTGACCCAAAGGCACACACACTGGATACTAACTGAAGTCTGAAACACTAAGCTCATAGTAGCTAACCAACACTCCCCCAACACTGGTATACACTGCTGATACCAACTAAAACCTATTTCTTACTACCCTCACTAGCTGCCACCTCTGTGTTGTAGCTGCTGTTGCTGCTAACGAATCCCCTGCAGTGGAGAGCTAAACCCTACCCTAAGTATCAGCTACAGTTGATACTTACACTACCCTCACACACTATAGTATACACAGGGATGCTTAAAACCTGATACTGCTCAGTGTTTCCCAAGAATCCTCTGATACCCCATAGACTTCTCAACCATTAACCACCTTGCAGGTTTGCACATTGCATTCACAGTTCAGTTGTTGAATGATAACTGATAAGTCATAAGACTCATGACTCATAAGGCAGTATCAGAGCTCAGAAGTAGCCAAGTAGCCACAGTTCAGTTTCGAACTTCATAGTGCAGAAACTGATACTGTGTAATGATTTCATAGTTTTCTTCCCCTTATGCACAGAGGATACCCCTAAGATAAAACATATATACTCCTATGCATTATATGCATATATCTTAAATAGCTAACTGAGATCTGAAACTGGCAACTAACTGGACAGATACTGCTGAAGGATACCTAGAGACTGACACTCATATATCTCACTGAAATACACACAGACTCACTGAGGATACTCATAACCTAAACTTGATCGACACACACAGTTATACAGTATCAGTGAACTGAGAGATAACACTCACTCACACTACCACTTATATATCACTGAGATACTACACTGATACAGGCCCATTGCAACTCAACAATCACACTGATAACTGTGAGGAACCCGACTTCTCATATATACTCCAATTGCTGATATACTGAACACACAGTGATACCAACTGCTCACTCAAAGAAACTGATACACAGACTTGACCTTATGCACACAACCAAAGAACAGTGGATATACTGATGCTCACTGCACAGGGACTGAACTATACCTACTGATGCATAGCACTATCACACACAAACACACTGATACATCAATAACTCACTCACTGTGCTGAACCCGATTACCCCCAATGCTGATACACAATGCACACAATGTCCACTGTATCAGTAAACTCACTCCTCTCAAAGACACCATAGTTCAATCTATACAATCACTCATATATACATAGTTACATACACTCATTCAAACTGAGACACTCACTGAGACACGACTACACAGTTCACTCATATATCATATACAATCACTCATATATAATATTATATATATATATATATATAGATATATATATATATATATATATATATATATATATATTATACACCAAAATGCATAAGATTAGACTAGATTAAATAGGTATTCATCCTACTTAGCATATCAACAAACACTTAGTGTGCCAAAATAGAATACACATGATTACTCATGCATAACTCCCCAAATTTAAATTAAACCACTATGTATATGATGTAAACATGTATAAATACACACACACACACACACACACACACACACACACACACACATATATATATATATATATATATATATATATATATATATATATATTATACACCAAAATGCATAAGATTAGACTAGATTAAATAGGTATTCATCCTACTTAGCATATCAACAAACACTTAGTGTGCCAAAATAGAATACACATGATTACTCATGCATAACTCCCCAAATTTAAATTAAACCACTATGTATATGATGTAAACATGTATAAATACACACACACACACACACACACACACACACACACACACACACACACATATATATATATATATATATATATATATATATATATATATATATATATATATATAGGGCTACAAAAAAATAGGAAAAAATGCATCATTGGATCACAAAAACCCAAATACACCTATGACACAAAGGAAAAATATCATGCAACCAAAAGAGTCTCATGCTCTCCCTAAAAAGTCGTCTCTAGATCAATGGGTGGGCTCCTAATGGCCAAACAATCAATTAAAATAGAATTAAAAGAGGGTTTTCCAAATTTTTACCTATTGGGAGATGGATTCCCAATATAGCTTCTTCTTTTCCAAGTCTCCTTGTGCCCAAGCTCCTAGGTCTCTCTTTATGGGAAGGAATGAGGTTTTGTAGGGCTAAAAATTCTAAAATTTGAGGAAGGGAAGGGGGTTTCTTCTTGAGGCTATTTTCTAGGTTTTTTTTCTCTTGAATGAAGAGTGGCTTGAGGGAGGCTCCCTCTTGTTTTATAGACTAGGGTTAGGGTTAGGGTTTCTAATACAAAAAGTCTATTTTATCCTTCATGACTTGTCATAAAGAACTAATTAATTAGGAGGGGTTTAGTCATACATTGAGGGATCAAACTAAATACTAATTTAAAAAGGGTAAGGGTTTATCTAGTGGGTTTTTAGGTCTAGTCCACTAACCCATGCACTAATAAACATAATATAATATTTATAATAAATATCATGCAAAATATTAACATAATAAATTAAATACGATAAATGATAATAAAGCTCCTATTGTAAAAATATGGTAGTGACAAGTCTACCCTCCTAAAAAAATTGTCCTTGAAATTGAATTGAACTAGCACAAGAACATAATCAGACAAAGAATTATACCTCAAGTCTCGAAGAGATACGGGTACTGCTCGTGCATTTCGTCCTCTCTCTCCCAGGTTGACTCGCCTGGAGAGTGATGTCTCCATACAACACGAACCAAGGGAATAGTCTGGTTCCGCAATACCTTCTCTCTGTGATCCAAGATCTCTATGGGCTACTCAGGATAGCTGAGGGTCGGACCAACCTCAATCTCCGAGTGATCTAGTACATAACTAGGGTCTGCCACGTACCGTCTCAGCTGCGACACGTAGAACATATCATGACTCTCTCTAGTGCAGGCGTTAAGTCTAGTCTATATGCCACTGCACCGACCCTCACAAGAATACCGAAAGGTCCGATGTAATGTGGACTAAGCTTTTCACCTCCACCAAAATGAATCATGCCCCGTGTCGAAGAAATCCGTTGGAACACCAGATCGCCAACCTAGAACAAAATAATCTTAACACGCAATCTAAAAAAAAAAATCACAAGCCAAATAATAACAAACCAATACCTGAAACTCTAGGGGTCTACGGTGGCTGTCGGCCCAATGCCGCTGTCTGTCCTGCGCCACCCGCAGTCTGTCTCTGATGAGTTTCACTTTTTTTGCTGCATCCACAATAATTTCTGGTCTTAATAATGCTCTTTCCGACATCATCCCAAGATAGCGGTGTGCGACACCTCCGTCCATATAGAGCCTCGAATGGTGACATCTCAATGCTGGCCTGGTAGCTGTTGTTGTAAGCAAACTCTATCAGGTATAGATGATCCTTCCAAGAACCTCCAAGATCTAGAATAGAAGTGCGTAGCATATCCTCGAGAGTCTGAATAGTCCTTTCAGACTGTCCGTCTGTCTGGGGGTGGTATGAGGTACAGAACTTGAGCTGAGTGCCCAAGCTAGCCTGCAAACTTCTCCAGAAGTGAGAAGTGAAACGACTATTCCGATCCGAGACGATGCTCACAGGAACTCCATATAATCTGACAATCTAACTCACGTACATCTCTGCTAGCTTCTCCGTCGATGTTCCCACTTTAAATTATAAGAAGTGGGCTAATTTGGTCAATCTATCAACGATGACCCAAATCTCGTCCTTTCCTCCTGGAGAAAGCGGAAGCCCTGAAATGAAATCCATGGTCACGCGCTCCCACTTCCACTCTGGGATAGGCAAGGGCTGCAACAATCCACCTGGCCTCTATCGATCCGCCTTTACCTGCTGGCACACTAAATACCGAGATACAAAGCCTGCTACCTCGCACTTCATACCATACCACCATATGTGCTCCCTCAGATCTTGATACATCTTGTTGGCACCGGGATGCATCGAATACTGAGAGCGATGTGCCTCATACAAAACCTCCTCGCACAGCTCCTCGTTTGGTACACATATCCTTGTGTCGTGTCGTAAAGACACATCAGCAATAGTAAAATCGTCGGACAATCATGTCCGAACCTGTGCCCTGATACTCCTCAGAGCCTCATTATCAAACTGCGTAGCTCTGATTCTGTCCATCAGCTCGGACTGTATCTGCAATCCCCATATCTGAATCTTAATACCTGATGTTTGATAATAAACGAAAGAAATAAAACTAGGTTTATACGAAACCCTTTCTTTGGTTTACAAACAAGAAGTATAATTAATCCTATACGAGGATGTTAAGTACAAAATTTAATCTGGGTAAATATTGCTATAGGAGTCTGATATGCGGTCGATCACTTTGTCCCTTAAACCACACGATGATGAAGAAGTGACGTAGAAGAAGTAGAAGCTTCAAAGATTGCAAGAAGGAGTGGATGCTCGATGCCAAGATCGTCGATCACTACTCTCTGTCTGTGCTCTTCTCTCTTCGATTTTTTGACCTTTCTTTCCGACCTCTGACCTCCATGGACGGAGGTCTCTATTTATAGGCGTAGAAACTGAACAACGGAGAGAACCGCATCTTTTATGCGACGGTTATCATAACTGCCACCCACGTATAAATAATCTTCTGAATAAGCGTGTGACGTGTGTCCCATTAAGAGATAATACGTATAACTGCTACGAAGATCACGGCATGCAAGCCACGTAGGTAACTGCCCCTCGCATAGAGATGATTGGCGTAGAAGCCAAATAACTGTCTCGTTGGCGTAAAAACCAAATAGCTGTTCTAATGGCGTAGAAGCCAAGTAGGCGTAGAAGCCCAATAGCTGACATATAGGCGTAGAAGCCCAATAGCTGTCATGTTGGCGTAGAAGCCAAGTAGACGTAGAAGCCTGATGCTGCATAGATAGGTTGCCGGCGTAAAGGTAACCAGCCATTCCTCCTTGACTGAGGTCTTGAGCGTATTCTGGATCAGATAGTCTGTTCACATACCTTTGCAAATATAGCCTGGGTTGGCGTATTTCAAGGAGATAGCATACGGCGTACTCCTATAGTTGAAAATAGCCAAGCCAGCGTATTTCGAGGAGATAGCATACGGCGTACTCCTATAGTTGAAAATAGCCTGATAGCGTAATGTGCAGGGATGGTGATGTGGACGTATTATCCCTAATTATAGCTCTCCCAGTCATTGAAAATAGAACAAAATCTCGTGCATTAAATGCAGATATCTGCCCCCATCTCGCGCATTAATTACAGAGACATGCCTCGGGCTCTGTACGAAGAGCAGCTTTTGACGTGGCGGTCAGTTTAGCTTATCTTGAGCGTAAAAGCTCATGGCTGCCTGTGTAAAACTAGGCAGCGTATTCCTTGAATGCGTAGACGATGACTTAAATCAAGGCTTTGTTACTAAACGACAGTCTGGAGCTCTGTGTCGAATCATCATTACAGCCGTCGTCTTGATAGTCGTGCAGTACTCTTTGTCAGGAGTCAGGTTCATTGTACTGTCTGACAGGTTCATTCGAGGAATACGAAGCGTTCCTCGTACACTTCCATGCTGCATTAAAATCAGATGAGTTTTACGCCATAAAGGCGAGGTAGCAACCTTTTTACGCTGAAGCAGTCTGAAATACTGCATTACGCGAGTTGTTTTGGAGCTATATTTTACGCTGAACAGCGTTGAAGCTCTGCTGTACTCCAATGGCTCTGAAGTCATATTTTACGCCGCACAATACTGAAACTCTGCTTTATGCGGGTTTTATGCATGTTGCGTATAATCCTGTAGCGTATTTTTTATGCTTCTACAAGACCCCATTCAAAGTTTTCAAATTCCTCATAATTTGAAACACTTTGAATAAAGCATGAAACGGTCAAATCTAACTCATTCCTCGGGGCTGATTTCTCGGCAGATTTTTGGGAGTTTGTTGGGATTCAGTGTGTTCTCCTCTGCCTATAAAAAGGCGGTTGAGTTAACTTGTTTTTCCCACACTTCCTTCACCACACAGAGATGGTTATCGAGCTTCGTCGAGTCGACTTGAGGAAGAAGAAGATCATGTTCTTCCAACATATAAAGAGCCGTAAAAAGAGGCATCTTCGAGCAAATGTCCTCTGTAACGATGGATCATGGAAGGATATCATAGCTTCCTTTGCTCGGGATGATCAACAATTTCATATGTCGATTCGTCCAGGAGAGAGGAATGGTCTCATTTGGCCACACAGCTTGCAAGCTGTATTTTCTCCCATCATGGTGCTGGACGAAGGCAGACAGCTTGGTCCTGTCTTCCAATATTGAGTTGGGTCTGAACCCTCAACTCAATTTCTAAGGCATGCCTGCCATGGCGTATGGAGGGTGGGCTTGAATAATTTATACAGGCCCAGTTGTGTATCCTCCCACCAATAATCATTTTCTTGTTAATCGACCGCGGGAGCCGATTAAATGCTGTAAAAGACGAAAAAGATCTCCACCAATACGAGAACCTGGCAGAATAGATTCTTGGCGTGATCCTAAATGAAAATGAGAAACCCTTTATAACAGAAGGATTTCCATCATATGTAATCATGAAGATGAAAAACCCTTTGTAGACTGGATTTCCATTATATGTGATCATGATTAATAAAATTATCTTTTTTTACGCATCTGATGATTTGTCATATTTGCTGTGATAAAGTCTGAATAGTGTGCAGCTTCGACACGTCTGAATAACTTTACGCCGACTCTAATAAAAAGAGTATCTGGTCTCGCCCCGTCCTTTACGCGTAACTGAAGACGCGTAGAAAGCTGCTTAGCATTTAAGTCGAATATCTGAACTGTCATGTTGTTTTGAATGATGAGTCGCGTAGAATTCTGAACTGTCACTTCTTTGATAAGAAGAATTCTTGTTCAGACCATCATCTTCAAGAATAATTTCTCAAAAATCCATTGAAGTAGGGCGAGAAATGGCTGTCAAAACTGGCCATGCTTGAACTGTAGAGAAAAGATTCTGACTGGATTTTGGATGAACTTCCACTCGACCTAAGAAGAAGAGTCATTTTTAATGCTGAACTCTGTTTTGGGTACTTGGGATATTTTGAGGCCAAGAAGGATCATATTCTGCGTGAACCCTTGTAATTGGCCGTCTTGAGAATTGTTCAGATATACGCATACTCTGGTCTGCGTATTTTAATGCGGAAGTCATAGATCTGTAATATAGATGAGCATAAAATCATAGGTTTGTAGCATCTCGAGCGTAAAAGCTGCTGAGCATAAGAGCATCCGGGCGTAAAACCATAGATTTATAGCCTCTAAAAAAAACTTCCGAGCATGAATTCATAGATTTGTAGCCTCTGAGCGTGAAAAGCTTCTAAGCGTAAAATCATAGATTTGTAGCCTCTGAGCGTAAAGTTATAGGTTTGTAGCCTCTCGAGCGTAAAAGCTACCAAGCATAAAAACATCCGGGCATAAAATCATAGACTTATAGCATCTGAGCGTAAAACCGTAGATTTGTAGCCTCTTAAGCGTAAAAGCTCCTTAGCGTAAAAATCGTAGATCTGCTCTGCACGAAAAACTTTTCGAATTCGCTGACTATCCGTCTTCCCTAAATGATAGGCTGACGTGGTCCCCAATCATAACCGAATATTAAATATCGGATTTGGTTAGGGATTCGAAGAGTTTATCTGAACTCTATAAATAGCCCAAGGCCTTCAGAGAAGAAACTCTTCATCTGTCTTTTGCAAAAATCCTTTGTTCCTTTGAGAGCTCTTCTTCGTCTCTTCTTTTGAGAACCTTGAGTTTTAGCCATGGCACCGAAACAAACTTCCACCGCTAAGGAAAAGAAAGCTGCCTCTTTTTCTCGCTCCTCTGCTCAAGCGCGAGCGACTCCCATTGGGCAGAGCGAACCTCGCTCTGAACGAAGTGTCCCTCCGTCAAGCTGTGCACCAGGCGTTATAGGTAAAGCTTTTGGGATGACAAAAATGAAAAAAACCCTTCGCACACGTTGTACGTGAACGCGCTAGGTCATCTTCGGTGTTGAGAGCCTCTTCGAGGAAGATGATGCACAGAGATGTTTTATTATTTATGCCCACATTCCTAATGTGTCAACGTAAAAACTCTATATTTTTGCAGTCTGGCGTAAAAGCTTTGACTGTCAAAATTTGGCGTATACTACAAACTTTGAGTGTTACGCTATGGATGAAAATTTTGGCGTAACAACTCAAATTTTGGCAGTCTGGCGTAAAAACACAGACTGTCAGATTTTTGTGTATACTGTCAATCTTGAATTTTACGCCTTGGAAATAGATTCCAGCGTAAAACTGTAGATTTTTACAGTCTTGGCGTAAAAGCAAAGACTGTTGATCTTTGGCGTAAGCTGCAAGACTGTAATGTCTAGTATAGAAACTGACTTGTTCTTCTTGCATTTTGTAGCGAACTTGCAGATACCTCTGTTGGCTGAGGTGATGGATTCTGCTGCTGGGATGCTGAACTCCAATTACCTGGAGGATTTGTCCCACGTGACATTCCCTATTTCTGGAACCCAGTATCTTGAAGGAAGGAGAATTCTGATATCGTCTCAAGGAGAACGAATGCTGTTGAGTATGATCAACGGAGAGCCCCTGACATATCTAGATGGGGCCAAATATATAAAACCAGCTTTCCTATTCGGGGATATGATTGATAAACAATCCCAGACGAAGCCCAAGAAGGAAAAGTGGGTTTTTACTGCTGGGGGCATGGTCATGTACCTGCCCAGGATGCCGAGAGATTACCCTATCTCGGTATTCTTCCATGCCACACATCCTAGAAAGATGTCATGGACTCTGATCCCTAATCTTCACGGCCAGCCGGGGAAGATATTTTATCAGAAAGGATCAGACCAAGGATTATTTGTGAGCCGCCCTTCAGGCCCTGTCATGCCTTTCAGGGGATTACTGCCGGGCAGCGTCCCGAGTGAAGACACTTCACTGCTCCAGCCAGTCCAATTATTAACTTTTTGCAATGACTTCATGGGGCATGGAGGAGTATACCCCAAGGTTAATCCTCGGACCAACGGGTGGCTTACCCCTGGAAATCTTCGATGGGCTCGTTTAGCTGCATGGGCCCTGAAGCATTTTCAGACGGAGCTAGAGAGCATTGGTCTGTTCGCGGCTGTGAGTGCTACCATTGTTGGGTTATCTCCCAACCCCAACCTGTTTTTGGCTTTGATGGAGCGGTATATCTCGCTCACTGGGACTTTCGCCACTCTGCTAGGGGAGTTGGGATTGGCCCTTCACGAGATGGCAGAGATTTCAAGACTGCCAATGGGGGATACTCCTTATGAAGAATATGTTCCCACAAACAGGGAGCTGGGGGATACAAACCCTCGGGTAGTGGTAGTGTACCAGGAGCTAATGAGCCATTATCTTGCATGCACCACCTTCTATAATGAGCCTTCTGATTTGGCTCATACCAACAAATGGGCGTCCTATCTCTTCTTTCATCAGGCCAGAGATGCTAAGCCAGACAAAGTTGTGGATAGCAGGGATAAGCCTTTGAACTTTCTGAGCGTGCTTAATGCTCAAATAGTCGATGATCTTATTGAAGACGCTGAGACTTCAGATCAAGTTCTCGATGAGGGGATAGGGAGTTATCCTACAGGCACTAAAGTCTATAGTTATATGAGGCATTGCCGCAAGCCTCTGTCAAGGGAAGCTCAACTAGCTGGCTTCCTCTCCGTACGGTTACGCCGATTAGTAGTACCTGGCATTGCATCTTCGGATCGCATTCATCGTAACACCTTATGGCCTGCAGTGCGTTTGGTATTTGGGGCAAAACTGGGCCTGCTCCTTTCCATGATATGCCGGATACAAGCTGGCCTGAGGGCCATTACTGATGGGCTGCTTGCAGATGAGACCCGGCGTGAAAGCTTTCCCATGGTAGAATTACCGTTCCTATATCTGATGGGATGGTTAATTCTTCATAACCCCAGGGTGATGTCTCCCGGCTCTGCCAGTAGTTCGGGAAATAATTTCTTGTTGAATTACAAGAATTCTACTTGGAACGTGACCACCGTCGTAGACTATCGGCGAGCATTAAATTTTTCTCATAGCTGGAAGCTCTTCTATATCGTCCCCACTATACACCTCAATCAACAGGGGACGAGACTTCAGGATTCAGATGAAGGAAAGACCGTTCTTTCTCCTGAAGCTTTTTATTGGTTGCTCTACATTAGACCTTCCCATTTGTTATACAGAAGTGAAGACCATTGCTTCTTGGAGCCTTATCTGCCTAGTCGGTTCGCCAGGCAGTTTGGGTATGACCAATTGTATGTGGGAAATGCCATCACCAGCTTCAAGTCCAGAGGTGGACTTATTGATGGAGCGAGAGGATGGCGGTACTTCATAATGGGTTGTACTGGAGCAGCCTTTACTGTGCCCGCGACTTCTCTCTCCATGGAGTTGCGCATCCTCTATTCGTATGCCCAATTTTATGTGGCTATCAATACCTTCCATTGCGATTTTGATATGCGTAGAAGTTTTAGAATGCCCTCTCATAAGTCCGCTGGAAGAGAGGAGATCCCATCAGTTTCCTCTGACGAAGGTGAAGGCTCTGTCGATCCAGATGAGTTTTTGTTGACAGTACCGAGAGGCATAATACCTCCGCCTGCGGAGCCTCTTGTTATCCCCAGTAAACGAAGGGCTCCTATTCTGAAAGAGACTTCCCCTCGTAAGAAAAAGAAGACTGTTAGTGGTCCTGTCAGGACTTCCAGCCATGAGGCTCCTAGGAGTGAACCTGCTGTTTTCCCTGTTGGGGATGATTTTTTGACTAGAGGTCCTTCGCCTATTAGAGAGGGAACCTCCACAGTTCCGGCTGGCAGTGCCGGAGATTCTTTACTCGAGACTGCTGTCGCTGCTACCGCTTCAGGTAGTGCTACGAGATCGCCTTCGAGGCCGAGCAAAATAAGATTGTATATACCTTTATCCAGACCAGTAACGGAAGTAACCCCTGCCGGGTTTGTAAGTATATCCAGCGAGATTCCACCTGATGAACCTCGATTGGATCTGGGTGAAGACTTGGATGATTACCCTCAGTCGTCATTTGGTGCATCCTCCTCTCCAAGTATGACAGCTTGTTTAGCATCATTAAGAAATAATTTAGTTGTACTGGCTGCAGACGCGACATATATACCATTGGCCATGGGTAAATATCGTCTTTACACCCCTTTTAGAAAAATTAACATCAGGTTGATATTAACTTTCTCTTGTCTTCTTTTCAGGGGAAGACATCTACGGGGAGGGCAGCGTTGACGCAACCTTTGGCTTTGTTGCAGCTCCCACCGATGAAACGGCGGTGCTCGACCTTGAAGAGGCAACATTTTCGGGTGCTAGCTCGCCCAATACAGTCCCGATATATTCAGAGGATGATGAGCCTGTCATCACGACTATGCCTCCTTTGAGTATGTCAGCCACTTCGACCGTTGTTGGTGCCTCTACTTTTGTCGCGCCATCTGCTGAAGTGACGACTGTGACGACACCATCTGCAGTCGTTCCTGGAAGGGGATTCACCGATATTGCAGTCACTCCCAGCGTCCATTCGAATTTTGCCATGCTAGTTGAGCAGTATACTAGCATTTTCTATATCACTTTGAAAACGCTGATATCAATGGTGCTGGAGAAGAATCTAGGCTTCGAGGCTCTGAGGATGTCCTCCCAGGTTGCGATAGCATCGATCAGAAATTTCAACGACGTTGGGAGAGCTGATGCGCTGGAGCAAATAGTTAATGGTTTAGAACAACCCATTAACGAATATTTGCAATTATCTCGAGGCAACGTCGATGATATGATTCAGGCTAAGTATGACTCCTTAACTGCAGAGCTTATTGGGCATATGGAAACTCTGAACAAATCCGTCCAGGAACAGTAGCAGGAGATGGATAAAGAGCGGGCCGTCTTGGTGGATTTTGTTCCTCAGCTAACCCAGTACCAGGCCGAATATGAGGGGGGTGAAGCTAGGGTTCGAGATTTGGAAGGTGAACTCGCTCAGGCCAGGGAGAAGCTTCTCAAGACATCGGCAGCTCGTGATGTATTTAAGGGCCAAGTGGAGATAGCTCAGCAGAACTTGGTACGTGCAGGAGTCATCCATGCCAGTTTTGTTGATGCTCGGTCCGAGCTATCTCGCTTGAGTGATGACGATGCAAGGCTGGAACAGGCTCGCAACCATGTTTTGAACTCTAGGAATGATAGAATGGCTACTTTGGCGCGACATATTAGGGATTTAACTGCTCCTCCCCAATGATGTACTTCTTATTTCTCCTGTAATTTCTCGGAGATAATAAAGACACATTTTCTGACTTTGTGGACCCATCACTTTAGAATATGATAGGCTAAGATGAAAGTAAAATCAGAGGTATCATTAACATGACATACTTTCGTTAAGGTTTTGCTGAATGTAAATCTATTCAGAGGTAATATGAACCTGCTAGAATATAATCCAACTAAATTTGTATACTAAATACTATCAGAGGTAACATAAACATGATAGGCTTACAAATTAGTTAAGGATATCTATTCGGAGGTCACATGAACCTGATAGAATATGATCCAGCTAACCTTTGTGCATGGTATCGTCAGAATAAGATCTTCGTCATACTACGTTAAACGAAGGAGATCAAGTATAGTACTTTTTCGGGAATTTGCAGTTGATAGTAGCCAAAAAAAATTATTAGACTTGGCTAGTCTATAAGCGCCGTTTGCAATCATATAAGGGCCCTCCTTTTCTTTATGATTGTTTGCGCGAATTTTGGACATCGTACTAGAGATAATATGGATGTAGTACGATACCGTATTTGTTGAGGACATCCCACTGGGAAATTTTTTTTTTGTGGACCTATTATTTGTTGCGCACGTTAAGTGCAAATAATAGGTTTGAGACAAATCCTGACAGAGGTACGTGGCAGTTTTTTGTGGACTTAACACCACTGGTGTACTTAGAGTTAAGTATGGGTGTTAAGTTGAGATGACAACCGATATCAGAGGTAATATGGACATGATAGTCGATAGCCAAAAATTCGGAAAGTTTGTTCAGAGGTAATATGAACATGACAAACTTTTGAGTTGTGACTCTATTGGGGATGGAGGTATATATCTGCTCAGAGGTAATATGGACATGGCAGTTTTTGTGGACTTAACACCACTGGCATACTTAGAGTTAAGTACGGGTGCTAAGTTGATAAGACAACCGATATCAGAGGTAATATGGACATGATAGTCGATAGCCAGACCATTCGGAAAGTTTGTTCAGAGGTAATATGAACATGACAAACTCAGCCGGAGAGAACAGCAGTTCAGAGGTAATATGGACGTGAACTCATGTCCGAAGAATTCACTGTGGAGTGATTTTCCTGAGTGGGGATAGACCTGAAGAATCCGCTGGGGAAACTTTAGGGACTCATCCTCCGGTATTTCTCGAAGGAGCAAATTGTCACGTTAGACTGAAATCAATTTGCAGTGATCGTCACTCGTCTATAAATACAAAGTAACGACTTTGGCATCGATCAACTCCTCGATTCTTCTTTTCAGTATATAATACGCCTTTGTAGGGTGATGAATGTACCGATGGAAGAGACAATAATCTGGGTCATCGACTTTACCAGCCCTCTCAGGGTATCTGATGTTGGGTAGCTAAAGTTTGTTTTCCTTCATCAACATATTGAAGATTTCAATGATGTCATCTTCATTGAAGGAGAAAGTGTTCTTCGGCCTTCGGGCTTCCGTTGCCTGAGTTTTACGGTCTTTCGGGAAGATGGTCATCGTTGTATCATCTTCGGACTCAGAGGGAATTCTACCTCCAGCTTTGGATACTGCCCTATTTTGTTCAGGTAGACTATCCCCAGACATGTTGTGGCATTTGCCCATAGAAGTTGATTTAGAAGAACCTGTCTTTGATATTTTAGGATCAGATTCTGGAGATTTAGAGTTTGCAAGAGATGCAATATACCCCAACCCAAACGAGTTTGTTGACAGTAAGGATTACCATGCAACGGTATTCGTCTGCCTTTTCCATAGTTGAGGCCTGGTTCTGATTTTAGATCATAACCCATTCTTTGCATAATCTTTAAAGCTTGGGGACTGTATCTGTGAACCTGTATTTTACCAGCATCTGATTTGTGAGAATCTTCTTGCACCACCGGTCTGTTGCGCATGCGACCGAAGACTATTGGATGCTGATCGTCGCGAGTTGGCGGAACAATAAAGATAGACTCTTCATATGGCCCATATGTCATGACGATATTAGATGTTGACTCATCTTCCCATAGGATCTCCCCACGCTTGGAAGTTAGGGGCGCCAAATCTTGATTTTGACCCCTGTCTTTGCGTTTCTGGATCAAGAGTTTACGCAAGTCCACAGAAGAATAAGAAGAAGAAGAAGAAGGCTTATTCTGCCTTTTTACATTAGTGAGAATGCGGATATTGGGAACCCCAACCCTCTCTCTGTCGTAGGAATATAGCAGTTCAGCCATGTGAGTAGCATATGATCCATGAGGAGCGTATCTATCCACAAACTGAGTCTTCTTTACGTCGAGGGGCTTCTCCTGGCGTAATTTGGAATTTTGCTCAAGTTGGTGTATAGCTGAGGAAGTCCTCAAACAGCCGTCAGCGTTCCGCGTAATCTGAAGAGCGGGCAGACTCCTCTCTTGATGGCATAAAATCTGAGAGGTCGGGAGATCCGCCATTTGTTTTCCCTTGCGTAGATTGCAGGGACCCTCTGCCTCCTTTTGAGTGGGAGAGGTATTTTTACGCACGGAACGCATTTGAATTTTCTGACTTGGCGCTGAGGCTTTGTCAGAAACTACGTCTGCCCCGTCAGCAACGGGAGGTGAGTTTTTACGCGTAGAGTGCATTGTATACTTCTGGATTGGCACTGAGGCATTGCTAGAAGTTTTGTCTGACCCGCCAGCGACGGGAGACTGAGTTTTATGCGCAAAGTGCGGAGTGGACTTCTGGATTAGCACTGAGGCATTGCCAGAAGCTTTGTTTGCCACGTCACAGACGGGAGACAGAGTTTTACGCGCAGGGCGCGGAGTAGACTTCTGGATTAGCACTGAGGCATGGCCAGAAGCTTTGTCTGCCACGTCACAGACGGGAGACAAAGTTTTACGAGCGGGGCACGCAGGTTGCGAAGCTACAACCTTGTTGGTCGGAGAAACCAAAGAGTCGACAGGAATGGTAGGGGATGTCCGGGGCATCCACACCTTACGCAATTTCCTATTGTCTTGGACGGAGAGGGAATGAGAGCTACCCCCTGCTCGAAGCATGTCTTCGTAGGCTGACTGGTCGAACTGAACGACCAAGGTCTTCTTCATTGATCCTACTGATACTGCATCGTGTTGAGCAATTGCTTTCTCGTCAGATGAGAAAGTAGTCCCTAGCAGATTCGTCATCTTGTGTTTGATAATAAACGAAAGAAATAAAACTAGGTTTATACGAAACCCTTTCTTTGGTTTACAAATAAGAAGTACAATTAATCCTATACGAGGATGTTAAGTACAAAATTTAATCTGGGTAAATATTGCTATAGGAGTCTGATCTGCGGTCGATCACTTTGTCCTTTGGACCACACGATGATGAAGAAGTGCCGTAGAAGAAGTAGAAGCTTCAAAGATTGCAAGAATGAGTGGATGCTCGATGCCAAGATCGTTGATCACTACTCTCTGTCTGTGCTCTTCTTTCTTCGATTTTTCGACCTTTCTTTCCGACCTATGACCTCCATGGACGGAGGTCTCTATTTATAGGCGTAGAAACTGAACAGCAGAGAGAACCGCACCTTTTATGCGACGGTTATCATAACTGCTACCCACGTATAAATGATCTTCTGAATAAGCGTGTGACGCGTGTCCCATTAAGAGATAATGCGTATAACTGCTGCGAAGATCACGGCATGCAAGCCACGTAAGGATTCGTCCAAAAATGCCTCTTCTGGGTCCAGTTAGAGCTAGAAGCACGGTCTGGCTCGAGAGCGGGAAGCTTTTGCCGTTTCCTGAGTAACTTCCTTACCTGAACCGGAGTGAAAAGGAGGGCAGAGGGGGGGTTCATTTGCTCTTATCCTGTCCAGATAAGAGATTCCCACGGGGCGGTTGATAAGGAGTTGGTAAGCGCATTGACTTGAGTTCTCCTCCGTAACTGCCCCTCGCATAGAGATGATTGGCGTAGAAGCCAAATAACTGTCTCGTTGGCGTAAAAACCAAATAGTTGTTCTAATGGCGTAGAAGCCAAGTAGGCGTAGAAGCCCAATAGCTGACATATAGGCATAGAAGCCCAATAGCTGTCAGGTTGGCGTAGAAGCCAAGTAGACGTAGAAGCCTGATGCTGCATAGATAGGTTGTCGGCGTAAAGGTAACCAGCCATTCCTCCTTGACTGAGGTCTTGAGCATATTCTGGATCAGATAGCCTGTTCACATACCTTTGCAAATATAGCCTGGGTTGGAGTATTTCAAGGAGATAGCATACGGCGTACTCCTATAGTTAAAAATAGCCAGGTCGGCGTATTTCGAGGAGATAGCATACGGCGTACTCCTATAGTTGAAAATAGCCTGATGACGTAATGTACAGGGATGGTGATGTGGACGTATTATCCCTAATTATAGCTCTCCCAATCATTGAAAATTGAACAAAATCTTGTGCATTAAATGCAGAGATCTGCCCCCATCTTGCGCATTAATTGCAGAGATATGCCTCGGGCTCTGTACGAAGAGCAGCTTTTGACGTGGCGGTCAGTTGTCTTATCTTGAGCGTAAAAGCTCATGGCTGCCTGTGTAAAACTAGGCAGCGTATTCCTTGAATGCGTAGACGACGACTTAAATCAAGGCTTTGGTACTAAACGACAGTCTGGAGCTCTGTGCCGAATCATTATTACAGCCGTCGTCTTGATAGTCGTGCAGTACTCTTTGTCAGGAGTCAGGTTCATTGTACTGTCTGACAGGTTCATTCGAGGAATACGAAGCGTTCCTCGTACACTTCCATGCTGCATTAAAAGCAGATGAGTTTTACGCCATAAAGGTGAGGTAGCAACCTTTTTACGCTGAAGCAGTCTGAAATATTGCATTACGCGGGTTGTTCTGGAGCTATATTTTACGCTGAACAGCGTTGAAGCTCTGTTATATGCCAATGGCTCTAAAGTCATGTTTTACGCCGCACAACACTGAAACTCTGCTTTATGCGGGTTTTATGCATGTTGCGTATAATCCTGTAGTGTATTTTTCATGCTTCTACACCTGGAACTAGCACCTCAATTCGCAAGCTCTCCAGGTCGGCCAATAATTGTCTATCTGTCGTCAAGTACATAGCCATCGGATACCTGCTCAAGGCATCGGCGACTACGTTGGCCTTTCCTGGGTGGTATTGTAATGAGATTTTGAAGTCTTTCATCAACTCCAACCACCTCATATGTCTCATGTTCAGCTCCTTCTGTGTAAACACATACTTCAAGCTCTTGTGGTCCATGAAGATCTCCATACGCTCTCCATACAAATAGTGTTTCCACAGCTTTAGAGCGAAGATAACCGCTGCCAACTCCAAATCGTG
This sequence comes from Iris macrosiphon, assembly GCA_036927795.1. NCBI lineage: Eukaryota > Viridiplantae > Streptophyta > Magnoliopsida > Asparagales > Iridaceae > Iris > Iris macrosiphon. The sequence continues at coordinate 40,318,873 of JAYESA010000001.1, read as the reverse complement.
GGTGGGGTAGTTCTTTTCATGAGGGCATAATTGCTTGGAAGCATAGGCAATTACCTTTCCGTGCTGCTGAAGAACGCAACCCAAACCCTTTCCTGAAGCATCACAGTAGATAGTGAATCCACCTATCCTCGATGGCAACGTCAATACTGGAGCTGTCGTTAATTTCTTCTTCAGCTCATCAAATACGGCCTGACAATCCTCCGTCCAGACAAAATCCACATCTTTCCTGGTCAACCTAGTCATTGGCTCTGCAATCCTGGAGAAGTCTTGTATAAACCTCCTGTAGTATCCTACTAGTCCGAGAAAGCTCCTAATCTCAGCTACTGAACTGGGAGTCGCCCACGACTCCACTGCCTCGATCTTCTTTGGGTTAACTGAGATTCCGTCACCCGTCACCACATGTCCAAGGAATTCAACCTTGTCGAGGAAAAACTCACACTTTGAAAGGTTCATGTATAGCTCCTCCTTCCTGAGTCTCCAAGACCATCCTTAGGTGCTTTTCATGCTCCTCTGGGGTCTTCGAATATACAAGAATATCGTCGATGAATACCACCACGAACTTGTCAAGGTACTGGTGGAACACCTTGTTCATCAAGTTCATGAATATTGCCGGTGCATTAGTTAAACCAAACGGCATTACCATGAACTCAAACTGCCCATATCGGGTCCGAAAAGCTGCCTTCAGTATGTCTTCTCTCTTCACCTTCACCTAGTGGTAGCCTGACCTCGAGTCTATCTTTGAAAATACCTTCGCTCCGCTCAACTGATCGAAGAGATCATCTATCCTCGACAGTGGGTATTTGTTCTTGATAGTGAGGTTGTTTAGAGCTCTATAATCGAGACACATGCGTACCATGCCATCCTTCTTCGGTACGAACAATACCGGTGCTCCCCATGGTGATGAACTGGATTTAATGAAGCCTTTGTCCTGCAGCTCCTCAACTAGATTCTTCAGTTCTGTCAGCTCGTTGTTGTTGACTCTATAGACATATTATGAAATGGGCTCCACTCCTGGAACCAAATCTATAGAGAACTCAACATCTCTGTCTGGCGGTAAGCCTGGCAACTCCTTTGGAAATACATCCAGGAACTCCGCTATCAGGGGATGTGGCAACTCTTCTTCTTCCATCCTGGCTCCACAAAAAGTGCCTCTACTCTGCTTCGTTGCTCCTCTGGCGACCTCGAACTCCGGCTCTCCTGGTGGTCGAAATATCACTCTGCCTCCATGATAATCTATAGTAGCATGGTACCTACTCAACCAGTCTATCCCGAGTACAATATCATATCCCGGAAGTGGTATGACGAGTAAGCACACGCTCAACTCTCGGCCTCCTAATGATACTCTCCGGTCCTTGTAATAATTACGGACTAGGATAATGCTTCCGTCAGTCGTGATCTTGCAAGTTATATCTAATGGTTCTACCTCTAAACAATGCTTAAGAGTATATGATACAGATACGAAACTATGGGAAGCGCCAGAATCGAATAATGCAAGTGCTGGAATAGAATCGAGATGAATTGAACCTGAAATCACGTCTCCGGCTGGCTCAGCCTCTTTTATCGTCATGGCGTATGCTCATCCCTGGGGTGCACCTCTCTGCTGGTGCTGGTGCTGAGCAAATCTCTGCTACTATAGAGGAAGTAGAGGTCCCCTCTACTGGCCTCCTGGTACAGTAGGTACCCTGGCTGGTCCCCTCTGAGCGGCTGCTCCACTCTGACCTGGACGAGTCTGAATAGATGGACATTCCCTCAACTGATGTGCTGACGATCCACAGGACAAGTATATCCACATCCTCTTCCTGTAGATTCCTTTGTGTGTCCTGTCTTTCCGCAGTACGCACACTGGACAGCGGGCTGAGTCTGCCTCTGTGGCTCCTGCTGCTGAGTGTGCCCTCGAGCTGGTGCCTAGTGTTGCTGATGCTGATACTGGTACGGCCTCTGTTGCTGCTGAAAGTATAGACGCTTGGCTGGTTCCGCACTATCACTCGCTCCTCGGGAAGTGTCACATTCTCTCTTGGACCTGAGGTCCAAGTCATCCTCAGCAATCTGGGCATCTATCAGAATGCCCTCAAATGTAGCAGTGCGATATCCCGAAGTGCGAGACTTGATCTCTCTCGTCAACCCCTTCCAAAAATTTTAGGCTCTGTCTCCTGGGTCCCGAATCATCGATGGCGCAAATTGACTCAAACGACAAAACTTCGCGGCGTACTCATCGACTGACATGTTTCCTTGGACCAAGTCATGGAACTGACTCTCCAAGGCTCCCAGGACTACGTTAGGGAAGAACTTCTCCTTGAAAAGCTCCTTGAAGGCCTCCCAAGTAAGTCCCCCCACAGTGATTCTCGGCTCCGTATAATACCATGTCAGCGCGATGTCAAATATTTAACTGCCGGCGGCCTTGATCTGAAGAATCTCCGAAATCTACGCCAAGCGCAAGTTCCTCTCTATATCCTCTATCCAGTCGTCAGCGTAGAGTATCCCCTCTGTGCCCTTGAACTCCCGAGACATCATCCTCTTGAAGTCCACTATAGTACCAGGCCTCTGGTGCTGCTGGCCAGGATGCTGCTGCTACTGAGTGACTCTCTCCACAGCCTGGATAGCCACCTGATGAGCATTCTCCATGATCTCTTTTATCAGCTTCGTCTATGCCCAGTGCGCCTCTACCTGCACCCTCTGAGCCTCAGCCTGGACTCCCTGAGCCTTCGCTCACGTCCTCTGAGCATCTACCATGCCCTAGATCAGCGCAAATATTTGTGCCCCATCAACGGGCACACCTCCGGGAAACGGAGTCGGTGGTGGTGGAAGGTGCTCCATCACAGCTGGGGTGACCCTCAGAACAGGTGGAGGAGGAGGACCCCCAAAAATTACAGATACTCCCACATGAATAGGAGATGTAGGAGGAACTCCAGATGTTTGTCCGTCAGGTCGAGAGGTGGCAGACCTCTCTGAAGCTGATGGTCCCAATCTCAAAGACCTAGTCTTCAGCGGCATCCAAAAGACAGACCAAAAATGATCAATTAAGGCAACAGTTACGATATCATCAAGGAAGGACAGTAAAATTTAAAGAAAATAATTATTCAAAATAGCATTATAAAGATCAAAAAATTTCTAATTGTGATTGAGCATACTCTCATCCTATTTCCTAAAGCAAGCTCGTAGCAATACTCTAAGCGAGCACTACTACGACATTGCACTAAATGCGAATCTCGACCTGCATGGGCCACCACTAAAAATGTGTCACGACCCACACCCAAAAATTGGGTATGAGCCGAGGGTATGTCCAGCCTACGCTGCAGCATCGGCGGTAGAACGTTGTCTAGGTCTCAAGACTAACAATCATAACTCATAACATGTCAATGATCTCAACTCTATAAGGAGAACAATGAATAATACATTGATCAATACTTTAATATATACTCAATCACAATAACTATAGAAAATAAATAGCACGATGAGATATAAAGATAAGGAGTACTGACATAAGTCAAGTACAACAACAAAATATAATAGTAATCTAGGATAGCTGTCCAACATAAATAGTCTCACAATAGTCTCAATATAAATATAATCCAAGTCTTAGGTTTTAGAACAAATAATACATAAATAGAACAGTCTAGATGACTACGGGTGGTATCTCCTCTAAGGAGAGTGACTCCTCTATGTTCTCTAGTACGTTGTCTCTCTCTATGCCTGGGCCATAGTGAGTAGGAAAGAAGTCCTTCAAGTCCTCTGAAAAATGTTATCCAGTCAGGATTGGAGCAAAGCACAAGCACTAAATAGCAGTTTCATTTATATTGACAAAAACTATAATACAGTGTAAGAAAATACAAGATGAAAAAATACTAAAAATAAGGAATACAGGAAAATATGTAATCAGCAATAGTACAACTAGCAATGAATAGAAATATGTGAATGCTAGAATAAGTGAACTGGAACAAAGAATTAGAATATCTGGCTAAGTATTTAAAATATCAGTTTATTATGTGATCGACTTGGGACGAGATCAGGCTTGTTATATATGATTGGCTATGATATATGTGAGGTCAGGCTAACCATATGGTTAGCTATGATACGAGCAATAGTCAGGCTAATCATATGTAACAGGCTATGAGGCATGTAAATGGTCAGGCTACACTCTACGTGATGTGTGGGGTGAGCTATGATGCATGTAAAGTGGGGTATGATCACATAATCTGCTAATATTTCCATGTTCCCATCTAGCATGATGGATTCCAATCACGACTCCTCATGACAGGTTTCTATGATACTAACCCATGTAGCCACAGTGTCAGAATCAAGTATACTGTACAACTAGAATCATAGAAATGTTGTACAACTAGAATCATAGAAATGATCAACATAATAAAAACTGTAAGATAATGTACTCGCCTGTGGTCCTGAGGAAGCTGTGAGAATCGATGTCCAGGATGGAATCACAATGAACTATATATTAATATTAATATTAATATCAAAAAGTATTTTGAAGAGATAAACATGCATACCTAATTCTATGTTAGGCATTGGGTCATTTCTAGGTCTTTGATAAGCTGACTAAGCCATACCTAACTATACTAGTCAATAACAACTATATTAAGTACTGATAATATATATAATTACTTATATAAAAATCTCTATGCTAACTAACATATTTATATACCATTACATCATATTTTACATACCCATATAATACATGTATATGAGACTATTCTTAACTAATAGTCTAACTTAGGGTATATACATTTATCTAACTATTTAAGGAACAAATAACCATATACCTAAGTATCTAACTATTAGCTAACTGCTCATTCATAGATACACAAGACTTAACTCACTGACCCACTGATACACACGAACCTAACTGACACCAAGGCACACACACTGGATACTAACTGAAGTCTGAAACACTAAGCTCATAGTAGCTAACCAACACTCCCATAACACTGGTATACACTGTTGATACCAACTAAAACCTATTTCCTACTACCCTCACTAGTTGCCACCTCTGTGTTGCAGTCGCTGCTACTGCTAATGAATCCTCTGCAGTGGAGAGCTAAACCCTACCCTAAGTATCAGCTACAGTTGATACTTACACTACCCTCATACACTACAGTATACACAGGGATGCTTAAAACTCGATACTGCTCAGTGTTTCCCAGGAATCCTCTGATACCCCATAGACTTCTCAACCATTAACCACCTTGCAGTCTTGCACATTGCATTCACAGTTCAGTTGTTGAATGATAACTGATAAGTCATAAGACTCATGACTCATAAGGCAGTATCAGAGCTCAGAAGTAGCCAAGTAGCCACAGTTCAGTTTTGAACTTCATAGTGCAGAAATTGATAATGTGTAATTATTTCACAGTTTCCTCCCCCTTGTGCAAAGAGGATACCCCTAAGATAAAACACATATACTCCTATGCATTATATGCATATATCTTAAATAGCTAACTGAGATCTGAAACTGGAAACTAACTGGACATATACTGTTGAAGGATACCTAGAGACTGACACTCATACATCTTACTGAGATACACACAGTCTCACTGAGATACTCATAACCTAAACTCGATCGACACACACAGGTATACAGTATCAGTGAACTGAGACACAAACTAGTTAATTAAGAGGCTCCCTCTTATTTTACAGGCTAGGGTTAGGGTTAGGGATTCTAATACAAAAAGTCTATTTTGCCCTTCATGACTTGTCATGAATAACTAATTAACTATGAGGGGTTTAGTCATACATTGAGGGATCAAACTAATTACTAATTTAAAAAGGGTAAGGGTTTATCTAGTGGGTTTTTAGGTCTAGTCCACTAACTCATGCACAAATGAACACAATATAATATATATAATAAATATCATGTAAAATATTAACACAATAAATTAAATAAGGTAAATAACAATAAAATCTCTATTCTAGAAATGTGGTAGTGACAGCTCTACAGGAAGCTCTCAAAATATGAGTTTTCCTGGACAACGTATAGTTTCTTGGGCATATTGTGACAAAAGATGGTATTTTGGTGGATCCGAAGAAGATTACAGTGGTTGAGCGGTGGGCTACACCGAATTCAATGGCAGATATCCGAAATTTCTTAGGATTGGCAGGGAATTATCAAAAGTTTGTGCAGGTTTTTTCTGAATAGCAAAGCCGATGACCAGACTTACTCGAAAGGATGTAGAGTTCATATGGACAGAAGAGTATCAAGTAGCGTTTGACGAGCTGAAGAAGAGGTTAACTAAAACTTCTATCTTGACATTGCCGTCATGATCAGATGGTTTTCCTATCTACAGTGATGCTTTTGGGAAGGGTCTTGGATGTGTGTTTGAGCAGAACAAGAAGGTGATTGCTTATGCATCTAGACAGTTGCGGCCTCATGAGAAGAATTATCCCACTGATGACTTGGAGTTGGCCGCGGTCATATTTGCTCAAAAATTATGGAAATTTTATCTGTACGGAGAGCGTGTGGAGATCTTTACTTACCACAAGAGCTTAAAGTACGTTTTTACACAGAAATAACTAAATATGAGGCAATATTGGTGGCTAAAACTAATGAAATATTTTGATATATCCTTATAGTGTCATCCAGGGAAAGCCAACATAGTTGCCGATGCCTTGAGCAGGTATCCGGTAGCTATGTATTTGACGACGGACCAAAATTTGTTGACAAATCTGGAGAATTTGGGCATTGTGGTGGTGGTTCCAGAGATTGAGATATATATGATATGCTTGCAGATTTGGTCATAGCAGATGGACATGATCAAGGTGATACAGTATCAGGATATGACTCTGAGGAGTATCAGAGCTCAAGTGCAAGTAGGGTTGATGGATGATTTTACTATTATAGATGATGGTTCTTTGAGGCACGGTGCTAGGTTGTGTGTGCCAAGTGGTGATCTGCGAGAAAAGGTTTTGCAGGAAGTGCTCCGCTCACAGTACTATATGCATCTAGGTGCCAACAAGACGTATAGGGTTCTGAGAGAGCATATGTGGTGGTATGGCGTGAAGCGTGAGGTGGCACATTTCATTTCTAGATGCTTGGAGTGCCAGCAGGTTAAGGCAAAGAGGCAGAGACAGCGAAGATTGCTTCAGCTATTGCCTATTCAGGAGTGGAAGTGGGAACATATCACTATGGACTTTGTTTTAGGGAAAGACGCAAATTGGGTCATCGTTGACAGGTTGATCAAATTGGCCCACTTTTTCCCATTCAAAGTGGATTTGTCTACGGAGAAGCTTGTCGAGATATATGTGAGGCAGATTGTCAGATTATACAGGATTTTGGTTAGCATAGTTTCAGAACGGGATAGAAGATTTATATCTTACTTCTGGAGGTGTTTGCTGGCTAGCTTGGGTACTCAACTCAAGTTTAGTACCGCTTATCACCCTCAGATAGATGGACAGTCGAAGAGGACTATTTAGACACTTGAGAATATGCTCCAAACTTGTTTTCTAGATTTTGGTGCTCGTGGGAGGATCATATTCACTCGGTAGAGTTTGCATATAACAACAGCTACCAAGCCAGCATCGAAATGTCACTTTTTTAGGCTCTCTATGGTCGGAGGTGTTGTACCCCATTATCTTGGGACGACATGGGTGAGAGAGCTTTATTGGGGACTGAGATGGTTATAGATGCTTCGGTAAAGGTGAAGCGGATTCGTAAGAGGCATTGTGTGGTGCAGGATAGACAGAAGCATTGGACCGATAGTCATCGGGACTGTTTGAGTTTTATGTATAGATTTCTCTTCTGTTTGTAATTGTTTGTGCTTATAGATTATGTCGTAAGTCTTGTTTTGTACTAGGTTGGAGATTTGGTATTTTTGAGGATTTCTCTGATACGGGGCACTATTCGTTTCAGTAGAGGCAGAAAGCTTAGTCCCAGGTTCATCGGACCTTTCGGTATTTTGAGAAGGTAGGTGTTATAGCCTACCTACTAGACTTATCACCTACACTTGAGGGACTGCATAACGTGTTTCATGTGTCCCGGCTGAGACGGTACGTGGCGGATCCTAGCCATGTATTGGACCACTCGGAGTGTCACGACCAGCACCCACTTTTCGAATACGAGTACGTAGCCAAGCCCAGCTACGTCACAGCATCGGCGATAGTACGTTGTCTATGATAACAATAGTCCATACAAGTACATGATTCATATATATGTCATCCACAACTAAGTCATAACAAAGAGAAACTAAAAATCTCAATAATTAATTAAAAGAATAATCTACTACATCTCGAGATAGTCTCGGGAATAAACCCAGTAGAAATAAATAAGAACAACTAAAACTAGAGTCCACTAAGCCTACTAACTAAAAAATAAATACAAAAAGCATAAGGCAGGAAATATGCTACTCCGCATCTGTAGAAGCAACTGGCACATTGGTAACGTTGGTGTCACCAAGATACGCACCATAAACCTCGAAAAAAGTTGTGTCGTGTAAAGCTGAAAAATAGTTATCCAGTCAGGATTAGAGTAAGTCACTATAACACTACATTACACAGTATAATATACAAGCACGAAAGAAACAATAGTAAGAAAAATATGAACTATAGGCTTGCTATGACATGGCAACTAAGGGTACAACAATGACATAGAAAGTAAGAGCATAACAATGACATAGAACTAAGAGTACAACAATGACATGGAAACAGTAGCAGGTATACTCAAGAGAAGATGACCACTAGACAAGTAGTAACATTAACCAATTCACGTGTACAGAGTATTTTAGAATACAAGTGTTCCGCATGTGGACGGCTTGGGAGTTTGTATTCAATGTAATCAATATATAGGGAGTCTGTATTCAATTCATTAACCACATGCTTACTCATCGTATTCCCCCTCCCGACTCTCTCATAATTAAACATGATCACTTTGCATTAACTTTAACTTTGAACATTGAACATTAAATATTGAATATTGGAACAAAATTGTTAGGTGATCATGTATGATGATAACTAGTATAACTCTCGTGCATCACAAAAATAAGTAGGCCAATAATATCAAGGAAAGAACACATGAAGCATAAAATAAAGGCAATATAGGCTATATTGATACTTGTCTGCTCCGAAAAAGTATGAAGTCGTAACTCAAGACGTCGTTCGATCTACCCGTCACATAAATTAAACAAGTTAGACTACAAAAGTGGTTGGATAGGTTTCTATTCTAATCTATTTAATTCTGAATAAAATAAATTAAGATACTATTTTAATCTTATTATAATCTGATTTTATGACTAACCCTAAATTGTTGGCCACAGAACATCAACTTTCCAATTTCGGGATCCATAGCACATAAATCGAGACAATCCATTGACCAAAAAGGCAATCGACTCAAATCATTAATTTGTGTGTGAAAATTTGTACAATTGAGATCTACATAAATGCTGGAATAAGCGGTTTCAGCGAATGTCGAATCGGTTAGAAATTATCGCCAATATGGCTCACAGATGACAATTTTCGGTAGTTTCCTTCTTACGTCTATGTTGCATAAATTTTTTAGAATATTAAACTATCATATTTAATTCTGGGTAAATTATATGTCATGTTTCATTATGTCAAAATTCTGAAACTTCAAACGGATCATGATTCCGAGTTCGGAATCTCCCAGAATCTCGAAAATATCAAAACATATCAGATTTCAGACAACCAACACTACACGAATTTTTTAGAATTTTATGTTCATAATTAATAAAAATAAATTAGGTATTCATAAACTATAACTTTATACGGTTCCAACGTAAGAAACAAGGACACGTTTGGAGTCCGGAGTTAGTCGCAATGGCTTCTCAAAGTTCGAGAAACTCTAGATGTGAACCTCCTTAAAAGTCTCTCTTTCTCTCTCTTTCTCTCTCTCTCTCTCTCTCTCTCTCTCTCTCTCTCTCTCTCTCCTTCTAATTCAGCGGAATAATAATACCCTATTTATAGGCAGAGGCTGACGGCTGGGGCCCGCAGGCACTGACTGTACGCTTACTAAGTTACTGACTGGGTAATATAATCTTTAATTCCAGAAATTATTTATTAATCAGTTTTTACCTAATTAACTCCAAATAAATATGTAAAACTATCAAAAAAAATCCAGAAAAATTCTAGAAAATATAAAATAGCATTATAAACCCTAACAAAAATACTTGAGGCCATTTTATAGTTATAGTCTTCTACAAAAGTTAGTTATTAGCCTATTTTAAAACCAAATAAATCCAAATAAATTCCAAAAAATTCTAAATAAATTATATAAAATATATTTAAGCATTTTTTAACCATAAAATAAATGTTTGGTAAAAATAATATGCAATTATGGTCTCACAGTAAATCATGGAAGCCCTAGAAATGGCCTAAAATATATTCCTAGATTTTAATTACCCAAAAATTCTAGAAAAATCTCCAAAAATCTAAAATGGCCTAAATATGATTCTAAACCTTAATATGGGTCTCCATGAACTATATGAACCTTAGTGTTACATTATTATCCTCACAAAACTACACTTAATATCTCAAAATAAAATTTTCATAAAATTACAAGTGTATTCTAATCACTGATTGTGTATGGTAATTCGGGTAGCGGATGATACAACCTACCCCCCCCCCTTTAAAATATTTTTTTCTCAAAAATCAAACAACACAAGTAACTATATCTATAGTAACCTATATAAGCAATTTCTATGGTAATATATTAATAGTTTCCTAGGTTGATGCATAGAATAATGATGGTTTAGGAAAAATAAAAAGAGAGAAGCAATGCGTATTTAAACTAATATGGTCTAACATTTACTGACTAAATATGCACAATAATTAGGCACCCATAGCTAACTAAAAGGAACTATGGTACATGGTTAGAACGGTAGATGCAAACGTATCAAAGAAATCATGGACGGAATCAAGCATGATGTATAAGAGAGACAAAGATAGAAGACTCATTGGGTTGAGAATCATATTTGTGGATGATACAATCTCCTAAAGTTATTCTAAATCATATCTTCAATTCTAATCGCAGGGTCATAGCTAGTACTACTAATTTGAAGTACTAACCATGAGTTCACAATTTTATGCAAAACCAGACCTGCATGGGCCACCATAAAAACTTGTCACGACCCCCACCTGCTTTTCGGATACGAGTACATGGCCAAGTCCAGCCTACGCCGCAGCATCGACGGTAGTATATTGTCTATGATAACAATAGTCCATAAAAGTACATAATTCATATATATATATATATATATATATATCATCCACAACTAAGTCATAACAAAGAGATAAACTAATAGTCTCAATAATTAATTAAAAGAATAATCCACTACATCTCGAGATAGTCTCGGGAACAAACCCGGTAGAAATAAATAAAAAAACTAAAACTAGAGTCCACTAAACCTACTAACTAAGAAATAAATATGAAAAGCATAAGGCAGGAAATATGCTACTCCACATCGATAGAAACAACTTGCACATTGGTAACATCAGTGTCACCAAGATACGCACTATAAAGCTTGAGAAAAGTCGCGTCGTTTAAAACTGAAAAATAATTATACAGTCAGGATTGGAGCTAGTCACCATAATACTACATTACACAGTATAATATACAGCACGAAAGAAACAATAGTAAGGAAAATAGGAACTATAGGCATGCTATGATATGGCAACTATGGGTACAATAATGATATAGAAACTAAGAGCACAATAATAAAATAGAACTAAGAGTACAACAATGACATGGAAACAGTAGGAGGTATACTCAAGAGAATATGACCAATAGACAAATAGCAACATTAATCAATTCATATGTACAGTATATTTTAGAATACAAGTGTTCCGCATGTGGACGGCTTAGGAGTCTGTATTCAATGCAATTAATATATAGGGAGTTAGTATTCAATTCGTTGACCATATGCTTACTCATCGTATTCCCCCTTCCGACTCTCTTATAATTAAATATGATCATTTTACATTAACCTTAACTTTGAACATTGAACATTAAACATTGATCATGGAATATATAATATTGGAACAAAATCGTTAGGTGATCATGTATGATGATAACTAGTATAACTCTCGTACATCACAAAAATAAGTAAGCCAAACATATCAAGGAAAGAACACATGCAGCATAAAATAAAGGTAATATAGGCTCTAGTGATACTTGCATGCTCCTAAAAAGGATGAAGTCGCAACTCAAGACGTCGTTCGATCTACTCGTCACATAAATTAAACAAGTTAAGCTACAAAATTGGATGGATAGGTTTCTATTCTAATATATTTAATTATGAATAAAATAAACTAAAATACTATTTTAATCTTATTATAATCTGATTTTATGGCTAACCCTAAATTTTAGGCCACAAAACATTAACTTTATAATTTCGGAATCTGTGGCATACAAATCAAGTCAATCCGTTGACCAAAAAGGCAATTGACTCAAATCTTTGATTTATATGCAAAAATTTATAGAATTCAATGATATATAAATGCTAGAATTGACGGTTTCATTGAATCTCGAGTCGGTTAGAAATTATCGCCAATATGGCGCACAGATGATAATTTTCGATAATTTTCTGCTTACGTCTACGTTACATAAATTTTTCAGAATATTTAATTCTTGGTAAAATATATGTCGTGGTTAATTGTTTCAATTTTTTAAAACTTTAAACGGATCATGATTCCGAATTTGGGAACTCCTAGAATCTTGAAAACACTGAAACGTGTTAGATTTTGGACAACCGACACTCTACAAATTTTCTAGAAATTTATGTTCAGAATTAATGAAAATAAATTAGGTATTCGGAAATTGTACCTCGATACGGTTCCAACGTAAGAAATGGGGACACGTTTGGAGTCTGGAGTTAGTCGCAATGGCTTCTCGAAGTTCGAGAAATCCTAGAGGATAACCTCCTTAAAAGTCTCTCTCTCTTCACTCTCTCTCTCTCCTTCTAATTCGGCGAAATAATAAACTAGGGTTTTAATACCCTATTTATAGGCAGAGGCTGACGGCTGGGGTCCCCGCAAGCGCTGACTGTACGCTGACTAAGCTGCTGACTGGGTAATATAATTTTTAATTCCAGAAATTATTTATTAATCAGTTTTTACTAATTAACGCCAAATAAATATGTAAAAATTTCAAAAAATTCCAAAAAAAATTTAGAAAATATAAAATAGCATATAAACCCTAGAAAAATACTTAGGGCTATTTTATGGTCATAGAATTCTATAGTAAATTCTAAAAGTCCTAAAAAATAGTTATTAGCCTATTTTAAAACAAATAAATTCCAAATAAATTACATAAAATATATTTAAGCATTTTAACCCTAGAATAAATGTTTGGTAGGAATAACATACAAAACTCACAGTAAATCATGGAAGCCCTAGAATTTTTTTTTCTAGTTTTTAATTACCCAAAAATTCTAAAAAAATCTTCAAAAATCTAAAATGGCCTAAATATGATTCTAAATCTTAATATGAGTTTCCATGAACTATATGAATCTTAGTATTACATTATTATCCTTACAAAACTACACTTAGTATTTCAAAATAAAATTTTCATAAAATTACAAGTGTATTCTAATCACTAATTGTGTATGGTAATTCGGGTAGTGGATGCTACACGGAGATCGAGGCCAATTCCTTAACAAATGAAAGCAGAAAATTATGCAAAAATACTTCATCCAAAATCTCGCAAAGAAAATATTCAAGAAAAGCAACAGTCGACTGGTCCCGTTGAAGGACTCTTATATGGAACTCACGCACCGAGACACAGTCCGCTACATATATGACTTATTCCAACAGAAGCCAAATCATGAGTTAGAATAATTCTCGTTTATTCGCCCACCATGATTCAATTTCGAAAGGGTCATTTTATATTAGGTTCAGATTTTGAGTAAGAGTAGCCACAAGCCATTACGTAGTGCGTCACCCAGTCGGATCGGGGATGGGGCACTACACAGACTACCACGTGGCATCAGTTTTGATATGTTGTTGATAAGATCTCGGCCAAAAATCTATTTTTTTTTTTACTTATTTGATACGTGGCCCGCATTGGTTGTCGTGAATCTCTTCTGTTGTAACAGAAATATTTGGTCGCATGGAAGATGAAGGCTGAACTGCATAGGGGCTGGGCCTCATGAAACTTTGCCTTATGGACATTTGGCCGTATAAGGACTACGACGCATGGAAAGATTTGACGAATGGGGATGCTGCCACATAAAGAGCTTTTATGCATGGAAAGCTTTTCCATGTACACGTGGCACTACACAACTGTATACAGACAATAGTAATTCTGACAAGGATGTAAGCGCTAACGTCCGTTGTCAGCATCAAAATCGAGGCGTTCAGAGTCATTAATTGTTGTTAGATTCATAAATGTTGTGACTAACAGAAAATACATCATACGTCAGATTCGTAGCGGCTTGGTCTTCTATTGCATGCTACTTTGCTTCTCGTAGTTGTTGTATGTGCCTCTTGCCGCATAGATGCTTTGGTGCATGCGACTTAAAGTATGAGCACATGGTTTCTGCATATTTTTCATGCTTCTATAGTCTTAGAGTGATTAGAAGTCAGGTAAGTTGGTATCATAGATGCCAAGTATCTTGGGTTGAAACATGAAATACTTGTGTGATACTCTAATACCCATAGGTGAGGGTAAGCTTTAGTTATGTGTGAGGGTGCACTATTTAGTATAAAGTATTGGAATTAGGTACTTGAGTAAGTAGTATCATAAGTTTTAGAGTTTGAGTATCAGTATAGTGCCATGGGTTTTAAGTTAAGATATTGGTAAGTTAAGGTATTGAGTTTGTGTCATTAGTGTTGGTATCAAGATATCAACTAGATGGGTATCCATGGGTATCAATATTAGTGTCAAGGTAAGGTATTGAGGTTTTAGTGAATTAGGATACCAAGGTAATGATTATGATACCAAGATATTGGATAAGTGGCAAGTCTATGATAGGTATTATGATACCAACTTAGAGAGTATGGTAATAGACTAGGGTATTATTAGATACTACATGATACTAAGGTATATGTGTATATAAATAAATACCTAGTGTCCATAGTTTGGTATAGCTATATACATAGGGTATTGACTTAGAATACCTAGAATAAACCAATTATTAGTTAGTATAACCTAGTATGACTACATAAATCAACTAAATAGGTATTCGGGAGCCAAAATTAGGTGTTCACCTAGTTTCAACCTAGTAACCTAGAACAAGCTAATCAAACATATTTATGATTCCAAATTTACTTGTTGACATGGAGATTAATATATAGGTCACTTGAAATCCAGTACAAACACTGACTTTTGTTTTCAGTATTAGACGACACGTGATTACATTCTCTCATAGTTTTCTTTACTTGATAATTACAATGATACATATTTTTAGTAATGTTATACTTGATTCTTGACACGATGGTACATGTATTGGTACATATAGGATCCTCAGTCATGAGATATTTTCATATTGTACATTGTTCATCTTATTATGATCTGTGCGTGTGACATGTCTTGATTTGGATCATTGTACTAGTCGGGGTGTGGAAGTTCTAGCTAGATATGTGATCATTTTCCCTATTATTCAAGTATTACGAGTGTTAAGCATACACCTCACGTATGATTAACCAGGCTCTATTGTATATTGTGAAAGTTTTCAAGCCGATCACACATCGACACTAGTACTTCAAAACACATAGTTAGTTACAATTTTTTCATGTCTACTTCAAATTTATTGAGTTATATCCTAATTCTCTGTCTACTTCTTATTACCTGCTATGACATATAGTCTTGTTTACCTATTTTCTCATATTGCCACGGTCATGTTATGATTCAATTCTAAATTGCTCATCATGTATTATACTTACTATTACTATTTTATATTCTTTGTCATTTAATTGAAATTGTTGTTCGAGTTGTACTTATTCTATTCTGACTTGATAACATTTTTAATTGATTTGGAGGACTGGTGTCGTACTGATTATGGATCCCAGGAGGGAGTAGCAGCTAACTTGGATCCTATAGCTTAGGAGTAGTTTGGAGAGCTTGCCAGAAGGTCCAGCCGGAGTACTTAGTTATCTTAGTTCCTTTATTAGTATTTTATTACCAGATTTGTCTCCAGGTATAATATTTGAGCCTGTGGATGTTATATTTAGATTCTCTAGACTTGTCGTTATTTTTTTAGACTTGTTAGTTTTGTGACTTTGGTTATCTTTCTCTTGTTATCATATTGTGTCATATCATATCGTGATTCTAGATATTGTGATTGAGTACTATTCGTTATATTTTTATTCTTCGTGTGGAGTTGGATATTATTGTGTGAGATTGATAGTTAGATATTGATAACCTAGGCAGCGTTCTACCATCGATGCTATGGCGTAGGATGGAGATACCACATACTCGGGCCCCGATCATCCAGATACGGGCTGTGACATGCTTTTATGATGGCCTATGCAGGTCTCATCTTCGTAATTAGTGCGATGTCGTAGTAGTACTATAGTTTAGTCGTACTACTGCGAGCCTGCAATAAAAATAGAATTGAGGGATTATAGGAAGTATGGTACTCAATCACATATTAGAAATTATTGAGAGATTTCCGAGATGACCCTTGAGAATCTTACAATAAAATCTATTTGAATCTATTTTCACTTGCTTTCGTTCATCTTCACCTTTATTTTCAGTGAATATATGTTCGTTGTTGAATTTAACCCTTGTATCGAGATAAATTTTATGGACTATATCGAGGTACATTTTGATAACTTATTTGGATAAGAATAGTGAGAAAGATAACAGTCTGTCTTAGTTATGAAGTCTAGAGTTTATCGCAGCCATACTAGCTGGCGTGACAAAGACATAAAGATCTAATTTTGGATATACTTATCTTGGTTATAGAATTTTGAGTTCTTGCAGCCATGCTAGCTGTGCTCGGTAGTTCCGTAGCCAGTTTTTTCGGACGTGGCAAGGCGAGAATTCTAGATAACATGATTATAGAGGTATATAACTTAGTTATGGACTCTATAGTTTATCGCAGCTATGTTACTAGTGTGACGAGGATTCTGAGTAACATAATTTCGGATAGACGTATATGATTATCAGATTGTATCTTAAACTAGTTCTTAACATATCGTCTCTATCTTCGAAACTAGTTATCATTAAATTCTGTTCCATCATCCTTACTAGCTCAGGATAGAGATGTCTTTAGTTTCTCTAGTTCAATTTCCTATTGAGCTTCACCATCATTAGTTTTTGAGGTTCTTTGGATAGTATAGTAGTCTGGTAACTTATAGTTAGGTTTATGTCAAGTTGAGTATCAGTGTTGATTGTTGGGAGTGTATATTGTGGGTCTATGAGTGGTTCCTAGTTGGGTAGTTGAGCATTAGGTATCAATATATAAGCCTAGAAGTAACTCATAGTGTAGTATCATTTGTAACTATAGTTCTAAGGTAGGTGTCAGAGTATAGTTAGTAGTTGGTATCCTAGAGTATTAAGTGCATGTGTCTAGTATAGTTATAAAGTTAGTGTCTGTATACCAAGGGTACCTAGAGAGTGCAAGTGTCCAAGATGTATCAGGATTGGTGAGTAATAAGTGATAGGTATAGCGTATTAGTTTATTATCTGTGAGTATTATTATGGGTGAGAGTATCGGCTAGGTGTACCAGTGCAGTATGAATATAGTGAATGTAAGGGAGTATCATGGGGAGTAGGAGTACGGGTGTTCCAGGAAGTGATGATAGAGGTACAGTTAGGCCACCTGTGGCACAGCAAATTGTCCAACACCAGCAGAGGGAGACACCCCGGCAGGTCAGGGTCTTTGCAATGACGGTCGAGGGGGGGCGATGCTACAGGTGTTGGGTTACCAGGTTCTATTCTTCTCCTTTTCTTTTCATCTATTGATCTGTGTGATTTTGTGCTATAGTATAGTTAGCAGTAAACATTGATAGAGACTGCAATATAATGACAGATAGAGACCATAACCATACATGTTTGATAACCCATGAATGGTTATTTTTCAATAGTATTGTATGTTTGTATGATTTTAGATATTTTTTAGACCATGATTAGATGGGGGTTTGACTATAGTGAGGATTATGATGAATATGTTATGACTAGCTAGTAGAGAGGAGGCGAGAGGTGTGAGTGATATCCTATATTTTGAACCATGAGTTATTCTTTTATTTCATGCCTCCTTTAATTTCGAGGACAAAATTATTTTAAGAGGGGTGGGATTTGTCACCACCACTTCCACTTTTAGGGGTATTTTTATCATTTCATAATTGGTTGTAATTATATATCTATAATTAATTTGTGTTAGTTATAATTATATTAGTGTTAGTTAGTATACTAGCTAATTAGAAATTATTAGTATTAGTTATTGCTAATTAGTATTAGTTATGACCTTAGTTAATTAGAATTAATTAGTTAGTGTCATGGATAGAATATTTCCATATTAGTTAGCTAAGATTCTTTCCTTAATTAAATAGATTCCTTTCATGATATTTTTGAAACCAAATTAGAGAATGCAGAAGGGAAAACTTGATATTGTAGCATCACCCAAACCTACTATAAGAGGCCTGCCCTAATTAGGGTTCTAATCCATCCATTCATTCATATCATTAGCCCTATTCTTTTAAAAGTGACTTTTTTCCCAATTCATCCAAATCCCTATCAAATTCCCAATCAAACCCACTCATCCTCATTCATTCCAATCTCCATAGTGGTCTATAAGCATTGGAGTGCAAGGAGGACATTGGAGAGGAGCTTAGCTAGGAGGGATTGTGTCCACATCCTTTCATTGTATCCATTGGAGGAATTTTATTGGGATCCAACTTTCAATAGGTATAATTTTACTTTTCCTATCAATTTCTATGTTAGAATACCATATTAAACCTATAGGAATCTACCTATACTGATACCCAACACTATTGGCAAAGAACTGGGAGGTAGAGAGGTCATTTTCAATTGTTACATAGATTTTTCTAGGCTATTTGGTGGAGTTACAAATTTATGACCACCAAGTATATGTCATAGGTTCCAATGAGATTACTGGTGTCTAATTGGGTTTGTGGGTGTATCCTTGTTTCTAAAATTTGATACGTAGAGCCCGTATCATGATACGCCATGACACATATTGGTAGATTTGATAATTTGGGGGTTTTGGAGTAATTGGTGTGCATTCCTCTTTATGTACACTATATTCATCTATTCTAGTTTTATATATATATATATATATATATATATATAATGTGTATTTCATATGATTTTGGGTTTATTATGTTGATATCATGGAGTATTGGTGTGTATCATAGAGTATCTTGATATTTGGGGTTGATACTAAAGGTTGTATGCTAGGTGTTTGATATTTGGTTGAGTGTATTAGTGAGTATGTTGGTGCTAATATGAATATAGAGATGAGGGAGTAGCTGTTGGTGTCTTGTGGGGTGTGCATGCTTGTGTAGAAGTGTAGTAAAGGAAGGGGGAGTTCTATATATTGTTGTGAATTCATGAGAGGGAAAAACCGAATACGAATATAGCAGTAGTTGTGTTTGTTGTTGTGAGGCCTGCACACTTGCTGGCAATTGTAGTATGAAGAGAGAAAAGTTATGCAGTCTAGTATGAAGTATTGGGAGAACTCGAGTTTTGCAGTTGGGGGCTTCTCAGGTCCGTGCAATAGGTAGTGTGGGTTGGGTGTCTCAGAGTAGCAGCAATTTGGATTATGGGAGAGTGTCAGGTTTCATTGGTATAGCATGTGTTAGAGTGTGTGAGTGCTTGTGCTTGTTGTGAGAATAATATGCAATGTGGGGGACTGAAACAACAGCTATTGTGGGTGCACAGTACCACAGTGTAGTCACTGTTAGTTTAGGCAGCTAGGGAGGCACGGGGTGTGCTCTAACTGCAGGTTGCAGTGGGCTGGTTTCAGCAGGCAGTAGGGAGTTAGGGGAGGTATGAAGTGTGGTCTGTACAGTGCACTTTCAGGCAGCAATTTGGCACCTGTTGCAGGCCTTACAGCAAGGAATGGGGCTGCAGCTAGGAGGCTAACAGTTGCTCCTGCAACTTAAAGCAGCAACTGTTGTTTGATAGTAGTTACTTTGGGGGTTTGAGTGTTCAATTTCAGCAGCAATGAGGGGAGTCTGTAGTGTTATTTTCTTGTCATTGTCAGTTGGGTGAGAATTATGTTGTGTAGGTTCCAGAACAAGTGAGGATAGGGTTGTGTGGTTGTGTACCATAAAGTATAAATAAATGTCTTAGAGTTATTAGAAGTCAGGTGAGTAGGTATCATAGATGCCAAGTGTCTTGGGTTGAAACATGAAATATTTGAGTGTGATACTCCAATACCTAAAGGTGAGGATCAGTTTTAGTAATGTGTGAGGGTCTACTATTTAGTATCAAGTATTGGAATTAGGTACTTGAGTAGGTAGTGTCATAAGTTTTAGAGTTTGAGTATCTTAGTATAGTGCCAAGGGTTTTAAGTTAAGATATTGGTAAGTTAAGGTATTGAGTTTGTGTCATTAGTGTTGGTATCAAGATATCAACTAGAAGGGTATCCATTGGTATCAAGGTTAGTGTCAAGGTAAGGTATTGAGCTGTTAGTGATTTAGGATACCAAGGTATTGATTATGATACCAAGTTATTGGGTATGTGGCAAGTCTAGGATAGGTATTATGATACCAACTTAGAGAGTAAGGTAATAGACTACGTATTATTAGATACTACGTGATACTAAGGTATATGAGTATATATATAAATACCTAGTGTCTATAGTCTAGTATAGATATATACATTGGGTATTGACTTAGAATACCTAGAATAAACCTAATATTAGCTAGTATAACCTAGTATGACTACATAGATCAACTAAATAGGTATTCGGGAGCCAAAATTAGGTGTTTACCTAGTTTCAACCTAGTGACTTAGTTTTGACCTAGAACAAACCAATCAAACATATTTATGATTACAAATTCACTTGTAGACATGAAAATTCATATATAGGTCACTTGGACTCCAATACAGACACTGACTTGGGTTTTCAGCATCGGATGGCACGCAAGTACATTCTCTGATAATTTTTTTTACTTGATAATTATTATAATACATGTTCTTAGTGATGTTATACTTGATTCCTGACACGATGGTACATGGATGGGTACATATTGGATCCTCAATCATGAGTGTTACCTTCATATTGTACATTGTTCATTGTATTGTGATCAAATATTTTATTATGATTTGTGCGTGTGACATATCCTGATTTGTATCCTTGTACTAGTCGGGGTGGAAAAGTGCTAGTTAGATATGTGATCATATCCCCTATTGTGCAAGTGTTAATCATACACCTCACATATGATTAGCCAGGCCCTATTGTATATTGTGCAAGTTCCCAAGACGATCACACATCGACACTAGTACTTCAAAATACATAGTTAGTTACAATTCTTTCCTGTCTAGTTCATATTTAATGAGTTATACCCTATTGCTCTGTCAACTTCTCATTACCTACTATTCTATATAGTCTTGTTTACCTATTTTCTCATATTGCCACTATGATGTTATGATTCAGTTCTACATTGCTCATCATGTATTACACTCACTATTACTATTTTATAGCCTTTGTCATTTAATTAGAACTGTTGTTGGAATTGTACTCGTTCGATCCTGGGTGGATAACATTTTTAGGTATTGATTTGGAGGACTGGTATCCTACTAATTACGGACCACGGGAGTGAGTAGAAGCTGACTTGGACCCTGTAGCTTAGGAGTAGTTTGGAGTACTTGCCGGAAGGTCTAGCCGGAGTACTTAGTTATCTTAGTTCCTTCATTAGTACTTTATTACCAAATTTGTCTCCGGATATTATATTTGAGACTTTGGATGTTATATTTAGATGTTATAGACTTGTGGTTGTTTTTTTAGACTTGTTAGTTTTGTGACTTTGTTATCTTCTCTTGTTATCATATCGTGCTATATCATATCATGATTCTAGATATTGTGATTGAGTACTATTTGTTATATTTTTTGTCTCCGTATGGAGTAGGATACTATTGTGCAAGATTGATTGTTAGATATTGATGACCTAGACAGCGTTCTACCGTCAATGATGAGGCTTAGGATGGACGTACCACGTACTCGTGCCCCGATCTTCCGGGTACGAGTTATGACAAATGTCGCTCATGTTCCTCATGGCACTTTTAGTAAAAAAGAATGTCGTCAATGAACTGGTCCAAATACTGGTGGAGGACCATATTCATCAAGTTCATAAAGACAGCAGGAACATTGGTCAAATCGACTGGCATAACCAAAAACTCATAGTGTCCATATCTCGTCCTAAATGTGATCTTCGGGATGTTCTCCTTCTGAACTTTCACCTGATGGTATTCCGATCTCAAGTCTATCTTGGAGTATACCTTGGCTCTGTTCAGATGATCAAATAAATTATTAATACGCGGTAGGTATTTATTTTTCACCGCCACGACATTCAAGGCTCTGCAGTCAATGCACATGCGTATTGACCCATTCTTCTTTGGCACAAACAGTACTGGAGCTCCCCAAGGTAATGCACATGGTCAAATGAAGCCTTTACCCTCTAATTACTCCAACTACGCCTTTAATTCATCCATTTTCCTCTTCGTCAATCTATAAACATTCGATGTTATAGGTGCTGCCCCTGGAGTAAACTCGGTCAAAAATTCTACCTCTCTATCCTGAGGTAGCCCTGACAAATATTTTGGAAATACACCTTAGAACTCTAGGATAATAGGGTGATAAGTAACATTTTCCATTGCCAAATGGGAACCCCCTACTGATTTGTCGTGCATCTTGGTGAATCCTCGAGTAAACTCGAGTTCTATCTGGCCTAGCATTTTGAATATAATATTACCACCATAGTAGTCAATGAATGCATGTTACTGACTCAACTAGTCCATCCTAAGAACAACATCGAAGTTCGGCATAGGAAAAACCAAAAGTCTGGCCTTCATCTCCCTGCCACGAATTGCTACATATAAGATCTACATATACATCTAATAGGCACAATCCCCCCTGTGAGGATTCTAACATTGCTAGATAAGGGTGTGGTGGCAATACTATGTATGAAAATAAAGCTAGAAGATATAAATAAGTGTGTGGCTCCAGTATCAAATAGTGTCACAGCAGTGTGAGTCACCTTGGCATCTGCTATGTTTCCTTCAAAAGGAGCTCTTGAATTCTCTCTTCCTCTAACACTGCTGCATGGGATATCCTCGACTGTGCACTAGTGAATCTCCCGATATCAGTTGATAACCTATGGTGGAATCTCTTGGCTCTCTCCAGCTCTATGGGAATCAACATCTCATAAAAATGAATCAATCTACTGAACCCCGCGGTGTACTCATCCACAGTCATATTCCCCTATTTGAGATATAGGAACTGATCGTAGAGAATATCTCGAACATTGGCGAGGAAGAACCTCTCGTTTAAGAATTTGTAGAACTCCTCCTAAGTCAGGTTGGCACCAAAATGTCTCTGCTCTGTATTATACTAGTGGTGAGCATTGTCCTCAAGTAGAAGATCCACTGCAGTCATTCACAGGTTCTTTGGCAACTGCGACGCCTTCAACAACTTTTTGTGCTAATAAGACCCTTGGAGACTTCTAGCGAAGTTTTTGTACCTATGAAGTGCTTCAGGTTCATCAGGTTAAAACTCTTAATGTTGTCCTCATAAGGTCGTAGCGATGGTGCTGGTGTTGGTACAGGGGCTGGTGGTGGCAGGAAAGTCCAGTTTAATACAGCTATAAGGGCTTGCCTTAATCGCTCATTTTATTGCCACTCGGCTTGCATCATAGCCTACATGAACTGGCCCGAGATAACATTGGCATTAGTCTGCGAAAATGGCTGTGTAGGTGGCACATGGGGTATCTGTAAGGTGAACTAAGACGTGAACTAGGGTGGTGGTGATGGCATGTTCCCACCTTAGAAAATTATAGTTTGTTGCTCCTGATGCCCCACAGGAGGTGTTGGAATCTGAGGATCCTGCTGAATTGATGGTAGTGTCAGGCATGTCTGCGATGGTGGTTCCTACTGAAGTGGTGTAGTTAGGGACACCATCGTAGAAACCAAAACTCATTATTCCTACTGAGTTGTTGAATCGCCTATAGTGATGGCGAGGGTAGCAACACGTCCACTTCGTAGGTTCATCTTACTGGACAGAAGATAAGGACAACGTCAGAAAAAATTTAAGGCATGTACGAATCAAGCAGTCAATAAGAGTTCGAAATAAAGTCAAGGGAGGTGATTAAATAAGTAGATGAGAATCTATACTCTAATCTTATATGCAGGCTTGCTCGGTACAATAACGTAATTAAAGCAATATATTCTTAATCTATATGGGCCACCACAAAAATATGTTACGTCCTAGTCCCAAATATGTAGGACTAGGTATACCCAACCATGCCAGATGGTATGTATTATAGGCTACTCCAATATATGGAACCCACAAATAAACACGTATGTTGTATTATGAACTCTAGCTCACAAGTGGTATATCATTATCACAAGTCACATGCATAACTAAATATCATCCATAGAAGCAATTAAAAGAAAATAAATTAATCAATAGATCGAAAGGATCGTCTAAAATAATCCAAGAAATAATAGTCAGGTGGAGACAAATCTACTACCAAACGACTATATCAAAACTAAGATAAAATAAAGTCAGACCTCCCAACTAAAATGAAATGATATAAGAATAAAGGTTCCATCAACTAAGATAAATCAGATATGCTTAGAGGGTAAGACCACCATAATAGTGAATGATGAGTCAGGTTTGGGTCCGTACTCTTGCGGATAGTCCTGGTCGTTTACACCTGGAAATGAACCAGGTCCTCAGAGGGAAGTAACACGATCCATAAAAGCATGCCACAAAATAGTAAAAATAAATATCCAAAAGGTCCCCTAACCATTCTATATGAAATGCACTTTTGATAATAACTTTCCAACGTATGGGCTATCTGGATAAAAAAATAGGATCCGCATAATTTTTGCTTGGGAACCAGGGGCCAAACGTGCATAATGTCCTTCGAACTTCAGAGGCCGCTATAATAATAATAGGGTCATATCACCCAGCATCTCCGGCGGAGCGTACGGGTTAAAAAGGGAATATGTAAAAGAGCCTATACGCCTTCTCACTGTCCTCCCCACCCCATGCTCATATCCATATCGTATCCATAATACGATAATACCTCTAACAACTGTCAAGTCTTCTATCATGCATTTCTATCATCAATTATAACCTATCTGTCGCATGTTCCATACGTACCGGTGGCCAGCCGAATACACAAGTTTGTATCCTACATGAGACCCACAACTCATGGAACACATTAGTCATAGATAATTAAGATATAAAGATACCTCACAATTATGGGATGGTCACATAAATCTAGGTCAATATGCATAGTAAGAATAAGAATAGTAAGAATAAGAGACAAAAAGATGACGCATACCGTCATTGCACCCAAGTCTTTTTTGGACGTGCAGTTTCATTGAATAAATAAACAAAAAAATAAATGATAGAAATAAAATAGGCTAAATAAATGTAAATAAACAGTAGTAGTTATAAGGTATACTTGTCTGGTGGCGATATGGTGTTAAGACGACGCCTAGACGATAAACACAATATATCAAAAATACAGGAGCTGGACATTCTTCGGATTCTGAAATAGACATAACCAAAGTTTTCAAAATGTGCAAGATAGTCCGAAAACACAACCCATTCGTCCGATTTGGAAACAGGGATAAATGATAATTTTGGGTCAAAGTGAGATCTATATATGGCCCTCTTTACACCAAAAAATGTGTCTGAACTAAAGGTCTCTGAATTGGACATATTATAGAAAACGAAACCAAATCGACTATACAAACTCAGAGACCCAATCGTCAAAATCAATAAAAAGGCCAACGGTATGTCTAGATTCGGATTCCGGTGAGCCGGTCACAAATTTGCTCGTTGAATCGAATCGTGGGGCCTACGAAACGATTATTCATCGACTATCGAAATTGGACAAAATTCGGGTCACATGACAAGTCATAAGCTGTGAGTCCAGTGGCACAAGTTTCTTAGCAATCCAATGAGTGAGCAAAAACTAATTGGATAATTTTGAAAGAGGTCGATACGGGGACTTTCGATAGATATGGTTGAATTCGTCGCGCACGAGCAACCAATTCAAATTTTGCCAAAACCCACAAGTCGAAAAATACCATACACGCTTTTTAGTGCAATTAGTATGCGACAAGGTGGTCCGGTTTGTTAGGACCAATGCCGTATCGATAATTTTTTAATATTTTTAAGACAAATTTTTCGTGACTTTCAACTGATAATTTAATACAGAATTAACGATCAATTATACGCAAACAATAGGTCATTTTGAAGATGTTTATGTTGTCTACATGGTTATACAATTAGCTTTCTAAATTACCTAATATTCTGGCAATTATTTGACTTCCAAAACAGGATTTTAATACGTAAAATCTCTTGTACTTAACATATATATATTCAGTCAGTTTTTTGAGTTTGTACTCGATTTTTACCTAGTTTTCGATGCTATATAATCAAAACAAAAGTCCAACTGTCCAAGCCGGTACCTTTACCTTAGAAGAGGTTTATGTTTGAAACATACCAGCGAAGATGGTTCGTCAAAAAATCAAACAAGGAGAGTGAAATCGCTCCACGAAGTTGGGTTGGTTGTTGTTGTCAGGGGTGCGGGCGGCTGTCGGTTTGGCATCTTTTCAGCGAACTCCGGTTGTCTGCGACGGTCGACGGCGATAAGAGGTGGTCGTGAGTTGTCATAGAAGGGTTGGGGATCGCCTGGGGATCGAGGGTTCGGGCTATGAGCGATTTTCTAGGGTTTTTGGAAAAGGGATAAGTTTCCCGTAGTGGTATTTATACCCAATTTTTACATCCGAATTTCTACCAATTTAAACTTGAATGTGTTTTATTTCCCGCACCCTGGATTTGGGCATGAGTCATGACAGCCTACGCCGCAGTGTCGGCGGTAGAACGATGTGCAATAAGCTACAAGTATAATTTACAACTCACAACATATATACATCTCCACACTATACTCAATCACATGCACTAATTTAAATGAATACACCATAGATAATAATGAAATAATAGTCTCAATGCGGGTCCAAGAAGTCTCCCAAAAATAACTAAATATCCAAAGGAAAATATTTAAAATACTCTAAAAAAATTGTCGGAGAATAATCCGGTCCAAAATAACAAACAAAACTAACTACTCTACTAAACTACTCTATTGCAGACGGTATCTGAGCTGCTAACTCTCTCTGATCCTCCTGAAGGGCAAGATCAGGCTCAGCTATGTCACTAACATACAGTCCATAATGAGTATGGATCGCATCCTTATCGTAGTCACCTAAAATATGGTTATCCAGCTAGAAATGGAACGAGTACATCACAGTGAAAACAGTTCCAACACATGGTAGAAACTATAAGACAATAAATAGTAAAGAATATATGATAGCAACAAAAATAAAATCACAATAAGGCAACCAGAAAAACTAAATGCTGAAGTCCTGTCATGGCAAAGATGCAGTACAATATCTCCAAGCAACATAGAAAATAACTGCAATGTATGGAAGAACAGATAGGAACAACAACTCTACGTGATTTGAAATACCTTGTTGACATGTGAACGGCTAAGGGTAAAACTCGACAAACCATACGTGTCGTACATGGCTGCTATTATTCCAGTAAGACCATAGGATGGAAAGGTTAGTTCACACGTCCACTAAGTATTTCCCCTCCCCATGTGTAAAACATGGATTCTGAAACAGTCACGAAGAAATAACAATAATCCAGAACAGTCACGTATCTCATAACAAGAATCCATCATACTAATCCATGTAACAAGTGTCAAGAATCAAATAATCAATACTAAGAATGAATTATAGAGACTATCAATCACTGAAAGTAATCACGAAAATGCACTCGCCTGTGGTCCTTAGCTGTGGTTGGATCGGGTCCCAATTCAGAGTCCAAATCCTACGTATGATATATTACCATGTCAAGAGATAATTATTTTAATTTATTTAATTCTAAAATAATTACTCTAAAATCCTATTTTAATTTTTATTCTAAATTTTTACGTAAATTCCTAAATTTTGTCCAAAGAATCCAATTTTATCAACTCGAGACTCATGGCACACAAATTGAGACAATATATTGACCAAAAAGTTAACTGATATAAACTCGACTTTTATGCATAATTTTCTGTAGATTTCAGCGTCACAAACATGCTAGAATTTATGGCTCATCCAGATTCAAATTCATTTGGAAACTATTGCACATACAAAATCGTATTGTGCAACGGTGGTTAATTACTAACCTAGAAGTTCTTCAGAATTAACATCATATAAATAATTTAAAATAAATTTTGGGAAAAATATATGTAGATGGTCTCGATGTTAACTTTTTGAAACTTCAAACGGTTTGGGATTCGGATCCCTGGTTATCCCATAATCGCAAAAACACAGAGACGCATCTATTTTTGGACATGCTATGCTCTACAGATATTTCAGAATTTAATACTCCGAATTTTGTGAAACAAATTACATATTCAGAAAAATAACCTCGATAAGGTTTTAATGCAAGAAACTGGAATACGTTTGGAGTCCGGAGATATTCACAATATCTTCTGGAAGATCAAAGAACCCTAGATGAGATCCCCCTCAAATATCTCTCTCTCTCTCTCTCTCTCTCTAAAATAATCGAATGATTAAGGTTATTATAATATATATATATATATATATATATATATATATATATATATATATATATATATATATATATATATATGTTGGTGTGCGGCTGAAAGAAAAGAAATAGGATAGACACGTGTCATAATCTGGTTGGGTAGTTTTTTATATTATTTTTTTATTTGCATTTATCAAAATATTATTTAAATCGTTTTAAATCTAAATAACTAAAAATAAATATTAAAAATAATTATAAAAACTTAAAAAATTATAAAATATATTTTGAACCCAAAAACCTAAAAAAAATACTTAGAAAAGTTTTATGTTCATAGGTTTCCTACTATAATTACTAGAAGCTCTAAAAATTAGTTTTACCTATTTAACTAAAAATAAATATTAAAAATATTCCAAAAATTCTAAATTCCAAAAAATATATAATAATATTTAAATCCTAAAAATTACTTGGGTCCATTCTATGTTTCTTGGCTTGCACAATAAATTCTAGAAGTCCTAGAAAATTAGTTATTAGCCTAAATAACACCCAATAAATACTAAAAATATTCAAAAAAATTCCAAAATATTCTAGAAAATATATAAGATTATTTAGAATCTAAAATAAAAGTTTGGGATATTTTTAATTATGTTTGATACTAAATAAATTCTTAAAAGCCCTAGAAAATTAGTATTACTAGTTTTAATTAACCAAAAATTGTGGACAAATACCAATAGCCCAAAATTAACCTAATAACAACATTTAAGCTAGAATTTCAGGATATGGAGGTTACAAGTCTACCCCCCTAAAAAAATTTGTTCTTAAAATTTATGGCAGAACAAGTACAAGAAAGAAAATACCTCATGGTGCAAAAAGATAGGGGTAACGCTCTCGCATCTCGTCCTCTCTTTCCTACGAGGATTCACCAGGAGAGTGGTGCCTCCACGCGACTTGAACCAAGGAAATTACTTAGTTATGAAGCACTTTCTCCCTCCGGTCTAGGATATCCACAGGCTGCTCCGGATAACGGAGGCTTGGTCCAACCTCAAGCTCCGAATGTGTCACGCCCCAGTACCAAAATACCGAGGGATCGGACACGTGGCAATGGCCAGCAGCACACACCGATGGGCAAACCCAATTTAATGGATCCATCGGGGCATGCTCAAGCTGTAATATAACAATAAGTAGGTCCAATGATATAAGTCACAGTCTATACTAATCTCATCCACAACAGAACAGTATATGAACTAAATAGCAAACTGGAATAAATGCTGAAAGTAAAGATACTGTCGAATATCCAGCAAGAAATAATACTAAGTCGGATGGAGACAAATCCACTACCGATAAATGGAAAAATAGAGACAAGGAAATATAACTAAAACATGCTAGAAAGTAACTAAGTATAAGCAGGGCCATCAACTACTATCGTACCCTCGTCTGGTGTCGGTCCGTAAAGCTGCGGGTACTCCTCGTCTGCTAAATCTGGAGAACAAAATCAGGTCCTCAGCGGGACGTAACAAGATACAAAAGAATACGAGCCAAAAGTACAGTAAATGAACATGCAAGATAGACGAGAAAGTAAACACAAGAAAGCAAATAAGACACGAGAAATCACTACATCTAAGATGGTGGCGTACCGATGGTGCTATCAACCATGACTACAAAATAGGGATAACCGCAACTCAATGGGAGATCACGGTCCTATAGAAAGTAGGCCAATGGGGACTCTCAATCTATAGTATGGCTCTTTCGCAGCCCAATGGGAGCTCACGAATGAGGTAGTCAAATGAACATGTCTCTATCGCAGCACAATGGGTACTCACAGTCAAGAATGCTCAAGTATAGTCAATGCCTAATAACGATCATCTATGAACTAAAGAAATCAATCGAGTCAACTCAAGAGAGCGTAGAGTAAACATATACCATCCCAATATGTCTATGAAACAAATAGTGATCCATGGAAAAGAGCAAATAATGTACATGCACGTAAAACGAGAAAATAAGACTAGAGCAGCAGGAATAAATCAATACGAAAAACGCATCAAGAAACTATATACGACAAAAAAATAACAACTGAAAAGGGAAGCATGCAAATATTGTACAAGTATCTTGCACGACAATGTATAAATAAGTCCAGGAGATAAGTAGCAAAACTGCAGGATTTGGCAAGGTATACTTGACTGGGATTTTGGCTCCAACTGTAGCCCTGTGTCAGTGGATCCTGCAGGTACTCCTCCAAAAGCTGTAATAAACATCACCAACAGTCTCAGAAGATATCAAATAGCTAGAAACGCCTGTCCTTAAGTCCAATTTGGACACAGGGGCAAAAATAACATTTCCGGGTCAAAGCGGGGTCCACATGTGGGCCACTTTGCACCGAAAAGTGTGTCAGGGTCAAAGGTCTCCAAATTTCTCAAACTCAATGTCAACAAGTCAGGAACGATGATACGAACCCAGCAGAACTTCCAGAATTGGATTTCGATGAGCCGATCACAAAATCGCCCGTCAAGTGGAGCCTGTGGGGCCCACGATACGCGATTTTGTCAACGTTCTCAGAATCGAACCAAACTTGGGTCACAGGACCAGCGTATTGCTACGAGTATGATGGCTCAAGTTTCGTTTCGTTTTGATCCGACGTGTATACACGAAGTTACAGCGTGTTCCAGAATGGACGGATACGGGGCATTGTCGGCGGATACGCGTTAATTTCGGTGTGCACGCACATCCAAATCAACTTCTGCAAAATCCCACACGTCCGTATCAACGACGCGCACGTTTCGGTAAAGACCGCGTGCGACCAAGTCGTCCCGTTTGGCGGGGCGTACTCAGTTCCGGGGTAAAACAGGGCGTTGTTTTTCCTGTTTATGGATCGCGGTTTGCGATCACCACAGGACGCGACGCACCGAGCGAGTTGTACGGACATCGAGGGGGTCATGCGGTCTACGCATCACAACTGACGGAACAGAAAATGGGGCAACGAGGAGAGAGGAAACATTACCTGAACAGGGCTCCATGAAGACTGATTCTTCGTGTCCGCGAGGAGATGCGACACGGGGGAAACTGTATCCGGTCTAGGGTTTCCGCTGTGTCCGGGTCAGGGGCTACTGTGTCCGGGTCAGGGGGTGCTGTGTCCGGGTCAGGGGTTGCTCGGCGGACACGGCAGAGGCGGTGTCGTGTGGTGGAGTAGCTGTGGAGGTGGAGCAGTCTGGGGATGTCGACGGAGAGGATGACGGTCGGGGGACTCGGGGACGGCGGAAAGAGAATTCAGGTGGACTCTGCGGGGGTGACGAGGCGGGGGAAGGCGGAGGAGGTAGTCGAGAGGTGCAGTAGGTCGGAGAGGTGAGAGCGGGGATGATGGTGATGGGTGGAAGAAGAAGGAGGAGGCGGCTGTGCTGGGCTCAAGCGGGCGGCGATCGACTGGGACGAGGGGAGGAGACGAAGCCAGGGGAAGTCGAGGTCTAGGTGGAGGACGGCGAAGCCGGTGGAGTCGATGACGGGGCTCGTCGGCTGGGCTGCTGGACTCGGGCGTGGCGAGCTAGGGTTCAGGCGTGGAGCGGGGGATGATGCTGGACTCATCGGACTAGGGTTCAGGCACGGGTGAAGTCGACGGAGAGCGGCTGCGCGGGATCTGGAGAAAGGCGGCAGTGCTAGGGCACGAACGTCGAGGCCATTTAAGGGCCGCTACGGTGATCCCGAGGGGAATCCGACTTAGGGTTCAGTTTGGGTTTCGGGTCCGGGTCGGGTTTGACTCGGATCCGACCCGACCCGACCCGTTATGCTGGGTTGGCTTGATTCGGTTCAATCAGCGGTTCGGGTTGGTTTAATTTCAATTAAACCCGGTTTATTTAAGGGGTTTAATTAGGGTTTAATTACCTTGGTTTTTAGGGCTTTAAACGGGTTTTCGGAGTCCAATAAATTCACAAAAAATTACCCTATGTCCGGTTTTCCATTTTACACCATAAAATATTATTTTTCATAATATTTTACTATTAATTAATAGAAATTAAAAATTATTTAATTACCAAATGCCTAGGTTTTTATTACAGAAAAATCCCAAAAAATTCCAAAAAATTGTCAAAAAATCCAAATTAAAAATTACTGAAAATCAGGGGGCTTACAGAATGATCTAATACATGGCTAGGATTTGCCACGTATCACCTCAGCTGGGACATATAGAACACGTTATGTACTCCTTCGGTAAGGCTAGTCGATAGGTATTGTCCCAACCTTATCCAAAATATTGAAAGGTCCGATGAATCTTGGACTAAGCTTTCCACCTCCACCGAAATGAATCGTACCACATGTCTGAGAGATCATCAAGAATACTAAGTCGTCAACCTATGAAAAATAGGAAATTAACGCATAATCTAATAATGTAATCGATATTTAAATAAATAAATTTATACCCCAAACTCTAACGGTCTCCGGCGGCTATCGGCCCACTGCTTCTGTCAGTCTTTAGCCATATATAGTCTCTCTCTAATCTGCTTTATTTTATCTGCAGCATCAACTACCATCTCTGGTCCCAATAGTACTCTCTCGCCTATGTCATCCCAAGACAATGGAGTCTGACATCTCCTGCCATACAGAGCCTCAAAAGGAGACATCTCGATACTAGCCTGATAGTTATTGTTGTATGCAAACTTTACCAGGTGAAGATGATCCTCCAATAAGCGAAGGTATTCTCCAAGATAGACTTGAGGTCAGGGTACCACCAAGTGAAAGTGAAGAGTAAAGATATCCCGAAGACAGCTTTCAGGACTCGCGATGGGCAGTTCGAGTTCTTGGTGATGCCGTTTGGGTTGACCAATGCCCCGGCAGTATTTATGAACCTGATGAACAAGGTGTTTCATTAGTACCTGGACTAATTTGTTGTAGTCTTCATTGATGATATTTTGATATATTTGAAGACCCCAGAGGAGCATGAGCAGCACTTAAAGATTGTTCTAGAGACCCTCAGGAAGGAGAAGCTGTAAGGCAAGTTATCGAAGTACAAATTCTTCCTTGATAAGGTTAAATTCCTTGGGAATGCTATTACAGGAGATAGAATCTCGGTGGACCTGAATAAGATCTCAGCAGTTGAATCGTGGTCTACCCCGAGTTCAGTAACAGAGATCAGGAGCTTCCTTGGATTAGCAGGCTACTATCGAAGGTTTGTTCAGGACTTTTTTATACTTGTAGAGCCGATGACTAGGCTAACCAGGAAGGACGTAGAATTCGTTGGGACTGAGGATTGTTAGTCAATATTTGTGGAGCTGAAGAGAAGATTGACTACAGCTCCCATCTTGACACTACCATCAGGAGCAGGAGGATTTTCTATTTACAGTGATGCATCAGGAAAGGGTTTGGGTTATGTGTTACAGCAGCACGGGAAGGTGATTGCCTATGCTTCCAGGCAATTATGCCCGCACGAGAAGAACTACCCTACCCATGATTTGGAGTTGGCAGCGGTTATCTTTGCTCTCAAATTATGGAAACACTATTTATATGGAGAGAGAGTAGAGATCTTCACAGACCATAAGAACTTAAAGTATGTGTTTACACAAAAAGAGCTCAACATGAGACAGCGGCGATGGTTAGAGCTGATGAAAGACTTCGACATATCTTTACAGTACCACCCAGGGAAGGCCAACGTAGTCGCGGATGCTTTGAGCAGATATTCCGTACCTATGTGCTTGACTAGAGACAGACATTTATTGGTCGATCTTGACAGTTTGGGCATTGAGGTATTAATTCCTGGAGTCACAGCACAGATGTGGGGACTTCAGGTGCAGTCGGAGCTGATGGACCGGGTCAGAGCCGGACAGTATGAGGATGAGTCTCTAAAGAGCATCAGAGCACAGGTTCAGGTCGGGCTGGCAGAGGACTTCATCGTCGTAGATGATGGATCATTGCGACACGGTACCAGGTTATGTGTACCGAGAGGAGCTTTGTGCGAGGAGATTATGTAGGAGGCACATCGTTCTCAATACTCTATGCATCTAGGTGCCAACAAGATGTATAGAGATATGAGGGAGCATGTATGGTGGTATGGCATGAAGTGGGAGGTAGCTAGCTTCGTATCCAGATGCTTAATTTGCTAGCAGGTCAAGGGGGAGAGACAGAGACCAGGTGGATTGTTTCAGCCTTTGTCCATTCCGGAGTGGAAATGGGAACATGTGACTATGAATTTTGTATCGGGACTTCCGCATTCTCTAGGAGACAAGGATGCAATTTGGGTCATCGTGGATAGGTTGACCAAATTAGCCTACTTTCGGCCATTTAAGGTGGGTACATCTACGGAGAGACTTGTGGATATGTATGTGCGCCAGATTATCAGATTGCACTGTGTTCCAGTAAGCATTATCTCGGATCGGGATAGTCACTTCACGTCCCATTTCTGGAGGAGTTTGCAGGCTAGCTTGGGCACTCAGCTCAAGTTCAGTACTGCTTATCACCCTCAGACGGACGGACAGTCGGAGAGGACTATTCAGACTCTCGAGGACATGCTACGCACCTGTGTTGGATCTTGGAGGTTCTTAGGAGGATCACCTTCACTTGGTAGAGTTTTCATACAACAACAGCTACCAAGCCAGCATTGAGATATCACCATTCGAGGCATTATATGGACGAAGATGTCGCACTCCGTTGTCCTGGGATAATACTGGTGACAGAGCTTTATTGGGACCAGAGATGGTAGTGGATACAGCGGAGAAGGTGAAGCTTATCAAGAGTAGACTTTGAGTGGCGCAGGACAGGCAGCGGCATTGGTCCGATAGCCACCAGAGACCTTTGGAGTTTGAGGTATAGCTTTAGTTTTGTCTTGCTTGTGTTTATTTGTTGTTTGTTAGAGTGCTAAGGTTGTATTTCGTGCTAGGTTGGCAGTCTAGTTTTCTTGAGGATTTCTCTGACACGTGGCACGATTCGTTTCGGTAGAGGCAGCAAGCATAGTCCATGATTCATCGGTCCTTTCAGTATTCTTGAGAGGGTTGGTGCAGTCGCTTACAGACTAGACTTACCACCTGCACTAGAGGGAGTGCACAACGTGTTTCACGTGTCGCAGTTGAGACAAAATATGGCAGATCCCAATCATGTGTTGGATCACTCGGAAATAGATGTGGGCTCTACTCTCAGATATCCAGAGCAGCCAGTGGAGATTCTGGATCGGAGAGAGAATGTGCTGAGGAACCAGATAATTTCTTTGGTATGCATCACGTGGAGGCATCACTCGCTAGGAGAGAGTACTTGGGAGCGATAGACCGAGATGCGCGAGAAATATCCATATTTGTTCGAGCCATGAGATATAATTCTTTCTTTCATTGTATTATTTGCTTTTGGTAGATAGTTTATTCCTTAATTTTGAGGACAAATTTTTTCTAAGGTGGGTAGGTTTGGCACCCTCACTTTTTTATTCAATGGTAGTTTGGTAATTGTCAATAGGTATTATTTATTTTAGGATTATTTGTATTTGATAATTTTGCATGCATGATTATTTAATTATTGTATTATTTATTGTTTGCTAGTTATAGATTTATTTTAGACTTGTGTAGTGGACCAAACCTAATTATTAGAATGCATGAACCCTGTAGAAGCATAAAAAATACGCTGTAGAGTTATACGCAGTATTTTAGTGCTGGGCGGCATAAAATATGACTTCAGAGCCATCGGCGTACAACAGGGCTTCATCGCTAGTACAGCGTAAAATATAAGCTCCAGGACAACCCTGCGTAATGCAGTATTTCCAGGCTGGTTCAGCGTAAAAAGGTTGTTACATCGCCACTTTGGCGTAAAACCTACTCGCTTTTAATGCAGTGGGAAGTCTTACGGGGAACTCTTCGTATTCCTCGAATGAACCTGTCAGATCATGCAGTAAACCTGACTCCTGACAAAGAGTACTGCACAACTATCCAGACGACGGCTGTAATGATGGTGCGGCACAGAGACCCAAACCGTCATTTAGTGACATTTCCTTGATACGAAGTGCTTTTACGCATACAAGAAAATATGCTGCCTAGTTTTATACAGGCAGATGTGAGCTTTTACGCTCAGCAGAAGACAAAACAAACTGACACGTCAAAAGCTGCTCTTCGTACAGAGCTCGAGGCACGTCTCTGCATTTAATGCACAGAATGGGGGCAGATTTATGCATTTAATGCACGAGATCTGGTCCTACTTCCAAGGACTGGGTTATTTTTAGCTGTAGGAGCACGCTGTACGCTATCTCCTTTAAATACGTCACCTGGCTATTTTTTAGCTATAAGGAGTACGCCGTTGCTATCTCCTTGGAATACGCCAACTCAGGCTATTTGGTCCAGAATACACTAAAGACCTCAGTCAAGGAAGGAGGATCGGCTATCTTTTACGCTAGCTACCTATCCATGCAGCATCATGCTTCTACGCCTACAAGGCTTCTACGCCTATTTGGCTTCTACGCCAACCTGACAACTATTTGGCTTCTACGCCATGGTAACAGTTATTGGCTTCTACGCCAACCTCTTCTACGCGAGGGACAGCTACCTGCGTGGCTTGCATGCCGTGATCCTCGCAGCGGTTATACGCGTTACCTCATCATGAGACATGCGTCACACACAGATTCAGAAGATCATCTATACATGGGTGGCAGTAATTATAACCGCCGCGTAAAAAGTGTCATACTCTCCACTGTCCGGCTTCTACGCCGACTGGACGGTTACTATCACTAAAACCCTATAAATAAAGACCCCTATTGACAGAGGTCCAGGGTCAAAAATTTGGAGAATAGAAGTCAGAGGGTCGAAGAATTAAGGTCGAAGGTCGAAAATAAACTTTCTGAGATAGAAGAATCCAGAGCACAGACAGAGAGCGGTGATCGACGATTTTGGCATCGAGCATCCACTCCTTCTTACAATCCTTGAAGCTTCTCCGTCTTCTACAGCACTTCTTCATTATCGTGTGGTCCAAGGGATAAAGTGATCGACTGCAGATCAGACTCCTATAGCAATATTTACCCAGATTAAATTTTGTACTTAACATCCTCGCATAGGATTAATATTACTTCTTGTTTGTAAACCTAAGAAAGGGTTTTGTATAAACCTAGTTTTATTTCTTCCGTTTATTATCAAACACAAGATGGCGACTCTGCTGGGGATCTCTTTCTCATCTGACGAGAAAACAATTGCTCAACACGATGCAGTATCAGTAGGATCAATGAAGAAGACCTTGGTCGTCCAGTTCGACCAATTCGCCTACGAAGAGATGCTTCGAGCAGGGGGTAGCTCTCACTCTCTCTGTCCAAGACAACAGGAAACTGCGTAAGGTGTGGATGCCCCGGACATCCCCTACCATTCCTGCCGACTCTCTGATCTCTCCGACCAAAGAGGTTGTAGCATCGCTCCCTCCGTGTCTTGCGTGTAAAACTCAGTCTCATGTTGCTGACAGGGCAGACAAAACTTCTGGCAATGCCTTAGCGCCAATCCAGAAGTCCACATCGTGTATTGCGTGTAAAAACTCGTCTCTCATCGCTGATAGGACAGACGTAGTTTCTGACAAGGCCTCAGTGCCAAGTTAGAAAATTCAAATACGTTCCGCGCGTAAAAATATCACTCTCACTCAAAAGGAGGCAGAGAGTTCTAGTAATCTCCGCAAGGGAAAACAAGTGGCGGATTTCCCGACTTCTCGGATTATACGCCATCAAGAGAGGAGTCTGCCCGCTCTTCAGATTACGCGGAACGCTGACAGCCGATTGAGGGCTTCCTCGATTTTATGCCAGCCTGAGCAGAGCTCCAAATTATGCCAGGTTAAGCCCCTCAGTGTAAAGAAGGCCCAGTTTGCAGATAGATACGCTCCTCAGAGATCTTGTGCTGCTCATATGGATGAACTGCTGTATTCCTACGGCAGGGAAAGGGTTGGGGTGCCCAATATCCGTATTCCAACTGATGTAAAAGGAAGGAACAACCTTATTCATCTTCTTATTCCGTTAATACTCCTGACTCGCATGAATTTTTGATCTAGAAACGCAAAGACAGGAGTCATAAACAGGCTTCAGTTCCCCTAACTGTCAAACATGGGGAGATCATGTGGGAAGCTGCATCAACATCTAATGTCATCATGATATGTAGGCCACATGAAGAAACTGTCTTTATTGTTCCCCCAACTCGCGACGACCAGCAACCAATAGTCTTCGGCGCATGCGGAACAGTCTGATTGTACAAGAAGAATCTCGCGAATCTGATGCTGGAAAAATATAAATCCACAGATATAGCCCACAAGCTTTGAAGATTATACAAAGTATGGGTTATGATTTGAAGTTGAAACAAGGCCTCAACTATGGAAAAGGCAGACGAACACCGTTGCATAGTAATCCTTACTGTCAACAAACTCGTTTTGGATTGGGGTACACTGCATCTCTTGCAAACTCCAAACCTCCAGAGGCTGAGCCTGTAATACCAGAGACAAGTTCTTCTAAATCAATTTCTGTGGGCAAATACCACGATATGTCTGGGGGTAGTTTACCTCAACAAAACAGAGCAACATCCAAAGCTGGGGGTAGAATTCTCTCAGAATCCGAAGATGATGCAACGATAACGATCTTCCCGGAATACCGTAAAACTCAGGCATCGGGAGCCCGAAGGCCGAAAGGGACTTTCTCCTTCAATAAAGATGACATCATTGAAATCTTCAATATGTTGATAAAGGAACACAAACTTCTTCTACCCAACATCAGATACCCTGAGAGGGCTGGCAAAGTTGATGACCCTGATTATTGTCTCTTCCATCGATACATTCATCACCCTACAAGAGCCTGCTATGTACTAAAAAGGAGAATTCATGAGTTGATCGATGCCAAGGTCATCACTCTGCATCTGTAAACGAGGGGACAATCACTGCAAATTGATTTCACTTTAACGTGACAATTTGCTCCCTCAAGAAAATATCGGATGATGAATCCCTAAAGTTTTCCCAATAGATTCTTCAGGTCTATCCCCACTCAAGAAAATCACTCCACAGTAAATTTTTCGGACAGGAGTTCACGTCCATATTACCTCTGATATCGGTTGTCATCTCAACTAACACCCGTACTTAACTCTAAGTACACCAGTGGTGTTGAGTCCACTAAAAACTGCCATGTTCATATTAACTCTGAGCAGATATGTACTTCCATCCCCAATGGAGTCACAATCCAAAAGTTTGTCATGTTCACATTACCTCTGAACAAACTTTTTGAGTTTTCGGCTATCGATTATTATGTCCATATTACCTCTGATATCGGTTGTTATCTCAACTTAACACCCGTACTTAACTCTAAGTACGCCAGTGGTATTGAGTCTACAAAAGTTTGTCATGTTCATATTATCTCTGAACAAACTTTTCGAGTTTTTGGCTATCGATTATCACGTTCATATTACCTCTGATATTGGTTGTCATCTCAACTTAACACCCGTACTTAACTCTAAGTACACCAGTGGTGTTGGGTCCACAAAAACCTGCCATGTTTATATTACCTCTGAGCAGATATTTACTTCCATCCCCAATAGAGTCACAATCCAAAAGTTTGTCATGTTCATATTACCTCTGAACAAACTTTTCGAGTTTTCGGCTATCGATTATCATGTCCATATTACCTCTGATATCGGTTGTCATCTCAACTTAACACCCGTACTTAACTCTAAGTACGCCAGTAGTGTTAGGTCCACAAAAATTACCATGTCCATATTACCTCTGGCAGGGCTTGTCCTAAAACTTATTACTTGCACTCTCGTGCGCAAAAAGTAATAGGTCCACAAAAATTCCCCTGTGGAATGCCCGCAATGGAAAAATAAAATGTTCATGTCTATATTACCTCTGAACTATCCTTATTTTTCCAGCGAAGAAAAAGTCAGTCTCTATTCATCCCTACAGAGTCTTATTTTATCACGTCTATATTACCTCTGTCAGGATTTGTCTCAAACCTATTACTTGCACTCTTGTGCGCACAAAGTAATGGGTCCACTAAAAATCCCCCAGTGGGATATCCTCAACAAATACGGTATCGTACTACGTCCATATTACATCTAGTGCAATATCCAAAATTCGTACAAACAATCATAAAGAAATGGGAGGGCCCTTATATGATTGCAAATGGCACTTACAGATTAGCCAAGCATAAATGAAATTTGGTAATGGCTACTACCAACTGCAAAATCCCGAAGAAGTACTATACTTGATCTCCTTTGTTTAACGGAGTATGACGAAGATCGTATTCTGACGATACCATGCACAAAGGTTAGCTGGATCATATTCTATCAGGTTCATGTGACCTCCGAATAGACATCCTTAACTAATTTGTAAGCCTATTATGTTAATGATATCTCTGATAATGTTTAGTATACAAATTTAGTTGGATTATATTCTTTCAGGTTCATGTCAACTCTGAATAGATTTACATTCAGCAAAACCTTAACGAAAGAATGTCATGTTAATGATACCTCTGATATCACTTTCACCCTAGCCTATCACATTCTAAAATGATGGGCCCACAAAGTCAGAAAATGTGTCTTTATTATCTCCGAGAAATTACAGGAGAAACAAGAAAGTACATCATTGGGGAGGAGCAGTCAAATCACGGATCTGCTGTGCCAGTGCGGCCATCTTCTCATCCCTGGAGTTCAAGACGTCGGCGCGAGCCCGCTCCAACATTTCCGCCTCATTGTTCAAAGCAGATAGCTTGGACCGAGCATGTACAAAACCTGCATGGATGACACCCACATACGTCAGGTTCTGCTGAGCCATCTCCATTCGATCCTTCAACACGTCGCGAGCTGTTGATAAAGACAGAGCCTTCTCCTTGGCCTTAGCAAGGTCATCTTCCAATTTGCGGATCCTCGCTGCCTCTTCCTCATATTCGGCTTCGCACTGAGTCAGCTGGGGAATGACATACTCCAATATGTCACGCTCTTGATCCATCTCCTGCTGCTGTTCCTGGACGGATTTGTTCAGAGATTCCATTTGTCCAGCAAGCTCTGCAGTTAAGGAGTCATACCTAGCTTGAATGAGACCGTCAATGCTGCCTCGAAATAACTACAAATAATCGTTAATGGGTTGTTCCAAACTATTAACTATTTGCTCTAGCGCATCAGCTCTATCATTATCGTTGAAATATCTAAACTGCGCTATACTAAAGTTGGAGGACATCTTCAGAGCCTCGAAGCCTAGATTCTTCTCCAGCACCATCGATATCAGCATTTTCAAAGTAACGTAGAAAATGCTTAAAATTGCTCAACTAACATGGTGAGATTCGAATGGACGCTGGGAGTGGCTGCAATATCAGAGAATCCCCCTCCAGGAATGATTGCAGACGATGTTGCCACAGTCGTCGCCTCAACGGATGGCGCAATAAAAGAAGAAGCGCCAACAACGGTCGAAGTAGCTGGCGTACTCAAAGGAGGCATACTCGTAATGACAGGCTCATCCTCCTCTCGAGATATCGGAACCATTTCGGGTGAGCCGACACCCGAAAATGTTTTCTCTTCAAAGTCGGGCACCTCCGTGTCATCGACAGGAGCTGAAACAAAACCAAAAGTTGCGTCGACGTTGCCCTCCCCGTAGATGTCTTCCCCTGAAAAGAAGACAAGAGAAAGTTAATATCAATATGATGTTAATTTTTCTAAAAGAGACGTAAAGACGACATTTACCCATGGCCGATGGTATATATGTCGCGTCTGCAGCCAGTACAGCTAAATCATTTCTTAATGATGCTAAGCGAGCTGTCATACCTGGAGAGGAGGGTGCACCAAATGACGACTGAGGGTAGTCATCCAAGTCTTCACCCAGATCCAATCGAGGTTCATCGGGTGGAATCTCGCTGGGTATACTTACAGACGCGGCAGGGGTTTCTCCCGTTGCTGGTCTGGATAAAGATATTCTTATTTGGCTTGGCCCCGAAGGCGATCTCGTACCACTACCTGAAGCGGTAGCAGCGACAGCAGCCTCGAGCAAAGATTCTCCGGTACTGCCAGCCGGAATTGTGGAGGTTCCCTCTCTAATAGGCGAAGGACCTCTAATCAAAGGATCGTCCCTAACAGGGGAAACAGCAGGCTCACTCCTAGGAGCCTCATGACTGGAAGTCCTGACAGGACCACTAATAGTCTTCTTTTTCTTGCGAGGGAAAGTCTCCTTCAGAACAGGAGCCCTTCGCTTACCAGGGATAACCAGAGGCTCTGCAGGCGGAGATATTTTGCCTCTCGGTACTGTCAGCAAAATCTCATCTGGATTAACAGAGTCTTCATCCTCGTTAGAGGAAACTGATGGGATTTCGTCTCTTCCCGCGGACTTAGAAGAGGGCATCCTAAAACTTCCATGCATATCAAAATTGTGATGGAAGGTATTGATGGCCACGTAAAACTGGGCGTACGAGTGGAGGATGCGCAACTCCATGGAGAGAAAAGTCGCAGGCACA
The DNA here is from genome assembly GCA_036927795.1 of Iris macrosiphon. Lineage (NCBI taxonomy): Eukaryota > Viridiplantae > Streptophyta > Magnoliopsida > Asparagales > Iridaceae > Iris > Iris macrosiphon. Next base: position 40,275,775 of record JAYESA010000001.1, on the reverse strand, counting down.
GTAAAGGCCGCCCCAGTACAACCCATTATGAAGTATCGCCATCCTCTCGCTCCATCAATAAGTCCACCCCTGGACTTGAAGCTGGTGATGGCATTGCCCACGTGTAATTGGTCATACCCAAACTGCCTGGCGAACCGACTAGGCAGGTAGGGCTCCAAGAAGCATTGGTCTTCACTTCTGTACAATAAATGGGAAGGTCTAATACAGACCAACCAATAAAAAGCTTCAGGAGAAAGAACGGTCTTCCCTTCACCTGAGTCCTGAAGCCTGATCCCCTGTTGATTGAGATGTATAGTGGGGACGGTGCAGAAGAGCTTTCAGCTGTGAGCAAAATTTAACGCTCGCCGACAGTCTAAAATTATGGTCACGTTCCAGGTGAAATTCTTGTAATTCAACAAGAAATTACTCTCTGAACTACTGCCAGAGCCGGAAGACATCACCCTGGGGTTATGAATAATTAGCCATCCCATCAAATACAGGAACGGTAATTCTACCCTGGGAAAGCTGTCACGTCATGTTTCATCGGCAAGCAGCCCATCAGTAATGACCCTCAGGCCAGCTTGTATCCGGCATACCATGGCAGGGAGCAGGCCCAGTCTTGCCCCAAATACCAAACGCACTGCAGGCCATAAGGTGTTACGGTGAATGCGATCCGAAGATGTAATGCCTGGTACTACCAGTCGACGTAGCAATACAGAGAGGAAGCCAGCCAGTTGAGCTTCCCTTGACAGAGGCCTACGGCAATGCCTCAAATAACTGTAGGCTTTAGTGCCTGCAGGATATTTTCCTATCCCTTCGTCGAGAACTCGATCTGAAGCCCCAGCGTCTTCAATAAGGTCATCGACTACTTGAGCATTAAGCACGCTCAGAAGGCTCAAAGGTCTATCCCTGCTATCCATAACTTTGTCTGGCTTAGCATCTCTAGCCTGATGGAAGAAGAGATAGGATGCCCATTTGTTGGTATGAGCCAAATCAGAGGGCTCATTATAGAAGGCGGTGCACACAAGGTAATGGCTCATCAGCTCCTGGTACACTATCACTACCCGAGGGTTTGTATCCCCCAACTCCCAGTTTATGGGAACATACTCTTCATAAGGAGTATCCCCCATTGGCAGTCTTAAAATCTCTGCCATTTCGTGAAGGGCCAATCCTAACTCCCCCAGTGGAGTGGCAAAAGTCCCAGTGAGCGAGATATATCGCTCTATCAAAGCCAAAAATAGGTTGGGGTTGAGAGGTAACCCAACACTGGTAGCACTCATAGCCGCGTACAGACCAATACTCTCCAACTCAGTCTGAAAATGCTTCAGGGCCCAGGCAGCTAAACGAGCCCATCGAAGATTTGTAGGGGTAACCCATCCATTGGTCCGAGGATTAACCTTGGGGTATACTCCTTCATGCCCCATGAAGTCATTGCAGAAAGTCGGTAATTGGACTGGTTGGAGCAATGAAGTATCTTCACTCGGGACACTGTCCGAAAACAATCCCCTGAAAGGCATCACAGGGCCTGAAGGGCGGCTCACGAATGATCCTTGGTCGGACCCTTTCTGATAAAATATCTTCCCCGGCTGGCCGTGAAGATTAGGGGTCAGAGTCCACGACATCCTCCTGGGATGCATGGCATGGAAGAATGCCGATATAGGATAATCCCTCAGCATCTTGGGCAGGTATATGACCATGCCCCCAACAGTAAAAATCCAGTCTTCCTTCTTGGGCTTCGTCTGGGATTATTTATCAATCATATCCCCGAAGAGGAAAGATGGTTTTATGTATTTTGCCCCGTCTATATACGTCAGGGGCTCTCCGTTGATCATGCTCAACAGCATTCGTTCTCCTTGAGACGATATCAGGATTCCCCTTCCTTCAGGATACTGGGGTCCGGAAATAGGAAATGTCACATGGGACAAATCCTCCAGGTAATTGGAGTGCAGCATCCCAGCAGCAGAACCCATCACCTCAGCCAACGGAGATATCTGCAAGTTAACTACAAAGTGCAAGAAAAACATGTCAGTTTCTATACTAGACCTCACAATCTTGCAACTACTGCCAAAGAGCAACAGTCTGTGCTTTTACGTCAAGACTGTAAAAACTTGAGTTTTTACACTGGAATCTCATTCCGAGGCGTAAAATTCAAGATTGGCAGTATACACAAAAATCTGACAGTCTGTGTTTTACGCCAGATTGCCAAAGTTTGAGTTATTATGCCAGAATTTTCATCCAGAGCGTAACACCCAAAATTTGTAGTATACGCCAAATTTCGATAGTCAAAGCTTTTACGCCAGACTGTGATAATATGGATTTTTTACGCTGACACATTAAGAATGTGGGCATAAAAGATAAAACATCTCTGTGCATCATCTTTCTCGAAGAGGCTATCAGCACAGAAGATGACCTAGCGCGTTCATGTACAACGTGTGCGAAGGGTTTTCTTCGTTCTTGTCGTCCCAAAAGCTTTACCTATAACGTTCGGTGCACATCTTGACGGTGGGATACTTCGTTCCTAGCGAGGTTCGCTCTGCCCGATGGGAGTCTCTCTTGTTTGGGCAGAAGAGCGAGAAGAGGAGGCAGCTTTCTTTTCCTTGGTGGTGGAAGATTGTTTTGGTGCCATAGCTAAAAACTCAGAATGCTCAGAGAAGAAACGAATGAGAGTACTCAAAGAGACGAAGGTTTTCTTTTGTAAAAGACAGATGAAAAGTATTTCTCTGAAGGCCTTGGGGTATTTATAGAGTTCAGATGGACTCCTCAAATCCCTAACCAAATTCGATATTTAATATTCGGTTATGATTGGGGACTACGTCAGCCTATTATTCAGGGAAGGCGGACAGTCAGCGAATTCAAAAAGTTTTCGTGCAGAGCAGATTCGTGATTTTACGCCAAGGAGCTTTTTATGCTCGGGAAGCTACAAATCAACGGTTTTACGCTCAGAGGCTATAAGTCTATGGTTTTACGCCCGGATGCTTTTACGCTCGGCAGCTTTTATGCTCAAGAGGCTACAAACCTACGACTTCACGCTCAGAGGCTACAAATCTATGATTTCACGCTCAGAAGCTTTTTACGCTCAGAGGCGACAAATCTACGACTTCACGCTCGGAAGTTTTCTTTTCAGAGGCTATAAATCTACAGTTTTACGCCCGGATGCTCTTATGCTCAGCAGATTTTACGCTCGAGAGGCTACAAACTTACGATTTTATGCTCATCTACACTACGGATCTATGACTTTCCGCATATCTTAAAATACGCAGGCCAGAGTATGCGTATATCTGAACAAATCTCAAGACGGCCAATTGCAAGGGTTCACGCAGGAGATACTCCTTCTTGGCCTCAAAATATCCCAAGTACCCAAAGTATGCAGAGTTCAACATTGAAAATGACTCTTCTTCTTGGATCGATTGGAAGTTCATCCAAAACCCAGTCTGAATATTTTCTCTACAGTTCAAGATGGTGACTCAGTTTTGACAGCCATTTCTCACCCTATTTCAAGGAATTTTAGGGAAATTATTCTTGAAGATGATGGTCTGAACAAGAATTCTTTTTATCAGAGAAGTGACAAGTTCAAAATTCTACGTAATTCCTCATTCAAAACAGCATGACAGTTCGGATATTCGACTTAAATGCTAAGCAGTTTTCTACGTGTCCTCAGTTACACGTAAAAGACGGGACGAGATCAGATACTCTTTTTATCAGAGTTGGCATAAAGTTATTCAGACGTGGCAAAGCTACACATATTCAGGCTTCATCATAGCAAAGAATATGGCAAATCATCAGATGCATAAAAGAAGACAATTTTATTAATCATGATTACATATGAGGGAAATCCAGTCTACAAAGGGTTTTTCATCTTCATAATTATATAATTACATATGAGGGAAATCTCGTCTACAAAGGATTTCTCATTTTTATTTAGGATCACACCAAGAGTCTGTTCTGCCAGGTTCTCGTATTGGTGAAGATCTTTTTCGTCTTCTACAGCAGTTCATCGACTTCCACAGTCGATGAACAAGAAAATAATTAATGGCGGGAGGATACACAACTGGGCTTGTCTAAATTATTCAAGAGCCTATCCTCCATACGCCATGACAGATTGAGTTGAGGTTTTAGACCCAACTCAATACTGGAAGACAGGGCTAGTTTGTCTGCCCTCATCCACCAACGGCGAGAGAAAATACAGCTTGCAAGCTATATGGTCGAATGTGACCCTTCCTCTCTCCTGGACGAATCGCCATATGAAGTTGCTGATTATCCCGAGCAAAGGAAGCTGTGATATCCTTCCATGATCCATCGTTGCAGAGGATATTTGCTCGAAGATGCCTTCTTTTTTGGCTCCTTACATGCTGGAAGAGCATGATCTTTTTTTTTCTCAAGTCGACCCGACGAACTCCGGCAATCATCTCTGTGTGGTGAAGGAAATATGAGAAGAACAGGTTAACTCATCAGCCTTTATATAGGCAAAAGAGAATACACCGAATCCCACCAAATCCCTAAAAATCTGCCAAGAAATCAGCCTCGAGGAACGAGTCAGACTTGACCGTTTCATGCTTCATTCAAAGTATTTCAAATTATGAGGAATTTGAAAACTTTGAAGGGGGTCTTGTAGAAGCATGAAAAATATGCTGTAGGGTTATACGCAGTATTTTAGTGCTGGGCGGCATAAAATATGACTTCAGAGCCATCGGCGTACAACAGGGCTTCATCGCTAGTACAGCGTAAAATATAAGCTCCAGGACAAGCCCGCGTAATACAGTATTTCCAGGCTGCTTCAGCGTAAAAAGGTTGTTACATCGCCACTTTGGCGTAAAACTTACTCGCTTTTAATGCAGTGGGAAGTCGTACGGGGAACTCTTCGTATTCCTCGAATGAACCTGTCAGATCATGCAGTGAACCTAACTCCTGACAAAGAGTACTGCACAACTATCCAGACGACGGCTGTAATGATGGTGCGGCACAGAGATCCAAACCGTCGTTTAGTGATATTTCCTTGATACGAAGTGCTTTTACGCATACAAGAAAATACGCTGCCTAGTTTTATACAGGCAAATGTGAGCTTTTACGCTCAGCAGAAGACAAAACAAACTGCCACGTCAAAAGCTGCTCTTCGTACAGAGCTCGAGGCACGTCTCTGCATTTAATACGCAGAATGGGGGCAGATCTCTGCATTTAATGTACGAGATCTGGTCCTACTTCCAAAGACTGGGTTATTTTTAACTGTAGGAGCACGTTGTACGCTATCTCCTTTAAATACGCCACCTGGCTATTTTTTTAGCTATAAGGAGTACGTCGTTGCTATCTCCTCAGAATACGCCAACTCAGGCTATTTGGTCCAGAATACGCTCAAGACCTCAGTCAAGGAAGGAGGACCGGCTATCTTTTACGCTAGCTACCTATCCATACAACATCAGGCTTCTACGCCTACAAGGCTTCTACGCTTATTTGGCTTCTACGCCAACCTGACAACTATTTGGCTTCTACACCATGGTGACAGTTATTGGCTTCTACGCCAACCTCTTCTACGTGAGGGATAGCTACCTACGTGGCTTGCATGCCGTAATCCTCGCAGTGGTTATATGTGTTACCTCATCATGGGATACGCGTCACACGCAGATTCAGAAGATCATCTATACGTGAGTGGCAGTTATTATAACCGTCACGTAAAAAGTGTCATACTCTCTACTGTCCGACTTCTACGTCGACTGGACAGTTACTGTCACTAAAACCCTATAAATAAATACCCCTATTGACAGAGGTCCAGGGTCAAAAATTTGGAGAATAGAATTCAGAGGGTCAAAGAATTAAGGTCAAAGGTCAGAAATTGACTTTTTGAGAGAGAAGAATCCAGAGCACAGACAAAGAGCAGTGATCGACGATTTTGGCATCGAGCATCTACTCCTTCTTGTAATCCTTGAAGCTTTTCCGTCTTCTAAAGCACTTCTTGTGGTCCAAGGGACAAAGTGATCGACTGCAGATCAGACTCCTATAGCAATATTTACCCAGATTAAATTTTGTACTTAACATCCTCGCATAGAATTAATAGTATTTCTTGTTTGTAAATCTAAGAAAGGGTTTCGTATAAACCTAGTTTTATTTCTTTCGTTTATTATCAAACAAACCCAACTTTTAGTTGAGTTAGATTTAGCCCATTTAATTAGGCCCATGGATTATGAGGTTTGATTAATTAGAGAAACCATTAAACGAGAACCTTCCCTCCCTAATTAATTTTCTTCATGAGAGGCCCCAAGGGGTATTTATGAATTTTTATATTGCTTGGGGAGGGGGTTACATGGCCGACTCTTAGTAGGAGGAGAGAGAGTGCTCTTATTTCATTTCTTTTTCCAAATTATATATCTATAATTTTCCCTCTTCCAATTTCCTCTATTTCCCTCATCAATTCTCTACCAATTCTTCACCAATCTCTTTCTAAATTCTTCATTGAGGCTTCTACACCAAGGATCTATGAAAAGGAAGCAAGGAGCAAGGAGGAGAAGGCCACGATCTACAAGGAGAGCAGCGGGTTGTAAGAGGGCTCGGGCAACTAGCTCTTGCACAGTTCTATGCAGGAGACCTTAGGCAGTACGATGAAGAGAGCATTAGCAGCGACAGCTCGGGGTAGAGCTCACTCAGCAAACATAGGTTATGCTAGATTACACCGTTTGCATTTAGCAGCAAACACAGGGTGTAATCATTTGCATTCAGCAACAAACACAGGGCACTCAGCAAAGTGAGCACCGTGCAACAGAATTGGGCATTCGTGTATCAATGCACAGCAATGTGCAAGGAGTTCAACAGCTAAATGTGTAGTTCATATTGCAATATCAGTAGCAGTTAGTCCACTGTGTAGTTCTCACTATACATTATCAGGCAGTATATCAGTCCCTGTGCCGACCCAATTCAGTTAGTTTCAGTGGGTAGGTTTCAGTTTCATGTATCAGTAAGTGTAGGTAATTAGTATATATATATATATATATATATATATATATATATATATATATATATATATATATATATATATATATATATATATATATATATATATATAAATATATATATATATATATATGTATGTTAGTATCTAATTAACTATATAGGTATCTATGTAGATGATAAGTAGGAAATAGTTAATTAGTATATGAATAAACTTAGTTAGAATGTAACAGTTAGAATATATATATATATATATATATATATATATATATATATATATATATATATCTGTGTGTGTGTGTGTGTGTGTATGTGTGTGTGTGCGTGTGTGTGTGTGTGTTTTAGTATAGACATGATATGTTGAGTTAGCTAGTTAGCTACTTACATGTATATTTGCTTATTTTAGTTGATTTGGAATAGTAGTTAGTTATGTAGTATGGTTTTACGTAGTAGTTAGATATACTATAGTAGTTGGTTTATATTTGTAGATATTAGTTTTATGTTAGTTTTGGGTTACCTTGAGATACCAAGGTATCACCAAAGTGTTGGGTCGATACCCAAGGTATTGAGTTGGGTATCGAGTTAGCTGCAATACGCATTGGTGCAAGGCCAAGTTATCCTATTTTAAATTGATTTGTTATGATATTATAATATTTGACTTGAATATATATATATATATATATATATATATATATATATATATATATATATATATATATATATATATATATAACCTTATTTTCATATTATATATATATATATATATAACCTTATTTTCATATTAGAATCTTGCGTATCTTGGGATACGGCTCCTTGAGTGTCTTGTTGTCTCTTAGCTTAGCTAGCATAGCATAGTTTTATAGTGTATCGACTTAGTGACTTAGTGTTAGACTATCGCAACCTAGAATTCATTTGTTTGACTTAGAAATAGCGTATTGACCTAGAATTGTATCATCTTCACTTATTTTTATTATTAAACCTTGTATTGACGCAACATACCATATGTAGGCTGTGAGACACCAGCTTGGGCATCGAGAGATACACCTTGCTCAGGACGTTAGGCGAGTAAATTTTTCTGATTGTTTTCAATTTATAATATTGTATATATGCATGTTCTAGAATTGTATACATTGATCCTGACACAGTGATTTCACGGACTGGTACTATATGGATCCCGTCATGAGATGTTATCCCCTACCGTATTCAGCGGATACTCGTATACATTTTATCTCATCGTGTATATTAGGTATTGATTATATTTCTTGTTCACACACTGCTCGTGTTTAGTGTGCTTATTCGTGTACACCCACCACTCGTGTTCGATGGTTATGATATTCGTGTACACCCACTCCTCGTGTTCAATGGTTATATTTCGTGTTCGTAGCATGTTGTGATTGGATCCATCGGTATTAGTTGGGGGTGGGAGAGTAGGAGTTGATTATGTGATCAAAGCCATTATTATAATTGTGTACATTCTGGTTACATACCTCACTTGTAATCCGTCTTACCTGATCATGTTCACCCAACCCGATCACATAATAAACTTGTATTCTGAGGCACATTAGTTAGTTAGATTGCAGTTATTCATCATATTGTGATATTCATATTGTGATATTCATATTGTTGATCTATATTCTCGTACATTACATGTATATCTTGTTTATTCATTCATATGTTTAGTGATCTTGTATTTTATTTCTATATCTATTTATATGCTCGATTATGCTATTGAAACTGCTTTTAGAGGTATGTACTTCGCTCCAATCCTGACTGGATATATTTTTCTAGATGACTGGCTTCTAGAGCAGTGTCCTACATTCTACGGGCCGCAGGACAGCGTACCTTTAGAGGATACTTATTTTGACCAGGAGGACTTAGTTGCAGAGCCCGAGGAGGTCTAGATTTATTTGTATTGGATTGTATTAGATTATTCTTTTGGTGGATTCACAGTATTGTATTATTATTTCATATTGTGGATTATATCTTATTTTTTCCTTCGCTATTCCATTCGTGCATTATTCTTCCTTAGTTTGTTTTGTGATTGAGATTAGTTATACTTGTGAGATACCATATTGCTCTTCCGTTTGGAGTTAAGATGATTGACAGGTACCATATTATATTGTTGAGATGTTAGATAGTTAGAAATAACCCAGACAGCGTTCTATTGCCGATTCTGCGGTGTAGGCTGGGCGTAACCACGTACTCGTATCCGAATATTCGGGTGTGGGTCGTGACACATTTTTATTGGTGGCCCATGCAGGTCTAGATAGATATCGTAGTGGTGATCGTCTAGAGTACTGCTACGAGCCTGCTTTAGGAAAATAGGTTTTAGGCTGAGAGGTTACTCAATCACAACTAGAAAAATTCTAATATCTGTTTTTGCAAATCCTTATCTATTGAATATTGTCTTTTATTTGAATAAAATTGTGTCCTTCTTTGATAATATTACATTATTCAATATTGATTCTGTATTTCAATATGTCTTCAGGATGCCTCCGAAGATCAGATTATATCGCTCGGGAGCAGTGGCAGCTTCCTCAGATACTTTTCGGCCTGCTGCGGAGAGAGTAGCAGCTACTACGATTTTTTCTCCAGTTGAGAGGGTCGCCTCACCGGTTCCGGTAGGAGTCTCAGCAGCCGTCTTTGGGGGTGCTCTCCCCTAGTTCAGAGGGTAGCTCCAGTTGTTTCCGAGGATCTTCCATCACCACCGCCAATACCAGCTGATGCTACACAGTTGTTCGCACTTTTCCAGCATATAATATAGTCCCAGAGGGCCTAGGCTGAGGCACAGCACCGGCAGATGGAGGTGATGAGACAGGGCATTGAGAATGCTCACCAGGTGGCCATTACCACAGTTGAGAGAGATACTACAGCCCAACCATAGACGACACCAGCTCAGTTTATTCTACATCAGCCGTGGTCGGGTACCATCATCGACTTCAAGAGGATGGGCCCGAAGGACTTCAGGGGCACAGAGGGGATTATCTATGCGGATGAGTGGATCGAGAACATTGAGAGAAACCTGCGGCTGGCGCAGATTCCAGAGATGCTACAGATAGAGGTTGCGGGTTGTATGATGTTCGACATTACCTTGACATAGTTCCGGACATATTCGAGGATTACAGTACCAGGACTCTCTTGGGAAGCCTTCAAAGAGATTTTCAAGGAGAAGTTCTTCCCAAACGTGGCTCTTACATCTTTGGAGAGTCAGTTCCAATACCTCGTCCAGGGAGGTATGTCAGTGGATGAGTATGCGGGGGAGTATTGCCATCTAGGTCACTTCGTGGAGGGTCAGTACCCTAGAGCCAGAGCTAGGAAGTTCAGAAAGGGCCTAAACCAGGAAGTCAAACCCTACACCAACGGAGATCCTACTGCCACCTTCGAGGAGATACTCAGACAGGCGCAAAGAGCAGAGGATGACTTAGAGCTTGGCTCTAAGAGGCAGAGAGACACGGGAGGATCCAGCAACTACACGGGTCCAGCAAAGAGGCCTCACTTCCAGCAGCAGCACCAGAGGTCGTACCAGCACCAAAGGCAGCAGTATCATGGGCCAGCTAGAGCGTCGGCTCAGCAGATGCATCAGATCCAGAGGACAGCAGTTTCTTGCACTTTCTGTAAGAAGAAAGGACACGGATGGGATGCATGCAGGATAAGGCTAGGCCAATGCTTATTCTGTGGATCGGGAGATCATCAGTTGCGGGCTTATCCTAAAGTCCTAGCTCGTCCAGCTCAGGGTAGAGGACAGGCACAGAGGGCACCCGCTAGACCACCAGCAGGCCAGCAGAGAGGACCTCTTCCACCACAGCAGCAGTAGTTTGCCCAGCATTAGCAGCAGAGGGGGCGCATCGACAGGGGCAAGCTTTTACCCTGACTGTCGAGAAGGAGGAGCCGAATGGCAATGTCATCTCAGGTTCAGTTTATCTCGATTCCTTTCCAGCTCATATTTTATTCGACTCTAGTGCTTCTCATAGCTTTGTATTTGTATCTTTTGCTTTGAGGCATCGTCTTGAGTCTGAATCATTGGCGAGGACTTGCAAAATCATGACCGGGGGTGGCATCATCCTGGTCAGTTATGTTTGCAAGAACCAGAGAGTTTATTTAGGAGGCCGTGAGCTGAGCGTATACTTACTTGGAATACCACTTCTGAGTTACGACATAGTGCTCGGGATGGGTTGGTTGAGTAGACATCACGCTAGTATTGATTGTCGTAGAGTCAAAGTTTTATTTCAGACACCAGGAGAGCCGGAGTTCGAGTTCGTCTGAGGAGCAGAGCAGAGCGAAGGCAATTTTTGTAGAGCTTTGGTCGAGGAGTAGGAGCCGCCACATCCGTTGATTGCAGAGTTCTTAGATGTCTTTCCAGAGGAGTTGTCAGGGTTGTCGTCGTACAGAGATATGGAATTCTCTATAGATTTAGTGTCAGACGTAGAGCTGATCTCTCAGCACGTCTATAGAGTAAACAAAAGTGAACTGGCAGAGTTGAAGAAGCAGGTGGATGAGTTGCAAGATAAGGGCTTTATCCGTTCCAGTTCATCACCATGGGGTACTCTGGTACTATTTGTACCAAAGAAGGATGGGTCGGTACGTATGTGTATCGACTACAGGGCACTTAATAATCTCACTATCAAGAACAAATACCCGTTGCCGCGGATAGATGACTTGTTTGACCAGTTGAGCAGAGCAAAGGTATTCTCCAAGATAGACTTGAGGTTAGGTACCACCAGGTGAAAGTGAAGAGGAAAGACATTCCGAAGACAGCTTTCAGGACTCGCTATGTGCAGTTCGAGTTCTTGGTGATGCCGTTTGGGTTGACCAATGCCCTAACAGTGTTCATGAACCTGATGAACATGGTATTTCATCAGTACCTGGACCAATTTGTTATAGTCTTTACCGATGATATTCTGATATTTCGAAGACCCCAGAGGAGCATGAGCAGCACTTGAGGATTATTCTGGAGACCCTCAGGAAGGAGATGTTGTATGACAAGTTATCAAAGTACAAATTCTTCCTTGATAAGGTTGAATTCCTTGGGCATGTCATTACAGGAGATATAATCTGGATGGACCCAAAGAAGATCTTAGCAGTTGAATCGTGATCTACCCCGAGTACAGTAGCAGAGATCAGGAGCTTCCTTGGATTAGCAGGCTACTACCGGAGGTTTGTTCAGGACTTTTCCAGACTTGCAGAGCCGATGACTAGGCTGACCAAGAAGGACGTAGAATTCATCTAGACTGAGGATTGTCAGTCAGCATTTGAGGAGCTGAAGAGGAGATTGACTACAGCTCCCATCTTGACACTACCATCAGGAGCAGGAGAATTTTTCATTTATAATGATATATCAGGGAAGGGTTTGGGTTGTGTGTTACAGTAGCACGGGAAGGTGATTGCCTATGCTTCCAGGAAATTACGCCTGCACGAGAAGAGCTACCCTACCTTTGATTTAGAGTTGGCAGCGATTATCTTTGCTCTTAAATTGTGGAAACACTATTTATATGGAGAGAGAGTAGAGATCTTCACAGACCATAAGAGTTTTAAAGTATGTGTTTACATAGAAAGAGCTCAACATGAGACAGCGGTGATGGTTGGAGCTGATAAAAGACTTCGAAATATCTTTGCAGTACCATCCAGTGAAGACCAACATAGTCGCGGATGCTTTGAACAGGTATCTCTTGGCTATGTGCTTGACTAGAGATAGACATTTATTGGCCAATCTTGACAGTTTGGGCATTGAGGTATTGATCCCTGGAGTCGCAGCACAGATATGGGGACTTCAGGTGCAGTCGGAGCTGATGGACCGGGTCAGAGCCGAAAAGTATGAGGATGAGTCTCTGAGGAGCATCAGAGCACAGGTTCAGGTCGGGCTGGCAGAGGACTTCATCATTGCAGATGCGGATCATTGCGATATGATACCAAGTTATGTGTACCGAGAGAAGCTTTGCACGAGAAGATTCTGCAGAAGGTGCATCGTTCTCAATACTCTATGCATCCAAGTGCCAACAAGATTTATAGAGACATGAGAGAGCATGTATGGTGGTATGGCATGAAGTGGGAGGTAGCTAGCTTCGTGTCCAGATGCTTAGTTTGCCAGCAGGTCAAGGCGGAGAGACAGAGACCAAGTGGATTGCTTCAGTCTTTGCCCATTTCGGAGTAGAAATTGGAACATGTGACTATGGATTTTGTATCGGGACTTCCGCGTTCTCCAGGAGGCAAGGATGCGATTTGGGTCATCATGGATAGGTTGACCAAATCAGCCCACTTTCTGCCATTTAAGGTGGGTACATCTACGGAGAGACTTGCGGAGATATATGTGCGCCAGATTGTCAGATTTTACGGTGTTCCAGTGAGCATTATCTCAGATCAGGATAGTTGCTTCACGTGCCATTTCTGGAGGAGTTTACAGGCTAGCTTGGGCACTTCAAGTTCAGTGTCGCTTATCACCCTCAGACGGACGGACAGTCGAAGAGGACTATTTAGACTCTCGAGGACATGCTACACACCTGGGTTTTGGATCTTGGAGGTTCTTGGGAGGATCACCTTCACTTGGTAGAGTTTTCATACAATAACAGCTACCAAGCCAGCATTGAGATATCACCATTCGAGGCATTGTGTGGACGAAGATGCCGTACTCCGTTGTCCTGGGATGATGTTGGTGACAGAGCTTTATTAGGAACAGAGATTATAGTGGATGTAGCAGAGAATGTAAAGCTTAAAAGGGATAGACTTCGAGTAGCGTAGGACAGGCAGCAGCATTAGGCCGATAGCCACCGGAGACCTTTAAAGTTTGAGGTATAGCTTTAGTTTTGTCTTGCTTGTATTTGTTTGTTGTTTGTTAGAGTGTTAAGGTTATGTTTCGTGCTAGGTTGGCAGTCTGGTTTTCTTGAGGATTTCTCAGACACGTGGCACGATTCATTTTGGTGGAGGCGGCAAGCTTAGTCCGCGATTCATCGGTTCTTTCACTATTCTTGAGAGGGTCGGTGCAGTCGCTTACAGACTAGACTTACCACCTGCACTCGAGGGAGTGCACAACGTGTTTCACATGTCGTAGCTGAGACGATACGTGGTAGATCCCAGTCATGTGTTGGATCACTCAGAGAAAGAGGTGGGCTCTACTCTCAGCTATCCAGAGCAAACAGTGGAGATTCTGGATCGAAGAGAGAAGGTGCTAAGGAACCAGACGATTCCTTTGGTGTGCGTCGCATGGAGGCATCACTCGCCAGGAGAGAGTACCTGGGAGTGAGAGACCGAGATGCGCAGGCGATATCCATATATGTTCGAGCCGTGAGGTATAATTCTTTCTTGCATTGTATTATCTACTTTTGGTAGATAGTTTCTTCCTTAATTTCGAGGACAAAATTTTCTAAGGTGGGTAGGTTTGTCACCCTCACTTTTTCATTCAAGGATAGTTTGGTAATTGATAATGGGTATTATTTATTTTAGGATTATTTGTATTTGATATTTTTATATGCATGATTATTTAACTATTATATTATTTATTGTTTGCTAGTTGTAGATTTATTTTAAACTTTTGTAGTGGACCAAACCCAATTATTAGAATGCATGAACCCACCTTTTAGTTGAGTTAGATTTAGCACATTGAATTAGGCCCATGGATTAGGAGGTTCGATTAATTAGAGAAACTATTAGACTAGAACCTTTTCTCCCTAATTAATTTCTTCATGAGAGGCCCCAAGGGGTATTTGTGACTTTGTACATTGCTTGGGGAGGGGGTTACATGGCCAACCCTTAGTAGGAGAAGAGAGAGTGCTCTCATTTTATTTCTTTCTCTAAATTCTAGATCTACGATTTTTTCTCTTCCAATTCTCTCTATTTCCCTCATCAATTCTCCACCAATTCTTCATCAATCTCTTTCTAAATTCTTCATTGAGGCTTCTACACCAAGGATCTACAAGAAGGAAGTAAGGAGCAAGGAGGAGAAGGCCAAGATCTACAAGCAGAGCAGCGGGTTGCAAGAGGGCTCGGGCAACTAGCTCTTGCACAGTTTTATGCAGGAGACCTTGGGCAGTTCGATGAAGGGAGCATTAGCAGCGACAGCTCGGGGCAGAGCTCACTCAGCAAACACAGGCTATGCTAGATTACACCTTTTGTATTCAGCAGCAAACACAGGGCACTCAGCAAAGTGAGCACCGTACAACAGAATTGGGCATTCGTGTATCAATGCACAGCAATATGCAAGGAGTTCAACAGCTAAGTGTGCGGTTCATATTGCAGTATCAGTTGCAGTTAGTCCACTGTACAGTTCTCACTGCACAGTATCAGGCAGTATATCAGTCCCTGTGCTGACCCAATTCAGTTAGTTTCAGTGGGTAGGTCTCAGTTTCATGTATCAGTAAGTGTAGGTAGTTAGTATATATATATATATATATATATATATATATATATATAATCTAATTAACTATATAGGTATCTATGTAGATGATAAGTTGGAAATGGTTAGTTAGTATATGAATAAACTTAGTTAGAATATAACAGTTAGAATATATATATATATATATATATATATATATATGTATATGTATGTATTTTTGTATAGATATGATATGTTGAGTTAGCTAGTTAGCTACTTACATGTATATTTGCTTATATTAGTTGATTTGGTAGTTAGTTATGTAGTATGGTTTTTACGTAGTAGTTAGATGTACTATAGTAGTTGGTTTATATTTGTAGATACTAGTTTTATGTTAGTTTTGGGTTACCTTGAGATAACAAGTTATCACCAAGGTGTCGGATCGATATCCAAGGTATTGAGTTGGGTATCGAGTTAGGTGCGATACGCATTGGTGCAAGGCCAAGGTATCCTATTTTAAATTGATTTATTATGATATTATAATATTTGACTTGAATATATATATATAAAACCTTATTTTCATATTAGAAACATGTGTATCTTGGGATACGGCCCCTTGAGTGTTTTGTTGTCTCTTAGCTTAGCTAGCATAGCATAGTTTCATAGTGTATCGACTTAGTGGCTTAGTGTTAGACTCTTGCAACCTAGAATTCATTGTTTTGACTTAGAAATGGAGATCGACCTAGAATTGCAACATCTTCACTTGTTTTCATTATTGAACCTTGTATTGATGCAACATACAATATATAGGTTGTGAGACACCGGCTTGGGCATCGAGAGTCATACCTTGCTCAGGATGTCGGGCGAGTACATTTCTCTGATTATTTTTAATTTATAATATTGTATATATGCATGTTCTAGAATTGTATGTATTGATCCTGACACAGTAATTTTACGGACTGGTGCTATATGGATCCCGTCATGAGATGTTATCCCCTACCTTGTTCAGTGGGTACTCGTGTACATTGTATCTCATCGTGTATATTGGGTATTAATTATATTTCGTGTTCACATACTTCTCGTGCTCAGTGTGCTTATTCGTATACATCCACCACTCGTGTTCGGTGGTTATGATATTCGTGTACATCCATTGCTCGTGTTCAGTGGTAATATTTTGTGTTCGTAGCATATCATGATTGGATCCATCGGTATTAGTTGGGGTGGGAGAGTAAGAGTTGATTATGTGATCAAAGCCATTTTTATAATCGTGTACATTCTGCTTACATACCTCACTTGTAATCCGTATTACATGATCATGTTCACCCAACCCGATCAAATATTGAACTTGTATTCTGAGGCACATTAGTTAGTTAGATTACAGTTATTCATCATATTATGATATTCATATTGTTGATCTA
Organism: Iris macrosiphon; assembly: GCA_036927795.1. Classification (NCBI taxonomy): domain Eukaryota; kingdom Viridiplantae; phylum Streptophyta; class Magnoliopsida; order Asparagales; family Iridaceae; genus Iris; species Iris macrosiphon. The sequence goes on along the minus strand of JAYESA010000001.1, from coordinate 40,259,143 downwards.
TATTCTCGTACATTACCTGTATATCTTGTCCATTCATTCATATATTTAGTGATCTTGTATTTCATTTCTATATCGGTTTATATGCTCGATTATACTATTGAAACTGCTTTCAGAGGTATATACTTCGCTCCAATCCTGACTGGATATATTTTTCCAGATGACTGGCTTCTAGAGCAGTTTCCTATATTCTATGGGCCGCAGGACGGCATACCTTTAGAGGATACTCATTTTGACCAGGAGGACTTAGTTGCAGAGCCCGAGCGGGTCTAGATTTATTTTTATTGGAATGTATTAGACTATTCTTTTGGTGGATTCACAGTATTGAATTATTATTTTAGATTGTGGATTGTATCTTATTCTTTCCTTCGCTATTCCATTCGTGCATTATTCTTTCTTAGTTTGTTTTGTGATTGAGATTAGTTATACTTGTGAGATACCATATTGCTCCTTCTTTTGGAGTTCAGATGATTGACAGGTACCATATTATATTATTGAGATGTTAGATAGTTAAAAATGATCCAAACAGCGCTCTACCGCCGATTCTGCGGTGTAGGCTGGGCGTAACCACGTACTCGTGTCTGAATATCCGGGTGCGGGTCGTGACAAGGATAATCAACTATGAAAGATGTCTGATTGCTCGGAATAAATTAATACGAGTTAGCAAGTTGAGTATATAGGATCCCTAATTGTGATTGAGTATTTTCCTATTCCTAGTATGTATATCCTAGGGCAGGATCGCAGTCGTACATATAACTTGAGTACCACAACGAGTTTGCAATCTTTTGCAAAACCTGGCCTGCATGGGCCACCATAAAAATGTGTCACCATCCACACCCTGGATTTTGGCATGAGTCATGAGTACGTCCAGCCTACGCTGCAGTGTCGGTGGTAGAACGCTGTAAAATAAGCCACAAGTATAATCTATATCTCATAACATATATACATCTCCACACTATACTCAATCATAGGTACTAATTTAAATGAATACACCATAAATAATAATAAAATAATAGTCTCGATGCGGGTCCAAAAAGTCTTCCAAAAATAACTAAATATCCAAAGAACAATATCCAAAATACTCTAAAAAAAATTTGGAGAACAATCAAGTCCAAAATAACTAATAAAACCAAATACTCTACTAAACTACTCTATTGCAGACGGTATCTGATCTGCTAAATCTCTCTGATCCTCCTGAAGGGCAAGATCAGGCCCAACTATATCGTTAACATATGGTCCATAATGTGTAGGGATCGTATCCTCATCGTAGTCATCTAAAATATGGTTATCCAGTCAGTAAAGGAACGAGTATATCACAGTAAAAATAGTTCCAACACATGGTAGAAGCTATAAGACAATAAATAGTAAAAAATATATGATAGCGATAAAACTAAAATCATAATAAGGCAACCAGAATAACTAAATGCTGAAGTCCTGTCATGGCAAAGATGTAGTACAATATCTCCAAGCAACATAGAAAATAACTGCAATATATGGAAGAACGGATAGGAATAACTACTCTACGTGATTTGAAATACCTTGTTGATATGTGAACGGCTAAGGATAAAATTCGACAAATCACACGTGTCATGCATGGCTGCTATTATTCCAGTAAGACCATAGGATAGAAAGGGTAGTTCATACGTCCACTAAGTATTTTCTCTCCCCACGAGTACAACATTGATGTCGAACCAGTCACGAAGAAATAACAATAATCCAGAACAGTCACGTATCTCATAACAAGAATCCATCATACTAATCCGTGTAACAAGTGTCAAGAATCAAATAATCAATACTAAGCTTGCATTATAGAGACTATCAAGCACTAAAAGTAATCATGAAAATATACTCACCTGTGGTCCTTAGATGTGGTTGGATCAGGTCCCAATTCAGAGTCCAAATCCTACGTATGATATATTACCATGTCAAGAGATAATTTATTTTAATTTATTTAATTCGGGAATAATTACTCTAAAATTTTATTTTAATTTTTATTCTAAATTTTAGGTAAATTTCTAAATTTTGTCCAAAGAAACCAATTTATCAACTTGAGACTCATTGCACGTAAATTGAGGCAATCTGTTGACCAAAAAGTCAACCAATACAAACTCGACTTTTACGCATGATTTTCTGTAGATTTCAGCATCACACTTGACTTTCATGCATAATTTCCTATAGATTTCAGCATCACAAACATGCTAGAATTTTTGGCTCATCCAGATTCGAATTTATTTGGAAACTATTGCACATACAAAATCGTATTGTGCAACGGTGGTAGATTGCTAACCTAGAAGTTCTACAGAATTAATAGCAAAGAAATTATTTGAATTAAATTCTGGGAATAATACCACTGAGCAAGTGAGTCCAGCCGCCGGGTAAAGAGCCCACACTAGCAGTTCAATAGGCCAAGCGGAGGTCTCAGAGGTGGAGGTGGTTCAATTAGAAAGTAGGCAAGAAAATCCTACTTCCTTGGACCATAAGCAGTAGCTATATGTTGGCAGTCTCGATGTTAAATTTCTAGAACTTCAAACGGTTCACGATTTGGATCTCTGGTTCTCCCAAAATCGCAAAAACACCAAGACGCATCTATTTTGGACATATTGTGCTCTACAAATTTTTCAGAATTTAATACTCCGAATTTTGTGAAAAAAATTACATATTCAGAAAACTAACCTCAATATGATTTTAACGCAAGAAACTAGGATACATTTGGAGTCCGGAGCTATCCGCAATAGCTTTTGGAAGATCGAAGAACCCTAGATGAGATCCCCCTCAAATCTCTCTCTCTCTCTCTCTCTCTCTAAAATAATCGGATGATTAAGGTTATTATATATATATATATATATATATATATATATATATATATATATATGTGTGTGTGTGTGTGTGTGTGTTGGTATGCGGCTGAAAGAAAAGGGATAGCCTGGACACGTGTTAGAATCTGGTTGGGTGGTTTGTTTATATTATTTTTTTTAATTTGCCTTTATCAAAATATTATTTAAGTCATTTTAAATCTAAATAACTCAAATTAAATATTAAAAATAATCTGAAATATTTACAAAAAATATATTTTAAACCCACAAACCCTAAAAAATACTTAGGATAGTTTTATGTTAATAGGTTTCCTACTATAATTACTAGAATCTCTAAAAATTAGTTTTACATATTTAACTAAAAATAAATATTAAAAATATTCCAAAAAATCTAAAAATTCTGAAAAAATTTCAAGAAAATATATAATAATATTATAAACCCAAAAAAATTATTTGGGTCCATTATATGTTCCTTGTCTTGCACAATAAATTTTAGAAGTCCTAAAAAATTAGTTATTTACCTAAATAACTTCCAATAAATATTAAAAATACTCAAAAAATATCAAAAAATTCTAGAAAAAATATTTGATTATTTAGAACCTAAAATAAAGTTTAGGATATTTTTAATTATGTTTGACACTAAAATAAATTCTTGAAAGTCCTAGAAAATTTGTGTTACTAGTTTTAATTAACCAAAAATTATAAAAAAATTCCAATAGCCCCAAATTAACCTAATAACAACATTTAAGCTAGAATTTCAGGATATGGAGGTTACAGTGTGTGTGTGATATTTTTGTTGTTGTGGTGATGTTGTTTTTTTTCCTTTTATTTGTTAAAGTTTTACTTTATTACTTTGTTTTATTTCTTCTACATTTATTAACCAAAAATAACCTAAAAAAATCTTTTACTAATTTATAAAAAAATTATATTTAATTATTATTAACATATATATATATATATATATATATATATATATATATATATATATATATATATATATATATATATATATATATATATAATGTGACTTATGTATTCGCTAGTATATATTTACTATATTATATATACATATACCGTATTTACCTAAATTAAAAAAATTAAAAAAATTGAGAATTTACAAGAGTAACATGACGCAATTTACCAACTTACCATTTGTCCTTCTTGCACAAGTTATATCAAGTTAACCAACACATATATATAATGAAACGAAGGGATGCATAAGAAAACTCAGAGTGTCATGAACGTGTCTCTACCTCAGACATGATATGTTCAAACTAATAGATGTGTTATACTCCATTACGTGATTATACAGTGCATCCATTCTTGAACAATAATGACTTGCACGCAAATTATCGCTTGCAAACCGACTTATTTTGTATATGAAGGGTCATTGGCACCACTAGCCATTTTGGACACAGTAGCCTGGTTTAGACGACAACGTATGCAGATGTGAATTTCTAAAACCACTGTAGTATATTTCGAATTCCTTAGTGCTAGTACTGCTCGAACCTGGCACGGCTATACTAGTTAGGTTAGACAACGCTAACTGTAGTTGGGTAGAGAATCTGATGCAGTCCCCGAATCATCTACACTAGCATGTAGTTCTTCCCAGGCCGACCCGATCCCGGTGCCCCAATGATCGTTCTAAGAACTAACCTAAACCTTGTGCATAAGTTGTCCGTGATTATGCATGTTCTCTTCTTTAACTTCTTTACTTCTCTTTCTCAAACTTTACTATGGGCTCCCCGAGCCATTACTTTATTTAATATATGTATGTGGAGGAGTATGTGTGTATATATATTATTAGTTGTGTTATATATATTAGTATATGTATATATATATATATTGTATTATATATATTTGTATATATATATATATAAGAGATGGAAATTCGCAATAACAGCTTTAGTGACAATTTTTTGTCACGATAACAGTAGCAGCAGCAACATAGCAGCAGTCGCAACAGCTATAGCGACAGCAGCAGCAGAAATAGCAACAGCAGTCGCAGCAGCAATAGCAACAGCAACAGCAGCAACAGTAGTGACGGCTGCAGCAGCAACAGCGACAGCAGCAGTTCAGCAACAGCGACAGCAGCAGGATTTTATCGCAGAAACAGCAGTATCAGCAGCTATAGCGACGGTCAGCAGGGGTCTTTAGCGACAGATCTGTAATTTTGAATAGTTATTATATATTTAATTATAATAGTTATATATATGTATATATATGGTATTAATATATATGTAATTATGTTCCAAATTGCTAATTATGTTTTGTATAGTATAATTATAATATTTAGTTGTTAGCATATATTTATTATTGGGTAGTTAGTATAAACAAGGTATTGGATATTACCTTAAGATACCAAGGTAAGTATCAATGTATTTTAGGATACCCAAGGTATTGGGTTTGGGTATCAAGATTTTGGTTTAGTGTTATGATACCAAGTTGGTTCAAAACCAAGGTATCCATTTAATGTTATAATTAGGATTTTATATATATATTAATATTGTTTGACATATATATGTGATGCTTTACCTATTGTTTTACGTATCCTGAAATACGGTATCCTAGTATCCTAAGATATAGCTTTTATGACCTAGACTCTAGTGTTTGAAACCAATATCTTTGAGATAGACTCTTGCAACCTAGAAATAGGTAGTTTGACATATTTGACCATAGTTGACCATAGTTTGACCATAGTTGACTATAGTTTGACTTTTGACTTAGAGATGGCTTGTTGACCTAGAAGTTGACTAGTTTAACTTATTTTCTTTCCGAAATCTTGTATTGATGTTATATTCCATATCTAGGTCTTTGAGGCACCGTATCAGACATTTGTGAGACTATTCTTTGGACTTCAGGCAAGTACATTCTCTGATAGTTTCCCATTTATGATATCCTCTATGTTCATTGAATCTAGTATAGATATCCATATTTTTTTGACACAATGGTTACACGGATTGGTATATCCGGATCTCGTCATAAGATATTATTCCTTAGTATATGGTGTATCTTGTGCAAGTCTTATTTTATTGTTCTTCTTGTACATGTACAAACACTGATTCTCGGGAAGTCGATATCTTCTTGGAGAATCCCGTGCCATAGCGTACCATGGTTGGATCCACTATACCAGTTGGGGTTGGAGAGTATGTAGTGTAGATATGTGATTATACCCTCCTTATTTCAAGTCTTGTTCATTGAATAGTATTAATCATACACCGCACATATGATTAGCCAGGCCATAAATCTTGTATCATGTTCCCAAGCCAATCACATGTTAAAGCTAGTACTCATATACTTAGTCATTAGTATTCTTATTTATTGTCATATTGCTCATTATTGTATTATTCCAGTATTTTCTTATTGTATATCTCTTGTATATATTGTGCATCTTGTATATTCACATATATTTACTATTACATAGTTTTTATCATTGATTAGAACTGTTATTAGAGATGTACTTTGCTCCTTTTCTGACTGGATATATTTTTTTCAGGTGACACTGAGGACTGGTATCCTACACATTATGGACCTCAGGATATTGTGGGTTTAGATTTAGAGACCATGGCTTAGGAGGAACTTATCCCAACTGAGGTAGATGACCCAAGTTTAGTAGCTTCTTAGTATTCTTGTACTGGATTTGTCTCCAGCTTATTTTTATAGTATTCTTTCAGACTCATTAATGTTATTATTTTAGACTCATGAGTTGTATGTGACTATTCTATTCTTTATCATATTTGTGCTCATTTCCATCTTAGATTTATGATTGAGTATATTGTTATTGTTGGTGGTTCATTATATTGCTAGATAGATTATCCAGACAGCGTTCTACCGCCGATTCTGCGGCGTAGGCTGGACGTTGTTTCCGACTTGCATTCCTACATCGGGTGCGGGTCGTGACACATTTTTAGTGGTAGCCCATGCAGGTCTATTTAAGGTCGTAATTAGTGCGATTTGTAGTGGTGCTCTGAATTGAGTACTATTACGAGCCTATGTCAGGATATAGGATATAGGCTATAGACTGAGAATACTCAATCACATCTAGGAAAAATTCTTTTGATTCATTCAACTATTCTCCTTTGATATTGATACTTGATCTTTAAACTGTTCTTTCCTTGAGTGTCTTACATCATATGCCATATTGATTCTTTCTTTTACTTTGTCTCAGGATGCCGCCTAAGACTAGATCGCAACAGGGGAAAGCAGCTTCTTAGAGGTCTGCGGCATCCCGAGGGCCTGCGCCAGTCACTTCTCCAGTGATTAGAGTGTCAGCTACTTTCGAAGGTCCACCACCTACTCAGAGGACTATGCCAGCTGTATCTAAGGGGCTTCCACCTCCACCTTTCGTGCCAACAGAGGAGACACAGATGTTTATATTGTTTCGTGAGATGCTCGAGGCACAGAGGGCTCAGTCTGAGGCACATCAGAGGCAGACCAATATTTTATGGTATGGCATCTAGAGTGCTCATCAGCTTGCTCGTGCCACAGTAGAGAGAGGAGTTTCGGTCCAACAGCAGGTTGTTCCTCAAGTTGCTCAGCTTCGGCTAGGCAATATTCAGGACTTCAAGAAGCTAGAGCCTAGGGTCTTCAAGGGGATAGAGTATATCGTCTATGCTGATGATTGGCTCGAGGATATTGAGTATCTTATGAGGGTGTCCCGTCTTTCTGAGGATCAGAAGGTTGAGGCGGTAGGACTTCAACTATTCGACGTCGCCCACACTTGGTTCAGGAATGAGCCGATTCTTGTTGACGTAGGACAGTCTTGGGATGTATTCAAGGACCTCTTCAAGAAAAAGTTCTTCGCTCGGGCAGACAGGCTAGACTTGGGGAGGCAGTTCGAGAGTCTTATATAGGGAATTATGTATGTGGAGGAGTACACTGCAGAGTTTGGCAGGTTGAGCCGATTGGCAGAGTATTTAGTGAGAAAGCCAGAGGTTCAGGCTATTCGTTTTCGTGAGGGTCTAAACTGGAAAGTAAAGATTCTCATTCCGTATTTTTATGAGACATACTCGGAGATACTTGTGGAGGCACGCAAGGTTGAGCGGGAGTTGGGTTTGAAGCCCAAGAGAGACCGTGATTCTTTTCTGGGGGCAAACAGCAGTGCAGTATCTGCCAAACATCCTCATTTCTAGTCCAGGCCTTTCCAGCAGCCACAGCAACACCAGACTCCAACTAGGGCACCGTTTTACCAAGCACCACAGCAACAGAGACAGTTACAGTAAGCTTCCTGCCACTACTGCAATAAGCTCGGTCATATTTGGGAAGTTTGCAGGAGGAGACTAGGAGTTTATTTGTATTATGGTACTGAAGGACATCAGCTGAGGGAGTGTTCTTCCAATCCTCGTCGTGCAGTTCAGGGATCAGTTTCAGCTCCGAGGGCACAGACAAGACCACCTGCAGTACAATCGAGGGGGCCGCTTCTGACACAGTAGCAGCGTTATGTCCAGCAGCAGCAGCAGGGAGGTGCGCGTCAGGGACGAGCGTTTGCTATGACCGTCGAGGAGGACAAATCCACCAGAGAGATCATCGCAGGTTCTATTCTTCTTGATTCCATTCCAGCTTTAGTTTTGTTTGATAGTGGTGCTTCCCATAGTTTTGTATCTGTTTCTTTTGCTCTGAAGCATGGTTTGGTAGCTGAGTCTTTGCTTAGGACTTGCAAGATTATGACCGGGGGAGGCATTATCCTGATTAATGATATTTGCAAGAATCGAAGAGTTACTCTAGGAGGCCGGAAGTTGAGTGCGTGTCTACTTGTAATGCCACTTCCGAGCTACGATATTGTACTCGGGATGGATTGGTTGAGTAGGACCGTACAAGCTTAGATTGTAGAGGAGGTAGAGTTTTGTTTGGTCCGCCGAAAGTGCTAGAGTTTGAGTTTGTTAGAGAAGCTGCAGAGCAGGGAGAATGCATTATTTGTGAAGCTATGGTGGAAGACAAGGAGTTGCCGCATCCGTTGATAGCAGAGTTTTTGGATGTGTTTCCTGAGGAATTGCTAGGATTACCGCCAGATCGAGATGTTAAATTCTCTATAGACATGGTGCCAGGTACAGAACTAATTTTATAACTTATCTACAGAGTAAACAACAGCGAGCTGGTCGAGATGAAGAAGCATGTGGAAGAATTGTAGGATAAGGAGTTTATCAGATCGAGTTCTTCACCGTGGGGAGCCCCGATATTGTTTATACCGAAGAAGGATGGATCAGTGCACATGTGCATTGATTACAGGGATTGAATAATCTCACTATTAAGAATAAGTACCATTTGCCACATATTGATGATCTGTTCGATCAGTTGAGTGATGCCAAGGTATTTTTTAAGATAAACTTGAGATCAGGCTACCACCAGGTGAAGGTGAAGCCGGAGAATATACCGAAGACTGCTTTTAGAACTTGGTATGGTCAGTACGAGTTTATGGTGATACCGTTTGATTTGACTAATGCACCAACGGTATTTATGAACTTGATGAACAAGGTATTCCATCAGTACCTTGACAAGTTTGTGGTAGTGTTCATCGATGACATACTCATATACTCGAAGACACCGGAGGAGCACGAGGAGCATTTGAGAATTGTGTTGGATGTGCTGAGGAAGGAGAAGCTATATGGGAAGCTGTCCAAGTGTGAGTTCTTCCTGGACAAGGTGGAGTTCTTGGGGCATGTTATGACCGGTGATGGTATTTCAGTGGATCCGAAGAAGATCACAGCAGTGGAGACTTGGAAGACCCCGAGTTCGGTAGCAGAGATCAGGAGTTTCTTGGGATTGGCAGGCTACTACAGGAAGTTTGTGCAAGATTTTTTGAGGATTGCCGAGCCGATGACCAGACTCACCAGAAAGGATGTAGAGTTTGTTTGGACGGAGGATTGCCAGGTTGCTTTTGAGGAATTAAAGAAGAGGTTGACGTTTGCTCCTATTTTGACATTGCTATCAGGGTCTGAAGATTTTACTATTTATAATGATGCATCGGAGAAAGGTTTGGATTGTATTCTTCAGCAGAATAGGAAAGTGATTGCCTATGCATCCAGGCAATTGCGTCCTTATGAAAAGGACTATCCTACCCATGATTTGGAGTTGGCAGCAGTCATCTTCGCCCTGAAGTTGTGAAAACATTATTTGTACGGAGAGCGTGTGGAGATCTTCACAGACCACAAGAGCTTGAAGTACGTTTTTATGCAGAAGGAGTTGAACATGAGGGAGCGTCGGTGGTTGGAACTGATGAAGGATTTTTATATATATCTTTGCAGTATCATCCTGAAAAAGCTAATATAGTTGTCGATGCCTTGAGCAGGTATCCGGTAGCTATGTTCTTAACGCAGGATCGATATTTGTTGGAGGACTTGGAGAGCTTAGACATTGAGGTGGTACTTCCTGGTTGTGCATACAGATATGGGGATTGCAGATACATTCAGAATTGATGGACAAGATCAAGGTAGCACAGTATGAGGATGTATCTCTGAGGAGCATCAGAGCTCAAGTAAGAGCAGAATTGGAGGATAATTTCTCCATTGCTGAGAATTGATCTTTACGGCATAGAGTTAGATTGTGTGTGCCTAGTGGGGAGCTGCGTGAGGAGGTATTGCAGAAAGCGCATCGCTCTCAGTATTCCATACATCCAGGTGCCAATAAGATGTATAAGGATATGCGAGAGAGTGTGTGGTAGTATGGCATGAAGAGGGAAGTGGCACAGTTTGTATCCAGATGCTTAGTGTGCCAGCAGGTGAAAGCCGAGAGGCAGAGGCCAGGAGGTTTACTTCAGCCATTACCCATTCCAGAGTGGAAGTGGAAACATATTACTATGTATTTTGTGTCCGAACTTCCACGATCTCCAGGAGAAAAAGATATAATTTGGGTCATCGTTGATAGGTTGACCAAGTCAGCCCACTTTTTGCCTTTCAAGGTGGGTTTGTCTACGGAGAAGCTGGCAGAGATATATGTGAGGCAAATCATCAGGATACATGGAGTTTTTGTCAGTATAGTCTCAGATCGGGATAGTCGTTTCATTTCTCATTTCTGGAGGAGTTTGCAGGAGAGTTTGGGCACTCAGCTCAAGTTCAGTACTTCATATCATCCCCAGACAGATGGGCAGTCAAAGAGGACTATTCAGACTCTCAAGGATATGTTACGTACTTGTGTACTAGATTTGGGGGGTTCTTGGGAGGACCATCTCTATTTGGTAGAGTTTGCTTACAACAACAGTTATCAGGCTAGTATAGAGATGTCACCTTTTGAAGCTTTGTATGGTCGGAGATATCGTACTCCCTTGTCATCGAACGATGTTGGAGAGAGAGTTTTGCTTGGGCTAGAGATGGTTGTAGATACAGCGGAGAAGGTTCAATTGATCAGAGACAGACTTCGTGTGGTGCAGGACAGACAGCGGCATTGGGCCGATAGCCACCGAAGACCTTTGGAGTTTGAGGTATAGTTTTAGATTTTTGTTTTGTGCTTGTTATTGGTTGTTTGTTATAGATTAAATTCTTAAGGTTTTTTGTTCTAGATGGATGGTTTGGTGTTTTTGAGGATTTTTTTGACACGTGGCACGATTCGCTTCGGTGGAGGCGGGAAGTTTAGTCCGCGATTCATCGAACCTTTCACTATTCTAGAAAGGGTCGGTAGGGTTGCTTATAGACTGGACTTGTCATCTGCATTGGAGGGAGTGCACAACGTGTTTCACATGTCGTAGTTGAGACGGTACATGGCAGATCCTAGTCATGTATTGGATCACTCGGAGATAGAGGTGGGCCCTACTCTTAGCTATCCAGAGCAGCCAGTTGAGATTCTGGATCGGAGAGAGAATGTGCTGAGAAACCAGACTATTCCTTTGGCACGCGTCGCATGGAGGCATCACTCTCCGGGGGAGTCTACCTGGGAGAGAGAGGATAAAATGCGAGGGCGTTATCCATATTTGTTTGTGCCTTGAGGTACGTTCTTTCATAATTAGTTATATTCTTTAGTTATGTTCATTTGCTATATTTTGTTATTTTCTGGGGGTAGTTTTCGTCTTTGAATTCCGAGGACAAAATTATTTTAAGGAGGGTAGACTTGTCACTACCACATTTTCTAGGAAATGATATTTTAGTAATTTTATAATTAATTAAATATTGTGCTTGATAAATAATTATTGTTGTATTATTTAATTATTGTTAGATATTAGTTATTTATTTTGGACTTGTGTTAGTAGACCTAACTAGTTTAGTTTAGACTCATGGACCAACATGTATTAATTGTTAGAATTGAGCCCATTTAGAAAGCCCATTGATTAGGAGGATGATTAATTTAATTAAACCATTAGACTAGAAGCTTTCCTCCTTAATTATTTCTTCATGAGAGGCCCCAAGGGGTATAATGGATATTACATAATGACTTGAGGAAGGGGTAAGGGGCCGGCCTATTAAAGAGGGGGGAAATGTTTTTCTCTCCTCTTTTCATTTGCAAACTAGATCTAGAATTTTTCTCAACCAAATTCCTTCATTTCTATATTATTTTGTTACCAAATTTTATTCTAATTCCTTCTCAAATCACCATTAGAGGCTAGTGGAGCAAGGATCTAGAAGGAGGAAGCAAGGATCTACAAAAAGGAGCAAGGATCTACAAGTTGGAGGCCAATTTCATCATATTTGGAGGTTGCATTGGGAATCCATCTCCCAGTAGGTATAATTCAATTTTTCCCTTAAATTAGGTTCTAAATTTAAGATTTAACCATGATAAATCAACCCATATGTATAGGCTATCCATAGGATTTGGTTTTGTATTCATAGGAGGCCTATTGAGAAAGTTATGGTACTTTTTGTGTCAATTTTGGAGGAATTCTGAGATGACATTTGTTGTGTGTGTCAATTGGTCCTATAGATCAATTTGGCATATGCTTGTATGTTTGGGGCTAGTGTCGTATCCATAATTGGGTACGTGTAGGTTGTATCCCAATAATTTGGTGATACGTGTTGATTTGGGGATTTTTTTTCTCCGATACGGGACTTTGAGCATATCATATTTTGACATGGACACGTAGATTTGTGTTTAACTCTTCGTATTGTTCATAAATAATATATTAGACTTGCTCATGTCCTTCGGGGTATGTTTGGATGTGTGGTGGACTCGTGTCGCAAGCATATCCTAGATCTAGTGGGATACGGGTGTGATACACTCCATGTGTTGTGCAATTTAATTTCTAAATCAATTTCTCTTGTGTTCTTAGTCATTGTGATGTGTAATTATATGTATATATATATATATATTATTGTGTATATATATTTATGTATTGATGTGTCATAGATCTATGTATCTATTTTACCTATGTGTATATATATATATTTATGTAGCTATTATTCTACATATGTAAGAGCTATTTAATATTGTAATATATATATATATATATATATATATATATATATATATATATATATATATATATGTGTGTGTGTGTGTGTGTGTGTGTGTGTGTGTGTGTGTGTGTGTGTGTGTGTGTTGTTATATATATATACTTATATGATATATGTATACATATTATTGTATGATTATATATACATATACATATATGTGTTGTTATATATATAATTTTATATATATATATATATGTATGTTATGTCATATGTAGTTATTATGTACATATATATGTATGTGGAGGAGTATGTGTGTATATATATTATTAGTTGTGTTATATATATATATATATATATATATATATATATATATATATATATAGTATTATATATATAGTATTATATATATTTGTATATATATAAGAGATGGGAATTCGCAACAGCAGCTTTAGTGACAGTTCTTTGTCACGATAACAGCAGCAGCAACAACATAGTACAGCAGCCGCAACAGCTATAGCGACAACAGCAGCGGAAATAGCAACAGCAGCTGCAGCAGCAATAGCAACAGCAACAGCAGTAGCGACGGCTGCAGCAGCAACAGCGACAGCAGCAGTTCAGCAACAGTGACAGCAGCAGGATTTTGTCGCAAAAACAGCAGTATCAGCAGCAGTATCAGCAGCTATAGCGACGGTCAGGATGGGTCTTTAGCGACAGATCTGCGGTTTTGAATAGTTATTATATATTTAATTATAATAGTTATATATATGTATATATACGGTATTAATATATATATAATTATGTTCTTAATTGTTAATTGTGTTTTGTATACTATAATTATAATATTTAGTTTTAGCATATATTTATTATTGGGTAGTTAGTATAAACAAGGTATTGGATATTACCTTGAGATACCAAGGTAAGTATCAAGGTATTTTAGGATACTCAAGGTATTGGGTTTGGGTATCAAGATTATGGTTTAGTGTTGTGATACCAAGTTAGTTCGAAACCAAGGTATCCATTTAATATTATAATTAGGATTTTATATATATATTAATATTGTTTGACATATATATGTGATACTTTACCTATTATTTACGTATCCTGAGATACGGTATCCTAGTATCCTAAGATATAGCTTTTATGACCTAGACTCTAGTGTTTGAAACCAATATCTTTGAGATAGACTCTTGCAACCTAGAAATAGATAGTTTGAGATATTTGACCATAGTTTGACCATAGTTAACCATAGTTTGACCATAGTTGACTATAGTTTGACTTTTGACTTAGAGATGGCTTGTTGACCTAGAAGTTGACTAGTTTAACTTATTTTCTTTCCGAAACCTTGTATTGATATTATATTCCATATTTAGGTCTTTGAGGCACCATATCAGACATCCGTGAGACTATTCTTTGGACTTCAGGCGAGTACATTCTCTGATAGTTTCTCATTTATGATATCCTCTATGTTCATTGTATCTAGTGTAGATATCAATATTTTCTTGACACGATGGTTACACGGATTGGTATATCCGGATCTCGTCATGAGATATTATTTTTTGGTATATGGTGTATCTTGTGCAAGCCTTGTTTCATTGTTCTTCTTGTACATGTACAGACACTGATTCTCGGAAAGAGTCGCTATCTTCTTGGGGAATCCCATGCCAAAGCGTACCATGGTTGGATCCACTATACCAGTTGGGGTTGAGGAGTATGTAGTGTAGATATGTGATCATACCCTCCTTGTATCAAGTCTTGTTCATTGAATAGTGTTAATGGTACACCGTACGTATGATTAGCCAGGCCATAAATCTTGTATCATATTCCCAAGCCGATCATATGTTAAAGCTAGTACTCACACACTTAGTCATTAGTATTCTTGTTCATTATCATATTGCTCATTATTGTATTATTCTAGTATTTCTTTATTGTATATCTCTTGTATCTATTGTGCATCTTGTATATTCATATCTATTTACTGTTACATAGTTTTTATTATTGATTAGAACTGTTGTTAGAGATGTACTCTGCTCCTTTCCTGACTAGATATATTTTTTCCAGATGACACTGAGGACTGGTACCCTATACATTATGGACCTCGGGATGTTGTGGGTTTAGAGTCAGAGACCCTGGCTTAGGAGGAACTTATCCCAACTGAGGCAGATGACCCAAGTTTAGTAGCTTCTTAGTATTCTTATACTGGATTTGTCTCCAGCTTATTTTTGTAGTATTCTTTCAGACTCATTGATGTTATTATTTTAGACTCATGAGTTGTATATGACTATTCTATTCTTTATCATATTTGTGCTTATTTCTATCTTAGATCTGTGATTGAGTATATTGTTATTGTTGGTGGTTCATTATATTGCTAGATAGATTATCCAGACAACGTTCTACCGCCGATTCTGCGGCGTAGGCTGGGCATTATTTCCGACTTGCATCCCTACATCGGGTGCAGGTCGTGAAAAGTATAATCGTCATTACCAACATTAATATTTTAATTTACTAAGGTCATCAACATAATATAAAGATAAGTGAGA
The DNA here is from genome assembly GCA_036927795.1 of Iris macrosiphon. Taxonomy (NCBI): domain Eukaryota; kingdom Viridiplantae; phylum Streptophyta; class Magnoliopsida; order Asparagales; family Iridaceae; genus Iris; species Iris macrosiphon. The sequence goes on along the minus strand of JAYESA010000001.1, from coordinate 40,243,483 downwards.
GGGCTAAGTGCTTAATTAACTAAATGTTTCCCTACGTCTCTGTTTGGGAATAGGAAAAGTTTGATAAGGGGTTTAAGGATGTGGTTGGTTGTCAATAAACTAGTGTTATATATAATGTTACTATGAAATTTAGTTTCTAGTGATGGTGAGAGAGACTACGTGGATGGATCACAATCAAAGGGGGTTGATAAGACATATATAGTTATTCTTTTGTTAAAACTAGAGAGAGGATGAAGTTCACCTTTATCAATTCAAAATTTCCAAAGCCACAGGAAAGGAGGTATGTTTCCTTTGATCCAAAGGTTCTCGAGGGAGGCGGTGACTTGCTGGTGTCGGGTGGAGTCCCGACGCATTTATTAGGCGGAGGGGGGAGCAGATTCGGACGGCGGTTTGATGACTCTCCGATGACATCGAATAGAACGACTCAGAAAGAACCCAGCGCTCGGTCAGCTGCTTCGTCGCTGAGCTTCTGTCGCGACGATGTTTGTCGCCTGGAGCAGTCTGCGAGAATGTAACCACCTAGTTTTGGGAAGAGGAATATTTTTATCTTTTTTACATATAATTGATATTGTATTAATAATAATTTTGGTAATTATATATGGTTAGTGAGTTTTCTTATTTGTTTGGACTTAGTGTTGGTTGAACCAAATTAGACCCAACTAGACTAGTCATGACTACGTTAGTTTTCTTATTTCTTTTATGACAACCAATTAGGGAATGGATAGAATATTCCCTTTATTAAATAGATCCCTTCCTCCTAATTAAAGATTTCTTTCATGACAACTAATAGGAGACTAGAGAGGGGCAATTTAGACTTTGCAAATGAACCAAACCCTAGCCTTACACTAGGTCGGCCCTAATAAAGGGGGAGTAGCCTCATTTATTTGTCATTCTCTAATTCATTTCATCCCCAAAATAGTTATTTCCCAAATTGAAACTCAATCCCCATTAATTTCTACTCAAATCCTCTCATTTCCAATCTAATACAATCCCATGGAGGCCTAGGTGCTTAGAATTGCAAGAAGCATCATTTGGAGGAATTTTATTGAAATTCGACTCCCAATAGGTATAATTTCCTATTGCTAGTGTTATTATGTGTAGATTGTCACATCAGACACTTAGGAACCCATACATGGCTAATGACCACCTTTATATAGAAGAATTAGGTACTAGAAGTCTCTATTGTGATAGTTATGGTGGTTTTGTGGCCAAATTGAGAAAATCTGAATTTGGTCCACCAAGTGTTTGAGGAATGGCTCATTAGTAGTTTTAGAGTTTAATTAATGGTTTGGTAGTGTCTAGATGTCCACAATTGGACATGTGTAGACCGTATCATGATACGACATGGTACGTAGAGATAGATTTGTCAATTTGGTGATATTTGGCCTATTTGGATGTTATTCCTCTTTATTACATGTATTCACATATGCAAGTTTTATATATGCTAAGTATTATATATTCTATGGTATTTATGGGCTATTGTGTTGTATCATGAGAGTGTTTTTTTTTGTGATAGAGCTATAATACTTGGTTGTGTATCTTTGTGTATCATGAGAGACATGTGATACTAGTTGCACTCTAGGTGCTTGGTGATTTGTGGGGTGTATATTAGCTATATTGGTATCTGAAGTATCATGACTGATACTTGATTCAGGGGGTTTAGAGTTGTGCATCTGGAGTCTTGAGTGAGTGTAGCCACATGTGGGTGTTTATGTGTGAACTAGTGGGGAAAATTCTGCAGAAGGTGTCTTAGGTCTAAGTTAGCTCGGGTTATTCAGTTAGGCTTTATGCAGTAGCTGTAATAATCCAAGTGTGAGGTTGCAGTACAGCAACTTGCTTCAAGGAGTCGGGGTAGGGCTTGTGCAGGCCAAAGGGGAAATAGGACTGAGCGGGAATTGAATCAGTAGCAGCAATTATTGATGAATGGGGTACCTGGGTGCAAGTTCAAGAGGTTAACTCCCTGCAATTGTGTGTAGCACATAATGTTTGTTATCAATGAAGGGGGTGTGTAGTCCAGGTTTAGAGAGGTATCAGTTCAGTTTTGCACTGAAGGTCTCTTCCTTCAGGTGCAGTCTTGTGAAGGGTTGCTTGTGCAACACTCGAGTTCATTACTTACATGTGATATGATACCAGTCTTACTTTTCCATTATGATTACAATATTTATTTTTTATCATGTATTTACATTACTTTACTGTTTTATAGTCTTTGTCAATAAAATGGAACTGTTGTTAGTTTATGTGCTTTGCTCCAATTCTTACTATATAAAAATTTTAGGATTTGACTTGGAGGACTTTTGTCCTAATTACTATGGATCCCAGGAGGGTAAGTCTGTTGAGTATGATCATGGTGCTCAGTAAGAGCAGATTCCAGTGGAGGGAGAGACACAGATAGTTGCTGCTTAGCTAGTTTTTAGTATTCTATTTATACTGGATTTGTTTCCAGAGACTTAGACATTTGGGATGTTATATTTTGATTTTAGACTTAATGTTTGGTGTTGTTAGACTTATCTAGACTTGTGACTGTGGATTTCTTTTGCTTATATCATATCATGCCATTTATATTCCTACTAGATTTCTTGTGAATGAGTATTATCTTTATATATTGTCAACTTGTCCTCCTTATGGAGTTGAAATAATATTGACAAGTTATGATCATATTATTATGTGAGATTGATGGTTATTATTATTGACCTAGACAATGTTCTACCACCAATGTTGTGGCGTAGGCTGCACGTACCCATGACTCATGTCCAATTTTTGGGTCCAGGTCATGACACATTTATGTGGCCCATGCAGGTCAAATTTTATAATTAGTACGATGTCATGGTAGTGCTTCAGTTTAGACATACTACTGTGAGCCTGCAATAGGATATAAGATACTAGGATGAGAGAACACTCAATCACATGTAAAAAAATTTCTATACTCGTTTGATTCTTGAATATTTGTTCTTCCTTGTAATATTTGAATTCTTATTCCTTTGAAGCTCATTATCTTCTCATCTATATCCTCAGAAATGACGAATTTGAACATGGAAGAAGTGGATGCAAGCAAGAAGGTTCATGTGGTAGAAACCTCGGAGGATATGATGCCTCCAACTTTGGATCATGGAGAACCAGGATTGGATGAAGAAAGAGTTATGAAAGAGTTGGAAGGGCTGGAGAGGGTTCAAAGGGAGTAATGTCAGATGATCCAACGGCTATTGAGCAATAATCATCACCATGAGGAAGGATCCAGATTCAAGAGGGCAATAGATGAAACCTACCCCAGGCCTCCGAAGAGCCTAAGTATACAACATATCCATCATGTTCTAGTTAGGCTTCAGCTCATCAGAGGTTGGTCAAATGGGGTCCCACTTGTACATATTGTAAGAGGTCAGGGCACCTATGAAAGGAATGTAGAAAGTGGAAGAGACAGTGCCTCTATTGTGGATCGGATAGGCATAAGATAAGAGATTGCGCTCAGGTGCCACAATGCCCTCCAATAGTGGATTGAGGTAAATGGTTGTTTTAAATTTTGATATATATTTCTTGAATAATTTTTTAGACATATATAGATGGATAAATCAATGATAATTAACACTAAAAATACTAAATTGTGAATGATAGAAAAAAAAGGAATATGAAGGTTAGGTTGAAGATTATCGGTTTCCTAACATATAAGTCTCTTCGAGGGTATGAATGTAGAGAAGTACGTAGATGATAAATTATATATATATATATATATATATATATATATATATATATATATATATATATATATATATATATATATATATATATATATTGAGGTTAAAAAAATTGGATATTCTTCAGGATTGAGGATGATGGAAAAATTAAAAGTTATCAGGATGGTAGTATAGAGTTGAATAATAAAACTAAGGATTTTTTAAATAAGTGGACAAGAAATCATTGACTCTTTGGATATAAGTTTAAAATTGAGAAAATGATAATCGACGACAAGATTATGAAATGTTAAGTTTCAAATTATAAGGTTAAATTGGTAAAACGGAGATTGAAAGATTATAAATATTTCGAGAACAAGGTTTAATTTAGTGACATATATTATTGATGAAGGAAATAAAAATTTGACAGAAACTTTAACATTGAAAATTTAGTGAATTTAAGAAATACAGAGAATAATTCTTGAATTAAATGAAAGAATTGATTTTGAATAGAGGAGATAAATTTGACTTAAGGTTATGAGTTTAGTTAAAAAAAACAACAAGTTGAGGAAATTAGAAATTTTTACAGAGTTGATGATGGATTACGAAATCTTATAAGGGATCACAAGATTATGTGAGATTATATAGATGTGCCTTAAGGAATAGTTACTTCTGAGGAAATTATAATGTGATTATTGAAGCACTTTAAAGCAATATAAGTAAATGAACTTTATGCATATTCCATAGTATAGGCTACCTTGCTCAATGATCACACTATAATTTGCATTACACATTGAACAATTATGGATAAATAAGTTCTAGCTACAACTAAAACATAATTAAGCATATGAATAGAATACAAGATCGCAACAAAGTGATCCTATAGTGACTTTAGCTGACCAACATTAATTATTTCAAGTCTACTTCTTTTATCTTGACTCAATTTTATTTTTGTAGTATCGTCGATCGGAATGCATACACGAGTCAGGTTATGAAGGATGAAGACTTGGAAGAAGGGCTCTAATTGGAAGTAAAGTCACTTACAAGTTAGTGAATCGGGAGAGAGAAAGGGGAGATCTTCAAGACTCCGCTTACGCGTCGCCTACACGATCACCTTCACGCACCAACAGATGATCAATATCTTCTTCTTTGGCCTCCAAGGATTTGATACAAAATTTAAAGAATGAAGATAATGAAATCTATCAAAATCGTTCAAGAAAATGCAAGTCACAAAACCAACAAGAAAGCAACAAAACGGCATCAAAAACGGGCAAAGAAACCAGTACAACGGAAAGGCCCCTCTCGACTCTGCCGCTGAGTCCTTCCTTGAGGCATGATCCGTTGAATGTGGGACCTGATTCCGAAGAAACCAATCCATAATGAGGAAAGAATCTTGATTCAATCTGTCCCGATTGAACGATACCAAGTATTTCTTAGCTGCACTCCCCGAATAAGAAAAACAGGGCACTATATCTTAACCAACTAACAAAAAGTTTCGTCCACAAAACTTTGGAATAGAACCTACCCCTAATAAAATAATAAAGAAAATTTTTCCTTCATGTCTGATTCGAGTTTCCAGGTCGACTCCTCGACCGCGTGGTTCCGCCAAAGAACCCGCACAAGCGAGACTGCACGATTCTGTAACTTCTTCTCTTTTCGATCCAAGATCTGAACAGGATCTTCGACGTACGACAAGTCTGCCTGCAGATCCAGCTAACCAAAATCTACCACGTGGTTCGGGTCATGCACGTACTTTCTAAGCTATGACACATGAAAAATATTATGCACGCCTGACAGGGCTGGTGGTAATACAATTTGATAGACAACAGGAGCGACTCGCTTGAGGACTTCGAACGGGCTAACGAATCTCGGACTTAACTTTTCCTTTACTCCAAATCGCATAACTCCTCGTATGGGCGAGACCCTAAAAAACACATGGTCACCTTCGAAGAACTCAATGGGTCGACGACGAATGTCAACATAGCTCTTCTGCCGGTTTTGTGCTACTTTTAGTCACTCTCGGATCAACCGAACATTTTGGACTGTTTGTTCAACAAGTTCTGGCCCAAGGATTTGACGCTCCCTAACTTTATCGGAGCAAATTGGTGACCTACACTTTCGCCCATACAGAGCCTCGTACAGAGCCATTTGGATGCTGGACTGATAACTGTTGTTATATGCAAATTTGGCCAACGGTAGGTGGACGTCCCAACTTGACTTTGAATCGATTGCACAGAGACGCAGCATGTCTTCGAGTACCTGATTCACCCGCTCTGTTTGGACATCGGTTTGAAGATGGTAGGCTAAGCTGAACTTCAACTTGGTCCCCATCGCTGACTGAAGGCTCTCTCAGAAACGTAATAGGAATCGTCCGTCCCAATCTGACACTATAGAAATTGGCACTCCGCGCAGCCGACCTATCTCATCAAGGTAGATCTGGATGAGGCGATCGATGCTCCAAGTAACTTTAATGGCAATGAAGTACGCTGACTTGGTTAACCGGTCGACGATAACCCAGACTACGTCATTCCCCCATTGCGCTTTGGCAAGCCAACAATTAAGTTCATGCTTATGTGCTCCCATTTTCATTCCGGAATAGCAAGATTCTGCATCTCTTTGCCCGATCTCTGATGTTCTGCTTTCACCCTCTGACAGGTTATGCATTGTGACACGAAGAGCGCCACATCTCTCTTCATATCGTGCCACTAGAAAATAGTGCGACGGTCTCTATACATCTTCGTGCTCCTGGAATGGACTGTGTAGGCTGTATAGTGAGCTTCTGCAAGGATCTTCTTTCTGAGTTCTGCGTCCTTGGGGACGCATAGCCTTCTCTTCACTCGCAACACTCTATTATCATCTACTGCAAAGTCCTTCACCTTCCCCGCTAGAATATGCTCCCTTATTTTCCTTAGGAATGGATCGTTCCTCTGAGTAGATATGACTCTCTCTAACAGGTTGGGTACGAATCGCATCTGAGTAACTCGCGCGCCGCGATATCAAATTCGGAGTTTAATGCTCGTTTCCTCAAAGTCACTTTGTAACCTGCGATCTACGGACAGGGATCCCGCAAATACTCGACTCAACGCATCCGCTACAACATTTTCTTTGCCAGGTGTATAGTCGGTCGCCAAGTCATAGTCTTTGATCATTTCTAGCCAACGTCGGTGTCGTAGGTTAAGGTCCGTTTGGGTGAATAGGTACTTCAAGCTTTTGTGATCAGTGTAAATTCGGCAAGCCACTCCATAGAGGTAGGGTCGCCACAATTTTAGCTCGAACATAATTTTTGCTAGTTCCAGGTATGAGTACTATAATTTTTCTCGTGCTTTTTCAGTTGTCTGGATGCATAGGTTATCACCCTATCCGGCTGCATGAGTACACACCCCAAGCCCTGCCCTGACGCGTCGCTGAATATTTGGAATCCTAAGGTATCGTCTGGTAGTGCAAGTAGTGGGGCAGAGGTGAGGCATTGCTTTAACTCTTCAAACGAGACTTCACAGTCGGTAGACCACTCGAATACGACTCCCTTCTGTGTGAGACAAGTCAGAGGTGATGCTAACTTGGAAAAGTCTTTCACGAAATGCATGTAGTACCCCGCTAGCCTGATGAAGCTTCAAATATCACTGACGGATGCAGGCCGCTTCCACTCGACGATGGCTTCAACTTTCTTTGGATCGACTGAAATTCCTCCAGCAGAAATGATGTGCTCGAGAAAAGATACATTGCTCAGCCAGAATTCGCACTTACTCAGTTTTGCGTATAGCTTGTTATCCCAACGAGTCTGTAGCACGGTCCGCAAGTGCTTTGTTATTATTGGCTCGGCTAGCCCTGCTCGAACATAGAACAATCTGAGGATACCTATATTATGTATTATTACTAGGATAACCCAGACTTCACCTAGTAAGCCATAGAATTTCTTGGTCGATCATAAGTTGAACTTGTTTGTGTATTGTATCTTCTGCTAGTAGTCTAGGGACGTAGACTGTCGTGGTGTAGTGGCCCAACCCTTGTTCTCGTTCGGTTGTGGAGTTGGGCTATTGTGTAATGATGGGCTATGTGTGGCGCCTTATTTTCCTAATCGGAAAGCGCGGCTAAGAAATACAAGACGGTACCGTTCGATCGGGATAGATTAAAACAAGAACTCATCCTCGTTATGGATTTGTTTCTTCGAAATTAATTTCCATATTCAGTGGACCGTGCCCCGGGATCGACTTAGCGGCAGAGTCAGGAGGGACCTCTCCGCTGCATCTTTTGTTGCCTCAGATTTCGATGTCGCTTGTTGCTTTCGTACTTTGAGTTGGTTTTCGGATTTGCTTGGGTTTTCTTGAACGGATTCGATAGATTTCATTATTTTAGTTCATTGAACCGCACTTCAATTCCGAGATTGGAAAGAGTGGAAGAGGTATTGATCAAGCTGTTCGTGATGCAGGTGAACGAGTAGTAGGTGGCGTACAAGCGGAGTCTTGAAGCGCCTCTTTCCTTCTCCTTCCAACCTACTAAGTGAGTGGCTACCATCCCGAATAGCTAGCCCTTCTTCCAAGTCTTCAGGCCTAAAAATCTTGCACTCTCATTGTCCCGATCAGACGATACCATGTAATAACTAAAAGATGTCAAGATAAAAAGGGAATAGACTCGGATTATATTGCTTGTCAACGAAACTTGTGAATGGTTATCTTATTGTATGCTAGTTCGTTTCAAATGTTCAATTCATGCTTCAATCTTGTATGCGCATAATTGTTTAGGGAGGCTATGCTAAATGAATCATGCGATACTGCTTGTCTTGTAATCGTGTTGCCTCAATTGCATGAACTGTTAACTTAGTAAACATATCGTTCGATCACGGACAACTTGTGCACAAGGTCATTGGTTCCTGCGGACGGTCGCTGGGGCACTGGCACCGATCCGATCTGGGCGGAACTTCAAGATAGTCTCTCGAGCGGGTGGAATGGCATGCTTCGCCTCGAGTTCCTAGCGTTGCATACCACTCTCACCCAAGACTATAACTCGTCCAATACGGCATCCAGCCAGTGATCCCCTTGTATATTTAAACCTGTTGAAAGCTAACTTGTGTCTTCGTGGCAGGGAAGGCATGGTAAGTATTGTACAGGTGGTTCAGACGAGCAGGTAAAAGTCATCGAACGGTGGCAAGTTCATTTCAGTAAATTCTATATGCTGCTTACTTGTAGATGAACTAAGGCAAGATAGAAACACCACTAATAATATGCATGCTTCAATAAAATAACGTGTTGATTGGTAAAGTTGGGTTAGCTTGCCTTCACCAGTATGTTTCGACATACTGACCCTCGTTGAAACAGGTTCCCCGCACTAAGGAGAACCGAGCGAGGAGCTGAAGTCGCTTTCCCGATCCAGTTCAGCTGTAGGCGCATCCTGATCGCACTATATTTTGAAGCAAGGAGCTAGCAAACTTGATACATAATGCAGCTCCGTGGGAAGGCCGTCATCCAGCCCGGAGGTCTTTACATTTTGAAGTTTAGTAAAGGGATGTAATGTACAGGACTGCTATCTCATTTGTGTCAACACTTTTGTAAGCCCGTGCGGCAAATAGCTGACTCGTTCAAGAGTTTGTAATAGATGTTCATTATTAATAAAGAGAACTTTTCCATGTTTCAAATCTGTGTTTCAATTTATCTGCGTACTCTGAATATGTGCTCGCTATGCGAAAGCAAAAAATACTCTAGCCTTGTGCGGGCGCAACCCCAGGCCCGCACGGCAGTCACGTCCGGGGGATGCCCCAAAACGATTCCACGGAATCGGGGCGTGACACTATGAACCGAAGCTACGACACAAAAATCCTTTTGCTTGACCAGAATCAGGGGACGTACATTATCTCGACGTGATATGACACTTCTTATCCTTGTTTGGTGTAGGAGTGTCGTATCATCTCGATGATGGTTTACATGTTGGTGATGCTGACTCTTGCATTCATTATGCTTTGATTTGGTGTTTTGTTTCTTCCTTCGTGCTTCCTTGTGGTTCTTGTTATTTTTTGATCTAACCCCACTGGTTTTACATGGCCAGGTTTAGATCCAGAGCCCGAGGGTCTAGATTATCTTCCTTTGACTGATGGTGCGCACTAGACGGATGATCGCTGCGGGATAAGAGTAGGTTTTATTTTCCATCACTGGCATTGTACACTCTGTAAATGTTTGGACGTTTGCCACCGGGATTTGTTAGCCGGCATGTCTGGACCTTAGTTTCTTTACATGATTGTACTTATTCAAACAGCAGTTGATTTCAGTCATGTACTTTTGATAATGTCAAGCCCATCATTTTGTACGGCTAGATTCCAGAACATTTTGATAGAGCGTTTGGGAGGCCTTACTGCTTTATCTTATATGTTCTATAATTACTGCTTCTTACTTGAATGGTTGAGACATATAAGTTCTGTGTGACCCTAGGTGACTTGATTGTAGCATGCACCCCTTAGTCTTCTGACAGCCTTGATCGTACTCCGGGGTATCTTTGTACTCAGCAGTGCATATCTGCCCGTGTCATACTCACATTCCCCGTATTCCGGTACTGGTGCGTGACATCTTGTTTTTTTATCTTCGTGTCAGGACTCAGATCCATTAGTACTAGTCGGGCAAAAATATTACTTTAGTAGACATGTAAACTCCCAAAACTATATTCTCTGGTCTAATCTGGACAGATACCAGTCGCACAACACATGTGCGGTGTGTCGTACATTACCCCCTTGTAAACATGTTGAACATGGTATTTCAAACACTTAGATAGGTGTAGTTTCCCTTGTTATACTCGATACTTGTTGTTATGCCATATTTGCTTGTGTTTACTTGTTCACTTTACTTCGCATGCAATGATTGTCGTATTTACCTGTTTCACTCTACTTACCATACCATGATTCTAGTTTTACCTATTCGTCATACATTTCATTACTATTTCATATTTTATAGTCTCTACCATGTATTGGAACTACTTTCATTGAATTGTACTCGTTTCATCCTGACTAGATAACATTTTTAGGAGACTATTATGAGGATATGTGTCCTACTTACTATGGGCCACAGAAGGACTATGTAGCTGAGGTTGATCCTACCCTTCCGGAGGATCAAGGAGTGATCACAACAGAGATCCAGCCTGCGACCTAGATATCTTAGTATCACTTTAGTATTTGAAACTGGATTTGTCCCCGGAGACCTAATTGAGATGGAATATGTTTTGGATTTAGACTTATTTGGTTATTGAGATTTCCTAAACATTAGACTTAAGACCTATTACTTCTTTTCGTTATATCTTCCGTGCATTTATCTTCCTTAGATCCTGTGATTGAGCATTATTATTGTTTACATGATTGTTCTCCTTTAGAGGAGTTGAGATATTACTGTGTGAGATTATGGATTATATTTGTGAGATATTAAACAGCATTCTACCGCTGACTCTGCGGTGTGAATTGGACGTACCCACGACTCATGTCCGAATTCCGGATGCGGGTCGTGACAAAATCTCATTCAAGTCACTAAAAGAAGGTGCTTCTCTTACTTCATTTAGTAGTGAGAAAAGCTTTTCAATTTCAAGCTTGTGTCACTACGTCAAAACAGACATTTTTCGACAGACCAAAACCGTCATAAATTACGATAAACTACAGTTTTGATCCGTCAGAACATCCATCGTTAATAGCGCATCCCAAAATCTAAACGACAATTTTGGACTATCGTAATTTAGCTGAAAAAACAACAGTCACTATATGTCAAATAAAAACAACCGACTAAAACTGTCAAACAAACTGTGAATTGAGTTGGCCACTATTTTTTTCTTTTCAACAGTTAAGATCTTTCGTTTTCCTGGAAACAGAATTCAAAAAATCTCAATTCGACCATATCAAAACTATTTAAACATGTTCATCCCCTACATAAAACTAAAATATATATAAAAATAAATTTTAACATAAACATCAAAATCATCAACAATAAAAGAAACTAAATCAATATTGTATTTAGTAATAAACGTATCAAATTTACATAGCAATATTCCAATAAAAATAAACTCCAATGTTGCTAGCTCACAATTACTTAGTTTTCATCATGAACAAAAAAAGAGAATTTATTGCTAGCTGACAAACTCAATTGGGGATAATAATCCAATTGAATTGTCCCTTTGTTGTTGATTCTTCTAGCCATCATTGTTCTTTTGTTGTTTCGGCTGTGAGATTGTTGTTGAGCCTGCATTTGAATGTGAGGGGTCTGGGAAGATGTTGCTGCTGCTGCTGTTTTGTTACTTGTTGCATTTGGAACATCTGAGGACAGTTGCATTTGTTGATTCAGGTTGTTTGAAAGGTGATTCACCAGTAACAAGCTAAAAACGCTGAACCTCCGCAGTTAGAGCTTCATTCAAAACTGCAATGGATAAAAATCAATCACAATCAATTAAACTATGGATAGAAGAGTAAGGTGAGTGACAAGTAGGACAGAGAAACATAAATCATGGAAATGTAATATTATTTAGTCACAGGACTTGGTGTTCCCACTTCCCAGAGAAGGTTGAACGGAACAGAGAATAATATTATGTCATTTACCACTATTCGTATATTTACAGACACTAGAGTCCAAAAATTCTTTTAATGATTGTCAATAGTTACAGATGAACTATTTGACATAGATAATACATTACTATAGATAATACATTACTTGTTCGATGTTGAGCATTGAAGGTCATCTAAAAATCCATATATTTCAACAAGACGAGTTAACCAAAAAAGATGATATAGAAAGAAACAAGAAATAAGCATATGAGAGAGTAGAAGAATCGAGACAGAATACCAAGTCCAATGGTTGAAAGTTGAAACATCTACATCAACGAGCTGAACCACATCAAAGATGGCCATAGTAGCACTGAAACAAAAGCAAAATATTGAGCATTGCAGAATATGGAGTAAACATATTGCAATTTAATAAAACTTCATCGCTAGTTCTGATACAAATCCTGCATAGGGGAGAGAGAGGTTGTAAGAAGGTTGTAAGCATTTGATTGTAAACTTAGCATTTTCCTATTTTGTTTCAGGATTTTTTTGGCTATACTATTAGTTGGAATTTGATCAATTGGAGAATTCATGTTGTTTGGTACCTAGGAATTGGGACTTGCACTTCTACTTGGGAATCTCAAATCCATTTACTGTATACGTTAAAAGATGAAGTTGAATTTGCTCATTTTGTGGCTGAGACTTAAGAAGCCCACTCACATGACTATCATGTGAGAATGATGCCTCACCTCTCAAAATTAAAAGGTGTATACACAATTGAAGCTAAACAAACATGTGGAAAGAAGTGGAATTTACAGATTGAAGTCATAGTAAGCAGACATCCTTATTCTCTCACCTAAAGAACAAATTGGTCCTCTGCTTTCTCTCACCTGAAGAACAAATACAGATGCTTCCTTAAGATTTTATTATTTAAAAGCAGATGACCAAAAAGAAAAAGCAGACGGGTAAAAACCTTGCAAGTACCCAGAAACTGTCTTTTAGCATGGTCATGCTCAGGTAGGCAGTAGCCATATGCATAGTCCATTTCAAAACTCATCTACACTCCACAATCGGGAATTAAACAGTAGTGAGATGATGAAAAAAGAAGAAGAAACTAACATAAAGCATACCTGTAACCAGGCTTCAATTATGAACTTGAGCTGGGACTCTGGTTGACTTATGAAGGCTATTTATGTGATTCTTATATGTTCAAGAACTTCGATATATACCATTTTTGTTTATGCCAATTATTTCTGCAACTTCTGCACCATGTGTCTGTGGCAGAAGGACACCACAAGATTTATGCGTCAAATCTTGCTTGGAAAGTGAGGTCTATAAACCTCTGGAACTTCTTCTCCGACAATTTTAAGCCAATATCTACTAGAGTAGTGTTCGATAGTCCAACAGGAAGATTTACAGGCTATGACTTTGTTGGTTTTGCCACAAAGAGGGAAGCAGAGGCTGATGTGTCCGAATTGGATGGCAGGCAAGACGAAGTTTTACTTATTTGTTTAGTTATAAATTGATCATCTATTGTCATGCCATAAAGATTAGTATGGTTCCTATAACTAAGTAACAAAAGAAGTCTTAAATACTTGTTCGGGTCCCCTCTAAATGCTAAATTGAGAAAACTTGTGATGTATCCTCTAAAGTTTTCTCAACATGAACTTATTGGTTGATTCACTGCGTAAAAACTTATTGAGTTCAAAAAAATATAATGATAAAATATCAGCCCCTAGTGAGTGTCATGAACCATAATGCATCGACTTCAAGAAAGAAAATCTAAACTGATGATAAGAACAAGGAACAGTTTGGCAGGGGTTAGTTGGACAGTATGAATCATCCAGGTTGCATGTTAGAATGTTAGTTTGATTCATCCAGGTTACATGCTATATTGTTTGATATGTCCCTAATTGATGAAGATTGATAACTTGTCTGTTAAAGATAAATATCATTGCCAAATATTACAATATCTTTTATGAACCTACATTGTGTTCCTCTGGGAGTTCGAGGAGATAGAAGTTTAGAAAACCTCAGGCAGCCATAGCTACAACATTCAAGAGCATGCCTAGGCCATGTGACAATAGGTAGTAGATAAAGATGGACAAGGTAGGTTAGTTTAACTCCAGATCTAAATATATAGGCTCAATCCAACCAATTAACTAGTCAGGTTGGATAAGTTCAAGAACAGTTCATTAGGGTTTTGGTTACCATTACACTTTTATAGGATGGCTTAAATGGCTGAGGTCATTTGGCACAAAATTTCCACTGTGTGGGCCCTAATTGAAGTTTAAATCTTCTTTTAGGAAAAATTTCTACTAGACAATTATCTGTCTGATTATCATTTCTGGTCCAGATAGGACAATGGTAGGGTATGAATCAAACATCAGTAGGGTGGCACTGCACCGAAACCACTCGCACCACTATTGCAAAAGGAGTAACTACATACAATAATAGCTAATATATAATACATACAATAAGCAATTCTTCAGAATTTGGTTAGGTTTACAAATATGAATTGTTTGTTAACAACAAGCACGCACCATTCACCAAGTGGTACAGTGATGGTGGCTACGCCAAAACAGGCCTTAAATACATATTGTAACTTGATAGAGAGAAACAACCATCATATATTGTTGTGGTTTCCTTCAATAAACTTACTATGTGCTGTTCAAAATTTGTAAATTACAATGAAGAACACATGCAAGATAATAGATACCTGCCAACAGAAAATCCCCAGAAGGACAAAAGGAAACCTACCTCACATTTTGAGGTTCTTGTTCAAATAACAAAATTAATCTAGTGAATGTCATAGAGTAGTTTGCAAGCAACAGGAATAAGATATCAGGAAAAGAAAAAAGAACTATAGGTATAACAAAATTGATGTGAAAGCAGCGAACCAGGATAACTTCCATATGGTTCTTTCACTTTTCTGTTGGAATTTGGATAATGCATGTTTAGATATGAGTTATTCAGGTAAATGATTTCATGAGATATATAAGCAAATTATTGGAATTCAACCAAGAGGAAGCATAAAGCATGTCTGATATAAGCGAAAAGTAAGCAAAAGTTGTTTGGCGTCATAGTGAAAATGTCAAGAATTGCATAAAAAATCCTAGTAGATAAGAATTTCTTACTCTGCCTTAGAACTAAAAGAAAATATATATAGCCTGTCCACTAGGAGCATGGGCAGATGCATTCTCAAGCTTGGGAAACAATAAAGATATAAGCTAATATTGCCTTTGTTACTAGAAACAAGTAGCTATTTCATTATTGTGCAAATAATAAGAATAATTAAAATCAAGATTTCATAAAACAATGAAGATATAAACTATCATTACTTAACCAACAACCCAGTCCTTTGGGAAACAACTGGAGTTTTGGTACAAAGTAGTTGGGTATATGGTTTGGAGCCACTATTGCCTTTATTTAGATGTCCTAAACACAACTTATCCACTGACCTCAAATATGAGAAGTCCTCCTATTTAACATCAATGCCTTGCAGTCGTTTCTTTTTATAAGGATCTTGTTGTGGACTTGTAAATGTGACATTGTCCTCTGTCCATGTAACCTTTGCTCCCATTTCTCAAGAACTTCCACAAATCTCACATCACCCTACATTTTGCCAGAGGGTAAATATTATAGAACCACAATACAGAACTGCATTAGTGGCTAACTATGGCAATATACCTGCAAACTACTTGTACCACTACCTTCCACAGTGATACTGCCACCAGTTACTGCTGCTCCAGCTAGAAAATAACTACCACTTTATGCATCCCTTCCACATAAGCAGAACTAGGTGAACTGACACACATTGCACCAGGATTTAACTAAAGTTGTCAACTATGACAATGGTCAGTGCTTTTCTGAATCTTAGATTTCTGAGAACTCACTTGTACTTCTGACCACCTTTAATGAAGAACCTGTCCCAACTACTAGAATGATCCATGGTGACACCAGTGTTGTTAAATGGCGGCGATGGCGGCGCATGGCGGATGGCGGTGGCGGATTTTGAATAGACTGCCATGAAATGGCGGTGGCGTGACGGTTTTCAAATGGCGGGCCATGGCGGCCGCTATGCGTGTGGCATTCGTGGCGGTCACGGCAGAAATGGCGGATTTTTTTTAAAAAAAATGAACTGGGTTGTATGATCCGACCCAGAACCGGGCCCAAAATGGTGTAAAAATCCTAAAACTTAACTTTGTGTTTCTTCTTTCTCACTTTTCAAACATGCGCACTAGACCTACCTTCTCTGCACCTCCCCAGCGGCGACCACCATCCTCCTCCCTCCACTGTCCTCCGGCAACCCCCACCCGCTGGTGAATGTCTCCGGCGACTTTTTTCTCTTACTCTGTTCTTCGTTTTATAAGTCTTTTTTTTTTAAATTTAATTCTTTAGAGACATGTAATTTGTGTTTACATTATTTTTTATCATTTTGTTGATGTTTTGAAGTCCTGAACTTGATGAAAATGTGGTTATTAGTTATTTATGACATTAAGTAATGATATTTTCTATCAATTAAGTCTATGATTCTTGACATATGTTTTAAGTTTTGTAGGTATTTTATTTGTTTTTGCAGTTTTTTAGTGTGTGTGTGTGTATATATATATGGATCCGGATCAAGAGCCCCGCTTATAAAGCCCCCAAAAAGTTCCGTGTTTTCTAGCAGTTGGATCGTCTTTAAGTCATCTAATCTTGACCGTTGATTTGATCAACGGTCAAGATTAGATGACTTAAAGTACCATCCAACGGACCACAGTGACGAAACGGGGCTCTTGATCCGGATCCTATATATATATATATATATATATATATATATATATATTCTGTTCGCCATTGTCCGCCACGTCATCCACCATATTTATATGGCGGATTTTTGGTTTGCCGCCATAATCCGTCATCCGCCATTAACAACATTGGGTGACACCAAAGTGTTCCATCAATTTCAAAGTCATCTCAACATAGGAGACTGAAATTAGTTTATCAATTATCTCAATCTCCATGTCTCCTAGAGCTAAGAGAGATGCCATGAGCAAAGCAGTCAGGTACTAGCTGCTAATTGATCCAAAAAGTTTCACCTAAAAAAAGAGCCAGTTAAGAAGCACAAAGAGCAAATCATGCTTGATGATCTATGATCATTTATATATGTGAAATTTTTTCAAGGGAGAATATAGAAATACCTGGATATTTTAATTGTTAAAAATATGACTTAAGGATATTCTAGCTAGTAACCAACCAGAAACAGGGATATCTCAAATTTAGTGAAATCAAGTGTCAAAGTTAAAGCACTACCTAATGAAGTAGGCATGAGATAATGATGTTACTTTCAAGATTTGAAGTACTACCATTTTCAACATTTGCTTTGGGGATCAAAAAAAAAAGTTTTACAAAGTTCATGCATTGTCAAGAGAAAATTGATACTATATGAAAATAATAACGAATAGAAGCATCTCAGGAAAACATATTGTAGAACTTTTGAACAATGACATGCTATAGTTGTGATCAAGAAGCTACTGATGAGTTATCAGCTAGGTGGTATGAAACAATGTTGAATATTACCTGATCCTTCCCTTAATATCTAGTAGAGATGTAGGTGAATTCATTGTTGATACATAAGAATAGAAGCATTGGCACTAGTAAAAAGTCCATAGTAACTATATGAGAGAATCAGCAAGTAACAAATGACCAATTTCATTTTAAAATCAAACATATATATAGTTTTAGTAAATTTAAAGAAGCAAACATGCATACTAGGTAAGATAATCATAATCTAGTTATATTAGGCATAATAAATACTTTGGAAATGATATAATAGGGAGCAGCATGGAGCAGCATCCTAATTGGAGGCTTGACAATGATAAGGTTAACAAAGATAAGTCTCATTATAAAAGGCATTTGAGAATCTAAGAATTGTAAAGATATTTTTTTCTTTAATATTCAATTAAGCCATTAATATCAAATGGACACATAATACCTTCAAAAGATTATCTTCCAACAAGCCCAGCATGACGACATCTGGGCAGCTATTTCATTAGGAAGCCCAACAGCACAAAAGAGAGGGATTTTCTGTCCGGGAGAAATGGAATTCATTACATCAATTATGGATATTCTAGTTTGGACAGGGTATGCTCTCTCGCTGGGGTTGGTAGAACTTCCTGCAACATATCATAAGGAACACATATATCAGATTCATGAGAGGTCAAGGAAAATATTTCATACGTTTGACATCAAAACATTAACGTATAAATTTAAATTTTCTTAGAAGTTTCAATTTTGAATTTTAATGATATTGTTGATACTACGGAGTTTCAGCTCCCAATTAAAGATATATATTTTCCATCATACAATACTTCTTTGCAAGTTTTTTTTTTTTGGATTCTTCAACTTCATGATACTTGAGCAGATGGAACTTCTGCTACGTTTATCTTGAACTAATGCTCACTCAGGAAGTTTTAAGTTGTAATCAAGGCGAGTAAGTTCTTGTTGTCACTCTTCCTTGCAGACATTCTCCTGATCCTAGGCTAGCTAGGTGGTACACGGGAGTTTGATGAGTCAGGCATGACCATATAATGACGATCAAAGGTGTCAGTCATGTCGATAACAGGAAAAGCCCTACACTTCCCACCACAAACAACTAATTGTAGGGTACCGATCTTGACTAACCACCTACTGACCGATTAGTACGCAGAATCCATAAAGTAATATTTGATGCCATTCTAAGACTAAGATGAGTTACTATTTGATATATAGTAAATCAAAGTTTGAGTCAATGTTACCAAGATCGTCGGTCGCTTTGGTACGTGGTACGGGTATGCGGTACGGTACCTCAGCCGGTACGTGATACGGTAGGAGTAGGCTTATTCGGTACGTTATTTGGGGTCGATGTTCGTTTTTATCTGGGTCGTCTTTTGTACCATATACAATTATATAGAAGTATACACAAAATATCATAAGTTCATAACCAAAGCCATCAAAATCCAAGTGATGGAAAGCATAGACAATATTTTTGTAACTAAACCAAATATCATAAGTTCATAACCAAAACCATCAAAATCCGGTTCACTAAATTTGATGAACGGGTCGCGAACGCACCCCGTTCGGGGTCATTCGTCCCAATTCGTGGGACGTAGGAGGGGTTGGCGAATTAGGCAACTATGGTTTGAGTTCCTTCTGAGCTGTGACATAGAAAATCAGGATACATGATGAAAATGACTTGCCACTTTCTGGAAAGTGATCAGAAATGTTTCGTTGCAGAACATTTTGGTGTTAAAAGTTTCATTCCACAAGCTTGGCCCTACATGAATGTTGTGCATAACCCCTGCCATCTAATTAATTGTCTAGACTTGGGATTCGAATCCAAGCTCACTCCATCATCCCTTCCTCCCTCTTCCCTACATTCATCAATGTGATAAATTTGTGCACAAACTTGGATATATTCTTATAGTTCTGAAAATAGCAGCACCATGAAGAAATGCCAAAAAACAATGAACCAGTTATTCTTAAATTGCAAGGGACAACTCACTAGTCACCCTGCTTTGCATTCTAACATAACTATACTAATTGATTTTGTTTATTCAATGAAAGTGATAATTCAACAACCCAAAAGAAATTTGAAATCGAGAGGAAAATAAAGAAAAACCATGCCACTTAATCGCAACATAAGCTTTATTTTTGTCAATATTAGCACTTGCAGATCTTATCAAGCCGGTCATCATGAACATAAATAAAGTAAGAAGATATACAAACAAATGAGTCTAAATGGAGTCGAAGTGTACCCATGCCAATCTCCACTGTTCCTTCCTCCATATCAATATTGTCTTGTTAAACACCTATATCAACCTAAAAACATACAAAAAAGAGGTGAAAATCCTAGAAAATATTATCAGTGATAATTGTAGTGCCCCGCTCCGCGTTGGCACTATGTACAAGAGATATCGGTTTGCTGACTCAAAAAGAAAACCTCCTTGAAGAGCTCATTGTTGAACCAGAATATGACTGATCTAGCTGAGTGGGCAGAACTTCATTCTCTGATTCTTGCACGCCTTAATAATGAATCTGAGTTTTTGCAATGCTTGTCGGATTAATAAGATAACGATCGCATGAGAATGATAGAACGGGAACCTGCTTGCTTAGCTAGAACTTGAATGCTTGTCCAAAAGAGATCGAACCATTGCCATGCTAAGTTAAAGAATAGAATGCGGCATGCTTAGTTACACGGACACCGCTATCGAACGAACCGATGTCATGCTAATAGACAAGAGTAAAAGAATGTTCATATGTTTCCATCGTATGCTAAACAAGAATACAACTGCATGCTTAGCTAAAGAAGATAGAAGAATCGTGCCACGTTTTGCTTAGACATTGATGCTTGAAAGATAGAACTGTTTGAATAACTTGTATTGTATGCTATTGAACATATCGATTGATCGAAAAGAAAGAAGATCGAATCTATCGAAATAATTGAACCTATCAAATTGATTGAATGTATCGAACCTATCGAATTGATTGAATAGATGAGAATTGAGAGCTCTGGCTCTATCGCTTGATATCATGTTTGCTTGTCACAGACATGTACATTATATAGTCTTTTTCTGATAGAACCGCATTCATCGCATCGGTCTTTGGACAATTTGTGCACAAGGTACTCTCTCGAGCGTTTCCTGGGGCACTGGGAATCGTTCGTCCTGGGGGAGATAATCGAAGCACCCTGAGGCTTGTAGTTCTCGCGATTAAGGGGGTGTTATGTCTAATAGTTAGTCTGGGCTTATAGTTCCAGCCACTATTCATGGGTTTTCCGTGGACTATCATATAGTTAAAGCGCATGCTAGGCTAGCATTCTTGCATACATAACTGTTTGATGCAGAGACGGACAGAAAAAAAGAACATTGTTTATATATGCATATGTTGGTAACTTGTATGTCTGCTGCAGGGATAACCGTTCGGCAAGGAGTAAGAATCACTATATAAGTGATATATTGTTTCGCATATTATCTTGCATCACACTTAGACTTGCATGCTTGCTTGAATATTATGATCGCCTTGAATAGTATAAAAAGGATAGTCCACAAGATGCATGCTAGAAGTCCTTAAAGAAATGAATATGGCTCAAGAGACACGCTGCGCACCAGAGTTATTAAATGAACCTGTATATCGTGCATGAACTGCTTGCCTTGTCTGCCTGCTTGTATATCGAACATGAACTCTGTTTTCAAAGATATTTCCAAAAGAAGTAATATGACTCCGTTTTTGTACTGCATGTAACGAACCTAGGTAAAACTAGAAAGATCACTAGTAATGTAATATTTTATAACATAATTACTTAGTGTTGGTTTTAGTGAATGTTGCTTCTGTTCGTTGATTTTATACTCACCAGTACTTTCTCCAAAGTGCTGACCCACCAACAGTTTGCTTGTTCGCGGGTGCTGGATCGTCCGAGAAAGCGATAGCCGTGCCTCATCCCCAGGACCCGAAAATCTTGTTTCGATGTCTTGAGCCGTATCGAGATATTTTGAGCTGCTTTTGTATAGAGTGACATAATGTATGGAACGATGTCATTGTATTCAAAAAACCTCGTGCCTTGAGATTTGTTCCGTATACTCAGATGGATTATTGTTTGCAACATTGTCCCTCAGCTGCGTACTCGATCGGTTCGATGATAGCCACAAACTTTAACGATGTTGCCTTGTGCGGGCGCAATCCCAAGCTCGCACGACACCACGTCTCGATGGCAAACGACACATACGCCCCGCGGGAGTGCCGGGGCGCGGTGATTCGCGCCCAGCGGGGGCGTTGTCGGGACCTTCGAGATCAGGACGTGACAGAATGGTATCAGAACAACTCGGTCCTCTGGCCTTACGTCCATTTCACTGCTGTTCTTAGATGACGATTCATTGTGCATTGATATCGTTGCTGAGTTGAGCGTTCCATACAATAAGTCCATAGATATTCTCAAAGATGTGCACAAAAAATTTCTGGATTTGATTTATTGCTTGAGAGTTATGGCTTCTGATTTCTGTTTGCTTGAGTGGTCGTTTTTTATTGCTAGAGTTTTCGATTGAGGATGGTGAGGGATGAGGACTATCGCTGCTCTGGATATCGAAAGTTTTTCCAAGAAGTTTCGAGGACGAAACTCTTTCTTGGTGGGTAAGTATATAGTGTCCCGCTCCGCGTTGGCACTATGTACAAGAGATATCGGTTTGCTGACTCAAAAAGAAAACCTTCTTGAAGAGCTCCTTGTTGAACCAGAAGATGACTGATCTACGTGGGTGGACAAAACTCCATTCTCTGATTCTTGCACGCCTTAATAATGAATCTGAGTTTTTGCAATGTTTGTCTGCTTAATAAGATAACGATCGCATGAGAAAGATAGAACAAGAACCTGCTTGCTTAGCTAGAACTTGAATGCTTGTCTAAAAGAGATAGAACCATTGCCATGCTATGTTAAAGAATATAATGTTGCATGCTTAGTTACACGGACACCGCTATCGAACGAACCGCTGCCATGCTAATAGATAAAAGTAAAAGAATGTTCATATGTTTCCATCGTATGCTAAACAAGAGTAGAACTGCATGCTTAGCTAAAGAAGATAGAAGAATCGTACCACATTTTGCTTGTCATTGATGCTTGAAAGATAGAATTGTTTGAATAACTTGTATTGTATGCTAGTGAACATATTGATTGATCGAAAAGAAAGAAGATTGAACCTATCGAAATGATTGAACCTATCGAATTGATTGAATGTATCGAACCTATCGAATAGATTGAATAGATGAGAATTGAGAGCTCTGGCTCTATCGCTTGATATCATGTTTGCTTATCACGGACATGTGCATTATATAGTCTTTTTATGATAGAATCGCATTCATCGCATCGGTCTTTGGACAACTTGTGCACAAGGTACTGTCTCTCAAGCGTTTTCTGGGACACTGGTAATCGTTCGTCCTGGGGAAGATAATAGAAGCACCCTGAGGCTTGTAGTCCTCGCGATTAGGGGAGTGTTATGTCTAATAGTTAGTCTGGGCTTATAGTTCCAGCTGTTATTCATGAATTTTTCATGGACCATCATATAGTTAGGGCGCATGCTAGGCTAGCCTTCTTGTATACCTAACTGTTTGATGTAGAGACGGACAGAGAAAGAGAACCTTGTTTATATATGCATATGTTGCTAACTTATATGTCTGCTGCAGGGATAACCGTTCGGCAAGGGGTAAGAATCACTATATAAGTGATATATTGTTTCGCATATTATCTTACATCACACTTAGACTTGCATGCTTGCTTGAATATGATGATCGCCTTGAATAGTATAAAAAGGATAGTCCACAAGATGCATGCTAGAAGTCCTTAATGAAATGAATATGGCTCACGAGACACGCTGCGCACCAGAGTTATTAAATGAACCTGCATGTCGTGGATGAACTGCTTGCCTTGTCTGCTTGCTTGTATATCGAACATGAACTCTGTTTTCAAATATGTTTCCAAAAGAAGTAATATGACTTCGTTCCTGTACTGCATGTAACGAACCTAGGTAAAACTAGAAAGATCACTAGTAATGTAATATTTTATAACATAATTACTTAGTGTTGGTTTTAGTGAATGTTGCTTCTGTTCGTTGATTTTATACTCACCAATACTTTCTCTAAAGTGCTGACCCACCAACAGTTTGCTTGTTCGCAGGTGCTGGATCGTCTGAGTAAGCGATAGCCGTGCCTCATCCCCAGGACCTGAAAATCTTGTTTCGATGCCTTGAGCCGTATCGAGATGTTTTGAACTGCTTTTGTATAGAGGGAATGTATGGAACGATGCCATTGTATTCAGAGAACCTTGTGCCTTGAGATTTGTCCCGTATACTCAGATGGATTATTGTTTGCAACATTGTCCCTCCGCTGCGTACTCGATTGGTTCAATGATAGCCACAAACTTTAACGACGTTGCCTTGTGCGGGCGCAATCCCAGGCTCGCACGGCATCATGCCTCGATGGCAAACGACGCATACGTTGTCACGCCCCAATCTCCCGCGAGCTCGATCGTCCCCGCTGAACGTGAATCACCACGTTACAGCTCTCCCGCAGGACAATCGTTCTCATCGGGACGTGATGTCGTGCAAGCCTAAAGTGCGCTTGCACAAGGCCAAAGCTTTGATACAAGGGCAAGTAAGCTATTCGATACTGAAGCAGCGGCACATAACATTGCAGAAAAGTGAAGAACTCAATGGCATATGAAAAACAGTCTCTTTTATTGATAATCGAAAGTGTTACAAGCGGCGCATGGCCGAGATTACAAATCGCTCAAGCACTCTTCTCTCGATTACAATAACACCGTTCCATACATTATGTCCCTTTATACAAAAGCAGCTCAAAGCAGGCACAACTCGATGCAGCTCCAGGCATCGACTCCAGATTTCCGGTTCCTTGGGATGAGGCACGGCTATCGCTTCCTCAGATGAACGAGCACCTGAGAACAAGCAAACTGTTGGTGGGTCAGCACTTTATACAAGTACTGGTGAGATAAAACAACTGAACAGAAGCTACACCCCCTGAAACCCATACTAAGTAATCATGTGGCAAAACATTGCATTACTAGTGATCTTGCTACTTTTACTTAGGTTCTTTACATGCAGTTCTAGCAGAGTCATATTACATTGTTTGGAAACATGTCTTTGCAAACATAATCAAACAACCAATCAATCGAGACAACCAATTCAAGCACGAGGAATCCTGTTCGGGTGTGCGCAGCGTGTTCGGTGAACTATATGCACGGATTCTAGGGACAGGCAGCATTTAGGGACCATCAATCAATCTAGCACACAAGTTAACTATCAATCAGAAGTCGGTCCCCGAGTAACTCAGGATCGGTAGCGGTAATCCAGCTAACCAATGACTCACATTCTGATCCTATTAGCAGCTGTGACGCATGGTTGCACATTACTGCCGAAGCAGCCGTAGCCAAGGTTCAGCTCTTCACTAATAGTCTCATTGTCCGACCGAATGCAATGCATGAAACGCTAACAAGAGGTCTCTATGATGCAGACAAAATGAATAAGCAGGCTTATGTATAAACTGATATTTCTTACCCCATGGCTGAACGGTTATCCCTGCAACAAACATACAAGTTAGCAACAATTGCATAAACATATATGTTTTACCGTTCTTTAGTTTCCTGTCCGTCTCTGCATCAAACAGTTAGGTATGCAAGAAGGCTACCCTAGCATGCTCCCTAACGACCTGAATGCAGCTTATCTCCATACACTTCTCTAATGCAGACTCAACTCTTCTCTACAGAAGCACCGCCTCCCTCTAATAGCCACGCCCCCTCAATGATCCCGAAGGACCGGAGCTCAGCGCGCACTATTAGTCTTACCCCATCGCATCACCATCCTCCACCCAATATCCACGCCCCCTCAATGATCCCGAAGGACCGGAGCTCAGGGCGCGTTATTGGACTCCCACATATCGTTTTGTCCTCCATCCACCGCAAGCACCCACATAGTCTCTTTCACAATAGCACACAACATATCTCTTTCACAATAGCACACAACATGACAAGCACATTCCTAATAGCCGCACTCCCAAGATCCCGAAGGACCGGATGTCAGGCGGGCTACTAGTCTAGCATACACAGGACAAGCATTTACTCTCGCATCGAAACAAGCATTCAAGACAAGCCATATGAACACGATGACAAGCAAACATATGAACGATCTTTTAGTTGAGACTAGCATGGCACGGGTCTATTATCACATCAAGTAAAACATGCAGTTCTATCTTCTTAGCATAGCAATGGTTCTATCTCATTTTAGACAAGCATACATATTCTCTTAGCTAGGCAGCATATTCGTTTCAGTGACAAGCTATATGAGTTCTCTTATTAGCATGCTGAGTCGGTTCTATCATTTTCTTATGAAAATATTTCTTCTTAAGCAAACAAGCATTTAAAACTCAGATTCATTATTAAGTCGTGCAAGAATCAGAGAATGCAGTTCTGCCCACTCACCTTGATTAATCGGTCGGAAACTCTCCGAGAAGACTTCCGTTCGAGCAAGCAAGTCGATCCCACTTGTACATAGCGCCGACGCGGAGCGGGGCACTACATACGTCTCGCGGGAGCGCCGGGGCACAGTGATTCGCGCCAGGCGGAGGCGTTGTCGGGACCTTCGGGATCGGGATCGGGACGTGACAATAATATTGACCATACACCTGATTTTGTGTCATAAACAAGGGCAAATACTAAAAAATAAACCCTAAAAATAAATAAGAGCAAATCCTAGAAAATAAACAAGAGCAAATCTCCTTTCGCCGCTCTCTCAACAATGACAAAGACAAAGACAGACAAAGAGAAGGAGAAAAATTACCTGATGATGGGGAAGGACGAGATCTCGTCGGGATGAACTGCGACGGGGGCACGAGGGCAGGGATGGTGCGAAGGAGGGATGATCGGGTTCCAACGGCGGTGGAGAAGTTGTGGGAGGAGAAGAAAATAAATGAAATGGGGAGAGAATTTTGGAGCGGAAGAAATTTTAGGAAGAGAGTTTCGGTGTTTGGGGGGAAGGGGGGCGGGTTTTGGAAAAAAAAGTAGGGTGCTAAAAATTTTAGGCAAATTCTATAGGCGCTACATAAAGGCAAATTCTATAGGCACTACAAAAGTTATCTAGGACAGTCTATTAATTCAGGACAGTCCAGATTTGTGTAACTTTTACTTAGGACATCCCAAAATTTACTCGGAACAGCCCAACCCCCCTAAACCTTCCCAAAATCCTCCATTCTAAATTTATATTCTCTATTCAAATTTTCAAACCCCTAAACCCTAACCCTAACCCCAACCCCAACCCCAACTGTTGGAGGAGGAGGAGGAGGAGGAGGAGGCACAGGGAGGAGGAGGCACGCGTGCAGGGGGCTGTGCGCGGTGGAGGCACGCGCTCGCGGGGGACTACGCGCGGCGGAGGTCGACATCTCGACGGCGGAGAAGCTGATTCTCCAGAGGGAACCCACCGCGCGCGCGCCTCCGCCCCGCGCTGCCGCCCCAGCCCGCGTCCGGCCCGCTCGCCGTATCGGCGCGCCGCCACCGCCCGCTCGCGTCCGCCTCAGCTCGCCGCAGCCCCATCTGCAAGGCAGCAGCAAGAGCAGCCCCCGTGGGCGCGCATCCTTCCCGCGCGGCCCCCGCTCGCCTCCGCCCCGCGTCGCACCGCCGCCCCCGCTCGCCGCAGCACCACGTCGCTGCTTGCTGCCGAACCTGATGTTGTTGTTGCTTCTTTTTCTCTTTGTTAGGACTGTAGACAAAATTGACAGTCCTTCCTATTACAGTCCAAACATGAACTAACCGAACAATAGATGAATAAAACAGGCATTCACGAGATGCACCAGTTCTCCGTAGGGTCACTGCGCTAAAAACACGGTATTAGCGTTTCCATTGTTCCTATAGTGAAACAGTTGCTCTGCATAATAATAGGTCAAATATTGCACTCTACTAAGGCAGATGATATACAGTATC
This sequence comes from Iris macrosiphon, assembly GCA_036927795.1. Lineage (NCBI taxonomy): Eukaryota > Viridiplantae > Streptophyta > Magnoliopsida > Asparagales > Iridaceae > Iris > Iris macrosiphon. The sequence goes on along the minus strand of JAYESA010000001.1, from coordinate 40,215,837 downwards.
TGTGGTGGCCAGCCCACAACGCACTTATAATGAATCTCTATGGGAAGATTCGTTGGCATGATCTCGGGATACCGTTCCCTCCAATGTTACTACTACTTTTGGTTACCTAATTAGCTTTATATTGTGTTCGAAATCTCAAGACGTGGTCACATGAGAATTTCCCTTAAGAGTCGTACAAAGTACGGGTACGCTAGATACGAATCCATGGAAGTGAAATCTGGACGCACCCGAGCGTGTATGCAACATTCAGTCAATTGATATCCTAGCCACACTTTGATAGTTGACTCGCTTATTATGCCCGTGCTGGAAAAACAGTATATATTTATAATATCACGCGTTCAGGAATTTGGAGGCATTCTCAATACACAACCCAAATATAATCACTTAACACGTGATACGATGTTTCGCACCTCGGTGCACATTAATATCATAGACAATATCAGGCAATAGTGGAATCAGCACGGATACAGTATTCGAGTCCAATTACCAATTATACATCGGGTCGCGAAAGAATAATAAATATTCAATCAAAACAAGCAAGGCCGCATGGGTCTCTAGTGTAGCACCCCGTTTCTCCTATTCGAGGAACGCGGCTAAGAAACACAAGACGGTATCGTTCGATCGGGATAGATTGAATTAAGAACTCGTCCTCGTTATGGATTTGTTTCTTCGGAATCGATTCCCATATTCAGTGGACCGCGCCCCAAGGATCGGCTTAGCGACAGAGTCAGGAGGGACCTCTCCGCTGCTATCTTTTATTGCCTCGATTTTCGATGTCGCTTGTTGCTTTCGTGCTTTGAGTTGGTTTTGGGATTTGCTTGTTTTCCTTGAACGGTTTCGATGGTTTTTATTGTTTTCGTTCATTGAACTGCACTTCTATTCCGAGATTGGAAAGAAAGGAAGAAGTATTAATCGAGCTGTTCGTGTGCAGGTGAACGAGCAGTAGGCGGCTTGCGAGCGGAGTCGTGAAGCGCCTCTTTCCTTCTCCTTTCCAACTTCTAAGTGAGTGGCTACCAACCCGATTAGCTAGCCCTGCTTCCAAGCTTCGCACCCTAAAATCTTGCATTCTTCTTTGCCCCAATCAAACGATACCAAGTAATAATAAAAGAGATCAAGATAAAAAGGGAATAGACTTGAAAATATTGCTTGTCAACTAAACTTAAGAACGGTTATCATCCTGTATGCTAGTTCGTTTATAACTGTTTTATGAATCGTGCTAAGTATGGAATTATGCTTGTTATGAAATAAACTGTCAGGATGACTATGCAAAACTGTTATGCTATGGAACTAATTCTATGAGTGTTCTTGATCACGGACAACTTGTGCACAAGGTATGTTATGAGTTCCGCGGACGGTCACCGGGACGCCGGGACCGATCCGATCCGGACGGAACGTATGTATAGTCGTATGTTATGGGGCAAAGTGTTATGCAGCGGGGCTCGCCACCTGCGTTGTATATCATTTGTGTCTTGAGACTATAACCCGTCCTTTCGTGGCATCAAGCCAGTGATCCTATGTATATTTAAACCTGTTGCATACTAACTTGTGTCTTCGTGGCAGGGAAGGCATGGTAAGTATTGTGCAGGTGATTCAGACGGGCAGGTAAAATCCACCGAACGGTGGCACGTTCATTTCAGTAAATTTCTATATGCTGCTTACTTGTAAATGAACTAAGGCAAGATAGAAACCCACAATTATGCATGCTTCATTAAAACAATGTGTTGATTGGTATAGTTCGGTTAGCTCGCCTTCACCAGTATGTTTCGACATACTGACCCTCGTTGAAACAGGTTCTCCGCACCAAGGCGAACCGAGCGAGGAGCCGAAGTCGTCTTCCCGATCCAGTCCAGCTGTTGGCGCATCTTCACCGCGCCCTTTTGAAGTATTTGAAGACAGGAGCTTGCAACTCTTCATACACAAATGCAGCTCCGTGGCAAAGCCGTCCTCCAGCCTGGAGGTCTTTATCATTTTGAGTTTATAAAGGGATGTAATGTACAGGACTGCTATCTCATTTTGAATCAACACTTTTGTAAGCCGTTCGGCATATTAGCTGACTCGTTCAGGAGTTTGTAATAGATGTTCATTATCAATAAAGAGAACTTTTTCATGTTTCAAATATGTGTTTCAATTTATCTGCGTACTCTGAATATGTGCTTGCTATGCAAAATACTTTAGCCTTGTGCGGACGCAACCCCAGGCCCGCACGGCATCACGATTCGGGGGACGCCCCAACGATTCTAAGGAATCGGGTCGTGACATCTAGGACGCATGGGAAGTCCAGGCCGCATATGAAGTCAGTGCCGCATGAAAAGTCCTGGCCGCATATGAAGTCAGGGCCGCAGTGAACCACTTGGCCGCATATGAACCCATGCTCAAGGTTAAAGTCTACTCTTTGCGACAAGTGTTGAAGTGACGGCCAATAAATAAAGTGTCAGTGATGTGACATAAAGTGATTGATGTGACAATCCATAAAGTGTGTCAGGAAAAAAAAGACAAAACCATAGAAAGATGTGCCAAGGTTTCAGAGTCATGCGTCCAAGAAAAAGTGGTTGCATGCTCTGCTTGTCGCATATGCCTGCTTGCCGCATATGGGTCGATGCCGCATGGAGTTCGATGCCATATAGAGGTCTCTTGGACTTAGCGAATTTATCATTCGTTCAGCGAGTGAACACACAAGGAGTTCAAGAATTGTGTGATGGCAGACATGCGTCCAACAAGACGGACGCATGTTGGTCAATATGCGGCGAAAGCTCAGACCGCATAGCCCTCTCTGGCCGCATAGCACTATCAGCCGCATAACTCACTGGCCGCATGAAGACTTAGTCTTCTCCAAACAGCAGATTCGGCCATGGGCGAAACCTCCAAAAACTAAAATTTGTTTTGTCCATAAATCCTCATTTTAAGTCCAAATCGAGTGAACCAAAATCCAAAATGCTCTAAATTGAAAGCTCTATCATGTAGCAAAAACTGTTTTTCAAAAATACATGTTTAATAGATCAAAACCAAATAAAACTCATGAAACCCATAAAACCCTAAGTTAGAAATGTAGATCTACTCAAAATCACTCATCAAAATAGAAAACTCCAAGAACTAAAGGTGCTTAGAAACACATAACAAACATAATGAAACAATGTGATCATCCCTTCCTCACTCGATCATCCCCACCTCGCTCTTCCCTACATTCATCAATGTGATAAATTTGTGCACAAACTTGGATATATTCTTATAGTTCTGAAAATAGCAGCACCATGAAGAAATGCCAAAAAACAATAAACCAGTTATTCTTAAATTGCAAGGGACAACTCACTAGTCACCCTGCTTTGCATTCTGACATAACTATACTAATTGATTTTGTTTATTCAGTGAAAGTGATAATTCAACAACCCAAAAGAAACTTGAAATCGAGAGGAAAACAAAGAAAAACCATGCCACTTAATCGCAACATAAGCTTTATTTTTGTCAATATTAGCACTTGCAGATCTTATCAAGCCGGTCATCATGAACATAAATAAAGTAAGAAATACACAAACAAATGAGTCTAAATGGAGTCGAAGTGTACCCATGCCAATCTCAACTGTTCTTTCCTCCATATCAATATTGTCTTGTTAAACACCTATATCAACCTAAAAACATGCAAAAAAAAGGTGAAAATCCTAGAAAATATTATCAAGATAATATTGACCATACACCTGATTTTGTGTCATAAGCAAGGGCAAATACTAAAAAATAAACCCTAAAAATAAATAAGAGCAAATCCTAGAAAATAAACAAGAGAAAATCTCCTTTCGCCGCTCTCTCAACAAAGACAAAGACAAAGAGAAGGAGAAAAATTACCTGGTGATGGGGAAGGACGATATCTCGTCGGGATGAACGGCGACGGGGGCCGCGGGGGCAGGGATTGTGCGAAGGAGGGATGATAGGGTTCCAACGGCGGTGGAGAAGTCGTGGGAGGAGAAGAAAATAGATGAAAGGGGGAGAGAATTTTGGAGAGGAAGAAATTTTGAGAAGAGAGTTTCGGGGTTTAGGGGGAAGGGGGCGCGGGTTTTGGAAAAAAAAGTATTTGCTAAAATTTTTAGGCAAATTCTATATATGCTACATAAAGATAAATTATATAGACACTACAAAAGTTATTTAGGATAGTCTATTATTTCAGAACAGTTCAGATTTGTGTAACTTTTACTTAAGACATCCTAAAATTTACACGGGACAGCCTAACCTCCCCTCTTTCCAAACCTTTCCAAAATCCTCCATTCTAAATTTCTATTCTCTCTATTCAAATTTTCAAACCCCCAAACCCTAACCCTAACCCTAACCACAACCCCAACCGACGGAGGGGGAGGAGGAGGAGGAGGCGCAGGGAGGCAGAGACGGAGGAACGCGTGCGGGGGGCTCCGCGCAGCGGAGGTCGACATCTCGGCGGCAGAGAAGCTAATTCTCCAGAGAGACCCCACAGCTCGCGCGCCTCAGCCCCGCCGCGCCGCCCCAGCCCTCGTCCGCCCCGCTCCCCGTAGCCCCGCGCCGCCACCACGCGTCCGCCTCCGCTCGTCGTAGCCCCATCTGCAAGGCAGCAGCAAGAGCAGCCCCCCCCTCCCCCGCGCGCGCGCCACCGCCCCGCGCGGCCCCCGTTTGTCGCAACACCGCATCGCCGCTTGCCCCGCACCTGGTGCTACTGCTTCTTCTTCTTTTTCTTTGTTAGGACTGTGAAAAAAATTGACAATCCTTCCAATAAGAAGGACTATCAATTTGTTTATAGTCCTAATTATTTAGGATTGTCACAATGTTGACAGTGCTCAACATTGTGACAGTCCTAAATAATTAAGACTATAAAAAAATTGACAGTCATTCCATAGAAAGGACTGTCAATTTTGTCTACAGTCATAACAAAGAGAAAAAGAAACAGCAGTAGCAGCAACATCAGGTGTGGGGGCAAGCAGCGGCGCGGTGCTGCGGCGAGCGGGGGAGGAGGTGCGGGGTACGGGGCGGACGTTGGCGAGGGCGGCGGTGTGGGGCGGAGGTGCGCGCACGGGGGGCTGCTCTTGCTTCTGCCTTGCAGATTAGGTTATGGCGAGCGGAGGCGGACGCGGGTGGGCGGTGGCGCCGCGGGGCTGCGGTGAGCGGGGCGGACGCGCGGCGAGTGGGGCGGACGCGGGCTGGGGAGGCGGCGCGGGGCGGAGTCGCGCGTGCAATGGGGTCCCACTGGAGAATCAGCTTCTCCGCCGCTGAGATGTCGACCTCCGCCGCACGTAGCCCAACGCAAGCATGTGCCTCCGCCGCGCGTAGCCCCCCTTGCATGCTTACCTCCGCCTCCCGCCGCCTCCTCCACCTCCTCCTCTGGCCGTTGGGGTTAGGGTTAGGGTTTGGAGGTTTGAAAATTTGAAGAGAGAGAGTAAAAATTTATAATAAAGGATTTTCGGAAGGTTTGGGGGGTTGGGCTGTCCCAAGTAAATTTTGGGATGTCCTAAGTAAAAGTTACACAAATCTGGGTTGTCCTTGTCACGCCCCAAACTCCCGCAAGCCCAATAGTCCCCGCTGAACGTGAAATCACCACGTTGCAGCTCTCCCGCGGGACAATCGTTCTCTTCGGGACGTGATGCCGTACGAGCCTAGAGTTGCGCTCGTACAAGGCGATGTTGTTAAACACGAAAGTTATCATCGAAATAACCAAGTTACAGCGGAAGCCAATTGTGTACCAAGCACACATCAGAGTATACGCAGCGAAGCTTACGATAGGATCCAAATGAGATGCCCCGAGTCAATGCCACAAAGGCGATGCCACGGAGACGATGAAATAACTCTTGCTCTTTCTCTAGCCTACAAAGGTACTTACAGTTCATACATCTTGTCCCGTATATCCAAGCAGCGCCACTACGCCTGTGTACCTGAAATATTGCCCACAAACGTGGGTCAGTACACAACCGTACTGGTGAGCGGGGTAACCCACTCGTCTAAGCCGACACTAAGTAAAATAGTGAATGCACACAGTTAAATGGTGATCTTTCTAGTTGAATCCTAGATTCGTTTCATGGCATATGGATGACATGTTAAGGAAAGCAGTAAAGCAGTTTAAGCATGCAAGCATTCATTCTCAAACCAAACGACAAGCAGTTAATATATAGCCGACCCGTCTAACTCAATGTCATCGCTTGCACGATAACATATCGAACCATCAGTCTCGCCTCAATATCCATTCTCAACCAAAGTTTATATATCCCACTCTCGAGTGCACACTCTTGCCGAGGCAAGGTGGCCGCACCTACACGATGCACAAACCAACCAAAGTAAAGCAAGCCAACATCTATTCTTATATGAAGTCACTAGCCAAAGGCCATAAAGGACGTTGATCGGACAGATCAATGCGGTTCTATTCGAAACAGCGCTAAGTAGCTAACCCACCTGAATCGCATCCAACCGCTGGTACCGCGCCCAAAACGCGATACCCAAATTGTCTCCTCCATGGCCGAACGGTCCCGGTGCCCCGGAGCACCCGTTCGAGGAAACCAAACCCTGTGCCACCCAGGTTGTCCGTGACTATGCAGACACGTAGGTATGACGAGAGAATCAAAACATTCTCGCCCCACCAAGCGATCCTAGACTCGTTCCATCGATATCCAACCGAAATATCCATAACCATTCTTCCAACATGACCTTCCAAAGAACCCAAATCTCGACCTCAAAACATAGCCCGAGGCATCAAAATATCAAGTGTTTCATAGGCACGAAGCCTCTTCTCAACACAATCCAAATTGGTGCAACACCTATGCTCGAAGCAAAACCCATGGCACAATGCCGTTTCAGTGGCACAATGTCACATTCGTGGCACGATGCCTCATTAAACGACACAACGCCCTCGCCGATACAGTTGTTCGGTTTCGAACCACAACTGCCTGCTTTGCAAGACAAAGCATCCTTGTGATACACGCGCACGGATGCACGTTCGCTCGCCCGAATCCCGATATTCCCATTATTCCCATTGCCTCAATTGTATCATTCCAACTTGTATATTTTCAACCGTCCAAGCAAAATCCCAAGTATCCAACCGATCGCCTCAAACGTATAATCCAACTATCGCACCAACTATCCAACGCATAAAACCATTCAAGCCACAATCCTACCAAGCCAACGACGCACGCTCTATGCACGCCTCAGTGTAGTGCTTCCCGATGTTTCAACCCAAGTGTACAAGCCATTACGTGTTTTCCATATTATTAGGCATGAAGGAGTAGAGGAGAAGGAAAAGAGCCCACTCACAATGATTGATCCCGTTAGGCATCCTGTCCTGCCGATACGGCCAATCCCTTGAACCCGTGGTCCGATGCAAGCACGATCTACTCAACTGGTATGACCGTACGAGCAGGCCGTGCTCTACAAATTATCCGACCGATCGGACTAAGGAAGATGGCATTATCATTCCAACTCAGCTATCTCAGTACTGCTCTGAACGAACACCTGATTTTCATCGAACCCGCTAGCCATCTGCACATGAAACAACTCAATCAATACTTATTTCCAAAATCCAACAAATCAAATGGAACCAGCATTTGTTTCATTCAATTCGACTCAGCGTAACGTACCGTACGGTTGCGGGGCGTTACATAATATACCACTTAGAATCAGGTTCGTCCATGAACCGTGCTGGTACTCATTCCTATCACATGCCACAATCCAATTCCATAGATCTGCTCTATGCAACTCACATTATCCTGATCCAGACTCAGCATCTCGCTCTGTTGAATGCTCGTACAAATTTTATATTCCCACATCCTCCTTGCAGCTCAATACGAATTCCTCGTATCGCTTAGTTTTGGATCGATACACATATTTAAGGCATCCCTAAAATACATGTATTTCAGCCAAGCTTTGCGATAGCGAATTTGGATAAGTTACAAGGGTATCTTTATGTCCGAGGCATCTATTTGCTTTACTCCCAATTGAACCAAACCTGATTTCCATTCCAACATATTCGCTTGAGCACTATTTTCAATATGATGATTTTCTACCGATCAATCAGTCCGAGTTTCAACTCAATCCATCCAACTATTTTTGAATCCGCACTAGCAACATCTCCAAATATATCTCATGCACCGAACGATCAACTCAAATGATACTACCCCATCTAGGCGACTTACCCAAATATCAACTTTGCTTTCATCAGCTCAGTCCAACACCTCTTCCTCAATCTCAATACCTCACAGGGTGAACATCTATATTGAGGTTTGTGTGATCCACGAAGATCTCGCCGCCACGCCAAAGGGATAGTGTCGCCACAATTTCAACGTGGACACACTCGCCACAATTCCTAGGTTGCGCATGGAATAGTTCTTCGCGCTGCTTCCACTGCCTCGAAGCATAGGATATCACCTTCGCCTTCCGAATGAGCACGCTTCCAAGACTAAGTTTTGAGACATCTTGTAAATCTGAAGCACGTCTGTCCCTTCCAGTATTCGCAAAGATTTGATTTGAACGAGCCGCCACAGTCGTCCATTCATATAAATGCTATTCCCTTCCAGAGCACGATGAGTCAGAGGCGATGCCATCTACAAAAATCTGTGACTCTGAATCTCATCAGTTGACTAGGCTACTTCACCATCGCTTCGATCTTCTGGCTGCATCTTCAGCTGAAGACTATCCCAAGGGTCTCTCAAATCCAACACTCAGTCGATAAGCCAAATCTCATTGCCTCACATCTGCCCTCGACGCATTCCCAAATACGCCGCCTCAAGGGTCGTTCTATGGGTCTACCATATTCATATCCGATTAGCGGGTCAAGGTCGCTTAGGGTCAGATGTCCCGAAGCTACGCTTGATAATTGTAATCATCACGATGGACAGTTACTGTAAACCATGCTATATCTCATCTGCAATTCCAAATAAAAATCCAACCATTCACCCGAGCGAAGTTTTTGAATCCGAGAACCGCGCTCGTTGAAACCCTATTCCATCAATCCACCGTTCTGTCCTGAATCCATCAAATTTTCGAATTGCATATTCGATTCTCGCACCATCGATTTCAACGATTCTCGAAACTCGAGACTTGCTCAAATTTACATCCGTTTGCCACGTCCCACCTTGCACTTCCAACTTACTCGAGCAGCACAGTGATTTGTTCCGACGTTGCTATCACATTTAGCTATCTTCAAACGTCCGTCCACGTCTTTCCGAAGAATCCGTCTACCATCGTTGCACCATTTTGCCCAAAATTCTAGTTTTTGCTAAACCTGAGTCGACTTCTCGAGCAACAATATCCAAAATCCTTCAAGTTTGTGTGAATCAATTGTATTGTCCCTCCAAGCCAAGTTCGTGTTTCATTGCTCAACCAACAGCTCAAATGCGTTGCCCAAAATCGTAGTTCGTGCTCGCTATCATTCCGATAATCCTACCACTTTGCTCAAGCGTAACCCAAATGTTCGTTCCGATTCGATCCATCTCTTAAGCCCAACGATGCTTCCATTTGCACCAGTCCGTTCATGATATGCTCAACTCAATATTCGCTTGCCCCATTTTCATTCTTTCCAACGCAACCGACTTTCACTCACCAGCTTGCATTCTCGCTTCACGAATCCGTTCAGGAAATTTCCATTGAATGTCCAACCAAAATGTTTCCAATGCCTTGCTCAAAATATGGTATCCCATATACCACTCCAAATCAAGTCGCTACTCGCATTACAATTTCCTTCACAGATCCAAGATCCGTTCGAACCATCCATCGTGCGTGAACATGCCTTTCCCAATTCGAGTTTGACACAAAACTCAGGCAATGCTTGAGTTATCCAACCATTTTCATCAATCTTGCGATGCGACTCGTACTTATATCCCGTTCTCAATAATTCCAACATTTCCCAAACCGTCTGATACTTTCACAACACGAGCAATCGTGCAATGATTGTCTTCCAAATAGTCCAACCCAATACCCGACGGTTTCACACTTTTGTTGTACGAGCAACTCGTACCAACTTATCCATATATTCCCGAGCCAAACTCAAACCTGCTTAACCGATGCGCCACAGCCAAAATTCCAACTTCTATCCAACACAATCGCTTGACGAGCAACTCGTGCAATGATCTATTCTCTTCGAATGTTTCTACCCAAAATATGCTGCATAACCAAATCTCGTTAGCCAACCAACTGATCCATTGAGGCAATCAGAATCTCCCAAATGATATAAGCCAAGCCAACCCAACGAAAGCCCACACTTGTTGCACAAATGCAACAACGCCAACCAACTTGCTGCACGAATGCAATAACGCCTAACGAGACTAAGCTATCCTACGAGAACCAACCAAGGCAACACAACCAAGAATAAAATACAGCCACAACCAGCAATAAATAGACTTATTGCATGAAACATCCAATGCGGCACCGAGTAGAGTCAAGAGCTAGACGACACGCGGAAGCTATTTAGAGTTTGTGATGAAGCAAAGGACCAAGTCCGAGAAAATGAACCAGGCGCTCTGATACCAATCTGTCACGCCCCAAACTCCCGCAAGCCCAATAGTCCCCGCTGAACGTGAAATCACTACGTTGCAGCTCTCCCGCGGGACAATCGTTCTCTTCGGGACGTGATATCGTACGAGCCTGGAGTTGCGCTCGTACAAGGCGATATTGTTAAACACGAAAGTTATCATCGAAACAACCAAGTTACAGCAGAAGCCAATTGTGTACCAAGCACACATCAGAGTATACGCAGCGAAGCTTACGATAGGGTCCAAATGAGATGCCCCGAGTCAATGCCACAAAGGTGATGCCACGGAGACGATGAAATAACTCTTGCTCTTTCTCTAGCCCACAAAGGTACTTACAGTTCATACATCTTGTCCCGTATATCCAAGCAGCGCCACTACGCCTGTGTACCTAAAATATTGCCCACAAACGTGGGTCAGTACACAACCGTACTGGTGAGCGGGGTAACCCACTCGTCTAAGCCGACACTAAGTAAAATAGTGAATGCACACAGTTAAATGGTGATCTTTCTAGTTGAATCCTAGATTCGTTTCATGGCATATGGATGACATGTTAAGGAAAGCAGTAAAGCAGTTTAAGCATGCAAGCATTCATTCTCAAACCAAACGACAAGCAGTTAATATATAGCCGACCCGTCTAACTCAATGTCATCGCTTGCACGATAACATATCGAACCATCAGTCTCGCCTCAATATCCATTCTCAACCAAAGTTTATATATCCCACTCTCGAGTGCACACTCTTGCCGAGGCAAGGTGACCGCACCTACACGATGCACAAACCAACCAAAGTAAAGCAAGCCAACATCTATTCTTATATGAAGTCACTGGCCAAAGGCCATAAAGGACGTTGATCGGACAGATCAATGCGGTTCTATTCGAAACAGCGCTAAGTAGCTAACCCACCTGAATCGCATCCAACCGCTGGTACCGCGCCCAAAATGCGATACCCAAATTGTCTCCTCCATGGCCGAACGGTCCCGGTGCCCCGGAGCACCCGTTCGAGGAAACCAAACCCTGTGCCACCCAGGTTGTCCGTGACTATGCAGACACGTAGGTATGACGAGAGAATCAAAACATTCTCGCCCCACCAAGCGATCCTAGACTCGTTCCATCGATATCCAACCGAAATATCCATAACCATTCTTCCAACATGACCTTCCAAAGAACCCAAATCTCGACCTCAAAACATAGCCCGAGGCATCAAAATATCAAGTGTTTCATAGGCACGAAGCCTCTTCTCAACACAATCCAAATTGGTGCAACACCTATGCTCGAAGCAAAACCCATGGCACAATGCCGTTTCAGTGGCACAATGTCACATTCGTGGCACGATGCCTCATCAAACGACACAACGCCCTCGCCGATACAGTTGTTCGGTTTCGAACCACAACTGCCTGCTTTGCAAGACAAAGCATCCTTGTGATACACGCGCACGGATGCACGTTCGCTCACCCGAATCCCGATATTCCCATGATTCCTATTGCCTCAATTGTATCATTCCAACTTGTATATTTTCAACCGTCCAAGCAAAATCCCAAGTATCCAACCGATCGCCTCAAACGTATAATCCAACTATCGCACCAACTATCCAACGCATAAAACCATTCAAGCCACAATCCTACCAAGCCAACGACGCACGCTCTATGCACGCCTCAGTGTAGTGCTTCCCGATGTTTCAGTCCAAGTGTACAAGCCATTACGTGTTTTCCATATTATTAGGCATGAAGGAGTAGAGGAGAAGGGAAAGAGCCCACTCACAATGATTGATCCCGTTAGGCATCCTGTCCTGCCGATACGGCCAATCCCTTGAACCCGTGGTCCGATGCAAGCGCGATCTACTCAACTGGTATGACCGTACGAGCAGGCCGTGCTCTACAAATCATCCGACCGATCGGACTAAGGAAGATGGCATTATCATTCCAACTCAGCTATCTCAGTACTGCTCTGAACGAACACCTGATTTCCATCGAACCCGCTAGCCATCTGCACATGAAATAACTCAATCAATACTTATTTCCAAAATCCAACAAATCAAATAGAACCAGCATTTGTTTCATTCAATCCGACTCAGCGTAACGCACCGTACGGTTGCGGGGCGTTACAGTCCTGAAGTAATGGGCTGTCCTAAGTAACTTTTGTAGTGCCTATAGAATTTGCCAAATTTTACTGGATTATGGTGCCAAAGAATTCAACATAATTTTGAATGTTAAGGAACTATTTTAGTCCGTCGAATTCAAATATACTTTTTTGGTGAAATATATTTTCATATTAGGCAAAGGTTTTAATCCGTCGAAAATAAAACAACAGTTTTAATATCTTGTTGTTGGAAAACTCTTAACTGTCGTAAATCATCCATTTTAGTGTACTGTGTATTTTAATCTCTTTCCTAGCATGCTTGTGTTTCTCTCTAAGCTTCTTGCTATCTTCAAATATATCATTAAAAGCATTGGACAATTCAACGTAAGAGAAATATTCATAAAGGGAATTTATTGTTACCTCATTTGTTAATGTCATTGGGCATACATTTGTAATATTATGAGGACTTTCATTTTCTTCGGAGTTGCTTGCTTCGCTTTCGTGCCATATGTTCGTGTTTGCGTATTTGCGAGACGAAGATCCTCCTTTGCTTGTACGTTCATAACGATTCTGCTTTTTTCGTAGTAGAACAATTCTTCTTTATGTGGCATATTTTCTTGCATTTGTAGCAGACATGTTCTTCATCGTTGTAATCATTCTTCTTTCGTTTTAATTTCTCAAACTTCAAGAACCTTTTGAAGTTCCTGGAAATTAGGGCCAGCTCATCATCGTCTTTAGTTTCATCTTCGGAGTCCTTCTTATGATGTGCTTTGAGTGCTATGGTTTTCTTCTTGGACATTGATTTTTCTTGCTCCCTGAGATCCAACTAATATGTCATTAACTTACCCATGAGTGTCTTAAGAGTCATGACGGTGAGGTCGTTTACTTCTATGATCGCTTACTTTAGGGTTCTAGTTCTTGGTGAGTCCTCGAAATATTTTGCGAATCTTTCATAATTTATATATTTTTGCCAAGTGAAGAGAGATGATTAACGATATAAAAAAAACGTGTAAACATTTGTATAATAGTCTCTTTAGGCTTCATTTTGAAGGCCTCATATTCTTGTGCCAACCTACTAATTTTGGATTACTGCATTTGTGAAGTTCCTTCATGATTAACCTCAAGAAATTTCCAAACACCATCAGAAGTAGTACATGGAGACTCTTTAGACCACGTATGGTTCGGAAAGGAAAGGAAAGGAAAGGAAATGATCAATTCTCTCTTTCCTTTTAATTTGAAATTATATTTCCCATTAAAAAAAAAAATTTCGATGTCCAGAAAGATCCAAAAAATTGGAAGAAAAAGTGAATAATTGGGAATGAAAAAGTAAATTCATATGTAAGTGACAGAATTATTTTGCCTTTTTTTTTTTTTTTTTTTTTTTTTAGGAATTGATTTATTTTACTGTTTATTTCTTTTGGTATCTAAACACAACAAAAATAAATGATTTTTCTTTTCAACTATATAGATTTTGTGAACCAAACGTGACATTAGAATAAAGTTTTCTTTCTAAGATGAGCATTCTCTGTGATTTTGACAAATTATTTTTGTGTGTACCATTTACCTAGTCTTTTGATTTGGGAGAGCTATTTCCATCTTTTTATTCTACAATAATATTTAATACGCGCACGGCTGATGGAGGAGGATTCCGCCGCAGCCTCCCTCCCCTTTCTGCCCTCGTCCACCGTGTGCGTGGAGACTCTTTAGAGTGAAGTTTTCTTCCTTAGATAAGATGAGCACTGGCCGTTCTCTTTACTGTTTTACTAATTTCAATGGTCACATGACATGCGTGTACAGTAGCTTCGAATCGAAGACCCACATGCAGATATCTGTCTACACATAGCTAGCAACTGCAGAATACTACAAAAAACCAACCCAAACCTTTGTCCGTCCCAGACCAGAAGCGGTAAAACACACACACCACGCCCACACCAACCATTAATTAGTTCCTTCCATTAATTTCCTCCTCCAGCTCACACTACTCTCAGAAGAAGATAGACAAGAAGCCATTAATAATGCTGCCGCCCGCGGATGCTTCCCCCGGCCATCTCATCGGCGGCACCGAGCCATCATGGCTCGAAGAGGAGAACGAAGATGGGACAACAATATTATCGGCGGTCGACATGGACCAGATGACGAAGACCCTCTCCACCATCAAGGCCAAGAACATCCGCCCGGACCTACTCTCCTCCATCGTCTCCCATTACGCCTCCAAGTGGCTACCCGACGTCCTCTCCTCCCCGGCCCACTCCGCCTCCGCCTGGGCCAAGAAGCGCTCCTTCGTCGAGACCCTCATCGCCCTCCTCCCCCCGGAGAGGGACGCCATGCCCTGCGACTTCCTCCTCAAGCTGCTCCGCGCCGCCTGCATGGTCGGCGGGGTCGGCGCCGCGCACCTCGACGACGTGGAGACGCGTGCGGCGTGCCAGCTGGACCAGGCGACGCTCGGGGAGCTGACCATACCGGCGTTCAGCCACACGTGCGGGACGCTGCTGGACTTCGCGCTGGTGGTGAGGCTGGTGAGGAAGTTCCTGGCGCTGGACGAGGTGGCGAGGAGCGGGGCCGCCATGATCAAGGTGGCCAGGCTGGTGGATGCCTATCTCGCGGAAGCTGCGGTCGACGCGGGGCTCGCAGTCGGCGACTTCGAGGAACTCGCCAGGGCGCTGCCGGGACATGCGAGGGCGACCGATGACGGCCTGTACAGGGCTGTCGATACGTATATCAAGGTACGTACGTATTTCATTCGAGGGTTTGATTGTGTTTGTTTGCGGAATCGTGACAGTTCCTACCGAACTATTGGCAAACATTTTAAGACTTCACTTCACAATCGTATAAAATACAAAACTTAATCCCATATAATGATATACATTATACTGTACCCAACAGGAGTTGTACAATAATACACTGCTTGGCTTCTAGCTGGGATCTCACCACTTGCTAGAGGTGAGGACCGTCCGTCCGACCACTAAGAGAGAACAAAAACATCCTTAACGAGAATGGTTTAGTTTTCTCTGATTTAAAAATAATAAATCAAACAAAGACGTCCTTAAGAGACGTTTTACAATTTATTTATTGTTTGAAATCAGTGTCGGAGAAACAGAAATGAAAATTTGAAAAAAAAAATATATATTTTAATGAAAACGTTTTTATTTTGCAACTTTTTAAATTTCTTTTTTATTTTGTCCGAAAAAAATAAAAACTAAGAAAAAATAATTTTTACTAGGTGGTTTTTTTATTATTTTTTTATTCCGGTCTCTATATCAAAATAAAAAATAATTTTTTTTTTTTAATGAAAACGTTCTTACTAAGACGTTTTTCTATCTGAAAATAATAATAATAATAAAAAATTAACACTTCTTACTTTAAGAGGGACTTATATGCAAATACAAGGTTGGGAGGGAGCTATGCATAAAAAGACAAGAAAGTACGCCCATAATAGCGGGTGGGGTGGTTTATTATTATTATTATTTCTTAGATTATGCCAAAAACAATTTAAGCATATTTTATTTATTTTCAAAAAAAATAGAATAAAAAAAGTTCTAAAATGCACCCGTGTTTTTTTTTTGTTTATAATTTTTAAATAGGAGAGAACCAAAACATCCTTGTTATGGGAAATTCTCTCCCTATAATTTTTTTTATTTATTTAAAAAATTTATTTAATAGTAGTACAAAAAAATAACAAAAAAATCAACAGAAAAAAATTAAAATAATCGATAGTCATGTTTTCGCCAACTTAATTGACGAACAACTGAGTTGGCAAAATTGTTGAATATATATATATATATATATATATATATATATATATATATGAGTTAATTGTCGAAATGGTGCATCGACTTTATATTTTTGTTCAATTAGTGTCCGAAGTAAATTTTGTTGATATTTTTGGATACAAATTAATAAAAATGGACATGTGATTGTCACGTGTCCTATTTTTAATGGTTCTTTTGTCAAGTTTTAGGTTTTGGACTATCATTTCAGAAGAATATTAGTGTTCGAAAAAAATTGTTTGGATGAAAATAGTTAAAAATCATTAAAAATACTAGTCAAAAATTAAAAAAATTGACAAAATAACCATTAAAAATAAGGTACGTGACCATCACATATCCATTTTTATCGATTTTTATCCAAAAATACCAACGAAATTTACTTCAAGCACTAATTGAGCAAAAATGCAATGCTCTGTACCATTTCGACAAAAAAAAAAGGTTCAATCATCAAAATGACAAATAGTACATTACTCATGTATCATTCCGATATATATATATATATATATATATATATATATATATATATATATATATATATATATATATATATATATATATATATATATATATTATTGATATTTTGGAATCTTTTTTCAAAATTTTCAAAATTATTTTTATTTTAATTAATTAATTTAAAATTAATTTTGTACAGTAAAATTTTTAGTATAATCTATCATGTGACTGGAGTTTGCGCGTTAAATGAAAATAGAAATTCTTCAAAAATTCACAGAAAATTTACATGGCCATTAACTTGATGACACTCAAAGCCGCGAAGGCCAAATTCCAATGCAGCAGAAATTTTTTGATTTGTTTTTAAAATGTCATGTTCACTGTGTGGCCTCACATGCCAGCCAGACAACACCACCACCCAATAAGTAGGATTTTCAATGTTATTGTCTTGTTTTGTGTTATAATATCTACGTGGAATAAAATTATATTTACACAATACAATAAAATAAAAAAGTATTCTTCAATGTGAGAATATTGAGAAGACAATAAAAATTATTTTTGTTTAACTTTCAAGAAAAAAAATTCACTTTTTATATATATATTTGTATTCATAATTTTTTTATATATATTTTTATTTATAATTGATTATGTTGAATAAATTTATTATGAAATATATTGTCTAGATCTATACAACCAATTTAGTATTTTTCTTGTTATATCATTGTTACAATAACTTCACAATCAATTTCATATTTGTAATAAAAATAATTTTTAAAATAATAAATTATGATTTTTATGCTCTTAGCTATCTAGCATGGTAGGTAGGCACAAAAGGAGAAGTCTAGATTGTGTACTTTGTCTTTGATTCTTAACACAGCTACCAAGACCTTCTCGAGCTCGTGATGGGTCCAGTCTTCTTCACGGATTCATAGTACATCAATTATTTGCATAAAGTGCCTTTTGGTAATAATTGGACGGATCCGGACCCTCCGCAAAATGTAGATGCCTAGACGACTCTTTATGCTTATCCGCCGTCCACTCAAATTTGTACGGCCAAGATTAAACAACTTAAATCACCATTCACAATACTTTTATCTTGGTCTTTATTTTAGCTGTATAATATAATTTGGCAAAGCTACAAAGTTCATATATCAGGTATCACTTTCAGTTATCTATTTTTATTTTGTGTTTTTATATTTTTTATATTTTTATATTTTTTGTAAATAATAAACATATTTGGCATATCTAGTTTTTATTAAAACAAAAACATGTTTGATAAATAAAAAATTTATTTATTTTTTATAAGCAAATCTATATAATTTGTAATCCAAAAATATGATATAAAAAAAATCTCTTTTTTTTCACTATTTAAAAAATTTTATTTTAGTTTCAAAAAACAAAAATATAAATTTACTTACAAACATGTCTTTGTAAAAAAAAAAAGATTTCTTCTAAAGAATAAAAAAATGATACCAAACAAACCATTAATTGATGGTTAAATAGGAAAATAAGGTAATTGATGGTAAAACGAAAAAGTCGTTAAAATCAGTTGATAGAAACTATTAAATTTCTTAAAAGTGGATGGTTGGTATTAAATAATATAAGATTGGGTTTGATTTGTGCTATTTTTAGAAATTAGGAATTTTTTTCTGAAATAGTCATATTTATGTTGTTTTGGTATGCTATTTATTTCAGGCAAGTCTTTTTATTTCCTTCGTTCCCATCGAAAATGACTTTCACGACCTTCCAGAAAATTAAGATACAAAATAACTATTAAACTTTTGTAACTACAATATTATAATAAAAATAGTATAAACTTTTTTAGTAATTTAAATAATAGTAATAATAAATTAATATAATTGATAATAATTTATTAGTTAGATTTAATATTAATAAATTGCACCAATACAAATATTGATATAATATTTTATATTATTGTAATTATTATTATTAATCATATTGTTTTATTACTACTATAATAATTATTTTAATTATTAAAGATATAGTTTATTAATATGAATATTTAGTTGAGATTTTTCAATAGTTCTTTTGTATTTCAATTTTTTTGTTAATTAATCATAATTAAAAATTATAAAAATAATTATTTCCATGTAAAATTGTTGACAACAAAGCTGTAAGAAGTTTTTTATTTTTATTTTCACGTAATTTATATTTCCAACAAAAAAGATCATACTTTCACGAAAATATTTCCTCCCAATCAAACACAACCTAAATGGTTAAGAAGAATAATTATTTCTCATTATTCAATGTTATTCAATAAACTAAAAAAATAGTAGTTTGTTTTGTGTTAGCTAGTCCACCTTCAAGTCTAACAAATCTCACTGATCCAAAATTTTGTGTATTTAATTCAAAGTTAATTTGAGCTGGAAATGTTCAAGTTCGGCTAATTACTGACATGAAATTATGGAGCCATGTTTCAATCCGAATTTATTGAGCCCCAATTCAAATCCAAAATTATCAACTCCAGTGCAAATTTTAATTTCTCGAACGGAAATAAAGGGTCAAAATGAATGAAGCTTGTGATTGTAGAGAAAGATAGAATTACTGTAATTGCCAAAAGGTTTTCTATAATATCCGTGAATTTTTAAAATAGATTACCAAAATTAGACTGAATTCGTAAGAGAAGTTATAAATTTTTAATTTTAAAAACTGTAATAAATTGAGAATAAAAATAATTTTGATAATCTACTCTCAAACTTCGAAAACAATATAAAAGTATCATTCGTAATTGCAATTCACTAGGCTCATTTTTATACTGTTAAGTATTTAATTGAGTTAAATTTATCCGTAGAAATTGAGGGCGAGGTAACAAGTGATGAAAAGGAAGAGAAAGATTTAAGTTCATTCTTTGACCGTCCATTTGAATTGATGACCAATAAGACCGATGATAAAGGCACTACAAAATACACTCAGGCTGACTCAATTTATTTTTTTCTAAATTTTTCACTTAAAATTGGCTTTTGATAAGGGCACTGCACATATTACTTGGGGCTAGCCCAGGATTGGGGCTAGCCCAGGATTGAGCAAAGTTTACTCACACTAGCCCATTATTTTACTTGGGGCTAGCCCACTTTCCCAAACCCTTCTCCCAAACCCTCTCCATCCCACCGGAGCCCTCCCCCCTCGCGCCGGCGGAACTCTCCAACTCTCCGAGACTTCGTCCTCCTTGTCGATGGCTCCCAAAGTCGACAATGTCGAGAATCGAACACAATTTTAGGTCATAAAATGTCGAGAATCGTCGACAATGTCGAGCAGTATCGGGCGGGACTGTAGATTTTCCTACAGTCCTATATAGATTTAGGACTGTAGGAAAATCGACAGTCCTATGTATATTAAGGACTGTAGAATTTTCTACAGTCCTAAATTTATATAGGACTGTAGGCATTTCAACAGTCCTAAAAATTTAGGACTGTGAAAAATTCTGCAGTCCTGTATACTTATAGGACTGTAGACATTTATACAGTCATGAATGTTAAATTCTGCAGTGGATAAAGTTTAGGACTGTCACTATTGTGACAGTCCTAGTAAATACTAGGACTGTCAAAATTGTGACAGTCCTAAACTTACATATAACTGTGCTTACAGACAGTGGGTAAAGTTTAGGACTGTCACAATTTTGACAGTCCTAATTTATACTAGGACTGTCACAATTTTGACAGTCCTAAAAATATATGTCGAAATTTTTAGGACTGTCAAAATTTTGACGGTCCTTCCAATCGAAATTTCAAAATTAACAAAAAATTAAAATAAATTAACTCAGTTGTCGATATATATCAAAATCCCAAATTTCTATCCTTAAAATTTATTAAAGTATTCTGTTATTTAAAATAGTAAATTTATTATTGGTACATTAAATATTTTGTAAAAAAAAAAATACCAAAAGTAAGATTTGGAGGTCGAAACATCGTTTTTTGGTGATTCTAAAAATTTGGGAAGTCCATCAAACGGTAAAACGGTTTATCCCGAAGTACTTTTCCATACGGTCATTTTGGCTCAAACTGGAGCTTGTTTCGATCTCCCAGTCAAAAGTTATGATACTTTAAAGTTTTATATTTTATATTTTTGCCTGTAATATGTACGTTTTACTTCGGATGAAAATTCTCTCTACACGAATTGTGTTACTCTCGTCGAAAACATACAAATCGACCTATTGTGTGACGAAAAACGATTTGAAAACAAATAGTTATGGCCGTTCGAAGTCTGATCGACGACAGACGTAATATTCGTACGGTAGATATATATTTTATTTTTTTGGGTTCAATGATAACATATTTTATTTTGGATGTTAAACTAAATAAAAAAAATCAAAATCCAAAACTAACTAAATAGAAATAAACTAAAAAAAATATCCTGACAATTAAAATGAGGACTGTCAAAATTTTGACAGTCCTCATTGTTTGTGGGACTGTCAAAATCCTGACAGTCCTAGTTTTATATAAAATTTTCAGTGGGTTAAAAAATTAGGACTGTCAAATTTTTGACAGTCCATCCAAGTGGTAGGACTGTCAAAATTTTGACAGTCCTGATTATAACAGTCCCGACTTTGGGCTAGCCCCAAGTAACTTTTAGGATGGTGGACTGTCAAAATTTTGATAGTCCATCCAAGTGGTAGGACTGTCAAAATTTTGACAGTCCTAATTATAACAGTCCCGAGTTTGGGCTAGCCCCAAGTAACTTTTAGGATGGTGGACTGTCAAAATTTTGACAGTCCATCCAAGTGGTAGGACTGTCAAAATTGTGACAGTCCATCTAAGTGGTAGGACTGTCAAAATTTTGACAGTCCTATAACAGTTCCGAGTTTGGGCTAGCCCCAAGTAACTTTTCGGATGGCAAACTTGTAATTTTTTGTAATTTTTTAATGGACTAGCCCCGAGTAAAATGTGCAGTGTCCTTATAATTTGCCTTAAAATTTTATTCGGGATTAGTTCAAAATTTTATTTAGGACTATCAAAATTTTGACAATTTTTTTAATATGTTGTACCGTCAAAATTTTGACAGTTCATTGAATTGCATATAATATTTAGAACTGCTAAAATTTTGACAATATAAATTATTGTATTTAAAATTAGTCCTGAATAAAATTTTAAGTGAAAATTTTAGAAAAAAAAAATTAGAACAGAACACAATAAGCAGGGAGAGTCTGTCCTCTGCGTAGGATCCGGGGCCCACAAATACACAGCAATATGTCCAATCATTTCTATCTACTGGTTTTTTGTCAGTCCTTGCAGGTTGCAGCAGCCAACAGCTTGCTACCCAACAATTCTCCTACTATTATACTATCTTTTAATATTACAATTCTAGTAAGGTTTTATGGTACTCTGATAATTCAATTAGTATTGGATTCTCACTCATTTGCTCATGTTTAGACTTACTTAATTTGACATATTAAATACATATGATAGTAGCTAATTAGTTTTAAGAAAATAATCGAGTTATTGATGTTATCAAATTTTATGGTTCATATATATATATATATATATATATATATATATATATATATATATATATATATATATATATATATATATATAGAAAGCTTATTGTATTATTATTGTACCAAACAATTTCAGCCACACATTTTTTTGAAATATGTGATTATAAAGTATGTTGACGTGCCATCAACTTTATGGGATGATTTATAATCATACATTTCAGAAAATGTGTGGTTGAAATTTCTTGTTACAATATTGGTACAATAATATTGGTACAATATTCCGTGTATATATATATATATATATATATATATATATATATATATATAATTTTATTTATTTTATTTTATTTTGATCCTTAACCGATCCAATTTTCGAATATTATGTTGGGTCCGTCCACATATAATAAATTGGATCGGTTTATTATTCAGGAAACCGATCCAATCTGCTTCCTCGGTCCGTCCACATATAATAAAAGAGAATGAAAAAATATTCAGAATGAAAAAAATATAAATCTCGGATAAAATTTATTGTGAAATTTATACAATATTGGTACAAAATTAAACCGACAATATTTTTATTTTCTTGTTACAATATTATGTTGGGTCCGTCCACATATAATAAATGAACAACAAAATATTCATTGTGTTCGGATTTTATAATTAAAAAATATTCAGTGTGTTGAATAGTGTTTAACTAATAATAATCACAATTGAGAAATATTATAGGCAATTTAAGACAAAGTGCTAGAAATGAATCAGAAATACTGACACGTTGTATACTAGTATCCTTCTTGACCCACTCCAGTACCAGAACTCTTTTTGACTTTAATCCACTATTGTAATAAATAGTTATAATTACGAACTTTGATCCGAAGCCTCACCGACTTCTTACTTGTGAGCTTTGGTTTAAGGGTTTGCCGACTTTTTACACAACCTTTGATGGAAAGGCTTGCAAACTTCAACATCCAATAAATGGTTTTGATCTTCTCACAAACAATTTGAAGATCTCACTTTCCAACTCAATAAAACTTTATCTCAAATAGAATTGACAAATGAATGCTCTTATGTGGTAAGATTTTGTATATAGAAGATGAAAAGTTAAGGTTCCAATAAGTGAAAACAAATGGGGGTAACTGAGTTTATATGGCACATGCACAAGCTTTCAAAATAGATTTGTTATTGTACTGACAGTATATTGTCCGGTGTACTGTTCGTACAGTAACGACTATATAACAACTATAAATATAGTCATTGTGTCATTTAATGCACATATTGTGTCTCTAAAAAGTATATTGTCCAGTATACTAGACAATATACTGATGAATAATTTTATATATAAACAAAACGACAGAGAACTCATTTTGAAGAATTTTCGTGAAACAGTATACCGGGTCCCGGTATACTGTTAGAATAAAATCTGTGTGGAATGGAAAATTGAAAGTTGCTGGACAATTTTATAGGGATACTAGTTTGTATACTGGATGGGATACCGCCAACAACATATTTTTTTTAGAATTTGGTTGTTTAGTTATTTGTTTTGATTTTTTTTCTTTCATTTGTCGCATACTTATTGAGATACAATTAACCCTAGATAATAAATGTAAAAAAATATTACATTGAGCTCTAGGTCTTGATAGCTTGACTTTAGGGGTGAGCACTATTAGGTTTGAGATCGAAAATCGAACCGAACCGAACCAAATAAGAAATTCGGCGGTTCGGTCGGGTCGGGTTCTGTTTTAAAAAACCCTCATTCGTTTTTCAGTTTCGGGTTCGATTATTGGATTCGGGTTCGATTTAAAACCAAAAACGAATAAAAATTATAAAATTACAAAAATACCCTCACCAGCCATACCAGCCAAAAGTATAAATATACTTCTCTCTCTTTCTCTCAAAACTCTCAAGAGTCATTGTTCCTCTCTTCTCTCCCTCTAAAAAAAACCCTAACCTCCCTGAGTCTCTCTCTCGAATCTTAATCTTCTCTTACTGCCTCTGCCTCTGCCTCTCACCACCTTCATCGCGGTTCTCGATCTCGCTGTTTGCGAGGGAGATCGACGAGGACTTCTACTTGGTGATGGGATATGCAGGGCTCGACGAAGGCCGAGGAAGCAGTCTAGAGCCGTCCAGAAGCAGCTCGACCTCTTCTTCTTATTTTTTCCTCCCATCGGCCTCTCTTATTCTTCTTATTATTTTTCTTCTGTCGGTTTAATTTTGTTTTGGTTATTCTCTTTTAGATGTTGTTTCCCGACACATGGCTGATGGAGATCACGAAAGACACGTACAAGGTCCCGGAGTGATGTTGTTTCGTTCTTCCGACGAGGTTGTTGGGAATCAGGTCTGCTGAAGGGGGGCAAAGTTCGGTCCAAACTCGGTCCCTGGTCGAGTTCGGGCCGAACTCGGTGTGGTGTTCCAGAACCTTAGAACCGAACTTGGTCCGAGTTCGGTGTCGGCGGCGGCTGCTCGGATTTTGGAATTTTTATGTTATATTTTGCACCGTTGGATACTAGTGGACGGCTGGATCTTATGGTTGGCTATTTTTAGGGTTTCCTAATCCTAAAATATGTTTCTCATCCTATAAATAGGGAGGAGGGTGGAGGCACAAAGGAGAAGCACACGTTTGAGATTCGGGGTGCTCGTCCACATGAAATCTAAGAAAAAGTCCGTGTTTTGCTCTTAGGACTTCGCCATCCAAGACAGAAGAAAGAAGGAGATCTAATCGAGGAGTTGTCAACTTCGGTTAGGGAGATTGCTACGGGTTGGTGAGTGATTTCAATTATAATGTTCTACTTTTCTTCTTGAGAGTGATGAGGGGGTTGAACCTATTAGGGCAAAGGGTTTCAACATTAGTTTTTTACAATCTTGTAATTTCATATGAGTTATAAAGGTTGAAATTTGTCCAGGTGACGTAGTCACCGCCATATACTTGTCTTCGTTTGTGCTTGGTGTTCATAGATTGGTTGGTCATATCATGTGGGTTGGCAAAGTGCTGCTTCCGTTGCGCGACCAACACGTGGTATCAGAGCACACGTGTTCCCAACACGTGGTATCAGATTACACGTGTTTTCAACACGTGGTATCAGAGCCAAGTACTTCTCAAGAGGAAAGGTGCAACTATGTCTACGGAGCAGATGAACACTCGTATGATCACCCTTACAGGAAAAAAATGGGCGATTTGGAAGCCAAAGATGGAGGATCTACTCTCGTACAAGGACTTGCATGGTCCGCTGGAGGACGACAACGCAAATTCGACGGACAAAGGTGCTGATGACTGAAAACGACTGGATCGAAAGGCTGTTGGATTCATCCGCCAATGGCTGGACAACTCGGTATTTCACCACGTGTCCATGGAGAATTCTGCAAATGCATTGTGGGAGAAGCTATATTCGTTGTACGAAAGAAAGATGACTGGCAACAAGGCATTTCTGATTCGCCAACTCGTCAACTCAAAGTACACGGAGGGTGCACCGGTGGCACAACATCTGAACGAGGTTCATGGCATCATCAATCAGCTGTCTGTGATGAAGATGATGATTGAGGATAACCTTCAGGCCCTTCTGCTTTTGAGTTCTCTGCCGGAAAGCTGGGAGACTTTGGTGGTGTCTGTGAGCAACTCCGCTCCTGATGGAGTTGTCACGATGGAGGCAGTCAAAAGCAACTTTTTGAACGAGGAGATCTGGCGTAAGCAAGTAAAATCGTCACAGGAGTCCGCTCTGGTTGCTTCCTACGGGAAGAGATGACCCAAGTCACAGGCAAGGACATGAGGAAGTTCTTAGGATTTTGCGACTATGGACCACAATGAGGGCTGCTATCACTGTGGCAAAATAGGTCATATCAAGAGGAACTGCATGAAGCTCAAAGCTGAGAAGGCCAAAGGCAAGGATGATCAGGAGGATCTCACGACTATGTGAGATCTCATCATCACAACAACCGATGCAGAGGACCCTTGTGGCATATGTTATGATGACGACTGGGCCATGGACATGGGCGCATCGTATCATGCCACTCCATATAGGAGGATTTTCATGTCATACCGCTATGGCAGATTTGGACTTGTGAAGATGGACAACAAGGGAACGACTGCAGTTGTAGGCATCGGTGATGTGCACTTGACAACTGAGCTTGGTGAGAAGCTCATTTTCAAGGATGTGCGACATGTACCGAGTTTGCGCTACAACTTAGTTTTCGTAGGAAAGATGGCGGATGATGGCTGTCGTAGTTTATTTGGGGACAAAGATTGGATGATTACGAAGGATTTTCAGCAGCTGGTTCGAGGAGATTTGTGTTGTGGCATGTACAGGCTCAAGCCGATGAGGTGTACAAGAATGCCACAAACACCGAATAGAGGCTCGAGGGATATTCGACAGTAGGTGGATCGTCGAAAACTTGTCTTGGAGGGATTTCGAGATACTTTGAGGGATACAGAGGATTCGGTTCGTCGAGACAAAGCAACGAATGGTGATGAGTCAAAGATTGAGGGTCAGTCTATCGATCCCATGACAGCTGTTCGGTCTCCAAGTGGGGGTTGTTCCACGGATCCAGTTTTGGCAACTGGTGGTTTGCCAAAATTTCACGGAGCGACAATGGTTTCAGCAGTTCGAGGCCATGGAGGAGATTAAGGTTTGCAGCAAACTCAATCTGAGGCAGGAGCATCATCATTCACACAGTTCAGGAGAAGCTGTGGGTCATCGACGACATGAACAATGCGTGATATTCTGCTCGAGGACGCATTTGTATAGGGGAGCTTTAGGTTCGGACACGAAGGTGGGCAGATTCAGGATTTCGAATCTCGGGATAATCGCACCGTCCGCTTGGTTGGGCCATCCAAGGGTGAAGAAGCTCGTTGGAACATTAACACATTTCGGTAGAATGCAAAAGTCGGGGACATGCAGCCAAGACTCACGGTGAGGATGATCGTCAGAGACTTCGGTCTTGGCCGTGTCATCGATATCGGCAGGATCCCAGTAGTGCAGGAGGTGCTACGCATGGCAGCTAGTGTTGACGTGACGGTTGAGGAGCTGAAGATGACGGAAGATGCAAACCAACTCGGAGGATCGGAGATCGGTGGCAGAGGAAAGCAGGATTTCTGTCGCGGGACGACAGACATGGAGTCCAGTTGAGGAGCCATGGAGCCAACACCTCTCATCAGACTAGAGGGAAAGATTGTTGGGAGTCAAGTCTACTGAAGGGGGGGCAGAGTTTGGTACGAACTTGGATCCTGGCTGTGTTCGGGCCGAACTCGGTGTGATGTACCATAACCTTAGAACCAAACTCGGTCCGAGTTCGGTGTCGGCGATGGCTGCTCGGGTTTTGGAGTTTTTATGTTATATTTTGGACCGTTGGATACTACTGGACGGCTGGATCTTATGGTTCGCTATATTTAGGGTTTCCTAACCCTAAAATAAGTTTCTCATCCTATAAATATGGAGGAGGGTGGAGGCACAAATGAGAAGCACAAGTTTGAGATTCGGGGTGCTCGTCCACAGAAAATCTAAGAGAAAGTCCGTACTTTGCTCTTAGGACTTCGTCATCCAAGACAGAAAAAAGGAGATCTAATCGAGGAGTCGTCAACTTCAGTTAGGAAGATTGCTACGGGTTGGTGAGTGATTTCAATTGTAATCTTCTACTTTTCTTCTTGAGTGTGGTGAGTCGGTTGAACCTATTAGGGTAAAGTGTTTCAACATTAGTTTTTTGCAATCTTGTACTTTCATATGAGTTATAAAGGTTGAGATTTGTCCAGGTGACGTAGTCACCGCCATATACTTGTCTTCATCTGTGCTTGGTGTTCATAGATTGGTTGGTCATCTCAGGTGGGTTGGTAAAGCGTTTCTTCCGCTGCGTGATGAACACGTGGTTTCAGAACGCACGTGTTCCCAATACGTGGTACCAGAGCGCACGTGTTTTCAGAGGTTACGATTGCCATCGTTTTTTCTTAGGATTTTATTGGTGAAGAATCGTAACATTGATGTTCTCTTTCTTTCTTACTTATTAGCAGCCTGTGTTCATCCCAAGCTCAATAATATTCTTCCTTTACTAAAAAAATTTAGTTTAAATTTTGTGGATACTTTAGTTCTGTAAAAAATTTGAAATTATTCAAATTTCAAATGTTTGTAGTTCAGTTATGCAGTAGTGATTTCTGAAATTAGGAAATCCAGCCAGACCAAGTTTCTTGTATAACATTTAAAACTCCTTAATTTGGATGTCGATTAATTGAAAATCTAGCGAAACCGAATAAACCAAATAACCGAACCGATTATTTCGGTTCTGTTTAAATTCGGTTTTTTCTTGCTTCTATTTCGGTTTATGTTTCTCTAATTCGGTTTATTCGGTTTTTGAAAATTCGGTTCGATTTGAACCGAATAAACCGAATGCTCACCTCTACTTGACTTCTTTTATTCAGAATGATGGCATTTTCTTCTAATGACATTATTTTTTTCTTATGGCAATTGTCCAAAGCAAAAGCTTCGAGTTTTTGGCCTTAGAGATATCGTAGGCAGTTTAGAGAAATCGTCTTTGGTCCATCATGATTTCTTCATTTGAATAAGTCCATATTTACTCTTGCTTATTACTTTTTCTGTAAAATATATGTTAGGCGAATAAAACTATATATATCATACAAGTAAGGATGATAAAATTAGTGGAGGATAAAATTAATACACACTGAGACTATGTCAAGTTTAAGTATTAACAATATAGTGATTGTATGATCATTTGTAATTTTATAATACTAAATTTAATCGATTAACTATAATTAAAAATCTCAAAATAATTGTTTGGCTAACTCTAGCTATGCCACTCCAACTACGACGAGCCCCCTCCTTTATTGGAGATGGTTGACCATGACAACAATGCTGCAGGCGCCATTCCATACCGCTAAACTTCCTCATCTTAATTCACCCGTCGAACTGAGTTTTTTGAATTGTCTAATTATTAGTAACTAGTATATATGCACGTGCTTTGCACGTATGTTGGAGTGAATGATGTTGATGAATTAGTTTATTTCTAATGCTTTTAATTATATAGGTTAATGGTTCAACCCTTCGAATTCTTTGGTAACAATTTAAAAGACTTAGCAAGTAGCATGAACCATTTGATTTCCGTAAATGGTTGTCATTATTGCATCTCTTAAATGGTTGTCAGTGGAATTTATTGTAGGTATTCTTTTTAATTACTAAATATGTTGAAGGGTATTTTTGGAACGAAAATTTTTCACGGTGAAGCCTAGTTTTGGCATTATATAGAGGAGATTAATTAGCAAATAAGATAATAAAAATACTAATTTAAAACAATTTATTAATTTAATTATATAATTAGGATAATTAATTATAATTATCCTTGCCCCAGTTGTTAATCTTGGGTAAGCATGCATGCTCCTAGATCAAATTAAGAAACAAAGAACATCATGAATTGTGAAGATAAGAAAATTGTACATATTGGGTGTGACTGTTGAGGTGCCGGTTGGACCGGTGACCTGGTGACCCAGTCCAGGCTGGGTGTGATAACTATGGTTACAAGGATTCATCCCCTTGCTTATGTATGACCATACTAATTATTCTTTTCAGTAAATCACGAAGTCGGTCAGACACTCTGGACCATATATACTAGCCCCATTATACTGCGTATTTTGGAACCTTGTTCCTGGAACTCGTACCATAGAGAATATTAGCCCATTATACATGCATAATTTGGAACCTTGTTCTTGGAATGGAACTCGTATAAAAGAGAATATTCGGCTTGCACAAGATCGAATACTTAATGCCATCCTCCTTCGATTGGGCCACAAACTCTCTATCCTCTCTTTGCGAGCTGCCAATAGTTAGGATGTTAGTTAAGAGATTGTACGCAATAGCATTTCTAAGCTGAACAGTTATTTCGGTACCATTGCGCATATGCAATTAAGATCCAGGGGGTTATTAATGTCCCTGCCAAATGAACTGTACAAATATTAAATTTTCATGCTCAGACTTCTTGACCGTAACTATTTAAATCCTACATTCTTGTGTTGCATAAACTGGTAGCTTAATTAATTCTCTCACGTACGTACGTAGACACACAGATATTCTTCTGAGTACTGCATGCATGCATGCAGGCTCATCCATGCTTATCAAAGCAAGAAAGGAAGGCCCTCTGCAGGCTGATCGATACGCGAAAGCTGAGCCAGGAGGCATCCCTCCACGCCGTCCACAACGACCGCCTCCCCATCCGGTCCGTGATCCAGGTCATGTTTTCCGAGCAGTCGAAGCTCAGCCGCATCACCGAGTGGGGCGGCGGCAGCTCTTTCAGCGGCCCTCGCAGCCCAAACCTCCTCGCATTTGAGCTCCCAGGCGGCGGCGGCGGCGGCAGCAGCAGCAGCAGGTGCCCATCGAAGCGAGACCATGTCCTGGCGCAGCAGCAGGATGTGCTCAAGCTGCGTGAAGATGTGGCGCGACTCCAAGCGCAATGCCGCAGCTTGCAGGCACAGATAGACGGCCTCCTCCTTGACAAGAAGTCGAAGAAAGGAGGCTTCTTCAAGTGGCCGAGTAGCTTCTTGTTCTGGAATGTTGATTCAGTCGACAAGTTTTCAGACTACGAAGTCGGGCCACCTATGGGTGGAAAGAAAGCTAGGCAGCTCCAGGGGATCAAGGGAACACCTCCAAAATGGCGCAACTCCATGTCCTAAACCTAAAGAGTACGGATCTCACTTTTGTATTTTGCGTCTATAAACTCTTGCAAACTTTGTTTCTTGCTCATATACCTCGTGTATTACTTTATTTCTTTTTCATATAACTCGTGTATCATTTTAATAATTCTATGTATGTTATCTGCCTTCTTCTATTTGGTAACACCTAATAAGTTAA
Organism: Iris macrosiphon; assembly: GCA_036927795.1. Classification (NCBI taxonomy): domain Eukaryota; kingdom Viridiplantae; phylum Streptophyta; class Magnoliopsida; order Asparagales; family Iridaceae; genus Iris; species Iris macrosiphon. The sequence goes on along the minus strand of JAYESA010000001.1, from coordinate 40,184,799 downwards.
TATTCCAGATGATGGCAAGATTGGATTCTGTTGAAATTTTTGTTTCACAAGTGTCGGTGTTTTTGTCTTTGGACTAGTAAAGATAGTTCCACATTGGCTACACTATCAAGTGGGTATCTCAATATAATATTTTGTATGTGTTAAGATGTGCACATAGGATGTGGTGGGGCACATGGGCGCCATGCGGAGGTATTTTATTAGGAGAAAAAAAAGATTAACTCCTCAATGAAAGCTTTTAAGTATTTTTGTCATGCTCTTGGATATTATTCCATAGTTTGGGGCTTAGCGACTCGGGCTCAAGGGCACTTTGTACGTTGGCGCACTTTACACTTAGCATCGTCGCAAGGCGCTTTTGTTGCGCTCGTTTTATGTGCAACGCTTTAGTTGCGCGAGTTTTATGCTTGTGTTGCATGCGCGTGTTGCATGAAGGGGCGCTGAGCGGGTGCTGAACGGACGCTGAGCGGGCTATGCATTGGGCTGCGATTGTGGGATATCAATTTTGTATTGGCTTTTTAGTCCCACATCGGAAAGAAGAGGAGGATGGTCTTACATCCTTCCCTATATAAAGAGTCATCTAGCCTCCTTTTGAGACACACAAAAAGATTGAGAAAGTGGAGTCCGTTCGAGTCACACCAAGAGGTGACTACGAGCGTTCAAGAAGTTCTCTTGTGAACTTGCTGGCTCCTGGGAGCAGATCGTCGATAGAGGACGAATCTTACTTTGAGCAATGGTGGTCTTCAGTGCCCCAGCAAGAATAATTTTATTCTGTATTCTTCTCCTTTTTCTTCTTTGTTCGTTCTGTCTGATTGTAACTGCGTTTTGCAAGGAATAACGAATGTTGTTTTTGTTTTATTGTTTCTTGTTCTATCTCAATTGTAACTGCATTTGCAAGGAAGAACATCGCTTGTTTCTGCCAGTTGGTTTCTGGAGTTGGCACTCATCTTGAGTTTAGATCTCCGTTCCGGAAAATCTTGTACCATTCTAACAAGCTCGTTCCGAGTTTTGTTGCTACCTTCCTAACAAGCTCGTTCAGAGTTTTGTTTCTGGCATCTGTTCAATTCATCTGAAGATTTGTCTCAGGGAATAACAACAAGTAGAATAAAATGTAGATTTAATCTCTAGAATATATTTTCCACCTCTAAGAATAACTTTATCTCCAAGTTATTCGATCTCCTCTTCTTTTCTTCTCCATCTTTAAGCGAGAGATCTTTTGTGGGATGGACCAAGGAGCTTCCTCGTCCGTAGGAGGTTTCACACGATTGTTAAGGAGTAAAAGGAAACCAATTTAACTTCACCAATTTAACTTCGAGTTGTTCTATACATGGTTGATTCAAGTTCAAGATCCAATTCTAGTTATTGTTCATATCTTATATAGTGAGTGTGGGTATGGGGGAAAACGCCCAGTAGGTATATGGACTACGATCAAGTTGCGACCTCGGATGATGTAGTTATACCATTTTAGTCTAGTTGGGCATGGGGTAATGCACTTGCATATTACTAATGAGTTATCCCAAGCCATCCATATACCGAAACTGATTTTCTGGAACACACAGTAATAGATCATGTCCCAATCCCAAAATATGCGAGACTCGACCACGTGACAATGGCCAGCTACGTATTCAAGCGGACTCCATGCTAATTTCGAATACGTATACGCTGTCCAGATGAGATCAAATATCCATATTCATAATAAACATCCGCAACTCTATCTAATAATACAATGAACTAGGAATAGAAAATAACTACGAAAGAATAAATAAGAAGGCATCATCTAACGATACCTGAATACCGAAGAAGTACCCTCAGTAATCCTATGTCAGAACTCAATAATAAACTAGAATGAAACCAAGTCCTCAGAGGGACGTAGCAAGTTACATAATATACATAACGTAATGATAAACAGTAAATATCACGCAAGAACCAAAAACTGACATTTGATAGATCATGTAAGAAACCAATTGATGATTGGGAAAACCACTATAACTAAACTATGTGATATGCACTTGAGGACAACGTTCGACGCATGGACGAGTGTGTGGTGCCCCGTTCCCTCTATTCGGGGAGCGTGACTAAGAAATACAAGATGGTATCGTTCGATCGGGATAGATTAAAATAAGAACCCATCCTCATTATGGATTTGTTTCTTCGGAATCGATTCCCATATTCAGTGGACCGTGCCTCCAGGATCGACTTAGCGGCAGAGTCAGGAGGGACCTCTCCGCTGCATCTTTTGTTGCCTAGTTTTCGCTGTCGCTTGTTGCTTTCGTGCTTTGAGTTGGTTTTCGGATTTGCTTGGGTTTTCTTGAATGGTTTCGATGGATTTCATTATTTTCGTTCATTGAACTGCACTTCAATTCCGATATTGGAAAGAGTGGAAGAGGTATTGATCAGCTGTTCGTGACAATGCAGGTGAACGGACAGTAGGCGACGCTCGAGCGGAGTCCTGAAGCACCTCTTTCCTTCTCCCTTCCAACCAACTAAGTGAGTGGCTTATATTCGATTCAGTTGGCCCTTCTTCCAAGTCTTCACACCTAAAAATCTTATATTCTTGTTTGCCCGATCAAACGATACCAAGTAATAACTAAAAGCTGTCAAGATAAAAAGGAATAGACTTGGATGATTATGCTTGTTATTCAACTTAGGAATGATTTCTTATACTGCATGCTTGTTCGTTTGGAAATGTTCATCATATGCATAAATACAAGTTAGAATGTATACTTCTTGTTTAAAATGTGCCATGTAACTCATCCTGCCATGCAACGAACTGTTCAGGGAGATTATGCAAAATGAATCATGCAAAATACTACTTGTCTTGTACTCGTGTTGCCTCAACTGCATAAACGTTTAACTTAATAATGAATGCCATTTGATCACGGACAACTTGTGCACAAGGTCAATGGTTCCTACGGACGGTCGCTGGGGCATTGGCACCGATCCGATCCGGGCGAAACTTCACGATAGTCTCACATGCTGGACAGGATGGCGTGTAGTACCTCACGTGCTTTCGTTGCATACCATCCTTGTTCAAGATTATAACTTGTCCCTTATGGCTTCTGGCCAGTGGTCGCCACGTATATTTAAACCTGTGCAAGCTAACTTGTGTCTTCGTAGCAGGGAAGGACATGGTAAGTATTGTGCAGGCGGTTCAGACAGGCAGGTAAATATCACCGAACGATGGCAAGTATTTCATTGAATATTATATCTACTGCTTGTTGTAAAATGAACTAAGGCAAGATAGAAAGACCACAAATAATATGCATGCTTATCTAAACAACGTGTTGATTGGTATAGTTGGGTTAGCTTGCCTTCACCAGTACGTTTCGATGTACTGACTCTCGTTGAAATAGGTTCCCCGCACTAAGGAGAGCCGAGCGAGGAGCAAAAGTCAATCCCCGATCCAGTCCAGCTGTCGGCGTGTTCAGACCGCGCCCTTTGAAGCATTTTGAAGCAAGAGCTTGCAACCCAAACACAATGCAGCTCAGAGGGAAAGCCGTCATCCCTCCAGGAGGTCTTTACATTTTGAAGTTTAGTAAATAGATGTAATGTACATGACTGCTATCTCATTTTGTGTCAACATTTTGTAAGCCCGTGCGGCAATCCTTATGACTCGTTCAAGAGTTTGTAATAGATGTTCATTATCAATAAAGAGAACTTTTCCATGTTTCAACTTGTGTTTTAATTTATGTGCGTACTCTGAATATGTGCTCACTATGCGAAACGACTTAGCCTTGTACGGTGCGCAACCTAGGCCCGCACGGCGTCACGCCCGGGGGACGACTATCGATTCCACGGAATTGGGGCGTGACATGTTGGTATCTGAGCACAGCTTCAAGTTCCTTAACCCTCGTACTGGAAAAGTTTCTTTAACGATCAAATTCCTGTGCGAACTCTTGAACCCTTTAGGCCAAAATGAGATACGTTCATATAATGAGTCCATAATACATTATGATCCTGATATAATTTACCTTCTTTTGAAGGAATGGCACCAGCGCAATCCTCAGCACTAGCACCGGGCGAGACGCAAGCCCAAGAAAGTAGTTCGGGCACTTCGGGAAGTTCACGAAGCCAGCGAGCCATGTCTCGCGTCGATCCCATTCAGCAAATGATGCGGATACTGGAGGCAAACCAACAAAGGGACGAGGCTCGCTATGAACGAGCCGAGAAGCGAGCGGTGGAGAGGCAACTCAAGTTTCAAGACAATATAGAAGCCTGATTCTCAGTCCAACAGAAGCAGGTAGATACCCTGCAACAGATCGTGTAGACTTTGTCCTCCAACCATTCCGCGGCAACAGCGGCAACTCCGGTGGAGCAACCCGCGCTTGAAGTCGAGATGCCTCAAACTCCAAAGAAGAGGGATGTGACTGCCTTCGACTTTGGCGACTTCAATAAAGTCTGCAACACTCCATTCAAAGGGACTGAGGACCCAATCGTGGCTCTAGATTGGTTAGCCGAACTTGAAGACCATTTCTCCCTGCTTGAGGTCCCCGAAGAGAAGCGCGTCGCATGCGCTCAACTGCAGCTCCGTTTTAACGCGCACGATTGGTGGGACGTGCATCGACGATCTCTTCAAGTTGACCATGGAGAGGAGGCCATCACGTGGGATGCTTTTCGTGGCACATTTAAAGAGGAGTTCATACCCCCTTCCGTGCGTCGTCAGAAGGAGAACGAGTTCGTACAACTACGACAAGGCAGCATGACAGTTAAGCAATACTCTGCCGAGTTCAACAGGCTTGCTAAGTTTGCCAGCTCCTATCTACCCGATGTATCGAGTCGTGCCAGACGATTCAAAGGAGGTCTGCGCCCTGCCATCCATGCGCACGTAGTCGTTCATCAGTACGAGACTATGCAGGGAGTCATGAATCATGCCCTATCCCTTGAACCGCAATATCCTCACGTTCCTACCAGCGTTGTGCATACCTCCAATCATAAACGCCATAGCAACGAGAAAGGAAACATCGCTACAAAGCGTCCTAACAACGGCGGTCCACAAAGAGGAAACCCAGGGCAACTATGTAACTTTTGCAAGAAGCAGGGCATACGGCGGAGAAGTGTCACAAAAAACTTAGGCAATATCTCATTTGCGGTGATTCAACCCATAGAATTCGTGATTGCCCAAGCTATTCAGTTCATCATCCTAGCGGTAGGTTATATTCCTAAGTTTCATGGACGAAACTTCCAATTAGTTGGGTAGGATGTGGTGCCCCGTTCCCCCTATTCGGGAAGCGCGGCTAAGAAATACAAGATGGTATCGTTCGATCGGGATAGATTAAAACAAGAACCCATCCTCATTATGGATTTGTTTCTTCGAAATCGATTCCCATATTCAGTGGACCGTGCCCCCAGGATCGACTTAGCGGCAGAGTCAGGAGGGACCTCTCCGCTGCATCTTTTGTTGCCTAGTTTTTGTTATCGCTTGTTGCTTTCGTGCTTTGAGTTGGTTTTTGGATTTGCTTGAGTTTTCTTGAACGGTTTCCAGGGATTTCATTGTTTTCGTTCATTGAACTACACTTCAATTTCGATATTGGAAAGAGTGAAAGAGGTATTGATCAGCTGTTCGTGGCAATGCAGGTGAACAAACAGTAGGCGACGCTAGAGCGGAGTCCTGAAGCACCTCTTTCCTTCTCCCTTCCAACCAAATAAGTGAGTGGCTTATATTCGATTCAGTTGGCCCTTCTTCCAAGTCTTCACACCTAAAAATCTTATATTCTTGTTTGCCCGATCAAACGATACCAAGTAATAACTAAAAGCTGTCAAGATAAAAAGGAATAGCTTGGATGATTATGCTTGTTATTCAACTTGGGAATGATTTCTTATACTACATGCTTGTTCATTTGGAAATGTTCATCATATGCATAAATACAAGTTAGAATGTATACTTTTTGTTTAAAATGTGCTATGTAACTCATCCTACCATGCAACGAACTGTTCAGGGAGACTATGCAAAATGAATTATGCAAAATCTTGTCTTGTACTCGTGTTGCCTCAACTGCATAAACGTTTAACTTAATAATGAATGCCGTTTGCTCACGGACAACTTGTGCACAAGGTCAATGGTTCCTGCGGACGGTCGCTGGGGCACTGACACCGATCCGATCCGGACGAAACTTTACGATAGTCTCACGTACTGGACAGGATGGCATGTAGCGCCTCACGTGATTTCGTTGCATACCATCCTTGTTCAAGACTATAACTCGTCCCTTATGGATTCTGGCCAGTGGTCGCCACGTATATTTAAACCTGTGCAAGCTAACTTGTGTCTTCGTGGCAGGGAAGGACATGGTAAGTATTGTGCAGGAGGTTCAGACGGGTAGGTAAATATCACCGAACGGTGGCAAGTATTTCATTGAATATGATATCTACTGCTTGCTGTAAAATGAACTAAGGCAAGATAGAAAGACCACAAATAATATGCATGCTTCATCTAAACAATGTGTTGATTGGTATAGTTGGGTTAGCTTGCCTTCACCAGTACGTTTTGATGTACTGACCCTCGTTGAAACAGGTTCCCCGCACTAAGGAGAGCCGAGCGAGGAGCAGAAGTCAATCCCCAATCCAGTCCAGCTGTCGGCGTGTTCAGACCGTGCCCTTTGAAACATTTTGAAGCAAGAGCTTGCAACCCAAATACAATGCAGCTCAGAGGGAAAGCCGTCATCCCTCCAGGAGGTCTTTATATTTTAAAGTTTAGTAAAGGGATGTAATGTACAGGACTGCTATCTCATTTTGTGTCAACATTATGTAAGCCCGTGCGGCAATCCTTATGACTCGTTTAAGAGTTTGTAATAGATGTTCATTATCAATAAAGAGAAATTTTTCATGTTTCAACTTGTGTTTCAATTTATCTGCGTACTCTGAATATGTGCTCGCTATGCGAAATGACTTAGCCTTGTGCGGTACGCAACCTAGGCCCGCACGACGTCACGCCCGGGGGACGACTATCGATTCCACGGAATCGGGACGTGGCAAGGTGTAGGCTAAATAAGAATCTGACATAGCGCGAGGCTAGATGCCATACATATGTTGACATATATCATCAATCGACATAGCTCACGGCTAGTGACCATCACCTGATATACCAACAAACATATGTAATATCACGTAATAACGTTCGACGAATATCATAGGCTATCTGCACATATACAACCAGGGTCATCATTCCCGTAGTTCCTCCAGATACTACGGTTTACCAATTTGGGTAGCCCATACACATAGTAACTGTAAGCTCCCTCATTTTAGAATTAGGGTAATTTGGTACTTTTTATTTTATTTTATTTTATTTAATATTTTAAAGTATTAATTTATAATATTTTTTTTATATATAACACTTTGTCATGGCTTGAATATTTGGAGCAATGCATAACATTTTTCTTCTAAAATTTTTTATATTACTAATCTTGGTTGTACCTAATATATTTGGGACATGGATGTTGCATTTTTTTTTGATCTCCCCCATGCTCCAAAAATATTGACAAACATCTATAACCACGGTTACCGTAAAATTGCTTCCTTTTGACTAGAACTTGACCCAAACCAAACCCAAACACATGTAGGCATGTAGTACACCCAAATACCCCCATGTATATATATATATATATAAATTTATTTCTATTTATAGAATAAAATTTCTATTTATAGAAAGTGCCATAGGTTCATCATAGTTGGCCTAACTACCTAACTACCCAAGATCCTAACCAACAAAATCCCAATCCTAACAAACAACCCCCACAAAATTTTCCTATTCCATAACACATCCCACATATAAAATATATCCACAAAATCTGAACAAATTAATTGAAGATTTAAATCCCATATTTTCAAATTAGGAAACCCCTAGTTTGTTGCATATTCCTATCTTTGGATCAAACCAAATCCTATGTGAATATTTTTGTGACAATCCCCTAATTTAAATTTCACCCCCTTACCATATTAAGACTCCACAAAATCCTACCCACCTATTTTTAAATATTAAATTAAATTCTAACCACCCACCTATTTAAACAAATATATTTATCAACTCCCCAACACTTAAACCTAATTATTAGGTTCAGCCCCCATTTTTCTCTCCCTTATTAAAACAACTCCTTCCTCACATTTTCTCCCTCTTCTACTTCTTTCCCTCTTCCTCTCTCCTTCCCCACATGCTACAACTCCACAAAAAACCCAACCGAACCCCCTTTTGGCCAAATATTGGCTGCTGGTTACAGCAGCATTTCAGTCCCCTCCAAAGAACCAAAAAACCCCTAAAATTCCTAGATTGACATCATACTTGAAGTCCCCAAGAGCTTTGTCAAGTTTCGTGAGGTTTGAAGTTCGTTTGGTACTCCGTTTGGCCGTAGTCGCGAAAAAGGTCCCCGCCGTAATCGCAATCGCAATCGTAATCGCGTAAGTTTTTCAACTTTGTTTCTTTCCCTATTTTTTCATGAATAAAAACATGTGTAAATTTATATTAATGATAGATGATATTTAGAATTAGTCTCATGCATTAGATCTATATTTTTACGTATAAAAATTATCCCAAACCAATGAACAACCTTGACACGGACACGTCGCATCAAGACTAGTTATAGTTCTTTGATAGTTGTTATATTTTTGTGAAGTAAATAAATTAAAAAAATTAATGTATATTAATTCTAGAATATTTAATTTATTAATTTCTTATTTAATCATATTTGGATGCCAACATGGAGGTTGTATGTCAAGGCTACGTGCCAAAGTTGGTTAGAATGACTAGTTGTCGTCCGAAGCAAATAATGGCATACAATGCAGATGTTTGGTTATTGTAGAATATTTTGGATTAATTATTATATATTTTTATTGATAATATCTTGTCTATTTATAGCCTTACAACCCTTCATCTTACATTAATACCCCACTAAACCCCCTTGTAGAATATTCTAATATCCCAACAAATATACCAAGAATATTCTAATAAACCAACAAATATACCAAGAATATTCTAATATACCAACACTCCTCCTCAAGATGGGCGAAAGATATTCACTAAGCCAATCTTGTCACATCCTCTAATCATATCTGCAGAGCTAAGTCCCTTGGTCATACTGTCTGCTACCTGCTCCTTGGTTGGAATATGACCTAGCTCCAGTAGTCCACGGTCCAACTTCTCCTTGATGAAGAACCTATCAATCTCGATGTGTTTGGTCCTGTCATGCTGTACTAGATTATTGGCGATACTATGGTTGACTGGTTGCCACACCACAGCTTTATCTTGGCTCATTGATCCAGCTTCAGCTCCACCAGCATACTCTTCAGCCATAGCAGCTCTGCAACTCCCAAGGCCATAGCTCTGTACTCTGCTTCAGCTGTCGATCTGGCCACCACCGACTGCTTCTTACTCCTCCAAGAGACCAAGTTGCCTCCTACAAATATGTAATAGCCTAAGGTAGACCTCCTGTCATCAGTACAGCTAGCCCAGTCAGAGTCATAGTAGCTCTCGATGCTCAAGTGATCATTCTTCCTGAATATCAACCCCTTTCCGGGGGCACCCTTCAAGTATCTCAGAATCTGGTATACTGCGTCCATATGACCCTTTCTTAGGTCATGCATGTAGCGGCTCACCACACTCACTGCAAAGCAGATATCAGGACGTGTGTGGCTCAAATAGATCAACTTGCCCACCAGTCTCTGGTATCTATCTTGGTCAACTAGTTCTTCAGCCTCAGCACACAACTTGAACCCTTGGTTGATCGGCGTCGCTGTAGGTCTGCATCCCAACATCCCTGTCTCTGTGAGAAGATCCAGCACATACTTCCTCTGAGAAAGAATAATCCCCTCCGCTTCTCGAGAAATCTCAAACCCAAGGAAGTACCGAAGAAGGCCAAGGTCCTTCACCCCGAACTCCTTACCAAGATTCCCCTCGAGTCAGAAAATCTCCTGCTCATCATCTCCTGTGATAATCATATCGTCCACATACACCACAAGCATAATAATATGGCCTCCACTATGACGGAAGAACACAGTATGATCAGCATTGATCTGCTGATATCCCATCCCTATCATCGCCCTCCTGAATCTGTCAAACCACGCTCGAGGAGACTGCTTCAGTCCATAAAGGGACTTCTTCAACCTGCAGACCTTGTCCACTGTCTTATCGGTACAGAATCTTGGTGGTATCTCTATGTACACTTTCTCTACTAGATCCCCATGAATAAATGCATTCTTTACATCCAGTTGGTGTAGCTTCCATCCACCATTCGCTGTCAAAGAAATCAGGGTCCTGACGGTGCTCATCTTCGCCATTGGTGCAAAGGTCTCATCATAGTCAATACCGTACGTCTGAATGTATTCTTTTGCCACCAGTCGAGCCTTGTAGCGCTCTAATTTTCATCTGGGTTCTGCTTCACAGTAAAGACCCACTTGTATCCGACTGCCCTCTTGCCCTCTGACAGTTTTACCAGTTTCCAAGTGTGGTTTCTCAAGAGCGCCTAACTCCTCGTGCATCATCGCTTTCCACTTTGGATCGTTCTTGGTAACCTGCCAATTGTTAGGTACATTAATACTATCCAAAGATGCAATGAATGCTCCATGAGAAGAAGAGATGCTATTATATGAAATAAACTAAGCAAAGTCTCAACCATATATATCAGGAGGATTTCCCGTATTGCTGCGAGTGGTCATTCGTACTGATAATGGTGTGGGAGGAGTAGGAAGAATGATATCACCTGAAGGAAAATCTGGTGGTGGTGGTGGTGGTGGTGGTTGTGTAGGTGTCTCAGGAGTTGAGACGGACGCAGGCAAGAGACTTGGCACTGGCACTATAGGTACTGGTCCTGCATTTTGCTTTTCTTTCCTATTGTAGTTAAGTAACTCCCCCTGAGCCATGGACCTAACACCTCTCATCGCCTCCCCCTGTTCCTCTTCACTCTCTTTCTCTTCCTGAAATGTTCCTCCATGCCATACTCCTAAATCAGTCACCACGCTCTCACCAATCTTCCTCTCTCGCCTCATACTCTCAGTATCAGGTATGTTGCTCATGGATGAGGTTCCCTCCTTACGGTAGTATGGCTCAAGCTCCCTGAAGTGAACATCCCTGCTCACAAACTTCTTCTTCTCTACTGGGCTCCAGCACACGTACCCCTTCTGAGTCATCGAATAGCCCACGAATACACACTTGACTGCTCTGGAGTCAAGTTTCCCAACAGACGGTCTATTGTCCTTCACAAAATATACGTAGCCAAACACCTTTAGTGGGAGTATCCTACTATTATTTTCTTGTAATATCTCACATGGAGACTTCTATCCCAGTGCCTTTGAGGGCATCCTGTTGATCAATCGAGCTGCTATCAACGCTGCATGCCCCCACAGACTCTGTGGGACATTCATGGCTATCATCATGCTCTTTGCCACCTCCAGAAGGTGTCTGTTCTTCCTTTCTGCCACTCTATTCTGTGCTGGTGTGTATGCACAGGTGGTCTAATGCTGTATCCCTTGGGCTGACAGGTATTCCTCAATTGCTTTGCTGGTATACTCTGTTCTATTGTAGGACCTTAGTACCTTCACCAATGCTCTGTACCGAGTCTGGACATATTTATGAAAGTCCCAGAAACTGACAAAGACCCCACTCTTATTCTTCATCAAATACAACCAGGTGACACGAGAGGAACAATCAATAAAAGAGATAAAATACTTGTAACCATTCATAGTAGTTATGGCGCACGGCCCCCAGACATCAGAATGTATAATATCAAAAACAGAAGAGCTCCTATGGCCCGCACCAACATATGAGCTCCTAGTAAGTTTGCTTAATCACATGCATCACATACTAGTTTCTTCTTATTTGCCTTCTCATAAATAGATGGATACAACCTACTCAAAATACCAAAAGAGGAGTGCCCCAACCGCTTGTGATGGAGTATTAGTGTATCCTCGGCACTCATCTTTGGTCCTCCCATTCCTGCCCTTTCTGCCACAGACACCAATGCCAAATCCAGTCCTTCCCGATCTAGGTACCACAGTCCATCATGCCAAGTGCTAGTCCCAAGTCTTCGTCCCGTCTCCTTCTCCTGGAAGATCACCTTAAGAATATCAAAAGAGACAATACATTTTAGTTGGAGGATTATAAAACTAATAGACAAAAGACTGACTGAAAAAGAAGGAGCATATAAAATATTGGATAGTCTTACTGAACTTGTACAATCGACAATACCCTTATCGACCACTGGCTGGAAAGTACCATCGATTGTTTGAATGCTGTCTGTAGATGCTAGGTGGGTGTAGGAAGAGAACTCACTAGCATTCCCTGTCATGTATCGAGACGCACCCGAATCGACAATCTAGTCCGATGATCTAAGGAAAGACATAGATGCAAGGGCGAGTGAGTTATCAGTATCTTCTGATGGATAGACATACATGGAAGCGTTGCCTCTAGCGAAGACTGAGGTGGATGCCTCCTCAGTCCCACTCCTCTTGTCTCCACTGCTTGACGCTCTCTGCTTTCTCCTGAGTACTTTTAGCATGCCCAGTAGTGCCTGATCCTCCTTAGTATAGGCACCATTAGATCCCTCATCGCCTTCTGCTACTAGCAGGTTCGTCTAATAACCTCCTCGACCACCCCGTCGACCCCCATGACCACGGCCACGTCCTTCAAATTGTCCACGTTCGCCACCTGAATCCTCCTCCTTGGGTGGTTTGGTGCAAGCATACCTTAGATGGCCCACCTTCCCACAGTTGTAACACTGCCAGGGGTTTCCCTTAGGTCATGTGCTGCCTGAATTGGCAACCGCCAGTGCTGTCTTTACTTCAGGAGGACCATCTGTCCTTGCCTGTAGCTTGATACGAGTCTCGTCCTGGATCATAGCCGAGATAGCCTCCTCAAGTGTAGGAATCTTCGGTTGGGCTAAAAGTAGTGCTGTCCTTTGAGCAAACACTGCGGCTAGCCCTTTAAGAAACTTCATCGTCCTCTCATGCAGACATACCTGTCTCTCCTTACACTTCAGGTCCTTGCAGCTCGCCCGATCTGAGAAGTGATCATAATCCAACCACAGATGCTCCAACTCTGTGGCATACTCCTGTACCATCTTCTCTCCCTGTACAGTGTCGTCGATCTCCCCCTTGATCTGGAAAACTCTCAAGTTATTTCTCACACCATCGTAGGATCTTCTTAACTTCTCCCACATGTCTTTTACCATATCAAGGCCATCCACTGTGGCGGCGATCGAATGGATGAAAGAATTGAGGAGCCAAATGTATACCACCATATGAGTGGACTTCCACTCGTCGCGTCCTGCCGAGCCCTCATCCGGCTCTATCTTCTCTCATGATAAAAAACCCTCCAGGTTCTTCCCTGGGAGGGTTCTTCTCACCCATCGTGACCAACTCAGGTAGGTGGCTACTTCATCAAGCTTCAGATCGATGGATGGATCTCCAACTTCGCCAATGTTCGTGTCGCGCTCTCACCAGCCGACAGTTTCATCAGCTTCATCAACGTTGCGACCTTCGCAAAGTCCAACTTCTTGATGATATCCTCCATCGACCCTCCTCTTCTCCGATCACCTCACACCCATTCCACGATTCACGTTCTCGCTCTTCTTTCTCTCCTAGACCCGATCATGTCTCTCCCCCATCAGATCTTGGACTTCGATTTCAACGTCTGGAACGACCCGCGAGAGACGCCATAAACTGTGGCAGAAGGCTCCGCGGGCTTCACGGCTTCACGGTGGCGGTGTGCCAGTGGTGGCGGCTAGGGTTTGGGAGGTGGTGGCTAGGGTTTGGCTCTGATACCATGTAGAATATTTTGGAGTAATTGTTGTATTTTTTATTGATAATCTCTTGGCTATTTATAGCCTTATAACCCTTCATCTTACATTAATACCCTATTAAAACCCTTGTAGAATATTCTAATATACCAACAAATTTACCAAGAATATTCTAAAATACCAACAATTATTTTTGAATATTTAGAAATAATTTTAGAATATTAATTATGATTAATTCAGTAATAAATGATGTTAAAATACATGATTAAGAGGTTCCATGCATGTTAGATGAATATGATAGCAATGGTGCAAGTTTTGCGACATCGATACGTGTCACTACCATATTTTCTAGGAAAGGGTATTTTGGTAATTCTCTATTTAGTTAATTATTGTGCTTGATAAATAATTAATTATTGTATTATTTAATTGTTGTTAGATGTTAGTTATTTAATTTGGACTTGTATTAGTGGACCTAACTAGTTTAGTTTGGACCCATGGACCAAAATGAATTAATTAGTTAAACTTAGCCCATTTAGAAAGCCCATTGTTAAGGAGATGGATTAAATTAATTAAATCATTAGACTAGAAGCTTCCTTCCTTAATTATTTCTTCAAGAGAGGCCCCAAGGGGTATAATGGACATTACATGATTACTTGAGGGAGAGGAATAGGGGCCGGCCTATATAGGTAGAGGGAGAAAATTCTCTCTCCTCTTTTTCATTCCAAATCTAGATCTAGAATTTCTCACTACCAAATTCCTTCTTTCCCACTTCATTTTCCTACCAAAATTTATTCCAATTCCTTTCCAAATCACCATTAGAGACTTGAGAAGTAAGGATCTAGAAGGAGAAAGCAAGGATCTACAAAAAGGAGCAAGGATCTACAAGTTGGAGGCAATTTTATCTCAATTGGAGGTTTCATTGGGAATCCATCTCCCAATAGGTTATAATTCATTTTTTTCCCTTAAAATAGCTTCTAAATATGAGAATTAATTATGGAAAATTAACCCATATGCATGTACTACCCATAGGATTTGGTTTTGTGTTCATAGGAGGCCTATTGAGAAAGTTATGGTACTTTTTGTGTCAATTTTGGGGGAATTTCGAGAATAACATTTGTTGTGTGTGTCAATTGATCCTATAGATCAATTTGGCATGTGTTTATGTGTTTGGGGCTAGTGTCATGTCCATAATTGGGTACGTGTAGGTCGTATCCCAACAATTTGGTGATATGTGTTGTTTTGGGAGTTTTTCCTCTGACACGGGACTTTGTACATGTCGTATCTTGACACGGACACGTAGATCTATATTTGACACTTCATATTATTCATAAATAATATATGTGACTTGCTTGTGTCATTCAGGGTACAATTGAATATGTGGTGGACTCGTGTCATATACGAATCCTAAATCTAGTGG
The DNA here is from genome assembly GCA_036927795.1 of Iris macrosiphon. Classification (NCBI taxonomy): domain Eukaryota; kingdom Viridiplantae; phylum Streptophyta; class Magnoliopsida; order Asparagales; family Iridaceae; genus Iris; species Iris macrosiphon. Next base: position 40,169,673 of record JAYESA010000001.1, on the reverse strand, counting down.
GATACGGTGTGATACTCTCCATTTGTTGTGTATTTTGTGTAGATCTAATTATTTATGCTTTTAATTCTTGAGTTATAATTGTTTATATATATATAGATATTATATATGTATTATAGTGTATTTATTATAGTGATTATTGTATCATAGATCTATGTATTATATATGTACTAATAGAATATATATATATATATATATATATATATATATATATATATATATATATATATATATATATATATATATATATATATATATATATATATATATATAGCTTTCTTCTACATGCATTAATATATATGTTATAATATATTGTATGTATGTATATATATATATATATATATATATGTATGTTAATTGGGTAATTATATTATTTATATTTGTTATATGATTAATTATATATATTATAGATGTGTAATTATATGTGTTTATGTTTTTGTGTGCATGTGGCTATGTCATAATATGTACATTATTATAGAGGGGGTGTATTTATATATATATATAGATATGTATTTAGGTTATATATATATATATATATATATATATATATATATATATTAGTTTTTAGCGACATGGATTAATGATAAACTGTTGTCATTAATAGTAGCATGAAATAGCAGCAGCCGCTGTAGCAGTGGCGGCGACATTTAATGATAGCAGCTTGCTGTCATTAATAGCAGCAGCACCAGGCGGGAAGAGCAGCAACGGCGACGGTGGAAACGGTGACGATTGCAGACCGTCACCAAAACAGCAGCAGCAGTGCAGAATTCCAACAACAGCAACGACGGCAGCTTCAGCGACAACCAGAACTGTCACTAAAAGCCTGGTATTAGAGTATTAGTGTTTTTCAACACAGTTTTCAGCGACGGTTTGGCAGAATTATATATATATGTGTTTAATACTTATATATATATATATATATATATATATATATATATATATATATATATATATATATATGTATATATATATATATGTATTGATATTAAGATAATATATTATTATTGCTATATTCCTTGTATGTATATATTAGTATATATTTATATATATGGATAATTATGTTACTAAGGTATTGGGTATTACCTTGAGGAAACCAAGGTTAGTGGGGATACTCAAGATACGGGGTTTGGGTATCAAGATTGTGATTTTGTTGGGATACCAAGTTGGTTCAAAATCACGGTACCTAATTTATGTGTAAATTGTGATTTTATATTGATTATAAATATTGTTCGATTTATATTATTGATGTTTTACCTTGGATCCACGTATCCGGAGATACGGTATCCTAATATTTTAAGATGAGGTTCTTATGACTTAGATTTTAGTATCTTGACTCAAGATTTTTGTGTTAGACTTATGCAACCTAGAAATAGATAGTTGACCTTGGTTTGACCATAGTTGACCATAGTTGACTTAGAGTTGACCATAGTTGACTTTTGACTTAAAATTGACTTATTGACCTAGAAGTTGACTAGTTTAACTTATTCTCTTTTCGGAACCTTGTATTGATGTTGTATTCCATATCTAGGTCTTCGAGGCACCGAGTCAGACATCTGTGAGACTATTCTTTGGACTTCAGGTGAGTACATTCTCTGATAGTTTCTCATTTATGATATCCTTTATGTTCATTGTATCTAGTGTAGATATCCATGTTCTTTTGACACTATGGTTACACGGATTGGTATATCCGGACCTCGTCATGAGATGTTATTCCTTGGTATATGGTGTAAATGGTTCAAGTATTATTTCATTGGTTATCTTGTACATATACAGACACCGATTCTCGGAAAGACTAGCTATCTTCTTGGGGAATCTCGTGCCATAGCATACCATGGTTGGATCTATTATACCAGTCGGGGGTGGGGAGTATTAGTATAGATATATGATCAATATCCCTATTGTATCAAGTACTTATTACTGAATAGTGTTGATCATACACCGCAGGTATGATTAGCTAGGCCGTATTGCATCTTGCCTAAGCCGATCACATGTTAAGCTAGTACTCACACACTTAGTCATTAGTATTCTTGTTTCATTGGCATACTGTTCATTATTGTATTTATTTCCAGTATTTTCTTATTGTATATATATCTCTTGTATCTATTGTGCATCTTGATTATCCACAGCTACTTACTGTTACATAGTTTTTATTATTGATTAGAACTGCTGTTAGAGATGTACTCTGCTCCTTTCCTGATTGGATATATTTTTTCAGATGACACTGAGGAGTGGTACCCTACCTATTATGGACCTCAGGATATTGTGGGTTTAGATTCTGAGACCTTGCCTCAGGAGGGACTTATCCCAACTGAGACAGTTAACCCAGGAGTTGTAGCTTCGTAGTATTCTTTGTACTGGATTTATCTCCAGCTTATTTTTTTACTACTTCCTTCAGACTCATTAATGTATTATTTTAGACTCATGAGTTGTATTGTGACTATTCTATTCTTTATCTGATTTGTGCTTTCCATCTTAGATCTGTGATTGAGTATATTATCATCTTGGTGGTTCAGTCTATTGTTAGATAGATTATCTAGACAGCGTTCTACCGCCGATTCTGCGACGTAGGCTGAGCGTTGTTTCCGACTTGTACCCTTACACCGGGTGCGGGTCGTGACACATTTTTTGGTGGTGGCCCATGCAGGTCAAGCTTCACAAAGTATGTGATATCGTGGTAGTGCGATAATTAGTTGTACTACTGCGAGCCTGCGATAGGATATCGGATATAGGCTGAGATACTCAATCACATCTAGAAAAATTCTTTTGATTCAACTATTCTCCTTTGATATTTATACTTGATCTCTTAATCTGTCCTTTCCTTGAATGTCTTACATCTTGTGCCATATTGATTCCATTCCAGCTTTAGCTTTGTTTGATAGTGGTGCTTCCCATAGTTTTGTATCTGTTTCTTTCGCTCTTAAGCATGGTTTGGTAGTTGAGTCTTTGCCTAGGACTTGTAAGATCATGACCGGGGGAGGTATTATCCTGGTTAATGATATTTGCAAGGATCGAAGAGTTACTTTGGGAGGCCGGGAGTTGAGTGTGTGTCTACTTGTAATGCCACTTTCGAGCTACGACATTGTACTCGGGATGGATTGGTTGAGTAGGCACCGTGCTAGCATAGATTGTAGAGGAGGTAGAGTTTTGTTTGGTCCGCCAGTAGAGCCAAAGTTCGAGTTTGCTAGAGGTGCTGCGGAACAGGGAGAAGGCATTATTTGTGGAGCTATGCTGGAAGACAAGGAGTTGCCGCATCCGTTGATAGCAGAATTCTTGGATGTGTTTTCTGAGAAATTGCCAGGATTGCCGCCAGATCGAGATATTGAATTTTCTATAGACTTGGTGCCAGGTACAGAACCAATTTTGCAGCATGTCTATAGAGTAAACAACAGCGAGCTGGTCGAGTTGAAGAAGCAGGTGGACGAATTACAGGATAAGGGGTTTATCAGATCGAGTTCTTCACCATGGGAAGCCCCGGTATTGTTTGAACCGAAGAAGGATGGATCGGTGCGCATATGCATTGATTACAGGGCTTTGAATAATCTCACTATCAAGAATAAGTATCCTTTGCCACGGATTGATGATCTGTTTGATCAGTTGAGTGGTACAAAGGTGTTTACTAAGATAGATTTGAGATCAGGCTACCATCAGGTGAAGGTGAAGTCGGAGGACATACCGAAGACTGCTTTTAGGACTCGGTATGGTCAGTACGAGTTTATGGTGATGTCGTTTGGTTTTACTAATGCACCGGCGGTATTTATGAACTTGATGAACAAGGTGCTCCACCAGTACCTTAACAAGTTCATGGTGGTGTTCATCGACGACATACTCATATACTCGAGGACACCGGAGGAGCATGAGGAGCATTTGAGGATTGTGTTAGATGTGCCGAGGAAGAAGAAGCTGAAGTTGTCCAAGTGTGAGTTTTTCCTGGACAAGGTAGAATTCTTGGGGCATGTTGTGACTGGTGATGGTATTTCAGTGGATCCGAAGAAGATTTTAGCAGTAGAATCTTGGAAGACTCCGAGTTCGGTAGCAGAGATCAGGAGTTTCTTGGGATTGACAGGCTACTACAGAAAGTTTGTGCAAGATTTTTCGAGGATTGCTGAGCCGATGACCATACTCACAAGGAAGGATATGGAGTTTGTTTGGACGGAGGATTGCCAGGTTGCTTTTGAGGAGTTGAAGAAGAGGTTGACGTCTGCTTCTATTTTGACGTTGCCATCAGGGTCCGGAGGTTTCACTATTTACAGTGATGCATCGGGGAAAGGATTGGGTTGTGTTCTTCAGCAGCATGGGAAAGTGATTGCCTATGCATCCAGACAATTGCGTCCTCAGGAAAAGAACTATCCTACCCATGATTTGGAGTTGGCAGCAGTCATATTCACTCTAAAGTTGTGAAAATATTATTTATACGGAGAGCGTGTGAAGATCTTCACGGACCACAAAAGCTTGAAGTGCGTTTTCACGCAGAAGGAGTTGAACATAAGTCAGCATCGGTGGTTGGAACTGATGAAGAATTTTGATATATCTTTGCAATATCATCCTGGGAAAGCTAATATAGTTGTCGATGCTTTGAGCAGGTATCCGGTAGCTATGTTCTTGACGCAGGATCGATATTTGTTGGAGGACTTGGAGAGCTTGGGCATTGAAGTGATTATTCCTGCTTGTGCTATGTAGATGTGGGGATTACAGATACATTCAGATTTGATGGACAGGATCAAGGTAGCACAATATGAGGATGTATCTCTGAGGAGTATCAGAGCTCAGGTGAGAGCATGATTGGAAGATGATTTCACTATTGCAGAGGATGGATCTTTGAGGCATGGAGTAGATTGTGTGTGCCTAGTGGGGAGCTGCGTGAAGAGGTGTTGCAGAAAGCGCATCGCTCTCAGTATTCCATGCATCCAGGTGCTAACAAGATGTACCGGGATATGTGAGAGAGTGTATGGTGGTATGGCATGAAGAGGGAAGTGGCACAGTTTGTATCCAGATGCTTAGTGTGCCAGCAGGTGAAAGCCGAGAGGCAGAGGCCAGGAGGTTTACTTCAGCCATTACCCATTCCAGAGTGGAAGTGAGAACACATTATTATGGATTTTGTGTCCGGACTTCCACGATCTCCAGGAGGGAAAGACGCGATTTGGGTCATCGTTGATAGGTTGACCAAGTCGGTCTATTTTTTGCCTTTCAAGGTGGGTTTGTCTACGGAGAAGCTGGCAGAGATGTATGTGAGGCAGATCGTTAGGGTACATGGAGTTCCCGTTAGCATAGTCTCAGATCGGGATAGTCGTTTTACTTCTCATTTATGGAGGAGTTTGCAGGAGAGTTTGGGCACTCAGCTCAAGTTCAGTACCGCATATCATCCCTAGACAGATGGGCAGTCAGAGAGGACTATTCAAACTCTCGAGGATATGTTGCGCACTTGTCTACTAGATTTCGGGGGTTCTTGGGAGGACCATCTCCATTTGGTAGAGTTTGCTTACAATAACAGTTACCAGGACAGTATAGAGATGTCGCCTTTTGAAGCTCTATACAGTCGGAGGTGTCGTACTCCTTTGTCTTGGGACGATATTAAAGAGAGAGTTTTGCTTGGGCCAGAGATGGTTGTGGATGCAGCAGAGAAGGTTCAGTTGATCAGAGACAGACTTCGAGTGGCGTAGGACGGACAGCGGCATTGGGCCGATAGCCAGTGGAGACCTTTGGAGTTCGAGGTATAGTTTAGATTTTTGTTTTGTGTTTGTTCTTGGTTGTTTGTTATAGATTAAGTTCTTAAGGTGGTATTTTGTTTTAGGTGGGTGGTTTGGTGTTTCTGAGAATTTCTCCGACACGAGGCACGATTCGCTTCGGTGGAGGCGAAAACTTAGTCCGCGATTCATCGAACCTTTCACTATTCTAGAGAGGGTCGGTGCAGTTGGTTATAGACTAGACTTGCCACCTGTATTGGAGGGAATGCACAACGTATTTCACGTATCGCAGTTGAGACGATACGTGGCAGATCCTAGTTATGTATTGGATCACTTGGAGATAGAGGTGGGCCCTACTCTTAGCTATACAGAGCAGCCAGTTGAGATTCTGGATCGGAGAGAGAAGGTGCTGAGGAACCAGACTATTCTTTTGGTGTGCATCGCATGGAGGCATCACTCTCCAGGGGAGTCTACCTGGGAGAGAGAGGATGAAATGCGAGAGCGTTATCCATATTTGTTTGTGCCTTGAGGTATATTATTTTCTAGTTATGTTCTGTTCATTGTTATGATTCTTTCATAGTTAGTTATGATTCTTTAGTTCTGTTCTATTATTTTCTGGGGGTAGTTTTCGTCTTTGAATTTCGAGAACTAAATTATTTTAAGGAGGGTAGACTTGTCACTACCATATTTTCTAGGAAAGGGTATTTTAGTAATTCTCTGTTTAGTTAATTATTGTGCTTGATAAATAATTAATTATTGTATTATTTAATTGTTGTTAGATGTTAGTTATTTAATTTGGACTTGTATTAGTGGACCTAACTAGTTTAGTTGGGACCCATGGACCAACATGAATTAATTAGTTAAACTTAGCCCATTTAGAAAGTCCATTGTTAAGGAGATGGATTAAATTAATTAAATCATTAGACTAGAAGCTTCCTTCCTTAATTATTTCTTTATGAGAGGTCCCAAGGGGTATAATGGACATTACATGATTACTTGAGGGAGAGGAATAGGGACCGGCCTATATAAGTAGAGGGAGAAAATTCTCTCTCCTCTTTTTCATTCAAAATCTTGATCTAGAATTTTCTACTACCAAATTCCTTCTTTTCCACTTCATTTTCCTACCAAAATTCATTCCAATTCCTTTCCAAATCACCATTAGAGACTTAAGAAGCAAGTATCTAGAAGGTGGAAGCAAGGATCTACAAAAAGGAGCAAGGATCTATAAGTTGGAGGCAATTTTATCTCAATTAGAGGTTTCATTGGGAATCTATCTCCCAATAGGTATAATTCAATTTTTTCCCTTAAAATAGCTTCTAAATCTGAGAACTAATCATAGAAAATCAACCCATATGCATGTACTAACCATATGATTTGGTTTTGTGTTCATAGGAGGCCTATTGAGAAAGTTATGGTACTTTTTGTATCAATTTTGGGGAAATTCCGAGAATGACATTTGTTGTGTGTGTCAATTGATCCTATAGATCAATTTAGCATGTGTTTATATGTTTGGGGCTAGTGTCGTATCCATAATTGGGTACGTGTAGGTCGTATCCCAACAATTTGGTGATATGTATTGTTTTGGGGATTTTTCCTCCGAAACGGAACTTTGTACATATCGTATTTTGACACGGACACGTAGATCTATATTTGACACTTCGTATTGTTCATAAATAATATATGTGACTTATTTGTGTCCTTCGGGGTGCAATTGGATGTGTGGTGGACTCGTGTCACATACGTATCCTAAATATAGTGGGATACGGTGTGATACTCTCCATTTATTGTGTATTTTGTGTAGATCTAATTATTTGTGCTTTTAATTCTTGAGTTATAATTGTGTATATATATAGCTATTATATATGTATTATAGCGTATTTATTATAGTGATTATTGTATCATAGATCTATGTATTATATATGTACTAATAGAATATATATATATATATATGTACCTTTCTTCTACATGCATTAATATATATGTTATAATATATTGTATATATATATATATATATATATATATATATATATATATATATATAATATATATATATAGATATATATATATTTATTGGATATATATATATATATATATATATATATATATATATATATTACAGTTTTTAGCGACAGGGATTAATGACAAACTGCTGTCATTAATAGCAACAGGAAATAGCAGCAGCCGCTGTAGCAGTGGCGGCGACGGCATTTAATGACAGTAGCTTGTTGATCATTAATAGCAGCAGCACCAGGCGGGAAGAGCATCAACGGCGATGGTGGAAACGGTGACGGTTGCAGACCGTCACCAAAATTCAGCAACAGTGCAGAATTCCAACAACAGCAACGATGACAGCTTCAGTGACAGCCAGAACTGTCACTAAAAGCCTGGTATTAGAGTATCAGTGTTTTTTAACACAGTTTTCAGCGACGGTTTGGCAGAATTATATATATATGTGTTTAATACTTATATTTATATATATATGTATATATTTATATGTATTGATATTGAGATAATATATTATTATTGCTATATTTCTTGTATGTATATATTAGTATATATTTATTTATATGGGTAATTATGTTACCAAGGTATTGGGTATTACCTTGAGGAAACCAAGGTTAGTGGGGATACTCAAGATACGGGGTTTGGATATCAAGATTATGATTTTGTTGGGATACCAAGTTGGTTCAAAACCATGGTACCTAATTTATGTGTAAATTATGATTTTATAAATATTGTTCGATTTATATTATTGATGTTTTACCTTGGATCCACGTATCCAGAGATACGGTATCCTAATATTTAACTAGCGGTTCCAAGGTGCCAGCTTGCTCAACTACTGGCTCTATCCGGATCTGACTCTAAGCAGGTGCTACCTGCCATTGTTGCGCAGGGGAACACTGTCTTGCCATGCCTGGTGCTCCAACAACTGAAGAATCCTAAAGGAAAGGACAAGAAATATCAAGAACAGGATCGGAAGGATCAAGTAGACAAGCAGTTTGAACAGTTCAAGCATTGTTATTGAGGAAGACGAAGTAAGATATCAAAGGGGACAAATTTGATTGATACTCTTATGACCATAATACCCTACAAGTCTAAAAATACAGACATTCATAGGCCACCAATAAAACCTTGTCACTCCCTAGTACCGGAATATGGAGACAGGCATGACCAGCTACCCCGTAAAAGGTATAGAACTTCGTACGGTGGTCACGACTGTAACTAGACAAGGGGGTGCATACTACAAGCAAGTCATTTAGGGTCACATAGAACATCTATTGTCTTAATCAGTCAAATAAGGATAGTAACATAGAACATATATGACAAGGAAGTGAGGTATACCAAATGCCCTGTTATAATATTCTGGAAATCAACCACACAAAATAATAAGCTGACAGAGTAGCAAAAGTACATGACCATGATCAGCTGCAGTCTGATTAATTACAATCATATAATATGACTAAATGTTCATATTTAAAGCTAACAAGTGCCGGTGGCTAAATGCCCAAAAGAGTAAAATGTGCAATAACGAGCAGTGATCAAGAAACCCACTTGTGTCCCTCAACGACCATCCGCTTGGTGTGCGCCATTGTTCAGAAAGAAGTACGCTTGATCCTTAGGTGCTGGCTCTAAACCTGGCCATGCAAAACCAGTGGGGTTACACCCCAAATAGCAAGTACCACAAAGGAAGCACGAATGAAGAAACAAAACTAGGAAGAATATATATATATATATATATATATATATATATATATATATATTCCTGTCTCATAGTTCTGGTTCATAGTCTATCGTGATACGATAATATAATCCTACAACCAAACAAGAACAAGGGTTAGACAATCGCACCATGATAGTCCATGTCCCAAAACTATTTAACAGAAGGTACAATGCACAATCAAGTTCAGTTACATAATCGGCCAATCACTTGAATGGCTTAATAGGTGGAGTCTGGGTTATCCCAAAAATATTATGCATATAATAGTAATCCTCAGGTGGAGCCATGTTGTAGTAGGGGCTAGCCGAGCCATGAATCGTCACGTAGCACATAGTAGTATGTACTGGTCCCTCGAAAGGCTACCGTGCTAAGATTGCATAGAATACATAGTACAGTATAATAATCGGATATTGACATCCACTAATGAGGATTTAAACAATATCCATGGGGGCCACCCTTCACTCCCCATATGATTGAGAGTGACTAGTTAAGCACGATCTCAAAATTCTTTCCCTCACAATGCTCTACATATTTTAGTTGCCTAATTAACCCTATGGTTAGCCGGAATCAAATGGCATGGTCACATGTTATTCCCCTTACATGTCGTATCGTAATATGGGCATGCTAGATACGAATCCACTTTATCACTTGGAAGTTCAATTTGGATTCACCCCAACGTGATACAACAATCAACACAAGTCCTAGCCACGCTTGGTTATTAACCAACCATCATGTCCATGCTGGAGGAATTGTATTATATCACATGTCTCATTGCACGTAGGTACACCTCAGTGTAAAAGTGTAACATAATCACGTAGGAACACTTAGCACGTAGGAACACATAGCATGTAGTAATTGTATCAGCACGGATACCAATAGTCGAGTCAAGTCACCAATCATTATTAAATAACATGAGTTCTAGTACATAGCAACACATGGGTAGAGTCAGGCACATAGGTAGTCATAGTTGTGGTGCCACGTTCCCCCTTTACATGGAGCGCGGCTAAGAAATACTAATCGGTATCGTTCGATCGGGATAGATTGAATCAAGATCTTATCCTAGTTACGGATTTGCTTCTTCGGAATCAATTCCCATATTCAGTGGACTGTGCCCCAAGGATGGACTTAGCGGCAGATGTAGAAGCATGAAAAATACGTCGGATGGCTATACGCAGCGTATTGATGCAGAGCAGCGTAGACAGAGGTCTTCAGAGCCATCAAGCGTGCAACAGAGCTTTCTCCGCCAAACACAGCATGAAGTATAAGCTCAACGTAAGGCAGTACGTCCAAACCGCTTCAGCATAAACAGGGTGCTTCATCGACTCCTGGGCGTAAAACCCATCCTCTTGCAACGCAGCATTGAAGTATACGAAAGACGCTTCGTATTCTCCGAAATGAACCTGTCAGATCCTGCAATAAACCTGACGTCTGGACTTCTGACAAAGGGATACTGCACGGCTACCCAGACGACGGCTATAATGATGGCACAGCACTGCAACCCAGGCTGTCATTTACCGCCATCTCCTTTGCGTAAACAGCTTTTATATGCACAAAGGGATACGCTGCCTTATTTTACACAGGCGAACATGAGCTATTTACGCTCTGCAGTAGACAAACTGCCTGCCACATCAAAAGCTGCACTCCGTATGGGGCTCGAGGCACGTCTCTACGACAAATGCACAGAACAATGACAGTTGTTCGAGGCACGTCTCTACGTCCAATGCACAGAGCGGTGACAGTTTCTCAAGGCACGTCTCTGCGACTGATGCGCAGAAGGGCTGCAGACCTTCAAAACACGCTTTCGCATTTAATGCACAGGATGGTGGCAAATCTCGGCATTTAATGCAAGAGATTTGATTATATCTTCAAAAGTCGTAATTTCGGCTAAGATGTCCACATCAGCACTCTGGCACAGTATGCAGCGGCTTCTACGCCCACTTGGCCTCTATGACCAATCGGCTTCTACGCCCACTCGGCCTCTATGACCACTCGGCTTCTACGCCTATTTCGGCTTCTATGCCTACTTGGCTTCTACGCCATGGTGACAGACATTGGCTTCTATGCCCACCTCTTCTACACGAGGGATACCTACCTACGTGGCTTCTATGCCGTGATCTTCGTAGCGATTATACGCGTTTTGTCCCTTAGTTGGACCCGCATCACACGCTCATTCAAAGGATCATCTATACGTAGGCATTGGTTATTTTAACCATTGTATGAAAGGGTGTTGTACTTTCCACTCCTCAGTTTCTACACCAACGGAGTGGTCACTGTCACTAAAACTCTATAAATAGAGACCTCTATCAATAAGGAATAAGGTCAGAAAATTGGTCAAGAAACCAATATCAGATCCAAGGTCAAGAGAGAGAGAGAGAGAGAGAGAGAGAGAGAGAGAGAGAGAGAGAGAGAGAGAATCCGGAGCTCAGGCAAGGAGCAGGGATCGACGACTTTGGCATCATACATCCACCCTCTTTTGCAACCTTCGAAGATGCTTCCTGTCTTCTACGGCACTTCTTCATCATCGTGTGGTCCAAGGACTAAAGTGATCGACGGTAGATCAGACACCTATAGCAATATTTACCCAGATTAAATAAATTGTACTCCCACATCCTCGTATAGGATCAAATTGTACAAGTTTGTTTGTAAACCAAAGAAAGCGGGTTTCGTGTAAACCCTATCTTGAATACATTTTTATTCTTTCATTTTCTACCACAAACAAGATGGCGACTCTACTGGGGACATCTTTCTCTTCTGATGAGGAAGTAATTGCTCAACACGATACGGTATCTGTAGGAACCGTGAAGAAGACACTGGTCGTCCAATTCGACCAGTCTGCCTACGAAGACATGCTTCAAACCGGGGGTAGCTCTTACCCTCTCTCCGTCCAAGACAACAGGAAGCTGCACAAGGTCTGGATGCCCAAGACATCCTCTACCATTCCTGTGGACTCTCCGATCTCTCCGATCTTTTCGACCAATGAGGTTGTAGCATTGCTCCCCCCGTGCCCTGCACGTAAAATTCAGTCTCCCGCTACACGCGGTATAGACGAAACTTCGGGCAAAGCCTCAGCGCTAACCCATAAGTATCCACTACGCTCTACGCGTAGAAACCAGTCTCCCGCTATGCGCGGTATAGACAAAACTTTGGGCAAAGCCTCAGTGCTAACCCAGAAGTATCCACTGCGCTCTACGCGTAGAAACCAGTCTTCCGCTACGCACGGTACAGACAAAACTTCTGATGATGCCTCAGCGCCAAATTGGAAGTACAAATCACGCTTCGTGCACAAGACAACATCTGACCTCTACGAAAAACCAGATGAGCGCTGTGATTTCCATAAGGGGAAGCAAGCGGCAGAGTACTCAACTCCTTGACCTTTACGTCAGCAAGGGAGCAATCTGCCTACTCTCCGGATTACGCAGGAAGCCGATGGCCGATTGAGGACCTCTTCAGCTTTACGCCAGTCTGAGAAGATCTCTAAATTACGCCAGGATAAGTCCCACGGCGTAAAGCAAGCTCAGATTGCGGAAAGACACCCTCCCCGGGGATTATCCGCCACCCAGATGGCCAACCTATTGTACACAGGTGGCACAGGAAAAACCATGGTGCCTAATCTCCGCATGCCCACTGATGGGAACAGAAGGAATAAGCCGTCGTCTTCTTCTTCTACTCCTCCTGACTTGCGTAATTATCTGATCCAGAAACACAAAGACGAAGATCATAAACAGGCTTCAGTTCCCCTAACGGTCAAACGCGGGAAGATCTTATGAGAGGATGCTTCAACATCTAATATCGTCATGACAAGTGGACCACGTGAAGATTCCATCTTTACTATCCCTCCAACTCGCGACGACCGACATCCAATAGTCTTCGGGCGCATACGAAGCAGCCCGATCATGCAGGAAGAATTTCGCGAGTCTGAAACTGGCAGAATACAAATCCACAGATATAGCCCGCAAGCGTTAAAAATTATACAAAACATGGGTTATGATTTGAAGCTAAAGCCAGGCCTCAACAATGGAAAGGGCAGACGAACACCGCTGCATGGTAATTCTTATCGTCAACAAGCTCGTTTTGGGTTGGGGTATACTGCATCTCTTGCAAAACCTGAATCTTCAAGGTCTAATCCTGTACAACCAGAGGCAGCTTCTTCTAGATCAGCTTCTGTGGACAGATGCCACGACATGTCTGGGGGTAGCCTACCTCGGCAAAACAGGGCGACATCCCAAGCTGGGGGCAGAATTCCCTCAAGATTCGAAGATGATGCGACGATGACGATCTTCCCGCAAAACCGTAAAATTCAGCCATCAAGAACCCAAAAACCGAAAGGGACTTCCTCCTTCAATGAAGACGACATCATTGAAATCTTCGATATGTTAATAAAAGAGCGCAAGCTTCAGCTACCCGACATCAGACATCCTGAGAGGGCTGGCAAAGTAGATGACCCAGATTATTGTCTCTTCCATCGGTACACTCATCACCCCACAAGGGCATGTTATGTGCTAAAAAAGAAAATTCAGGAGTTAATCGAGGCCAAGGTCATCACTTTGAATCTGTAAACGAGGGGACGGTCCTCACCAATTGGATTTTTTTATTTTTTTTACGTAACAATTTGCTCTCTTCAAAAATCCTAAGGAAGAGTCCCTAAAAAGGTCTCTCCAGTGGATTCTTCAGGACTATCCTCACTCAAGAAAAACTCTCCACAGTGAATTGTCCAGACATAAGCTTATGTTTATCATCCAAGCATTTCATTTCTTAAACCCAAGAAGTTTGTCATGTTCATATTACCTTCGAACAAACTCTCTGAGTTTTTGGCTATCGATTATCATGTTCATATTACCTCTGACATCGATTGTCATCTCAACTTGGCACCTGTACTTAACTCTAAGTACGCCAGTGGTGTCAGGTCCACAAAGACTGCCATGTCCATATTACCTCTGAGCAGATATGCACTTCCGTCCCCGATGGAATTGCATCCAAGAAGTTTGTCATGTTCATATTACCTCCGAACAAACTCTCCAAGTTTTTGGCTATCGATTATCACATCGGTTGTCATCTCAACTTGGCACCTGTACTTAACTCTAAGTACGCCAGTGGTGTTAGGTCCACAAAGACTGCCATGTCCATATTACCTCTGAGCAGATATGCACTTCCGTCCCCGATGGAATTGCATCCAAGAAGTTTGTCATGTTCATATTACCTCCGAACAAACTCTCCGAGTTTTTGGCTATCGATTATCACATCGGTTGTCATCTCAACTTGGCACCTGTACTAGATTCTCAGGGTACAATCAGATTGAGATGCATCCCAAAGACGAGAAGCACACTGCCTTCCGGACCCCGTTGGGGGTATATTGCTATACGGTCATGCCCTTCGGATTGAAGAACGCCGGGGCTACATACCAACGGGCTATGAGTAACATATTCCATGAGCATTTACGCAAAATAGTAGAATGTTACGTGGATGACATAGCCGTCAAGAGCCGCCTCAAAGATGATCACATTCAAGACTTGAGGACGGTATTCGAGTTAATGTGCCAACATCAACTCAAGATGAACCCTACGAAGTCCTTTCTGGGTGTATCTAGTGGCAAATTCCTGGGATTTGTCATTACCGCCAAAGGCATCCAAGTGGACCCTGACAAAGTCCAGGCCATCATAAAAATACGACTGCCCCATAATCTGAGGGAACTCCGGGGATTTCAAGGCCGTCTGGCTTATATCCGGAGATTCATATCCAACCTCTCGGGAAGATGTCAGCCCTTTTCGTATCTCACGAAGAAAGGTGTATCCTTCATATGGGAAGAAACCTGTCAACAAGCGTTCGGAGATATCAAACGCTACCTCACCAATCCGCCAGTCCTGGTGCCTCCCGTCATGGGAAGACCGTTCTTGCTATATATTCGAGCGATGGATCATTCACTAGGAGCTCTTCTTGCACAGAAGAACGATATGGGTCATGAACAGGCTATCTACTACCTCAGCAGGATGATGGTAGGAGCCGAACACCGGTACAACCCAGTGGAGAAAGAATGCTTGGCCCTGATGTTCGTTATCCAGAAGACGCGACACTATGTCACCGGCCAGACTATTCATATCATCTCCAGGATCAACCCTCTTCGAGTACTGATGAGCAAGCCAAGTGCTCTTAATTCCCGACTCGCGACTTGGGCGATGCTGTTAACACCATATGACATGGTATACGTCCCGCAGAAGTCCATCAAAGGCCAAGCGCTGGCCGACTTCCTAGCTGCTCATCCGATCCCGGAGGCCTCCAAATTATACGAGGACATCCCTGACGAAGTTGCAGAATATAATTCCGTGATAGAAAGTGACGCATGGCAGCTGTTCTTCGACGGCGCCTCCAGGACTGGTCCCAAGGGAAACGTGGTTTCTGGGTAGGAATCGTCCTGGTCACTCCTGATAAACTCGTCATCTACCGAGCATATTATCTTAGCGAGCCATGCTCCAACAATGTGACAGAGTACAACGCTCTGCTAATCGGTCTCCAAGTCGCCAACGAGCTGGGGATCGAGTCCCTGGAAGCTTTCGATGATTCTCTGCTTATAGTCAATCAAGTCAGGGGAATATATGAAGTCCGAAATCCAGACCTCCTCCCCTATCACCAAGCAACGGTCGAGATAGCCATGACATTCAAAGGGTTCTTCCTAGAGCATGTACCTCGATCTTAGAATCTGGAAGCTGATGCCCTAGCCAGTCTAGCTGCGGATTTAGCCACTCCTATAAGAAGACAGGATTCGGTAATCCTTCTTAACAGAGATTTATTCTGTGTGAAGAACAACTTTCACATAGAATACAGCTACGCTGTGAACACAGATCCTCCTAGAAGAGACTGGAGAAGTCCCTTCATAGATTTCGTCGCATACGGAATCTTGCCGGAGGACCCCAAAGAAGCAGTATCCGTCAAAAGACGATCATTACGCTTCTACTTCGATGCATCTTCACAATGCCTATATCGCCGGACCTACGATGGACTGCTATTGAGATGTCTCTCTAACGATGAAGCACAGCAAATTATCCGAAAAGCTCACAACGGCGTATGCGGAGTGCATCAACCCGGTCCTAAGCTACAGGATCGCATCAGGAGAATGGGCTATTACTGGCCCACTATGATCGCAGACGCGATCAACTATGGAAGACAATACAGAGCCTGTCAGGTTCATGAAGACTTCATACATCAATCGTCTGAATATCTACATCCTACGGTTGCATCCTAGTCTTTCGAAGCATGGGGTATGGATATCATTGGTCCTATTCACCCATCTTCTTCCAGAGGTCACCGGTTCATACTGGCCATCACGGATTACTTCTCCAAATGGGCAGAGGCGATCCCTCTTGCTGAGGTAAAGGCGTCTAATGTAATCAGCTTCATCAAGCATCACGTCATTTATCGCTTTGGGATTCCCCGAAGGATAATCCATGACAATGGGCCTCAGTTCATCAGCCAAGCATTTCATCGATTTTGCGATAAAAATCGAATACATAATATTGCCTCTACGGTATATTATCCAGCTGCTAATGGTTTGGCGAAAGCTTTCAACAAAACCATTATTAAACTCTTGAAGAAGTTCGTCTCTTCAAACAAAAGAGATTGGAATGAGAAGCTGGGCGAATGCCTCTGGGCATACCGCACAACAGTACGAACACCGACAGGTTGTACCCTATTTTCACTGGTCTACGGGAGCGAAGCAGTTCTCCCCATTGAAATCCAGATTCCGTCACTCAGGATAGCCGTGACTAATGAGCTGACTCAAGAAAAGAATGACCTGTTAAGGCTTCAAGAGCTAGAAGGATTAGACGAGAAATGCCTCCAAGCTCAACAGCGCATCGCGCTCTACCAAGCACGCATTTCCAAAGCTTTCAATCATAAAGTAAAGGAAAGAGTGTTCAAAGTCGGCGAGCTAGTTTTAGCCGTAAGAAGGCCGATGATCCTTACTCATAGGAGTAAAGCCAAATTCCAGCCCAAGTGGGAAGGCCCTTATGTGATCGAGACAACGTTCTCAAACGGCGCTTACCGGTTAGCCCAGCCAAATGGAGACCTATTAATAGCTCCTATCAACGGTAAATTCCTGAAAAGGTACTATGCTTAAACTCTCCTGCTCAAGTGGAATATAGCGAGAATCTCAAATTCTGACAAAACTACTTCCAAAACGAAACTAGTTGGGTCATATTCTATCATGTCCGTATGACCTCTGAATAGATATGTCCTGCTAAAAGGTTATCAAGAGTCTATCACGTTCATACTACCTTTGATATTACTCTCGCCCAAATCTGTCATTTACATTCCGAAATGATGGGTCCATAAAGTCAGAAAAGAGTCGCTTTTATTTATTCCCAAAAAAAAAGAGCAGAATTACATTCTGGAAGCAAAAAGAAGAAAGGATACATCATTGTGGGGGAGTGGTCAGATCGCGAATCAGCTGTACCAGTGCAGCTATCCTCTCATCCCTGGAAACCAAGGCATCAGCGCGGGCCTGCTCCAGCCGTGCCTCGGGATTGTTCTTAAAGGACAGTTCGGCCCTTGCCCGAAGAGAGCCAGCACGGGCAGCTTCTGTGCGTTCCAGATCCCGTCGTGCTGCGCTCAGTCGACCAGTCGCTACATCTAGACCTGCCAACGACTGAGAAGCCCACTCCTCTGCCAGAGCGAGTTTTTCCTTCAACTTGCGGGCCCTCGCTACGTTCCCTTCATGCTCGGATTGGCACTTCTTCTAAAGAGCAAGAGCCTCCTCCACGACAGCTTTTCTTTCATCCATCTCCAGCTTATGCGCTTTGATGGAGTCATCTAGGCTTTCCAGCTGTTTAGTAAGCCGCGCAGTCATGAGGTTATATCTGGCCTGGACCTCAACTTCAAGGCTGCCCCGAGCCAGCTGCAAGTATTCGTTAATAGGTTGCTCCAAACCATTAACCATCGCCTCTAGGGCGTCAGCTACCCCAGAATCGCCGAACTCCCTGACCGTCCCGATCGGAAACTGAGAAGCCTTCTTCAGACGCTCGAAGTCTAGATTCTTCGCCAACACCATTGATATCAGCATTTTCAAACTGGTGTAAAAGAGGCTGGTGTATTGCTCGGTCAGCGCGACTAGATCCGATTGGACGCCAGGAGTGGCCGCGATATTGGTAAGTCCCCCTCCAGGAATGATTGCAGACGAGGTGGCCACATCCGCCGCCTCAGCGGGTGGTGTAACCGAAGGAGGTACGACAACAACGGTCGAAGTCATCGGCATACTCGCGAGAGACGAGGTCACGACAACGGGTTCGTCCTCCTCTTGAGGTGACGAAACCACTCCGGGCGAGCTGGCCCCCGAAGATATTTCCTCCTCGAAGTCGGGCACCTCCGTATCATCGCCAGGAGCCCGAGCAGAGCCAGAAGGTGCTTCAACGCTATACTCCCCGTGGACGTCGTCCCCTGAGAAGAGGACAAGAAAGTTGATATCAATATGATGGTAATTTTTCTAAGAGGAGACATAAAGATGACATTTACCCGTAGCCAACAGTATATATGCCGCATCTGCAGCCCACATAGCTAAATCATGCCTTAATGACGCAATGCGAACTGTCTTACCTAGAGAAGGGGGTGGGCCCACCGACACCACCAGGTGCTCTACCGAGCCTTCACCAAGACGCGGTCGAGGTCTGTCAGTTGGAATCTCGCCAGGCAATTTCGTTCCACTACCGGAGGCGGTGGCAGCAACAGCAGACTCAAGCAGGGGTTCTCCGACACCGCCAGCCGAAACTGAGGGTCCCTCTCCGAAAGGCGAGGAACCTCCAATCAAAGAGACATCCCCAACAGGGGAGACAGCAGGTTCCTCTCTAGGAGCCTCGATACCAGGAATCCGGAGAGAACGAGCAACCGTCTTCTTCTTCCTCTTGCGAGGGGAAGTCTGCTTTGAAGTAGGAGCCATTCGCTTCCCAGAGACTGCCAAAGCCCCCACAGGCGGAGGCACTTCACACCTCGACACCGACACCAGAGGCTCATCTGGAGTGACGGATCCCTCACCCTCGTCAGACGAAACCGAGGGGACTTCGACTCTTCCCCCAGACTTGGGAGAAGGCACCCTAAAGCTTCCACGCATGTCAAAATCACGATGGAAGGTGTTGATCGCCACATAGAACTGGGCATACGAATGGAGAATGCACAGCTCCGTGGAGAGTGTGACGACCGGCACGATAAAGATTGCTTCCGTGTAACCCATGATAAAATACCGCCATCCTCTGACTCTATCAATGAGTCTGCCCCTAGACCTGAAGCTGGTGACGGCATTGCCCATGTGCAGCTGATCGTACCCAAACTGCCTGGCGAACCGACTGGGAAAGTAGGGCTCGAAGAAGAAATGATCTTCGCTCATGTACAGCAAATGGGAGGGTCTGATGCAGACCAACCAATTAAAAGCTTCCGGAGAAAGATTAGTCTTCTTTCCAACTAAATCCTCAAGCCTAATGCCCGACTGATTGTGATGTACAGAGGAGACAGTGCAGAGGAGCTTCCAGCAATGACCGAGGCTTAGCACCAGCCGACAGTCTAAAACTGTGTTCACGTTCCAGGGAGAGTCCTTGTAGTTCAGCAAAAAACTACCCCCCGAACTACTGCCAGGGCCAGGAGACATCACCCGAGGGTTGTGGAGAATTAACCATCCTATCAAGTACAGGTATGGTAACTCTACCCGGGGAAAGCTATCACGCCGAGCTTCATCAACGAGCAGTCCATCAGTCATGGCTCTCAAACCAGCCTGTATACGGCACACCATGGCAGGGAGCAAGCCCAGTCTTGCCCCGAACACCAGACGCACGACAGGCCACAGGATGTTTCGGTGAATGCGGTCCGCGAACGCGATGCCGGGCACCACTACTCGACGCAGCCATATGGAGAGAAATTCAGCCAGCCTGGCTTTCTTAGACAGAGGCCTACGGCAGTGCCTCAAGTAACTATAGGCCTTAGTGCCTTCAGGGTACTTTCCTACCCCGTCATTGAGAATCTGATCTGGAGCTTTAGCATCCTCCATAAGATCCTTGACTACCTGGGCACTAAGCATGCCCAAACAGTTCACGGGCTCATTCTTGCCCCCCGAAACTTTCTCCGACTTGACGGCCCTGGCCCGGTGAAAGAAGAGGTAGGACATCCACTTAGTGGTGTGAGCCAAATCAGAAGGCTCATCATAAAAAGTAGTGTACACGAAGTAGTGGCACATCAGCTCCTGATACACCTCCACAACCCGAGGGTTCGAGTCCTCCAACTCCCGGTTGGTGGGAACATACTCTTCATATGGGGTATCCCCCATCGGCAGTCTCGAGATCACTGCCATCTCATGGAGGGCCAACCCCAACTCCCCCAGTGGAGTGGCGAAGGTCCCGGTGAGCGAAATGTATCGCTCCATCAGTGCCAGAAACAGGTTAGGGTTGGGAGGCAACCCAACACTCGTCGCACTCACAGCAGCATACAGTTCGATGACCTCCAGCTCTCTTCGAAAATGCTTCAAGGCCCAGTCAACTAGGCAAGCCCATCGGAGGTTTGTTGGGGTGATCCACCCATTAAACCGAGGATTCTCCTTGGGGTATACCCCCCCTCGTCCCATAAAGTCGTTGCAGAAAGTCGGCAATTGGACTGGCTGGATCACTGAACTGTCTTCACTTGGGACGCTGCCCGGGCACAGTCCCCTGAACAGCGTCACAACGCCGGAAGGACGGCTGACAAACGACCCCTGGTCAGCTCCTTTCAGATAAAAGATCTTCCCCGGCTTGCCATGAAGATCGGGAGTCAACGTCCACGACATCCTTCTGGAATGTGTCCCATGGGAGAAAGCCGAGATGGGATAATCTCTCGACATCGTTGGCAGATACAAGACCACACTCTCGACGGGGAAAACCCAGGGTTCTCTCTTGGGCTTCGTCTGGGACTGTTTGTCAATCGTGTCCCCAAAAAGAAAAGTCGGCTTGATGTACTGGTCCCCGTCTATGTATATCAGGGGCTCTCCATTAATCATGTTCAGCAACGTCCGCTCGCCCTGAGCCAATATCAAGATCTCCCTTCCTTCAGGATACTGGGGTCCGGAGATAGGAAATGTCACGTGGGACAGATCCTCCAGATAGTTTGAGTGCAGCATCCCGGCAGCGGAACCCATCACCTCGGCCAGTGGAGACTCATGCAAGTCAACTGCAAAAGTGCAAGAAAAACACGTCATTACAAATCTTACAAAGACCAAGAAACGACCGTCTGTGCTTTTCGCCAAGACTGTACAAAATTTGGTCATTTTATGTCGGAAGTCACATCCAGAAGCGTAATTGGCGGTATACAGTCCGTGCTTTACGCCAGACTGCCAAAATTCTAGTTATTATGTCGGAGGTCCCATCCACAAGCGTAAAACTAAAATTTTATAGTATACACCAAGTTTTTGGCAGTCAGATCTTTTACGCTCAAAACTGCGAAAATATGGAGTTTTACGCTGGCACATTAGAAATGTGGGCATAAAAGATAAAAACGTCTCCGTGCGTCATCTTCCTTAAAGAGGCTATCAGCACAGAAGACGACCTAGCGCGTTCACGTTCAACGTGTACGAAGGATTTTTTGTCGTTCTTTGTCATCCCAAAGGCTCTACCTCTGAGGCCGGGTGCGCTACTCGTCGGCGGGATACTTCGCTCAGAAGAGTGTTTACCTTGCCCGACCGAAGACTCTCTTGCTGGGACAGAAGAACTAGAAGAAGAACCTATACTCTTTCCCTTAGTGGAGGGGATTTGTTTCGGCGCCATTTCTGAAAACTCGGAGCGCTCGGAAGAAGAACGAGGGGAAAGACTCAAAACAGTCGATGGCTCTCATTCGCAGAAGACGGATGAAAAGTTTTTCTCTCAAAAGCTTGGGATATATATAGAGTTCGGGTCGACTCCTCGAATCCTCGGACGGGCTCCTCGAAATCCTAAACCAAAATCTCACAATTAATATTTGGTTATGATTGGGTACTACGTCAGTCCACTACTCTCGAAAGACGGACAGTCAACAAATTTGAAGAGTTTTTCGTGCAAAAATAGGTCAGCGATTCCCACGCTAAAGAGCTTTCTATGCTCGACAGCAACAGATCTACGATTTTTACACTCGCAAGCTATAAGTCTATGGTTTTATGCCCGGATGCCTTTGTGCACGGTAGCTTTTATGCTCGAGAGGCTACAAACCTACGACTTTATGCTCAGCAGATACCAAATCGATGATCTCACGCTCGGTGGCGTTTAGTTTACGCTCGGAGGCAATGGATCCATGACCTTACGCCCGAAAGATTTCTTTTATTCACAGGCTACAAATCTACAGTTCTACGCTAAAGGAGCTTTCTACGCTCGACAGCAACAGATCTACGGTTTTACACTCGCAAGCTACAAGTCTATGGTTTTATGCCCGGATGCCTTTGTGCTTGGTAGCTTTTATGCTCGAGAGGCTACAAACCTACAACTTTACGCTCAGTAGATACCAAATCGATGATCTCACGCTCGGTGGCTTTCTACGCTCAATAGGCTACGAACTCAGGATTTTTAGCTCATCTACACTACGGATCTCTGACTTTCTGCATGTCCGAACAGTTCTCGAGGCAGTCGATTACAGGAGTTCACACAGAAGATACTCCTTCTTGACCTCAAAATATCCCAAGTACCCGAAACATACAGAGTTCAAACATTAAGAAATTACTCTTCTCGGGTCAATTGGAGGTTCATCCAGACTCCAGTCTGAATATCTCGTCTATCAAGATGGCAACTCAGTTTGACAGCCGTTTCTCGACCCTGTTTTAAGGGATTTTCGAGAAATCATTCTTGAAGACGGAGTCTGAACAAAAATTTTGTTCATCAGAAGTAAAGACAACAGTTCAGAGCTCTACGAGGTTCCTCAGTCCTAGCAGCAGGACAGTTCTAAATGTTCAAAATGCTCAACAACGTTCTATGGACTATTCGATATGCGCAAAAGACTGGATCTAGCACTCTTTCTATACAGAGTCGGCATAAAGAATCAGACGTGTCGAAGCTACACATATTCAGACTTCACAGCAACGTATGGCAAGATGATCATATAAAGAAGCAAGACAATTTTATTAAAAATTAAAGTCATGATTACATATGAGGGAAATCCAATCTACAAGGGTTTTTCTTTATTTTCATGATTACATCTGAGGGAAACTCCGTCGACAAAAGGGCTTCCTCATCATCGTCTGAAGATCGCACCGAGAAGCTGTTTTGACAGGTTCTCACGATTGGTGACGGTCTTCCTCTTCTTCCAAGAAGATGATCAGTGGTGGGAGGATACAAAACTGGGCATAGACCCATCCTCCAACAGAAGGAAAGCAAGGCAAATCTGCTGTCCTACAGACCACCGCCACTCAAGTCGGGACAGAGCTAGTATGCCTGACTCTCGTCACCGGAGGTAACGGGAGAAGGTGCCACTTGCAAGCAGCGTGGTGAAATATGATTCTTTGCCTCTCTCGAAGAACCACCATACAAAGTTGCTGATTATCCCGAGCAAGAGAGGCTAAGATATCCTTCTATGATCCATCGTTGCAGTGGACACTTGCTCGAAGACGCCGTCTTTTTCGGCTCCTCACACGCTGGAAGAATATGATCTCCTTCTTCCTCAGAGCGACCCGACGAACTTCGGCGATCATCTCTGCGTGGTGATGAGAATGTGGGGAGAACGGGTTAACCCCCCAGCCTTTTTATAGGCGAAAGAGATCACACCGGTCCCTAATAAATCTGCCATAAAGTCAGCATCGACCGTTTCAACGCTCCATTCAGAAATGTTTCGAGTTACGAGGAGCGGTTCATGCTTCATTCAAAGCATTCCAAATTTTGAGGAATTTGAAAGCTTTGAAGGGGGTCTTGTAGAAATATGAAAATACGCCGGATGGCTATACGCAGCGTATTGATGCAGAGCAGCGTAGACAGAGGCCTTCAGAGCCATCAAGCGTGCAACAGAGCTTTCTCCGCCAAACACAGCATGAAGTATAAGCTCAACGTAAGGCAGTACGTCCAAACCGCTTCAGGGTAAACAGGGTGCTTCATCGACTCCTGGGCGTAAAACCTATCCTCTTGCAACGCAGCATTAAAGTGTACGAGAGATGCTTCGTATTCTCCGAAGTGAACCTGTCAGATCCTGCAATAAACCTGACGTCTGGACTTCTGACAAAGGGATACTACACAGCTACCCAGACGACGGCTATAATGATGGCACAGCACTGCAACCCAGGCTGTCATTTACCGCCATCTCCTTTGCGTAAACTGCTTTTACATGCACAAAGGGATACGCTATCTTGTTTTACATAGGCGGACATGAGCTGTTTACACTCTGCAGTAGACAAATCGCCTGCCACATCAAAAGCTGTACTCTGTAGGGGGCTCGAGGCACGTCTCTAAGACAAATGCACATAACGATGACAGTTGTTCGAGGCACGTCTCTACGTCTAATGCATAGAGCGGTGACAGTTTCTCAAGGCACGTCTCTGCGACTGATGCGCAGAAGGGCTGCAGACCTTCAAAACACGCTTCCGCATTTAATGCACAGGATGGTGGCAAATCTCGGCATTTAGTGCAAGAGATTTGATTATATCTTCAAAAGCCATAATTTCGGCTAAGACGTCCACATCAGCACTCTGGCATGGTACGCAGCGGCTTCTATGCCCACTCGGCCTCTATGACCACTCGGCTTCTACGCCCACTCGGCCTCTATGACCACTCGGCTTCTACGCCTATTTCGGCTTCTATGCCTACTTGGCTTCTACGCCATGGTGACAGACATTGGCTTCTACGTCCACCTCTTCTACACGAGGGATACCTACCTACGTGGCTTCTACGTCATGATCTTCATAGCGATTATACGCCTTTTGTCCCTTAGTTGGACCTGCGTCACACGCTCATTCAAAGGATCATCTATACGCAGGCATTGGTTATTTTAACCGTTGTGTGAAAGGGTGCTGTACTTTCCACTCCTCGGTTTCTACACCGACGGAGTGGTCACTGTCACTAAAACTCTATAAATAGAGACCTCTATCAATGAGGAACAAGGTCGGAAAATTGGTCAAGAAACCAATATCAGATCCAAGGTCAAGAGAGAGAGAAAGAGAGAGAGAGAGAGAGAGAATCCGGAGCTCAGGCAAGGAGCAGGGATCGACGACTTTGGCATCGTACATCCACCCTCTTTTGCAACCTTCGAAGCTGCTTCCTGTCTTCTACGGCACTTCTTCATCATCGTATGGTCCAAGGGCTAAAGTGATCGACTGCAGATCAAACACCTATAGCAATATTTACCCAGATTAAATAAATTATACTCCCACATCCTCGTATAGGATCAAATTGTACAAGTTTGTTTGTAAACTAAAGAAGGCGGGTTTCGTGTAAACCCCATCTTGAATACATTTTCATTCTTTTATTTTCCACCACAAACAGCAGAATCAAGAGGGGCCTCTCCACTACAAGTTTTTTTGCCTAGTTTTGCTATCGCCTTGTTGCTTTCGTGCTTTTGAGTTGGTTTACGGATTTGCATTTTGTTGAACATTTTCGATGGATTTCTTTTTCTTTCGTTTGTTGAACTGTATTTCGTTTCAATCTTGGAAAAGAGTATAAGGGGTATTGATCATCTGTTCGTGGCAATGAAGGTGATCGTGCAGTAGACGTTATTCGAGCGGAGTCTTGAAGCACCTCTTTTCTTTGCTCTCTCTAACCAACTTGTGAGTGGCTATAATTCGATTCAGTTGACCCTTCTTCCAAGTCTTCATAGCTAAAAACCTTGCCTTCTTGATTGTTTCGATCAAATGATACCATAATAACTAAAAGATATCAAGATAAAAAGGAATAGACTTGGATTGTTTGTGTTTGTCAACCAGCATGTTAACGGTTACCTTGTTGCATGCTAGTTTGTTTAGTCAGAACATTTTTCATCATGCCTCAATTCTAGTTAGAATATATATACTTTTTCTATGATTGTGCTATGTATTGAACACACACCTTGCTATGAAATAAACTGATCAGGGAGACTATGAAAAATAGATCATGCCATATAACTTGTTCCGTGTACGTATTACCTCAAACTGCTTCTTATAATAATTCGATTTAAATGTCGCATGGTCACGGACAACTCGTGCACAAGGATTTATAGTTCCTGCTAACGGTTGTTGGGGCACTGTACCATTCCGATCCAGACAAAACTTAGTGATAATCTCGTGTTCGGGCGGGATGGAATGTGACGCCTCGTGTTCTTTCGTTGCTTTCCATTCTCGCCCAAGACTAATTCGTCCAATATGGCATAATGCCAGTGACCTCCATGTATATTTAAACTGTGCAAGATAACTATGTCTTCATGGCAGGGAAGGTCATGGTAAGTATTGTACAGGTGGTTCAGATGGGCAGGTAAAAGTCACCGAGCGGTGGCATGTTTGTTTTAATAAACTTTCATATCTAATGCTTGCTTGTAAAATAGACTAAGGCAAGATAGAAAGACCACAAAATAACTTGCATATTTCATATAAACACGTATTGATTGGAATAATTGGGTTAGCTCGTATTCACCAGTGTATTTTGATGTACTGACCCTCGTTGTAACAGGTTCCCCGCACCAAGGAGATTATGCAAGGAACTAGAGCGACTTTCCAATCCAGTCCAACTACCGGTACGCTCTGATCGTGCCTTCAAGAAGCATTTTGAAGATCCAGGAGCTCGTGCACATAACTTATGCAGCTCCGTGGAAAGGCGATTGCTTCGCCAGAAGGTGTGTCTTCTTTTAAAGTTTTAAAAATATGTTCATTATCAATAAAGAAAACTTTTCCATATTTCAACATTATGTTCAATTATCTGCGTACTCTGAATATGTGCTCGTTATATAAAATACCTTGGCCTTGTGCATTGTGCAACCTAGGCACGCACGGCGTTACGCCCGGGGAACGACTATCGATTCTACGGAATCGGGGCATGATAATAGTCACTTTGTCGCATAGTATATTTCTACTCATAGTTGGGTTAAGCATATAATTAGTTACAACACATGGAAACATAGTTCTCATACATTTACAACCATTTATAACATGCATAGAATCATAAAATCCAATAAAACATCCAACTAAGGAAAATAATAAAACATGCACATGGGGTCGCATAAGAACCAGGGACGCATGGGATCAAGTCGCATAGGTCAAGGCTGCATATGGGTCGGTGCCGCATAAGGATCGGTGTCGCATAGAGGTCGATGACGCATAGGTCAAGGCAAGGTCCACTCCTTGGGACAAGTGCCGAGTGACGTGCATTAAATATGTGTCAGTGAAGTGACTGAAGTAATGGATGTGACAAGTCATAAAGTGACATAAAGGAAAAAGACAAACTTATAAAAATGTGTAAGGACGAAGCAGAGTTATGCGACAAATAGAAGAGGCATAAAGGGCCAATACCGCATAAGTCTGCTAGTCGCATGCTCTGCTTGTCGCATAGATGTCTCTTAAACGTAGCGAATTTCTCATTGGTTCAGCAAGTGAAACACAAGGTGTCATGACCCGCACCCGGTATAGGGATACGAGTAGTGAACAACATCCATCCTACACCACAGCATCGACGGTAGAACATTGTTTGGGTAAACTATCTATCTAGCAATCACGATATAATAATGCCACCAATAAAATATGATTACTCAATCACAGATCCATAAGATGGAACAAACGCACGAATAAGATATAAAGAACTAAAGATTCAAATATAAATCACAAGACAAAGTAATATCCAATGAGTCATCAAAAGAAATACTAATAACAAAATGCTAGAGACAAATCCAGTATAAATAAATCTATCTACTCAGCTACGGGTACTGGGTCGTCTGTCTTAACCGGGATGAGTCCCTCATGAATTAAAGTCTCTGGCTCTAAGCCAACTACGTCCTGAGGCCCGTAGTGAGTGGGATACCACTCCTCAGTGTCATCTCAAAAAAAATATCCAATCAGAAAAGGAGCAAAGTACACCTCTAACAGCAGTTCCAATGAATGATATAAACTATATAACAGTAAATAGAGCAAATATACAAGATGTAATATACAAGTACAAGAGATATGCATAGTAGGAATACTAGAATTAAATACAAGAATGAGCATCAAGAATATGAGCAAGAAATACTACTACTATGTGAGTGAGTACCAGCTTCAATATATGATCGGCTTGGAAACTTGCACAAGGATTTGGGCCTGGTTAATCATACGTGTGATGTATGATCAACACTCACAAGGAACAAGACATGCACAAGGAGGGTATGATCATATATCTATACTAACACTTCCCGTCCCGACTGGTATAGTGGATCCAACCATGGAACGTTATGACACGGGATTCACTGGTAGGTAGCTAGTCTCTCCACGAATCAATATATATACATGTACAAGAAGAACAAAGAACAAGGTTGCACAAGATATACCATAAATACCAAAGAATAACATCTCATGACGAGATCCGGATATATCAATCCGTGTAACCATCGTGTCAAGAAATCAATGATATCTACACTATATACAAGAAACATAGGTGATATCATAAATGAGAAACTATCAGAGAATATACTTGCCTGAAATCTGGTGAACAGTATCAAAGATGTCCAGAATTGTACCTCGAAGACCTAAATATGGAATATTACATCAATACAAGGTTTTAGAATAAAAAATAAGTTAAACTAGTCAAATTCTATGTCATAAAATCATTTTTAAGTCAAAATAGTCAAACTAGGTCAACTCTAGGTCAAACTAGTAAAACTTGGTCAAACTAGCTATTTCTATGTTATATTAGTCCATCTCTAGGATATTGAGTCCATACACTATGTAACTAGGCTATACTAGCTATGTTAGGATACTAGGATACCGACATTATACCGTATCATAAGATACATAATTAGATATGAAAATACAATAATATATATACAAGATGAAAATATATAGTATCCATAGCTAAACTAATGCTAAATGGATACCTTGGCTTTGAGCCAAATACGGTATCACACCACCTACACACCCCTCTTGATACACAAACCCTATACCTTGAGGATGAACCAAATTACCTAACAATTACCTTGGTATCACAAGGTAATCCAATATCTAATAGTTAACTAACTAACCATTCATACATCACTATACACTAACATAACTAGCATACCCATCTGGTATTCAATACCTATACCCCATGATACCTCAACTCTCATTAACTTGGTATAACTCACGATAAACTAGAAATAATATTAACCAATACTAGTACTTATGCTATATATATATATATATATATATATATATATATATATATATATATATATATATATATATATATATATATATATATTAACTAACTTAAATTTAACTGATACATACATCATAATCTCTAATGCACTATTGTGCTACACACTGTTGCTGCTGCTGCTTGCTGCTTGTTCACACTGCTGCTGCTTATTGCTGCTTACCCGAACCCCTTAGCAAACATACGCCCATATATATATATATATATATATATATATATATATATATATATATATATATATATATATATATATATAGTTATGCTACACATATTAACACTAATAGTGCACATGAACTTTCCTACTCTCCAATGACCACCAACACATCAAATGAATTAGAAACATAACTATATATATATATATATATATATATATATATATATAATACTCTAATAGTTATAACCAAGGTAAATTTAATTAGAAAGCAAAGTATCAAACACGTGGAGTGCACCGTACCAGTATCACATTCAATCTATGATATGCTTGCGATATGGCTCCACCACACCACTAAACGTATCCCGAAGGACACAAGCAAGTCTAAAATCATAATTAGAAATAACTCGAAGTGTTAGCTACTCATCTATGTGCCCGTGTCAAAATGTGACATGCTCAAACCCCCGTGTCAGAAAAAAACTTCCAAATCAACCCGTATCACTAAATTGTCATGATATGGCCTACACGTATCCAATTGTGGACACGACACTAGTCTCACACAACCAAACACATATCAATTTGGTCCAATTGACCTATTGACGAACACATGATGTGCCAATCTCGAAATTTTTCCAAAATTGACGCAAAACACCACCTAACTTCCTCTATAGGCCTCCTATGAACCTAATTCCACTTCCTATGGGTAGACTTAGTACATGGGAGGGTTCCTAATGATTAAATAACAGATTTAGAGTCTAAATAGAGAGTAAAAACTTAATTATACCTATTGGGAGATGGATTTCTAATACAAGTCTCCAAATGAGTGTCAAGAGCTTTCAACTTGTGCTCCTTCCTCCTCCTTGTAGATCCTTGCCTCCTTCTTGTTCCAATAGCCTCCAATGGTGAGTAGAGAAGGAATTGGGAAGAAATTTGAGTAGGGATTGGTGTAGGGATGAAGGAATTTAGAAGAGGAAATTTTAGATCTAGAATTGTAATGAATGAATGAAGAGAGAGAGAGAGAGAGAGAGAGAGAGAGAGAGAGAGAGAGAGAGTCTCTCTCTCCTCCCCCTTGCTATGGCCGGCCTAGCCCCTACTCAAAGTCACCAATACCCATTGGGGCTTGTCATGAAGGAATTAATTAAGGAAGAAAGGTTCTAATCCAATTATTTTAACTAATTAATTCATCCTCCTAATGAATGGGCTTGCTATTGGGCTCAAATCTTATTAGGATTAAATATTGGTCCATGAGTCTAGTCTAATCTAGTTAGTTCCACTAACACAAGTCCAAAATCAAATCTAACATCTAACAATAATTAAATAATACAATAAATAAATATTCAATAAGCACATAAATTAATTAATTATAAAATGACAGAAATACCATTTCCTAGAAAATGTGGTAATGACACAAGGAGTTCTGTCACATAGAACACTTTGTGTAATAATCAGTCATGCATCCAATAAGATGGATGCATGCTGGAAGGTGTATACGACATAGAGCTCATGCCGCATAGCACTCTCTATCGCATATGGTGCTGGCCGCATGAGCACTTCGTTTTCTCCAGACAGCAAGTTCAGCCATAGCGAAAAACTCCAAAAATCGAAAAAAAATCTCCATAAAAACTCTATTTTAACTCCGAATCAAGTAAATAAAAAGCCAAAATGCTCAAAATAAAGTGCTCCATCAACTATAAATTATTTTTTCCTAAAATATCGTGTTTTAATATATCAAAATCAAGAAAAACTTTTGGAACCTATAAAAACCCTTAACTAAAAATACAGATCTACTAAATTTCATCCATCAAAACCGAAAATTCTAAGTACTAAAAGTGATTATAATCATAATGTATACTTATTAGACTAATAAAATGCAAGAGAAAAGAAAAATTAAAATATAGAGTTTCTCCATGTCATGCAAGGTGTACTTGCCTAGAAATAAAAGAAAGGGGGAGAAATGAAGAATGAGGGAAGAGAGAGAAAGAAGTTAGCTTATATAGCTAGGATTGAGGTTTGGACCATGGGTTCTCTCGTGACTAAACCAACCCAACAATCAAACAAAGAGCCAAGTGAACCAAATGATCGGTCTAGTCTCCAAGACATGCAACCTAATTAACCATATAAGCAAAAAATAATATAAGCAGAAAAACTAATATGTTCCAAATACGTATATCGAAAACAGGGAGTGACAGTCCTTGACTACGGTCAGTAATGCCTAATATTCTTTATACTCCCTTGGAATTAGATATTTTCATAAACCTTGTAAATAGGATCATGTTTAGAGTTTTCACTGCCAACTTAGTTTCTATAAGTTGGGTAGTTTCTTGAACTAAGTGGACCCTAACTCTTAGAATGCGTCTTCGACTAAAACCCTACCGGTATTTTTATCCCCTATCTTTTCGAGAATCAAGCTACGATCTTGCATACTTAAATTTCTTTCTATTGCCTTGATTTTGTTTGTTTAATAATCGTGTTTTAGTTTTAATTTCGAGAATAAAATTTTTATAAGTTGGGTAGAATACAAATTCTCTCCTCCAAAATTATTATTTTTAATTATTTATTATTAGTATTAACTTAATTATTTATTAGCACCATTGCCTAGTTAGCTAATTAAAATATAGTTTATATTAAGTAAATAATTCTATAAATGTTTTATATACAACTAAATTTGACACACACACACACACACATACACACACACACATATATATATATATATATATATATATATATATATATATATATATATATATATATATGGTGTTAATATAATTTTATTTGTTTCAGATTTTTTTTTGAATTCATTCATATATATACATATTTATTATTTACGTATATGGTAGATATATACGTTGATGTAAAAAAAAACTAAACCTATAGACCCGCGCCGCCTAGTCCCGAGGAATTTTGATCCCCCCAAACTTTGCTAAGAAATTTTTTCTTCGGAATTCAAATTTGAAAACTTTTCAATCATTACTCCATTAATCCCTTTCTAAATTAGCCATTCAATACTTGTCATTTATTTCTTTTATTCATTCAAAGCCAAAAAACAAAATCAATCCCTACCTATCCATCGCTTCCTGAAAAAAAATTGACGAACTTCTCCTCAAGAAATCCTCAACATCTCCACCTATCACTGGCGACCACTCTCGAACCTCCGCAGTCTGCACCTCCGAAGCGGTACAAAACAGCCGCCCACGGTCGCTTGCACCGCCGGAGCAGCACAGAACAGCCTCCCACGGCCGCCTGCACCCCTGCGTACAATAGAATCTAGAAACCCGACCACCCCACTTTCAGGTCTTCCTCCTCGCTCATTCATTTTTTGAACCGATTCTTCCTATGCATCCACAACATAACCCTCTAGATATCTTGTTAATTAGGATTTTTTATAACTGTTTAAAACTAGGTAAAAAATTGACTCAAAGTCGACAAAAATTGCTTTAAAACTTTATATAAAAATTAGTCCAATGACCCCGGTTGGAAAGCTCGTATCTTCTCCCACAGTTGGCCAATCACATAGCCAATTTTATCAGCATGTCGACAATCTAACCCCCTTCAAACCCCAATAATTATTTTATTTTATTTTGTATTAAAATTATAGATAAATCAAATAGAAATCTCTGAGAAATTATGTTTTTTAAAACTAAATTTCACCAATACGGGGTCTGTCCAGACAAATTAGAACCCCATCGCATATTATTTGCATCGAAAGGTATGTACAGTAAGCACGGACATGTAGGATTGGACGAAATTCAAATTAGTCGCGTGTGCGCAATGAATTTAACTCGTATTCGTCTTAAATTACCGTATCAACTTTTTTCAAATTTTTTAAATTATTTTATGCATGCTCATCGTACTGTAAAAAAACTTACGTAATTGGACTCGCAGCGTTACGCCGGTCCTGTGACCCAAGTTTCGTTCAATTATGAGAATGTAGACCAGAATGTCGTTTTATAGGCCCCGCGGTCTGACTTAACGGACAATTTTGTGATAGCTCATCAAAATCAAATTATGGATATTTCATTGTGTTCGTATCGTCATTCTGGTCTCGTTAGATATTAAGTTCGCTAAATTTGGAGAAGTTTAAGCCTGACACATTTTTCGATGCAAAGCGAGATACTTGTGGATCTCGTTTTGTCCCGAAACTGTTATTTTTGTCCATGTATCCAAATTAGATTTATGGGTAGTCCATTATGACTATTTCACTTATTTTGAGAATTTTGGTGATATTGTTTTCAGCATCCGGAGGTATTCCCTCAGATTCTACCTTTTTGGCAATTATTGATTTACCGAGTTTGGTACATAGACGTCGCCATACCACCATTCAGAGTCCAGGATACTATACCTTGCTGTGTTTGCCATGTTTACTCTTTGTTAACATTATTTACTTGTATATTTTCTGATTTATTCCATTCTAAATTATATAAACTGTGCGTCCAAGTTATGATTGGGTACAAGCGACTAGATTAGTCGTTCTTGTGACTTGTACTTATTTTATGCATGATGGCCTAGTTTTAGGGGACTCCCTTATGATTGGAGGATATCCATCTTAAACTTAACTAATTTGCCATAATAAAAAATGGGGAGATTGTTGGCCCAATATTTAGTTAAGTTTTTGAATATAGCTAATCGATTAAGTTTAGCATTATGATAATCGATCAATCACTATAGTAACTTCTACTTAAAAATATACTTACATACTTAAACTTACTTCTCCCTCGTTGACATGATAAAAAAGAAGCTCTCCCATAATAGAAGACAACTGATATTACCAAAGCTTGTACTTGTGCATAAGCTACTCGTAGTACATGAGACGTTGTCGAATATGCACATATTTGACATATTTGTTCTCCTTTGTCAAAATATATAGTTTACGGCTCCCCCACAAACGAAGAATATATCATGAAGACAAGGTGAGTAACATGTAATTTGATCATGTGGTAAATTAGGAGTAAGTAGCTAGAATATCACTATATGTAGAATAATGGCATGCAGATCATATAAATGGATTTAACTAGATGCATATATATTTATAGCATAAAAAGCATAAAAATATTGGGCAACAATTTAGTCATATGCAAAAGACAATTTTCAAACATAATTACAAAGATATAAGTCAAATAAATATCAAAAGTTAGGAGACATGCATGGAAGCGTTTAAACATTACAAAATATCTTCTACTAGAAAAAAATATGCATATCATTGTAACTAGTCAAAGTCTAAACTCAAATTTAAACCAAGTAACATAGTTCTGAATCAAGTAGTACTTACTAAATGTTATAGTGTCACAATCTATACTAAAAGTTATCAACTTTAAGTCAAAAAAATAGGGCTCAGATTCACTGTTGTATTGAAAATAATTACAAATAGACCTTAACAAATCATTATTCAATAAAGTGTTGACTATCTTGGGTTAGTTGTAGGGGCCGGATCCCAGCTAGCGGTGGTCCAAAAATACTTAAGTACCGTGTTGCTTAGGCTATTTGCTCTTTTTTGACAGAATGACCCTTTCGGCTTTTAACCAAAATTAATCTTAACTTTCAAGTACTTGGATTTAACAGGTATATATGCTAATTATAACATCTTACAACATCGTAATCCAGAATTCCTAACTCTTGACGAATAAAGTTCTCTCAAAGATAGCATGTATAGACAATTGTGTCATATTAATAGAAAGTAAATTATTCTATAGTGACAACTAATATTTTAGCTAAACAACTAGTTATGCTGGATAGAAGTAATTATAAGAAAATTAACTAAGTATATCAGTATCACATCTTAAATTGATTTAACTAAATAATAAGTAAAGGATATCAATAAGAGATTTGCTAGATTCTATAGTTATAGCCATTTAGGAAAAATCAATTAGCATATTACCAAAGTGGCTCAAGTGGCCATATTTACGTTGGTGCAATTGTTTGGAATATGACCTTTGTAGCTTTGCAATCACCAACGTTCTCATTGGTGCTAAATCCTAACACAAAGCGTTCTACCTACATCATTAGGAAGAGACTTTGGTATCCAATATTTGGATCCATATTTGTTAGCTTTGGGAACCCACTTATACATATTCATATCAACAAATTTTTTAGCCTTGCACTGACGTAAAATGTGTCCTTTTAAACCACAGTAATGACAAGTAGCATAGACATTTGTGCTAGGTGGAGAAGTATGAGTATGTGAAGTGGTGTGTTGTGTTGTGTCTTTCGTGGATATTTATAAAAGGCGTGATTGTGTGAAGATTTAGCTTTGCTTGCTTCCATAACAAATAATCTGTCGTGTATGAATTTGTGATGAGTCACGTGCCTTGTGTTAGATTGAGTCATAGGTTGCATTACATATTTTTCAATCTAATATATAACGTTTTAGAGCTAGTATATAAATCATCATATTTAGCAGTAAGAGCATCAATTCTAAGTAAGGCATTAGAGTACTTATTCCTTTCATGTTTCAAGTCCTCCTTAAGTTTAGCATTGTCTTGATTGCTTTCATCAAAGAAGTCAAGTGCTTCTTGTAAGCTAAACTTAAGTTTGGAGATATCAACATAGTCGTCAGGAGAGGAATTTTTTCTAGCTTTATTTAGTAAACAAGTAAGTTTTTTATTCTCAAGCTGATAAGATTTAATATATTTTCTAGCTTACTTATACTTATTCATAAGCTTCTTATGATCTTCAAATAAATTATTGAAAGCATCAGATAATTCATCATAAGAAAACTCTTCAAATAAAGGATTATCTTATACCTCGTTTGATAATGCAGTTAAGCATACATTTGCAGCATTTCAAGGGCTTTCTTCTTCCGAATCGCTAGCTTAACTTTTATACCAGATGCTTGTATTTGCATATTTACGAGACAAAAATCCTCTTTTGTTTGATTATTTATATCGATTCTCCCTTTTTGCTTTGGAGCAATCTTTCATCATGTGGCCTGGCCTTTTGTAGTTGTAGAAAATAGGTTCTTCTTCAAGATCTTTCTTCTTTCGGTTTGATTTCACAAACTTCAAGAATCATTTGAAGCTCCTATAAATTTGGGCTAGATCCTCATTATCTGAATCATCGTCTGTTTATTCACCTTCAGAAGCATCGTCAGAGGATCTTTTGTGATGCGCCTTGAATGTGATGATCTTTTTTTTTGGTGCTGATTCTTTGAGATCATTGAGGTCCAGTTCATATGTCATCAGCTTCTCCATGAGTGTTTCCAGTGTCATTGTAGTGAGGTCATTTTCTTCAATGATAGCCATTGCTTTCGGGTTCCAGTTCTTCGGAAGTCCTCTAAGTACTTTGTGTATCTTCTCATTGTTGATGTACTCCTTGCTAAGAGATGATAGAGGATTGACGATGTTAAGAAACCTTATGAACATCTGAGTGATGGTCTCATTTGATTTTATCTTGAATATCTCGTATTCTTGTGTCAGCCTGCTTATCTTAGACCCATTCACCTGAGTAGTTCCTTCATAATTCACCTCAAGAAGTTTCTAGACTTCATGAGAAGTGGTACATGTAGATACTTTATTGAACTCAGTACTGTCTAAGGCACAAAATAAAGTATTTATAACTCTAGCATCAAGACTATATTGTTTCTTTTCCAGATAAGTATATTTATCTTTAGGCTTATCTATAAGATTACCATATACAACAATTCTATCATGCTTTTTGTAACCATCTTTAACTATTGACCAAAGCTCAAAGTCTAGTAATCTGAAATAGAAACACATACTATTTTCCAGTAAGTGTAGTTTGTTCCACCAAATAGAGGAGGCCTATTTGTGGATTGGCATTCACCAGTGAAGATAGATTTCAAAGTTTTTATGTGTAATACTCTAGGAATTAAAGCCTATAAAAGAGCACCTGCTCTGATACCAATTGAAGAACCGTAAGGCAAGTCTAGAGGGGGGTGAATAGACTACACCAAAATAATCTATTCATTTAAAAATTGATGCACAGTAAAGGCAGTTAAAAACTAACAGTAATAATATGTATATACAAGACAGATATGTAAAGCAGTAAGAGTAAGAGAAAGCAAACGCAAACACCATAATTTTATTCTGATTTTTCTCTAAGAGGACTTGTCCAGGCCCGAGAACTCTTGCTCGGAGTTGTATCCACTATAATCACCAATAGTGAATCATAATCTTTGATCTGAAGGCTTGCAAACTTCTTACAACCTCAAGCTTTGATCTGAAGGCTCGAAAGACTTTACACGTGTATTTGATGCGAAGGACATGCCGACTTCAAACACTAAAGACAAAACTTGACAAACCAAGCTTTTACAACTCAAATAGAATTCTAACCGAGATCGCACTTGGCACTAGAAGGCTAGGGAGTTGATCTTATAGATGAAAAAGTTTAGGCTTTGGGGGTTTACTCACTATAGGATAGAAAGATTGAGAATGGTTGAGTGAGTAAGAATGTAAAAAATTCAACTCTATTTATAGGGTATGTTCAAACCGAGTTCGGACAGAATTTGGTATGGAATATTTAAATTTTTGAACGTTGGAGCCACAAAATTAGAGATTATATAGCTAGCCAATCTTCTGATTTAGGCAGACCGAGTTCGGTCTGATGGCCAGAATTCGGTCCAAGTTCAGTTGGCCTTTTCAAAATGGTTTTAGCTTTGGTCAAGTTTGTTTTGGTCTGATTTTGGGTGGCTAGGTTTCAGGCTTATTTGAGTGAACTAAGGATATGCCAGTGCGAATAGATGTACATAAGTCCTAGACTCAATAAATATCAAATTACATAATAAAAACCAAGAGCACTTGATGACGCCAAACTTCTGAAATATCTGCTGACATGAAGAAGCTTTTTTCCTTGACGGCCGTTATCCAAAGATAACCAGATCTGGAAATCTGAATACCTTTCGGGGACTTCGCCCCTGAACCCCACGAGGGGCGCTGCCCCCCCCCCCCGACCCCCGTGCGCAGATCGGGCAGCGAAACCCCCGAGTGCGAGGCTACGGATAAGTCGTAGGCGGTTCAGAGACATCTTCTGGTATAACGTCGTCTTTGGCTCATTATCTTTTCTTTATAGCATATGTCCATGCTGGTCTTACTTATTGATTTCTACAAGTACATGTTAGACGAACAAAGTAATATAGAGAAGAAAATATAACAACATTAATGCATATATGGAAAATGCTGAGTTTAAGTAGAAGTTACTATAGTGATTGATCGATTATCATAATGCTAAATTTAATCGATTAGCCATAATAAAAAACTTAACTAAATATTAGGCCAACAATTGTAGGACCGTGATTGCAACTCTAGAGGGAGGTAAATATATGTCATGCCCCAGTCCCAAAATACTTAGGACTAGGAACACGTAAGCATGCCAGCCGTATGGATATGGCAACTCTAATATATGGAAACCAAAATCCATACGTACGCTGTAATATGAATATCAATCCACAAGTGGTATAAAATATATCACAAGTCACAGGGTACAATCTAAATCTCATCCACGAAAATCAATATAAATAAATAACCATTATTTATGAAACTAGATCTCAATATAAGTATCTAAGGATGATAGTTGGATGGAAACAAATCTACTACCAACTCGAAGGTAAAGGTACAACACAATAAACACAATATAAGAATACCAGCTAATGACCACGGGCTCGAAGAGAAGGCATCCACAAAACATATATAACCATCCAAATCTGCGCTCCTACAAATACTCAAGAACAGATACACCTGGCAGAGGACCAGGTCCTCAGAGGGACATAACAAGATACAGAAAAGCGAGCCAATTTGAATACAGTAAACATGCATATAATTTAAAAATAAATAAGTACGCTGTACAAGATAATCTATATGAATGCAACTGAGGACAACTTTTTGACGTATGGGCAAGGGTAGGCTACTCGATCTACCTCACAACTCACACACACGTCAGTGGACATCAGAAATCGACATACCGCGAGGGTAGCGACCAGCGAGACTACAGAAATCGATATACCGCGGGGGTAGCGACCAGCACGACACACGTCCGTAGTGTGAGCTATATACTATGGTTTACCAGAGTAGTTAAAATCTCATACGCCTAATGATTGCCCTCTATGATACTAAGTATCAAGTGTGTGTCAACATATCTAATATATAGTAATGATTGAAAGAACTACACATGCAATGAATAAACAGAAATACAATAAATATATAAAAATATACTAAGAATGCAAAATACTGTAAGCAATTTGGCAAGGTATCTTACCTGGTCTAAAAAGGATGAAGTCCCAACTCAAGGCGTCGTCCGATCTACCCGTCACATAAATTAAATAAGTTAGGTTACAAAAGTGGGTAAATAGGTTCCTCCATTTAATCTATTTTAATTCTGAATAAAATAAACTAAAATAGTATTTTAATTTTATTATAATCTAATTTTATTGTTAAGCTCTAATTTTGGTCCAAAGAAAGTCAACTTTAAGGATTTGTGATCCGTGGCACGCAAATCGAGGCAATCCGTTGACCAAAAAGTTAACCGACCCAAATCCTGGATTTGTGTATGGAATCCTATACATTTCAATGCTACATGAACACTGGAATAGACGGTTTCATAAAATCATAAGTCAGTAAAGAGTTATGGCCACAAGTGCGCACAGATGACAGTTTTCGGTGGTTTCCTATTTACGTCTACGTTTGCACAAATTTTACAGTAGATTAAATTTATATATTAAATTCTATAAAAATAATTTTATGAAATTTTATCATGTCAGATTTTCGAAACTTCAAACGACTCGTAATTCCGAGTTCGGGATCTTACAAAATCTCAAAAATACGAAAACACGTCTGATTTCGGACAACTGGCACTTTTAGAATTTTCTAAAAAGATAGGTTCATAAATTATTAAAATAAATTATATAATCAGAAAACTAACCTTGATATAGTTCTAATAAAAAAAATTGGAGCGTGTTTGGAGTCCGGAGCTAGGAGATATCGTCTTTTTAATTCGTCATAACTAGTAGAAAATGAGGCTGAATTTATGACGAATTTTGACTCTTTTTGGACGAAAAAGAGGGGAATTTGGGGAAGAAAAATATGAAGGATGAGGTATTTATAATGGTGGACACTACTTAATTAAATACGACTAGG
This sequence comes from Iris macrosiphon, assembly GCA_036927795.1. Lineage (NCBI taxonomy): Eukaryota > Viridiplantae > Streptophyta > Magnoliopsida > Asparagales > Iridaceae > Iris > Iris macrosiphon. The sequence continues at coordinate 40,128,760 of JAYESA010000001.1, read as the reverse complement.
AGTGGTTAATTTGGATAGGATTATGATGAATTTAAATAAGGATAGGATATGCATGAAGTTGCTTTCCTAGTAGGTTCAGGATTTGAATTAATTTAAAATAGAGTTTGAATTTATCTCAATAATTTATAATCTTAAATATAATTAAATATAATACAAATAATTTATAAAATCTTATTAATATCTATTAACACTAAATTAGCATCTATCTAATATTAAGACTATATATATCCAAATAAATCCTAAATAATTTTAAAAATCTAAATAAAATTCTTAAAATTCTAAATAAATTACAGAAAAATATAATTAAATATTTTAAACTAAAATAAATATTTGGTAGGAAGAACATGCAAGTATGGCCGTATAGTAAATCATAGAAGTCCTAAACATTTACGTTTCCTAAGTTTTAATTACCAAAAATTCTAGAAAAATCTCCAAAAATCTAAAATAACCTAAAATAAATATTTATAGAAGTAAATATATCAAGAAATTTATTTTCTAATTAACTAAGAGAATACTCTAAAGAAATTTAATATCTATAATAAATATAATAATATAAACTACACACAAAATATTTTTTTTTGGTGAGGGGGTTTACAATATAGTGCGTGTGTATATAATGAAATATAATTACCAGTTAAAAAATAATATAAAGTAAATACAGCTACACTATCAATAAATATGTAGATATGCAATGTAACACCCCATTCCGTTCAAGCGGACTGCCGATTCAAACGGCAAAAGTGCATGCCCCGACCCGCTTTGCTCAGGCGAGAATACTCGTTTGAGGCAAAGGATATCCAGACTTGTCACTACAGGATTTTGGCTTAGGTTTTCAGAGGCTCGCTTGACGTATCGCTCAACCGAGGCGAATCATCGCTAAGGTGGGTGGCTACGGTAAACTTGTCTTTGCTTAGCTAGCACACATAAAATTTGGAAAGATACATGCTAGTCGCTAGGTGAATCACCCCCTACATGCTAATAAGAATACAACGCACCTAGCTAAGGGAATAATCCCAACTTGTATTGCTTGTGCTAGAACATGAAAATTAAAATATTGATTATATTCAGACCCTCGCATGCTAAGTTCCCTTACGGTTTTACCTCTCGGCTTACCTTCGGGTCCGAGTCAACGTGTTGCTTAAGTTCCTTAGAAACGAATGCTTGCTTGCTTGCAAATGTGTCTAACGTTATTGTATGGTGCATGCATTGAGTCAGCCAGGAGACTATTAAATAGCTCTTCTGTGCAATTGAACCTGCAAGTATCCGGGACCATTGGGTCGCCAAGGCAATCCCCGAACCAGGGGCACTTATCAGGGCAAGTAAATACTGAACAAAAATCCTGTCACGTTGCAACTGAATGATAATCATATCAAGTTTACATCTGAACAAGAATCACGTCATGTAACGAATGAATCCCAGCTCGTGGAGCAAATACTCGATTCAGATCACGAATCATAGATTATCATATCAAGTTATGGATTTGGAAAGACCCTGACCTGCATGTCGCGGACAACTTAGAAACAAGGTCATTCAGTTCCACGGGCGGTCACCGAGGCACTGGAACCGTTTTGATCCGGATGGAACTTCACGATAGTCTCACATGCGGACGGGATGGCGTGTAGTGCCTCACGTGCTTCGTTGCATACCATCCTCATTCATCGACTATAAACGGTCCTTTATGGCTATGCCAGCGACTCATGTTCATATAGATAAGTCATCCTCGCTTAGCGGTTATCCGCGTGCGAGTCATTGCATCTCATCAATGAACAACTGAACACCTAAACGATCTTGATATAATGACTCTCGTGTTTGCATATGTTATTGCCTTGGTTTTTATTATGAATGCCCCTGAATGTTTATGCCTTCCCCGTGCTTGAATTAACAATGTTTGCCTTGGACAGGGAAGGCCTAATGGTAAGTTGGTAAGTCTCGTCGTGTTTCTTCTCATATCGCACGGCGCACTGCCACACGAAATAGGCTATTCAATCTTTGCATAAAACTGATTCTAAGGCAACTAGAAAGATAACTTAATAGTTGGTACACAGAACCTATATTACGTGTTTAGATTTGTCGAGCGGGCGAGTAGCCTCCCCACCAGTGCATTCAATGTACTGATAATCCACCAGATCATTTACAGGGTATAGGAGAACCTCGTTTGGTGCGGATGCCTCCTTCATGCGTGCTAAGGCCAGGAGTTCCCTCTGAAGCCTTGGAGCGCTGCGTCCGGGACTGAAGCAAATATACAAGACATAATGTTGTGAATATCGCCTGTACAATCATTCCACAAATTATAGCCACTTGGCACGCTTTTACTATTTAAGAGAGAGAGGCTTGAGTGACTTGTAATCTCGGCCAAGCGCCGCCTGTAACACTTGTTTATATCAATAAAAGAGTTTCTTTACTTCTACTTGTGTTATTCAATGCTTCCGCTATATTGTCAACTCAGTGAACTTGTTACCAATCGCCTATGCGTTCATGACTCCGCTGCACTCGGGCAATCTGTGCGACTCTGTGGCTTAGAACTCTTACCGCCAGCCAATGAACCACAGCCTTGCACGGGCGAGGCTCACGCTCGTGCGGTATCACGCCCGGATGGGTCAAGCGATCATTCTGCGGGACCGCTAGCACGGTGATTCTCGCCTAGCGGGAACGGCCGATTTAGCCTGCAAGAGATCGGGGCTTGACATGTTGGTATCAGAGCCTGGCTTCTACGCCTTTGGATTTTATTTTGATTACTCAGTTTCAAAAAGCTCGTTCATGGGTTATGTGCACGCTCTCTCTCATTGTCCTAAAACGAAATATTCTAATAATAAGTCTAAATACTATCAAAATGCATTTTGAATGATATGATTGATTGTATGATATTATGCTGCGAGTGGCCTTTGTGCCAACCTAAGTGAGAACCCTTGAGATTATCGCAAGTAGCTTATCCGATTTTACTATCTCTAAGTTTGGTTGAATGCATATGTTTGAGGGATGCCTTGAACTTGTGCACGATCCAAGACTCAAGAAAATTTGAAACTCGAGTGCTAAGACTTCGCTATCGCTTAGTTGGTTGTCGTGCTCATGCTAGAGGTGCACTTCGAATATACGCACGATCCAGACTAGCGATATGCTGATCTTGAATGCTTGTGCAAGTGAACATCCAAATGAACAAGTATAATGACTTGTATAGGTTTGCCTCAGCCTTGTATCGTTAAATTAAAATTGATTGAAACGTACTGCTTGTCCTCAGTAAGTCTTGAGGACGAGACTTTTTCTGAGTTGAGTAGGATGTAATACCTCATTCCATTCAAGAGGACTGTCGATTCAAATGGCAAAAGTGCATGTTCCAACCCGCTTTGCTTAGACAAGAATACTCGTTTGAGGCAAAGGATATCCAGACTTGTACCTACAGGATTTCGGCTTAGGTTTTCAGAGGCTCGCTTGACGTATCGCTCAACCGAGGCGAATCATCGCTAAGGTGGGTAGCTATGGTGAACTTGTCTTTGCTTAGCCAGCACACATAAAATCTGGAATGATACATGCTAGTCGCTAGGTGAATCACCCCCTGCATGCTAATAAGAATACAACGCACCTAGCTAAGGGAATAATCCCAACTTGTATTGCTTGTGCTAGAATATGGAAATTAAAATATTGATTATATTCAGACCCTCGCATGCTAAGTTCCCTTACGGTTTCACCTCTCGGCTTACCTTCGGGTCCGAGTCAACGTGTTGCTTAAGTTCCTTAGAAATAAATGCTTGCTTGCTTGCAAATGTCTAACGTTATTGTATGGTGCATGCATTGAGTCAGCCAGGAGACTATCAAATAGCTCTTTTGTGCAATTGAACCTGCAAGTATCCGGGACCATTGGGTCACCAAGGCAATCCCCGAACTAGGGGCACGCATCAGGGCAAGTAAATACTGAACAAGAATCCTGTCACGTTGTAACTGAATGATAATCACATCAAGTTTACATCTGAACGAGAATCACGTTATGTAACGAATGAATCCCAGCTCGTGGAGCAAATGCTCGGTTCAGATCACGAATTATAGATTATCATATCAAGTTATAGATTTGGAAAGACCTTGACCTGCATGTCACGAACAACTTGAAAACAAGGTCATTCAGTTCCACGGGCGATCACCGGGGCACTGGGACCGTTCCGATCCAGATGGAACTTCACGATAATCTCACGTGCGGACGGGATGGCGTGTAGCACCTCACGTGCTTCGTTGCATACCATCATCGTTCATCGACTATAAATGGTCCTTTATGGCTATGCCAGTGTTACGACCCGCACCCGGTTTAGGGGCACGAGTGCGTGGGTACGTCCAGCCTACGCCGCAGCATCGGCGGTAGAACGCTGTCAAGGTCTTGATACTATCTAACTACTGTCACGCAAGCATCCAATCTCCATTAGGAGGCACGGATGACACAAATAAGATGAACACATACTCAATCACAGGATTACAGCACGATAAGATTTCGAATAATAAAACTAAATTAAACACAACACAAGTCCACAAGTAATATTCTAACTCAACAATATCCAAGAATCATCAAATGCCGGAGACAAATCCGGTACCAAATAGACTGTTAAAAGAACTAACTAAAAATAGTAATTTCCAGCTAGACCTCCTGGAATCACAACTACTATCAAGTCTGCAGCTACTCACCATAAGTGTCGGACAGCGGTCCTCTAAAGCATAGTCTGGAAACATATTTCCAGTCAGGAAGGAGCAAAGCACAATCTCAAATAACAGTTCCATTAATTGATAATGTCTATAATACAATAAAACATGTCATGCTAGCTACTGAGAAGACAGTGAAATAATTGAAATGGCAATTTAAGAGAGACAGGTAATATAGAGAGACAGGCAATATGTTACAGTCGGTGCATGTATGGAAATAAAAAGAACAAGAAACAGTATCATATACGGGTGATGTAGTATATGATAAAAATAGGGAACTGTAATCTATTCTAGGTGTTTGAAATAGTAGTTTCAAAATGTGATCGGCTTGGGAACATGTACGATAGCTACTGGCCTGGCTAATCATGGGTGAAGAGCATGATTAACACTTATAATTTCTATACTACAATAAGAGGTTATGATCACATTTCTTACTAACTACTTCCCCGCCCCCAACTAGTACTGTGGATCCAACCATGACACGTCACGATACACGAGCAAGTCAAGTCTATCATGTACGATGTCTAAATATACATGTCGTGTACAATGTCAATACGATAATCAAGGTAACATCTCATGACTGCAGATCCAGGCTATATACTAGTCCGTGTAGCACAGTGTCAAAGATTCAGATGTAACATTTCATGATTGTTGAACTTATAGAATTTATCAAGAATTGGAAATTATCAGAGAATGTACTTGCCTTGGGTCCTTAGCTGGTATTTATGGATGTCCTGTTCCAGAGTATCCCCTGGGTAAAACCAACAGTCCTATAAACACATCACAATTACAACACTTGTATCAGGGGCTATACTAACACACAATAGAATACACTGGCCTTAGGGCTATGCCAGGCAGGGCACTAGTCCACTAGGGTCATCTAGTACATTCACCAATTAACCGTAGTATTATTAAATAATCAAATATAATACATATTTATAGGGTTATACCAAATTCTATACAAAATATGTATAAGTGTATACTCATAACAGAAGATGTATTATATATACATAGGTAAAAATATTCATAACACATATACATTTATATGTACAACTACCAAAGTTATATATATATACAAAAGAATATATATATATACTAATTATATATATTAATTTACAACTACCAACATATACTGAAATACCGATATACATACATACCAATTTACATATTAATATTTATTATTAAATACGTACACGCAAAATATATATTGAATACATATATAGATATATAGGAAGAATTACACGAACATATATACATACACATTATAAATTCATACATTACCAGTCTTAATACATTTACCATATACATATATATAGGTGCATATATATATATATATATCAATTACCAAAATACGTATTTACCTATTTATACATTTATACCAAATACGTATTTTTATTACATATATTCCATATGAAAATATACCAAAATAATACTTGTATGTATATGAATACATATACACTAAGTATTATTTTAATACACACACCAATTCACGTATACGTATTTATATTTATATACATAAATCTACACATTAAATAATGTATACAATAGAATTTCAATAATACATTTATATACTAATACAAAAATATATACTATAACTTATGTATTTTAAATATTAATTAAATAAATGCTATTCATATTCATGTATTTAAAATATTAATTTGATACATACTCAATTACAATTTAATAAAATAATTAATAAGCTTATACATATATTAAATATTAAATAAATACCGTACGTATACATATACTGTTAAACGTTAATTTGAAATACGTAATTACATATACATGCCAATATTTACATATACTTATACATTGATTAATATACAATTATATTCACATTAAATAATTACCTACAATACATATTCATTACATTATATATATACATATATATATATATATATATATATATATATATATATATATATATATATATATATATATATATATATATATATATAAAAGAAGGAGGGAGAGAAGAGAATACTCACTGTGGGTGGTCGACGGAGGCTCGCCGGCCGGAGGTGGGATGCAGCTAGGAGTGCAAGGAGGTGGCCGGGGTGTATGGTGATAGATGGAGGTGGTCGGAGTATAGAGGAGCACAGCCGGAGGTGGGCTCGGCCTGGGAGGATCGTCCAGCGGGAAGAGCGGGGCCGCTGCCAGCGGTTCAGAGGGGGCCGCCGAACTCGCTGGATGGAGATGCCGCCGTGGGGATGTCGGCCTGGAGCAGCAGGGCTGATGGGGGATGGGCACAGCCGGCCGGGCAGTCGCCGCGGGGACTGTGCGGAGGAGATGGGGTTGGTTGGCGCCGGACTGCACGCCGGAGTGAGGTCGGGCTGGGTGCAGTGGGGGACTCGGCCGGGGTTGGCAGCAGGAGCAAGGAGAGGAGGAGGAGCAGTCGGCTGAAGGAGTTGGCCGCCGGGCTTCAGGCGGGAAGGAACTCGGCCGGGGGCCGGCTGATGGGCCACCGGAGTAGCGGGCTCGGAGAGGAGCAGCCGTCGAGATACGCCGGTGAACAGTAGGTTTCAGTTTCCCTCCCCCTCCCTAATGTTAAATTCAAATTCAAAATAAAGGAAGGAGAAGAAAAAGGAAGAAGAAGAGAAGAAAAGAGAAGAAGAAGAAGGAAGAGGTTGGTTCCCTACGTTGGAGAGAGGTGAGGAGAGAGAGAGGTGGGGGCTTGCTTGGGGATTAGGGTTTGATGGGACATGGGGTGATGTAGACATGATATTATATAGGATGAGGGTTTGTGAATCTAATGGTGAGGATGCACCCAATTAAATGGGTGGTCCAGATCTGACAAGAGAAAATAATTCATGGAGGATTTAGGGTGAGATTTAATTAAACAATTAAGGATTCCTCATTGGTTAAAAATAATTGGGTGAGGCCACAAAATGCAAATTTGCAATTTAGCCCCCTTAAATTTGGGAAATTGCACAAACACATAAAATGACAAAAATTTGGCGGGCGATTCGGGGTCCGATGTTTTGTAGGGTCAGGGGGCGTTGTAAGACTGGTACGGGCTCAATTAACAGGGCACTGGAATTAAATTAGAATTTCAGAATCAGATAAAAATAGTATCCTCAAATTAAATAGAAATAAATGCAAGTTGTGTTCAACAATTAATTAGGAGTACATGGAGCCAAAATCAGGTCAGGTCATCAATACCAATATTGAAGAAGACTCAGAACAGAATATTACCCTAATTTGGGCCGCACGAAAAATAGGTCAAGATGGCCTCCAATTTTTGATTGGAACGCACAACGATACAAAATAGGAGTTTTAAAATAAACGTCCGCGACGATTTTTGTGCGGCTAGAAACAATGCACAGGGAGCAAAATTATGAGTTGTAAAAATAGCAGAATGGAAGGCGGGCATGTCTAGGGCAAGATTGTGAAATTTGTTGGGAGACAAAAGTCTGGATAGTGCTCCAAATATCGGAGCAAAGGCAATTGCGCAAAATATTAAATAAAATACAGTAATTAATTACACCTCCAATAAATAAATTCTAAAATAAAACAATTAACCTCAAAATTCCATAATTCCGACAGGTGCTCATCTACTGGCTTCTGGTCAAGTCTGCTAGCTAAAATAAAATAATTACACTGTATATAATTATATATTTAATTACACATCGCACATAATTTATTTAAATCAAATACTATCAGGCAATTAATTAATTATAAATACCATAATATTAAATATTGCAAAAAGTCGAAAATACCCCTGTTTTCAGAATGTGGTAGTGACAGCCAGTGACTCATGTTCATATAGATAAGTCATCCTCGCTTAGCGGCTATCCGCGTGCGAGTCATTGCATCTCATCAATGAACAACTGAACACCCGAACGATCTTGATATAACGACTCTCATGTTTGCATATGCTATTGCCTTGGTTTTCATTATGAATGCCCCTGAATGTTTATGCCTGCCCCGTGCTTGAATTAACAATGTTTGCCTTGGACAGGGAAGGCCCAATGGTAAGTTGGTAAGTCTGGTCGTGTTTTTTCTCATATCGCACGGCGCACTGCCACACGAAATAGGCTATTCAATCTTTGCATGAAACTGATTCTAAGGCAACTAGAAAGACAACTTAATTGTTGGTGCACGAAACCTATATTACGTGTTTGGATTTGTCGAGCGGGCGAGTAGCCTCCCCACCAGTGCATTCAATATACTGATAATCCACCAGACCGTTTGTAGGGTGCGGAAGAACCTCGTTCAGTGCGGATGCCTCCTTCGTGCGTACTAAGTCCAAGAGTTCCCTCTGAAGCCTTGGAGCGCTGCATCTGGGACTGAAGCACATATACAAGATATAATATTGTGAACATCGCCTGTACAATTATTCCACAAATTATAGCCACTTGGCACGTTTTTACTATTTTAGAGAGAGAGGCTTGAGCTACTTATAATCTCGGCCAAGCGCCGCCTGTAACACTTGTTTATATTAATAAAAGAGTTGCTTTACTTTTACTTGTGTTATTCAATGCTTCCGCTATATTGTCAACTCAGTGAACTTGTTACCAATCGCCTATGCGTTCATGACTCCGCTGCACTCGGACAATCTGTGCGACTCTGTGGCTTAGAACTCTTACCGCCAGATAATGAACCACGGCCTTGCACGGGCATGGCTCACGCTCGTACGGTATCACGCCTGGATGGGTGAAACGATCGTTCCGTGGGAGCGCTGGCGCGGTGATTCTCGCTTAGCGGGAACGACCGATTTAGCCTGTGGGAGATCGGGGCTTGACATGCAAGTCAGATATATAAGGTAGTTGAGTTGAGAAGAGGGCAAATGCAAATACTGAGATTTTACATGGTTTTCATTTGAGAGGACTAGTCCAGGCCCGAGAACTCTTGCTCGGAGTTGTATCCACTATAATCACCAATAGTGAATCACAAGCTTTGATCTGAAGGCTTGCTGACTTCTTACAACCTCGAGCTTTGATCCAAAGGCTCGAAAGACTTCACACGTGCGTTTGATACGAAGGGCACACCAACTTCAAACTAAAGAGAAAATTTGCTGAGCTAAGCTCTTACAACTCTGACAGACTTTTAACCGAGATCGCACTTGGCACTAGAAGGCTGGAGAGTTGATCGTGGAGATGGAAAAGGTTAAACTCAAGGATTTACTCACATTATAGGATAGAAAGATTGAGAATGGTTGAGTGAGTAAGAATGGAATAATCTAACTATATTTATAAGGTATTCTCAAACCGAGTTCGACTAGAATTCTGTTTGGAATATTCAAAATTTTAAATATTGGAGGCCACAAAATCAGGGATACTATAACTTGCTATTATTCTAAAATAGCCTGACCGAATTCGGCCGAGTTTGTCCAGAATTTGGTCCGAGTTCGGTTTGCCTATTTTAGATAGGACCAAGTTTGGTTCAGGTTATATTTGGTTTACTTTTTTTGTGCGGTTTTAGGTAGGCTATTTGTAAGTGGACTTGAGTATTTCTAGTTGCCAAGTATAACTCGATGTGCATAAGTCCTATACTAAATAAAATGTAAGATTATATTACAAACCAAGAGCACTTGATGATGCCAATCTCCTGAAATATCTGCTAACTTGAAGATGATTTTTTCCTTGACGATAGCTGTCCAAATATAACCAGATCTGAGAATCTGAATACCTTTCGGGGGCTTCGCCCCCGAACCCTCGACCCACGTTCGCTGATCGGGCAGCATAACCCCCGGGTGTGAGGCTCCGGATAAGTCGTAGGTTATTCAGAGAAATCTTCTGGTATAATATCGTCTTTGGCTCATCATCATATAGCATATGTCCATTATTTTTATGCAAATACATGTTAGAAGAACAAAGAATTATACAGAAACAATATATATGATAACATTTAAGATCAGATATGGACAATGTTGAGTTTAAGTAGAAGTTACAAGTTACTTATAGTGATTGATCGATTATCATAATGCTAGACTTAATAAATTAGCTATATTCAAAAACTTAACTTAAATATTAGGCCAACAGATATCTTTATATCTTTTTTGTCCATGACATCCACTCTACACGATTGAGACATCTTATTAGGGGCACGGCCTGCGTATTTGACTGGCCATCATTACGTAAGAGACATGTGATAGATAAAAAATGTGACTGCTATGATTAGGGTATTAGAGACTCAAGCAGTTATAAAACTGGACATGTTATGGATATGACTTGGTCAACGGGGGATTATGGGGGAGGATAGCCACTATGCGTATAGGACAGCCAAATTGGTATACCATAGTCTCCAGAAGGAATAATGAGATTTTATGAGTTCTGCAGATACCCTCTAACATTCTTGGATCATTATGGACGGATACAGATGACTGTTGATAGTATATGTACACCGCTACCCTTGAGCTACATGGACTTTTTGAGTTTGCCTGAATCACACCCATGCGTACAAAAGTTGTCCTCTAAATTACACATTTAGGAGGTTAGAATCACTCATGCATCAATTATGCGTTTATCAAAGTTTACAGATCTTGTATATTATGTATCTTGTTACGTCCCTCTGAGGGCCCAATTTTCTGCCAGATTTGTAGTGTTGATTGTCATTGAGTCCTTCTGGAGCTGTTAATGAGTATCGTCTCAGTATGTTGGTATTGTGACTAGGTACTTGTATTATATCTTCCGTAGTCACAGATATTCTTATTGCTTATCTATCTGTTGTTATAGCATAGAATTTATAGATTCATATTATTCATTTCGAGTCTATTCGGACAAGTATTGTATGGGATGCACACCATGATACATATTGTCTATTCTTATATTTTGTTTTCTTGTGGATTGAGATATAGGTATTTTATTATGTTATTTAGATAGTGACCATTATTGAACAGCTTATACGTATTTGAGTTGGATTGGAGTCCACTTGATACGTAGTTGGTCATTGCCACATAACCTGTTCTAGTATATTTTGGGACTGGACGTGACAACAGTGGAAAAAAAATTATTGAACTTGTTAATAGGCTGATTACAAAGGGAACATAAATACAACAATATGAGAACAAGTCCGAGATTCTGGAAAAGTGGAACGATAGAGATCGGATCAAAGCAATCTCTTTACTCTGTTGACTATAAGACACAAATATGAAATAGGAAATATAGGGGGACGAGTAGGAGCTTAGCGTCGAGGCTAATGTCTGTTGTCACGTTGGTTGTCCTTTGAAAATCATGAAGTATTAGATATTTATAGAAGAAATGACTGTCTGACCGTTGCACTTAACTTTCATGTAGCGTCGAGTTGTAGGCAGGATCAAGTTGCTAAGTGGGGAGCTTCCATAGGCGATCGTGACCTGTAATGGAGGAGACATGACCCACGTTCTAGCGTGATCATTAAGGATCATGGTTCTAGAAATGAGCGCTTCCTTCTGGAGATGCCAGGTTGTTTTAGATCAGTTAATCCCCACAACAGAATCATGTAGCAAGAAGAGTGGCCGACGATTGGTGAACAGTTATCTAAGTACACACTGTACGGGAGCTTCTAATAGAGAGGTAGAAATTTTAGGGTGAGTGAATGGAGCATTTCCCCCATATAGTTAGCTGATGATGATAATCGTGGAGCAGAGATTTTACTTCAGATGTTCCACTAGGAGAAAAGAGGGCACAAAGATCACTTTTCGCAGGTGGAAGACCCGCGGGAGTAGGCTTCCTTCGTGGGAAGAGAGAGAATCCTGTCGTTTGCGAGATAGGCTTGACATGGCTGACGTGTTGACGGCTGACAGTATATTTGATGGATGTGTCGTCTGCAGCGTTTGATGATTTGATGGTCTGTCATGGAGTGACATGTCGATCCTTTCTTCGGTTGGAGATATTTGGCATGAGTCTTCCGCTGGGGTTATTTGGCTTGACTCTTCTGGTGGGACATGAGTCAGGCTATCTTCCGCTGGGATCATTTGACATTGTTTTTTGCTAGTACAAGCTGTGGACTTAGAGAATTTTCATGCTTCAATAACTGTATTTATCTGTTCATCTTAGTTCATCACTATTGCATGATACATTATTGTTGATTCATGTTCCTTTTTTTTTCAGTCGTATTATATGATATTACCTGTTGTCACATAGTAGACTGGATACACAGAGCTTGATAGACTTGTTTGGCATTATATATTACTTGTCAGTTTCATATGACGTATCGTAGATTCGATAAAAATACTATTATGGGAATGGGGAGGATAGTTACTGTAATGCCCCAGTCCCAAAATATATAGGACTAGAAATACGTAACATGATAGCTACACATTCGACCAGACTCTAGTCCGACTCGAATACGTATAAGTTGTATTATAATGGTCACTATCTAGATAATCCAGTAAATATAAATATTTATGCCTCAATCCACAATGAACAGAATACAACAAGAATGAGCTACATGTGCTAAAGTCGATCGCATAGTAACACACAAGCTCGAATAGACTCGTGAAAGAAATATGAGTCTATAAAAACTAGGTTACATCAGCAGATGAATCAATAATATAAATGAATAGCATAAATTTGGTAGAAATGATATAAGTACCTGGTAACAATGCCCACATGGCAAAGCAACCCAACTCAGTAACTCCAGGCAGGCTCTACAACGGTCTATGCTGTAAAACTGGCAAGGGGCCAGGTCCTCAAAGCGACGTAACAAGGTACAAGAAAAAGTAGGCCAAAGTAAAACAATATAATGCCACATACTCAAGGGTAAAATACTGTCACGACCCGCACCTGATATAGGGGCATGAGTGTGTGGGTACGTCCAGCCTACACCGCAACATCGGTGGTAGAACGCTGTCTAGGTCATAATACTATCTAATCAATCTCACACGAGTATCCAACTCCATAAGGAGACATAGATATCACAATATAATATGAAAATACTCAACCACATAACTAAAGCACGATAAGATATCGAAGAAAATAAATAAAATGCAACACTAGTCTAAACAAAATAGTCTAAATCAAATAATAACATCCAAGTCTCAAAGTATGCCGGAAACAAATTTGGTACCATAAACTACTAAAAAAAACTAACTGAATAACAAGTGATCCCGGCTAGACCTCCCAGAATCATAACTGAACTACAAGATCCAAGGCTGCAGCTACTCTCCCTGTGGTCATTAATATGTCGGACACCAGTCCTCTAAGTCGCAGTCTGGAAAAATATTTCCAGTCAGGATGGAACGAAGTACATCTCTAACAGATGTTCTAAATCAATGATATAAACTATATAGCAGTAAATAGATGTAAATATACAAGATGCATATACATGTACAAGAGATACACAATAAAAAAAATATTGAAAATAAATACAAGAATAAACAATATGACAATGAACAAGAATACTAATGACTAAGTGTGTGAGTACTAACTTTAACATGTGATCGGCTTGGGAACTTGTACATGAATAATGGCCTGGTTAGTCATATGTGCGGTGTATGACCAACACTAACATGAGAACAAGACTTGTACATGAAGGGTATGATCACATATCTACACTAAATACTTCCCACCCTCAACTGGTATAGTAGATCCAACCATGGTACGCTATGGCACGGGATTCTCTAGGAAGGTAGCAAATCTCCCCAAGAATCAGTGTCTATACATGCACAAGATAATCAATGAAACAAGACTTGCACAAGATACACCATATACAAGGAATAACATCTCATGACGAGATCTAAATATACCAATCTGTGTAACCATCGTATCAAAAAATATGGATATCTACACTAAATCCAATGAACATAGAGGATATCTAAAACAAGAAACTATCAGAGAATGTACTCGCCTGGGGTCCTGAGCGGGCAATACCACTGTCCTACTCCTGAAGTCTCGCAAGACGATCCAATGGTCCTATATACATATAATATAATTCAATATAGCATCAGCCATTATACTAGAACACATACAAACATAATTACACTATGCTCGAAACTACGCAAGTTTGACAACTAGTCAACTAGCAAGGTCAAGTGTGCGTCTAATCTGCATGGGTGTCACGTCTTTGATTGATGTGCATAATCAGACAGTCAATCAATAACACATGTCTCGTCAGTACGTCAGTGTACACAAGGCAAACAGTTCACTAACATTCAGGGTCTCATGGTCATATGCAATACAGGGTACCCATAATTAACACTCATTCTCATGCAACTACGGGATATACACAGTTAAAACCTAGGGTCATACAGCATACATTTATTACAGTCAAATGTAAATACGGGATACCTACTACTAACATTTATGGCCACACAACATAAATACATATATAGTCATAAATAGTATTAGCATTTAATTACTTAAATATATATATCCATATCTTTATATATATATCAACTAATATTATATGCATACGCACACACACGTACGAGCATACTAGTCATTAGGTTCACCGACACGGGTCTAAAATAAATCAACTAAACCTGTCATGAAGCAATATGTTAACCCTACACTATTCATACATACACACACATAAAATCACAAAGGAGGGCAGTCGAACCTTGGCGTGCATGCACGGGGTCGACGATGATGACGATGACGACGACGATGATGATAATAATGATAATGGTGATGATGTTGATGATTATGATGATGTTGATGATTATGATGATGGTGATGATTGTGCTAATGATGATAATGATGATGATGATGATGAAGGTGATGATGATGCTCCGGGGATGGCTGGAGAGGAGAGCTCAGGCGAGGAGGGCTATGATGGAAGAGGAGACGATGGTGGTCCAGTTGTGACGAGGACGGGGTCCTCGAGGGATCGTGGCTGTGGGGAAAAAGAGGTCGAACAGGCGGTGCTCGGGTTTGCTGTTGGCGGGTCGTGCTCCTCGTGGATGGCCGGGATCGGCTCGACGTGATGGTGTTAAGGCAATGTAGGTAGTGCTCGATGGGAGGTTAGGTCGCTGGTGAAGTCGGGAGATGGTGGAGTCGACGGGAAGAAGTCAGGCGGGTGGTTTAGTGCTCGGCGGGGATGAGGCTGTTGATGTCGGGATGGAGGAGAACAGAGGCGGTGATTGCTGTTCTGTGGTGGATGTCCCTGCTCGGGGTCGGGTGAAGGCTGACAGACGGAGGGCTCGGCGTGGGGAATTATTGTGATCGACGGGAGGCGGGGTAGTCGACTGTGCTCAGGCGGTTGGGTTCACAAG
This sequence comes from Iris macrosiphon, assembly GCA_036927795.1. Classification (NCBI taxonomy): domain Eukaryota; kingdom Viridiplantae; phylum Streptophyta; class Magnoliopsida; order Asparagales; family Iridaceae; genus Iris; species Iris macrosiphon. The sequence goes on along the minus strand of JAYESA010000001.1, from coordinate 40,112,946 downwards.
AGAGAAGAGAAGAGGTGGTTGCAGAGGCGGGGGCTCTACGGTGATCACCGGAGGAAGGTGTGGTCGTGAGGGAGGTAAGTCAAGGTGTTAATGGTGGTGGTGTTAATGGTGATGGTGGTCGGGGACGAAGGCTCGGTGGTTCCTGATGGTGCAGTCGGCGGAGGAGATGGTGGGCTGGCCGTGGAAGAGCTCAGGCGAGGCTCGGCGGCCGAAGATGGGGTCGGGTTGATGGCGAGGTCGGGTTGGTTTATTATAGATTTTGGTGAGTTGTGGAAAAATAATAGAGAAAATATAATGAAGAAGAGTTTTTGCATGAGGAGAGGAGAGAGGTGACTACCTAGGGATTAGGGCCGGCTGTGCCTTGGGATGGGATTGGCATTGGGAAAGGGGTTAGGCTATATATATATATATATATATATATATATATATATATATATATATATATGAGGGTGTTGTGTGGTGAGGATGTTGCTCCATTTAAAATGGAGGGCCAAGATTACTCATGAAGGGAAGTGCACAAACACAAAGGGGAGAGAGAGAGAGAGAGAGAGAGAGAGAGAGAGGATCGGTCAAAGGGGGAGGGGTTGATTTCTTCATGTTCTTGACCAATAGGATGGTGACACATCAGTGCACTTTTGCATAAAAGTCCTCAACAATTAGAAAATTACACAAAAAGTGGAAATTAGGATTGGATGAGGGAAAACACCATGTTTGCTATGATGTAATAGTTCAAAAGGGTGTGTGGTATTTAGTATGAGTCTTGAGGGTGTGAATGGGATTTTGGTTTGGTGTTGGGTTTAGATTTGGGTCAAGTTGGGTCCTTATACAAATTTAATAAAAATTAATGTAAATGGTATTCAAAAATTAATTGAAAGTACATGGGACTAAAATTATGTGGGACACAAGTGTCATGGACGTAGAAGACTCAAAGTAGAATATTGTCATAATTTGGGTTGCACAAAATGGATCAAAATTGTGTCTCCAATTTCGATTGGAACGCACAAAGATATAAAGTTAAATTTATTTGGATTTTGAAAATAACGTCTACGATGAAATTTGTGCGACTAAAATGAAGCACAAGAGAGCATATTTATGAGTTACACAATGGTCAGAATAGAGGATAGGCACGTCTAGGACAAGGGTGTAGAATTTGTTGGAAGGCAAAAGCTAGGATAGCGCTCCAAATATTGAAGCAACGGTAAGGCACAATAATTAATAAAAATCACAATAATAAATATAATCCCCAATAATTAATTCCCCAAAATGCTAATTAAATCCATAATCCTATAATTTGGTCAGGGGTTCATTTAGTGGGCCTCTAGGTCTAGTCTACTAACTCATGCTTTAAATAACACTATATATATATATATATATATATATATATATATATATATATTATGAAATTATTTAAAATAAATACACAAAATACTTATAATAAATAAAAATATCAAAATTACCCCTATTTTAGAATGTGAAAGTGACAAGCCTACCCTCCTTAGAAAAATTTTGTCCTCGAAATTTAAGATCCTCAATAGTTGTATTTATTTATTTATTTATTTTACCATCAAAATTTAAATTTATCAAGCCATATAATCTTGAAGTAAATCCATATTGCTATTTCAAAATTCTAAGAAATATCATATTCCTGAAAATCTTCAAAATTAAAATCAAATTTCATTCTTATTACAATCTCCTCCAAAATTTTAAGTTAATAACTAAATACTCAAAAATTTAATAACCAATCCTCAATTTTAAATCCAATCAATGTATATTTAGAAAATTTAAGATCTCATTCCAAAATTTGAATCCAAGCTCTAATCCATTAGTGATCTTATTCCTCGATTTCTTTTTCCACACAATACTTAAGGATGTAATACTTATAAAATCTTCAAATACCATATTTAAGTATAAATTTAAATTTATATCTTGCAGTCAAATAAATATAATGATAATATTCTTAAATTCCTCAAAATTTAATGACAAATTCAATCATATCCTAATCTTCATAAAATCTATGATCTAACAAAATCGTCGATTCTGCCATATTAAATTCTTAACTCTTTATTTAAATTAATGTTTATCCTCAAAATTTAAGGTACCTTGTCTCTCTCTGTCCAGTCATAATCTCTTCATTAATCTTTACTACAGTCAAACCCCCAACAATCAAAGTCTAAGACAATCCTACCTACAGTCATACAACATACAATCTAGAAAAAAATATGTGTGGTTTATGGTTTATTTTATCATGGTATTGCAGTCTCTGCCAGGGTGTACTACTAACTACATTCTAGCAAGAAAATCACTGATACAAGCTACGGTACTAAGAAATCAATCAATCAAACTGACAGAAAAAGAACAGAAGGAAGGAAAAGAACAGAACCTGCTAAAACATCACCTGCAGTATCGGTCTCCTCGACCATCATCGCAAATGCTCTGCCCTGCTGGGGTGGCTTCCTCCGCAGGTGCTGACCAATCTGCGGTTCCACAGGTGGCCTAACTGGATCTCTATAATTTGGAGTTGTACGCTGGCCGGGAAGATAAAGAACTAGAGGACAATCCCTCATTTGATGTCCCGCATCGCCACAGCGCAAACAAAGTCCTAGCCTCAATCTACAGCTCTCCCAAAGGTGACATGGCTTCTTACAGAAATGGCAAGTCTTCTGATCCCGCTGAACACGAACCGATGCCTGGTGCTGCTGGTGGTTATACTGAAACGTCCTCGGCTGCTGTTGAATATGGGGACGCTTGGCCGGTCCTGCGCTACCACTCGTATCTCCAAAAATATTATGACTTCTCTTAGGCCTGAGATCCATATCCTCTTCTACAATCTGGGCATCCATCAAGATATCTCCAAAGGTAGCGGTACGACGACCAGAAGTACGCGACCTAATCTCTCTCGTTATCCCCTTTCTAAACTTTCGGGCTCGATCTCCTGGGTCTCGAATCATAGACGATACAAAATGGCTCAATCGATAGAATTATGCGGCGTACTCGTCGACCGACATGGTTCCTTGGACCAAGTCATGGAACTGACTCTCCAAAGATCCTAGGGCCACGTCAGGAAAGAACTTCTTCTTAAAAATCTCCTTGAAGGTCTCCCAAGTAAATCCTTTTGTAGTAAGTCTTGGTTCCGTGCGATACTACGTGAGTGCGATATCGAACATCTGACTACCGGCCGCCTCTATCTGTAAGCACTCTGGAATCTGGGCCAATCGCAGGCTCCTCTCTATATCCTCTAGCCAGTCGTTAGCGTAGAGTATCCCCTCGGTGCCCTTGAACTCGCGAGGCATCATCCTCTTGAAATCAACTATAGTGCCTGGTCTCTGTTGTTGCTGCTGGCCAGGATACCGCTGGGCAACTCTCTCAACTGCCTGTAGTGCCATCTAGTGAGCGTTCTCCATGCTCTCTCTCATCAGTTCAGTCTGTACTTGGTGCGCCTCTGCCTGCACTCTCTGAGCCTCGGCTTGAACTCGCTGAGCTTCTGCCATCATTCTCTAGGCATCTACCATGCCCTGGATCAAGGTAAACATTTGTGCCCCGTCAACGGGCATACTTCCGGGAAACGGAGTAGGTGGTTGAGGAAGGTTCTCCGTCATAACTAGGGCAACACTCAGAACAGGTGGGAGAGAAGGAACTCCAATTGTCTGTCCGTCAGGTGGAAAGGTGGCAGACCCCTCTAAAGTTGATGCTCCCACTCTCATAGATCTTTTCTTCGACGGCATCTTGATGACAGTTCGAAAACAATCAATTTAGGCAATAAATACGATATCATCAAAGAAGGACAGTAAAATTCTAAAAGAAGCAATATTCAGAAGGAATAAGGATAACTAGGCAGATAGATTAGAAATATTCCTAGTTATGATTGAGTATTCGCTCTCATCCTAGTATGCTATATCCTAGATCCTATCGCATGCACGCAGTAGTACAACTAAGTCGTCGCACTACCACGATATCGCACAACTTGTGAAGTCTGACCTGCATGGGTCATCACTAAAAATGTGTCACGACCCACACCCGATATAGGGGCACAAGTGCATGGGTACGTCCAGCCTACGCCACAGCATCGACGGTAGAACGTTGTCTAGGTCACAGTACTATTTAATCAATCTCACACGAGTATCCAACTCCATAAGGAGACACAGATATCACAATATAATATGAAAATACTCAACCACATAACTAAAGCACGATAAGATATCAAAGAAAATAAACGAAATATAACACAAGTCTAAACAAAATAGTCTAAATCAAACAATAACATCCAAGTCTCAAAGTATGCCGGAAATAAATTCGGTACCATAAACTACTAAAAGAAACTAACTGAATAACTAGTGATCCCGGCTAGACCTCCCAGAATCACAACTGAACTACAAGATCCAAGGCTCTCCCTATGGTCCAT